>CM056955.1:13534639-15020889 GCA_029856935.1 Cyclocarya paliurus
ATATAAATATAAATATTATTATATTAGTAATACACTAATAGTATTAGTATATAGTAATACTATTGGTATAGTACTATTACTATATGTTAGTGATAATATAGTATAATTAGTATTATCACTAATACTAGAGTGATATAATGATATTAATACTATATATAGTTATAGTGATTAGTATAACCATATAGTCTATATTAGTATTAGTTATACTAATGGTGATATTAGTTATACTAATAGTTATAGTATTAGTTATATTAGTTATACTATTATAGTGATTTATTATAATTATATTATATATTAGTATAAGTTATAGTGATTTAGTATAGTTATAGTGATTAGTATAACTATATAGTCTATATTAGTGTTAGTTATAATAATAGTGATATTAGTTATACTAATAGTTATAGTATTAGTTATATTAGTTATACTATATTATAGTGATTTTATTATAACTATATTATATATTAGTACAAGTTATAGTGATTTAGTATAACTATATAATATATTAGTATAAGTTATAGTGATTTAGTATAAATATAAGTTATAACTATAGTCTATATTAGACTATTAGTATTAGTATAAGTATTAGTATTAGTATTAGTATTATACTATATCACTATAGTTAATAGTATCATATAGTGATATAGTATTAGAGTATTAGTATAACTAATACTATAGTGATTTATATAGTAATTTATATATAGACTTAAAGTGGATTTCTAATAGTATTAGTATTAGGCCATAAATGTAATTAATATACTAATGTATATTAGAATTTCTAATATATTTATTACAAGGAATATGTTGAGAATTTATTAGGCCAAAAAATGTAATTAATATAAGATATTGTTATATAAAATTTATATGATTAATACTTTAGTTATTATACATTAGTATTATATGTTATTATAAATTTATAGATTAGTGTTTATAGTATATTATATATACATATTTATACTGAGTTATTACATGTAATTTTGTGCTTATAGTATATATGTTATCATATTTATACATTAGTAATTTAGTGTTACATGGTAGTAATATTGTAAATTTTTAATAGCATGATATTTATACATTAGTCATATACTTAACTATATATTATTAGTCAAGGAATAAACCTTTCTCTCTCTAAAACCCCAAAAACCAGACCCTCTCTCTCTAAAACCCTCTCATCGGAATCCTATTGAGGGGAAGGAGAGCTTCGGCTCCTTCTTCATCTTCCTTTCCTCCTCCTCCTCGCCGGCCTTTTGTCTCCGGTGGGGTTTTTATGAGTTTTTTTACAGTTTCAGCCGAATAAGGGGAAGAGCCGGTTCGAGCTTCTCCGGCGAAGATCATCAGACACGCACTACACCAGGCGAAGCTCCTCCCACCGATCTTACTGTTGTCTCGGAGTGGGAACCACTAGGAGCTGCGCGTTGCACCGACGCGCGGTTTTACAGGAAATGTGTGGCGCTCTCAAGCGGCGCGTTTCATCTCTTCCGTTGATGCCGTGCGCGGCAGCTCAGAACCCAGTGCCTCCGGTACCGCATGATCGGCCGATCGACTCTTTCCCAGCGTGGCGCGTGTCTCTCACGCGCCACCCAAGTGTTGTCTTTTGTTTTTTTCGATTTTAATGTTGTTTGTTTGCTTGTTTTGTTTGTTGGGATCTGCTTTTTTGTTGTTATTTCTTGTTGTTGGTTTTTGGTGGTGTTTTTTTGTTGGTGGGCTGCAATCTGGGGCTTGTGCTGGTAGAGCTAAGAGGGTGAAGTTACGGCTGGTGGTTGTACGGGTGTGGTTCGTGCAAGTGCTGGGTGCTCATTCTGTCTTGTTTCGTGCAGCGGATGCTTCCAGTGAGCGGGCCTGTCTGGTGTTTTTTGGTTGGGTAGTGTTTAGTTTTAATAAAGATGAAATAGGCCATTAGACTTATGTCCATATAGCTGGATGGTTGGATACCCCTCTCCTTTTGAAGGATGGGGTTGTTTGGGTTACCTCTCCTCGTTTGGAGGATGGGATGGTTGGGTTGTGATACTCTCTTTTGAGAGTTACTGAAGTTAGACAATGCCGTCGCACAGATTTGCGTACGGGGAGCCTTCAACAGTTTTTAGTTTGACTTGTAATGTGGAGTCACAGATGTAACTTCTTTCTGATATTAATGAATGATGTCTATTTCCTATATAAAAAAAAAAAGTATATATTATTAGTCAATTTCCTGAGTTAAGATGTTATTGAGTTTAACTAACTATATACGATATAGTTGTATAAAATCTAAATGATTAATATATAGAAAAACACATATATTTTTATAAAATATGTATAAAATCGGAGGCAGAGGCGGAGTTGGAGGGCCAACTCGGAGGCGGAGGCGGAGTCGGAGGCGGATTGTCGGAGGCGGAGCGGATCGGAGTCGGAGTCAATTCACCAACAACTCCGACTCCGACTCTGACTCCAACTTTCAAGGAGGAAAAAACTCCGACTCCGACTCCGACTTGGCGGAGCCGGAGCGAAGTCAGATTCGGAGTCGGATTTTCGGATTTCTACTTAGCCATAGTAAGTGATGAAACTTCTCTATGGGGTCTAGTTGATATTGTCTATAGTGGTCTTTTGTTTTATTTTATTTTCTTTTTGTTTGGGGACAAATAAAGTTTCAAGTTTGGGGGTGTTTGATGACTTGCATAATTTACTATATTTTATCACTTCTTAACGTTAAATTTTAGTCTAATTTTATTTATTTTTGTTAATTTTTGTCTTCATTATTGCTTTTTAAAATTTATTTCAGATTTGAAAAAATGAAAGATTCTGAGGCCATTGTCTGGTGTCTCTCTCATTTAATGAAAATTAGACACTTTGAAGAATAAAAGCCAAGGGAGAATTGGACGCTAGACGTACGCTTGAGCGAGCTTTGAAGATGAAAGTTTGACTTGGTCTTTACAAAAGTGGCTGGAACGCTCTAGGCAAAAAAAAAATCAGACTATTATTTTTTTCTCTCTTTGGCCTTTCACGCACGGACGAAAAGGGGCTGAAGCCAAGTAATTGACTTGGTCTTGACTCTTCACGGATTGCACGCGAACGAAGCTGGCATACACGCACGAGGAGATTCAAAATTCAATTTCAAATTCGGAAAGGGAAGAGGGACGTAACACAGAGAGAAGAAAAAAAAATAACAGCAGGCGGACGAGAGGACCTGGGCTTCACACACGCACAGAGGGAGAGAAGGTGAACCTGGAAGCAGCGACTTGAAGGACGAGAAGCTGCACGGACGGCGAAGAGTATTTTTTAATCAGTGTTCATTTTCTAGAGTTCTTCTAGGGCCACCGAAAAGGTGGCCCGAAAGATATGTCCCGAACGTTATATTTTATTTTTTTTATATTTTATATTTTATTTTTATGTATTTTTTTAATCATCATACATTTTTTTAAAAAAATAAAAAATTCACAACATCATTAAAAAATATTTTCTTAATCACTAAATAAAAATAAAAAAATAAAAAATAAAATAAAAAAATTTCGGGACACTTTTTTGGGATACAGATTCGGGACGTTTGGTATTTTTGAAGTAATTCTCTTTCATATTTGTCTGATTTATTCTGAGCTTATTGCTTCTAATTAACTGACCATTAATTAGATGATTTTAATCTTATGATTTGCTGTCGAAAGAGGGAATTATAGGATAGATTTTGGATATTTCTGTATAGGTAAATGTAGAGATCGAAAGACTTATATGAACTTATGTAGTATTAAAATCGTTGGTCTTAATGCTTCTTGCTTTATTAATTTACATACTCTTATGTAAAATGATGAACAAGAATATTTCTAATTGACTATCGAAAGAGGCTTTTGGATGAATTAGAGATTTGCTAACAAACAGAGAGAATTAAATTCAATTAGTTAGATGAGTAAAGCATAGTGAGGGATTAGGTGAAATTGATTTCCTAGAAGCTTTCTTACTATTAATTTGATCTTCGAACAACAATTTTCTTTTTCTTGAATATTTTCTTTGAATTAATTTTATTTTAAATTGCAATTACAAAACTCTTAGTGATTTTTCTAAATAAAGTCGAGATTAGTATAATTTCGGTATTTATGAAAAGTAAGTTACCAATCCCTGAGGACGATACTCTTCTTATCACTTTATTATAAAACTACGATACTGTACACTTGTAGTTTTGCACTGATCAAGTTTTTGGCGTTGTTGTCAGGAATTGATTTCTTCTTATTTTTGCCAATATCGGTTGTAAAAAAATCAGTTGTAAGTATTGCATATTAATATGTGCATATTAAGTACATTACATATTATCTGTCATGAACGGGAATATGTAATCTTATGTTGCATGTCCCGACGCTTTAATTTCTATCAAACTCAAACAGAGATCGGGAGTGTCATATGTTACAGCCATCTTGTCCCATTTGATTTTAACTTGCTCCTTCATCTCCTATATTAACTCTGGTACGATGAGCTTATTTCCAATATAACAATTTCAATTCAAATAGTATGAGTATCAATATGGAATTTAGAGTTTCAAATTTAAAGCGTGTCACTCCGTACGTTACGAGCACCCCAACTTGAAAAGGTTTGGAAGGCACACGGATAATAAATACATAATGAGCGGTGCTAACCCGCTGTAACTTACCGTTAAATTCAAACTTTTATTTAATTTTAATTTTTTTATTATTTTTAAATATTTTTAAAAAAATTAATATATTAATAATTACTTTCTTCATTATTAAATTAAAAAAATAAAAAAAGTCTAAATACATGATATATCAAAATAAAAATAAAGAAACAAATTTAACAAATAAAATAATATTTTTCATACATAATAGACCACTCGACAGCCTATCAATGAGGACCAATTCAAGTCCCCCTCCACCTGCAACTACTAGCACTTGACATTTAATTTGGATTGACATATAATATTGTGTACGTTTGGCCACGTCATTCTCATTCTTTGATATGCCACTTTTCATAATAATTACCATTATTACGCGTTTGCTTAGTTCAAGCTCTTGCTCAACAACGAGAGGGCAATATATTGAAGCTGGTGGGTCCAGGCTCTGATTTTAACTGGACTGGATTGGTTATGCACATAGATGAGATATTGAAAGTTAAATAAAATTTTATTAGAATAAAATTTTTTAATATAATTTTTATTTTAAAATTTTAAAAAAATGAATTATTTATTATATTTTATATAAAAATTTAATAAAATTGTAATGATTAGATGATATGAGATATTAGCTACCAAACCACACCAAGTGGAATGATTAGAGTAGCTTTTACTTTATACAAATCCAATTTCAACTAACTTAAGTCTACGTTTGGATAGTGAGGTGATCTCAGATGAGTAGTAAAAAAATAATAAAATATTAAATATTAGTGAATAACAATAAAATAATAATAAAAAGTATGTAAAAAATAATAATAAAATAATGAATAATCCACTACCCAAATATAGCCTAGACCCACTAGTAAACATGCTCGAGGGTTGAATAGTTGTAAATTAATGATTTGTGAATAGTAATGAAATAGTTTAGTTTTAGTATTTATTGGGTTTTGAAAAATGAGAGAAAAAATTGAATAAAAGATATTATAAAATAAAAATATTGTCTGAATATAATTTCTATTTTAGAATTTAAAAAGTTTAAATTATTTTTTGTTTGAAAGTTTGGAAAAGTTATGATTAGTTTAAAAAAGTTATAGGAATTTATAAAATATTTATATTTAAGTGATATTTAAAAAAAAATGAGACTAAATAATATGAGATGGAATGAATCGAAAATTATTTTTAAACATCTCCTCAGATTCTATGGATCCAAGCATCATATGTAGAGACGAATTGGTGTTTAATTTAAGACTGCATGACATCGATCAGATTCCGCAAGTATCGATGGGCTCAACTGGACTTGAGAGCCTTTTTATTTGTTAATCCGAGGCAACATGGGCGGGAACCCAGACAGAACCATAAGACTACCCAGATTCGGGCCCCCAGGCCTCATTGTCAAGTTTAAAATTTACTTAAAAGTTAAGATTTTGAATAAAGTTAAAATCATTGAAGATATTAATTGATGATGGACTATCCATTCTAAAATTAAAATAATATTATAATATTATGTATTTTAATAATAATATTTTTTAGCCAATTGCTTTTTTATATTTTACAAATACACTCTATATATTAATTAATAATTTAATTTTTACTTCAAATTATTATTTCTCAATTATTTTTTATATCATCCTAATTATCCAACATAATACAGCCTTATTCACTAATGAAAGTTTTAAAAATAATTTAATAAAGCCTTTTTGATTATTTGTGAATAAAATATGAGTTTAATGGGTAAATAGTGACTCCCCAACTTTAGAAATTCTTTTAGAATTATTGTAACTCAAAGTCTAAGTTAAAGAATTTTAACTAGTACAATACAAGTCATTTATGCAAAACTTCCCTATATTTTAGATTTTACTGACAATTGGCTAGACCAATGTCACTATATTATAGTTGCGGGGGCAAATTATTATTAAGATATTAAAATTTTTTTTACAAATTCAAATAATCAATGTTCTTGTATATACATGAATACCAAAATGTCACAAATTTTAAAAACTATTATCAATATCTGTAACAACCCGACCCTAATATTAGGCTATAGATACATTTTATGTATTTTCTTATAACTATAATATTATTATTATTATTATCATCATATTTTACATTTGTTCTTTTAATAAGATTATTATCATTTTATTTTTATTATTTTATTATGACCCGATTTTTTTACAATAGCCTAGAGTTTTATTTGAATTTAAACATTATTTCTCCCTATCTCCACCCATAAGCCTCATCTTTATCCTCTAATTAATAACTCCAAATCCTATTAGGAAACCAAGCTCTCAACTCCAAATCCTATTAGGAAACCAAGTTCTCAACTCTAAATCCTATTAGGAAACCAAGCTTCCAACTCCAAACCCTATACCATCTCCTTATGGTCATAATACCCTTATCCTTGCCTATAAAACCCACCCCTAGCCAAGACCTCCAGAAGAAAACATAAGAAACCACAACCACCGAAGCAAGCCGTAGCAGACCGAGAACCCACCTCTCTCGTTCATCTCGGCTTCTCTCAAGCTTTTGGTCTTGCCCAGCCACCCAGAGCCACCATCGACTTGTCCAGCCAATCCCCCATCGCGTACTCTTCTCGGTGACGAGTTACAACTTAAGATTCAGGAAGTAGCGCTGCAAGGTAAGTAGCATGATCATACCCTTACACATATGTACGGTAAAACGACATTTTTGTAAATAATTATGCATCAAGTTATTTATGAAAAAAATCATGATTTTATGTAAGAAGTCATGCATCACGACATGTTATGAAAGAAGGCGATTTCATTTGAAATCTATGATATGATATGACAAGATATGACAAGTATGAATGTGATTTCTTTTGAAATCTATGATATGACAAGTATACAAGTATGATTATGATGAAATAAGAATGATAAGATACATAACGGCCTATGTTATGATATGAAGACGGTACCTATGATATGGGCATATTGCATTGCCAGGTCGTATATGCTGGTAGTGCACCCAGTATGTCTTCCTTATGTATGGATTCCACAACCCGCGGCCACAAGCGGAATCGGAATCTATTTAGATTCGTTAACCCTAACTCACGGGGGTCAACAGTGGGTAACGGCCTATGACAAGTGAAAGATAAGCTCATGTTCATGTTCATGTTATTTATGTATGTATTTATGAGTATGCACGTTTTTCAAAGAAACCTTATGTTCATTATGTTTACTGTATGATGTGTGCTTATTGAGTATTCGACTCATTTTAATTTTTTCCATATTTTTAAACCACCCCAGGTGATGACATTTATGAGGATGAGACTGCAAGACAGGACTTGACCCCGGGAGGCGAGGCAGAGGCCTAGACAGATTTTGATATGATTAGTTTTATGGTTTAAGATTTAAGTAAATTATTTTGATAAACACATGAGACTTCCGTATTTTTTTAAATAAGTGCTTCCGCAGACTCTATGTTGGATTTTAAGTATTAATTAAATTTTATTTTATTTATAGAATCTTTTGCATCTGGCTCATTATTAAAAGGAAAAGTTTTAGTCAAGTTCAGTAGTAGCGCACTAGCTCCACGAAAATTCTAAAATGTCTTTACTGGAGAGCGGGGTGTTACAGTTGGTATCAGAGCCCAGGTTGAAAGATTCTGTAGATTTTTTCAAAATAAAGAGGAAAACGTTTTGCAAAGAAATTTTTTTTAAATCAGAGAAGTTTTTTGGAAAATAGAAAAAGATGGAAATGAATGTCTAGGCCAAGGTCTCCCCAAGGCAGGTTCTGCTCTACAGTGAGTATTTTTAATTGTTACTATTTTACTGTTTTAATGAAAATTATGAATGAAATTTTTGGATACATGCATGTTAAAGTGCACCTACTACGTGAAAAGGGTTTTAGCGCAAAGGTAAGGAAGCTTCTAAATATGAGGTCAGGAATCCTTGAGTTTAAGATTGATGATGCATCTTGTTTACGAAGAAATAGTCTTATATTTTGTAACATTTTATTTGAGGAAATTAGGAATGAATTTAGAGGAATTTTGAAGTTATGACATAGATTTATATATGATGTATGGTATTTCATGATGATTGGTGGTACTCTTATGTTCTATAGATAACGTGATTCTATCGCTAAGTACGAGTTGTAGGATTTAGGATCCGAACTTTGGAGAATTTCTATTTACTTGAGGTTATTAATATATGAGGAGACTCATTCGTCATTTTATGTGGAAATTTAATTATTATTTTATGTGGAGACAGTTACTTACTATTGTTTGGAGAAAGATAATGGTTTGAGTGATTAATAGATTTTTGATAAATCTTGTTGTCGAGGTATACACTTTAGGCTTGTATTGTACTTCTGAAGCGTGTGATCATTGATAGTAAGTGTATGAGTAAAAGGATTAGGAAAATATGCGAGATTTAGCAATGAATAATCGAGGTTTAAAATTTCGAAATGTTAGGCTCGACTAAATAATCGAAGATCTAAAATAAGAATGCGATGGACAAGTATGTAGGTTGCTTGAGCTATTAGCAAATTCCAAGGACGGAATTTTTATAAGGAGGGGAGTTTGTAACAACCCGACCCTAATATTAGGCTATAGATACATTTTATGTATTTTCTTATAGCTATAATAATAATAATATATTATTATTATTATTATCATCAGATTTTACATTTGTTCTTTTAATAAGATTATTATCATTTTATTTTTATTATTTTATTATGACTCGATTTTTTTACAATAGCCTAGAGTTTTATTTGAATTTAAACATTATTTCTCCCTATCTCCACCCATAAGCCTCATCCTTATCCTCTAATTAATAACTCCAAATCCTATTAGGAAGCCAAACTCTCAACTCCAAATCCTATTAGGAAACCAACCTCTCAACTCCAAATCCTATTAGGAAACCAAGCTCTCAACTCCAAATCCTATTAGGAAACCAAGCTTCCAACTCCAAACCCTATCCCATCTCCTTATGGTCACAATACCCTTATCCTTGCCTATAAAACCCACCCCTAGCTAAGACCTCCAGAAGAAAACATAAGAAACCACAACCACCGAAGCAAGCCGTAGCAGACCGAGAACCCACCTCTCTCGTTCATCTCGGCTTCTCTCAAGCTTTCGGTCTTGCCCCAGCCACCCAGAGCCACCATCGACTTGTCCAGCCAATCCCCCATCGCGTACTCTTCTCGGTGACGAGTTACAACTTAAGATTCAGGAAGTAGCGCTGCAAGGTAAGTAGCATGATCATACCCTTACACGTATGTACGGTAAAACGATATTTTTGTAAATAATTATGCATCAAGTTATTTATGAAAAAAATCATGATTTTATGTGAGAAGTCATGCATCACGACATGTTATGAAAGAAGGCGATTTCATTTGAAATCTATAATATGATATGACAAGATATGACAAGAATGAATGTGATTTCTTTTGAAATCTATGATATGACAAGTATGCAAGTATGATTATGATGAAATAAGAATGATAAGATACGTAACGGCCTATGTTATGATATGAAGACGGTACCTATGATATGGGCATATTGCATTGCCAGGTCGTATATGCTGGTAGTGCACCCAGTATGTCTTCCTTATATATGGATTCCACAACCCGCGGCCACAGGCGGAATCGGAATCTATTTAGATTCACTAACCCTAACTCACGAGGGTCAATAGTGAGTAACGGCCTATGACAAGTGAAAGATAAGCTCATGTTCATGTTCATGTTATTTATGTATGTATTTATGAGTATGCACGTTTTTCAAAGAAACCTTATGTTCATTATGTTTACTGTATGATGTGTGCTTATTGAGTATTCGACTCATTTTAATTTTTTCCATGTTTTTAAACCACCCCAGGTGATGACATTTATGAGGATGAGACTGCAGGACAGGACTTGACCCCGGGAGGCGAAGCAGAGGCCTAGACAGATTTTGATATGATTAGTTTTATGGTTTAAGATTTAAGTAAATTATTTTGATAAACACATGAGACTTCCGTATTTTTTTTAAATAAGTGCTTCCGCAGACTCTATGTTGGATTTTAAGTATTAATTAAATTTTATTTTATTTATGGAATCTTTTACATCTGGCTCATTATTAAAAGGAAAAGTTTTAGTCAAGTTCAGTAGTAGCACACTGACTCTCCGAAAATTTTAAAATGTCTTTATTGAGGAGCGGAGTGTTACAATATCCTATTAATTAGATATATATATATATATATATATATATATATATATGTGTGTATGTATATATGTATGCTTAAAAAATGATCATAATAAATAAAAATAAATAAGATCAATTCTCCAGGATATAGCACTGTTTTTTTTTTTTTTTCCGATAAGAGTATAACACTGATTTTGATTGCCACATGGATGCTAAACCTATATATCTTGCACCACAGGAGTCGCTACAGCCTATTAATGAGAACCGACAGTTCAGACCCCGCCACCACGTGAACCTGCATGGGATGTTTCTGAAAATATTGGATAATGAGTTTAAAGTCTATCTATTTTTTTTTAAATAATTAAATAAGTATTTTTTAATAATATTACGAATTTAAAAGATATATTTTTTTCTAAAAAAAATAGTAATAAAAAAAGGCCATTTGGTCTTGTCGGTAGCTTCTCTCGTAGGGTGTAGATGCTTCTGAATTTTCTCCCACCAACGTGGTGAAATAATTTTCATGAAGACTATTCAAATGATCAGTGTCTGAAAGTGAACACTATTGTGGGATTGTTACTCGATCGAGACATGCATTAATTATAATGACATGCATGAAATATAAATGAATTTTCACAAAATGAAATTTTTCTTCAAGCTGTACCTTATAAATTAACGTGCATTAAAGACGAAACAAGAATAGTCGTGCCTCCAGCTGGCCGGTGTCCCAATCCATTGGTGAAGACGTCATAATTGTTCCAAGAGCTGTCGGCCCTGAAAGCATGCATGGTCGATCGTTATCCATGAAAGCATGCATGCATGGGAACATGATGAACTATATATAATTTAAATCGTAGCGGTAGAATAATATTGGATATTGAATTCCGGTGGAGGGGTCTACCTAATAAATAAAAGAACTGCCAGAAGGGAGATATATTCAAGCTAGCTAATCTAAGGTACTGATACGTTTGCGTGTGAAGATTATATATATATATATAATCTATTCCGACAAGTTTGGACGCAGATTTGAATTCAGACCTCGGGTATCACAAGAAGTCGGTAGAGCGAAAATGGTTATACAAGCTCAAAGACCAAAGATCAGCTTCAATCTTAAACCTCTCATATTGCTTCTTTGCATGGGAGTAGCCATGAATGTCAAGGCAGTACAAAGACGTCTTCCTGATGATGAAGGTAAACATTTCATGGATAATACTATATAACTGATTATTTTGTTTTCATTTTTGAAAATTATAGATTAATTTCTGAGCTGTTTGATGAAGTTATTTTATTTCTATATATATGAGAGATCTGAAGGGTCACCGGCCCCTATATTTTGAGAGTTGTATTTTGGCCTTCCATTTATCAGTATTAATAGGGCTAACTCGAGTTTTTCAACCTATATATGATCCCATAATCAGGGGCAGAATTATGTTGTGCTAAAATCCTTATAAAAAAATCAAGTTTTTAAGATCTTTTTACGAGATAGATTTTATAAAAATTAATTTGGCCCCCACCACCACAACAAAAGAATAATTTATAAGTTTGCGTCTCAAATTAGATTTTTAGTTTTGTCACTGATCTTAATCAATATACATAGAGTTTGTAAAATCACTTTCTGCCTGAAATATTTTTATGGAGAAATTCTATTTGTAGTCTAGAATGGGGGATTGCGAGTTCAGTCCTATTGATTAAAAAAATATTATAAAGTTTAAATATTGTTTGAATATAATTATTTTTAGTCTGAAGTTTGAACAAGTCGTATTAATTTTTTTTTTTAAGTTTGTAAAAGTTGTAATGATTAAGAAATAATTTGTAAAATGAAATATAGAATAATATTAAAATGAATTTGTAAGAAGTTGAGCATTTGAAATTGAAAAGTATTTTGTGTTTGAGTGATATTTGAGAAAGAATTTGTAAGAAGTTATAAAAAGTTTTGAAAATTTCTCATCTCATTTCATCATATCATTGGTGATACACTAAAACCTTATTTGTGTACACAAGTATTCTCAACTATTAACAGATATTTTATTTCTCAAATATCACTCAAATATAAAATATTTTTTAACTTCAAATTTTCAACATTTTTATTTAATCATTACAATTTCTCCAAAATTTCAAACAAAACACAAAATACAATCTAATTTTTTTCAAATTTCAAAATAAAAATAATACTAAAATATTATATTTAATCAATTTTTTAACTTTATAATATTTTTATTCAAATTTTTTTTCTCTCTTTTTCTAAAACCCAATAAAATATCTTGACTCAAATTATTTTATGCTATTTACGGAATTCTCATCTCATTTCTTTATCCCAACATGCCCAATTCGTAATTAATTAAGAGGCTCTCAAGGTCCTAAAGTTGCTGTTCAAACACTGCACACGACCACCTACAAATTTTTTTATGAGTTTTGCTACTCATCAATATCCTCACACACCACACACTACACTTTATTTTTAAGTTATTCTTTCTAAATGAGTTCTTTTACTCATCACCCATACGCCACATATTTGATAAGAAAAAAATAAAAAATTATGTATGGTGCATGTGTACTATGTGTGGGGATGATGATGAGGAAGTGGTGGAGCCCATTAAATATTGGAAATGTGTTTGGAAAGAAATCTTTTTTAGAGTTTTTTTTTTTTATAGGAATTTTTTAGAGTTTTTATTATCACCAAAATTGATTTCAAAGATGGCATTAAAATCTGTTTTGGAGAGGAAAAAATATCTTTAAGGTTTCGAACATGCTTAAATAGATTGAAAATGGAGTAAAACTGTTGGAAGGTAGAAATTAGAGGTCACTTGTTGTGCACCTCAGAGAATGATTATACCCAGGAAAAATCAAGAGCAAAACACTTTCAATATTTTCTCAAAGAAATTCTCTATTTCTTTCTTATTCTCTTATTCTCTACACCACCATTTTTGTTCATTACAATGACATCTATTTATAGATATAATTTGAATATCAAATACATATGCAATGACCTCATAAGAAGATCAAACAAGGTGGCTACCGTTTTTGTTGATTATTGAGGTTGGTGGCTTAAGTTTGATGACTTATCCACCAACTATGGTGGTTTCCATGTTTCTCCAACCTTCTCCATGCTTCTCCAAGCTTGTCAAGTTTAATCTTCAACATCCACCCTTAAACTTGACTCTCCGAATTTCTTCATTCCTAGCATGGCCTTTAATCTTATAAACACATCATGTTTCAGAGGCTTTGTGAATATGTCAGCAAGTTGATCATATGTCCTACAGGAGATTAGATCTACTTCTTTATTCTTCACATGCTCTCTGATAAAATGATACCTTGTATCAATGTGCTTGCTTCGTTCATGAAATACTGGATTCTTGGATAGTGCAATCGCTGAACGATTATCAACGTAGATTTCTGTAGGATCTTCTTGTGGAAATCCTAAGTATTTCAATACATTTCTTAACCATATGCCCTGGCATACAGCTGAGCTGGCAGCAACATACTCAGCCTCACATGATGATAGTGTTACAATGGCTTGTTTCTTTGAAGACCATGTAAAAGTTGTATCTCCCAAGAATAATGTAAATCCAGTCGTGCTCTTTCTTTCATCCAGGTCTCTTCCCCAATCGCTATCTGAATAGCCTATGAGTCTGGAATCTTCATCTGATGTATAAAACATACCATCATTGATAGTGCCCTTGATATAACGGAGTATCCTCTTTGCTGCATTTAACTGAGACTGATCAGGAGTTTCCATGTACCTGCTGACTAGTCCAACTCCATAAAGTATATCTGGCCTGGTGCACGTAAGATATCTTAGGCTTCCAACTAGACTTTTAAAATAGGTTGGATCAACATCTCCTTCTTCATTCTTCATCAACTCAAGTCCTATTTCAATAGGAGTTGTAACTGAATTGCAATTCTCCATGCTAAATCTTTTGAGAATCTCTTTAGCATAGTTGCTTTGAGAGATAAATATGCCTTTGTCACTTTGCACTATTTCAATGCCCAGAAAGTGAGCCATAAGACCTATATCTGTCATCTCAAATTCTTGAACCATATTTTGTTTGAAAGAATCAAACATACCTGGATTATTTCCTGTGAAGATCAGGTCATCAACGTACAGACATGCATACAAGAAACTTCCATCAGCTTCCTTCTTCAGGTACAGTGCATGCTCATATGGACACTTTTCGAATCCATTCTCCATGAAATAATTGTCAATTCTCATGTTCCATGCACGAGGAGCTTGCTTTAGTCCATATAGAGCCTTCTTCAGTCTGTAAACCATATCTTCTCGGCCTTCTTTTAAGAATCCAGGTGGCTGCTGGACATAGATTTCTTCTTCAAGAAATCCATTTAAAAATGCTGATTTTACATCTAATTGATAGATTTTCCATTTCTTCTGTGCAGCTATCGAAATCAGCAACCTTATGGTCTCCATTCTGGCTACTGGGGCAAATATCTCCCCATAGTCAATTCCTTCATGCTGCTTGTATCCTTTTGCTACAAGCCTGGCCTTATATCTCTGGACTTCACCTTGAGCATTCTTCTTGGTCTTGTAGACCCATTTTACTCCAATAGTTTTTCGACCTTTTGGGAGATTGGTTAGTTCCCATGTCTTGTTCTTCTCGATGGATTCGATTTCTTCATCCATCGCACCTCGCCATTTGTCTTCTTTGTTAGCTTCCTCAAAACTAACTGGATCACTGCTCATCAGTAGACAAAATAGATTGACATCATCATCCATCGGTTCTGTATTCTCATACAGATCGCTCAGGCTTCGAACTCTTCGAGGCCTCATGTCAGATAGTTCTTGTGAAGTTGATGCTTGAACTTCACTTCTTTGTGGTGATGAGAAACCACTTGGAGATGATTGTTGTTCTGGTTCTTTTTCTTCTTCAATCAACTCCGTATTTCTGGAATCATTTGTCTGATCCCAGTTCCAAGATTCATTTTCCTCAAAAATGACATCCCTGCTATAAAATATCTTACTGGTGATAGGATTATGTAATTTGTATCCCATAATGGCTTCACCGTATCCAACAAGGATACACTTCTCTCCTTTGTCGTCGAGTTTAGTCCTTCTTGCTTCAGGCACCTTGGCATAAGCAATACTTCCAAAAATTCTAAGATGACTCACGCTTGGCTTGTGAGTGCTCCATGCTTCTTGTGGTGTCTTCGTCTTTAAGCTCTTGGTTGGACACCTGTTCAACAGATAAATTGCACATGAAACCGCTTCAGCCCAAAAACTCTTGGGCACATTCTTATCCTTCAGCATACTTCTGGCCATGTTCAAGATTGTGCGGTTCTTCCTTTCAGCTACACCATTTAGTTGTGGAGTGTAAGCTGGTGTGAATTGATGCTTAATTCCTTTTTGCTTAAGGAATTCTCCAAACATACTTGAGGTATATTCACCACCTTGATCAGATCGTAAAACCTTGATGCGATAGCCACTTTGCTTCTCCATAAAAGCTTTGAAATCTTTGAATACTTCAAATACTTCTGATTTTTGTTTCAAAAAATACACCCACGTTTTTCTGCTGTAGTCGTCAGTAAATGTGAGGAAGTACTTGTTTTATCCGTTTGAAGTTGGATTCAACGGACCACACACATCGGTGTGTACTAACTCGAGCAGCTTGGTGGTTCTCCAGTCAGCTTCCTTTCCAAAGCTGTTTCTGTGTTGCTTGCTAAGAACACAGTTTTCACATACCTCATTTGGATGTTGTATGTTGGGCAAGCCTTTCACCATCTTCTTGCTTCCCAATTGTTTTAAGCTTTCAAAATTGAGATGTCTTAACCTGAGATGCCATAGCCAGTCTTTGTTGTTGATAACAACACTCAGACATCTTGGCGCATCATGTTGAATAGTTAGCGGAAACATCCTACTCTTCGACATCTTCACTCGAGTCACTAGCTTTCCTTGATCATCAAGAAGGGTCAGCTGCATATCTTTCAGGCTAATTTGGAAGCCTTTCTCCAGGAGTTGTCCTAGGATCAAAATATTTGTCTTCATGTCCGGAACATAATAGACATTTGTGATAAATGAATGATCTCCATTCTTTCGCTTGATCATTATATCACCTTTTCCTCGAACTGGAACTTTGGAGAGATCGCCAAGCGAGATATCTCCATGAGTCTTCTCATTGATCTCAATGAAAAGATTTTTTCTGCCAGTCATGTGATTGCTAGCTCCGGAGTCCAGATACCAAACATCTTCATCATGTTCGATTGACTGTTGTGCCATCAAACTCATTGAGTTTTCTTCTGCATGCTCCTTCTCAGCATAGTTAGCTTGCTTGCTAACTTCATTTGTTGGTGCACTCCAGCACTCATTGCTGTAGTGGCCATACTTGTAACAATTATAGCATTCCACATTGCTTTTGTCTACGTTCGGACGGTTGTTGAATCCACCTCTTCTTCCACGTCCTCTTCCTCTTGGAAAATTTGTCTGCTGTCTTTGGCCGCCTCTGCTACCTGGTTCTGAATTTTGAGAACCTCTTCCACGATAGCTTTGGCCTCGTCCTCTTCCTCGTTGTGATCTCCCCCTTGCTCGAGCCTTTTTTCTGTGAGGGAAATCATGGATTGTAGAGCCTGCTCTTGTGCTTTATCACCACTTCTTCTAGTGACTCTTTGCTCATGGGATTGTAATGAGCCCACTAGCTCTTCCACAGACAAAGTCTCAAGATCTTTGGTCTCTTCCAAGGCTACAACAATATAATCAAATTTTGGATCTAATGATCTCAAAATTTTCTCAGAAATTCTCATGTTTGTGAGAATTTCTCCATTTCTTCTAAGCTGGTTTGAAACTATCATAACTCGTGTATAATAGTCAGAAATGAATTCAGATGATTTCATTTGCAAAGCTTCAAACTCACCTCATAGTGTTTGAAGACGAATCTTCTTTACTTTGTCTGCTCCTCTATACGTCTTGTGTAGGGTTTCCCACACTTCTTTAGACGTCTTTGATGACGCTATAATCTCGAACGTGGCTTCATCCAGACCTTGATATAGTATGGATTTAGCTTTACAATCCTTCTTTCTGTCTGATTTGAGGATTGTACGTCGGGCGTCTGTTATGGTTGCCTCGGTTTCTTTGGAAGTGGTTTCTTCATATCCATCTTCTACCATGTCAAAAACATCTTGAGCACCTAAAATGGCTCTCATTTGTATACACCAATTGTCGTAGTTGTCTTTGGTGAGTTTTGGAATCGTGGTTTGTGTATTTCCGGTGGCCATAGTGACTTTTTGTACTAAAACTTGAACTTTGAGTCAAAATTTGCAAGATTTAATACCTTAGATGGATCCGGAATGGTCCAAATAGTAGGGAACCGGTTTGAACCGGTCTGAAAAACTGGCCAGAAATAGGTGAACCGGTCAAAACAAAACCAAAATTGGACTTATCTTGTCTGAATCGGCCTGAATCGGATTGAATCGGGTCTGAATCGGACTGAACCGGGTTGAATCGGGTCTGAATCGGCCTGAACCGTTTCTTCTACCTCTGGGCGCGTGGTGGCGCGTTCTGAGAGTGGGCTTCACTCGCCTAACTTCAGACGGAGCGTGAGAGAGCGTGTAACCTCCGATTTTGATGCGGTTTGCGGCAGTGTATTCCTCTTGTCTAGAGAAGGCTACTGGTGGCTTCAAAAATTGATTTAGATCAACTTTTCTGGGACGAGTTTTTCGGACCTACACTCTGTTTTTGCAAGAATGTAATTTCAGACTTCCTAGAAGCTCTGATACCACTGTTGGAAGGTAGAAATTAGAGGTCACTTGTTGTGCACCTCAGAGAATGATTATACCCAGGAAAAATCAAGAGCAAAACACTTTCAATATTTTCTCAAAGAAATTCTCTATTTCTTTCTTATTCTCTTATTCTCTACACCACCATTTTTGTTCATTACAATGACATCTATTTATAGATATAATTTGAATATCAAATACATATGCAATGACCTCATAAGAAGATCAAATAAGGTGGCTACCGTTTTTGTTGATTATTGAGGTTGGTGGCTTAAGTTTGATGACTTATCCACCAACTATGGTGTCTTCCATGTTTCTCCAACCTTCTCCATGCTTCTCCAAGCTTGTCAAAGATGGCATTAAAATCTGTTTTGGAGAGGAAAAAATATCTTTAAGGTTTCGAACATGCTTAAATAGATTGAAAATGGAGTAAAACGTCTCTACAAAAGTAGATCATTATAATTTTCGCTGTCTTATCATTCTTTGCATGATGATTTCGTGATCTATTGTGTTGTCAAATGTTGTGATTCAGACTTGTTTTATGCCAAGATCAGAATCTCAGTTGCCAAGATTTATCAAGATTTGTTTAATGTTTGTAATCAGAAAAGCAGTAAACAAATAACACTCAAGAATTACGTGGTTCGATCCTAGTGATCTACATCCACGGCAGCAACAATCAAGAGACTTTTCTTTATTGATGATCAAATACAAACTTGAGATTACAAGAACACTCTCTCATGCACACCTCTCTGTTTCTAAGAGCCTTACACAGATTGCTCTCTCTATTTCTCTCTTGTATTTTCTGTATCGTGATAATCATCATTGTTACAATGAGTGCCTCTATTTAAAGGCTTAAGCTGAAAACAAGATTAATATTCTGTTTCCTATAAGCCCGCCAGTACTCGAGTCTCTCCACATGTTTAGTCATGTGCTTTCCTCTAAATGGTTGACACTTATCATAACAATCTCCACCTTGGAAATCATTTAGAGCTTTCCAAGCTGCCTTCTTC
The DNA here is from genome assembly GCA_029856935.1 of Cyclocarya paliurus. Lineage (NCBI taxonomy): Eukaryota > Viridiplantae > Streptophyta > Magnoliopsida > Fagales > Juglandaceae > Cyclocarya > Cyclocarya paliurus. The sequence goes on from CM056955.1 coordinate 13,554,083, forward strand.
CCTCTTTGACAGTTGCTGCAGATTCCCTCTACATGGCTTGGCAGTTTTCCATATTGACCAAATTCAGACAATGTCTGAACTTGGCTGTAGGTAGTGACTTAGTCATCATGTCAGATGGATTATCTTCTGTTGGGATCTTTTCTACCCCAATCTCTCCAGCTGAAATGATGTCCCTCACAAAATGTAGCCTAATGTCTATATGTTTTGACCTTTCATAGTATACTTGGTTTTTAGCAAGATGAATGGTGCTCTGATTATCACAGTAGACTGTGATATTCCCTTCAAACATGCCTAACTCCTTAGATAAACCTTTCAACCATATGGCTTCCTTGATTGCCTCAGTCATGGCAATGTATTCAGCCTCAGTTGTCGATAAGGCAACAACTGGTTGCAAATTTGCCTTCCAACTGATGGCTCCTCCAAAAGCTTTAAACACAAAACCAGTTAAAGATTTTCTGGTATCTATGTTTCCAGCATAATCAGAGTCCACAAAGCCTTCTATTTCACTTCCCTTCTGTGAGTTTCCACCAAACTTCAGTCCCAAACAAGCTGTACCAGATAAATACTGAAACACCCACTTGATAGCATGCCAATGGGGTTTTCCAGGGTTACTCATGAATCTGCTGACTATGCTAACAGCATAAGTCAAGTCAGGTCGAGAGCAAATCATAGAGTACATTAAACTTCCCACCATGCTAGCATAAGGTATTTTATGCATAAACTCTATTTCTTCATCTGTTTCTGGAGCTTGGGTGACTGACAGTTTTGAGTGTTGCCCCATGGGAGTGCTAACAGATTTTAGGTGATCCATACCAAACCTTTTAAGAATCTTTGAATTATATGTCTTTTGAGATAAGTAGAGTAGCCTTTTCTCTCTATCTCTAACTATTTCCATACCCAGGATTCTCTTTGCAGGCCCTAGTTCTTTCATTTCGAATTCTGACTTCAGGAAGCACTTGACTTGTTCAATCAGACTTGAGTCTTTACATGCAATTAGCATGTCATCTACATATAGCAGTAGATATATAAAGACTTCCCCAACTTTCTTGTAATACACACAGTTATCATACCCACTTCTCTTGAAACCATTTTCAATCATGTGTGAATCAAACCTTTTGTACCATTGCCTAGGGGACTGTTTAAGTCCATATAGGGATTTCTTGAGTAAACACACCTGATTGCTGTTGATCTCATTCGAATACCCTTCTGGTGGCTGCATGTATATGACCTCATCAAGGTCTCCATGTAAGAAAGCTGTTTTTACATCCAATTGTTCTAAGTACAAGTCTTCATGGGCAGTGTAAGCAAGCAGTAGCCTTATAGAGGTGTGTTTAACCACTGGAGAGAAGATTTCATTGTAATCAATCCCTTCTCTTTGTGTAAACCCCTTGGCTACCAACCTTGCTTTAAACCTTGGACCCTCAACCCCTGGTATGCCTTCTTTCTTCTTGTAAATCCACTTAGACCCTATCAATTTTTGTTTCTCTGGTTTAGTAACCAGTACCCATGTTTTATTTTTGTTCAAAGACTCCATTTCCTCTTGCATTGCAAGTAGCCATTTATCAGCCTCCTTACTACCCATGGCTTCTTGATAAGATCTTGGATCTAAGTCCACTACCTCTTCAGCAACTGTAAAAGCAAATGCAGTCAACTCAGCCTGTCCATATCTCTGAGGTGGCTTGATGACCTTCTTTTGCCTGTCTCTTACCAGGTTGTAAGAGTTTACTCCACCTTGATGTCTGTCAATTGAGCTTGGTTCCTCAATTTTTCCATCTTGATCATCCAGTGGAGCTGGTGTGGATTCTGCTTGCTCCACCTCAAGTTACATACTGTCAGAGACAAGTTTCTGAGTTGCTTCAGTTGTTTCTTTCTGTACTCGTGCCATTTGTTGTTCATTAAAAGTCACATCCCTGCTGATCATACACTTCTGTTTTCCAAGTTCATCAACCCACAATTTGTAGCCTTTGACTCCTTCTGGATACCCCACAAAGATGCACTTGAGTGCTCGAGGCTCCAGCTTGTTTGTTCTGGAATGAGAATAGGCTACACAGCCAAATACTCTCAAGTAGTCATACCTTGAGGGTTTTCCTGACCACATTTCTTGAGGGGTCTTAAAATTAATTGCTGATGAGGGACTTCTATTTATCAAATAAACTGCTGTGGCAGCAGCTTCTGCCCAAAATGTTTTTGGCAGGCCTGAGTTTGATAACAAGCACCTTACCCTCTCCAAAATGGTCCTGTTCATTCTCTCAGCTAGACCATTTTGTTGAAGGGTTTCTTTTACTGTCTTGTGCCTAGCTAGTCCCTCTTTTTGACAGAAACTATTAAACTCCTTTGATAAGAACTCTAGTCCATTATCAGTTCTGAGTTTCTTTACCTTCCTTCCCATCTGGTTTTCAACTAGAACTTTCCATTCCTTGAACTTATTAAAAGTATCACTTTTGTTTTTAAGGATATAAATCCATAGCTTTCTTGAATAGTCGTCTATGATGGATAAGAAGTAGTTTCCTCCACCATGAGAGCTAACCCTTGCAGGTCCCCACAGATCTGAATGGATATAGTCCAGAGGATGATTGGTGTGATGAACTGCAGGCTTGAAACTGGTCCTCGTGGATTTTCCAAGTATGCAGTCTTCACAAAATGGGAGTTCTCCCAATCTTTTCTCACCTAACAGACCTTGCTTCTGAAGCTCTTGAAGACCCCTTTCACTGACATGTCCTAGCCTCTTGTGCCACAACTCAGCCATGTCATCCATTTTAGTGTGAATAGATGATGCCTCACCAGATATTGTTTTTCCTATCAGTGTGTAGAGGCCATTTTTTACGATGCCTTTCATTATTATCAAAGATCCCCTTGTCACCTTTAATACCCCTGATTCTGACTTGAAAGAGCATCCAGATTGATCAAGCATCCCAAGAGAAATTAAATTTCTCTTTAATTCTGGTATGTACCTTACATCCTTCAGAAGCCTTTCCATACCATCATGTAGCTTCAATCTGACTGACCCTATTCCTAGGATCTTGCAGGTCTTTTTGTTACCAAGAATCACCTGCCCTCCATCAACTTCAGTGAAAGTTTCAAACCATGCTTTTGAGGGACACATGTGAAATGAACACCTTGAGTCCAAAATCCATTCCTTGCCAGAAGCAGTCTCGGAGACATTCAACACTTCAGCACTGTCATATCCATCTAATACAACAGCAGCACTTCCTTCTCCCTTAGGTTTGCTCCCAGTATTTTGTTTCCTCTCAGGGCAGTCTCTTTTAAAATGCCCCTCTTTATGGCAAACAAAACACTTGAGTTGTTTCCCTTTTGATTTTGACCTTGATTTGTTATTCCTTCCCTTGTGACTTCTTTTTTCTGTTCTACCCCTTACTGTCAAACCTTCCCCAGTTTCTGTTCTTGTGTCAGTCTTGTTTTGCAATTCTCTTTAGTGCAAAATAGACTGCACTTCATCTAAGGTCAAGCTTTCTCTACCATACATTATAGTCTCTTTAAGATTTGCATATGAGGTGTCTAAAGAGCTCAGTAACAGAATAGCTTGATCCTCATCATCGATTTTAATGTCTATGTTTGCAAGATCCAAGATGATCTTGTTAAACTCATCAAGATGTTCTTCCATAGACATACCTGGGATCATTTTAAAGGTGTAGAGCTTGGTCTTCTTATGGAGTCGATTTGCCAAGGATTTGGTCATATAGAGGCTTTCTAACTTTAGCCAAACCCCTGCTGCTGTCTCTTCCTTTGCAACCTCTCTCAAGACCTTGTCACCAAGGGAAAGAATTAGAGTGCTATGGGCCTTCTGCGAGATCTCAGATTTCACTTTGTCAGACAAAGAGCTAAGGTTCTTTTCACCAAGAAGCGCATCCTGAAGGCCCTGCTGAACAAGAAGAGCTCTCATCTTGATCCTCCATAAGCCAAAATCATTCTTTCCATCAAACTTTTCTACATCAAACTTGGCAGTCCCCATTAGAACCTGGACTCTGATACCAATTGTTGTGATTCAGACTTGTTTTATGCCAAGATCAGAATCTCAGTTGCCAAGATTTATCAAGATTTGTTTAATGTTTGTAATCAGAAAAGCAGTAAACAAATAACACTCAAGAATTACGTGGTTCGATCCTAGTGATCTACATCCACGGCAGCAACACTTGTTAGGACTATGGATACCACCTATCTCCACATTGGTATGATATTGTCCACTTTGGGCCCAAGCCCTCATGGATTTGCTCTTGGGCTTTACCCCAAAAGGCCTCATACCAATGGAGATATTTGTCCCTCCTTATATACCCATGATCCTCCCCACTTCTAGCCAATATGAGACTTTGGTCGTATACCCAACATCAAAAAAATGTTTTTTGGAGATGAAAAATTCTCTTTATTCCACTGTCTAGACATGGAGGAATATTGCAATAAAAGCAAACCAATCGCGCGTGCTGGAGATATTTTACAAAATGATTGGATGTACGTTACAAAATATAGGATCGATGAAACTATATATGGAAATTTTTGTAAAACCCTTCGGTAATAAAACCATTCAAATTAATAAAGTCATCTTCTTAAGTCAAAAAGAAGAGGAAAATATTTTCACAACAAATTTAGATCATAAATTAGTTACGAAAAAGTGATAAAAGAGATGTGCCTTTGTCATTCTTCCATAACGAATTTGGTGCATTTTGCAGTTAAAGCCCTTAACGAAACAGCCAAAGAGCTGGGGAAGAAGGACTGGAATTTCAATGTAGACCCATGCAGTAATGACGCAAGTTGGGAAACACCAAAGCTGAAATCTAGTAAAAAACCGTACAACAATTCGATACGATGCAATTGTACATACCCTGATGGTGAATGCCACGTGGTCGGACTGTACGAAACCTATCTTTAATTTCCTTGTATCTTCTTGTTGAGGTTTTTCGGATAACTAAAATTTCTTCATAAAAAACTAGAAATTATTTATATTATACTTAAAACGTCTCTAAATTGCTAATGATCTTCGAAACACAAGGCATCAGTACCTCCCTTTGGATGTTGAGATGGTCTTAACACATCTCATCTAATCTCATTTTTAATTTCAATTTTAAATTTTTAACTTTTTCATCTAATCATTATGAGATGGTCTGACATCTCATAATTTTGGTCGATGAAGATTGCGTTGAATTCTGGTTTACATTTAAACCAGTGTTCAAATTACAGTTTATATCACATTAATTCTTTAATTTGCCTTTAACTATATATCCTTCTCATACAGATTTCTTAAAGGGCAGGATCTTTCTGGTGTGCTTCCAACATCCCTTGCGAAGCTGCGTCACATAACGATGATGTAAGTAAAGTAACCAGCTAATTAATCATTAGTACTAGTACTTGCTACTATCTGAAAGAATAAAAGTATTTATATTTCAAATCTAATTGCAAGCTTTCCTCATGGTTTCAGTGAGTTGCAACGAAACTATCTGACTGGTACAATTCCATCCGAATGGACTTCTCTAAAGTTGGAAAGTCTGTACGTACTGTATTTTGTTGGGGTTTTAATATAACACATTATATTACATTAATCACTCACTTCTCAATTCACACAATATGTATACTACTGTAGTTAGCCAAAATTAATGCTCATTCTTGTTGAATTAAAATAATTGGCTACAGGTCCACTTCTGTAAACAAGTTATCGGGAAGAATTCCGAGCTACCTGGGAAAAATTACCACTCTTAGATATTTGTATGCTCTTTTATTTGGGAAAATGGCACAATTGACTGATTTCTTTTTTCTTTTTCTTTTTTTTTTCCCAGCTTTCAATTTGACGAAGATCACTATATATATTTTCAGGAGCATAGACAACAATCGATTTTCTGGAACTGTTCCCCCTGAGATTGGGAAGTTGGTGAACTTGGAGAGTCTGTCAGTAGTTTCACCTATCCTGTTGTTCGATGATTTATGTATTAAAAAATTTCAAATAACACTAACTTGAGCTGGTCTGAACTTCCCATTTGGTGGCTGCAGTATTCTCAGTGCTAACTTCCTCACTGGAGAGTTGCCAGTCAACCTAACTTATCTCACAAACTTAACTGAACTGTGAGTGCAACCATTTGTATTCTGATACTAATTTTAAATGTTTTATTTTTGGAAAAATTCATGTTTCTATGTTACCCATTAATCTTGTTTCTGCGTTGACCAAATGCAGTAGGATTAGCAGTAACAACTTCACCGGAAGAATACCTGATTTTTTCAATAGTTGGAAAAAGCTTCAGAAATTGTATGTATTTTCTTTTTCCAAATAATATCATTTAAATCATGTCTTCTGGTATAATATTCTAATGAAATCTAACAAAAGAGAATTATGCTCTTATAAATTATAGAGAGATCCAAGCCAGTGGTCTCGCGGGGCCTATTCCTCCAAGCATTTCTGTCTTGAGTAATTTAATTGACCTGTAAGTTCTATATATAGTCTAAGTGTTCTTCAGTTGTAAAATCTATATGATATCTTCCTTTGTATTCAAATTAATAAGATTTATTGGCTAAGACAATAACAGTACTCGTGGATGATGCAATTTTGTGCAGAAGAATTAGTGACTTACTTGGTGAGGGTTCTATATTTCCAAACTTAACCAGCATGACAAACTTGTATAGATTGTAAGTCATTTTATACCATAAAATTTTAAGAACTGCAACAATACAAAGTTATAGCCTTTATGCTTAGATGATGTTCTTCAACGTTGCAGGATGTTAAGGAGCTGCAATCTCTCGGGACAAATTCCGCAAAACATTTCAGAATTATTGCCACAACTCCGAACTCTGTAGTTCTTTCGTCTTTATGTTTTTGTCTCATTTCTATTTTTAGTGAATGAAAAACCAAAGTGGAATCTGTGCATAAGTACGCACTCATTTGTAGGTATTTTTAGGTATAGAGTACGCAAACGCCACACACTCATGATTTTTAATAGACTCTGCTCATTTTCAAAATGAGTGTGGCTCGCATAACCCATGACTATATGTGTTACTCATGTACTAATTAGACTTTTTATGGTTGTACATTTTCTTCTTCTTCTTATTAGGATTGTTCTTAATTTACTCTTGATCAATATTAAAGATTTTTCTCGTTCTTTACTGGATTTGAGATCTCTGAAACGTTATAACGAGGTCATGTACTTCGATCTGAAAATAGCACAAGGACAGTAGACAAATTCGAGGCTTTACTTTTTAATTCACTCTTACGATTTGATCGGCAACCCACTTCTCCATCTTTTTTCCTTTCCTCATTAGCTGTACTTGAAGTTATATTTTCTCCCTACCTGGATAGTGTCTTTATTTCTTTCTTCCGTATTTATCTTTTGTTTTTTAATAGTTTGATCTTTTAGAAAGCGGCAGCTATGTAGGGTTGTATTTGTTTTTTGCTCCGCTCCTATCTGTAGTTGTCAATTTCTTCCCATTGTCATTGTATGCACAGCAGCCATGATATACCCCTCCTGAGGCCCCTTGCCGCATCTGCCTGGAGATATCTATGAACATTAACGTGCATTTTTTTTAAGCTGTGGTCTCAGCAATATTGTCTTCATGATTGGAAAGAAAAATCCATTAACTAATTATTTATTGAACATGTTTTGGTCCGTATAAATCTCCACTGCTACATTGATATTTTTCACGTATCTAGTCTTTCATTCTTTTCCAGTACATATTTCTGACGGAGTGAAAAACATTTTCCTGTATGTATATTTTGTCTTCGTGATTCTGTCTATAAACCGCATTAATCTCTACGCAATTTTACTGTTCTTTTGTACAATGACAACTTTATCATTATATCCCTGCAGAGATCTGAGCTTCAATAGATTGGAAGGAAATGTTCCAGAGTTTGATGATAGTGCAAAGTTGCAGCGCCTGTATGTGTTGATTCAAAACCCTAAATCTAGCTATATTTCGGAGAAGTTTTAATAAATAATGAACAAGTACTTGGTCGAATTAAACATACAAAGGAACAAAGATAGGTGACATGATTTGGCTTTTTTGTTCCATTCAGAAAAGATGCAAGCTGAGATTTCACTATAACCAAACAGATCCTTATCTATCTATCACTGTAGCCTAGCTTCCATCTATCTGTTCTCGGATGCAGTTGAAAGAAATATAAAATCATGTATATTAATTCAAGGGAGTATGAGGCATATATAGATAAGGCCTTTAATTCCTGTAGCTCATGTGATTCTGTAGAAACCGTACGTACGTAGGAATATACATATTAGGGAATTATTTTGGTTGTTGTACCCATATTATAAGTATTCCACCCTGTTGTACACATATTTTCCCTCTGAATTTTCTTCCGTTGTTGGTGTACCCATAAATCTCTATAATGTTTGTTGGTCATAGCCGGAATTGATCATAATGAAATTTTCAATGGTAAATTGAATTATTGGTAACTGGCCTGAAAGTTTAGTGTTAAGGTTTCGATGCTGATCGATTGGTTGTCTTTAATTAACCAGAGTACGTAAGATTATCTTGCTATTTGAACAGGTATCTGACAAGCAACTTACTCAACGGGACAGTTCCGGACTGGATCAAACAAAGAAATCCTGAACAGTACATAAATTCATCTTAAATTCTACTTCAAATTTCTGTAACTTTATTAATTTTTTTCCTTTCTTCCTTAATTTTGGAATGTATGAAGAGTTATTAACATTAATAACTACGTACATCCATCTGCAGTGATCTAGATCTTTCTTACAATAACTTCTTAGAGAGTTCTATGCCAACAATTTGTCGAGACACACTGTGAGAAAAACTTCGCCATTTTTAATCTTAATTTCAGCCTACTTGATCAGTACCGCATACTCTGTACTTATCTTTAAAGATTTCTAGGTTTTCTAATTAAGCTGACTAGTTAATTTCTTGTTTCCTCAGAAATTTATTTGAAAGCTTCTCTGGACAGGACTCGTAAGCTTCTAAACTTTTGAACTTAATTACAATAATAACCATCTTGATTTCCTTTTAATTTGATTTTGCCAACTTTTTCCCGTTTAACCCAAATATAGATCAGTTGGCGACTGCCCGAAGAACCTTCCTTGTTCAAAAGGTAACTATACCTTACAATCAGATTTTAATCAGACTTATACTTCAATAATCCAATCGCCAAGCTTTCCTCTTTAGAGTAATGCCAGGTATAACCTAATAGTGGATATAAGCACCATTATAAAGAGTTAGCGAGTCCCACAAAAAAAGAGTAGATTCTAATTCCTCTTTTTATTAAAAGACTTTACAAGATTTGCAAGAACTTGCACAAATCATTTTTTGATTTCCAGTCTGTCCTGTGCAAGTTTGGTGCAAATCATTTTAAAGTGAGACAACAAAATAATTAGTGGGATTAGGCCTTTCTTCTTTACTTTTTCTCATAGGTCCCACTTTTTATAAGAAGGTAATTGCATGCAGCTTGTACACGTACACCCTCTAAAGGTGAATCTATGATGTTTGGTTCTATATATCCCTAATTCCTAAATTATATGGATGTTGTTTATGTGTAGACTGGAATTCAGTGCATATAAATTGCGGTGGAAAGGAGGTCAGTATTAGAAACATAAAATACGAAGCAGATCTAGATCCATCAGGTGCGGCAAACTTTTATCGCACCAGAGAGAATTGGGGATTCAGTTCCACTGGATATTCCTGGGATGCTAAGGACGTCTCGAATGATTACATAGCAAATAATGCGTCAGTACTCAGAATGAACAGCCCTGAATTGTACACGAGTGCACGCCTCTCTCCTCTTTCTCTCACGTATTATGCACGTTGCTTGGCAAATGGAAAATATACTGTCACGCTACACTTTGCAGAGATAATAATAAGAGGAAACAGATCTTTTTACAGTCTTGGAAGACGTATATTTGATGTTTATGTACAGGTAAGAAAGTTAAATCAATATATTTGTTTTTCTGGCATGCACACACATACGTACATACATTCCTATATATATATAACGTCCCAGATTTATAGAGTTTAAATAAATGTTACAGGATAAACTGGAGTTCAAGGATTTTGACATCGTAAATACTACAGGAGGGGTCGACAAAGATTTAGTTAAGAAAGTTAAAGCAGTTGTGAGTAACAAAGTCTTATATATCCGCTTTCATTGGGCTGGCAAAGGGACACCATATAAATGGTTAAGTGGATCATATGGCCCTCTCATATCGGCTATCTCTATAGAAAATGGTAATAATTCCCGAAGGTGTAATATATATACACACACACAATACATATATATCTCATGACGAGAATCTTAATTTTACTGTCCAACTTGCTGCTCGTACACTTCTAATTAGATTGATGACAAAAATAAAGATTAATAAATAAATTCATAGTTGAAAGAGTGGATCATCAGCTGGCCCATTTGTTCAATTCTGCAGATAATCCCCCTGACAATGTCAAAACCACAATATTCATTGTGACTGGAGCTTTAGTGTCGGCGCTATTACTCATTTTAGGCATTCTTTGGTGGAAAGGTTGCATAGGAAGCAGGATATCAAGGGAAAAAGGTAATCAATACAAGCGCGTTTTATAGAAATTAGATAAGTTTTTTATTTATTTTTCCTTCTTCAACTATTGCAAATTTGCATGAATTGAGTTGAGACGTAATTGTACAGAGAATTTGCAAGGGCCCATGTATTCTTGCAAATCCCAAGTTTTTTTATTGAACATTTTTCCTCAGATTATCATTTGGCAATAAAACTGTTCTCAAGTATTCTTAGATATTTCCATCTCAAACATTACTCAAATGCAAAACACTTTTTAATTTCAAAACTTCAATTTTCATCTAATCAGTTGGGAAATAATGAATGTTGAACTAGAACATATATTGTTTCCTTACCTATTCAAATTCAGGCTGAGAATTCAAAGAATCTCAATTCCAGCTTTTAAGTACGTCCGGGCTTTTGAATCTGTGCACAATTGTGATTGTTGAGCAGATGTAATAAATATAATAAAACATTAACATGGGGTTTAAAAAGCTAGTCAAGAGACACAAAATATATAGAAATGAAATGTGATTCCGCTCATTTATAAGGTAAAATTTTATCACTAGCACCCTCACGGCCTTTTTCATTCCTTCCACAGATTTGAGAGGATTAGATCTGCATACAGGTTTTTTCACTTATAGGCAAATCAAAGCTGCCACAAACAACTTTGATGCTTCCAACAAGATTGGGGAAGGTGGTTTTGGATCTGTATACAAGGTATTCAAAAGCTTAATTCTTCGTGCATAATTTTGGTTTTTGATAAAAAATTTCTTATCTGTCCATGATACATAGCTAAAGACATATCTCAGTACTTTATCACATGCATACCTAAATATGCATGTTTTTTTTTCTTTTGAAATGCAGGGTATACTATTAGATGGTACCATAATTGCAGTTAAGAAACTTTCTTCAAAATCACGTCAAGGAAATCGTGAATTCGTGAATGAAATAGGCATGATATCTGCTTTACAGCACCCGAATGTTGTTACATTGTATGGAGGTTGTGTTGAAGGAAATCAACTATTCTTGGTATATGAATACATGGAAAACAATAGCCTGGCTCGTCCTTTGTTTGGTATGCTTAATTTTTTTTATTAGGTGTTAATTTATGTCGAATAGTTGATCATAAACTCCCCCATTCGACTTTCTACAAAAAAAAAAAATGCAGGTCCAGAGGAATACCAATTAAAATTGGACTGGCCTACACGGCAGAAAATATGCGTTGGCATTGCAAAAGGCCTGGCTTTCTTGCATGAGGAATCAGCACTGAGAATTGTTCACAGAGACATTAAAGCTACAAATGTGCTACTGGATTCGAACCTTAACCCAAAGATTTCTGACTTTGGTTTGGCCAAGCTTGATGAAGAGGAAAAAACCCATATCAGCACCCGAGTTGCTGGAACCATGTAAGCTACATATTTTCTTCTATCCTTCAATTTGGAGCATATTTTTGTTATATCCTTGCTTTTCTATTTTTTCTCCCGAGTGATTCACAAGGAGATAATCAGGAACAGATGTTGATCTTCATGCATTTAAAGTTTTTGCATATTGGAGATGTTCCTATTATATAGAACTCTAGGACTTAGTATTCGGTAGAAATTTTAATATGTTAGTTGTCTATATTTGCAACACAAGTTTGTCTGCATAGAAATTTATTGCAATAGGAATTATCATCCAGTATTCATAATTAATTGAGAGTGGTCTTGACATAAAACATATTCAAATGTACAATCTTCTAAATTCTTTTTATGCTTGATGGGTGAGAGAGAGAGAGAGAGAGAGAGAGAGCTGTTTATTCAATCATTAATATGAATCCTACCCCAAAAGGTTGAAACAATGTACTTGAACGACCGGAAAAGCTAGTTATCTGCACTCCACCCAAAATAAATTTTTGTATCTCTCATGGAATGAATATTCCGCTCTATTCTTATTGCCTTATAACTATTTGCATAATTGTATGCCAAGTAGAAAAGAAACATGATTCGGTGACTACGTTTCTGTGAATGTTGGGTTTTGTTCAATATGGAAGATCATAACTAATTCATATATAATACAAAATATTAATCATAATAATGCAATCTTTGTTATGCAGAGGATACATGGCACCAGAATATGCATTATGGGGTTTGTTAACATATAAAGCAGATGTCTACAGTTTTGGGGTTGTTGCATTGGAAATTGTTGCAGGGAAGAGCAACATGAAATTTGGACCAAATGAAAGTTATGTATGTCTTCTTGATTGGGTAAGATTTATCAGTAGTCTTTCCATGCACCAAAACAGGTCATCTTGATTGAAACAATATGTTATGTACGATTGGCAACTTCATAATTCTTTTCTATTGATTTGCCAATATTTCATTTCCATCACGTCATGTGTACATATTTCAGGCTCTTGTTCTGCAACAAAAGGGTAATCTAGTGGAGCTGGTGGATCCAAAGTTAGGCTCTGAGTTCAACGTGGAGGAAGCAATTAGAATGATCAAAATAGCTTTACTATGTACGAATCCATCTCCGGCTCTCAGACCCATAATGTCTACAGCAGTAAGCATGCTCGAAGGCCAAACGGCTGTTGATGAAGTTATTATGGATCCAAACGTATATGGAGATGAATATAAGTTTAAGGTTTTAAGAGAGCAGTTCAATCAGATCCCGCAAGAATCGATGGACTCAATTCGACCTGAGAGCCATATTCGTTTGTCAGATGCAATGTGGACAGGAACTTCTTCTACGTCTGCCCAAGATCTTTATGATCCACGTAATCTTGATACTCAATAATGGTAGCAAAATATTTCTCTCTGATCATGCAAAATACTTTTTGTAATAAATTAGTGACTCAATTTGCTTCAGCAATCCACAAAGCTAAGGAACTTCTGTTTGTTTCATTATAATTGAAAATGAAAAGATAAAAATATTTGAAGCTAGCTTTCTATGTGGTATCAAGAACATAATATATAATTTTGTTGTTAAGAGAAGCTCTGGCCAATGATCATGACTTCTTTTACTTTTCTAGAGAGTATAACATGGCTAATATCTTTATATATCATTTATTTTATTAACTACGTATATATATAGTTAATAAAATAAATGAAATATGGTGAAGAATATCTAGAGTAGAAGAGTGTTGGTACTGTAACACCCAGATGAAGCATCAAATCCACGCCAAGGCGCGTTCTATAATTTTTTCATTTTCCAAAGGTTGAGATGTATATGGACCCCCACTTGAGATATTTTTTAACGTGTATTTTGTTTATAGGCCTTGGGCCCAAAATTCTATTTTGGCGGATTATGATTTTTTCATAAGATTTGATAATTAAGCTAAAATGTTTTATAGGCCGAAAAATCTATTGGACAAATTTGATTATTTTTGGTAGAAATTGATTTGAGGTCTAAAACCCAGGAAAAAACTCACTTATTAATTTTTATGTACTACCAAACGTGGGCCGAATTTTTTCAATTGGGCCAAAAGTCCATGCCCTGAGATCATGTAGACCCCACAGCTTGGGCGTCTCTCAAGCAGTTTCTCCCTCTCATTCTTTGTAGGGTTCCCTTTCTCTATATATATACATATATGCACTTCACGTACAGCACCTCAGGCACGTCCGATTCCATTGCATACACGTTTGTCCCGCTAGGGTTATCGGTAAACACGATATATTTATAAGTTTTCACTTCACAGATCACGCCTAGTTCCCCATGCATGTTTCCTTCCACCTAGAATATTCACGGTATCACGAAAAATGCCAGACTCCACTTCATGCACGCCTCGATCACGTCCGTGTTCCACGGCTTGCCGATGCACGTCTCTCATTCCTTCCCTCTCTAGGGTTTTTGTATTCAATCGCCTATGTATATATATGCGCGTCACAACCATCCCTCATGCATCTACCCTCTTTTCACGGACGTGGAAAGACCTCAGCAATCCAAACTCCTCAGAGCATCTACCCTCTATTGTGGACCACGGCAACCGCAACAATCGAGAGCCAAACGTGCCAGAAACCACCCAAGCTCCTCCACGAAACCGCTCCCAGCCACCGGGCACCGCAGTCGAGCCTAGCACGAGACGCATCTTGTGGTCGTTCCGTTGTGTTGCTTCTTTAGAAACCAACTCCCGTGCGACCTCTCCATCACGGAAGCAACCTATGTTTGTCCACGGCACGTAAACACCTGCCCAGACCTCACTGCCGTAGCCCAGCCGTGAAGCCACTTGGAGCCATCGCTGGCCATCACCGAAAAAAGAGAGCCTCTGTTCTTAGCCTCCGAAACAGAGTAGTCTCCATTGCACCTAGCTCACCCCGTTATGTGCACCAGTGTTATGTACCTGCTTGTATATGGACTGTAATGAAGTATGAAGTATCAGAATAAGTGACTCAATAACACCTTCAGACAAACAGTTGGTAGGCAAGCTACGGATCACAGCCAAAACAGAGCAACCGAGTCACGATACACGTCCATTACAACCAACAGCAGACTGCCTTCCAGAAGATCACAGCAGAGAAAGTTGTTAAGATTTTTCCTCAAGTTATTGTAACAGATTAATATTCCTTTATTCCTTTTACTTTGTGTATAAATGTAATCCCAATACAGTAATGAAATCAGAGAAGTTTTCATAAGTTTTTCATTCTGTCTACATGGTATCTAGAGCTTACGACTAACATCATCCTCAACCATGGCAGCATCTTCTTCTTCCTCCACTCTCTCTTCCTTCTCTCATATAGTCACCACAAAGTTAACCAACGAAAACTATCTCCTATGGAAAGTGCAAATATCAGCATATTTGCGAGGACAAGATCTCTACTCTTATGTAGATGGGTCTAGTCCCCCTCCCCCAAAATTTTTAACCGTAGACTCAGTTCCAAAAGCTAATCCAATTTTTTTCTTCATGGAATCGTACTGATCAACTTGTTCTGAGTGTTCTATTCTCTTCTCTGTCAGAGTCCTTGCTTAGTCATGTTCTCTCTGCTGAGACTGCTCGTGATCTCTGGGTCTCCTTGGCTTCAATGTTTGCGTCTCATTCCCAGGCCAAGGAATTCCAAATTCGATTCCAACTCACAAATCTCTCCAAAGGTGATCAAGCCATGACTGACTATTTTGGCAAGGTTCGTTCTCTTGTGGATTCACTAGCCGCCACTGGAAACTCTCTCCCTGACAAAGAGGTAGTCACCTATCTTCTCAATGGGTTAGGCTCCTCTTATGAAGCTTTTATCACTTCTGTCACCACACGGGCAAAGACTATTTCCTCTCATGAATTATATCAACTGCTGTTAATTCATGAAAGTCGCACATCTCACCAAAACAGGAGTATTACCTCCTCTCTTGAGCCTTCTGTTAATCTTAGTGTTGCTGGAAATCGTGGGCGTGGATCCTCTCGCAGTGGATGACAAGGTCGTGGCAGGGGTCGTCATTTTCACAATCATCGTGGAGGACGATCTTCTCCTTCTTCTACCCAGCAACTTCTTCTACCCAGCAACAGTATACTGCTCATCAACCAACTTGCCAGGTTTGCAACAAGTCAGGTCATGTAGCTCTACTATGCCGATTTCGATTCGATCATGCCTATCAATATGAGGTTCCACAATCCTTCTCAGCAAACTACACGGCTCCAGACTCATTATCCGATTCTTCTTGGTATCCTGATTCTGCTGCTACACATCATATTACAAATGATTTTAATAACTTGAATGTTTCATCTGAACAGTACAGTGGTAGTGATTCAATCCGCGTTGGTGATGGTTTTGGCATTTCCATTCACAATTTCGGTGACTCTTGGTTCTCCTCTACCTCCTCTTCCTTCGAAATTTATTGCATGTCCCAGATATTACCAAAAATCTTGTGTCTGTTCTACGTTTTTGTATTGATAATTCCTGTTATTTTGAGTTTCATTCCTCTCATTTTAATGTGAAGGACAACAAGACAAAGAAGGTGCTTCTCACCGGGCCAACTCGTAACGGATTATATGTTTTTCCTTCCAAGCTCATTCAGCCCTCAAGCCCTACTACACATCTTGGTGAACGCACAACACTGTCTCAATGGCACCGAAGACTAGGCCATCCCTCCCTAACACTTGTTTCCAGAGTTTTACGTGATAAATGTCTACCTGTTTCTTCATCTGAGTCATCTTTCTTTTGTTCTGAATGTCCACTTGCTAAGGCCCATCAACTCCCCTTTTGTACTAATCGGGTCACTTATACTAGGCCTCTTCAATTACTATGTGCTGATGTTTGGGGTCCAGCCCCTTATGTTTCTAGACTGGGTTACAAATATTATCTATCATTTGTTGATCAATTTACAAGATATACTTGGTTTTTCCCACTCAAGCTCAAATCTGATGTTGTTACTATTTTCAACACCTTTTTGCCTTATGTTGAAAAATTATTCAATTCTAAACTCATGACACTTCAAACCGATGGTGGAGGTGAATTTAAACCTCTCACTCAAATCTGTCAAAAATTTGGAATAACACATCGATTCTCATGCCCTCACACTCATCAACAAAATGGACTTGTTGAAAGAAAACATCGACATATTGTCGAAACCGGGCTTGCTTTGTTAGCTCAATCTTCCTTACCTTTCACTTTTTGGGCCGATGCATTTGAAACCGCAGCCCACTTAATTAATTTTCTACCCTCTCCTGTCATTAAAAATAAAACTCCCCATTTTCTTGTTCACAATTGTGAACCTGATTATACTTTTCTAAAAGTTTTTGGATGTGAATGTTGGCCCAATTTTCGGCCCTATCTTTCCAACAAACTTAATTTTAAATTAGTGTCATGTCTATTCTTGGGTTACAGTCCGTGCCATAAAGGATATAAGTGCCTTGACTTAACAAAAAAAAGAATGTATATCTCTCGGGACGTGGTCTTCAACGAATCCTCTTTTCCTTTTTCTAAAAATCAGCCCAGTTCCTCGTCAATCTCACCAGCTTCTCCACCTGTCCTGCTACCTATGTCTCTACCTTCTCTTCTCGGGCCTGGGCCAAGCCCATCTCCTTCTACTCCTATTTCCAATCGTCCCTCTTCGTCAACCTCAAGTCCGACTTCAACTTCCTCTGCGACTGATTCTTCTGCTCTTCCCTGTTCTTCACAACAAACAGCCAGACCTCCACTTATTCCACCTAGATCTCCCATCATAACTCGTGCTCAAACCAACACATTCAGACCCCGAAATTTTACAGATGGAACCATACCATACTCCACTCGGTATTGTCTTACTACCTCTCTTACGGTTCCTGATGAACCTTCTAGTTTTTCTGCAGCTGTCAAGTTCCCTGAATGGTGGGATGCCATGCATCAAGAGTTCACGGCCCTACAGCAGAATCACACTTGGAGCTTAGTTCCGTCTACACCTACGGCTAACATACTTGGTTGTCGGTGGGTTTTTAAAACAGAAACCAAAGCTGATGGGTCGTTTGAAAGGAGAAAAGCAAGATTAGTAGCAAAAGGCTACCATCAACAACATGGTTTGGATTATACTGAGACCTTTAGTCCAGTAGTAAAGCCATCTACCATTCGCTTGATTATTTCCATTGCTGTAACCCGTGGGTGGTCATTACGGCAACTTGATATTCAAAATGCTTTTTTACATGGTTGTTTGGCTGATGATGTCTATATGCAGCAACCTCAAGGTTTTGTTGATCCTGCTCATCCAACATATATCTGTAAATTGCACAAAGCTATCTACGGGCTCAAACAAGCCCCAAGAGCTTGGTTTGCTCAACTCTCCTCTTGGCTACTGGATTATGGCTTTATTGCCTCACGAGCAGACCCTTCTCTCTTCATCCTCAATCATTCTAATGTGCATATTTATTTTCTAGTATATGTGGATGACATAGTCATCACTGCCTCTCATTCATCTGCTATTGACAGTCTCATTCAAGATTTGGGGCGTGCATTTCCAGTTAAGGATTTAGGGCGACTCTCTTATTTCCTTGGAATAGAAGCTAATCATACATCTACTGGATTGATGCTGTCTCAAAGAAAATATATCAAAGCTTTACTCACTCGAAGCAACATGCTCCTTGCTAAGCCCATTTCATCTCCTATGGCTGCTTCCCTCAAGCTGTCAAAATTTGATTCTCCAGACTTTGAAGATGCCACTCTGTATCGCAGTATCGTTAGAGGTCTTCAGTACTTATCCTTGACAAGACCCGACATCTCCTTTGCAGTGAACAAGATTTGCTAGTTCATGCACTCACCAAAAAATTCTCACTAGAGTGCAGTCAAACGAGTGCTACGGTATCTCAAAGGGACCATTAATCTTGGCTTGCGGTTTACACCTCAGAGCAATCTTCATCTTCAAACTTACTGTGATGCCGATTGGGGTGGCTGTCCAGATGACAGACGCTCGACTGGAGGATTTTGCATCTAACTGGGTTCTCATCTGATCTCATGGAGTTCAAAAAAACAGAGCACGGTAGCACGTTCTTCCACTGAAGCAGAGTTCAAGTCTCTTGCTTCCTCAGCAATTGAAACTATCTGGCTTCAAACCATGCTCCGTGAGCTGGGAATTTCACTTCCTAAAGCCCCAATTATATGGTGCGACAACTTAGGAGCTAATTATCTTTCCGTGAACCCAGTTTACCACTCCAAGACTAAACACATGGACATAGACTTCCATTTTGTTAGGGACCCAGTTGCATCAAAGTCATTACAAGTCTCCTTCTGTAGCTCTCATGACCAAATAGCTGATATCCTCACAAAACCCCTTGTTGCAGATCAGTTCTCTCGTTTTATATCAAGTCTCAATGTGCATGATACCCCATTGGACTCGAGGGGCCGTATCAGAATAAGTGACTCAATAACACCTTCAGACAAACAGTTGGTAGGCAAGCTACGGATCATAGCCAAAACAGAGCAACCGAGTCACGATACACGTCCATTACAACCAACAGCAGACTGCCTTCCAGAAGATCACAGTAGAAAAAGTTGTTAAGATTTTTCCTCAAGTTATTGTAACAGATTAATATTCCTTTATTCCTTTTACTTTGTGTATAAATGTAATCCCAATACAGTAATGAAATCAGAGAAGTTTTCATAAGTTTTTCATTCTGTCTACATGAAGGATCTAATGTAATGAAGATGAAATGGACTACACAAGAAAATAATAGAAAATACCCATACGCCGAGTGTGTTCGAGGCCACTCCTTCTCCAAAAGGAAACTTACAGGTAATTTGTCAGATGATTTCAGAATGACTTCTTCCCTACCTCTTTCCCACTAAATACCCGTTTCTTACCCTTGTAACTGACTGGAATGTAAAATTCTAAAATGACCCTTTAACTACATGACACCCTCCACCACAATGCAGAAGTTAACAGGAGCAAACTACATCGTTTAATCAATTGTAAAGCTCTGTCGTTTCAGTCATTCCTAAACGGTACCTCTATAGTCAGATTCATAACAACCAGCCACGGCATGGTGAAGTCCAGTGGCGCCGACCAGACCTCCTCCAGTCGCCTCGTACAGTGCCTAGTTGGTAAGCCACGCCAATCCTTCCCCATGCACTTCTCTCTCTACATTGTTCTCTCTCTACATTGTTCTCTCTCTCTCTCTCTCATCACTTGGTCTCTCTCATCACTCACTCTCTTTCTCTCATGCTCAGCCACAGCTTGACGGCGTCTTCGCCGCAACACTCAGATTAGCCGTTGCAAGCTTCTCTTGGCGAGTGAAAGACTTCTTAGCACGACCACTTTGCGCTGGTAAGTTCTCTAGTGTTTAACAAATAGGGTCTTGTTACTTCTTCTAACATTCTTGTAGTCTGTAGCTTGTGTAGTAAAGAGAAAAATAAGAGATGCCATCGAGCCCTTATCACGTGTTTTTCCGTAATGATTTCTTAATAGGTTCTTGATTTTACATTTTTGCCCTTAATAGGAAGCTTGGCAGATTAGGGGTTGGGCTTTGTTTTTCTAAAGTCAAACGTGTTTTTTTTTAGGGTTGGGCTTATTGTTAAGTAGACTGATGTTTTTAATTGGTTATATGTTAAGGGAATATTTGGGTGAATATCAAAGTAATTGATTGAATATTGAGAAATTTGAGAATTTATAATATTTTAAGGTTTTGAAGAATTTAGATTTTTAAAAAAATAAATTACTTAATATTTTAGATTTAAGAATTGAAATACGTGTTCAATTAAAATTATGAGAGTTTCATGACAATTTTATAGATTATGATTGATTTTCATTCATTATTGCTATGGAGAAATTCTAATAAGCTAAGAGGTTCAGGTAAGTGGAGTTCTTATGCTAGATTTCGCATAAAATAAAATGATCTTGGGTTAATTTTATGAAAAACATGCATGATTTGTTATGAAAAGAATTTTGAAACAATCTAAGTTATTTGTTCTGCATTACTCATGAAATTCTGTATACAAATAAAGTATTTTTTGACATGACTTGTGACGCCCCAACTCCTATGTATAGAACAACACAGGAATCGTGACGTCAGGATGATGACAATGCGGGTCATGCATCCCAACGATAAGTGCTCAAGTGTGTGCAACATACAACACGTGCACAACATAAACGCAGCGGATAATTAAATAAGCCAACTAAGTACCAGAATTTTTATATACAAAATTATTCAAAATAAATATCCAAAAATACAGCAAAAGCCAAATACATACACAAGCGAGAAATAAATTCCATAATCCAAATTGACAATAACCACATGCCACTTCCTCCAGGGAGCCGATCCTACAAGCTCCACTTCTTCATCTACACCAAAATCTACGGTATCATAAAATGGTACCGCAGGTAAGTAATAATCCAAACAATCCCTAAGATCAAAATACATTAATGCTACCAACCATGCATGCATATGATGTACTATGCACCAGATCCAAAATATCATTTTTTTTCGAAAAATGAATATTTTCTAACACACGCCAAAATCTCATTTTGGCCCAAAAACATAATCCGTCATTTTCCCAAAAAATGATTTACACAAAAACATTTGTCGGACACTGTAGGTGGGAATCACATGCGGAACTCTACCACCATCCCTGCTTACCACCATCTCTACCGCGTGCATCGTAGGCGAGAATCATAGGCAGGACTACACCACCATCCTTGCTTACCACCATCCCTACGCGTACACCATAGGCGGGAATCGCAGGCGGGACGATACCACCATCCCTACAGTTCCTTCCCACACAATACAAAAACCCATTAAAGCACTATAGGAGGGAATCACAGGCGGCACTCTACCACCATCCATGCTTACCACCATCCTTACAGCGTGCACTGTAGGCAGGAATCGCAGGCAGAACAACATCACCATCCCTACGCGTACACCGTAGGCGGGAATCGCAGGCTGGACTATACCACCATCCCTGCTTACCACAATCCCTACAGTCTCTTTTTTTCCTTTTTTCCATAAAAATCCAGTTTTCCAATGAACATATGAACATGAATGCAATTACATGAAAACCCAGTTTTCAATTTACAAACATGAACATGCGTGCACATGCAATGTACTAGACTAACAACAATATCCAATAACCAACCAATAACCAAACACACAAATACTCCGTCCTCAATCCATCCGACCCCCATAACTCCTCGGACTCAGTCCGGCACAACCAACTAATCACAGTAATATTAAATGAGTTAGTGCAAAAATATATTAAAATCTCAAAAGATGTTTGAGAAAATACTTACAGAGTTATATAATAATTTTCGGAGGATCACGGAAGAGCTGGAAGCACCACAGTGTAAAATACACTATGGTCGTGGGTCTCAAAAACCCACTTTTGAAGGAGATCAAACCAAGAAGGAGGTCGGTGAAACTAATGGTGGTGGCCTTTGGCTGTGGGTGGTGGTGGAATGGGCAGTTTAAAGCCAAAAAGGGCAAATCGGAGATGAGTTTGGTTGGGTTTCTCCGGTGACGGATCGGGGCCAGAATTGGGTACTTTGGGTTGCTGGGATGCCGAGGATGAAGTGGTGAAGAGGGGGTGGCCGGACGGCGGCGCTAGAGCACTCAAAGCCGCGCGGCTTCAAGCCGTGCGTGTGGGTATTTGCCGGCGAGGGACGGGCTGAAATCACAGTGGTGGGGTCGCCGGCGGCTGGGGAAGAGAGGGAGAGGGGTGGTCCTGGCCACGAGCGGCGCACGGCAGCGCTGGGGTGGAGAGGCGAAATGCATAGGGAGAGATAGAGAGGCTGGTCGCGCGGGGAAGAAGAGCAGGGAAGAAAAAGAAAGAAGAAAAAGAAAAAGGGAAAAAAGAAGAGGAGAAAATAAATGAGGTACAGTCTTCACATCTTGGGTCACAAAATGATCCACCGAAAAAGATTTTAAAACCATAAACTAAATAAAATAATTCAGACTTGGTGAAATGCTCAATTAAAACAATAATAATTTTAAAACTCAAAAACAAACTAATTTAAATTAAAGATCAATTTAAATACCAAAACATTAAATAATAATAAGAAAGGACATTAAAAGTAATTTACACAACTTAAAAATATTATAAAATAATATAGCAAAACTCCCTTAAATTTTAAAACAAGAAAACCAATCTTTAAATTAATTAAAATAATCCTTTAATGAAATACACTAAAATCCGAGATGTTACATGACTGGTGTAGACATGAGCTATTTTAGTGTTTTGTTTCTCAATTGTACAAAAGAGAGCAAATATGAAATTTTGTGCATAAAGTATGTTTTTGTGATCTGATTCTGTTTTGTTCTAAATATGTTCTATTCTCTGATAAGATATGATGTGATTTCTAAAAACCTCTGACATGACATTCTGTTTCTATTTCTATTCCATTTTGACCTTACTACGTTTGTAAAACTATGGTCTCTGTTCGGGTTGGTACCAACTTCTCTGTTTCCAGTACACCCACTTTGGAAGCCAAAGTAGTTTTCTGCATGGTCTTTCCTGTGTACGCACTCAGGGTTCCGAGAATAATAAGGAAAATATTCAATTCTGTTTTTGCTCAATTGGTTGCTGGGATTTGCACAATCCTACCATGGGGGTTAAACATAGTCTTTGTTCTTATATAATAAGATAAGATGTGATGTGATGTGATGTTTATACTATGTTAAAGAAATTCTTGAATAAGAATATTTTTTAACTTTCGCTTTGATATTTTTGATAACAAGTTCTGGTTCTGTATTATGAACTCTGTAAATGCTCATATTTGCATACTAGTATATGTTCTCTGCTTACTAAGTTGTTTATAACTCACCCCTTATCTCCAAATATTTTTTAGATAATTTTGATGGTTCAGCTGGAGAACAAGAGTAGGAAGTTTTAGTAAGGTTTGATGTTCGTAGAGAAATAAGTGTCCGAGGGCACGAGTACTTATTTGAGAGTCATAGTTAGTAAATTTATTATTTTTTGTTATTTTGATGTGTTGAGTTAAGGATATTTTCAAATCTTTTGAGATTTTTTAATTTATGTTATAGAGAATTTCTTTGTCGTCCCCATGAAGGAGCATGGATATTTTGTTCAACAAATAAATTAATATTTTATGGAGTTTTCTGGATTTTATAGTTGTGATATTAGATTTGATATTAATTAATAAGAGCTAACTCTCTGCACCTCCAAGACTAGGGCGTTACAGGTACAATAACAAAGCTACGACTATAATACAAGCTTCTCCTTTTCAACTATTTTTTCATTACGAAATGAACAAGCATGAAAGACAGACATATATGGAAACAAATTTGACACTCACCAATCACGTTAGCTTCCTTCTATGTCTGGTCACTACAACACAATTGAGTTTTTATAATGGATTTCAATTTGTGATAGTCCTAAAACCGTCACCAAAAATGATTTTCTATGACAGTTTAAGGAAACCGTCACTAAAGGTGGATGAGAAATGATTATATGTTTGAACTGTAATAGTGTTTCATTCAAACGTAACTCAGAAGATGTTGTTTTCGAATGAGCACATGCAAACATATAAAATATTACATTCAAAGAGATCATGTACATTCGAACATTAAGCCAACTTACATGCGAACGTGTAAGTTATTCGTTCGAACGTTAGAATGTGTAGACTATTCATTTGAAAGTTTTTTCTTATAGTTTGAACGATTTAGTTTATGTTCGAACGATCATTATTAACATTCGAATGTGAACTGTTTTAAAATTAAACATGGAATTTCAAATTAAAAAAGATTGAGAATTAAAATACAAAAACACTAGATGAAACTATACATAGAATTAAAAGATTGTATTGGCTTGTCAAGTGACCTAAGTCTATTACTTGATTGATTCAATGAAAGGGGCCGATGAAGCTAATGGAGAGATAAGTTGGTGAGTTGTATATAAGTTTGTTCCTCAGAATATTTATGATGCTGGATTGGTAGTGGATCACGATTATAATGGAGATGAGGATGAAACTCCAATTATAGAGGCCTACTAGGAAAATGGATATGGTATTAATTTATTTGTTAATCTTGGTGCACTCGAACTATTCTCCTTATATAGAGATGACGTCCCACCTATATATCTCAACTCATCTATATTAAATGATCATTCGTTTCAAGATCTTGACGAATAAGAAGAAAAAAAAACAAGAAAATGAAGAAGACGAAGAAGATGATGATGATGAGGAAAGAGATCACAAAGAAGTTATTGAAGGAGATTCTAAAACAAGCATGAAAAATACATCTAAAGATGAAGAATAAATGTACTAAATGTTTTATTTACATAGATTAGGCTATTAGATTTTTCATAATTATATCTAAGGCAATTCATTGAAAATAGTAATGCTTTTGAAGGATGCTACCAAAACGACAACGAAGAAATGTGCCTCCTTCGCCAAGTCCCAAACCAGTTGAGGACTCCCCAACTGAGTACTCTGCTCCTGATCAAGTTAATACACAAGAGGTAGACAGCCAGTCTACACCTACTCATATGTAAATTGTTGTTGATAATTAATTATATTTGAATACTAGGGATGAAACTGTTTTTAATAATTTTAAATATATTAGTTGATGTTTTGTTACGTCGTAGTCGTGGCTTAACACCTTGCCTAACTTTGGGGAAAAAAAGAAGGCACAGAAAAATCAAGGTCAACATCCCCAATAACTTCACTGAGGGTGTGGATGACAATGCGGTGTCGCTTTCGTGCTATGTCAAAAGACTAGTCCGAGCTTATGCGTCATTTTATGTGCAGTCCTGGCAAGATGTTTTGATTGAGGTTAAGGATCACATTGGGACTCGTGTATTGATGAGTTTATATATCCTAGTTTAGAGATGTTTTAATTTCATATCTTTGATGCAATTCACTTCTTAGGATGAATTCAACCTAAATTTTGGACGTAGCAAGGAAGTACAAATTATGAATGAGTTGATGGCTACATTATTTCGGTGTCACAATGGACGATATCATGACCACTTCAAGAAATTTGAGAAGTTAGAAGAGGCTGCCTAGTCCCCTTTTCAAAAAATGAAGTTAGACGATTGGAGGAAGTGTTGTGATCTTTTCACAAGCCTAGATTATTAGGTATTCTAGATTTTTTCCCTATAAGTTATTTACATCGATATTGGTTTCATAGGTTATATTTAATATTGGTAATTTCTCCTATAGCACTTAGTTCTATCAATGCACATAATAGAACTTCTTTGATAGTCCACCATCGCGCTAGTTCAAGATCATTCCAACGCCTTGTCGACAAAATGGTAATTAGTTCTCAAAATTCAATCATTTTTATCATATTCTTTAGAAAAATGCTACTTGCAACCGGCATGTGCAACCGGTGCGGAGTCTCCACGTCATTAAATATGAAACTCTACGTTTTATTTTACATTGCAGTAGGCAAGAGAAGAAAATAAGAGTAAGTTGGACAAAGGAAATGAATAGGAAAAAAAAAAAGAGACTTAGAACTTCAACTAACTTCTCATCTAATGTGGTTTTCAGTACCTCTCCCTCTCTCCAGTCCCGATCGTCTCTCCCTCTATTTAGAGTGATCAGCACAAACCCATCCTGGCTGATCTGGGCAATGATGGGTTGCTTCCACTCTATTGTTTTTTTCCATGGTCTCCTTTCCTTCGAAATGGGTTTCAGCATGGCTTCGGCACCACCTTTCAATCGAAATGCCCTCACTCGAACAATGTGCTCTCTTTCCAGATGATTGAAATGCATACAATGTAAATTTTTGGTCCGAAACCGGCCCAAAAGATCTTGGTGGAAACAACAATATAGGAGTGCGGCAGCAAAGACTTGGCCTCCTTGATGTTTAGCTGGTTGCCGAAGGTGACCCAGAGCTGCTCACCTTCAGGCCCAACTTCTTTTATTGGATTTTTATTTCTTTTTTTCTCACTTCTTCACGGAGAATTGCTTTGCTCTACTTGAGGAAAGAAAGTGACTTGCTGTTTATCTTCCAGCTTTTATTTCTTGTACTTCCAGCTGTTTACATTGCAGTAGGCAAAGGACCATTTTTATTACTTTTGTAAGTCTCGTCTTGATCTGCGCGAACCGTGTTTTGCTTTTCTCTACTCTTTTAATTTCTCTGACAGATGCTGACGTGACAATCAACTAGTTATGTAATACCCTCTCATTCCTTTCTTCTGACGTAAGCAATTACGTCTGATGCGATAGCCTGCCTACTCCTTTCTGTAGTGTTTAAGAGCCCCGTTATGAGTGCCAGACCCCGATGGTGTGTTTTAAAAGATACTATGTAATTTATAAAATTAGTTTTGTGTTTTAAAGTTATGTGTATTTTAAATGGAATATCCCTATTATTATTTAACTGAATAATATTTTAAATAACTCAATTATAATATCTTTGAAGAACTCCAAAAATATTATAATTGTGAGGAATCATTTGATATAAATGATTACAGTTATTTAAAATATTACGTGATTTAAATAATGATGAAATTTTTAATTAATTTAATAGTTTTATTCTCTTAAATATTTTAAGTAAGACTTCATCATTTTATAAATGATGAAGGAATATCATTTTAAATAATATCCTATCTTAATTCCTCTCAGTGCTTTTAATTAAATTAGCTTTTACGCATTTTCAAATCAGTATTTAAGGGTCATCATTAGATCATTTTATACACCCTCAGACGTCGCCTTTTAGGATAAAACCCCCAGCTCCTCTCTCTTTCTCTCTCACTTTTCCCTCCCTTCTCTCTCTCCTCCCTCTCCCTCTCAGCTTACACTGCACGACAGCCTCACCCATGCCCGAACGCTCCACTGCCCAGCCCGGCACCGCTGTGCGCTGGTGAGTCTCACCTCCACCACCACCAGCCTCCTCTCACGCCACGAGCCTCCCAGTACTAGCATCTCCCCCTCACGCTCTCTCCTCCTCTCCCTTGGCCATGCACAGCCCAATCGGGCTTAGTGCTCCCTGTGCCGCCGTGCACCGTTCTCCGGTGCCACTACCCCCACGGAAGCTTCTTCTTCCACTGGCCGTCCTCCAGCAAGCCCAGCCTCCATCTCCCCGCTGGTAGCTCCCCATGCAAGCACGTAGCCCCTCCATGCACGGGTTCACTATGCATGCTCCCAGCTCTGCCATCTCAGCCACTGGACACCACCATGAGACTCCTCAGGTCTCCCTCTTCCTCCTCCCGTAGACCCATGACCAGTAGCCCTCTCCTCCATCTCCCAGTGCCTCTCTCTCTCTCATACACGGGTTAGGCCCGATCCACCACCGTATGCCGCCACCCACGGCGAGTGACCGCCCTCTCCGGCACCCTCAGGCCACCACGAAGCCAACCGGACCACCCATGGCCCCGATCTACCACCCATGGCTCCTCCTTCTCTCTCACTCTCCCCCAGCTTCTCCCTCCGTCACAGTGCATGGCCAACCTCTCTCCACCAACGCGGACCACTGTGCCGCCACCATTGAGCCTCCACAGCTCCTCTGGCAGTTCCCTTAGCCTAGTCCTAAGCCTAAACCACCAATTTATATGGTGGGTAATCACTGCACATGATGGACATTCACTGCACGTGACTGACCGCCATTATACACGGCTAGATCTGTCGTGATACACTCTTTATCATCATCATCAAGGCCACTTTAAGCCCTTCCAAGACCACACCTAGCTATCAAAACGCCTAAACAGTCACTGTATACGGTTTAGCCACCCCGTACGCTCTTTCCGACGTTATCGACTCTGATGGTCAAAGAGTGATGTACGGGTTATCCCGTCGATGGTATAATTCTATATCTCTCGCTATTTATGTTAGATACTAGTTAGTTGACTAGGTGTTGGACTGTGCTGTTGGTATTGTGGAGTGTGTTGTGTAGTATGGTGGTGTGGACTGTGACGTGAAGTGTTGGGCTTAGTTGGAAAGTGTGTTGTGTAGTAGTGTAAGCTGTGTTATGGAGTGTGGTGGTGGTTTATGTGCGGTAGTAGTGACGTGGCGTAGTGTCGTGAATGGAGTATATGTGGAGTATACTCCATGTGGTGGGACGATGCACCATATGGCGTGTGTGCCATAATGGTGATGTGACATAGTGTCATGAATGGAGTATACGCGGAGTATACTCCATGTAATGGGACGATGCACCACATGGCGTGTATGCCATAATGGTGATGTGATGTAGTGCCGTGAATGGAGTACACGTGGAGTGTACTCCATGTGGTGAGACGATGCACCACATAGCGTGTATGCCATAATGGTGATGTAGCGTAGTGCTGTGAATGGAGTACACGTGGAGTGTACTCCATGTGGTGAGACAATGCACTATATGGCGTGTATACCGTAATGGTGATGTGGTGTAGTGCCATGAATAGAGTATACATGAAGTGTACTCCATGTGGTGAGACGTTGCACCACATGGCATGCATGCCATAATGGTGATATAGCGTAGTGCTGTGAATGGAGTACACGTGGAGTGTACTCCATATGATGAGACGATACACCATATGGCGTGTGTGCCATAATGGTGACGTGGCATAGTGTTGTGAATGGAGTACACGTGGAGTGTACTCCATGTGGTGGAACGATACACTATATGGCTTGTGTGCCATAGTGGTGATGTGGCGTAGTGTTGTGAATGGAATACAGGTGGAGTGTACTCCATGTGGTTGAATGATGCACCATATGGCGTGTGCGCCATAATGGTGGTGTGGCGTAGTGCTGTGAATGGAGTACACGTGGAGTGTACTCCATGTGGTGGAACGATGCACCATATGGCGTGAGTGCCATAATGGTGATGTGGCGTAGTGTTGTGAAAGGAGTATGCGTGAAATATACTCTATGAGGTGCAGCGATACGACATGTCGCGAAGATAATAGTGGTTGCGTAGTTGATAGGGGAAGAACTTGATGTACGGTGTCGGGAACTGTGGAATAGTGTCCCGAAGTGGCTGAGATATGGCTTGTAGTCCAAGGCGACCGGCTTATGGCCGGAAATAAGTGCGAAGTGGTTAAGAAGTATCAGAGTAGTGTAGCGGAAGCATGATTGGGCAACGTCATGAAGTGACGTGGTCCATCATGGGGTTGTACTGTGATTTCCTATGATGTATGTGAGGTGATGTGACGAGGTCACGGTGCAGCTTAGGAATAGTCTTGAGCTATATGGCGTGACGTAAAGTGTAGTTATGAATGAAGTTCTATCATGTTAAGTGTTGGGATGAACTATCTAAAGGGACGGCTAGCATGAAGAGTCGTGCTAGCTGGGTAACAGAAGATTGGTATCGGAGTATGGTGCTTGTCCATATGATCCGATGACCAATGTAAGGTATGTTGATCTTAAATGATAAAGGGGTATGGTACGTGTGTTATCTGGTTAGACACATGTGCCCGACGGATTTACCGTATATAATGGGTAATCTGTCCTATGTACAGTTACATGGTACTTAAACCTCAGGGTTGGCTTAGAGCTGTGTGATGTGTACGGATGGTCATGAGGTTTAGAGTGAGCTAAGATACATGAAGGTAATGAGGAATGTACTGTCTAAGAATGAGATGCGTGACTTAGTCAGTCTGAGTCATGCATCGGAATGTGGTTAATAAGAAGAATGGGACAAAGGTCCTAGTGTCTTAATCCTAAGGTGAATAATGGGTTCACCCTAGTGAGTAAGCATTCTAAGTAGAACGTCAAAGTTGAAGGAAGTAGAGATAGTAATGGGTCTCCAAGGGTTTTATCATAGTAAAGGACATGTAAGAGCATGGGATAGAATGAGAGTGTTCTAATTAAAGCATAACTCTATTTCTAATCAGTTGCTTATGCACTAGATAGAAAATAACATCAAGGTTATGTATGCATGTAGGTTGCCATCTAACACGCGCATGAATGGACTGTATAGTATGAAAGTAGCATGGAGTCCAGGTAAGTATTATGTTCATACTCTTCTAGAGTTTTCTAAAGACAAGAAAAAAAAAACAAAAAGCTTTTCCTTTTGAAAAACAAATAAAAGAAATGCCCTCCCTTTTGAAGGGCAGACGTTTTACGAAAAAGAAGAAAGGCACGAGTAACGTTTTAAAGTATAAGTATGTACGACCCTCTTTGGCAGCCCCTGCTAACGCACCCAAAAATATTAATTGTACGTATGTGAATGGATGACTATATGTAGTATCTATTGTATGTATTTTCAAAGAAAAGACAATGCACGAAAAGATGATTTTCGAGCTTTCGCCCCTAACGACATTTTCTCACGAAACGAAGGTTTTCTCATGAAAAGACGTTTTCTCATGAAAGCATGAAACGAATGAAAAGAAATAAAAAGAATGAAAGTTCATGCCCATGCAAATGAAATGAACGAAAGCTGCAGCTCTCTAAAGCTACCATGAATGAATGAACGTAAAGAAATAAAGAAAGAAATGCATGAGCATAAATGAATGTATGAAGCTACGTAAGGGCCACATGAATGAATGAATGAATGGGGTACCTAAATGAATGGATCGGTAGATTGCAATGTCGAGTGGTAGTATTTGCTAGTGCACTTAGTACTGCATCCCTGACGGAATGGGATTCCAACCCATAGCCACGGGCGAATCCATTGGCCATAGGGCCGCTAACCCTAGCACGTGGGGCGTAACAGTGTGCACTGGCCTATGAAAGTGAAAAGAAAAGAATGTATGAATGCATGACATTCTTTAAGAAATGAAGGCAGTGATGGGAGAATATTTTAAAGGAAAGAAAAGCATGTTTAAAAAAGAAAGCCCCCGTCTACTGATGTTTACGAACGAAAGCATGTATGCATATACATATAGTATGTATGGAATGATGAATGCATGACTAAAAACCTATGTTGTTATCTTTTAATGGTATGAAGTAATGTTTACTGAGTATTCGACTCATTTTAGTTTTTATGTGTGCCTCTCCCCTCTCAGGAACTGAATGAGCAGTACGCTCAGGAGGGACATGGCCAAAGGAGAAGAGCACAGAAGTCTAGGCATGAGGATTTTAAATGTATGAAAAGCCTTTTTATTTTAAAGATTTATATTTTTCACTCTTTTAACCCATAAACCTCTTTTATTATAAAATCACATTTTATTTTATAATGTAGAGTCTTACACCCTGGGAAAGACAGTAAAGTGTTTTAAATCGGGCGGTAATTTCCGTCTTATTTTCTAAAATATTTTGTAAAAAGACCCACCTCAAGGACGGGCATTACAAGTTACATGGCAATTGCACACGCCGGTTATATGTAGCATTTCTGTATTCTTTACTTAAGTACTAATATTATTTTTTAAATTTCCTACTGTGGCTTTGTTAGAAATGCGATGATCTTGAAAATTTTTCACTCATTCATTTCTATGCTGCTACTCAAATTGATGTGCACAAGGAATGGATTGATACTATTGCCAAAGATATTCATTTTGTGTGAATAAATTATGCCAACATTTGAATGAATATTATGTTTTTCTTATTATTTCTTTTAATAAGTTACTTATTGTGTATTTTTTTCCTAATTCTTGTAAGAAAAAATGATTGAGATGCAACTGCCACTAAGGAATCTTCTCCCAGTGACATCGACATATTTACGCATGTCCTCGAGATCAAGTATGGTTTGGTTAGAGGTTTGGGGCATTCTTTCAAGCATGTTAGTTTATCCTCCACGACCTCAACTTCGGAAGTTAATAATTTTACCAAGGATTTGGACGCCGCACATCATGAAATTGAGTAGATGAAGTTGAGATAGAAAGAGTTGGAGGCTCTCTTATCATGACAGCCTGATTTAGAGATGAATTTGAAGGAGCAACAAAGAGATTATGAGGAAAAAATATGTATTGAAGTTCAAAAACAAGTACAAAAGGAGAAGTTGGTCCAAATGGAATGTGTTATGTTATTGTGGTAGGATCGCGGTTGGTGAGGAAAGAAGAAGAAATAAATCCAATCATTGTTTAAAACATATATCGTCTAATTTTATAACTCTCTAAAATATTTTCATGAGATTATACTATTTGTAATGTAATATGATACAATTTGAATTATATTTAATTTTATGAAATTATTAGTTTTGATCAGAACGTTCGAATATAAACAAAAAAGTTTAAACCTGCCTTTACGTTCGAAACAACCTTCAAACATAACTACACAGATGTGCGATACATACGTTTGAATGTAGGTATTACGTTTGAACGTATATGCTCCATAAACGTTTGAACTTATTCTGTTACGTTCAAATGAATATTTCTTAATGTTTGAATGATTAAGGAATATGAGTTCAAATGTATTTCCTAACCATTCAAACGTTAAACCTTTGACGTTTGAACAATTGCCTATTAACATGTGAATACAAAATTCAAATGTCACATCACAAACATTTGAATGTTAAATCTGACCTTGCGAATTAAAAAGATCGAATGTTAGATATTTATCATTTGAATGCTAATCAGTTGGGTGAACGTTCGAATGCTATTATCGACATTTGAACGTACTTTTTGTGATAGAATTCGACTGTCACAAAATCTCTTCACGTTCGAACATTGCAACTCATGATAGACTTCCAACTGTCACAGTAGACCGTCACAAAATATTTTTTGTGAAGTCTTTTTGGTGATAGTTGTCTGATGATTTGAAACCGTCACAAAAAGTTTCTATGACGATTTTCTAATTTTTTGTGACGATTTCCTCCGTAACAATAAATGAAATCTATTTTAGTTCGTATAAGAGACTTTAATTTGATCTTTTTTAGCATGGCTGAAACATCTTTTCATACTAATTCTTTGTTCAGGTGATTCCGCGCAACAATCCAAAGCCAATAACTTAAAATGATATTTTTAAGTATAATAAAAAATTATAAAAAATATTTATAAATAAATAAATAAGTATCAATTATTAGATCATTAAATTGATACTTAACAACTTAAAATGATAATTGATAGTATAATAACAAATTAAAATAAATTAATAAATAATTTATCAATTAATTGGAATAAATTGTAGAATAACAACTTAAAATGATAATTTTAAATATAATAACAAGTTAAAATAAATTGAAATAAAATAATAAATAATTTAACAATTACTTGGAATAAATTGTATAATAACAACTTAAAATGATAATTTTAATTATAATAAAAAATTATAATAAATTGAAATTAATAAATAAATAAGTATCAAATTATATTATGGAATAAATTGTGTAATAACAACTTAAAATGATAATTTTAAGTATAATAACAAATTAAAATAAATTGAAATTAATAGATAAATAATTATCAAATTATATTATGGAATAAATTGTGTAATAACAACTTAAAATGATAATTTTAAGTATAATAACAAATTAAAATTAATAAATAAATAATTTTCAAATTATATTATGGAATAAATTGTGTAATAACAATTTAAAATGATAATTTTAAGTATAATAACAAATTAAATTATATAATTAGGGAGAATGGTCTCGAAGAAATATCTATCAAATTGCTTGACTGTCATAGTCTCTCTAGCCTTCTGAGTTATCAAGGCCAGAGGGACTTTGACAGCTAAGCAATTTGACTAAAATTTAGACATTTCTTCGAGATGATTCCCTCTAATTCAAAAATATAACACCATAGTATTGATCATTGTTAATTCAATACATTTTAAGCTTATATTATTTCATATGTTTTTAAATAGATATTGTATGGCATTGCATATCTAACCTTAGACTCGTTTAGGAATTAATGTACATTTAGGTGTCCACTAATTCCTGAATTGTCTAGTGTGGACAGTTTGGGATTATATCATATGTGTTACACATTCTTGTTACACATTCTTGTTACTCATACTGAACACGTTTAGTATGAAATTTCGGTGTCTTCCTTTACTGTTCTTCGGGTATACTGTTCACTCAGAGGGTCACAATCCCTCTAATTGAACATGTATACTTGGAGAACTGTAGGGAGATGCTGTCAAAATTTCTATTGACGTGGAAAGTAGTAGAGTGATGGGATATGTGTAATATGGATAATATAATCTCAAATGGGATAAGACTAACTACCTTATAAAAATAGCAGTGAGAATTGGAACATGACATGCATGTGAATTTTCATTGTACATTTAGTGTTACTAATAGATATAACTTTTTAGAAATGGACAAAAGTTGGATGCGGCTAGGCGATAGACTTGGAAAGGATTACGCACTCTATGCACATAGAGTAAGAACCTTCATTGATTTTGTTCGACCATTTGCTGATAGTCGTGGTTACATTAAGTGTCCATGTCGAAGGTGTAAAAATTTGTGAGCGATATCATTGGCTGAAATTGAAAGTCATATATTTGTGAACAATATGGATCTGGGGTATACCCGATGGGTACTACATGGTGAGTCGTATGCACAGTTAGCAGATGTAATGTTCAGTCAAAATTATAATATGCGAGACATGGATGATGATTATGAATGGGATGAGATGGAGGAGATGTTGGGTGACATTGGAGCTGGGATATTTATGGATGACGTAGACGACAATGCCTCAACTTGTCGAGGGACTGATTGTGAAAATTTTGCTGCAATGTGGGAAGATGCAAAGCGCGAGTTTTATCTAGACTATACAAAACATTTCAAAATGTCGTTTATTGTGCGGTTGCTTCACATTAAGTCATTGTGTGGGATGTCGACGAAAGCAATAAACATGGTATTGGACTTATTTAACGAGGTGCTTCCCGATGGATATGAATTGTCAAAGAACTTTTATGAAGCAAAACAATTGAGAAAGGGATTAGGGTTTGAGTACAAGTCAATACATGCATGCAAGAATGATTGTGTTTTGTTCTGGAAGGAGAACAAGGGGAAACAAACATGTCTTGTATGCGGAAAGTCGAGGTGGTAGGCTAAGAAAAATGTGCCGGTGAAGGTGTTGCGATATTTTTCTTTGAGACCTAGGTTGCAAAGACTATATATGTGTAAAAAAATAGCTGTTAATATGAGGTGGCACGAGGAGAATAAAGTTAAGGATGACATATACATGAGGCACCCAGCTGACTCACTTGCATGTCAGTCTTTCGATGATCAATACTCAGAGTTTGGGACAGAAGCTAGTAACGTGCATCTAGGACTCACAACAGATGAATTCAATCCTTTTGGGAATATGAGTACAAGTTATAGCACTTGGCTCGTAGTCTTGATTCCATACAACCTTCTACCATGGAGGTGCATGAAGGCACCTAATGTTTTGTTAATTTTACTTATTCCCGGCCCAAGATCACTTGGGAATGACATTGACGTATTCATGCAACCATTGATTGAAGAGTTGAAAGAGTTATGGAAAACAGGCATCAGAACTTATGATGTATCCACGTCGATATCTTTTCTGATGCATGTTGCAGTAATGTGGACCATAAATAACTTTCCCGCATATGAAAATCTTTCCGGTTGGAGTATTAAAGGGAAGTTAGCGTGTCCAACGTGTAATAAAAAAACGGCTAGTGAGTGGTTAACATATTCTCAGAAGTTATGCTTCATGGGTCATCGACGTTATAGTAGATCATGCATGGAGAAGAGACTGTGCTAAATTTGATGGGAGAGCAGAGGACAAAATTGTACCTAATGAGTTGTCTAGAGAAGAGATAGTGGAACAACTAGTACATGTTAGAGCGAACAATTTTGGCAAAAGGTTGGGTACGAATAAGAGAAAACGAGACGTCTCAGAATTGAATTGGGCAAAGTGTAGCATTTTTTTTGACTTGCCATATTGGTCATCCAATATGTTGCGACATAGTTTGGATGTAATGCACATAGAGAAGAATATATGTGATAATATACTGGGTACATTGATGAGCATTAAAAAGATAAAGGACACGATCACGACGAGAAAAGATCTTGAGAGAATGAGAATTAAACATAATCTACATTTGAGAGTGGAAGGCAACAGGCTGGTCATGCTACATGCGTGTTTTACGATGACGAGGGAAGAGATGATGGATTTCTGCAAATGGTTACAAGGTGTGAAGTTGCTAGATGGTTATGCTTCAAATATTGGTAGATGCTTCAGTCCTGTT
Organism: Cyclocarya paliurus; assembly: GCA_029856935.1. Lineage (NCBI taxonomy): Eukaryota > Viridiplantae > Streptophyta > Magnoliopsida > Fagales > Juglandaceae > Cyclocarya > Cyclocarya paliurus. The sequence goes on from CM056955.1 coordinate 13,590,913, forward strand.
GACTGGAAAATCAATGGTTTGAAAAGTCATGATTGTCACGTATTTTTACAAAAGTTATTACCGGTGGGAATTCGTGGGAAGCTGACATCTAATGTATGTATCACCATAACTTAACTATGTATGTTTTTTAAGGATTTGTGCGCTTGAGTTGTAAATCAAGATATGTTGCAAAAGATGGAAGAATATATTGCTACTATACTCTGAAAATTTGAGCAGATATTTCTACCATCATTTTTTGATATGATGATCCATTTAGCAATATACTTATCCCGAGAGGTATTGTTGGGTGGATCGGTGCAGTTCCGTTAGATGTATCCAGTTGAAAGATATTTGGGTCGACTAAAGCGCACAGTTGGGAATAAAGGCAGAGCTGAGGGTTCAATAGCAGAGGCCTATATACACGATGAATGGTTAACATTTTGCTCACTATATCTTCGTGGTGTTGAGACACGATTTAATCGTCAAGAGAAAAATGTTGATCTTGCTGCTCCGCCTCCTCGTGAGCTATTAGTGTTTTCCTAGAATGCCCGACCCTTGGGTACACAAACAGATACGATTTAATTGATGGAGAGTTGGGTAAAGTTCGTTGGTACGTGTTAAATAATTGCCCGGAGATTGATGACTATCTCAGGTATGTTGTTGCATGCTTTGAAAAATTCTATTTAAAAAATGTAATTATAACTTTTGTGTACAAAATAATATTCTTTTGCACTTATATATAGCGAGCACATGGACAAACTAGGATGGAAGGCATAGAGAATATAGGGGCAAGATACGAGGAAGAATTTCCTGGATAGTTTAAACAACGTGTATGAACTAAAATTACATAAATGTTAGATTTTTAAATTTTTAACTCTAGGTAACTTTTAATACATATATATTATTTCAATTGATAGGTTTTGGAACAACGTGCTCATGATCCCGGATCAGTTTCTCTTGAATTGTATGCATTGGCACGTGGTCTCTCGAATAGAGCACTTCGATACACTGCATGCATGGTTAGAGGTTATAAAGTCCATACTCTAGACCGTGAACGTAATAGAAAGACTCAAAACTGTGGTGTCTTGGTCCAGGGGAGTCATGGAACAAATAATATTGACTACTATAGTGTCCTACATGATATTATCGGATTGAAATATCTAGGTGGGTCTGTAACATATGTCTTTAAATGTGATTGGTGGGACGTAGGTGGTAGTCAACGTTCGATACATAGGGATAATCACTTTACGAGTGTCAATACTGCATTTAAATGGTATGAAGATGATCCATTCGTATTGACTTGTCAGGCTACCCAAGTCTATTACTTGATTATCCATTGAAAAGCACTGATGAAGATAGTGGAGAGATAACTTGGCGAGTAGTACAAAAATTTGTCCCTCGAAATATATATGAAGCAGGAACGAGTGCAGATTACGAGAATAGTGGAGATGAAGATGACACTCCGATAGTAGAGGCCTACCAAGAAGATGGAGAGGGAATTAACTTGTTTATTGACCTCGGCGCATTCGAGTTGCTCCCCTTGTGTAGAGATGTCGTCTCACCCATCATTCTCGACTTGTCCGTATTAAATGATCATTCAATTCAAGTAAGTGAGGAAGAAGAAGAAAAAGAATTAGAAAAAGACGAAGAAGAATTCGGTGAGAAAGTGGATAAGGAGGACGAAGAAGAGGTTGATGACGAGAACGAAGAAGAGGTTGATGACGAAGACGAAGATGTTATTGCGGGAGATTTTGAAACAAGCATGGAAAATACATCCGAAGACAAAGAATAAAAGTACTAAATATAGAAATCATATAGTGTAACGCACGTCCTTGTGGTGGGTATTTTTACAATATATTTTAGAAAATACGACGGGAATTACCGTCCGATTTAAAACACTTTTACTATTCTTCCCAGGGTGCAAGACTCTACGTTATAAAACAAAATTTGCTTTTATAATAAAAGAGGCTTGGGGTTTAAAATAGTGAAAAATATAAATCTTTAAAATAAAAAGGTCTTTCTTACATTTAAAACCTTCATGTCTAGACTTTCGTGCCCTTCTCCTTTGGCCGTGTCCCTCCTGAGCGTACTGCTCATTCAGTTCCTGTGGGGGGAAGGGCACACATAAAAACTAAAATGAGTCGAATACTCAGTAAGCGTTACTTCATACCGTTAAAATATAAAAACATAGGTTTTTAATCATGCATTCATCATTCCATATATACTATACGTACATGCATACATGCTTTCGTTTGAAAACATCACTGACGGGGTTTTTCTTCTTTAAAACCGGTTTTCTTTTCTTAAAACGTTTCTCCCATTAGTGCCTCCATTTTTTAAAGAATGCCATGCATTCTTACATTACTTTTCTTTTCGTAAACGTCAGTAGATGGGGGTTTTCGTATTTAAAACGTATTTTTCTTTTAGTAAAACTTTCCCTCGTTACTGCCTTCATTTCTTGAAGAGTGCCATGCATGCATACATTCTTTTCTTATCACTTTCATAGGTCAGTGCACACTGTTATGCCCCGTGTGCTAGGGTTAGCGACCTTCCGGGCCGATGGATTCGCCCCTGGCCACTGGTTGGAATCCCTTTCCGTCAGGGATGCAGCACTGGGTGCACTACCAGATACTACCACCCGGCATTGCAATCTGCCCATTCATTCGTTTGGGTACCCCGTTCATTTATTTCATGTGGCCGTTACGTATTTTCATACATTTATGCACGCTCATGCCTTTCTTTCGTTATTTCTTATGTTCATTCATTCATGGCAGCTCTAGAGAGCCGCAGCTTTCATTCATTTCATGTGCATGAGCATGCCTTTCCTTTCTTTTCATTTCATTTCATACTTTCATGGAAAAACATCTTTTTGTGAGAAAACGTTCGTTTGGGGCGAGAGCTCGAAAACATCTTTTCGTTCATCATCTTTTCTTTGAAAATACATACAATAGATACTACGTATAGTCATCCATTCACATGCATACACTTAATACTTTTGGGTGCGTGAAAAGGGGCTGCCAAAGGGGGCCGTACATACTTATACTTTAAATGCGTTACTTTTTGTTCTTCTTTTCATAAAACGTCTGCCCTTGAAAAGGGAGACTAGTTCTTTTCTTCATTTTCGTAAGGAAAAATATTTCTTTTTCTTTTTCATATCTTTAGAAAACTCTCGAAGAGTATGAACGTAACACTTACCTGGACTCCATGCTACTTTTATACCATACAGTCCATTCATGCGTGTCAGATGGCAACCTACATGCATACATAACCTTAACGTTATTCTCTATCTAGCGCATAATCAACTAACTAGAAATAGAGTTATACTTTACTTAGAGAACACTCTCCTTCTATCCTGTGCTCTTTCACGTTTCTTACTATGATAAAAACCCTTAGGGACCCATTACGGTCTCTACTTCCTTCAACCTTAACGTTCTACTCCGAGTGCTTACTCATTAGGATGAACTCATGTTCATCTTAGGATTAAGATACTAGGACCTTTGTCCTATTCTTCTTACTATCCACATTCCAACGCATGACTTAGACCAACCAAGTCATGCATCCCATTCTTAGACAATACCTTCATCATCACCCTCATGTGTCTTAGCTCACTCTACTTCTCATGACCATCCGTACACATCACACGGCTCTAAGCCAACCCTGAGTCTTAAGTACCGTGTGATCATACATAGTACAGATTACCCATTATATACGGTAAATCTGTCCGGCACATGTGTCTAACCAGACAACACACGTACTTTACCATTTTATCATCCGAGACCCACATGCCTTACATTGGTCATCGAGTCGTATGGGCAAGCGCCATACTCCGATACCATCCTTCCCTTACCAGGCTAGCATGACTCTCCGTGCTATCCCGAACCTCATGACAGTTCATCCCAACTGTTGACACGATGGGACTCTGTTCATAACCACACCTTATGTCACGCCATATAGCTCGAGACTGTTCCCAAGCTACATCGTGACCTTGTCACATCACTTCACATACATTTTAGGTCATCACAGCGCAACTCCATGATGGACCACGTCACTTCATGACGTTGCCCAATCATGCTTTCGATGCACTGCTAACAATGCCACGTTACCGTTATGGCATACACGCCATACGGTGTAGCACATACCACATAGAGTATACTCCGCATATACTCTACTCACAGAACCATGCCACGTCACCGCTATCGCACATACACCATATGGTGCAACATCTCACCACATGGAGTACACTCCTCGTGTACTCCATTTACAACACTGTTCCACGTCACCAATACGGCACATATGCCGTACGATGCATCGTCACACTACACGGAGTACACTCTTTGTGTACCCCACTCACAGTACTACGCCACGTCACCGCTATGGCCTACACGCCATACGGTGCATCGTCCCACCACATGGAGTACATCCCACATGTACTCCACTCACAACATTATACCACGTCACTACTGCCGCACATGCACTATGACCACACTTCACAGCACAGTCCACAACACTACACAGCACAGTCCACCATACCAACAACACAGTCCACAATACTCCACAGCACACATCCTAAAACACCCAACACTTCACATCACAGTCCATCACATCACCATCATACTACATAACCATCCTATAATACTAGCAGCACAGTCCACAACCTAGTCAACTAGCTAACATCTAGCATAAATAGCGAGTGATAGAGAATTATACCATCGACGAGATAACCCATGCATCGCTCGTTGACCGTCACAGCGAATACGTCGGAGGAGCGTACGGGGTGGCTACACCACGTACAGTGACTGTTTAAGTATTTGGATAGCTAGGTGTGGTCTTGGAAGGACCTAAGGTGACCTTGATGATGATGACAATGAGCGTATCACGGCGGATCTTGCCGTGTATAGTGGCGGTCAGTCATGCGCAGTGACTGTCCATCACGTGCAGTGATTACCCACCACATAAAGCGGTGGTTTAGGCTTGGGCTAGGCTAGGGGAGGTTGCTAGTGGAGCTGTGGAGGCTCGGTGGCGGTCGGCACGTTAGTCTACAGTGGCTGGCCGTGCACTGCGAGGGAGGAGGAACCGTGGGAGAGTGAGAAAGAGTGTGGGGCCGTGGGTGGTAGATCAGGGCCGTGGGTGGTACCATTGGGTTCATGGTGGCCTAAGGATGCCGGCTAGGGTGGTCGTTTGCCATGGGTGGCGGAGGACGGCGACGGATCGGGTTAAACTCGTGCGTCGCCACGGGAGACACCGGGAGGTGGAGGAGAGGCCTATTGGCCGTGGGTTTGCTGGAGGAGGAAGGGGGAGACCTCAGGAGTCTCGTGGTGGTGGCCGGTGGCCGCGCACGGCGGCGCTAGGGGCTCGCACAGTGAACCCATGCGTGGAGGAGCCTAAGCTCGTGCATGGAGACTACCGGCGGGGAGAGGGAGGCCGAGATCACTGGAGGAGGCCGGTCGGTGGCTGAGGGAGCTACCCTAGTGGTGGTGGCGCCGGAAAACGGCATATGGCGGCGCTGTGGCTCCTAAGCCCGTTCGGGCTTGCACCGCCAAGGGAGGAGGAGGAGAGAGCGTGAGGGAGTGGGACCGGTGTTGGGAGACTCGCCGGAGGGAGGCGGTGCCGGTGGTGGTGGTCGTGTGGCACGCCAGCGCACGGCGGCGCCGGGTTGGGGTTGGAGGAGTTTGGGCGTAGGGGCTGCGTACTGCGTACGCCGAAGGGTAGAAAGAGAGGAGAGATAGGGGAGGGAAAAGTGAGGGAGAGAGAGAGGGGCTGGGGTTTTATCCTAAAACCCGACATCTGGGGGTCTATAAAAATGGTCTACGATGACCCTTAAATACTGATTTGAAAATGCGTAAAAGCTAACTTATTTAAAAGTATTGAAAGGAATTAAGATAGAATATTATTTAAAATAATATTATTTCATCATTTATAAAATGATGAAGTCTTATTTAAAATATTTAAAAGAGTAAAACTATTAAATAAATAAAGATTCCATCATTATTTAAATCACCTAATATTTTAAATAACTGGAATCATTTATATAAAATGATTCCCTACAATTATAATATTTTTGGAGCTCTTCAAAGATATTATAATTGAGTTATTTAAAATATTCTTTATTTAAATAGTAATAGGAATCTTCTATGTAAAATACACATTACTTTAAAACACAAAACTAGCTTTATAAATTACGTAGTATCTTTTAAAAACATGCCATCGGGGTCTGACACGCGTAACGGGGCTCTTAGGTACTAGAGAGGGGAGTGGGTAGATTGATGCATTTGACGTAATTGCTTACGTCAGAAGGAAGGAAAGAGCAGGGTGTTACATATAGGTAAATATAGAATTTTAAACTTTTCATAATTTATTTTAATTAATTTTCTTTATCATATTAATCATGTCTCAAGGATGCCTCCAAAACAACAACAAAGAAATTTGCCTCCCCCGCCAAGTCCAAGTCTTGAACCTGTTGAGGACTCCCCACCCGAGTGTTTCCCTCCTGAAGATCAAGTACAGACGCAAGAGAACGATAGCCAGTCGACACCTACCAGTAAAAAAATGTTGTTGATAGTTAAAAGAATATCAATACTTTTATCTCAAAAAATATATAACTATAATTATATTATTATCTAATAGTTGATGCATTCGCTCGTTCAGGTCGTGGTTATACACATGGCATTTCTCTTGAGAAATGTCGAAGGCACAGAAAACTCAAGGTCACAATTCCTGATAATTCCGCTGGATGAGTGGATGATAGTGCAGCAACGTTTTCATCCTATATTGGTACAGTAGTCCGAGCTTATGCTCCATTTTATGTGCGATCATGATAGGATGTTCCGCTCGAAATTAAGGAGCACATTCAGAGTCATGTGCTAGTGAGTTTACGTTGAGAATACATTTTTTGTATACTACATTAGTATATTATAATTTTGACATAATTCAATTATTAGGATGAATTCGATCTCGATTTTGGCCGTAGCGATGATTTAAGAACTGTCAATGGGTTGATGGCTACATTATTCTGACATCACAAGAGACGATGTCATGACCATTTCAAGAAATTTGAGACGTTGGAAGAATCTGCGCAATCCCCTTTCCAGCAGATGAAGTTAGACGATTGGAGAAAATGTTGCGATCATTTCGCATCTCCAGATTATAAGGTATTTTAGATTTATATCTAATGATTATTTACATTTATATTTGGGCTATATATTATATGCATATATATTACAATTAATATTCTTAATTAATTTTGTAGCACTTAAGTTCTACGAATGCACATAATAGATCTACGTTTACTGTCCACCATCGTGCTGGTTCAATATCATTCCACCGTCTTGCTGAAAAAATAGTAATTAATAAATTATAGAATTCATTTATTTTTCTGATATTCTTTTATTTAAGTACTAACATTATCATTTTAAAATTGTTAATGTCGCTTTGTTAGAAATGTAATGATCCTGAAAACTTTTCACTTATTCATATCTATGCTGCTGCTGCTCACACTAATGAGAGTAGTGAGTGGATAGATCCTGCTGCTGCAAATAATTATGTAAGTGTTGTTATTTTTGTTAAATAAATTATGCAACATGTGAATAATTTATTTTTTTATTTATATTTCTTTTAATACGTTATTTATTGTGTGTTTTCTTTGACATTGTAGGAAAAAATGATGGAGATGCAGTTAGCTTATGGGGAATCCTCTCCGAGCGACATAGACATATTCATGCAAGTGCTTGGACCCAACTCTAGTATGACAAGAGGTTTGAAATAATCTTTCAAGCATTCTGGTTCATCCTCCTCATCCTCTTCGATTTCATAAATTAATAATCTTACCAAAGATTTAGAAACTGCACGACGCGAGAATGAGTATATGAGGTCGAGACAGCAAGAGTTAGAGTCCCTCTTACAACGACAGTCTCATTTAGAGACGCATTTGTAGGACCAACAGAAAGACCAGGAGGAAAGAATTCACAATGAAGTCCAAAAGCAAGTGCAGCAGGAGATGATGGTGCAAATAGAGCGTGTTATATCATTGCAACAACAACGGGGTGGGCGAGGAAAAAAGAAATGAATTCTCTCAATTCTATTATTTTCTATAACTTTTATTATCTAATTTTAAAAGTTTCTAAAACATTGTTAGTTGTAGAATATTTATGGTATGTAATATGATACAATTGATATGTTTTTTAATTTTATGAAATTAGTATTTCTGATATTTATGTTCGAATGTAAACAAAAAACATTCAAACATTACTTCACATTCGAACGTTTAAACGTTGGAGCGTATTTGTAAACATTCGAACATTCTCACCCGAAACGAACAAAAGAACAAAGCATCCGAACGTTCAAACACATCATCTTTAACATTCGAACAAACATCCGAACGTTATACTCATTACGTTCGAGCATTGTTCCTTTAATGTTCAAACGTGAATTCAAATGTTTAATGCAGTCAACGTCCGGATTGACGTTAACTTCAACGAACAATATTCAACGAACGTTAACTTCTGTCATTTGAATGTCAACTGCTCGGATTGACGTTCGGACAAAAGAAATTTACGTTCGAACATTATTTTCTGTGACAGTTTTCAACCGTCACAAAAAACTTAACGTTCAAATGTTTCTTTGAACGGAATACCTCAAACTATCGCTAAAAATATTTTTAATGATTGTTCAACAGCAAAGTGTCACCAAATGTATTTTGTGACGCACATTAGGTGATGGTCTTGGTGACAATTTGCAACTGTCACCAAATCTCTTTAGTGACGTTTTGGTTATTTTTTGTGACAGTTTCTTTTGTCACAAAAGATTATTTGTGTTGTAGTGTTAGTTGGTGGGGGCCACACAATGGTTCATCTTTCACTCCCTGTGAGTGGCCGTGGGGCTGGTTGAGCACAATAGATCAACGATGATAATCATGTTTAGTAGAAAAAAGAAATCAATTGTTTTATTGCAAAGTAGGAATTCAAACGTACAGTGTGGAATAATACATATAATATTTTATACTAATCCGTTCTTTGAGACGAGCGTATACGCGAAGCAAGAGAATCAACAAATAATCATTCCATGCTATCATCTTTGCGTTGTCAGAGTCAACGGAGTACGGAAAAAAATTGCTTGAGAATTCTAGTAGACGTGTGAAAGAGGAAATTAGAATGGCATTAATAGAACCTTAAGATCATCATGAGCTTGTACTAATTAGTCTATTTATTAGAAGGAGTTCTTTTCAGATTGCTGTAGCAATTATAATATTGTGGACACAGAGAAAAATCTGAGACAGATTTTTTAAATACAAATAATGGCTACAACATTTCATATAAGTGAATGTGACATTATTTATCAACTTTTATATTAACATTAGAAAAAATAATGGATAATGTCGCCTCAACATAATCAGATATAAATTAAATCATGGTGTAATATATATAGCTTATAACATATATACGTACGTACGAAAGTCCCGAACCTCATTGAATCCGCATCTTCCCATGACTATGTTTGAGCAAGGTTTAGATTGGAATTCATCAGAAGAAATATTACGTTCCAAGGATTTCCCACCCAAAATATTCTGTACAACAATCAAAATATTCGGATGATCAGAAATATTATCAGTTCGGTTTGGGTCGGAAATTCAATCTCGGTCTGAAGACACATCCTCAATTTCTCACACCATCAACGTTCTCTCCTTCATTCATTCCAATATCCAGAAAATTAGTAGGCATTTTGACGAGTGTTGAGACTAGAATTTTTGAACGAGCTAGTCGGATTTGGGACCGAATTAAAGAATATATTAGATGGAGTCGTTTTAGATTACTGTAGCAATTAGATTAATGTTGACAGAGAAAAATATGAGATATATTTTTTTTTTTTTAAATACGAAAGAATGTAACATTATTTATCAGATTTTAGACTAAAATTTAAAAATTGAGTCATGGTGTAATATATTGCGTTGTTTTCTCAATATAAGTAATTAATGTCATCGATATGAATTTTCCAAGTTTATAAATTCCAATTCAATGCTTAAAATTTGCCTATTTTTCTCAATCTGTACTAAATTATCTAATTTAGCTAGAAAAATGAAGAGGGTCTCATCAGCCTTATAATTTTCCTTTATAACTGTTTTTTTATTTCCAAGCACATCTATGCTAACTTCAAAATGTCTATCTACGTGGATATATATGCCTCTGCAAGATGATGTTACATTCCAGAGTTCTAACATTTCTTAAAAGCAATAGTAGAAATGATGATATCCGTTATTTATGACAAGTTTCTAGAAGTAGAAGAGACAAAAAATGGCAAACATTATTTGTTTGTGAGTAAATAAATCGATCGATACAAATTCTCATCGCTTCGATAGCATTTTTCTTCCTTTGTTCAAGGGACTCGCGGCAGATTTGCATACTGAATTTTCAGACAAAACCTCTTGTTTTGAGTTTTACTAGTCATTATTCTACACCACATACATACCATATCTGTTTTAATTTTTTTTTGTTTTATTCCTGTTAAACTAGTTCATGAGTTTTTCTACTCATTATTTTTACACCATATACTTGCTAAGGAAAAAAAATAAAAAGACAAAAAAAATAAAAATAAGAGTGTAGTGTAAGGATAATGAGTATAATTTTTCTTTAGATAAAAGGCAATGCTATAGGACTTATCTCATGACACTTCAACAAAATCATTTTTTTGCAACGAAAATAACCTTTGCAAAAAGTCTATTTCTAGTTGCAAAAAAATATTTTGGATATTCAAATTCAAGTAAGAATTTGGGAATATCTCAATTCCTTTGTAGCTTTATGATAGATCGAATCGAAATAAGTGAGTATTCTCGCTGTGACAAGGAAGAGTCTAGTGCGTGGGCAATGCGATTGCCCAGTACGTTATGAATTAAGCAACAATAATATTAATAATAATAACTGTTAATAAGGATGTGTTTCACAGCTTCTCACACACGATCACCTGCATCCAAATAAGGAAGAGGCTTGGAGGTTTAGGGGAACATCTCCAATGCCTAAGGCAGTGAAGCTAATGGGATTTTTGAAGCAATTCATTTAGATGGATTCATAATCATACCTGAATTATATAAATAAAGCTCACGACACTTCTTGTTAATACGCGATAACTATCTCACCCATTATCAACTTCTAATTTATTACATCCTAAGTTTTAAAAGTGGGAAGGAATTGAATGAAAATTAATAAATGATTGATGAAAGTCCCTATCATCATACTATATATTCCGTTAAAAACTTAAACTACCCCCCTTTTGTTATTTTCGTTCCTAGATTGTGCTTTTATTATTTTTCTCCTTTTCTCTCTTTTCATCAACCCAAACGAAACCTTAATGAAATGGGTGGGTGAAGAGCAAGAAATAATCAAAATGAATCCGTAGTAATTTTAATTAATTGTTTAATATTTATAATTATCAAGAGAATATATTTATATATATATGAAAGTACATCTTAAAAATTATCAAGTGAAGATGATATGTACTGAACGGTCATCTCAAGAAAGAAAATTTACAAATGAGAAAAACAAACAGGAATTTTAAAAAAGTCATATTAATTTGGAGTTTACTAGTTGCTTTGACTAATTTCCTCTTCTCATTTAAATAAAATATTAATTGGGGGATTTTTTAGTTGGTGGGGGCAAATTAAGCAATGGTCCATTTTTCACTCCCTGTGAGTGGCATGGCCGTGGGGTGGTGGAGCACATGAATAGATCAAACGATAATCATGTTTTAGGAGAGAAAAGAAATCAATTGTTTTATAGCAAAGTAGGAATTAAAACGTACAGTGTGGAATAATACATATAATATTTTATAATAATCCATTCTTTGAGACCAGCTAGCGTATACGCGAAGCAAGAGAATAAATAAAGTGGTTTGGATTTAGAGAGTTGAGATAAGTTAAGATGGTTTGTGAATAACAAAATAAAATATTGTTAGAATATTATTTTTTAATATTATTATTGTTTTGAAATTTGAAAGAGTTGAATTGTTTATTATATTTTATGTTGAAATTTAAGAAAGTTGTAAGAATAAGATGATCAGATAAGTTAATGTGGGTTTTGAATTCAAACAATCCAGTCTTGATATCAGAGTAAACGGAGTATGGAAAAAAATTCCTTGAGAATTCTAGTAGACGAACCTTAAAATGGATCGAAATGTTCTTTTCAGATTACTGTAGCAATTAGAATCTTGTGGACAGAGAGGAAAACCTGAGACAGATTTTTTAAATACGAATAATGGCTACAACATTCTTCATATAAGTGAATGTGACATTATTTATCAAATTTTATAATCAGATATAAATTGAATCATGGTGTAATATATAGCTTAATTTGTCGTCTAATCAATAGTTGTACAACGATAATTTTCTTTGCTTATAACATACGTACGTATGAAAGCCCCGAGCCTCATTGAATCCCCATCTTCTCATGACTATGTTTAAGCAAGGTTTAGATTGGAATTCATCAAAAGAAATATTATGTTCCAAGGATTTCCGACCCACAATATTCGGTACAACAATCAAAATGTTATATATTTTGACCCGTTCAGCTTATCGGATCAGAAATATTATCAGTTCGATTTGGGTCGAAAATTCAGTCTCGGTCTGAAGACACATCCTCAATTTCTCAAACCATCAATGTTCTCTCCTTCATTCGTTCCAATATCCAGAAAATTAGTAGGGATTTTGACGAGTGTCGAGACTAGATTTTTTGAACGAGCTAGTCAGATTTTGGACCGAATTAACGAATATATTAGAAGGAGTTGTTTTTAGATTACTGTAGCAATTAGATTGTAAGAGTAAACGGAGTATGGAAAGAAATTCCTTGATAGGTTAGTAGACGCGGTGTGAAAGAGGAAAGAATTGTTGGGAAAATATTCTGAAATATTTTGTAAACTAGAGAATATGTAAAATAACAAGAACAAATTAGAAAGAGAGAATCCGGTGTTAAGGCACGTTGTGATAGACGTTTTCCTTAGAGTAGATTCTGCCGCCTCTAATTTTAAACATACACTAGGCTTCTTGACGGTCTACTCCCAAGATACAATACCGTCGGTTCCCGTTAATCTCCTCGTCGGTGCACACAAAAGGAAATCCTCGAACCCGATATAAAATAGCCAAAGCCGAAAGAAATACAAAAGGAATGAGGAAGTGTTTCTCTAAATTTTGTAGAGAATTTTTTAGTTAATGAATTTATGGGTAGGGTTCCCTATTTATAGAGAATGAAATGACACTAGTGAAAAGTCACAACTTATGTAAATGAAAGGGTACATGTGAAAAGTCACAACTTATTTAAATAAAATGATACATGTGAAAAGTCACAACTTAAATGAATAAGTACTTTTTGATAAGTCACAACTTCTCAAATATAAGAGAATACATTGAAAAAGTTTCTAATTCACTAAAAGACACAACCCTTTATTTGGTTGGGAAGCAGTTAAGGCTCATATCCCCAAGAGGTATACATTAGTCCAAATTACAATGATATATTTTCATTTAAATCTAGATAACCGAACCAATACATTGAACAATGGCAATGGTTCACATTATTTTTTACTTTACATCAAATATTTTAATCATTTCTAAGTTGAAAAACCAACAATCCCCCACCTGATTAAAATATTTTAATGGACAGACTAAAATAAGATTTTCTTTGGACTAAGTACTATGCATTAATAGAGGTAGCTTGCGGCTTTGAACGTCTACATAGTGTTAGCGTGTTTCCATCTAAAAGATCCATAGTGAACCAAGGCTTAAACCAGAATCTTTTAACTCAGGCTTCTCCACACCACACACATAGTACGGCATATATCAAGTTCCTTTCAAGGTGGTGCATAAAGGTCATGCACCGTATCTTGGATTCATGAGCACTCTAGGGAATAGCCCAATTACCATAGACTACGACCCCACAGTCACACTCACATAGGTGAGTCCTCCAAGAGTACTTGCAATTCAATACCTCGCCTTAGTTTTGGACTCATTCAAAGCATTTCGCTTTTCCTTTGCCATTGCATTTGTAGCACTCACACCCTAGGGATGGACCTATTATAATATTTTAATAGTGATATCCAGCCACTCAAATAGTTTGTTCTTCCCATTGAACTTTCTTCTTGGGATCTCCAGTTAGGAAGGTTGGGTTGCTGCTATCGGTGACCTAATTAATGAGCTTCAGTCCCATCCCCCTTGATGTACGTATAACCTTCGACTTTGCCAATCCTTTCGTCAAAGGATCCGCTAGGTTATATTCTGACTTTACATATTCCAAAGTCAGGTATCCATTCTTTATCAGGTATCTTATCGTAGAATGTCTGATACTCAAATGTCTCCTCTTATGATTAAAGTGTTTATTATTACAAACACTTATCAGAGCATGATTGTCACAAAGAACAGAAATAGCTGGCATTGGTTTTCTAACTAGTGGAATTTTCAAAAATAAATTCTTAAACCACTCTACCTCATGTCCGGTAGTATCCAAGACTATTAATTCAGCTTCCATAGTAGATCGTGAAATCACAGTTTGCTTGGAAGATCTCCAAGTCACAACTGCTCCACCAAGAGTGAAATATATCCACTTGTTTCCTTACGATCTACTGTGTTAGTTATCCAACTAGCATCACTGTATACTTCTAATACAGTGGGATACCCAGAATAATGGATACCATATGTCATGGTTCCTTTCAAATATTTAAGAATTCTTCCCAATGCCTTCCAATGAGAATCATCAGGCCTACTAGTATATCTGCTAAGTCTACTCACAGCATATGAAATATCAGGTCTAGTAGAATTAGCAATATACAGTAACGTACCAATAATCTGAGAATATCTCAGTTGTGACATAGGATCTCCAAGATTCTTACTTAAATGCAAACAAGGATCAAGAGGAGTGCTAACATGTTTGCATTCGAATCTCTCAAACTTTTTAAGAATCTTTTCAATATAATGAGATTGATTTATGCTAATACCATCACGAAATCTCATTAATTTAATACCAAGAATTACCTGTGCCTCTCCCATGTCTTTCATGTCAAAATTCTTAGATAAAAAAATTTTAACATCAAGAACAATATCTATATTAGTACCAAAGATGAGAATATCATCAACGTACAGACATAGTATTACGCATACACCATCAACTATTTTAGTGTATAAACACTTATCAGATTCATTTATCTTGAAATCATAAGATAAAATTATTTCATCAAACTTTTGGTGCCATTGTTTAGGGGCTTGCTTTAAATCATAGAGAGATTTAATAAGTTTACAAACTTTCCTTTTCTGTCTTAGAACCACAAACCCCTCTGGTTGATCCATGTATATCTCTTCTTCTAGATCGCCATTAAGAAATGTAGTCTTTACATCCATTTGGTGGATCTCAAGTTTATGGATCGCTGCTAGAGCAATTAAAACTCGAACTGTGGTTATTCTAGTAATAGGAGAATACGTATCAAAATAATCGATACCCTCTCTTTGTGTAAAACCCTTTGCAACCAGCCTAGTTTTAAATTTATCAATAGTACCATCAGGTCTCAATTTCTTTTAAAAAATCCATTTACATCCAATGGTTTTACATCCAGGAGGAAGATCACATAAGTTCCAAGTGCCATTAGTTTTAAGAGATTCCATCTCATTATCTACTGCTTCTTTCCAGAAAGTAGAATCAATGGAAAGCATGGCATCCTTGAAAGTCAATGGGTCTTCCTCCATAGAATAAGTATAAAAATCATGTCCAAAATCTTTTTCCTTTCTAACTCGTTTTCCTCTTCCAAGTTCATTTTCTAATCCAGATGGACTCTCAGGATTAGATATAATGGTGGGTTGACTATTGGTGGAAGGAAAACTTACTATAGATAAAGGTCTTTCTAACTTATGTTTGAAAGGAAATAGATCTTCAAAGAATGTTGCATCTCTAGACTCCATGATGGTGTTAGGATCAATACCTTGGACTTCTGATTTGATAATCAAAAACCTATATGCAGAATTATGTTTAGCATACCCAATGAATACTGCATCTACTGTGTTGGGACCTAATTCCTTTTCTTAATTTTTGGAACATTAACTTTTGCAAGATAACCCCAAACTCTAAAGAAATTAATATTCGGTACTCTACCCTTCCAGAGTTCATATGGTGTCTTGTCAGATCCCTTAAATGGTACTCTATTCAAGATAAAACAAGATGCAAGTATTGCTTCCTCCCACCATTGCTCAGGTAGGCCGGAACTAGAGAGCATGCATTTGACCATATCTACCAAGGTTCTATTTTTTCTTTCAGAAACACCATTGGATTGAGGAGAATATGGAGCGGTTTCCTCATGTATAATTCCATTATTCTCACAGTATTGAACCAATTGTTTAGAGGAGTATTCACCTCCTCTATCAGACCTGATAATTTTAATCTTTCTCTCCAATTGGTTTTCAACTTCAGTTTTCTAGACGACAAATTTACTAAATGACTCATCTTTTGTTTTCATCAAATAAACATAACAAAATTTGGACATATCATCTATAAAAGTAATGAAGTATTTATTACCACCTTTAGATGAGACACCATTTAAATAACAACCATCACTATGAATTAATTCAAGTAGCGATGAATTTCTTATAACAGATTTAAATGGCTTTCTAGGCTGTTTTGATTGAACACAGATTAAACATTTTTCATTCAAATCAATAGGAACTTTAGGAATAATCTCTAAATCCATCATTCTTTTAATATTATGATAATTAACATGGCCTAATCTAGCATGCATATTGAAGAGGAACATGTAGAAAATACAAATTTATTACTAGAGTCAAATTTGTCTACTACATTGTTTTGAATATTTATTACAAACAAACCACCACTTACATAACTTTTCCCCACAAATGACCCATATTTAGTTACAATAACTTTATTGGACTAAAATAATAATGTGTAGCCTGCCCCATTAAGTAAAGATCCACTAATGAGGTTTCTCCTCGCCTTTGGTACGTAAAATAATTCTTCTAAAGGAAGAGTATTTCCAGACGTTAATTTGAGTTCAATTTTTCCTACTCCAAATACTTGTGCAGAGGTGGAGTTACCCATTGTCACTTTCATGCCGCTTGGATTTTGATATGTTGAAAAAATATTGCGGTTAGAAGTGACATGTACATTGGCTCATGTGTTTACAATCCAATTAGTAGCACTACAAGCCAGATAAACTTGGGGACTTATGGTTACATACCGTTCATCGGTTCCAACAGAGTTGGTCCCGGAAAGCACCATCTGAGTATGTGGGTTAGGTGATCTTGGTTATTCATTGCCTTGATATTTCCTCTTCTTATAGCGACAATTTTTGGCCAAGTGACCCAGTTTGTTACAGTTTGGTTAGTTCCTCTTATCATTTTTGTTAATATAGGACTTTGGTTTCAAATGATTCCCATAATTAGATTTACCCTTATTGAATTTGGACTTCTGATGTAATGAGTTCTTATATGTTTTATGGCCTTCTACAATATTTGCTTTAGACTGAAAATCAGAAACCAATGGTGGGATAGGATCATTTTCCAAATGTTGTTCTCGGATTCTAATGGCAGAGATCAAGGTTTTCATGGTCATATCTTCAGTCTTATGTTTAAGAGATAGGCCAAAATTCTTCCATGAAGGAGGCAACTTGTCTATTGTACAAGCAACTTGGAGACGCTCGGTAATACCCATTCCCCATTGGCCCAATTCATGGTAAAGGATAGTTAATTCATGAGCTTACTCTACCACAGATTTGGAATCATCCATCTTAAAGCCAAGAAATTGGCCTGCGGTGTACTTATCCATTCCGGCATCTTGTACATCATATTTCTTATAAATAGCATTCCAAATATCTTTGGCAGATTTAATGTGTAGGTAAACATCAAAAAGTGTATCACTTAAATGATTTTAAATCCTACATCTACACAAATTATCTTTTTCTACATATGTTTGCAATTCAATAGTACGTGCGGGCTCATGCAAATCATCAGAAGGATGATCATTTTCAATAACAAAATATAATCCAAGCATTGTAAGAAAGATTTTCATCTTTTCTTGCCAACGCTTAAAATTGGCTCCTCCAAATTTCTCGGGTGCAATAAGTTCGTTTGAAGTCATGGTGACAACCAATCAATTAGAACACACCTCTAGTTTAACAAAGAGAATATCTACTCTAAGATTGTTGGGAAAATATTCTGAAATACTTTGTAAACTAGAGAATATGTAAAATAACAAGAACAAATTAAAAAGAGAGAACCCAGTGTTGAGGCACGTTGTGATAGACTCTTTCCTTAGAGTAGATTCCGCCGCCTCTAATTTTAAACATGCACTAAGCTTCTTGACAGTCTACTCCCAAGATACAACAACGGCGGTTCCCATTAATCTCCTCGTCGGTGCACATAAAAGGAGATCCTTGAACCCGATATAAAATAGTCAAAACCGAAAGAAATACAAAAGGAATGAGGAAGTGTTTCTCTAAATTTTGTAGAGAATTTTTTAGTTAATGAATTTGTGGGTGGGGTTCCCTATTTATAGAGAATGAAAGGGCACTTGTGAAAAGTCACAATTTATGTAAATGAAAGGGTACATGTGAAAAGTCACAATTTATTTAAATGAAAGGGTACATGTGAAAAGTCACAACTTAAATGAATAAGCATTTTTTGAGAAGTCACAACTTCTCAAATATTAGAGAATACATTGAAAAAGTTTCTAATCACTAAAAAACACAACCCTTTGTTTAGTTGGAGAGCAGTTAAGGCTCATATCCCCAAGAGGTATACATTGGTCCAAATTACAATGATACATTTTCATTTAAATCTAGATAACCGAACCAATACATTGAACAATGGCAATGGTTCACATTATTTTTTACTTTACATCAAATATTTTAATCATTTATAACTTGAAAAACCAACAAGAATATGGCAACTTTATCAACTCTATCACGTCATCATTTAATTATCAACTTTTATATTAATGTTAAGGCCGGTTTGGATACACAAAATCAATATCTTATCTAATTATTATAATTTTTCAAACTCTCACACAAAATATAAGAAACTATTCAATTTTTTCAAATTTCAAAATAAAAATAATACTAAAAAATTATATTCTAACAATAATATTTTATTTAACTTTCAACAAAACATCTTATCTTTTCTTATCTGAACTGCGTAACCAAACAAAAAATTAAGGGATAATGTGGCGTCAACATAATCAGATATAAATTGGATCATGTTAATTTTCAGACAAAAACTCATGTTTTGGGTTTTGCTACTCATCATCCTACACTATACACCACATTTATTTTAATTTTTTTTTAATTCCTGTTAAACTAATTGAATTTTTCTACTCATCATCCATAAACCATACACTTGCTAAGGGAATAAAAATAAAAAGATAAAAAATAAAAGTTGTTGTATAGTATAGGAATGATGAGTAGAACTTTTCTTTAGATAAAAGGCAATACTACAGGAATCATCTCATGACACAACAAAATCATTTTTTGCAACGCAAATAACCTTGCAAAAAGTTCATTTCTCGTTGCAAAAAAATATTTTGGATATTCAAATTCAAGTAAGAATTTGAGAATATATCAATTCTTTTGTAGCTTATGATAGATCGAATCAAAATAAGTGATTATTCTAGCTACGATAGAGAAGAGTGCGTGGGCAATGCAATTGCCCAGTACATTTTGATTTTTTTTTTTTTTTTTGGAAAAAAGAGTTGTATTAATAAATCAACCAAGGAGGTTGTGAATACATTGAGGGTAATCCTCTACATGGATAGACTCCGAAGGAAGATCTAGTGAACTTTTGGCCAAACAATAGGCCACTGCATTTAACTGACGTGGAACATATGTGACTTTCCTAACTCCTACTTGTAGAAGCAACTTCTTGATGTCAACTATGAGCATGCCAACAAAACTCCAGCTGACCTCGTGGCCATTAATGGCATTAACCACATTCATAGAATCTCCTTCAAGGATAATGGAGCTGAGGCCAAGTTCATAGCAGAATTTGACTGCTCGTAGTGCTGCAATAGCTTCTCCCAGCAAAGGGTCAGGGAATGAGGCACATGTGGATCTTAAGGTGGCCATGACACATTGGTGCTCCAATTTTATTACCTCCCAAGAGGTGTTGTGTATAGTGGAAACCCCAAGGTCGATTTCACAAGGATTAAGACAACTTATGTGCAGAACTAATTAAGAATCTAAATGAAGGTTATATCTAATTATGAGCTCCTCCTTAATCACTAAGTTGACCAAGAGTTAACTCCTTAGAAGATTTGCTCCACACTTTTTCAGTAACCCAAAGATACAACAAAAACAGTAAGGTCATGTAATGTGAGCCTATCTTTTTTCTCTCTTTCCTAAATTAAAAGCTTTACTAAGAAATGGCTAATCAAAACAAATAACTTTAGAATCTGAAAACTTAAACTTAACAATTCCCAACAAATTCGAAAGGCAAATGAAGATATTTACTTACTAGAAAGAAAACAATCCTAAGTCTTGGGTAACCTTCTCACAGTGAATTAATCTAAGGATTCTATCATCTACAACTCTCTTCAAATGTCATCCAGTCTAGGTAAAAACATTTGGGTAATGGAACTCATGTATGCTCAACAAAGGAATAAAAAGATAATCTCATTAAAGCTCTTATCATCTCAGTTCAAATACTCCTTCAGAACAGTGGAGTTCATATGCTTCAAGCATCTATTGTGCATTCAATCAACAACAGATCAAGTAGGGTAGAGACTCCCTCTTACTTAGCTTGAATCGAAAATGATAAAGAAACTTACAGAGATGCAAAAAAACACATTCTAGAATCAAAGAAAACCTTAAAGATTAAACTCTGCTCGATGGTTCCCCTTGACTTAGGAATCAGAGATTACTCTATATTCATCTTAGAATTCCTCTACTTTTGAATAAAAGAACAACATCCAACCAAGAAAACGAATTTACGAAAAATAAATAGAAACCCTAAAATCCTTTTCTTTGTTCTGTAGCAAAAACTGTGCCTCTTCCTTGTGCTTCCTTCTCCTTTTATCCTCACTTCATCCATCTATCGCTGCGCACTCAACCGATTCCTCTCCAATTCCATCCGGTGCCTTCTAGAATATAGGATCTGTAAGCACACAGCAAAGGGTTAGGCTTCGAGTGATATGAAAACCAAAAATTATGAAAAGTGTAGTGCACAGGTATTAAGGGTACTTAAGTGCAAAAAGACTGGTTTACCCCTCTAACCTTTCGTATGGACTTCCGAATGCCCTTTTAACATAAATGAGTAGTAAATGAGTATTTGTAGTGATTTTCTGATTTAAAAGACTTAATTTAAATACTCATTAACTACAATTTCCTCACTTAATCACACATCCATTTCAATCCCTAATGATCACTCATATGCCTACTCTACAGTTAATCTTATCAATGGCGGTATCCCAATTGATTTTGTACAGGTTGAAAGGAGGTTTCCACCACTAGGTTGTGAGAGGGGGGGGGGGGGTAGGAGGGCCCTATTCACTTGGACTCTCTTGGACTGGTGGTACTCTGAGACCATTGTGGTAACTTGGTTGGTCACTTGTTGAGGAGAAAGGAATTGGAATTCAAACACCCATTTGCATCTTCTGTGCCAGAGCAATTTAGTAGTGAGCACCAATACAGTTTGGTCTTCCATAGGTAGTGTAGATAGGAGATTATCCAAGATCAAGTTGAAGGGAGCCTTACTGATACTGCATTTTTGATTTCTCCTCGAGGTGCAGCTCCAAACATCCTGGGCAGCTTTGCAAGACCATAAGACATGAGAGGTTGCTCAGGTTGAAGCAAGCAAATTGGGCAAAGGGGTGTGTCAACCACCTTTCTCTTGTGCAGGTTAAACTTTGTGGGAAGAATTTCTTTAGCAGACCTCCATAGGAACATCTTAATTGAATTGGGGACATATAAGTGCCAGATGAGGTTCCATAAACCAGTGGACTTTGGAGGGAGGGATGATTGACCAAGACTGTCAGATAGAAACTTGGAGATGGTATGCTAACTTAACAGAGAACTTCCCATTGGTGGTGCATCTCCAAGCCAACTGATCAGGGCTATTACAGGGACTAATGGGAAGTTTTGAGATGTAAGAGGCCTCAACTTCACTGAAAATGACATATAGTAAGGGAATGTTCCACTGGAGAGTGTCTTGGTCAATGAGATTAGAGACAGTTGCCTCGGGTTCAAAGATTTTGGGAGGGGATTGGATCTTGAAGGAAGTAGGGGTAGGAGTCCATTTGTCAGTCCAAATTTTGACTATTCTTCCATTGCCAATTTTCTAGATTAGGCCTTCAAGAAGGAGAGGTATAGCAGTTGTGATACTTTTCCAAACAAATAAGTCATAAGGCTTGACTTTTGCATTAGGGAAATTAGAATGGGGAAAGTATTTTGCTTTAAGGATTCGTACAGCTAGAAAGGAGGGATGAGTGAGTAATCTCCAACCTTGTTTGGCCAGTAAAGCTAAATTAAAGTTTTCAAAATCCCTAAATCCAAGACCCCCATCTTGATTGGAAATGCCTATCTTCTTCCAATTGATCCAATGTACCTTTGATTTCTGATCTCTTAGCCCCCACCAGAAAGATTGCATGAGCTTATTAAGACTCCTCAGGAGTCAGGATGCCCTTAGGCAGCTTGAATATGCCCATCGACTAGGTTGGAATGGATTGGATAATATATTTCGTAAGTATCTCCTTCCATGTTGGTGACAATAGGTTTGTCTTCCAGCTTCCTATCTTGGATTGAATCCTGTCAAGTATTGGATGGAAGGCTTTGAATTTATGTTTGTCAATGTAAGAGGGTAGGCCTAAGTACTTGTCAAAGGGACACGAAGCTTGGATGTCTGCCATTGACACTATGGCCTGCTGGGTAGTCAGACTGGTATTTTTGTTGAAGAATATTGAGGTTTTCTCTAGATTGAGTCTTTGACCAGATGCTTGTTCATAGGAGCTTAAAATGCCATGTCGCCTTTCCCATTCATTAGACTGATCCTTACAAAAGACAAGACTATCATCTGCAAAAAAGAGGTGAGTAATAGAAAGAGAGCCTCAAGTTAGAGGAAACCCTGAGATGAGACCTCTCTGCTCAGCTTGATTCAAGGCAAAGCTTAACAATTCAGAACAAAGGATGAAAAGATAAGGAGAAAGGTATTTTCCTTGTCTAATCCCCCTTGAAGGAATGAAGTTGTTTTGAGGTAATCCATTTATGAGGATGGAGTAGGACATTGTGGTAACACATTGCATAATGAGATCAACCCAGCCACTGTCAAAGCCTATTTTTTGCATCACAGCTTTCAGAAAGCTCCATTCTAGCCTATCATAGGCCTTACTCATGTCAAGCTTGAGTGCCATATATCCCTCATTGTTCCTCCTCATCCTATTTTGCATAGAGTGTAATAGTTCATAGGCCACAATAATGTTATCAGTAATCAACCTACCTTGTACAAAAGCACTTTGAGTCTCAGAAATCAAGTGAGGCAGTATTTTTTTGAGTCTATTGGCAATGACCTTTGCAATGATTTTGTAAAAAACATTGCAAAGGCTGATGGGTCTGTAATCAGTTACTGAGATTGAAGTTCTTTTCTTGGGAATAAGGGTGATGAAGGTATGGTTTATGGACTGGAATACTGACTTTAAATTGAGCATTTCAGTAACTGCAGCTCTAACTGACTCTCCCACGATAGGCCAATGGTTTTGAAAGAAAAGTGCTTGGAATCCCTCAAGGTCAGGGGATCCAATAGGGTTAATTTCGAATACAACCCTCTCAATCTCTTCTGTGGTGTACCTTTTGGTTAAATTGGAATTCATCTCAGTCGTGACAAATGGTTCAAAGTTTTCCAGAAGAGTTGCTATGCCACTTGGGTTTGATGAGGAGAAAAGGTTCCTGAAGAATTCTTGAAATTGCACCCCAGTTTCCTCTGCCTTTGACACCATGTTTCCCTCCTCAGTTATAATTTTGGAAATGAAATTCCTTTGTTTCCTTTGTGTGGCACATCTGCGAAAGTAGCTGGTGTTTCTGTCTCCCTCTTGCACCCATTTCTGTTTGGCTCGCGCCTCCACTTTAAGTCATCTTCCTCAAGAAGGGCATCAATAACCCTTTGTAAATCTTGAATTTGGTTATTAGTCTGACTAGTATTAGTATCTTGTAATGCCCTTAACTGCTATCTTTTATGATTCAGGTTTTTCTGATGGTTTCTTCTTGATATGCAGTTCCATTCCCTTAATTGGAATCTACACCTGTCAAGTCCTCTTCTAATGACATATGTTTTGGAACCAAGTTAGAGAGCCTTAGACCAGGCTCTCTTAACAATTTCATCACAATCTTCCTATTTAGTCCATGATGCTTCATATCTGAAGATCCTTCTTTGAGAAGTGAAGGCTGGTGCATGGGATTGGTTTTTGACTAGTAATGGGTTATGATCAGAGTTTTGAACAGGGAGGATATTCACAGAG
This sequence comes from Cyclocarya paliurus, assembly GCA_029856935.1. NCBI lineage: Eukaryota > Viridiplantae > Streptophyta > Magnoliopsida > Fagales > Juglandaceae > Cyclocarya > Cyclocarya paliurus. Next base: position 13,615,353 of record CM056955.1, read on the forward strand.
TTGAAGTTGAATAGTTGTTTCCATGCACAGTTAACAAGGGCCCTGTCCAATCTTTCCTTGGTAAAATGAGTACCCTCTTGGTTGTTAGACCAAGTGAACTGAGAACCTTCATAGCCAAGGTCACCCAGGTTGCAATCAAGAATAGTTTGCCTAAATTCTTCCATTTGTTTCGAAGGCTTGGAAGGACCACCTATCTTTTTCACCATGGGACACTATATCATTAAAGTCCCCCATGCATAACCATGGGGTGTTCTAAGTAGGTTTAAGGGCTCTTAGCAGACTCCAGCTTTCTTGTCATTTTGAAGTTACTGGTTGACCATAAAAATCAGTAATTGTCCAATCCTTAGCACTTTCATCCCCCTATACCTTAAGGGATATGTGACTAAGAGAATAGGAAATTAAATCCACATTGAGATCCTGCTTCCAAAGGGCTGCCAGACCACCACTACGTCCTATACTGTCAACTATGAAACTACATTCAAGTCCCAGTCTGTTACATGTGATTTCCATCTTGTTTCTTTTACATTTTGTTTCAATTAAAAGGACAAGGTTTAGGGACTTATCTCTCACCATATGGTGGAGCTCCCGAACTGTCTGAGTGTTCCCAAGCCCTCGGCAGTTCTAGCAGAGGGTTTTCATGGGGATTGGTAGGGTTGTTGACAGCCTCTGCCATTGATGAGTTCTTGAGTCTCTTGGACATTCTCAGGGACTGGATGGGGATTGGATTTGGTTTCCTTTCTTTCCTAATCTTTGCGAGTATCTTGGGCATGTGGGACTGAGTAGCCAAAGAACTAGAGGTTGGATCCCCTCTGGCCCTCCATTTCCAGTTAGACAAAAGGTGATTTTTGTTTTGTCTAGCTAGACTTAGTTGAGAATCTGGTTTAGAGGGACTTACCAAATTGTTGACTTCTACAGAAAACAAGTCATGATCACTCTGTTGTGGGTCAAACTGCAGGTTGGTAGGAGCATGTATGTCAGCAACTACCTTAGAGTCCCCAATGCAATTTGAGTTTCCTTCATCTAGCAAATGTGAATCACCTCGATTTCCTGAGTGTGAATAGTTAGCATCAGCTTTTTCTGTATCCTGAAAGTTATCTTTCCCACCTACATCTCGAGGTACTGTTTGCAAAACAGTAGCTTCCTTATGCATGTTGCTTTACCCACCATTTTCCTGTTGCGTGTTCTCTGAACTATCTTGTCGTGCTTCTATGTCCCCCTTCCCTGAGTTGCGGGAATGAGCATGAGGGTGCTCAGGTTTCGCTGGAAGGCCAACTTTGAGCCAAGTCCCATATTGCAGGGTATGACCCTCTCGAGATCTTCCATCTGAGATGTTGCCCTTGCAGTTGGAGTTAGAGTGTAGTAAGATTCCACAGTGGAAGTAGAAAGTTGGGAGACGTTCATATTTGAAAGGAATCCAATGACATGAACCCCCCATCGTGATCACTCTCCCCCTTGCCAGGGGTTTCATGATATCAAGATGCACTTTGACACGTAAATAACATCCCCAGGCCCTGTCTTTATCATCTACATCTATGAGTAGAACTTTCTCTGCACTTTCTCCCAGTTTCACTCCCATTTTTGCCAATGAATGGCAGGTAGGGGTGATACCCGCATGGTGTAGGGCGGGGGGTACCCTCCCCCGCACCTCGCCCCGCACCATGCGGGGGGTGGGATTTTTCCCCCACCCCCTGCCCCCGGGAGGCAGGGGCGGGGGAAAAAATCTCATCCGCCCCACCCTTCGCCTAGGCAACACATTGTGTCTAAAAAAAAAAAATTTCGTTCAAAAATATTTTTTTAGACACAAATTATAATATAATTTAAATAATAAATTAAAATTTATAAATATAAAAAGAATTTAAACTCATTAGAGTTAAATTTTTTATTATCTTGGCCTCCTACGTCAACCTTTATGTAAGAAGCCACGGCAATACAATAGTCATCCTTAAGCAATGTGGGACTTAGTTAGTAAAGTCATGCATTGCTTAAGGATGACTATTATATTGCCTTAACCTCCTATATAAAAGTTGGCTTAGGAGGTCAAGGCAATCCAATAACTTGAATATAATTTCAAATCTTAATAAATTGTATATATCTATATACAATATATTTATATATATATATATATATATAATTTTATATATGTGGGGTGGGGGCGGGGGACGGGGGACGGGGAGGGGACGGCACCCCGCTAGAGTCATCTCGCCCCCCGCTAGGCCTTCTCCATACGGGGCGGGGCCCCGCTGCCCACCCCTAATGGCAAGTCGTGAAGCTGTATCCAAAATGGAACTAGAGAAAATTCTATGTCTTTGAGGGCGGTGCCCCTATACATTCTTGCACACTTAATAAGTACCTGTCAAAGGACTATGGTTGGCCCAATAAAATCCTATTTTTCACAGCCATGTTCCTGCACTCGATTAAGAACTTATTTCTACCAATATCCTTGAATGTTAAGCCACCCTCACTCTTCCATACTTTGGCCATCGTAGCTTTAAAAGCTCCTTTATTGACTTCTTTGTCTGCAACAACCAGACTGACTAGGCAGATGTTGCTAATGAGTTGTGACTGAAGAATATCCTCCTCCGAGAAGTTGAATTCTTGTTGCTCTTCCTCGGTTAACTTAAGTCCTTCACACAAGTTAGCTAGCTCCTCCATTGCATGGATGGGCAATGGAAAGAACCTCTTCCGATCAGAGATCAAGAGGGACAGACTCTACGTTCCAAGAAACATAGAGGGAAAACCCCACCTCAGAGAGAGAGGAAAGTCAAGCACAACTCAGTACATTTCGAATTAAGCAATAATAATATTAATAATTATAATAATAACAAAATTACTTTTCTTGTAGAAGTCATTCAGGAATTCAACGCACAAAGTTACAAACCACCCCAACTCTCTTTTCTCTCCTGTTTTAAAAAAATGAATTTCCAGACCGGGCCTACATACAACGTACCTCTTTAAATATCAGCCTCACTCGTTCTTCGTTTGAGTACAAGTACTGCAACACAAATTGAGAACCTCATCAATCCACTTACAAACTCATGGCCAGCCGAGCAGCTTGTTTTCTCATCCTCCACTTTATTACGTTATTTTTGGTACACTCTTGCATGTTTAACTTTGCTAATCCTGCAATTCTCAACGTTACCACTGATCAATCTGCTCTTTTGGCTTTGAAAGATCATGTTTCTTATGATTCTGATCATGTCTTAACAAACAATTGGTCCACATCTACTTCTGTTTGCAATTAGGTCGGTGTCACTTGTGGTTCTAAACATCTCCGAGTCAAAGATTTAAACCTTTCCTACATGGGCCTTGTTGGTACCATTCCTCCGCACATCGGGAACCTTTCGTTCCTTGTTAGCCTAAGCATAAGAAACAACAGTTTTCATGGTTCATTGCCAAATGAGTTGTCGCGTCTTTATCGGTTGGAATACTTAAACTTTCGATACAATGAATTGAGTGGAGAAATTTCATCTTGGATTGGGTTTCTAACTGAACTTCAATATTTGGGTCTATCTGGTAACAAATTCGGAGGTACTATTCCATCATCTCTATCTAACATAACTTCGTTGCAACTACTTTATCTTTCATATAACCAACTTTCAGGATCCATACCTTCCTCTATATTCAACATATTTGGCTTGCAAGAAATTAGTCTCAGAGGAAACAAACTTACGGGTCCGATGCCATCCATCTTGGTCAACATATCTTTGTTGCAAGTCATTGATCTAAGCTTCAACATGTTGGTTGGTACACTACCAATGTACATCTTTGATCATCTTCCTAAATTACAATTTATCTCTTTGAGTAGCAATCAACTTCATGGTCAACTTCCCTCCACTTTGTACAAGTGTAAGCAGTTACAAGTTCTATCCCTTTCCGTGAATAATTTCAATGGAAGGGTATCTCCGGAAATAGGGAACTTAACCATGCTTACTGAGTTTTATCTTAACGACAACAACTTTGAAGGTATGATTAGTTTTGTTTCAGTCAATTATTTATATATTTATATATAGATGATAGTATCTGATTAGTTAGGCACAAATTTGTTGTCAAGCACATGCGGAAACTCGAAGATTTTAGTGAGTCTAATATTCCAAAAAATCCATTAACAATGAAAAAATTATTTCCTATAGTCTATAATATTCTTTAATTTGGTGTGACTGTAAGTTTAATATGGTACTACCTCAAAAACTAAACTAGTAGTTTTCTGGATTTTTTTAGGGTAAATTGTCATTTAACTCCGGATAAAAAAAATATAATTCCAGAAAAAATTACAATTATCATTCCACTAATTTGAGGTCACCGGCCAGCTCGATATTATAAGGGTTAAATTGATGCTGTTTGATTCACTTCTTCCATTACATGTTTTCATCTTTTTTGAGGGTCATGGTTATAGCGCTAGAGATTATGGAGCATTACTTTTTGTTTTGGAAAGTATTGCTAGTTAACCACCCTTTTTACCTCCCTTTCATCACTCCAATGTTTTTATTTTTCGTATTTTTTAATTTTTTGTTTTTAAGTTATTCATGAATAAAAACCAATTGGATAATATATCATATATAAATTAAGAAGATATATGTCCTGATAGTATCAATTTGCTACAATAGAAACTAAGTTGATAGCTATAATGATATGCTCCAAGATGCTTGCAATAAATTATAACAAAGGTATAAATGTAGTTAATCGTTTATGAGTACATGCTATAACTGGAACGTAGTTGTGGAATTATTAATTATAGTTAGAAGTGATTAAGTATATTTCCAATATATATTATATGGCATACATCTAATAATGTTGGAGGCCAGAGGTAGAGTCGGAGTTTGGCCTTGTCAAAATCTAAGGAATGGTCACCCAAGTCCCTGTCAAAATCTAAGCACTCTTGGTCAATTCCTAATAATTGTTGGCCAGAAGTAGATAATAAGAGATATTATTATGTAATGACAAGTTATAGAAACATAAAAGGATCTTACAAAAATAAATTCATCAAATTGAAGTAGCTTGTGGGTTCGAGGGGGTTTCGAATCTTGTAGTATGAACTGCCCGTAGCCGTTTGTAATGCCATTTCTGGAGGAGACTTCCCATGTTGAAGTGATTCCTTATGCACATTGAAACAAGAACCAAAGTTATTATTAGAACTATGGTGAAAGGGATTTGAGTTTGTTTGGAAGGTACGAGTGGGTTTGGGTTAGGGGAAAGATCTGGTTAGGAGACGGAGATGGGGGAGGAATATTTTGTCAAAACATGTTGTTCAATTGTTATAGAGAATGCAAAGCTCAACTGTTGGAGGGGTTTCTGTTGTGCTGAGTAGTTGGAAGAGGTGGGTGGAGAAGGCGACAATGTATAGTGAAGGTGTTTCAGTGGTAAGGTGGCAGTGGGTGGATAATTTGAGGCAAGGAGGTCGATTCAAGTGGTGTTGGTTTGAGTTCAGGGGCATCATGTGGTGGCCATGACTTCAGGGCCAAGTTGTGGAGTGCAGCGAATTTTCCATATTAGGGCTTGGATTATTGGTGGGTTGGATAAAGGTTAGTGTGTGAAAATGATTAATTGTGTTGATTGGGAGAGAAGTAGGGGTTGTTGGTCTGTTTGGAGAGAGGTGTGGGCTGTGTTTATTTCTATTGGAATGTGCATCATAGCATTACAAGAATAGGGCAAGAACTCTCTTGGAGAGTGTTGCAATGTGTATCAATGAAAGAACATGATTAGGCAAGAAAAAAAAGCAACAAAGATTTTTGCGAACCATATTACTCACTTCTTCAGCATGGGTATGATTTATATGGAAATAATTAAAGTATTATAGGTAATTAGGGTTCTTTAAGTACATCAAGAAAATATAATGCTCACAAATGCTCTGAATAGGAGGGAACTTGTTGAGATTATGCATCACAGTGACACATCCTTCACTACAACTAATAACACCTCCATGGCCCACATAACAAAATAGTAAGCGGTAACTCAATCAATAAATATGCCATCTACATAGTCTTTGAGGTCTTGGCTTTCTTACTACTAACTTGTGTATGTTTAATTATCAAAATCACTGCTTTTTCTTTTCTTCTTTTTGTTCTAATAGATATACATATAATTTCATATTTTGACAGGTCCAATACCAAGTGAAATTGGTAACCTCCAGAATCTCGAGTTTATTAGCACCTCAGTCAATGGTTTTGTTGGCCCAATTCCATTCGAGATCTTCAATATCTCAATGATACAAACTATTATAATGGGGTTTAACAAATTTTCAGGCCATCTTCCATCATATATGGGCCTCTTCCTTCCAAAGCTCAAAATACTCAGTCTTCCAGAAGCTAAATTGAGCGGAAGAATTCCCAATTCCATCTCCAATTCTTCACAGCTCACTGTCCTAGAGTTGAGTCGTAACTCATTGTCGGGCATAATTCCAGAAGCACTTGGTAATTTAAGGTTCCTCGAGCAGCTCAACCTGGAATTTAATAATTTGACCATGGGAAGTCAAGAATTGAGTCTTTTCTTTTACTTATCGAATTGCAAAAATCTTAGACAAATATCTTTTTCATCGAATCCCCTTCATAGCTTCCTTCCCAATTTTGTTGGTAACCTTTCTCTCTCTCTTCAAGGACTTTACATACATTCTTGCCATATTAAGGGAAGCATTCCGGCAAAGCTTGGGAATCTAAGTAGTTTGACTACTTTGGTACTATCCAACAATGAATTGAAAGGACCTATTCCAACTACATTAGGAAGATTGCACATGTTACAAGCTTTGTCCCTTGGAGCTAATAAACTAGAGGGTCATATCCCGTCTGATCTTTCTCATCTAAAGAGCTTGTATGTCTTGTCTCTAGATAGCAATAAGCTTTATGGACATATTCCAACATGCATAAGCAATCTAACTTCCCTAAAATTTCTCTACTTAGGTTTCAACCAATTAACATCCACGATTCCTTTGAACTTGTGGAGCCTTACACATCTCTTGAAGGTTGACCTATCATCCAATTCGTTAACTGGCATTCTTTCATTAGAGATTGGAGATATGAAAGTCTTAAGGATATTGAATCTATTAAGAAATCAACTCTCAGGGAATATCCCAATAACAATTGGTGGTCTCATAGATCTAACTAATCTCTCTTTAGCAGTCAACCAACTAGAAGGTTCAATTCCAGAGTCTTTTGGTGCACTTTTAAGCTTGGAGATCTTAGATCTTTCCTGTAACAATTTATCTGGAAGAATTCCCAAGTCCTTAGAAGCACTTGTGTACCTGAAGTATCTAAATGTCTCTTTCAATAATCTACGAGGGAAAATTCCGACAGGAGGGCCATTTGTACACTTCTGGCCTGCTTTGTTTATCTCAAATGATGCGTTTTGTGGTGCTTCTCGATTACAAGTTCCTCCATGCGAAGAAGGTTCTCCTCACAAAAAAAAGGCCATAGTATCGTATCTACTGAAGTATTTGTTACTGGCAATTGGGTTAGCAATGCTAGTAGTGATCCTTTCATTAGCCTATAAAATACGCAAAACAAAGAATCCTAAATCTCCACTACAAGTAGACTTGTACAATTTAACTACATGGAGAAGAATTTCTCATCAAGAACTTCTAATAGCAACATAAAGGTTCAACTCAAGCAACTTACTTGGTCCAGGGAGTTTTGGATCAGTATACAAGGGAACACTTTTAGATGGGATGAATATTGCAGTAAAAGTTATAAACTTGCAAGTAGAAGGGGCATTTAAGAGTTTTGATGCAGAGTGTGAGGTATTACGGAATGCTCGTCATCGCAATTTGATCAAAATCATTACCATTTGTAGCAACGTTGACTTCAAAGCACTTGTATTGGAATACATGCCAAACGAGAACTTAGAGAAGTGGTTATATTCTAATGATCGTTGTTTAAATTTCTTACAAAGGCTGAATATAATAATTGATGTTGCATCAGCGTTGGAATACCTTCATTATGGTTACTCAACAGTTATTGTTCATTGTGATTTGAAGCCAAGCAACGTCTTGTTAGATGTGGATATGGTTGCACATGTTGCTGATTTTGGCATCGCCAAACTCTTAGGTGATGAGGATTCTATGATGCAAACCATGACTCTTGCTACTTTGGGGTATATGGCACCAGGTATGTTTTTAATTTAGCACTAACACTCTCGTACTCGTTATTTTACACATACAGAACTAAGTATTATTATATGATTGAACATTCATCTACACAATTTATCAATTTTGCTTCAATTTTGTTTTTCATTACAATCAACTATTGAAGTTCTAACAATAAGTTGTAATGCTATGCACAGAGTATGGATTAGGAGTTGTCTACAAGAGGAGATATGTATAGTTATGGCATTCTACTCATTGAGACTTTTACAAGAAAAAAACCTACAGATGACATTTTTGCAGGAGAAATGAGCTTGAAGCGGTGGGTAGATGAAGCATTGCCCATCTCAACGATTGATATTGTTGATGCTTTGTTGGGAAATGAAAGATATTCTATTGCATTGGAGGAGTGCATATCTTCAATTATGGGATTGGCTTTAGATTGTTATGCAGAGTTGCCTGAACAAAGAACTAACATGAAATTTGTTTTAGCCACGCTAAAGAAGATCAAAACAAAGTCTTTAAGAGATCTCGAAGCTCACTGACATCAGCCATGTGTTTGTTTAAATGTCTTCTTTATATGTCTTTCTTAATTATAATTTATAAAAGGGTATTGAGATTCCGAAAAGGAACTATTGAAGTTACTGTTTATGGTATATAATTATTAAATGGTCATTGAGAATTAATGGAATACTTCATGATTATATTGACTTAAAGTTTCGCAATGGGTATAAAAAATAAATATAAATATGCTGAAGTCAATAAATATTATGGGTACTACTACGTATTTAGCATACCAAATATATATATATATATATATATGACCGAATTTATGCTAAATGTTTTATGTAAATGTTTTTCACTTTTCATCTTTGTTTCACATTTTCATAAGTTAATAACTACTTTCATTCATATACAATAATATATATATATATATATATATATATATATATATATATATAAGTAAGAGTAGTGCTAAGCTGCCGCACAGCAATAACCGTTGTGTATGCCGCTTAGTACAGATTTGTGTTTTTCTTTTTTTTTTCATATTTTTTAATATTTTTCAATATTTTTAAAAAATAAAAAAATACACTAATATATTAAAAATTAATTCTTTAATCATTAAATAAAAAAATTAAAAATAAAATAAAATATATACGCTATCAAAGTGAGGTGGCATACTAGTATTTTTCATATAGGCGAAGTCACCGAAAAGAACTTTTTCCAACTACCTTTTCTCCTTATGTTGGAATGTTTTCACAAATAATTTCTCATTTCTGGCGATTTGCATCGCCACAAATAAAATGAAGTTTTCGTCACAGATACTAACTCTTAAGGTAGTGCACTATATATACTTAATTGTATTGTCGGCCTTGGTTTTATTGGTGAATAACCAATTTGCTAACAATGGTAGTGATACACCTCTAACTCTCTTTGACCTATTTTACAATCAACCAATGCAATCATACCATTTCATTATCTAATTACTCCCACAACCTTATCATCATCTAATTAAGGACGAGACACAAGCTGTCGTGACCAGATCAGCAGGATTCTTTTTTATAATTTTATGACATGTTTTAAAAGATTCAATTAGTTTTTAAACAACTTTAAATATTTTTAAAATTAAAGAAATCATATAATCTTTAAAAAATACTTCATTAACTGTAAAAAAATTTAAAAAATTAAGGCTATATTTGGACACCACCAGAATTCTTAAAAAATCTCAAAATTTTACATAATTTCATTATTTCTGAAATGTCATTCAAATACAAAATATTTTTTATTTTCAAATTTTTAACTTTTTCATGTAATCAATTACCTAATCATTCTTTAAATAAAAAATCAGTACAACTTTTACAAACTTTAAAATAAAACACAAAAATTAATACAACTTGTCAAATTCTAAAATAAAACTAATAGTACAAACTTATTTTCAAATAATTTTTTAACTATATAATTTTTTTATTCAATATTTTTCTAAATTATAATAAAAAAATAATTTATTTTTGCAAGACTTAACATACAAAATATTTCTCTTATTTTCATAATTTAAAAAATAGAGAAATATTACCATAATTTAAAATAAGAGAGACTTTAAAGAAATATTGATAAAGAAATATAACTAATAGATATGCGAAATATGATGATTTGTTTAAAATAATATAAAATATAAAATTTATCTAATAGATAACTAATCCAATATTAATGCTAATGCTAGGATTTGAACCAAAGAGCTTAAGGCCCCATTATCCCATAACGAGTAGGTTGGTTGGCAGTTGAGGTACGAATTATTGGCAGAAAAAAAAAAAAAAAAAAAAAAAAAAAAGAGGAAAAAAGTTGATAGGATTACTACTCTCTCACTATTTATTTATTATTTTATATTTAATTTTTTTTAATTTTATATTTTAGTTAATGATTAAAAAAGTGATTATTAATAAAATTATATATTTTTTAATTTTTTTCAATAATTATAAGTATTAAAAAAAAAACTTCAAAAGTAGTAAATAGGTAATCACTACCCTTGGCAGAAAGCTTGTTCAATTAATATCTCCTATTGTATCAGACAGCCCATCTCCGAACGCTGAGTCGCTGACTGGAATCGAAGGTGATTTGGGAGAATGGGAGAAAATATATATAATTTTTATAATGACATTTATTTCTTTTAAAAATGAATAAATGAACTCAGAATCCATGAATAAGAAATTAAAATTCGTTTAAAAAATAATTTATGAATACATGAAATAAAACCCAATAATAAACCAACTCAACTTAACTCGATTACAGCTCAAGCTGTCTCTAAAAGGACTTCCAGCAAAGCTACAACACTGCGAAATTCTCATCGTTATATGACTGACAAATCCAAATAGTACTCATTGAACGGGATAGGCCGAGGAATTGCAAGCTCACTAATTTGTTAGATGATATTTGGAATAAGGCCAGCCCTGCATGGAAGCTGTCACCAGTGATAATGGCAGAAAATCCGATTCTTTCAGATCCCTCCATCACTACGAAATATCATAACTTTTGAAGCTGAAAAATCTACAATTAAATTATAAGAAATACTTTAGATACAAATAAATTATATAAAAGTAATTTTATAAATTGAAGTGATTTTACATATTTTGTCAGATTATATAATTATTTTTATTATAAAATAAATTTATAAAATAAAATAAAATTAGGTAATTTATAAAATTATTTTTATATAATTTTTTATGATTATAACAATCCTCATAAATTATAGACTTTTTAGACTGTGTACTACACGAAGTGGATAATAAACCCAAGCCGACGGCCAATATATATAGGTTCTTTGCCCAATAGCAGGGTCACCATCGTACATGTGGAATGTCGTTTTCAACATCTAATAAGACCGAGTTAACTCGACTTTAAGGCTGCCGTGCTCGGGTTAGAAAATGTAGATATTCCACTCAAAATCGACCACAACTTTTAATTAATGGGCACGTCTTTTCCATTGACCAGAGGTGTAAAAATCTAAGATGATGGAGTAAGTAGTACCGATGAATTTGACAAGATGGATATGACAAAGATAATGCCTTTTATATTATCCCCACAACCTCCGGTGACATGTGATTAACAACCTTATCGTCATCTAATTAAGGACGATACAAAGCCGTCATGACCAGAGTAGAATTTTTTTTATAATTTTATGACATGTTTTAAAACATTCATTATTTTTTAAACATTTTTAAATATTTTTAAAATTAAAAAAATCATAAAATCTTTAAAAAATATTTCATTAACCATAAAAAAAGTTAAGGCTATATTTGGACACCACCAGAATTCTTAAAAACTCTCAAATATTTTCACAATTTCATTATTTCTAAAATATAATTCAAATACAAAATATTTTTCTTTCTAAAATTTTTAACTTTTTCATCTAATCAATTACCTAATTGTTATTCAGATAAAAAATCAATAACCCTTTTACAAAGTTCAAAACAAAACACAAAAATTAATACAAATTTTCAAATTTTCAAATAAAACTAATATTAAAAACTTATTTTCAAATAATTTTTTAACTATATAATTTTTTTATTCAATATTTTTATAAATTATCATAAAAAATAATTTATTTTTGCAATACTTAACATACAAAATATTTCTCTTATTTTCATAATTTTTTTTTTTAAAAAAGAGAAATATTACCATAATTTAAAATAAGAGAGATTTTAAAGAAATATTGAAATATTTTGAGAAATATTTTATTTTTCATTTAAATTATGATAAAATATTTTGTAATTGAATGATATTTCAAAATTAATCAAATTATGAAAAATTTTGAGAATTTTATTTTAATATGGGTGTCATTTTTCTTTTATTTTTTATATACTTTTAAATATTCTTAACAGTTTAAAAAAATAAGAAAATTCACAACATCGATAAAAAAAAAAAAGATTACGTAAAAAAATTAGAAAAAAAAATATCAAGAGAAATGTTTGGGACCCATTATCGGGATCCCAGGTACTTATCTTAAATTAGCTAGCTTTTGGTATTCAATAATTTTTTTCTATCATGTTTAATTTGAAGAAATTATAATTTAATATTATATTATTTTTTAAAAATTTATAATTATCTAAATAAAATATATTTAATAAAAGAGAAATTTTATTTATAGTCCTGAGTGGAAGACTGCGTCCCATTGATAGATGGGGTAAAAGGAAAAAAAAAATATTTTAAAAAGAATATTATTTCAGACACTATTTAAAAAGGATTACCCTCAATGTTTGGAGACTGTATGTAAATCTATGTTTAACTTGGTAAATATCTGCACAATAATACGTATTTCAGACACTATTTAAAACCTCTTAATATAATTTACTGTTATAAAACTGAAAATTGAGGGCTTTGAAATTTTCCCATAAAGACCAGTGGAATGGGACAGGTCCAAGCCCACTAATTTGTGAGATGATGTTTGGAATAAGGCCAGCTTTGCATGGAAGCTAGCTGTCACTCATCACTAATGATAATGGCAGAAAATCCGAGTCCTTGAAGTCGATCCATCCGTCGCTACGAAACATCATGAGTTTTGAAGCTCAAATCTCTACAATTAAAGTCATTGATCAAGAATTCAACGCACAAACCGTACCCCTTGACTCTCTTTTCTCTTTCTTTCTTTTTTTTTTTTTCTTTTTTTTATTAAAAAAAAAAAACTCACTTTTGATCTCTCATGACATGAATTTCCAGACCCCTCAACCTCTTTAAATATCAGTCTCACTCGTTCTTCGTTTGAGTACAACCGCAACACAAATCGAGTACCTCAAGAGTAAGTAGTCCCGATGAATTTGAAAAAATGGATATGACAAAGGTAATGCGGAGTATAGTATATTATTGCTCCTACAACCTCCATTGACATGTAATCAACAACCTTATCATTATCTAATTAAAGACGAGACACAAGCTGTCGTGACCAGAGCAGGATTCTTTTTCATAATTTTATGACATGTTTTAAAAGATTCAACTATAAACCTCTTTAAATATTTTTAAAAATAAGAAAAATCATAAAATCCTTAAAATATTCTTCATTAACTATTAAGTATAAAAAATTTAAAAACTTAAGGCCATATTTGGACACCAATTCTTAAAAATTCTTAAAATTTTTTATAATTTCATTATTTCTGAAATATCATTCAAATATAAAATATTTTTCCTTTTCAAATTTTTAATTTTTTTTATCTAATTAATTACCTAATCATTATTTAAAATATATTTATCTGAAGAAAATTTATAATCATTTGAATCAAATATATTTAATAAAAAATCCATGTTTAACTTGGTATTAAGCTGCACAATACGTACTTTAGATACTATTTAAAACCTTTTAATATAATTTACTATTATAAAACTCAAAATTCACCACAAAAAAACTAATTTTTATTCGTGTTCGATAAGTGCCGGCACCTGTCCAAAAAAAGCTGCCAAATGTTTAGCGGCGGTGTTTTACCGGTGTAACCATCTACGACTACTGGGTTGTCACTATTTTTCAATACCAGCCTTTTGTCAAATGCCGGTACTTGAAAATCTCATGAGCAGTATTTGTGTACAATTTAGCTACATTTCTTCAAACGCCGCTAGTTTTTCTAATTTAATGGCGTTTATCAAAACACCGTCATTAATTCGTTATCATCTCATTGCATATAATAGTGACATTATAATAAATCTCGCTGCTAATACGTTGCTGGCGCATTATATAAATTGGCGGTATTTTTTTAAATGTCGTTAATAATAGGTTGGTGACATATTAAATACATTAACGACTAATACAGGTAGTGGTGTTACAATAAATGCCGCTGCTGAGATGGTGCCAGCATATCCTATAAATTGGTGGCATATATTTAAACGCCACCAATATTACGTTGGTGACACATTGAATATATTAACGGTATTTATCTAAGCGCCACCACTAATTAAAATAACGGTATGTTTTGTTGTTTATTTTTTTATCCTTTTAATCATTTTTTTAAAGTTATTTTATTGTTCATTTCTTTATCCATTTTAATCATTTGTTTTTTAGAGTTCTTTTGCGGACAAGCTTCCCACATGCACAACGATTTCCTGCCCAGTTGTTTGTTCTCTTTGAGTGAATCATTATTTTAATTGATAGTGAAAAATTCTGCTTTAATTTAAATCATTGCACCTTTAGAATGTGTGTTTTTTTTTTTTTTTAAATCTAATGATTATCAATGATAATTCAAATAGTCAAAGACGAATGCATTGTACAAAGAGTATACGGCATCGCCACTGCCACGATCTAACCCAGCAGTAGCGTAGCACTGTTGCACAGACCGACCACTGCATCTCCTCCTCATCCCACACCGCAACAGTCTTTCCACATCTATAGTGTCGACAAGGCCACCACTCGTAGCACAACCCTTTCCACCGTAAAACCCAGCTAGAGAACCACGTTGTCCCAGCTCCTTTGCACGGCTTCTGCACCACCATCCCCCAAGCCTCACGTCGCTGCATAAAGGGAAGCCCACCTGGCTGTGCGCCACTACTCCACATCTCGAGAACCACCGATCCAAGGTGCTACACCTCCACAATCCTCCATCGTATCGAATCGAACTGAGAGGATGAACACCAACCCAACCACTGTAAACTATCACCATCATCGTGAGCCTCCTGCGTTCTACTCAGTCATTACCAGTTGAAACCACTGCCCAACGCCTCCCCGAGACCTCCTTTGTAAGCCTCGAATCATCTCTATTTTTGCCCCTGAAAATAGAGCACAACCCTTTCGTTTGGCACAACTCCTCCGCAAGCCATCAGCTCCTCCACGCCATTACCACATGCATTGAGATCATCGTCAGACAACCCAAGCCACCCCTAATTGTCTCACGCCTCCTCTTCGTCTCTCGGTATGTTTTCGTTCTCTCTCACACTGAGCTCTCCCTCCATCTCACTCTCTCTCGCTCATCACTCTATCTGTCTCTCTAGTGCTCAGTCGTTTAGCTCGACGGCATCTCCGCCACAAACCCTTCCCTGCTCTTCAGCCGTGCCACAACTGTTTAATTCAGCCCAGCCTCGTCGCGCCTTGCCTCCTCCACATGTACCTCAGTTTTTATAAAATCTTTAAAAAATACTTCAATAACCATTAAGTAAAAAAATTTTAAAAATTAATTCCATATTTGGACACCACCAAAATTCTTAAAACTTCTCAAAAATTTTCATAATTTCATTATTTCTAAAATATCATTCAAATATAAAATATTTTTCCTTTTCAAATTATTAACTTTTTCATCTAATCAATTACCTAATCATTATTCAAATAAAAAATCAATACAACTTTTACAAAGTTCAAAATAAAACAAAAAAATCAATACAACTTTTCAAATTTTAAGATAAAAATAATATTAAAAAATTATTTTCAAATAATATTTTACTATATAATATTTTTATTCAATATTTTTCTAAATTAGAATAAAAATATTTTATTTTTGCAAGACACAACATACAAAATATTTCTCTTATTTTGAAATATTTCTCTTATTTTCATAATTTAAAACAAAAGAGAAATATTACCATAATTTAAAAGAAGAGAAATTTTAAAGAAATATTGAAATATTTTGATCAAAATATTTTATTTTTTATTTAAATTTTGATAAAATATTTTGTATTTGAATGATATTTCAGAATTAATAAAATTATGCAAAATGTTGAGAATTTAATTTTAAGGAGGGTGCATTGCTCATAATTTTTTTAGTGGACCCTTTTTGTCATTGTTAAATTAGGTGCGACTCTACAACCATCCAAATTTAAAGAATTTAATTTTAAAAGGGTGTCATTTTTCTTATATTTTTTTAAATATTCTAAACATTTTTAAAAAATAGTAAAATTCATAATGTAAATAAAAAAATACTTACTTAATCACTAAATAAAAAAATTAAAAAATAAAATATCGAGAAAAATGCTTGGAATCCATTATATATCGAGATCCCAAATACTTCTCTTAAATTAGCTAGCTTTTGGTTTAATTTGAAGAAATTATAATTTAATATTATATTATTTTTTTAAAACTTATAATTATCTGAATAAAATATATTTAACAAAAAAATCCATGTTTAACTTAGAAACTAGCTGCACAAATACATTTTTCAGATACTATTTAAAACCTTTTAATATAATTTACTATTCTAAAGCTCAAAATTCAGGGCTTTGGGATTTTTTCATAAAGTTCAGTGGAATGGGACAGGTCCAAGAATTGTAAGCTCACTAATTTGTGAGATGATGTTGGGAATAAAGCCAGCCTTGCATGGAAGCTAGCTGTCACTCACTAATGATAACGACAGAAAATTGAGTCCATCCATCCGTCGCTACGAAACATCATGAGTTTTGAAGCTGAAAAGTCTACAATTAAATTATAATAAATACTTCACATATAAATGAATTATATAAAATAATTTTATAAATTAAAATAATTTTATATAATTTATCAAATTATAAAATTATTTTTATTATAAAATAAATCTAATAAATCTCATAATTTATGAAATTATTTTTATATAATTTCTTTTTAATTATAGCAGTCTTATTAAATTATAGACCTTTTTGAGTGCGTATACTACACGAAGTGGATAAAATCAAGCCGACGGCGAATAGGATTGATTTTTTTGCTTGATTTTTAAATCATAGAACATTCAATGACACAATTTATCAATTTTGCTTTGATTTCTTTTTTCACTACTATCAAATATTGAAGTAAGTTCTAACAATAAGTTTTTTCAAAAAAAAAAACAATAAGTTGTAATGTTATGCATAAAGTATGGATTAGAAGGAGTTGTTTCTACAAGAGGAGATGTGTATAGTTATGGCATTCTACTCACTGAGACTTTTACAAGAAAAAAATCTACAGAAGACATGTTTGTAGGAGAAATGAGCTTGAAACATTGGGTAAATGAAGCGTTGCCCATTTCAATGATTGATATTGTTGATGCCAGTTTGTTGGAAAACGAAAGATATTCTATTGCCTTGGAGGAGTGTATATCTTCAATTATGGGATTGGCTTTAGATTGTTGTGCAGAGTTACTTGAACAAAGAACTAACATGAAAATTGTTTTAGCTATGTTAAAGAAGATCAAAACAAAATCTTTAAGAGATATCGAAGGGCACTGACATCAGCCTTGTGTTTGTTTAAATATTTTCATTATATGTCTTTCTTAATGATAAAACGGTATTGAGATTGCGAAGAAAAGACAACTTATACTGTTGAAATTACTGGTTATGGTATATAATTATTATATGGTCATTGAGAATTAATGGAATACTTCATGATTTTATTGACTTAAAGTTTCCAGGCATACCAAATAAATATAAATATGCTGAAGTAAATAAAAATTATGGGTACTACTACGTACTTAGCATACCAAATGTATATGACCGAATTTATGCTAAATGTTTTATGTAATTGTTTTTCACTTTTCATCATTTTTTCACTTTTTCATAAGTTAATAAATAATTTCATTCATATACAATACGATATATAGGTAAGTGTAATGTTAGGCTGCCATCCAACAATGACCGTCAGGTATGTTGCCTATCACAAATTTGTATTTTTATTTTTATCTTTTTTTTCTTTTCATATTTTTTAACATTTTTAAATATTTTTAAAAAATAAAAAAATACACCAATATACTAAAAATTACTTCTTTAATCATTAAGAAAAAAAAATTAAAAATAAAATAAAATTCATCAGCAGTCAAAGTGACGCGGCATTTCTCATATTGATAAAGTCACCAAAAAGAATCTTTTCCAACTACCTTTTCTCCTTATGTTGGAATGTTTTCACAAATAATATCTCATTTCTGGCGATTTGCATCGCATAAAATAAAGAGAAGTTTTCGTCCAAAATGCTAATTCTTAAGGTAGTGCACTATATATACTTGAATTGTCGGCCTTGGTTTTATTACATACACACATCTTATGATCTCGATACATTGCTAGTGACGATGAAGAGCACATTATTATTGTAATATAAACTACAGGTGGGATGACAGAATGTCTGCAGTTACACCATCTGAAGATGTTTTCTACAATGTTGGGTTTTTGCATTCAAGTCGGTTTGATTCCTTGGAGATGCTTGATGTACAAAACGAAGACATAACAGTTTTGTTATAATGTCGGCATCAAGGTTAAGAAGTATCTTCCCAACTACAAGACAAAGGAAGAATGGAAAAACCTGCATTTCGGGATGAGGTGGGAAACTTCTCGAGAGAGAAAAGCTCAGTTTGATCCCAAAATGATACTACAATCAGGACAAAGAATTTTCAATAACAATTAAAGATGGGATTGAAGGGGAAAATAAATAAGGTTATATATCCTTTTTCTTTGTACTTATTTCAGTGGCAGTTTTTATGGTTTTAGTTGAGCAACTTGATCTTCTATACCCCTAACACTACATTATTTTTCTTTTTTCAATTCCTTGTTTCTGTGTTAAAATTTAGAAACTTCACAAATCTAGCTTAAGTGAAGAGAGGGACAACCCCAAAATTAGGAATTATTATTTCTATAACATCCCAAAGTAAAAGGGCTATCTTGAGAAAATACATAAAGCAAGTGTTTGGAAATTACTAAAGGACTTCAAAATTTAATTAATAAGAATTAGTAACTTAATTGTATAAATTATTTTTCCTTTAATAAATTTTAACTTTAAACAAGATTTTTATGTGTCTGTAATAACACAAATAGCCTAGTACAACTTTATTCTTAAAAGTATATGTTTATAGACCCTATGCAAAGATAAATGTTTGGTTGATCACAAACAGAAATTACAAACAGTTGTCATACAAACTGATATACATACCTACTGTAAGAATATATTACAAACAAACTGAAATACATACCTACTGTCATACAAAAATTGCAAACAGTTGTCATATATAGTTTGGTGCAATCAATTAATTAATTGTAATGCTTTTTATATTGTAAGATAAATTAATCTTGAGCATGCAGATAATTAGTTTCCCCCAGCCAAAGAATAATAAGATGGCGGTACTGGTGGATACCTTAAGGCCAGTCAATTCTATATTTCCATGAAATTTTTCAAAACAAGTTTTCAAGCTATTTGAATATATATATATATATATATATATATATATATATATTTATAGCACTCGAATTGTAGAGGTTAATTATGCCTCAATATTTAGTACTCTCATCTCGATAGCTTTAGGTATCGACAAGTATTATAGCACTTGAAAAACTAGACGAAATTTTTTTCTACTCAGCTGTTTAATTGACCAGTACTAGAAAGAACTTGAGTTCCCCCAACTAGCAAGAACATAGACACAGATATATATATATATATATATATATATATATATATATATATATATATATATATATATTTATATATCTATGTATAATATTCATATATGAATATTAAGTACAAAAAAGACAACTATAATGATGATCATATACGAAATACCCTATAACTAAATTTATACATGCGGGGTGCCTCTTCAAGTTATGATCTTGATTATGCAGTGAGATTGTGGACAGTACTGTGCTAACAGATGCAATTGAATTTCCCCCCAAAAGGGGCCATAAACTCTACAAGAGAAAGGCTCTGTTTTTTATTGAATATCACCCACGATATTTGCCAACTACTAATATCCACAAGTTATACCACCACATACAGAAAAGAAACATATACAAAAATTAAACCTCAGGGAAGAACATGGGACTGAGATTGACAGTGTAAAAAAATTATTGTACAAACAAAAATTAAACCTAAAAGAAAGAATATGGGAATGAAGCCCAAAAAGTTATGCATGAAAGTTTCTATGATAGAAAAATTAGACAAAAAAATATACTTGAAAGGGAATATATTCCCTGAAAAGCATAGTCTGTCGACAGGAAAAGCAAGCTGTAACAGCCGCTAGAAATTCAATGATGGAATTTCTATTGTCTTTAGGACCGTAGTAAATCCTATATGGTTGGAATCCAACTAAGAACCCATAAGCGTGTTAGAAACCAAAAATCCTATACGGTTTTATCCAAAACCTTATTGAATCAGTTTCTAGCATCGTGTTTAATCACTTAATTAAATTATTTTCATATGCTATTAATCTTTTAAATTTGTATTAGAACATCATTATCCAACTTAGTTAACCTTGGATATTTGATTGGGCCAATAGAAATCAGATTTGGGATTGATAGCAACCCAAACCCTCTTAAAACCCAAGAATTTAGGCCCTTTTCGGTTTAAGCCCATTAAGGCCCACGAAATTAGCCACCTTAGCAATGATTTTGTCTAAGATATTTCACCCTCCACTTGCCTTATCAGATTTATTTAAGAGCACTTAGAATGTTCTTGAAGTGAATGACTAAGGGGACACCTCACTCTTTCAATTCTAGACTCAACCTTGAAAAACATATCTTGTATATTTTATTGGAAGAAAAGATCAATACTCAATCTCCATTTCAGATCTATCATCTTCCAAAACTTGTATAAATAGCCCTCCAGCCCCTTCCAACGAAAATCATCCCTCCTTTACACTTTGCTTTGTTAGAATACAAAAAAATACTCTCAGGCAGTTTTTATGAACTCTTTTGCACGCCTTAT
Organism: Cyclocarya paliurus; assembly: GCA_029856935.1. Classification (NCBI taxonomy): domain Eukaryota; kingdom Viridiplantae; phylum Streptophyta; class Magnoliopsida; order Fagales; family Juglandaceae; genus Cyclocarya; species Cyclocarya paliurus. The sequence goes on from CM056955.1 coordinate 13,636,508, forward strand.
TTGAAACTCTTGTAAGTATTTTCTCACAAACTTTCCTTCATGAAAGTTGTTTATGTTTTAATCTAGTTTACGTAGATATCTTATTTGTTCCATTTGAAGATCATTTGGTCAGTCAAAAGTTTTTTAAAACCCAGAAAGGTCATTCTGGACGATAACCAGAGAGTATGTTATATTTTGAAGTTTTTGACAAAGTTAATGGATTGATCTTGGTCCGAAATTATTATGGAGTATTTTTAACATAGGTATATGATTATTGGTTGACGATTTGTTGCATGATTAAAAGTTTTGGTGAAAGATTTTCTTAGATTTAGAAACTTCGAATCTGGAAGAGGAAAAACAGTTTCAGTTTTGAGAAAGTTTAAATCTTTTATGGTCTGATCTTATTGCAATGGCTTTGATATTTTTATTTGAGGATCCTAAGCTTCTTATGTACATGATATAATGTTGCTTTGAAGATATTTGATATTAGTTTCAAAGATATGGAATTTTTATGCAAGGAGATATTCGAATAGGCCAAGTGATGATGTTCTTGGCTAAATTAATGTTTTGGTTGATTTTTAACCATGTGATCTTGAGTTTAAAGCTTAGATCTATTTTTTAGGACACCTTTTTAAACCATGTGATGTTTTTATTTGAAGATCACATCTTTATAAGTCATGGATCAAGAGGTTGATCAAAACAAGTTAGAAACAAAAATCAAGGGAAATGGCCTATATAAGTTTCAATTTTTATAGAATTTTAATAGTTGTGTTTAGTTTTAAATTTTTCTGAATTCATATTTAAGTTCGGAATAAAATCTACATGAGATATATAAATTTTGGTGATTTTTGGAGTTAGGATACAAAATCCTTAAGTTAGAGATATAATGGTCTTTTTTCCACATGTAGAGGGTGAATTAATAATTTTACTCTTAAATTGATATTTTTCTATATTTCTAATTGTTAGTGATTAAGTTATAACTTTTAAAAATTACTACTTTCAATCTCTCGTGATCGCACTTGAGTTTTGCCTAGAAACGCGAAGACAGATGTAAGTTAGCTTTTAACTTACTAGCAGTTTACTATGTATGGGTGATAAGTAAATGAACTACAGTATATGTATATATGTTATTATATGTGCTATGCCAAGTCATTACATGTTTATATGTTACATATAATTTATTCTGTCATGAATTATTCATTTGCTACACAAGATATTTTGTCACGTATTGCTAAACATTGCAAGTAGTATGGATACATACAATCTAAGGAGATTCTATCTAAGGAGATTGGAAATTCCTAAGTGTGTCCATCGTGACCCTCCAATCTTTCCTGAGAATCTAGAAGTTCTGTCTAGAAAAGATTCATCTTTCCTGGGAACTTACTTAGTGAGTACTATTCATTTCTACGATAAAAATTCATCAAAATATTATCAGAAAAAAATGGAATGTCATGTATGTCATGTAATGTATATTCACTGTTGCAAGTATGTTATGTTAAAAATGTAATGTTGTGTTACATCAGGGTTTTTGTCCTTTCATATTCAAGTCACATTCTGTTTCTAATACAGTTTATGTATTTCAAGAACAATCATGTTAAGTTATTCATGTCAATCACGATCCTAAGTACTAGGATGAGAAAATATCCTAGTAAAACTCCTTTGTTCACGCTGGAGTGTCTAAATAGGTGTGAAATTCTCTGGGTTGACGAAGTATAGTCAACAGGTTGCGAATGGGACCTAACTAGCTGGTCACCAGAGCGCACCAGGCACTAACGCAGATGGAGCCACATTTTATTTTAATAAGTCATGGGGCCACAACAACTGTGGAGCATGAAGTATGGGGTCAAAGCAATTGTGGCACATACACTACGTGAGACACAGCAATTGTGACACGTAGAATACATGGGGCCACAACAATTGTGGAGTATGTATTAACGCAGTCACAGCTGGTGTAGATACCTGTGTTGTGATGTGGTAATCGGCAGGGACACATGGCTCTAGGGGACCCATGTAGCACCCACATGTTACGTTAATCAAATTAAATGAAAAAGAATTCAAACTCATGTTATGCTCAAGCTCATGTTCATGTTATGTTTCAAGTTTATGTCAAGTTAAGTCAAGTAAGATCAAATTCATGACAATGTTATGTTTCAAGTTCATGTCACGTTAAGTCAAGTCAGATCAAGTCTATGACAAGTAAGTCAAGTTCAGCTCATTCATGTTCATGTTATGTTTCAAGTTTAAGTTATGCCATATGCTATGATTACTTACGATTTTGATTATATACTTATGCTTTTACTGTCATGCATGCATTATTAACCTGTGTGTATGTTTTATGTTAACTTGCTGAAATTTGTAATCAAATCTCACTATGCTAATCCCAACTACCATTCCCCCCGAATGGTAGATTTTGTTACAGGATCTAAAGAAGAACTGGAAAACAGCCAACTGGACACGGTCGATTAAGCGATAGTGCGGCTTCAAGGTTAATATAGTAGTTAACTTAAAATTACTATATGTACTATGAAGTTACATCTTCAGTACTCATTTGATCACAATCATTTTGGACTAGTATTGTGATCTCTGATGTTTAGTATGCCTTTATGTATGAAGTATATTTTAAGCATTTTGGGATATTTGAATTTGGTGCATAGTATTACTAAAGAAAAAAAAATTATCCGCTGCGAATATTGCATAATGCTAGATGTATGTTAAGAACATTGCATCTTATATGTCATGAACGGAGATACGTAACCTTGTGTTGCATGTTTCGACGCTTCAAATGTCCGTCCAATCCCAAGCGGAATTTGGGGGTGTCACACAAGCCCAAAAAGCTTAGCTTTAGGCTGAATATGGAGGCACTGTGCGGCGACTTTCTAGGGGCAAGAAAGGGAAATGCTAGTCACCCCGCTCTAATATCCCGTTTTTGTATCCCGCTCGACGTGGCAATAACGTTTGCAAACAAATATCATTTTTAAAACAAAAAGGCAACGGAACTCTCCTCCCTCCCGCTCTCTACTACTCTCCCATGTCGTTCGGCCTCATCAACTCGCCCACAAGCACAGTTCGGCATCTTCATCAACCAAGCTGTTCTCAGACCTCATCTTCCCTCCCTCCATCTCCGGCCTCATCTCCGACCTCCATCTCCAGCCACAGTTTTTTTTTTCCTTTTTTTTTCTTCCTTCCCAGAGATGGAAGGAATAACAAAGCAAGTTGTTTTCTTGCTCCTCAGCCCAGCTCCACCCTTGCACTGCCCACCATGGTTTCACTGCTACTCAGCCATACTCAGCAGTAAGCCACCCACAATCCAACACCGGTCTGCAAGCCTCCACGCAAACACAGCAACCACGGCTCCTCCATTTATATTTATATATATATAAATATATATATATATGTATATTATATATATCATTTCCAAAACTTATTGTTTTATAAAGGACAAGTTTTAAAGTTTTAAACTCTTTTCTCCAAATATATGCGACGATCGCATGCATAATATTATGGTCTTCTCTTCATATTTAGGATCAATAACACTTAACTCAACAGCTGTTCAGTTTGAATCATATGTAGATAACGCAGAAGTAGAAAACAAATGGGGGCAAATCACCACATCAATAATTCCCCTATTCTTTATGCTCAACTACGTACAAGAAAATTAGGAGAAGATGCAGCTAGCAGCTTAGAGCATTAGCATTGGTCTATGCATATGCATATGCAAAATTATCTCTTTTGCATAACCATTTGGCCATTCAAGCAAAACTCCCACATTGGCTTATGCATATTTGAGACCAAATAATAATAAAATATTATTTTTTTATTATTATTAATTTTTTTCTAAAATCAAAATTTTTATATATATTTTGTAATTAACATCCACTATATACATTTGACATTAATAATACAAATTTAATAATAAAAAATATAATTTTTTATATATTATATTAAAAATATAATAAAATGAAAAATATATATATAATATATTATAATAATAAAATGAATGTGTATGTAAAGATTTGTTGTGTTGTTGAGGGAGGGAGAAGAGGAAAAGATTGAGAGAGAAAGAGTGGAGGAGAGAGAAATAATAGATAAAATATGTTTGATGAAATGAATAGTTGCTATCCAAATTTGGATAACAACTATTCATAGGTAGCTAAATTTATGGATATGCATAATCCAATGCAGGTGATTTTATGACCATATTATGCAAATATGGTTTTGCATATACATATGCATAGTCCAATGTGAGTGCTCTTAGAGAGAATACTGCATGCATATATATATGCTAGCTAGAGAATCGAATATATATAATAATATTCTTATTTTTGTTATTTAATTCTTCTTTTGCATGTCTTACGGGATTGTGGTGTTCTTTCGTGGGAATGGGTTGCGGTATTAACTAGTGGAGGTGGCCGTGCGCCTGGGGTGTTTTCATGGTGGTTCACAGCGCAGTAACAACCAAACAGGATAGTGTCTCACGTTGTTCATTCTGGCGGTTGACGTTGTGTGTGTAGTGCAGGTATGGCTCACATCGCGGCTGTGGGTGACTTAGATCACTACAGGAAAGGCTGCTAGCCTTACTGCCGTGGTTGGAGATGTTGCTGAGCTTCACCGTGTCGAGGCTGGGGACGTCTATCTGGTCGTGGCTGATGGAGCGATGGGTAACGATGCTCGGTTTGCTGCTGGACTGACAAAGGCTTGTTGCCATTGTGGGTGGCGGTTGGCTATAGAAAAAAATGGGAGGGAAGATGAGTATAGTGGGTAGTGGTTGGCTTACTGCTGAGTATGGCTGAGTAGCAGTGAAACCATGGTGGGCAGTGCAAGGGTGGAGCAGGGTTGAGGAGCAAGAAAACAACTTGCTTTGTTATTCCTTCTATCTCTGGGAAGGAAGGGAAAAAAAAAACTATGGCCGGAGATGGATGTCGGAGATGAGGCCGGAGATAGAGGGAGGAAAGATGAGGTCGAAGAGGAACTTGGTTGATGAAGATGCGGAACTGTGCTTGTGGGCGAGTTGATGAGGCCGAACGGCGTGGGAGAGCAGTAGAGAGCAGGAGAGAGGAGAGTTCCGTTGCCTTTTTGTTTTAAAAATGATATTTGTTTGCAAACGTTATTGCCACGTCGAGCGGGATACAAAAACGGACCTTAGATTGGGGCGACTAGTATTTCCCGGCAAGAAATGACTTGGAAATGAAGCGATGCCACCATCAAATGAAAGCTGCGTGCAAACTGGGGTACAAGGAATGTGGATTTGCAGGTGGGTTGTCCATCACTACAAGAAAAACCTTCTTTTCCGGCGATTTTATAATCGCTGGAAATAAAATTGCTACAAATGGTATTTATTTGCAGCGATTTAGGAATCGCCGAATGTTTTTAACGCCACATGCCGAATTTTGTTCCTAACTTAAGTTATTCCCTTTTTTTGCAGCGATTTATTATGTATTAGCATCGACTTTACTCACTGGGAAAGATTTTATAACGTTGTGGCGATGTAATTTACGTCGCAACATATTGTGGGCGCCAAAACACCAAAAACCTTTATTAATTTTTCCCCCAATCTTTTTACCCCCGTCACGCTCGTTCTTCTCCACTTTGTCAAAACCCAAGATCAAAATCGAAAACCCATCTCTCCACCTGACATTGCCGACGGTCACGACTGTTTGCGACGAACGGAAGGCCACTAGAAGGCTTCACTACGGTAACCACGCCATTCACTTTTGGAGTCCCATTTTCCCACACTCTTCCCCCCTAATTTCTCTTTCTCCACATGCATGACTTTTCATAAATAAATATTTTATTATAGTTTTAGCTTTCCTAGTTCAAGTCTATCTATTCATAAGAATATTATCTAAAGATAGACTTCTAAAAATATGATTGGTAGTTGGCCATTGCGGCAAGTGATCAGTATCGGAAAGTGAACATTATTGTGGGATTGGTACTCGATTGAGACATGCATTAAAGACGAAACAACAAGATTCGTGCCTCCTGGCCAGTGTCCCAATACATTGATAAAGACGGTAGCATCATTATTGTTCCAAAAGCTGTCGGCCCTGAAAGCATGCGCGATGGCTTTTATTATTTGAAAAGTGGTAGAGGCACAACTCTTTTATAACTCCATTTTTAATAAGTGAAATTTGTGTAAAGAAAAATCTTAGGTAGACCGATGGTCTACCGATCAGCATTTGCACGATGGATGCATTTTTGTTTTTTATTTATTTTTTATTTCCTTAAACATTAAAAAATAGATTGAATTGATTTTTTTTAAATATTAAAACTGTTTTTTTTTTAATGTTTAAGAAGAAAATAATGCACTAATCGATAAGTATTATCTGTAGAGTTGCCCTTGTATAAAGATAGTCCTGCAACCATTTTATAAAGGGTGAGACTAGGGGCTGGATGAGGTGAATAGATGGCATTTACACTCTCTAATAATACTGTGACACGTCTGCACTTCAAAAGGAGAAGAATAGAACCGCACATAGCAAATCCCATGCAACCCCGTCCCCCTCTCTCTCTCTCTCGCTCATCGTCTGCTTGGTCGCGGTCTCTCTCCTCAAGCTCTCACTTTTTCTCACCACTTAGTCTCCATATGGGCACGAGCATAAGATGATTTCTTCCAGCAAAATGAATATCTAGGTTTCCACCTATCGCTGAGGCTAGAACAGAAGACCCTGACTCAAACCAAATCCTTCCTTCCAGCACTTTTTTTTCTTCAAAACTTTATAATCCTCTTCAAGATGAAAAAAATAAAAAATAAAAAATAACATACATCATTTCTGAGACTCCCAAGTAATCATTGTTTAGTATACAGACCAAATCTTCATCTGAATCAAGTTATACAAAATTACTAAAAACTACTGCCAATTGAGTCAAGTTATACCAATTGCAACCACTGTAAATTCAAAATTACGAGATTGTCGTCTCACATTATTAACAAGGGATTGAAAACAAACACATCAAAACTCACACTCAGATTCAACACCAAATTATTTTAATTTAAGATTACCTTTAATTGACCCTCTAATATGTTGATTTGAACAATCGAGCTCTTGAAATTCTAGATTATTTTCGATTTAAACCTTAATCTATCTATTGACTATGCTCCTCTTCAAAGTAGATATGGGCACGAGCATGATAGCATCAACTCTGTGGAAAACTATCATCCACAACTTGCTCTGTTTTTGTGCTAAAAAAAAGCCAGAATCGAAGGGAATTGCATTAACATCTCTTTAAATACTAAGGGTTTCGGATGCCATGGGAGTGAGACTTTGGATGCGACTGCGGGTTTTACGTTTCAGGCTACGGTGGATTGTGGGTACTATTGAAGGGGTGAGAGAAAGTGAGAGCTTTAAGAGAGAGAAAGCGGTTCTGAGGAGAGCGAGGGGAGAGAAAGGGAGAAAGCAATGGGGAAGGTACATGAGAGAGAACTTGCCTACAGTCAATTCTATTTGTCTTTTATAAAAGAAGTATACTTGTACAATATTATTAGAGGGTGTAAATATCTTTTTAACATCTCATCCTGTTTGAAGTTTTTCTCTTTTACAAAAGTATCGTTTATTTAAAACAAAGTTTTTTTTTTCTTACCTTATAATGCGCTACATATATAAATGATCTGGACTATTTTTTTAAACCACTTTATGCATCTCTATTAAGACTATACTTTATTGCACGCCAAAAAAAAAGAAGAAAATCAAGCCAATACTATAATTTAGTATAGTATAAGAAAAGTTTTACATAAATACCACATGTGTCAACATTAATTATAGAGGCATGAATAATCCGTGGCTGTTGTATTGTGTATTGAGATAGCAAGACTGGGAATTACAAGTTTATATTTAAGCGAATAGTTAAGACTTATTTAATTAATTCTTATATGAATAAGATTAATTGAGTTCGAGTTTATCGTCAACTTATATTTTATATTTAGGAACAGCCATTTTGTTTTTAAATACGAATTATATTATATAGTACTACTGCACTAGCTACATCGATCTCATTCTTCGTATCACTTAATGAACGTGACATTATTTATCAATTTTTGTATGAATATTTAAAATAAATTAGTGGATAATGTTGCTTCATTATAATTAGATAAATGGACTCATATTGCTATAATAGAAAATGTTAAATATACTTAAGAAAAATTTACAATAAACTTATTTCTCTACATGTCTGTTAATTTATTAATATATTAAAAATTAAAAAATTAAAAATTAAAAAAAAAACTGACAAAATAAGTCTTACAAATAAAAATATAAATACAGATAGCACTATTCTTACTGCAACATATAGCCTTATCTTCTCAATAGTAATGTCATTCATATAAATTTTTAATTTCAAGAATTATGAATTCTAACTCAATGCGTAATATTTGCTTTTTTTTAATAACAGTATTTGTTTATAATTGAATAATATAAAAATTACTTTGAGGGCTGGTTTAATTATATAAAATCAAACTATCTTATTATTATAATTTTTTTAAAATTTTATATAAAATATAATAAATAATTAATTTTTAAAATTTTAAAATTTTAAAATTTTAAAATAAAAATTATATTATAATTAATATTATAATAATACTTTATTTAATTTTTAATAAAATATATTATTTTATCTCATTTAAACTGTATAAATAATAGAGGTTTAACTGCACGCCGCACTCCAACTGTCATGCAGATGTCAGGTCATTTTTTTTATTAAAAGTATACAAAATGTGAAATAATTAAAATTATTCCACACTCCCCCAAAATCCAAAGTCGTCATCCCCAAATCCCAGCCTCCCCAAATGCGATCTTCATTCTTCCAACTATTTCTTCAACTCCATTTCTCCTATCTATCTAACTAAATGGAGCTTGAAATGTATATATGTAGAGAGCTTTAAACTAGTACCAGAGGCTGAAAGCTTGCAAATGGACGAAAAAACAAGGAGAACAGAGTTGGAATGGAGGTGGAAGAGAAAACCATTAAAAAACTGACGAAAGAACCAGAGGGGAGGGGGGAGAGAACAGAGTAGGAAAAGGGAAGGGGGGAAAGAGAACAGCGTTAGGAGAGAAGTCTCTAAGGCCTTTTTTTTTACTTTTTCTTAGGAAATGGGTGAATAGATGTTGGACACGTATTAAACCACTGTGTGGGGTGAGATATCAAACCCGCTTAGAATAGATTTTCTCTTCTCCTAATTCAACCCACAAACCACCCCACCCAACTCTCTTTTCTTTCCTGTTTTCAAAAAATAAAAAATCAAACAAAACTCTCTTCTCTCCTAATCTAAATTTCGGACCCCACAACCTCTTTAAATATCAGACTCACTTGCTCTTCGTTTGAGTACAAATGCAACACAAATCCAGTACCTCAACCCTCTTACAAACTCATGGCCAACCGAGCAGCTTGTTTCCTCATCCTCCACTTTAGTACGTTGTTTTTGGTACAGTCTTGCGTGTTTAACTTTGCTAATGCTACAATTCTCAACATTACCACCGATCGATCTACTCTTCTTGCTTTGAAAGCTCATATTTCTTATGATCCTCATCATGTTTTTACAAACAACTGGTCCACCTCTACTTCTGTTTGCAATTGGGTCGGTGTCACTTGTGGTTCTAAACATCTCCGAGTCCAAGCTTTAAACCTTTCCTACATGGGCCTTGTTGGTACCATTCCCCCGAACATCGGGAACCTTTCGTTCCTTGTTAGCCTAAGCATAAGCAACAACAGTTTTCATGGCTCATTGCCAACAGAGTTGTCGCGTCTTTATCGGTTGGAATCCTTAAACTTTCGATACAATGAATTGGGTGGAGAGATTCCATCTTGGATTGGGTTGCTAACAAAACTTCAATTTTTGGATCTATCTGGTAACAAATTCGGAGGTACTATTCCACCATCTCTATCTAACATAACTTCGTTGCAAGAATTTTCTCTTGCATATAACCAACTTTCAGGATCCATACCTTCCTCTACATTCAACATATTTGGCTTGCAGAAAATTAGTCTCAGCAGAAACAAACTTACGGGTCCGATGCCATCCATCTTGGTCAACATGTCTTCGTTGCAATACATTTATCTAACCGATAACATGTTGGTTGGTACACTACCAATGTATATCTTTGATCATCTTCCTAACATACAAGTTATCTCTTTGAGTAGGAATCATTTTCATGGTCAACTTCCGTCCACTTTGTACAAGTGTAAACAGTTACAAGCTTTATCCCTTTCCGTGAATAATTTTAATGGAAGGATATCTCCGAAAATAGGGAATTTATCCAGGCTTACAACATTATATCTTAGCCAGAACAACTTTGAAGGTATGATTAGTTTTGTTTCAGTCAATTATATATATATATATATATATATATATGAATACATGTACCATTGTTTTAGTAAATATGTTCTATATATGACAGTATTTTATTAATTAGACACAAATTCGTTGTCAACCACGTGGAAACTCGAAGATTTTAGTGAGTCTAATATTCCAAAAAATTGTGGAGGATGGGAAAAAATCAATTAACAATGAAAAAAGTATTTCCTATAGGCTATAATATTCTTTAATTTGGCGTGCCTATAAGTTTTCTGGATTTTGTAGGGTAAGTTGTCATTTGAATCCACATAAAAAAAATATAATTCCAGGAAAAATTCTAGTTATCATTCCACTAATTTGAGTTCACCGGCCTCGGTATAAGGCTTAAATTGATTCTGTTTGATTCACTTCTTCCATTACATGTTTTCATCTTTTTTGAGGTTTGAGGGTCATGGTTATAGCTAGAGATCATTACGGAGCATGATTACTTTTTGTTTTGGAAAATATTGCTAGTTAACCAATCTTTTTACCACCCTTTCATCACTCCAATGTTTTTATTTTTTGTATTTTTTAATTTTTTCTTTTTAAGTTGTTCACGAATAAAAGCCAATTGGATAATATATAATCATATATAAATTAAGAAGATATATGTCCTGATAGTATCAATTTGCTACAATAGAAACTAAGTTGATAGCTATAATGATATACTCCAAGATGCTTGCAATAAATTATCACAAAGGTATAAATTTAGTTAATCGTTTATGAGTACATGCTATAACTGGAACGTAGTTGTGGAATTATTAATTATAGTTAGAAGTAATTAAGTATATTTCCAATATATATTATATAGCATACATCTAATAATGTTGGAGGCCAGAGGTAGAGTCGGAGTTTGGCGGACTTGTCAAAATCTAAGGAATGGTCACCCAAGTCCCTCATGTCAAAATCAAAGCACTCTTGGCCAATTCCTAATAATTATTAGCCAGAAGTAGATAATAAGGATCTTACAAAAATAAATTCATCAAATTAAAGTAGCTTGTGGGTTTGAGGGGGTTTTGAACCTTGTAGTATGAAGTGCCCGTAGCCATATTTTGTAAAGCCATTTTTGGAGGAGACTTCCCATGTTGAAGCGATTCCTTATGGACATTGAAACAAGAGCCAAAGTTATTATTAGAACTATGGTGAAAGGGATTTGAGTTTGTTTGGAAGGTAGGAGTGGGTTTGGGTTAGGGGAAAGATCTGATTAGGAGACGGAGATGGGGGAGGATTTTGTCAAGACATGTTGTTCAATTGTTATAGAGAATGCAAAGCTCGACTGTTTGAGAAGTTTCTGTTGTGCCGAGTAGTTGGAAGAGGTGGGTGGAGAAGGCGACAATGGATAGTGAAGGTGGTTCAGTGGTAAGGTGGCAGTGGGTGGATTTGAGGGAAGGAGGTCGATTCAAGTAGTGTTGGTGTTGGTTTTGAGTTCAGGGGCATCATGAGGTGGCCATGACTTCAGGGCCAAGTTGTGGAGTGCAGCGAATTTTCCTTATTAGGGCTTGGATTTTTGGTGGGTTGGATAAGTCAAGTGGCCAGGTGGATTGGGAAAGGGCTTTTACAAGGCTTGTCTAAGTAGGTTAGTGTGTTAAAATGATTAATTGTGTTGATTGGGAGAGAAGTGGGGGTTGTTGGTCTGTTCGGAGAGAGGTGTGGGCTGTGTTTATTTCTGCTGGAATGTGCATCAGAGCGTTACAAGAATAGGGCAAGAACTCTCTTGGAGAGTGTTGCAATGTGTATCAATGAAAGAATACGATTAGGCAAGAAAAAAAAGCACCAAAGATTTTTCCGAACCATATTACTCATGACCTCTTCAGCATGGGTATGATTTATATGGAAATAATTAAAGTATTATAGTTAATTAGGGTTCTTTAAGCACATCAAGAAAATATAATGCTCACAAATGCTCTGAATAGGAGGGAACTTGTTGAGATTATGCATCACAGTGACAGATCATTCACTACAACTAATTACACCTCCATGGCCCACATAACAAAATAGTAAGAGGTAACTCAATCGATAAATATGCCATCTACATGGTCTTTGAGGTCTTGGTTTTCTTACTACTAACTTGTGTATGTTTAATTATTAAAATCACTACTTTTCTTTTCTTCTTTTTGTTCTAATTGATGTACATATAATTTCATATTTTGACAGGTCCAATACCAAGTAAAATTGGTAACCTCCAGAATCTCGAGTTTATTAGCACCAACGAAAATGGTTTTGTTGGCCCATTTCCATTCGAGATCTTCAATATCTCAATGATACAAACTATTTCAATGGGGTTTAACAAATTTTCAAGATCAGATATGGGCCTCTTCCTTCCAAAGCTCAAAATACTCGGTCTTCCAGAAACTAAATTGAGCGGAAGAATTCCCAATTCCATCTCCAATGCTTCACAGCTCACTCGCCTCGACTTAAGTCGTAACTCATTATCGGGCATAATTCCAGAAGCACTTGGTAATTTAAGGTTCCTCGAGCGGCTCAACCTGGAATTTAATAATTTGACCATGGGAAGTCAAGAATTGAGTCTTTTCTTTTATCGAATTGCAAAAATCTTAGACAAATATCATTTTCATCGAATCCCCTTCATAGCTTCCTTCCCAATTCTGTTGGTAACCTTTCTCTCTCTCTTCAAGGACTTTACATACATTCTTGCCATATTAAGGGAAGCATTCCGGCAGAGCTTGGGAATCTAAGTAGTTTGACTACTTTGGAACTATCCAACAATGAATTGAAAGGACCTATTCCAACTACATTAGGAAGATTGTGCATGTTACAAGCTTTGTCCCTTGGAGCTAATAAACTAGAGGGTCATATCCCGTCTGATCTTTCTCATCTAAAGAGCTTGTATGTCTTGTCTCTAGATGGCAATAAGCTTTATGGACATATTCCAACATGCATAAGCAATCTAACTTCCCTAAAATCTCTCTACTTAGGTTTCAACCAATTAACATCCACGATTCCTTTGAGCTTGTGGAGCCTTACACATCTCTTGGAGGTTGACCTGTCATCCAATTCGTTAATTGGCATTCTTTCATTAGAGATTGGAGATATGAAAGTCCTAAGGATATTGAATCTATCAAGAAATCAACTCTCAGGGAATATCCCAATAACAATTGGTGGTCTCATAGATCTAACTAATCTCTCTTTAGCAGTCAACCAACTAGAAGGTTCAATTCCAGAGTCTTTTGGTGCACTTTTAAGCTTGGAGATCTTAGATCTTTCCTGTAACAATTTATCTGGAAGAATTCCCAAGTCCTTAGAAGCACTTGTGTACCTGAAGTATCTAAATGTCTCTTTCAATAATCTACAAGGGAAAATTCTGACGGGAGGGCCATTTGTACACTTCTGGCCTGCTTTGTTTATCTCAAATGATGCGCTTTGTGGTGCTTCTCGATTACAAGTTCCTCCATGCGAAAAAGGTTCTCCTCACAAAAAAAAGGCCATAGTATCGCATTTACTAAAGTATTTGTTACCAGCAATTGGGTTAGCAATGCTAGTCGTGATCCTTTCATTAGCCTATAAAATACTCAAAACAAAGAATCCTAAATCTCCACTGCAAGTACACTTATACAATTTAACTCCATGGAGAAGAATTTCTCACCAAGAACTTCTAATAGCAACAGAAAGGTTCAACTCAAGCAACTTACTTGGTGAAGGGAGTTTTGGATCAGTATACAAGGGAACACTTTCAGATGGGATGAATATTGCAGTAAAAGTTATAAACTTGCAAGTAGAAGGGGCATTTAAGAGTTTTGATGGAGAGTGTGAGGTATTACGGAATGCTCGTCATCGCAATTTGGTCAAAATCATTACCATTTGTAGCAACATTGACTTCAAAGCACTTGTATTGGAATACATGCCAAACGAGAACTTAGAGAAGTGGTTATACTCTGATGATCGTTGTTTAAATTTCTTACAAAGGCTGAATATAATGATTGATGTTGCATCAACATTGGAATACCTTCATTATGGTTACTCTGCAGTTATTGTTTATTGTGACTTGAAGCCAAGCAACGTCTTATTAGATGTGGATATGGTTGCACATGTTGCTGATTTTGGCATCGCCAAACTCTTAGGTGATGAGGATTCTATGATGCAAACCATGACTCTTGCTACTTTGGGGTATATGGCACCAGGTATGTTTTTAATTTACCACTAAAACTCTCATACTCGTTATTTTACACATACAGAGCTAAGTATTATTATATGATAGAACATTCATCTACACAATTTATCAATTTTGCTTCGATTTTGATTTTCATTACAATCAACTATTGAAGTTCTAACAATAAGTTGTAATGTTATGCACAGAGTATGGATTAGGAGTTGTGTCTACAAGAGGGGATGTGTATAGTTATGGCATTCTACTCATTGAGACTTTTACAAGAAAAAAACCTACAGATGACATGTTTGCAGGAGAAATGAGCTTGAAGTGGTGGGTAAATGAAGCATTCCCCATCTCAACGATTGATATTGTTGATGCCAGTTTGTTGGGAAATGAAAGATATTCTATTGCATTGGAGGAGTGCATATCTGCAATTATGGGATTTGCTTTAGATTGTTGTGCAGAGTTGCCTGAACAAAGACCTAACATGAAAATTGTTTTAGCCACGCTGAAGAAGATCAAAACAAAGTCTTTAAGAGATGTCGAAGCTCACTGACATCAGCCATGCATGTGTTTGTTTCAATGTTTTCTTTATATGTCTTTCTTAATTATAAAAGAGTTTTGTTATGTAGAAGCAAGTTTGCGTACTAATTTACATACTAATCCTGTTGCCTTTATATTCTAAATTCAAATTAGTACTGTTTTCAATAAAGTTTACTTTTTGGTCAATCACGTTGAATGGGTGCGCGTATTAGTGCGCAGAGTCGTTTACAACTAGATTTTTCTATTATAAAAGGATATTGAGATTCCGAAAAAGAGACTTGTACTGTTGAAGTTACTGTTTATGGTATATAATTATTATATGGTCATTGAGAATTAATGGAATACTTCATGATTATATTGACTTAAAGTCTCCACGCAACGGGTATAAAAAATAAATATAAATATGCTGAAGTCAATAAATATTATGGGTACTACTCCGTATTTAGCATACCAAATATTGAAATATTGAAATATTTTGATCAAAATATTTTATTTTTCATTTAAATTATGATAAAATATTTTGTATTTGAATGATATTTCAGAATTAATAAAATTATGCAAAATGTTGAGAATTTAATTTTAAGGAGGGTGTATTGTTCATAATTGTTTTAGTGGACCCTTTTTGTCATTGTTAAATTAGGTGCGGCTCTATAACCATCCAAATTTAAAGAATTTAATTTTAAGAGGATGTCATTTTTCTTTATTTTTTCTTATATTTTTTTAAATATTCTTAACATTTTTAAAAAATAATAAAATTCACGATATCAATAAAAAAATACTTACTTAATCATTAAGTAAAAAAATTAAAAAACATAATATTGAGAAAAATGATTGGGATCCATTATATATTGAGATCCCAAGTACTTCTCTTAAATTAGCTAGCTCTTGGTTTAATTTGAAGAAATTATAATTTAATATTATATTATTTTATTAAATTATAATTATCTGAATAAAATATATCTAATAAAAAAAATCCATGTTTAACTTGGTTTCTAGCTGCACAATACATTTTTCAGATACTATTTAAAACCTTTTAATATAATTTATTATTATAAAGCTCAAAATTGAGGGCCTTGGAATTTTCCCATAAGGATCAGTGGAATGGGACAGGTCCAAGAATTGCAAGCTCACTAATTTGTGAGATTATGTTTGGAATAAGAACCGTGATAGGCATCCGCCATTGTAGGGTCACTACAAGAAATCAGGCTTTTTTCAGCGGTCAAAATCGTCGCAAATACCCCCCATAATCGTTGTAATTGGTCATTTTCGGCGATTTCTAAATCGCTGCAGTTTCGACAAAATAAAAGAGACGATTCTGATTGATTTTGGCAATAAGAAAAAATCGTCAAAAAAAATAGTATTTCCAGCGATTTTTTTCCGTCACAATTGTCCAAATAATCGATGAAATTGGCCTTTCTATTTAACATTAAATCGTTGATAAAAGCCAATTGCGACCATATATATCATCACAAAACATAGTAAAATTGCCGAAAATAATTCTTTTTCCCAGCGATTTTCAATTATCGTCGAAATTATATATTTTCAACGTGTAATTGTCGTCGAGAAAAATTATTTCCGGCGACAATATGTCGCCGAAAATAATTTTATGCGGCGAAATGTAATCGCCGGAAGTGATTTTTCAGAAAATAAAATAAAAAATGCACAAAACAGATTACATGTACATCCAAACTATATTCACTATGAAATTTCTGGATGGCCACACAAAGCTTAAGCTAATTGTAACTTAAAATTTATATCAAACAATAATTAAGAACTACAAAATAAAAATAAACATCCAAACAAGAAAGAGACTGAAAGGGAGAATAAAAGGTACATTGATTTAATATTCATAGCACTGCCTGTAGTAATACCCTCAATTATACTGTAACAACTTTTTACAACTCCACGGAGAAAAGTAATATTCTTACAACATATATAAAAAATATAATACACATCTAAATTATATGTTCTTGATAAAAAACATATTGCACAAGTGGGAAGTACAAAACCTGACTTACAAATGATCTAAAAACCAATAACAAGTGTCACCAAGGTATGCAAATTGCAAACTCAATGCAATAACATGTGTTTCTTCCAAAGATTTAAGAGTACTCAAATATAAACAATGGCCATTTCCAACCCACTATACATGCCATTTTCAAAACATCTCACTTTGGCTGAAATATTGCAAATACAAAATGAAAACACGTACAAGGAAATCAATAATTTTTTTAGCAAGTATAGGAAAATGAAAACACATACAAGGAAATCAGTAATGTTTTTAGCTGCTTTTAAGTTCTGTTGGTAAGAGTCTGAATGTGTGAAAAGTGGACTGAGCACTTTGCAACTAGAGTTACTACTGAACAAGTTCAATTATGGTTATAAGTGCTATCAATTATATGTTATTTCTACCCAAGTTTTTAATGTCCATAACTAAGTTGTCAGAGCAGCTAAGTGGCATAGCAATGCTTATGCTGGTTTTTCTTCCACCTCTCATTGATTCATATTGATTGTGCCATCATTGACATGGGAAGAAATTTATTAATTCTAACAAAAAGAGAAAAAGCAGCTAAGTGGCATAGCAATGCATATGCTGGTTTTGGAATGCATTTCTCATCTCTGAATCATTTTCTTCCCAGGTAAATCTCCCAAGTCCCATGAATCTAACATAATGCAGTGAGCTGCAACACTTCAAAAGCAAGAACTGAAGTTTTGTTTTCTGACACTTGGAAACTAAGATTTTTAAATAGTAATGAAGTGACCTAAGTAGATTCTACTGAATCATTATTGACCTTGCCTGATTTGTTTCACAAAAATGACAAATTAGGTAATTACCTATTGCATATAATCTGGATTTTGTATTCCTAATGTCATTTGGTATGGAAAATGTCACATATTGAGGTTGAGTTAAAGAGATGAGATAAAGCCAAACTAAGGGCCTAGAACTTAAGCAGAATCAAAGCTGAAGTTGCTAAATTTACTGCAATAGCTTGTACAACCAATAAGTTAGTTGCAAAAAAAAAAATTATTTGTTCTTATTGATTTGTACAGCATAACCCCATAAAACTGGCTGCTACTCAACTTCTTCCTCTTGCCACTCTAACTAGAGACATCCATTGGTAGCAAAATCTAAAGTTATCAATGGACTCTTATTTATTTGTATGACTAGAGTTGGAAAAAAGGCTAAACAGGAATTGCTCCAACTTCCAGACCAACAAAAACTCTTAGGTGACTTGCTATTTAAATGGAACAGATTTGGAGTTGCTAGAACAGCTTATTAAAAGAAAAGAAAAAAGAATAAGAACAGACCAAATAATTTCAGCAAGTTCAGTTATACATTAGCAATTTCAGTTACACCGCAAGTTCAGGGGCACATGATATACAAGTTCAGTCTATGTCAAACAATTAACTTACTAACTAACAAACAAACTAACTAAGTACTATATATTAAAAACATGCAAGCATTAAAAACAGTTCATAGGAGCTTGTCCCAGATGCAGGGTATGCCATTCAGTTCAGCAGCAAGCAACTTGCTGGTATGCTAGCCTAATTCGCGACCAACTTCACAGGCTTACATTTGGAATCAAGTCTGAGCTTTGGAACTACTTAGTTTAAGCCTTAAAATCAAATTGAAACCTGAACACTAACATTACCGGAAATTAACCAACATCGAGATTCACAACTGTATGTGTTTACAAAGTGTCTTACACAAAAAATAAAAGCATGTAAATCTCTTAAAAAAAAAATCAAAGCATTTAAAAAGTGATATTGAATCTCAAATAAACAAAAAATAGTTTGAACTGGTTGCGTAGAAAATATTCTCAAGGAAAAAGAATCAGTTTCTGTAGCTGTAAGTTTCAAAATTAATCAAGACAAGAAAAATGTTTCAAATGAGAAGAATTGAATTAGTGAAAAGGAGAACAACATAGGTATCAAAGTGGACACTTATCAATAGTAGGCTTGTTATTAGCATGATATTTTTTATGCATAAGTTTACTTTCTTCTTTATCTTTTGGATAAGTAAGAAATTTCAACAAGAAAAAGAAAAAGAGCACTTAAATACAGAGAAGCATACAGAAAATATCACAACCTATTGCAATCCAACTTTTTATCTATAAGTATACACAAAAAAGTGTTCTTATTAATAGATTACATAGGAAATTTCAAAAAAAGTGTTCTTCGTACACAGGGAAACACCAACGGTGCATAAATGGTCAAGAGTGTAATAGGTTAGGGTTTCCGTGTAATTCTTGCAATCCAAAATCAATGAACTGGAGCCTCGGAAATGTAACAAATGGGAAATCATGAGAGCAAGGGGGAAAATTACAGATATATATATATATACTCTAGCAAAGCATGAAGAAAAAACACAAGAAAACAATAATCGAAACTCACAAGGGAGTGGCAGATCAGTAGCAAACCGCGTGGGGGCCATGGGTTGCGAACAGAGCAAGGGAGAGTGGGAGGGCCTCGGGCTGCTGGGCTAGGCGTGGAGGAGAAGGGGGCAATGGCGTCAAGGTGTGAGTGGTGGCGAACGGCGCCCCTCGCGGCGGTGATATAGAGAAATCCGAGAGAGAGAGAGAGGTCGAGGACAGATTCGGTGAAAAGGACATTTCTGCCTTGGGGGCTGGAGGAGAAGGAGGGGGTGGCCGCCAAGGTGAGGTGGAGGTGGAGGTGGCGTGGTGGGGTCGCTGGCGACGAGCTGTGCCCGGCGGCGTGGGTTGAGGGAGAAGAGGGATTGGGGATGCAGATCCAACGGGGGAGAAAAAGAAATGAGGGGAAAACAAAACGCGGGCGGTTTAAATTTAATTCAACTTTTCCGGCGATTTGGATTCGCCGCAAACAACATTTTAATTGACTGCATATGTTCTTATGGCGACATATTTCGACGCAAATGATATCTATTGTGTCGATTTCTCTAATAGACGGAAAGGTTTGCCGTCGCTCAAATAGGCAAAACTTTTTGCAACGACATCAAATCACTGCAAAAAGTAATGTCTATCTGGAATTTTTCTTGCGACGATATTAAAATCGTTGGAAAAGGCGTAAATTTTCTTCGAGATCTATTGCAGTGCTTTTTATTCGTTGCAAAAAAAGATTTTGTAGCGATTTTACCATTCGCCGAAATTGAAATACTGCTACAGTTACAAATATTATTTGCGGCGACAATAACACACCGCAAAATGTCAAATAATCGCCGCAAATAATAGAACAGTAATTTCAGCATTGCAATTTCGAATACATTGGTTTTCAGTTGTGCGGTGATACGAAATTCGCCGGAAATAATGGTTAATTGCGGCAATTTTTTTTGCGGCGATAAAAAAAATCGTTGAAAAAGGTATTATTTCTTGTAGTGGGTGTGCGTTTTCGCACACCCTACGTGACAATCCCATGTTTTTTTTTTCTTCATCCCTTTTGACTCTCACCCGTTCATCTCTCATCTCTCTCTCTCTCATCTCTCTCTCTCCGCTCATCTCAGTCTCTCTCTCTCATCTCTCTCTCTCACTCATCTCGGTCTCTCTCTCATCCTCGCTCTCTCTCACTCATCTCGGTCTCTCTCTCCTCTCGGTCTCTCTCTCTCTCATCAACTCTCTCTCTCCTCCTCACCGTCTCTCTCTCATCCTCTCGGTCTCTCTCTCTCCTCAACGCTCTCTCTCTCTCTCATCGCATCGAGCTCTCTCTCACATAGCTTCTCTCTCTCTCCTCTCGGTCTCTCTCTCTCCTCTCGATCTCTCTCTCTCTCATCGCATCGAGCTCTCTCTCACATCGCGTCTCTCTCTCTCTCATCTCGCGTCTCACTCTCTCTCTCATCTCAGAACTCTCTCTCACATCGCGTCTCTCTCTCTCATCACAGATCTCTCTCTCTTCTCGTCTCTCTCTCTCCTCGACTCTCTCTCATCCCTCACCGTGTCTCTATCTCTCTCCTCAATATTGAAAAGAGTTTGAAATGTGAAAAAAAATGAAAGTAAAGTAATATTTATTATAAAGGTATTTTGGTCAAATTTACAATAATATGTATTGTGTGAGTTGAAATAATGACTGATGCTAATATTAATTCTTGAAATAAAGCCAGCCTTGCATGGAAGCTAGCTGTCACTCACTAATGATAATGGCAGAAAATCCGAGTCCATCCATCAGTCACTACCAAACATCATAAGTTTTGATGCTGAAAAGTCTATAATTAAATTATAATAAATACTTTACATATAAATGAATTATATAAAAATAAATTTATAAATTAAAATAATTTTATATAATTTATCAAATTATAAAATAATTTTTATTATAAAATAAATCTAATAAATCTGATAAGTTATTTTTATATAATTTCTTTTTAATTATAGCAGTCTTTTTAAATTATAGACCTTTTTGAGTGCGTATACTACACGAAGTGGGATAAAATCAAGCCGACGGCCAATAGGTTCTTTGCCCAATAGCAGGGTCACCATCATACATGTGGAAACATGCAGTTTTCAACTAACAAGACCGAGTTAACTCCACTTTTTAAGGCTGCCGTGCACCATTTATATGTAGACATTCCACTCAAAAGGGTAATGATACCCTTACTATATTATTTATTATTTATACTACCAGTTCACTACTTCTTTATTATTTATATTATATTTGAAATTTTTTATTTTTTTATCATTTTTTTTAAATATTTTTTTAACATCCTTAATCATTAAGTAAAATAAAAAATTAAAAAAAATTAAATATAAAAAAATAATAAATAAGTAGTAAGTGAGGAGTAAGTCTATCATTTTCTCACTCAAAATCAACCACAACTTTTAATTAATGGGCACGTCTTTTGCATTGACCAGATGTCTAAAAATCAAGGATATTGGAGTAAGTAGTCCCCATGAATTTGACAAAATGGATATGACAAAGTTAAGGCCTTGTATATTATTCCTGCAGGCTGTCACACATCCTCCATTGGCATGTGATCAATAACCTTATCATTATCTAATTAAGGGGCTAGAAAATATAGATATTCCAATAATAAATCAACCACAACGTTAGGTTCGTTTGAATAGTGAGATGCGATGAGATGATTTTAGATTAAAGTTGAAAGTTTAATAAATTATTATTATAATATTATTATTATTTTAAATTTTAAAAAATTTGAATTGGGATTATTTGAAAATTTTTAATTATTTATTATATTTTATATAAAAATTTAAAAAAATTATAATGATAAAATGAGATAAATTAAGATTATTTTTTAATCCAAATGGGACCTTTATTAATGGGCATGTCTTTTGTATTACCGGATGTCTAAAAATCAAGAGGAGTAAGTAGTCCGGATGAATTTGACAAAATGGGTATGACAAAGGTAATGCCTTGTATATTACCCCCACAACCTCCATTGACATGTGATCACAGATCAACAACCTTATCATCATCTAATTAAGGACGAGACACAAGCCGTCGGGACCAGAACATGATTCCTTTTTATAATTTTATGACATGTTTTAAAAGATTCATTATTTTTTAAATATTTTTAAAATTAAAAAAATCATAAAATATTTTAAAAATACTTCATTAACCATAAAAAAATTTAAAAATTAAGGCTATATTTGGACACCAAAATTCTTAAAAATTTTCATAATTTCATTATTTCTGAAATATTATTCAAATACAAAATATTTTTTCTTTTCAAAATTTTAACTTTTTTATCTAATCAATTACCTAATCATTATTCAAATAAAAAATCAGTAACACTTTTACAACGCTCAAAACAAAACACAAAACTCAATACAAATTTTTAAATTTTAAAATAAAACTAATATTAGAAACTCATTTTCAAATAATTTCTTAACTATAGAATCTTTTTATTCAATATTTTTCTAAATTATAATAAAAAGTAATTTAATTTTGCAAGAGTTGACATACAAAATATTTCTCTTATTTTCAAAATTAAAAAAAAGGAGAGAAATATTACCATAATTTTAAATAAGAGAGATTTTAAAGAAATATTGAAATATTTTGAGAAATATTTTATTTTTCATTTAAATTATGATAAAATATTTTGTAATTGAATGATAATTCAGAATTAATAAAATTATCAAATATTTTGAGAATTTTATTTTAATATGGGTATCGTTTATATTTTCTTTTTTTATATATTTTTTAAATATTCTTAACAATTCAAAAAAATAATAAAATTCACAACATCAATAAAAGAAAATATTTACTTAATCACTAACTAAAGAAATTAGAAAACAAAATATCGAGAAAAATGTTTGGGACCCATTATCGGGATCCCGAGTACTTCTCTTTAATTAGCTAGCTTTTGGTTTTCAATAATTTTTTTCTATCATGTTTAATTTGAAGAAATTCTAATTTAATATTATATTATTTTTTTAAAACTTATAATTATCTGAATAAAATTTATTTAATAAAAGAGAAATTTTATTTATAATTTTGAGTAAGAGACTGTATGTGTGTAGTCCTATTGATAAATGAGAATAAAAGAAAAAAATATTATTTTAAAAAAATATTATTATAATTTTAACTTGATAATTAGCTGCACAATAAAACATAATATAATTTACTGTTATAAAACTCAAAATTGCGGGCTTTGGAATTTTCATCAGTGGAATGGGACAGGTCCAAGACTTGCAAGCCCACTAATCTGTGAGATGATGTTTGGAATAAGGCCAGCCTTGCATGGAAGCTAGCTGTCACTCACTAATGATAATGGCAGAAAATCCGAGTCTTTGAAGTCGATCCATCCGTCACTACGAAAAGTTTTGAAGCTCAAATCTCTTCGAAACACCGTGAGTTTGTTTTCGAAAATGAGGTAAAATGAGATTAGTCGATATTAAAATTAAAAAATTAAATAAAATATTTTTAAAATATATTTTTTAATATTATTTTTATTTTAAAATTTGGAAAAGTTAAATTATTTATTTTATTTTGTGTTAAGATTTAAGAAAGTTGTAATGATTAGGTAAGATGAGATGAATTTGAAAAAGTTGAATTATTTATTTTATTTTGTATTAGAATTTAAAAAAATATAATAATAAAATTAAGATGAGATGATATAAGATGAAATATTTTTTTAAAACAAACGAGATAGACTTAGCTAACTCGACATTAATAAGGTTGCCGTGCACTATTTTCTTGTACTTGACGTGTAAAAAAGGAAAGAATATGATAATTAAGAACCTTAATACAATCAGCTTGTACAAAATCTATTTATTAGATGAAGTTCTTTTCAGATTACTGTAGCAATTAGATTGTTGACTGATAAAAACATGAGATAGATTTATTAAATACGAATTATATTATATAGTACTACTGCGCTAGCTACATCTCATCCTTCGTATCACTTAATGAACGTGACATTATTTATCAATTTTTATATGAATATTTAAAATAAATTAGTGGATGATGTTGCTTCATTAGAATTAATTAGATAAATCGACTCATATTGCTATAATGGAAAATGTTATATATACTTAAGAAAAGTTTATAAAAAATTTATTTTTTCACATGTCAATTAATTTATTAATATGTTATAAATCATGAAATTTAAAATTAAAAAAATTAATAAAATAAATCTTGTAAGTAAAAGTATAAATAAAACTGTAAGTACAGATATTACTACTCTTACTATAATATATAGCCTTGTCGTCTCAATAGTAATGTCATCCATATAGATTTTTAATTTCAGGTATTATGAATTCCAACTCAACGTGTAATATTTGCTTATTTTTAATAATAGTATTTGTTTATAATTAAATAATACAAAAATTACTTTTAGATTGATTTGATTATAAAAAATCAAATTATTTGATCACATTTTATTATTATAAAATTTTTAAATTTTTATATAAAATATTGTCATGCAGATTGATAGGTCATTTTTTTTTATTAAAAGTAAATAAAATGTGAATAATCAAAATTAGATCTCATTCCTGTCTTAAATTCCACACTCCACCAAAATCCAAAGTCGTCGTCCCCGAATCCCAGCCTCCCCCTAATTCGATCTCCATTCTTCTAACTATTTCTTCAACTCCATTTCTCCTATCTATCTCACTAAATGGAGCTTGAAATGTGTAGGGATAGACAGCTTTAAACGAGGACTAGAGGCTGAAAGCTTGGAAATGGACGAAAGACCAAGGAGAACAGAGTTGGAATGGGGGTGGAAGAGAACACCATTGGAAGACGTGCGAAAAAACAAGAGGCGAGAACATAGTAGGAAAAGTGAAGGGTAAAGAGAACAGCGTTCGGAGAGGAGTCTCCAAGGGCTTTCTTTTACTTTTTCTTTTTCTTTAGAAATGGGTGAGTAGATGTTGGACACGTATTAAACCAGTGTGTGGTGTGAGATATCAAACCTGCTTAGAGCATTGGCAATGGCTAGGCCATTGCCAAGTCCAAATTTTAGCTAGAACTTCAAAATTTAGTTATAGCATTAACTTTTGGCTAGGTGAATCCACATTGAATTAGCCATCTTAAAGTCAAAATAATAATATAATACTATATATTTTAATAATATTTTACAATTTTTTTTAATATTTTGCAAATACAATTTAACATACATTGTGTGGAACAATATCTTATAGAGTAGTAAGTGCAAAAACAATTTAAAATATTGCAAATACAATATTTTACAATCCGTATGATGTGTGGAACAATATCGTCGAAGTAGTAAATGTTGTTAGAGAGGTCTCTTGCTTATAATTTACATGGGTCCGCCTTCATTCTTTATTTAACATGCACTAGGCAGTCTCCAACAGGCAGAAAATCTGAGTTTTGCCTGATCTTAAAGTTGGTCCTATCCAAAAACCATGAGTAATGAGATAGAAAGAGTTCGCGGGCCACAAAGACTGCACCAAATTTAGGTCTACAACCATTACCTTACTATGAATATAAACATAAATTTCATTGAAGGAGCTGGCAAAATAAGGGGGTCAAATGTCATTCAAGGTGGGGCATTTTCATGTCCAACCCATTGCTCAAGCAATCTGGGTTCATAATTTTCATCAACTGGCCCTGAATTTTTTATTCAATGGGGATGCTTCTGGACCACTAACTAGGACAACACACGCAAAATGAGGATTCATGTGATGATGGTAATTGTTACCACATCCCCACATGCAATAATAAAAATCTATACTCTAACCATACTGTAAAAAACATGCAATAACCTTCTGTAGCTGTTAGAAGTGACATGGTCTGAGTCATTTGCCATAGAATTTTTTGGCTTAAAGAACCAAGTTTTTCTTTTAGTGAGTAATGATCAGATTGTATTGATGAAACAAAATGCACATCCCATGTACAAGGGGCGCATACAAAAGAGACACTTAGATAGGATTTGAAGAGATACAAGAAAACCATTATGAGCATCATATTCCTTAAAGTTCAGAAGATGATCAGCATTACAATCATGAGTGACAATATGAGCTGGTGAGGGTCATTTCCATCTCTGTCACTAGATGTGTTGGTTCATAACTTTTAGCACATGGAAATGAAAGAATGCAATATACAAAATTTCGACCCATTATATACATCAGAAACAGTAAAGCACAAGAATTGAAAGGGTAAATAAACGACCAGATAACAAATTAAGGAATTTGATGTTGCAAGCTCAAGTATCTATTGTTAGAAGTGGAAACAAAAATTGAGATGGAACTTCAATTTGGAGAAAGACTCATTCTCATTTCATTGAGTTCATTATGTTACAAGGTTCTGTTACATCTATATATATACACATTACAGAAGAAAAAAGATCAAAAGGCAGAGTCCTAAAGTTAACTTTTTTATTTTCTACTGATTTACAAGAAATCTGCTGCAGTCTGTTTCTTGTTGTTGCTTTTCATCACTTTATGTTCTTTTGTGCATAATCAGTGCAGCTTTCAAGTTGACATGTCACCCCATGCTTCTCTTTTGTTGTTTTACTTTTCTGTGCCAGTGCTTTACACTTTTCTTCTGCTGCATTGTGCTTTTCATCAAATTGTTTGCTGCATGGTGTTCTTTGTATGCTGCAGTGTACTTGTGCAGTGTTTTCATGTCTCTTTTCTTTGCATTCTCTTTTAGTTTCGTGAGATCTATCACCGTATCACCTAAGCCAGTTTCTAGGTGAATAATTTGGAACAATCGATAAATACTCTCTTCTCAATACCTATATTTAGTATTTTTTTTCTACCTTTTCTTTCCTAGTAGCAGTTTTAGCAACATGATTATAATTGACAATAGTAAGATAACAATGCAATAAACATAGGGAACACGTGCAAAGAAATTGAAGCAAAAGACCAGTGCAAGAATTAGTTGAGACTTTCCAACACTCACCTCTGTAACAAAGAAGGCATGGAACCCGTATGAACTTGGTGGGGAAACTCAACAATTGCAATAGGATCAGCTGACATTGTTTTTGCATCAATTACATGCATTGATGATTTTCTGCATATTTTTAAATCAGGATTTGAGACTATGTCCTCATCATTAAAAAAAAAAAAAGTAAAAAAATCAAACTTAAAATCAGAGTCACTAAAAAAATCAAGATTTGGGACTATGTCCTTCAGATTCCTCACGAATCTAATGAAACTTGAAAGATTTCACACAACAATTTTACTGCTCTGTTTTTGAAAAATATTACACAGATTACAAGAGTTTGAATGGAAAATAAATGGGTGTAAAGAAGTGTGTGTTCCTCCGTGTTGCTAATGCCTTCGATGGATTCCCTGCAAGTGGAAAGGAAAGAAAATGGGAGTGAAGGAAAGAAAAAAAGTGGGTCTTCGTGGGCAAATGGAAGCTGAGGATTGGAAGGAAAAGAAAATGGGAGGGAGAAAGGAGAGGCTTCGATGAGGTGCAGAGGGAAAAAGAAAATGGGGGGGGGGGGGGGGGGGGGAGGAGAGGGTGCGATTCGGCGTGAGAGAAAAGGAAAAGAAAAAGAAAAAGAAAGGAAGGGAAATGGGGAGCTGAAAAACGAGGGAAAAAGTTGACGTTGGAGTTAATTTTAATAAAATAATGTTTGGAAGAGTAACAGTGCCTGACCAAATTTGAAGAAATAGATAGAAATACTATAGCTAAAAATTTAAGTCATTGAACTTTAACCAGTCCAATGCAGACCCGTTTTGATAGAATTAGCTATAATTTGAAGAGTCACTGGCATTTGGCTAGGCCAATGTCAGTACTCTTAGAATAGATTTTCTCCTCCTAATTCAACGCACAAATCACCCAATGGCCCCAACTCTCATTTCTTTACTGTTTTCCAAAAAATAAAAAATAAAACAAAACTCTCTTCTCTCCTAATCTAAATTTCGGACCACAACCTCTTTAAATATCAGCCTCACTTACTCTTCGTTTGAGTACAAACGCAACGCAAATCCAGTACCTCAACCCACTTACAAACTCATGGCCAACCGAGCTGCTTGTTTCCTCATCCTCCACTTTAGTACGTACGTTGTTTTTGGTACAGTCTTGCGTTTCTAACTTTGCTAATGCTACAATTCTCAACATTACCACCGATCAATCTACTCTTCTTGCTTTGAAAGCTCATATTTCTTATGATTCTCATCATGTGTTTACAAACAACTGGTCCACCTCTACTTCTGTTTGCAATTGGGTTGGTGTCACTTGTGGTTCTAAACATCTCCGAGTCAAAGCTGTAAACCTTTCCTACATGGGCCTTGTTGGTACCATTCCTCCGCACATCGGAAACCTTTCGTTCCTTGTTAGCCTAAGCATAAGCAACAACAATTTTCATGGCTCATTGCCAACTGAGCTGCCGCGTCTTTATCGGTTGGAATACTTAAACTTTCGATACAATGAATTGGGTGGAGAAATTCCATCTTGGATTGGGTTGCTAACAAAACTTCAATTTTTGGGTCTATCTGGTAACAAATTCGGAGGTACTATTCCACCATCTCTATCAAACATAACTTCGTTGCAACAATTTTATCTTGCATATAACCAACTTTCAGGATCCATACCTTCCTCTATATTCAACATATTTGGCTTGCAAGAAATTAGTCTCAGAGGAAACAAACTTACTGGTCCGATGCCATCCATCTTGGTCAACATGTCTTCGTTGCAATTCATTGATCTAACCAATAACATGTTGGTTGGTACGCTACCAATGTACATCTTTGATCATCTTCCTAACTTACAATTTATCTCTTTGAGTAGGAATCATTTTCATGGTCAACTTCCGTCCACTTTGTACAAGTGTAAACAGTTACAAATTTTATCCCTTTCCGTGAATAATTTCAATGGAAGGATATCTCCGAAAATAGGGAATTTATCCAGGCTTACAACGTTATATCTTAGCAACAACAACTTTGAAGGTTATGATTAGTTTTGCTTCAGTCAATTATATATATATATATATATATATATATATAATACGACCAATATTGTTTTTGTAAATATGTTCTATGATAGTATCTGATTAATTAGGCACAAATTCGTTGTCAACCACGTTGAAACTCGAAGATTTTAGTGAGTCTAATATTTCAAAAAAATGTGGAGGATGGGAAAAAATCAATTAACAATGAAAAAATTGTTTCCTATAGTCTATAATATTCTATAATTTGGTGTGGCTATAAATTTTCTGGATTTTTTAGGGTATGTTGTCATTTAAATCCACATAAAAAATATAATTTCAGGAAAAATTCTAGTTATCATTCCACTAATTTGAGTTCACCGGCCTCAGTATAAGGGTTAAATTGATGCTGTTTGATTCACTTCTTCCATTACATGTTTTCATCATCTTTTTTTAGGGTCATGGTTATGGCTAGAGATTATGGAGCACTACTTTTTGTTTTGGAAAATATTGCTAGTTAACCAACCTTTTTATCACCCTTTCATCACTCCAATGTTTTTATTTTTCGTATTTTTTAATTTTTTCTTTTTAAGTTGTTCACGAATAAAAACCAATTGGATAATATATCATATATAAATTAAGAAGATATATGTCCTGATAGTATCAATTTGCTACAATAGAAACTAAGTTGATAGCTATAATGATATAGTACTCCAAGATGCTTGCAATAAATTATCACAAAGGTATAAATTTAGTTAATCGTTTATGAGTACATGCTATAACTGGAACGTAGTTGTGGAATTATTAATTATAGTTAGAAGTAATTAAGTATATTTCCAATATATATTATATAGCATACATCTAATAATGTTGGTGGCCAGAGGTAGAGTCGGAGTTTGGCATTGTCAAAATCTAAGGAATGGTCACCGGCCAAGTCCCTGTCAAAATCTAAGCACTCTTGGCCAATTCCTAATAATTGTTGGCCAGAAGTAGATAATAAGAGATATTATCTAATGACAAGTTATAGAAACATAAAAGAATCTTACAAAAATAAATTCATCAAATTAAAGTAGCTTGTGGGTTTGAGGGGGTTTTGAACCTTGTAGTATAAAGTGCCCGTAGCCATTTGTAAAGCCATTTTTGGAGGAGACTTCCCATGTTGAAGTGATTCCTTATGGATATTGAAACAAGACACAAAGTTATTATTAGAACTATGGTGACAGGGATTTGAGTTTGTTTGGAAGGTAGGAGTGGGTTTGGGTTAGGGGAAAGATCTGGTTAGGAGACGGAGATGGGGGAGGAATATTTTGTCAATACATGTTGTTCAATTGTTATAGAGAATGCAAAGCTCAATTGTTGGAGGGGTTTCTGTTGTGCCGAGTAGTTGGAAGAGGTGGGTGGAGAAGGCGACAATGGATAGTGAAGGTGTTTCAGTGGTAAGGTGGCAGTGGGTGGATAATTTGAGGGAAGGATGTAACATTCCAGATTTTAGTGTATTTTTAAAGAAGGTTTATTTTAATTATTTATTGAGTAATTCTCTTGTTTTAATATTTTAGAGATTTTATTTTATTATTTTATTGGATTTTTCCTATTTTCATTAATTATTAATTTTGGAGTTTTAGAATATTATTCAGAATATTTTAAATGGTGAAAATTATTTTTATTGAGCTTTCTTATTGTTAATTATTATTTTAGATTTAAATTGATCTTTAATTTAAATTGATTTGTTTGTGGGTTTTAAAATTATTATTATTATAATTAAAACATTTCACTGCGTTTGATTAATTTTAATTAGGGTTCTGCAATTTAATTCATTTTTATTTTAAGAATGTTATTGTTGGAGTTTAATATTTTACTTAACCTAGTTTTGAGTTTATATTGATTTATTTATTTTACTGTTTTAAAAATAGTTATTTTGAGAATCAGTTGTGATCCAAAAGTTGTGAGGATTGGACCTCATTTCTTTTCCTTCATTTTTTCTTTTCCCTTTTTCCTTTTTCTCTTTTTCCTTTTTCTCCATTTCCTCCCGTGCGACCTGGGCTTTCTCTCTCTCCTCTCTCTCACGCCGATCTGCCTTTCACCGTGCAGCGCCGCCGTCGGCTGGCCGTGGTCGACACCGCCGGCCTCACCGGACTCCCCTTGCGCCGGCGACCTTGCCCCACCAATCTCAAGCCGAGCCTCGCCGCCGTTTGCCTCCACGGCGCGTTCGAACCCGCGGCGGTTCCCTCCTTACTGCGCCGCCGTCCGGCCACCAGCTCCTAGCCACATCACCACCGGCCCATTTCCGTCCTAACCGACCCAACCTCGGCTCCGATCCGTCGCCGGAGCAGCCCCAACGAGCATCAAACCCGAACCCACTTTTCCGGCCTTCCACCGCCGTTTCGGCCGCCACCCACGGCCAACCATCACCACCATTAGATTCCCCACCTCCCATATGCCCTACCCTATCGTTCCCAAGTTTTCGTTTGAACCCGGGTGAAATTTGAGTTTCACTGCGTTTCGGCCACAGTGTTTTTACACTGTGACAGTTGCTGTTTTGGTGCTTCCAGTTCCTCCGTGATCCTCCATAAATTATTTTAAAGCACTGTAAGTATTTCTCCAAAAGACTTTTAAGATTTTAAATATATTTTTGCAATGACCTGTTTTATAAACTGTAAATTGGTATCTGTTTAGACTGTTGGTTATTTGGAAATTATTGTGAATTATTGGTTGTTGGTAATTGGTCATTTTCATGGCATTGTGCACGCATGCGTGGGTGTGTAATTTTGAAAAGGCTTTCTGGGTGTGTGTGTATCACCCCCAAGCCGAGAAGGGTTATTATCTCGGTGGAGCTCCTCTGGGCACTCGGGAGCGGAATATACTGAGTGTCGTCCCCTGGAGCTGTTGCTCGGGACTTGGACGGGATGGTAGCGCTCTCGATCCGACTCCGTGATCTCTCGGGCTGGTGGAGATCAGAGGATGCTTGGCTATGTACGCGGTGGGCACGGAACTGGGCATCTCTCATGTTTATTACTCGCACGGCCGTTACCCGTAGAGTGAATAAAGAAGCCAGGGTATGTGGATGGTCCCTAGGGGAAGCCATGGTACATACGGATTAAAATTGAAATTAATGTATTTATTCCTGTGTTTTTAAATTGTGCCAAATGGTGATTTTGGCGTGCTTGAAAAATTGTGATTTTCAAGAAATAGTGTTTTTCTCGGGTTTGGTGTTTTGGTCATCATATGCATGCATAGTGGCTGTTGTATTTATATATTTGTCATCTTGGAGTATTTTTGGGTTTTACTTACCTGTGGTACCATTTATTGGTACTGCAGATTTTGATGCAGGCTTTGCAGAGGCTGAGCCCGAGGATGCGGCTTCGCCTGAGGAGTAGGGACATTTGGCTATATTTTTATTGGTACTTGTATTTTATTTGGTGTCGTTTTATGAACAACAAAATTGTATTATGTTGACTTGTGGATTTCTGTATTATTTTTGTATTGTATTAAATTCTGGTACTTAGTTATCTGACTTAACCTTTCCGCTGCATTTTATTTTGTACACGTGTTGCATTTCACACACTCGGCACGTGTCGTTGGGGTGCGTGACCGTGCTGTCATCATCCCGGGTGTCTCAATTTCCGTGCTTGTCCGTACATGGAAGTCGGGGGCGCCACAAAGGAGGTCGATTCAAGTGGCGTTGGTTTGAGTTCAGGGGCATCACGTGGTGGCCATGACTTCAGGGCCAAGTTGTGGAGTGCAACGAATTTTCCTTATTAGGGCTTGGATTATTGGTGGGTTGGATAAGTCAAGTGGGTGGATTGGGAAAGGGCTTTTACAAGGCTTGTGTAAGTAGGCTAGTGTGTGAAAATGATTAATTGTGTTGATTGGGAGAGAAGTAGGGGTTGTTGGTCTGTTTGGAGAGAGGTGTGGGCTGTGTTTATTTTTGTTGGAATGTGCATCATAGCATTACAAGAATAGGGCAAGAACTCTCTTGGAGAGTGTTGCAATGTGTATCAATGAAAGAACATGATTAGGCAAGAAAAAAAAGCAACAAAGATTTTTGCGAACCATATTACTCACCTCTTCAGCATGGGTATGATTTATATGGAAATAATTAAAGTATTATAGGTAATTAGGGTTCTTTAAGTACATCAAGAAAATATAATGCTCACAAATGCTCTGAATAGGAGGGAACTTGTTGAGATTATGCATCACAGTGACAGATCATTCACTACAACTAATAACACCTCCATGGCCCACATAACAAAATAGTAAGCGGTAACTCGATCAATAAATATGCCATCTAAATGGTCTTTGAGGTATTGGCTTTCTTACTACTAACTTGTGTATGTTTAATTATTAAAATCACTGCTTTTTCTTTTCTTCTTTTTGTTCTAATAGATGTACATATAATTTCATATTTTGACAGGTCCAATACCAAGTGAAATTGGTAATCTCCAGAATCTCGAGTTTATTAGCACCTCAGTCAATGGTTTTGTTGGTCCAATTCCATTTGAGATATTCAATATCTCAATGATACAAACTATTATAATGGGGTTTAACAAATTTTCAGGCCATCTTCCATCATATATGGGCCTCTTTCTTCCAAAGCTCAAAATACTCCGTCTTCCAGAAGCTAAATTGAGTGGAAGAATTCCCAATTCCCTCTCTAATGCTTCACAACTCACTATCCTAGAGTTGAGTCGTAACTCATTGTCGGGCATAATTCCAGAAGCACTTGGTAATTTAAGGTACCTCGAGTGGCTCAATCTGGAATTTAATAATTTGACCATGGGAAGTCAAGAATTGAGTCTTTTCTTTTACTTATCGAATTGCAAAAATCTTAGAAAAATATCTTTTTCATCAAATCCCCTTCATAGCTTCCTTCTCAATTTTGTTGGTAACCTTTCTCTCTCTCTTCAAGGACTTTACCTACATTCTTGCCATATTAAGGGAAGCATTCTGGCAGAGCTTGGGAATCTAAGTAGTTTGATTACTTTGGAACTATCCAACAACGAATTGGAAGGACCTATTCCAACTACATTAGGAAGATTGCGCATGTTACAAGCTTTGTCCCTTGGAGCTAATAAACTAGAGGGTCATATCCCGTTTGATCTTTCTCATCTAAAGAGCTTGTATGTCTTGTCTCTAGATAGCAATAAGCTTTATGGACATATTCCAATATGCATAAGCAATCTAACTTCCCTAAGATCTCTCTACTTAGGTTTCAACCAATTAACTTCCACGATTCCTTTGAGCTTTTGGAGCCTTACAAATCTCTTGGAGGTTGACCTGTCATCCAATTCATTAACTGGCATTCTTTCATTAGAGATTGGAGATATGAAAGTCTTAAGGATATTGAATCTATCAAGAAATCAACTATCAAGGAATATCCCAATAACAATTGGTGGCCTCATAGATCTAACTAATCTCTCTTTAGCAGTCAACCAACTAGAAGGTTCAATTCCAAAGTCTTTTGGTTCACTCTTAAGCTTGGAGATCTTAGATCTTTCTTGCAACAATTTATCTGGAAGAATTCCCAAGTCCTTAAAAGCACTTTTGTACCTGAAGTATCTAAATGTCTCTTTCAATAATCTACAAGGGAAAATTCCTATGGGAGGGCCATTTGTACACTTCTGGTCTACTTTGTTTATCTCAAATGATGCGCTTTGTGGTGCTCCTCGATTACAAGTTCCTCCATGCGAAGAAGGTTCTCCTCACAGAAAAAAGGCCATAGTATCGCATCTACTGAAGTATTTATTACCAACAATTGGGTTAGTGATGCTTGTAGTGGTTTCTTCATTAGCCTATAAAATATGTAAAAAAAAGAATCCTAAGTATCCACAACAGGCAGATTCATACAATTTACCTACATATAGAAGAATTTCTCACCAAGAACTTGTACTAGCAATAGAAAGATTCAGTTTAAACAACTTACTTGGTGAAGAAGTCTTGGATCAGTATACAAGGGAACACTTTCAGATGGGATGAATATTGCTGTAAAAGTTATAAACTTTCGAGTAGAAGGGGCACTTAAGTATTTTGATGCAGAGTGTGAGGTATTGCGGAATGCTCGTCATTGCAATTTCGTCAAAATCATTTGCGTTTGTAGCAACATTGACTTCAAGGCTCTTGTATTGGAATACATGACAAATGAGAACTTAGAGAAGTGGTTATACTCTCATGATCGTTGTTTGAATTTCTTACAAAGGTAGAAGATAATGATTGATGTTGCATCAGCATTGGAATACCTTCATTATGGTTACTCAGCAGTTATTGTTTATTGTGACTTGAAGCCAAGCAACGTCTTATTAGATGTGGATATGGTTGCACATGTTGCTGATTTTGGCATCGCCAAACTCTTAGGTGATGAGGATTCTATGATGCAAACCATGACTCTTGCTACTTTGGGGTATATGGCACCAGGTGATTTTTTTAATTTACCACTAAAACTCTCTTATTCATTATTTTACTTGTACACAATTAAATCTTATCATATGATAGAACATTCAATGACACAATTTATCAATTTTGCTTTGATTGTTTTTTTCACTACTATCAAATATTGAAGTAAGTTCTAACCATAAGTTGTAATGTTTTGCACAGAGTATGGATTAGGAGGAGTTGTTTCTACAAGAGGAGATGTGTATAGTTATGGCATTCTACTCATTGAGACTTTTACAAGAAAACAACCTACAAATGACATGTTTGCAGGAGAAATGAGCTTGAAACATTGGATAAATGAAGCATTGCCCATTTCAACGATTGATATTGTTGATGCCAGTTTGTTCGGAAATGAAAGATATTATATTGCCTTGGAGGAGTGGATATCTTCAATTATGGGATATTGGCTAATTTAGATTGTTGTGCAGAGTTGCCTGAACAAAGAACTAACATGAAAATTGTTTTAGCCACAATAAAGAAGATCAAAACAAAGTCTTTAAGAGATGTCGAAGGGCACTGACATCAACTTTGTGTTTGTTTAAATGTTTTCATTATATGTCTTTCTTAATGATAAAACGGTATTAAGATTGCAAGAATAGACAACTTATATTGTTGAAGTTACTGGTTATGGTATATAATTATTATATGGTCATTGAGAATTAATGGAATACTTCATGATTATATTGACTTAAAGTTTCCAGGCAATGGGTATAAAAAATAAATATAAATATGCTGAAGTCAATAAAAATTATGGGTATTACTACGTACTTAGCATACCAAATATATATGACCGAATTTATGCTAAATGTTTTATGTAATTGTTTTTCACTTTTCATCATTTTTCACTTTTTCATAAGTTAACAAATAATTTCATTCATATACAATGATATATATAGGTAAGTGTAGTGCTAGGCTGCCGCCCAACAATAACCATTGGGCGTGTCGCCTAGTACAAATTTGTATTTTTATTTTTATCTTCTTTTTATTTTCATATTTTTTTAACATATTTAAATATTTTTTAAAAATAGAAAAATACGTCAATACACTAAAAATCACTTCTTTAATTATTAAGTAAAAAAAATTGAAAATAAAATAAAACTCATGAGCGGTTAAAGTGAGGCGGCATACTAAAATTTCTCATATAGGTAAAGTCAATAAAAAGAATCTTTTCCAGCTACCTTTTCTCCTTATGTTGGAATGTTTTCACAAATAATATCTCATTTCTGGCGATTTTCATCGCCGGAAATAAAAAGAAGTTTTCGTCCAAAATGCTAACTCTTAAGGTAGTGCACTATATATAATACTTTTATTGTCGGCCTTGGTTTTATTGGTTAATAACCAATTTGCTAACAATGGTAGCGATACTCCTCTAACACTCTTGCAAATCCAATTGTTAACTTCTTGGTTTGAGGAAATAAGGATAAAAGGTGGTGTGTCTAAATCTAATGACTATGAACCATCCATGTCAAGAAAAGAGCTCTTCCTTTATTTTTAATGGAACTATGAAGAATGGTAGTACTGAATAGCGAGGCCAAGAAGGATTATTAATGGTTTATCCCAAAAACACTAGGCTTCAAATTTAGTCAGGTAAAAAACATGAGAGCTCCTTTTCTTGAGGCTTGGGCTAGAGCTTTATGATATGGTTGGGGCAAGTTTTGGCCAGCCACCCAGGCCTTGCATATCAAAATCTAAGCACTCCCTACCAATTTCTAATAATTGTTGGCCTGAAGTAGATAATGAGATATATTTCCTAATGAGAAGTGGTACAACATAAAGGGATCTTACATAAATAAATTCCTCAAATTGACATAGCTTTCGGGTTTACCTCATGTAGCCTGTTTCAGATGAGTGACAGTTGAGGGAGTTTTGAAACTTGTGGTATGAAGTGCCCATAGCCTTTTGTAAAACCTTTTCGGAAGAGAGTTCCCATGTTCATCAAGTGATTCGTTCTGCACATTGAAACAAAAGTCAAAGTTATTATTAGAACTATGGTGGAAGGGATTTGAGTTTTGTTTGGAATGTAGGAGTGGGTTTGGGCTAGGTGGTTAATTGGGTTGATTGGGAGAGAAGCGTGGGTTGTTGATCTGTTGGTTGAGATGTGTGGGTTGTGTTTATTTCTATTGGAATGCCCATCGGAGAATTACAAGAGTAGGACAAGAACTCTCTTGGAGAGTGTTGCAATGTGAATCAATGAAAGAAAGCGATTAGGCCAAAAATAAAAAACACCAACGATTTGTGCGAACAATACTCACCTCTTTAGTAGGGGTATGATTTATATTTGAAAAAATTTACGTATTATAGGTAATTGGAGTTCTTTAAGTACATTAGAAAAATATAATGCTCACAAATGCTCTGAATAAGGGGGAACTTCTTAAGATTCTGCATCACAGTCGCAGATCATTCACAACAGCTATTAACACATCCATGGCCCGCATAACAAAATAGTCAATGGTAACTCAGTCAATAAATATGCCACCTACATGGTATTTGAAGTCTTGGTTTTCTTACTGCTAACTTGCGTATGTTTGATTATTAAAACCACTAATTCTTTTTTTTTTCTAATAGAAGTACATATAAATCATATTTTCACAGGTTCAATACCAAGTTAAATTGGTATCCTACAGAATTAATTAGATTTTTTTTTTTATCAGAATGAATTGTTTTGTTGGTACAATTCCATTCAAGATCTTCAATATCTCTAGTATACAAATTATTTCAATGGGGGCCAATAAATTCTCAGGTCATCTTCCATCAGATATAGGCTTATTCCTTCCAAAGCTCAAACAATGTTTTCTTGGTGGAAATAAACTGAGCGAAAGAATTTCCAACTCCATCTCCAATGCTTCATAGCTCACTCTCCTAGACTTGACTTTTATGTCATTGCCGGGCATAATTCCATAAACACTTGGTAATTTAAGGCTCCTTTAGTGGCTTAGCTTGGAAATTTTTTTAGTCCATAATTTATGGGATTGAGACCGACCAGTCTAGACTTCGGTCTAGTTCGGCCCAGATCAAATGGTTCGGTCTGGTCGGTTTTTCCGGTCCAGATCAAACTGTTGAATAATAAACTTCATTTAGTAAATGTTTGATGAAGAGTTGTGTCTTTTAGTAGATTCATGAACTAGATGAAGGTTCATCTTGAAAGAAGTGATTCATGTATTTGGGGTATTCATGTATTTGGATGTTCCTGTACTAAGGAAGTTCATGTATTAGAGTAAATGCTAGGTGAATCTACAAGCCTATAAATATCCATGTATACATTGGCACAAAGTAAGCCACTTGAGAAGTAATTCAGTTAGAGAAATTTTAGAAATAGTCTTTCCTCTCTTCCCTCTAGAATAGAATATATGTTTTTCTCCTCCAACAAACTGGTATTAGAGCTACAATTTTCTAGATCTTTCTGTTTCAATTTCCATATTTGACAAAGGAGAAATATGAGAATTGATGCATTTAAATGAGCACTTTACTTGGATCTCAAGATGCATGGGAGATTGTAGAGAAAGGCTATGAGGAGCTTAGAGATGAAGCTTCGTTGAGTCTTAATCAAAAGGAGACTCTACAAAGGTTGTGGAAGAAGACCAAGAAGCTCTCATGCTCATCCATCAATGTTTGGATGAAGCAATGTTCGAGAAAGTGGCCAATGCTACTACTTCCAAGCAAGCATAGGAGATCTTACAAAACTCCTATCAAGGAGTTGATAAAGTGAATAAGGTGCGGCTCCAAACACTATGAGGTGAGTTTGAAGTCCTTCCTATGAAAGAATCTGAGACGATTGTGGATTATTTTTCAAAATTGTTGGCCATTGTGAATCAAATGAGAAGATATGAAGAAAAGATGGAGGATGTTTGGGTGGTTGATAAGATTTTTCGCTCGTTGCATTCAATGTTCGATTATATTGTGGTGCCTATCGAAGAGTCGAAACACTTGGAGACAATGGAGGTTGATCCACTTATGGGATCTCTCCAAGCCCATGAAAAAAGACTCAAGAAGAAGAATGAAGAACCTATTGAGTAGGTTCTCGCCACAAAGCTCTCTGTAAAAGAGAAGGAAGGAGAGCTTGATAAAAGTCAACATGAAAGAGGACGCGGACGTGGACAAGGAAGAGGAAGAAGAGAATGAGGACGAGGAAGAGGCAAACAAAACAATCAAAACGGCAACTATGAAGAGAGATGTCAATCCTCAAGAGCTCGTGTGTAACACCTGGGACCAGCACCGAGCCACTTTCTAAAATTTTTGGATTTATACGTATGGAAAGCCAGTTGATTTGTCAAATATTTTTATGGGCCGCTATTTCTTTCAAGAGACAAGTTGGAATATTGCAGAGTTTAGGTTCGAGGCCCAAAACTTACGGAAGAGCTCATTTATTTATTTTATTCACTATAGTCTTGGACCCAAATTTTTGAAGTGGGCTCTACCCGATCACCCCAAGTCCCACGCCCATTTTTATTAAACTGAGAAACCCAATGTCAATTTGTTTTTTTAGAAACTTCCCACCTTTACATGTCCCTTTTCGTTAGTCATAAGCATGCACGTCTCTAATGCATTTATCCACCGCATGCATATACACATCTCCCTCATCCCTCTTGTTTTTGTTCTTCGTTCTCCTATATATATAATCTTTCGTGCATGAAGAAAACTCAAGAATAGAGTTGCCATTTCTTTCCACCTCAACTCCCTCATGCGCACGTCCCATGCAAGCAGAATATTTTCCTCATTGCCGTAGACCCTCTTGTGCCGCCAAGCTTCACGCTGCTGACTAGCGTTGCAACCACTGGAAAACGACCCAGCCATCTTCCCAACGCACTTGGCCTGCACCTCTGTAAACTGTCGTGAACCTTTCAGCCTTCCACCGATGCAGTTTGATGTACGGAATGAGAGAAAGCCACGGCTCACTCACGTCCAACGTTTGTGCCATAACACCTTTGCTTAGTCACTGCTCAGCCTCATGAAACCAAGAGCCACCCCCCACATCATGGAAACCCCCTGTTTCCCGCACCAAAAATAGAGCACCTACTGATCTCCACCGTGAGCCACTACAAACCACCACCTTTCGCACTGAAAACCACTGTAAAAGCAACAGAAACCACCGGTCATGACATCCTTGTCACCTTGTGCCGATCGGTGAGCCCACTAACTCTCCTCCATATTCGTTCCCTCACGGTTGCTCTTTGTCTCTCATCTCTCACTCTTTGTGCTCTCTCTCTCTCTCTCTGTGCCCAACTGTAGACCATCACCCAGCTTGCTGTCTGTCGCGCCTGTCCTTCTCTCTAGGTAAAAATATTTTTCCTTCCGACATCAAGCACTTCTCTGGTTTTATTCTTTCTCCAGAAACCTATGTTGCTTTGTAAAAATTATCTGGGCTGGTTTTTATCTTAAATCATGGGCTGTTTACGTACTGGTTTCCTTTTGGAGTGGTGTTTTGTTAATGGGATTAGGTTTAATATCTTTTTCAAGTGGGTTCTAGTTTATTTCATAATGGTCTTGAAACTTTTATGTTTTATTTACGGAAATTATTCCAATGATTTTAAATTGATATTAAGTAAATATTTTTACAAACTTATTTTCAAAAGTAAGAGGTAACCGTGTAATTTTATTTTAAACACTTATATGATCTAGTTTATTTTTATTAAGTAAATTTGTTGTTTAATTTAAATTATCTTGATATAATTATATTATCGAGTATTAAACTTTATAGTTTGTTTTCAATAGTAAATAAGTTAGGATTTAATATTTTAGTCGGAGAAATTAAGTGAATATTGATGAATTTGGAAAGTGATGGTATTTTTAGGATCAAGAGAATTTTAGACATTTAGGAAAAACAGGTTATTTTCGTATTTAAGAATCAAAATACTTGTTCGATTCAAATTTATGGGAGTTACATGGCAATTTTATAGGTGATGATTGATTGTCGTTCAGTACTACTATGAAGAATTTATGATAAGCTAAGAAGTTCAGGTAAGCGGGATTCATATACTAAATGTTACATAAAAATAAATAAAATGGGCTAAGGTTGATTTTTGAAAAAAAATGCATGCTTTGTTATGAAAAAAAAATGTGAAACGACCTTAGTTATTTGTTCTGCATGACTCATAAAATTCTGTAAAAGAATAAAGTACTTTTTGTCATTACTGGTGTAGACATGAGCAAAGTTTTGGCATTCTGTTTCTGAACTGTGCAAAAGAAAGCGAATATGAAAAATTATGGATAAATCATATTTTTGTAATCTGATTATGTTCTCTTCTAGTATGAAAATGTTCTGTACTTTGATATACTATGATGCAATTTCTGAAACCTCTGGCATGATATTCTGTTTCTATTCTATTCTAACCTTACAACGGGTGTAAAACTATGGCCTCTGTTTGGGTTGGTAGCAACTTTTCTGTTTCTGGTGCACCCACTTTGAAAACAAAGTGATTTTCTGCGTGGTCTTTCTTATGTGCACACTCAGGGCTCCGAGAATAATAAGGGGAAAATTTTCATTATGTTTCTGCTCGGTTGGCCACCGATGTTTGCACAACCCTACCACGGGGGTTAAACATGGTCTTTGTTCTGATATGATAAGATAAGATGTGATGTTTCAGTTGATGCTATGCCAAAGGGATTTTGATTATGAATATTTTTGAACATTCACTCTGATATTTTTGATAACATGTTCTGACTCTGCATTCTGAAAATAAAATGTGGTTTGTTCTTCATTTCAAACTTTGTAAATGCTCATGTTCACACACTAGTATACGTTCTCTGCTTACTGAGTTGGTGATAACTCACACCATATCTCCAAACATTTTTCAGATGATCTTGATGATTTTGCTGGAAAACAAGAGTAGACAGTGTTAAAGAGGTTTAATGTTCGTAGAGGAATAAGTGTCCAAGTGAACAAGTGCTTATTTGAGTCATAGTTAGTAAATTGATTACTTTTGGTTATTTTGATATGATGAGTTAAGGATATTTTTGAATCTTTAGGGAGTTTTTAATTTATTTTATTAAGAATTTCTTTGTTATCCCTATGAAGGAACATGGATATTTGGTTTGAGTATATGAATTAATATTTTATTGAGTTTTCTGGATTTTATAGTTGTGGTATTGAAATTGATATTAGGTATTAAGAGCTAACTCTCCGGACCTCCGGGATCAAGGTGCTACATTGTGGCAGAGGAAATTACTTAAGACAGAATGGGCGATGATATGACAAGTCAAAAGTGTGGCCACTATGCTACTGAGTGCTAGAGTTCTCGTAGCAATGCTGAAGAGAAGGCGAATCATGTTGAAAATCAGGAAGCGGGGCCCACAATGCTATAAGCAATCATATGTGCGGAGACAAAAGCAAGTTCGTGGTGCTTGATGAATCGGTGAGCGGGATTGTCACTTTCGGAGATTTGTCAAAAGTTCCCATCAAAGGGAGAGGTACGATTCTAATTCGGTTGAAAAATGGGAGCCATCAATTTGTGTCAAATGTTTATTATGTTCCAAGTATGAAAAGCAACATTTTGAGTTTGGGCTCTTGGAAAAAGACTATGAGATTGAAATGAAAAATTGTAGTCTTTTTCTAAGAGATGAGAAGAAGAATTTGATTGCTATATTGTCCATGACAAGCAATAGGATATTTTTGCTTGATATTCAAACTGATGTGGCTAAGTGCCTCAAATCTTGTGTGAAAGATACGTCTTGGCTTTGGCATTTGAGGCTTGGGCATGTAAATTTTGGTGGATTGAAGTTGTTGGATCAAAAGGAGATGGTGAAAGGTTTGCCACCTATTGATCAATCCGATCAACTTTGCGAAGGGTGTCTTGTTTTCAAACGATTCCGGACAAGCTTTCCAAAAAAATCATTTACAAGAGCAAGTGAGCCGCTCCAACTTGTTCATGCCGATGTTTGTGGACTGCACAAGCCTTCTTCATTTGGTAAAAATTGATACTTCCTCCTCTTTATTGATGACTTGAGTAGAAAAATGTGGGTATATTTTTTGAAAGAAAAACTGAAGTGTTTGGTGCTTTTAAAAAATACAAAGCACTTGTTGAAAAGCAAAGTGGCTATGATATTAAGGTTGGAGGTTAGATAGAGGAGTTGAGTTTACATCTAATGAATTTAATGAGTTTTGTGATGCAAATGGGATTCATCGGGCTTTGACGGTTCCGAGATCACCTCAACAAAATAGGGTGGTTGAAAGAAAGAATAGAATGATTCTCAATATGGCTAAAAGCATGTTGAAGACAAAGATGATGCGTAAAGAGTTTTGGGAGGAAGTGGTTGATTGTGCTGTTAATTATCAAGCCGTTGTCCCACAAGAAGTGTAGAGAGCTCAACTCCCCAACAAGCATGGAGTGGAAGAAAGCCAAGTGTTTCCCATTTGAGATTTTTTGGAAGTATTAGCTATGTGCATATGCCCAATCAAGAAAGATCCAAGCTTGATGATAAAAGCAAGAAGCACATCTTCATAGGCTATGATCAAAGATCCAAAGGCTACAAGCTTTATAATCCAAGTATTAAGAAGATGATCGTTAGTAGAGATGTGAAATTTGGCGAAGAAGGTTCGTGGGATTGGAGTGATTAAGAAAATGAAAGATATGGTTTCTTTTCCTTCCCTGAAGATGAAGATCAAGGAAATGATGTACAAGAACTCAAGACACCTCCTCAATCACCAACAATTCCTAGTATTCCTTCATCATCTTCTTATG
Organism: Cyclocarya paliurus; assembly: GCA_029856935.1. NCBI lineage: Eukaryota > Viridiplantae > Streptophyta > Magnoliopsida > Fagales > Juglandaceae > Cyclocarya > Cyclocarya paliurus. The sequence goes on from CM056955.1 coordinate 13,680,835, forward strand.
AAGGAAGTTCTAGTGAAAGGCAATCCCGAATGAGAAGTCTCCAAGATCTTTATGACATAACAGAGAATTTAAGTGATGATCTAACTCTTTTTTGTCACTTTGCTGACTGTGAACCAATAGATTTTGAAGATGCGGTGCAAGAGAAAAGGAGGAGCATTGCCATGGCTGAGGAGATCAAATCAATCAAGAAGAATGATACTTGGGAATTGGCGACTTTACCGGAGGGACAAAAGCCCATTGGTGTGAAGTGAGTTTTCAAAGTAAAAGAAGAATGCCAAGGGAGAAGCAGAAAGATTCAAGGTGAGATTGGTGGCCAAGGGATATAGCCAATGTCCCAGTATTGATTATGGAGAAGTCTTTGTCCCCGTTGCATGATCAAAGATGATTCAAATGATTATTTCTCTTACAGCTTAAAAGAATTGGATGATTTATCAAATGGATGTCAAATCGGCTTTCCTGAATGGAATCCTTGAGGAAGAAGCTTATGTAGAGCAACCTATGGGTTATGTGGTCAAAGGGCAAGAAGCTAAAGTTTTGAAGTTAAAGAAAGACTTGTATGGATTAGAACAAGTGCCAAGGGCATGAAATAATTGAATTGGCATATATTTTCAGGAGAATGGATTCACAAGTGCCCGCATGAATATGCTCTCTATGCTAAGGTGCGTGAAAATAGAGACATTTTGCTTATTTGCATATACGTTGATGATTTAATTTTTACTGGAAGCAATTCAAGCATATTTGGAGAATTTAAGAAAGCTATGACGAGAGAATTTGAAATGACTGATATTGGTCTCATGTTTTATTATCTTGGCATTGAGATCAAACAAATGGAGGATGTAATTTTTATCTTTCAAGAAGGTTTTGCAAGGGAAATTCTCAAAAGGTTCAAGATGGAAGATTGTCAATTCGTGAGCACCTTGGTTGAATGTGGAGTGAAATTGTCCAAGCATGAAGACGGAGAGAAGGTAGACCCCACAATGTTCAAGAGTCTTGTTGAAAGTTTGAGATACTTAAGTTGCACAAGACCTGATATACTTTATGGAGTTGGACTTGTTATCCAATATATGGAGCCTCCAAGCATAATGCATTTCAAAGCAGCTAAAAGGATTCTACGTTATCTGAAATGTAATATTGATTACAACCTTCTTTATTCATTTTCTAATGAGTTTAAGCTTGTGGGGTATAGTGATAGTGATTGGGCCAAAGAGTTGGATGACCAGAAGAGCACTACCAGTTTTGTGTTTTACTTGGGAAATACGACATTTACTTGGAGTTCTAAGAAATACGGATTGTTTGCATATTCTTGCAACTAGGTTTGGTCATTTTTTGGGGACGGGTAACGGTAGTCTTAATCGTATGAGGGTTATGGGAGCTTGTATTTGTGTTGAAGTGGATCTGCAGGAGGAACATGTTTTGGGTTTTCCCATTGTCATTTCGAATAACACAACCATTTGGCAAGAGGTTAGATATGAGAAGCATGGTTTTTATTGCTGGAAATGTTGTCGTTAGGGGCACACTGAGGTTGTATATAGGGCGGGAGTGAGTAAGCCTAATCATGATGTTGTTTAGGAAAAACAAATGGGAACGAAAGTATGGAAAGAGTAGCATCTCAAAATTTTGGATCGTGATTTGCAGCCATCAAGGGATTCTGATCCCAAGGTGGTGCAAGATGATCTGGATAATCTGGTAGTGAAGGGTGATAATGTGCAGACGAAAAATTCTAAAGTGAACATTGTGCTTGAAGAAGGGGAGATTAGTGAGGAAAAATATTTTAGTGAGAATATTTGTGGTGAGAAGGTTGTTGGTGAGAATTCGTTTGATGTGGTTAGGAAAAAGTTGGATGATGAATTGAGGAGTATTAGAGAGAATAATGAGGCTTAGTGCACGGTCTTGTTGGATCATCTGAATGTGGTGGATGAATTAATAGCGATGCAATGTGTGGTGCAATTACAACATTCTACATTTTTTTCATTGGATCAAGAGGGTGAGGTCCCTTTACAGCCTTTGTTTCTTAACAAATTATATGATTTGAATTCTGAAGTTCTTGGTCACATTGATTCATCTACTGCTAAAGGAAAATTGAAGCAAGCCTCTTGGCAGTCACAGTGGGTGGCTACTCGCACCTCCAACCTTAATTTATGATAGATACAATTCTTGTGTGGAATGTGAGACAATTGGGTAGGTCTCAAAAAAGTTTAAGAGGTTTGGTTCAACAAAAAAATTCTTTTTTGGTGACTATTTCAAAACCGTTTGCTAATATTGATGGTTTGCCAGGTTTAGCACATTTTTTGAATCTTCCATCTTTTTGTTCGAACGCGAAAATGGGTGGTAAGTTGTGGTTGTTCTGGAAGGAGAATTCAATTTTTGATGTTGTGTGTATGTCGGCACAAATGATTACTAGGTAGTTTTCCTTTTCGGATACTAAGATTGTGGTTTCTTTCATTTTTGCTAAATGTAGCCAAGTGGAGCGCAGGGCTTTGTGGAATTCTTTAGAAGGTATCAACATGGGAAATTGTCTATGGCTGGTAGCGGGTGATTTCATTATTATAAGGGAGGATGGAGAAAGAATTGGGGGGCAGCCGAGAGTCATTTCGGCAATGGATGAGTTTAACACTTGTTTGGATAATTGTGGATTATTGGATCTTCCTGTTTTTGGTATTTGGATGTCATGGTGTAATGGATAGTCATGTTCATCCCGTAATTGGGCAAGACTTAATCGAGCAATGTTTAATTCTTGTTTCTCAAGTGAATATCCGGAAGCGGGGTATGAATATCTGCTTAGAAAGCATCAGATCATTGTCCATTGGTTTTTCATTTTCATAGAGAGTTCATTCGGTATGGTCCTTCTTCTTTCAGATTTCAAAATATGTGGACTGGGCATGAGTCCTTTGGTGCTTGTGTTGAAGTGGTTTGGAGTGAACCTGTATAGGAAGTGAGGCTTCGGAAACTAGCGGCAAAACTGAAAAATCTAAAGGTAGTTTTGCATTCTTGGAACAAAAATACTTTTGGCTGTGTTGGTGTTCGCATTAAGGAGTTGGAGGGGCGGGTGGCAGGTCTAGAAAAACAATTTCAGGAAGGTTATTCTGCAACAATAGAGACCAAGTATATTTCTAAGAAGCTGGAACTAGAAATGTGGGAGCATAAGGAGGATTTGTGTGTTGCTCAAGTTGCTAAGAAGGCTTGGTTGGATGATGGCGATCAAAATTATGAGTTTTTCCATGTTGTGGTTAATCACAAAAGGAAAAATAATTTTATTTCATCTATGTCTCTTCCGGATGGTATTGTCCTTAATTCTCTTGAACAAGTGCATCATGGGGCTATTATCTATTTCCAGGAATTCCTTTCGGGTGAGAGGGTGGCAGAGGGAGCGGATCTCTCTTCTTTTCTCGGCTTAGTGTTATCAGATGTTGATAAGTTTTCTTTGTGTAAGGTGCCGTCAATAGAGTTAAGGGACAAGATGGATTCAGTTCGGGTTTCTTCTGTAGTTGTTGGGAGGTGGTTAAGGAGGATTTGGTTGAAGTGGTACAGGATTTCTTTTCTGGGACTCCGCTTTCTCCTTTTTACACGTCATCCTTTATTGTGCTTATTCCAAAGGTTCAGGAGCCAAAAAGTTTTGATAAGTTCCAGCCTATAAGCTTATGTTCGGTTCCTTATAATGTTTTTTCTAAGATTTTGGCTTGCAGGTTGAGTTCGTTTCTCCCATTGATGATTCTCAAGAGCAGGGTGCTTTCATTCTTGGACGTAGTATTTTTTAGAAGATTACATTGGCCAAGGAGATGGTTCAGTCATTGAATAAAAAATCAGTTGGTGGGAATATTATGGTCAAGATTGACATGGCCAAAGCTTATGAAAGAGTTTATTTGGTTTTTCTGTTAAATGTCCTGGAGTGTTTTGGGTTTTCTAATCACCTCCATTTGTTGATTGCAAATTGTATTCATGACCAATGGTTTCTGATTATGTTGAATGGCTCTTACAAAGGTTTTTTTAAGTCGACTCGGGGACTCAAGCAAGGAGACCTGTTGTCGCCTTATTTATTCATTCTTATGGAGGAAGTTTTGTCTCGGCTTCTAAGGAAGAATTTTTAGGTGGGTTGGGTTAAGGCTTTTTCTCATCCATTGGGGGCTCCTTTGATATCCCATCTTCTTTTTGCAGATGATCTATTGATTTTTTTGAATGGGGAGAAGCGATAGTTGAGAAGACTTATAGAGGTGTTGGGGGATATATGAGAGGTGGTTGGGACAGTTGATTAGTAAGGAAAAGTGAGCTATTTTCTTTTCTAAACATATCTCTTTGAGTCGAAGAGTTTGTTAGAAGAGATTGTCGGGTTTTGGGGAGGGAAGCTTCCGGGTGATTTATCTTGGCATTCCAATTGTTGTGGGATGACTTACCGTTTGGGATTTGGAACCTTTAGTGACCAAAGTTAGAAATAAGGAACTGGTTTGGAAAATTAATTTACTCTTTCAATGTGGTCTGCTTATTCTTCTAAGGCATGTTTTGACAAGCATGTCGATGCACCTACTCGATGTTCTAAACATCCCGAAAGTTATTCATCAGAAGATTGATTCTATTTTTGCTTCGTTCTTTTGGGGTGGTTTGAATGGAAGGCATAAGAGGAAATGGAGAACTTGGGGGCACTGGTGCAAACCGACAAAAGAAAGAGGATTGACTTTGAGAAATTATCTTGAGGTACAAAGAGCTCTTCATATGAAGTTTGCATGGCATTTGTTGTCCATTGAAAATTTATGGACTGATTTTTTAGAGCCAAATATTTAAAAAAAGGGCCATGTGGCTTTGAGTAATCTGAATTCTAATGGATCGCATTTCTGGAAATCCATTATGCGAGTAATGCCTGAGGTTTTGGATAATACATGGCTAAAGATGAAGGCTGGAGGAGGCTCATTCTAGCATGACCGCTGGCTCTCTAGTGGGCCACTTAGTCATCATGCTATCTTGAATGTGAACCACAGTTTGAGCATAAAAGATTTGTGACTTGAGGATTCTTGGGATTATGATCATTTGGTGGAATTAGTAGGGCTGTCAAGGTAGAAGAAATTTGTCAAAACGTTGTTACAGGCCGAGTGGGTGATCATATGTTGGTATGGATGCCGTACTATGATGGAAGTTTTTTGTCTGCAAGTGCATGGGATGTCATTAGAGTGAAATCTCCTTCTGTGTAGGGTATGAATTGGGTTTGGCATGGTTAGGTACCTAAAAAAATGTCAATTTGTGTATGGAAAGCAAAATACAATTGTTTGCCATTTGATGAGAAAATTTGATCGTTGGGTATACCGATTGTTTCTAAATGTGATTGTTGTTCTTCAGGTGTAACATCCTGCTCCATTCTTTCTTCTGACGTAAGCAAATTCCAGGGATGAAATTTATTACAAGGAGGAGAGGACGTAACTATCCCCCTCTCCCCAGTGACTATGAGCCCCGTTATGCTTGCCAGACCCTGATGGTGTGTTTTTAAAGATACTATGTGATTTCTAAAACTAGTTTTTTATTTTAAAGTTATGAATATTTTAAATGGGATATTCCCATCGTTATTTAACTAAGTAATATTTTAAATAACTAAATTATAATATCTTTGAAGAGCTCCAAAAATATTATAATTGTGGGAAATCATTTTATATAAATAATTTCAGTTATTTAAAATATTACGTTATTTAAATTATGTTGAGAACTTGAATTAATTTAATGGTTTTATTCTCTTAAATATATTAACTAAGACTTCATCATTTTATTAATGATGAAGGAATATTATTTTAAATAATATTCTATCTTAATTCCTCTTAGTGCTTTTAATTAAATTAACGTTTATGTATTTTTAAATCAGTGTTTAAGGTCCATCGTGAGATCATTTTATTGATCCTCAGACGAAGGGTTTTAGAATAAAACTCTAGCCCCTCTCTCTTTCTCCCTCACTTTTCCCCAGCCCTCTCTCTCTCCTCCTTTCATTCAGCTCGCACAGCTTGACACTCCCTCTCACCTGATTCCTCCACTGCCCAACCCAACACCGCCGTGCGCCGGCAAGCCTCACTGCTGCCACCATCAGCGCCACCTGACTCCGGCGAGCTCCCCAACACCGGCCTCTCTCTCTCTCCTCGCTGGTAGTGCAAAGCCTGAATGGGCTTGGTGTTCACTGCACTGCCGTGCGCAGCCCAACGGCACCACCACCTCCACGGCAGCTTCCCCTACCACCGGCCATCACCCTCCAATAAGCTCGGCCTCCACCATGCAGCCACCTTCTCCCCATGCATGTCCCACCTCCTCCATGCATAGGTTCACTGTGCATGCCCCTAGCGCTGCCGTGCGCGGCCAACCAGGCCACCAAACACCACCACGAGCACCCCCTAGTTTCCCCCTTCCTCCTCCCTTGGACCCACGGCCAGTAGCCTCCTCCTCCACCTCGCTGTTCCTCCCCCTCACACGCATGGGTTTCCTCCCCTCCATCGCTGTACGTCGCCACCCACAGTGTTTGACCGCCTCCTTCGGCCACCACCAATGTATCCCAGCCACCCTTAGACCCTATCTACCACCTATGCTCCCTCACTCTCTCTCACTGGGTATCCTCCACCTCATGGCTAGATCCACCACCGTGGACCGCCGTGCTATCACCACCGAGCCTCCATGGCTCCACCAGCAACTTCCTTTAGCCTAGCCCAAGCCTAAACCACCACTTTATGTGGTGGACAACCACTACACATGGTGGACAGCCATTGCGTGCGGCTGACTGCCACTATACACGGTACGATACATCGTGTTACGCCCCTTGCCTCCATCATAAGGCCATCATGGGCCCTTCCAAGGCCATGCCTAGCTATCCAAATGCCTAAACAGTCACCGTACATGGTTTAGCACCCCCATACGACCCTTCCGAAGTCATCGACTGTGACGGTCAACGAGTAATGCACGGGTTATCCCGTCGATGGTATAACCCTTTATCCCTCGTTATTTATATTACATGTGAGTTGGTTAGTTAGGTTGTGGACTGTGCTGTTAGTATTTTGGAGTTGTTGTGTAGTATGGTGATGTGATGTGAAAGTTAGAAAGTGTGTTGTGTAATGTTGTGGACTATGCTGTGAAGTGTGGTTGTGGTTTATGTGCTGTAGTAGTGATGTGGCTTGTAGTCTGAGGTGACAAGTATCACCGTGTAGTCGGCTTATGGCCGGCAGTATGTGCAAAGTAGCTAGAAGTATCAAAGTAGTGCAGCGAAAGCATGACTGGGCAACGTCATTTAGTGACATGGTCCATCAAGAAGTCGTGTTGTGATGAGTTAGGAAGTATGTGGGGTGACGTGATGAGGTCACTGTGTAGCTTGGGAATGGTCTTGAGCTATATGACGTGACGTAAGGCATAGTTATAAATAGGGTCCTGTCATGTTAAGTATTGGGATGAACTGTCAAGAGGTACGGGTAGCAAGGAAAGTCATGCTAGCCAGGTAAAAGAAGATTGGTATCGGAGTATGGAGTTTGTCCATGCGAGTCTGTGACCAATGTATTATATGTTAGTCTTACGTGATAAAGAGGTAAGGTATGTGTATAATCTGATTAAACACACATGCCGGACGGATTTACCATATGTAATGGATAATCTGTCTTAAGCATGGGTACACGGTGCTTAAACCTCAGAGTGGCTTAGAGTCGTGTGACGTATATGGATGGTCATGAGGATTAGAGTGAATTAAGATACATGAAGTTAATGACGAGTTTACAGTTTAAGAATGGGATGCGTGACTTAGTAGGTCTAAGCCATGTGTCGGAACGTGGTTAATAAAAAGAATAAGACAGAGGTTTTAGTGTCTAAATCCTAAGGTGAATCACAGGTTCACCCTAGCGAGTAAGCACTCGAAGTAGAACGTTGAGGTTGAAAGAGGTAGTGACTGTAAATGGGTCCCCAAAGGTTTTATCATAGTAAAGGACATGAAAGAGCACGGGATAGAAGGAGAGTGTTCTAAGTAAATCGTAGTTCAATTTCTAGTTCAGTTGCTTATGTACTAAATAGAGAATGACGTGAGGTTATGTGTATGCATGTAGGTTGCCATCTGACACGCACATGAATGGACTGTATGGTATGAAAGTAGCATGGAGTCCAGGTAAGTGGTATGTCTTCTAGAGTTTTCTAAAAGATACAAAAACAAAAAAGAAATGATTTTCCTCTGAAAATGCATTACGAAAGAAAAGGAAACGTTTTACGAAAAAGCATGCCAAGTAAGACATTTTTAAAGTATAAGTATGTACGACCCTCCTTGGCAACCCCTTTTCAAGCAACCAAAGTATTAATTGTACGCATGTGAATGGATAACTATACGCAGTATCCATTGTACGTATTTTCCACGAAAAGACATGGCACTAAAGATGATTTTCGGGCTCGCGCCCCGAACGACGTTTTCTCATGAAATGATGTTTTCTCATGAAAGGACTATTAAATGAAAAGAAAAGAAAATAATGAAAGCTCATGCTCATGCTTATGCACATGAAATGAATGAATGAAAGCTCCAACTCTTTAGAACTGACATGAATGAACGAATGAAAAGGAAAGAAAGGCATGAAAGTATGAATGTATGAAGATACGTAACGATCACATGAATGAAAGGGGTACCCAATGAATGAATGGGCAAATTGCAATGCCGGGTAGTAGTATCTAGTAGTGCACCTAGTGCTACACCCTGACAGAATAGGATTCCAACATGTGGACACGGGTGAATCCATTGGTCATAGGGCCACTAACCCTAGCATGCGGGGCGTAACAGTGTTTACTGGCCTATGAAAGTGAAAAGAAAAGAATATATGAATGCATAGAATTTTCAAGAAATGAAGGCACTGACAGGAGCAACGTTTTATGAAAGGAAAACCCTTTTTAAAGAAGGAAAGCCCCATCTAGGGATGTTTCCAAATGAATGCATGTATGCATGTACATATATTATGTATGGAATGATGAGTGCATGACTAAAAATCTATGTTGCTATATTTTAACTATATGAAATAATGCTTATTGAGTATTCGACTTATTTTAGTTTTTATGTGTGTCCCTCCCCTACAGGAAGTTAAATGAGCAATACGCTTAGGATGGACACGACCCAAAGGGGAAGAGCACGGAAGTCTAGGCACGAAGGCTTTAACTGTACGAGAGACCTTTTTATTTTAAGATTTGTGTTTTCCACTGTAAACCTCTCTTATTATAAAAGAACATTTTATTTTATAAAGTTGAGTCTTGCACCCTAGGTATGTAAGTAAAATGTTTTAAATCAAACGGTAATTCCCGTCATCTTTTCTAAAATATTTTGCAAAAAGTCCCACCATAAGGACGGGTGTTACATCAGGTCACTATGAAACATTGGACCATGTCTTGAACTCTGGTGAGTTTGCAGATAATGTCTGGAATCGAGCAAAGTTCACCTTGGGTATTCTGAAAGTACCGCTTGCGACCTGGTGGTCTAAGGTCTTTAATTGGTTCTCTTTTGCTAAAAGAATCTTCCATGCGTGGGTTACTTATCAGTATTCTTCCATGTGTGATTACTTGGAGGCTGTGGTTCCATAGATATAAGGCTGGCATGAAGGGAGACAGATTATAGTGGAGAGTGCATGGTCAACGGTGAAGGTTTGGCTAGAACGCATCTTGGATAAATTGAGAATTAGTGGTGAGGCTTCGGCTTCAGATGCGATTATTTTGGAGGCACACGATATTGCTACCACGACATCTTCTGTATGACATCCTTGCTTGGTTTATTGGTAGAAGCCAAGTTAGGACAGGTTCAAGTTAAATATTGATGTTAGCTGTAGTGGTAATTCGGGGAGTTATTTGGGATTGCCATGGTAGGTTCTGAGGCGCTTTCATGAAGCATTTTGGTTATGGTACCAAAAATGAACCTGAACTAAGGCATTAACGGAAGGCGTAAAGTTGTGCAAAGCTTTGGGTTTTTTGCATGTTGATTTTGTTGAGGTGTCATCTGGGTTTTCTTTCTCTATTGCTCATCAATATAGGGAAGGGAACATGGTAGCTGAATTTTTGGCTAGGCGTGGTGAGGAAGGTTTTAATGGTTTGGTTGAGGATTATGAGTTGCTTTAGAAAGAATTGAAGGGCTTGTTTCGCTTAGAGAGATTGGGTTTGCCTTATATTCATTGGTAATTTGTGGAGGGCTATATTTTTTTTTTATTTTGTTGGGTTCGACAGTTTGTGGTTTTTTTTTCTATTTTTTGGTTTCTTGGTTGTTTTATTTTTCTGAGGTATTCCTTCACCATAAGTAAGGGTTTTGTTTCAATCAAGTTTGGAGGTGCCGTCCTTCACTGAAAAAAAAAAGCCGAATATGTTTCTGCGACATCTTGTGTTTGTCATGCAATTTGGCTTAGAAGATTATTGAAGGAGCTACTCATGCCACAAGAGGAAGCCATAGAGATTTTTGTTTATAACAAGTCAGCACTTGCATTTGCCAAAAATTGGGTCTTTCATAATAGAAGCAAGCATATTGATACAAGATGTCATTTTCTTTGAGAATGCATTGTCAAGAATGAAGTACAAGTCAAATTTGTGAAGACCCATGATCAAGTTGCAGATATTTTTAATAAGCCTCTCAAGTATGATAGTTTTAACAAGTTGCGGATGTTGCTCGGAGTTATCAAGAATTAAGTTTAAAAGCGGGTGTTGAATAATAAACTTAATTTAGTAAATGTTAGATAAAGAGTTGTGTCTTTTGGTAGATTCATGAACTAGAGTGAAGGTTCATCTTGAAAGAAGTGATTCATGTCTTTGGGGTATTCATGTACTTGGGTATTCATGTATTAGGGAAGTTCATGTATTAGAGTAAATGCTAGGTGAATCTACAAGCCTTTAAATACCCATATATACGTTGGCACAAAGTAAGCCCCTTGAGAAGTAATTCAGTTAGAGAAATTTCAGAAATAGTCTCTCCTCTCTTCCCTCTAAAATAGAATATCTGTTTTTCTCCTCCAACAAACTCCTTACACCCCTAGTACCAAGGTAAAACTTTTTCAATTGTTTGAACTCTTCTAACTTGAAACATGATATTATTTTTACTGTATTTAATGGTGTAGATATGTCAAACTTAGTTTTGACATTGAACAGATTGGAATAGGGTAGCTGTCATGGCCTTTGGTTTGGTTTTTGCACTAAGAGACTTTCTTCCCTTAGGGAGGTATTGCTCAGTACATTAAAAGTTATTTTTTCTTTTCTCCAATTAGTTTATGTCATTGACTATGGTGTCTAGCCTATACCACTCTGTTGTGTTTGAATAGCATTAAGATGGTTAAGGCTCCTCTTTTTCTTTCCATTTTATCTTAACAAATGGCATGCTTATTGCAGGTATGTTACTAACTTCTCAATTGTTTATGGTTTCTCCAAAACCTTTCTTCTCAATTGTTAATTTATGGTCTTAAAACATTAGGTTGCAGCTTAGGATGCAAACCTTGTAACTCCACATAAGCAAATGGGTAATGCAGGCATGAGTCTCAATGGCCTCTATGATGGTGAGAATCTAACAAAACTCTGGTTTATGTTTGGAATCGAGATGATGTCATGTCACCATTGTGTTAAGTAATTAGGTTGGTGTTTTGCATAGGATATTTAGCAATTGTAGTTTTTTTTTTTTTTTTTTGAGAGAGAGAAGAGTCAGGGTCACATGTCCTAGTAGCCCCTATCCCAAGTTTATTGATAAAGCCCTCACTTATGGTGGAAGAGTACCATGGTAATAAGCAGGATCCATAGGATTCACATATAAGCATAAAAACCATCCCAAGCATAAAAACCAACAAAACCAATAAAGAAACAATATAATAACCAAATAAATCTAAACAAGCCTATAAACATATCCAAACAAACATAAAGCAAATTATCTGCGAATAGAAGGAAGCCCCAACAAGTAAATCTGAACAATGCCTTTTAAAATCCGTGGAAAGCTTTGATGACTAGCATAAATTGCATTTCTTCCCATTTCCCCTTCTCTTGCTAAAAACTCTGCCACACAGTTTGCTTCACAGTATTGATGTGCTACCACGAAATTCATTCCCTCCAACTCCTTGCATAGCTCTTCCCAAAAATCCCAAAGATACCATAGAGTGCACCTTCCCTTTCAAATCCAATCAACAACTATTTGTGAGTCACTCTCAATGATAACATTAACAACTTGAAGCCGTTTACACCAACGAATACCCTCCAAAATAGCCGTTAACTCTGCTCCATTGTTTGTACCATAACCATAATGAGTTGAGAAAGCACCTTGAACCATGCTGTTACTATCTCAAATGATACCACCACCTCCCGAATTTCTTAGATTACCACGATAACTTCCATCACAATTAATCTTCATTCAGCCCACCGGAGGCCTAGACCATGTAACGATTTTTTCTGGTCTTTTACAAGTGCTTGGACACTTCAAATGGAATTCCTCCAAAACTTTTCTATCATGCTAAGATAATTTTGGGACTGAAACAATCTTATTGCCCAATAAATTAATCCACACCTGCACAGCTTGCTACACTTGATTAGCATTTTCCTGCTTACCTTCTATTCTCAATTTACATCTTCTCTTCCAAAGGCACCACGTAATCAAACAGGGAATTAAGCCAATTAATATACCTGTGATAGATGACTTCTTTGCATAAAAAAACCAAGTAGAGACTTTGGTTGTCCACGGCCAATGGTGCAAACAAGGAACCCCCAACATTGAACTAGCATAATTCCATACCTCATACGCCGCATCTCCTGAGGAAAGAATGCGATCAATATTTTCTATGCTTCTCCGTGTACAACAATCACAAGCTGAAGCAAGTGACACCCCTCTGCTCTGTACTCTCTCATCCACAGCCAAACATTTAAACCAACCTTTCCACATACATATAGGCAACATGCTATGCCAAAACCAATCATGATCCGGAAAAAACTGACCCTTCTTTCGAATCACCTCCCAAGTAGTAGCCGTTGAGAAATTACCATCATCAGAAGGCTTCCAAATAAAAATATCTGTCCCATTTTTACCAGCCAACACATTCTGAAGAATTTCCACAACACTATCCACACCCACTAATTCCCTTAGAAGATCCACATCCCAGGAATTGTTAACCCCAGCAATCGCTAATACATGGTTTAGGATTTACAATATCATGAACCCGCACAGACAACACCCCCGACGCCAGCCCTTTATCAAACCAAAACAAGGCATTACCACCTCTCACCACTACTTTTACATTGTCCATCACTTCCGGTAAAACAATCATTATCGATTTCCATAAACGAGAATCCATTGGTCTCCTGTTTTGTAATAAGATGTGATTATTCCTGAAATATTTAGCCCAGAAAAAACCAGTCCACAAGTTGTCTTTAGATACTAGTCGATAAGCAAATTTCATGTAAAGTGATTCCTGCACCTATTTGAGATCTCTTACCTCCAAACCGCCTTCATTAGTTGGCTTACAAACTTTACTCCATGATCTCCAATGGAATTTTCTTTTACCATCAGCCTCCCCCCATAAGAAATTTGCTAGGATGGAGTTTATAAGGGAAAACGTAGTCGAAGGAACATTATTACAGACATCACATGTATGGGCACGCTTGATAACACATGTTTCACTAGTATCAATTTTCCTCCTAGCGAGAGCAGCTTGCATTTCCAACCAGCAATTTTCTTCCTCACCTTTTCAACAAGAGGTTCAATAATCCGAGTTGTTAACCTTCCTCACCTTTTCTTTGTTGTACTTGTTTAGGCACTCAGACTGTGAAGAAGCATAATATAAAATATATAATCTTTTGTTTTTATTTTGTCCCATTTGTTACGAGACCTACACTAATTGACTTCTTTAATAACAATTGTACTAATGTTCAGTAGGTTAGTTGAATGCAAGGCTACAAAGTTTTGTTTGAAAATGATCTAATAACAAAACATGTCTTTTGCTTGGATATTCACATGAAATGGTGGAGTTGGAAGGAATCGGTGGTGGTGGAAAGATACAACTAGGGCTTGTTCCTTGACTGTAGTTACTTTAAGTTGTTCATTTATTCTTTTGAAATCAGTTTCTTATTAAGTGATTGTTGTCTTAGGAATCAGATAATGGCAAGAACTTGGTTGGCTCAAGGATTAAGGTTTGTTCCATGACTATAGTTACTCTAAGTTGTTTTGATCAATTACCAATAAAGTTCTGGTTTTGATCAAGTGTTTTTGTGTTATATTATATAATCATTTCAAGTCTGGATAAAAATTATTGATTAGACTTAATTATATACTCTTTGCAACTTTGCCAATTGTATCCTTGATATATGTCGATGTGGGATATGGAAATCTCAAGCTTGTTGTTCCTTAACATTTATCTTCCAACTTTGCAGGTTTTATGAAGGTAGTAATGATTCGACAGTGAAATCCTAAGGAAACGAAGCATAAGGTGAGATGCCAAATATTGAAGCCAGACACAATTATTGATTTTTTTGTTGCTGGTCTAGTCTATTGAGACTTTGTTATTCATCCATTTCATTTCACTTATATGGTCATGAAATTTTGCTGGTCTGGTCTCTTGAGACTTTCATTTCACTTTTTTTTTTTTCTCTTTTAATTCTTGGATAATTTTGATGATCTTGAGGATTTTGAACAAACAAGACTCTGGTTAAATGTGACTTAATTAAATATTGAATACATTCAAATTTAGATTTTGTAGTAAATAATATATTGCTGTGTTGGTTTTTTTTTTAATGTTTGTTTGATTCGGTTTTTTTGTTGGAAGCTAAAGTTTTATATTTGTTTTGGTTGGACTCATTACATTCTGTCATATTTGTTCATCCAAGAATCATAAACAAGAGGTTCAACATCTCAAAAGATAATTACTTGTTGCACGAAAAAAAAGAAATAAACTGGAGGTTAGTATATATCATAACTTTGATGTTTTCCCTTTGGTTACTACTAAAATTTTCAAATGCATTTTTTGGATCCGGAGGAAATGCTTACATATTTTATGCTGTCGTGGCTATATGTGAAACCCATATGTGCACATTATAGCTTTGATGTTGTTTTTTTTATTGATCCCTTGCATTTGTTTACGCAGAAGGCATGCAGAGCAGATACTAATGGATTAAATATCTAAAATTCAACTGAAGCAAAACCTATCCATGAAATCTCCAAAAGGCTTGGTGAATCTATTGCGAACATATCTCTAAGGATGTTTTATCATTGATATATGTTAAATCCATGTGTCATATTTGCATCCGTAACTTTTGTATGGTGTTTACCTTTTAGAGTACATTTCTTTTTATTCTTTTGGTTAATTCTTATTGTGTTTGGATTTTTATTGATTTTTCTTGAAATATATAGTTTTTATTGATCTTGGATTTCTTTGCTTGGATTTTTACTAATATGGTTTTATGCTTTTATATATATATATTTTTTTTGAGATAATTTTTATTTGTAGCGAATCCTAATTGCCACATATTTTTTTTAATTGTTGATTGTTATTTGGGACCAAACTATTCCCTGCAAATAACAATGCTTAGAGAACGGAAAAACTATTATTTCCAACGAAATATCTTCGCGGTAAAAGATATTTCCAGTGACCTATCATGAGTCTTTTTGATAGATAGACCTCCGTGGATGGTGTATTGTCCACTTTTTGTCTTAGAATGCCCTTTGATTTTCAGTTCAATAATCTGTCCAAGTAATTAAAAATATCTTATTTTTGTATTTTACACTCCATCATGACATTCTATATATACCTGGGTGAAATAGGCATGGTTCTGACCTCCTGATATTTATTCATTTTGGTCAGTGTTTTTCCACATTATGATTTGAGAAATTTTTAAGGATTATGCTTGGGGACCGAAGATGCCTCTTGCATGTATTTATTTGTTTATTTATTTTAACCATTTTAAAATATCTTTATACATTTTTAAAAAATTAAAAAATATCACTTGACTAATAAGTACTTTCTTAATTATTAATTAAAAAAATAAAAATTACAGTCGGTCCATTTATCAGTCAACTTTATGGGTCTAAGTACCATTTTTCATTTTTTAAATCCATGCCCCAGCATCACTCATATTCATTTTGCTGGGCAGGGATGACTTCGGGGACTTGTACAGGTACTAATATTTTCACCCACCACTCTTCCAAGGTAATCTGCGTATTGTCTTTATGGTCCATTTACAAAGTGGGACAGAGCTTAAGGGGAAGGATCAGAGGAAGTTCGTGAGGGTTAACCGACACATTAGGTATAAATCTTGAGCCAACTGTATTTACGCCAAATTTGTCTTAAGCCAGAATTCACGTCTCCTTGAGAAGCCTTCCTCCATTGTTTCCTTTTTTAGTAATCGTGGCCTCCCCAGTTTGGAAACTTTCATGATGTAAGGCCTCATTTATGTCTACTCCTTGTCCTTGACTTGCCAACTCACCCCATTTTCAGCCAATTTTGCAGATTATCCAATTTCCAAATGATCAAAGTCTAGCCGCCAGTGCCCTCCTTAGATTCAGTATTTCCTTTCTTGGTGTCACCATTGTCACCTACGCCGAAAGTTCTTGCCGCCAGTTCCGAGATTGGGCCATGGTCATTCTACCACCACATTTTTTACTAGCAAAAATATTGGAATTCACAAGCTGAGCTCGAAGCCAAGGGCCATATTGAGCTTGAGATTCTTCAGCCATCTTTCCATCTAATTTATGTCTTGTGCATCGGCCCCTTATGTTTCAGGACCCACACTGGAAACGGAAATTTTGCAGTCGTTCATACTTGAATTGTGACGTCTCGACTCCCACGTACAAAAAATTTTGGGAATCATGACATTAGGATGATGACAACACGGGTCACGCATCCCAACGACCAGTACCAAGTGTGTGCAACAAACAAACAGTGCACAATAAATACGCAGCGGATAATATAAATAAGTCACTAAGTACCAGAATTTTTTTTAATACAAATAACAAAATACAAAGCGTTTAAAAGTATAAACCAAATGTCCCAAAATAATACAAGAGCTGAAAAAGAACATAACACGAGTGATCCCAGATCACTCCTCCGGCGAAGCCAAATTCTCAATCTCGGCATCTACATCATCATCAATAAAATCTGCAGTACCATTAAATGGTACCGCAGGTAAGTTATAACACAACCAATTCTGAGATAAAAACACATTTAATGCAACCAACCATGCATGCATATGATGTACCATGCATGAAATCCAAAAACACATTTTTTCTCGAAAATAAATATTTTTCCAACACACGCCAAAATCTCATTTTGGCCCAAAAACATTTCCAATAAAACATTTCCACCATTTTTCCAGAAAATGACCCAAAACAAATATCCATCATTTTCTCAGAAAATGACTCACACAAAATCCATATCCAACACACGCTATTTTTCTAAAAAACAGCCATTTTCCATTTATCCATTAATCCATATGCACTATGCTCTCCCCTAGGGACCATCCGTACGTCCTGGCTACATAACGAGCGATACCCAGTTCCGCACTCAGTGCATTCGTGGCCAGGCATTCTCTAGCCCCCGCCAGCAGAAGGGCCACGGAGTCGGCATGTAACTCGTCCAATCTCGTTGTTACTCGGCGACAACCCAAGGGATGTCACTCAGTATATTCCGCTCCCGAGTGACCAAAGGAGCTCTACCAAGATAATGCCTCATCTTTGCTTGGGGTCGTGATACACACGCACCCAAAATCCATTCCACACATGAAAATTCATTTTTCAAAATATTCACATGATCATGAATGTAATTACACGAAAACCCAGTTTTCAATTTACAAACATGAACATGCGTGCATATGCAATGTACCAAACCGACAACAATATCCAACAACCAACCAAATCACAATATAACCAATCACACAAATACTGTGTCCTCAATCCATGCAACCTCCAAAACTCCTCGGACTCAGTCCGGAATAACCAACCAGAACACTGTAAAATGAGTTAGTACAAAAATAAATTTAAATCTCAAAAGATATTTGAGAAAATACTTACAGCGCTATATAGTAATTTTCGGAGGATCACGGATGAACTAGAAGCCCAAAACAGCAACTCCACAATGTAAAATACATTATGGCCATGGATCTCAAAAACCTACTTTTGAACGAAATCAAATCCAGACTTGAAATTGATAGAATAGGGCCTAGGGAGGTCGGTGAAGCTAATGGTGGTGGCCTTTGGCAGTGGGTGGCGGCATAATGGGCGGTTTATGGTCTGAAAAGTGTAAATCGGAGATGTGGTTAATGCGGCTTCACTGGTGACGGATCGGGGCTGGGGTTGGGTCCTATGGGTGCTGGGAGGTAGAGGAAAAAATGGTGAAGATATAGTGGCCGAACGGCAGCACTGGAGCAAATGGAATGCCGCTACTTCGAACGGGAAGTGCGGGCAAACGGCGGCGCGAGGGAGGCTGAGGTTGGAGGGGGATGGTCGCCGGCGGCTGGGGAGTCGACTGGGCTGGGCGATGATGATCACAACGGTGAGTGGTGGTGGCTGGGAGGAAGGGCCGAAATCGCATGGTGAGAGGGAGAGAGACGAGGGAGAGAGACGAGAGAGAGAGGGTCGAGCGGGTGAGAGCCGAGAGGAAATAAGAGAAGAAAAGAAATGAGAAAGAGAAAAAAATAGAGGGAAAGAAATAAGGTTCAATCCTCACATCTTGGATCACAAAAATGATCCAACGAAAAAGATTTTAAAACTGTAAACTAAATAAAATAATTCAAACGCAATGAAAGACTTAATTAAAACAATAATAATTTTAAAATCTAAAAACAACCCAATTTAAAACAAAGATCAATTTAAATACACAATAGTAAGTAATATTAAGAAAGCACATTAAAAATAATTTTCACAACTTAAAATATTATAAAATAATATAATAAAACCCCTAAAATTTTAAATCAAGAGAATCAATTTTTTTAAATTAATTAAAATAGTCTTTCATTAAAAATACACTAAAATACGGGGTGTTACATCCTCCCCCCTTAAATAAATTTCATCCTTGAAATTGGCAAGGTCAAACATAAAAGCTAAGACAGGCATAAGATTCGACTAAGAGCAGACTTAAGAAACATACCGGTAGGGTCAACCAAACAAATACAGATATTGTTCCCTCATGTCGGCTTCTCTCTCCCAAGAGAAATTTTGAGCCAATGGATCACCCCATGACACCTTTACCAAAGGTATCGTCCTGGACCTTAATCTTTGCACTTTCCAATCCACAATCTGCGTCGGAACAACTTCATAGGTAAAGTTAGGCTGAAGTTGAATGAGTTCCGGGTCAACAAAACACGGTTCTTGTTGCCGAAAACTCTTCTTCAACCACGACACATGGAACACATCATGCACATCCCCAAAATAATCCGGCAAAGCAACTCTATAAGCAACAAGCCCAACCTTCTCCACAATCTGAAAAGGACCAACATACCTCGGGCTAAGCTTTCCCTTCTTACCAAAGCGCTTAACGTCTTTCATAGGAGAGACTTTAAGGTAAACACAATCACCTTCCTCAAATGATAAGTCTCTTCTCCTCGTATCTGCATAACTCTTCTGACGACTTTGCGCTTCTACCATTTTATTCCTTATAACCCGAACTTGATCTTTCATTTCTTGAATCAACTCTGGCCCAATTAATTTACTCTCACCCACTTCATCCCAACACAAAGGTGATCCTGCACTTCCTTCCATACAAAACTTCATACAGGGCCATCTGAATGGAAGCATGAAAACTGTTATTATAAGCAAACTCTATTAATGACAACTGATTTTTCCAACTTCCCTGAAATTTCATGACACATGCCCGCAACATAACTTCAAGAGTCTGAATAGTACGCTCGAACTGACCATCAGTTTGAGGGTGATAGGCAGTACTGAACTTCAACTTAGTGCCTAAAGCTGCCTGCAAACTCTTCCAAAAATGAGACGTGAACCGCAGGTCTCGATCTGATACAATGCTCTTGGATACTCCGTGCAAATGCACTATCTTCTTAACATACAAACGAGTCAACTTCCCCAAAGAGTCGGTATTATTGACAGGCAAGAAATGAGCACTCTTGGTTAATCGATCAACAATCACCCAAATTGAGTTCTTTCCACTAGGAGTCCTCGGAAGACCTATTACAAAATTCATAGAGATGTCGTCCCACTTCCACTTAGGAATAGGGAGAGATTGAAGCTTACCAGTAGGTCTCTGATGTTCAGCCTTAACTTGACGGCACGTGTCACACTTCTCAATAAACATGGCAATATCCATCTTCATGCCTTCCCGCCAAAAATTTCTCTTTAAGTCCCGATACATCTTGGTGCTTCCAGGATGAACTGAATAAAGAGCGGTATGAGTTTGTACCAAGATTCTCTCTTTAAATTCTGAATCTCTAGGAATCACTTTTCGATCTCGAAATTGCAGAACACCATTCTTATCCAAATTGTAGTGCATGGGTTCTCTAGACTTCCTGACTCTCTTTCTGATATCTAATAACTTTGGATCCCTTCTCTGGAGAGTCTTCAAAATCAATCACTCAAACATCCAAAATTGAAGATAACAATTCTTCCTGCTGCGAACTCTCAATAAGAAGTCTCCTCATCCCACAAAGGAGAGAGTCCAAACCTGATGACTCTGCCTCATCTTCCAACTGAGACTTTCTACTTAAAGCATCAGCGACTAGATTCGCCTTCCCTGAATGATACTTGATCTCACATTGATAGTCGCTAATCAGCTCTAACCATCGCCTCTGTCTCATATTGAGATTCTTCTGTGAATCAGACTTTTATGGTCAGTGAAGACTTCACAGACTTCTCCATACAGATAATGATGCCAGATCTTAAGAGCAAACACCACAACTGCCAATTCCAAATCATGAGTGGGATAGTTCTTCTCATGAACTTTCAACTGACGAGATGCATAAGCAACAACTCGTCCCTCCTACATAAGAACACATCCTAACCCAAACTTGGATGCATCACTAAACACCACAAATGGCTTGTGTGGTTCCGGAAGTGCCAATACAGGAGCTGTTGTCAGTCTCTTTTTCAATTCTTGGAAACTCCTCTCGCATCTATTTGACCAAACAAATTCAGCATTCTTCCTAGTCAAAGCAGTGAGAGGTCCAGATAATCGAGAATATCCTTTCACAAATCTTCGATAATACCCGGCAAGTCCCAAGAAACTTCGAATCTCACGCACTGTTGAAGGATGTGGCCATGACAAAACAGCTTCCACCTTACTAGGATCTACAGCCACTTCATCTCGGGAAATCACATGTCCAAGAAATTTGACTTCTTCCAGCCAAAATTCACATTTACTTAGCTTTGCAAACAACTGATGTTTCCATAATTTCCCAAGAACCAGACGAAGGTGATCAGCATGCTCTTCCAAGTCTCGAGAATAAATCATAATATCATCAATAAATACCATCACAAAAGAATCCAGTTAAGGTCAAAATACCCGGTTCATCAAATCCATAAAGACTGCAGGAGCATTAGTAAATCCAAAAGGCATCATTTTAAACTCATAATGCCCATACCGCGACCTAAAAGCAATCTTGGGAATATCTTTATCTCTTATCCTCAACTGGTAGTATCCCGATCTCAAGTCAATATTTGAGAAAATAGCTGCTCCTTGAAACAAATCAAATAAATCATCTATCCGGAGAAGCGGGTACTTATTCTTGATAGTCACTTTATTCAGTTCCTGGTAGTCGATATACATTCTGAGAGTACCATCTTTCTTCTTAACAAACAACATAGGCGCTCCCCATGGTGAAGTACTAGGCTGAATAAAACCCTTATCGACAAATTCTTGTAGCTGAATCTTCAACTCTTTCAACTAAGCCGGTGCCATACGATAGGGAGCCTTATGCATAGGAGTGGCTTCAGGTTCCAAATCAATAACAAACTCCAACTCACGAACTAGAGGCAACCTGGGCAAATCATTTATAAACACATCGGGAAATTCATCTACAACTGGTATATCCACTAAAGACTTCTTCTCGGATGGCGTAGATACCACTTGAACTAAAAATGCATCAGCTCAACAAGCTATATCTTTCTTCGCTTGCATTGCAGATATAACTGTTGGCTTTGCCTTCAACTTACTTTCCACATATTCCAAGTAATCCCTTTCTGGAAGTTGGACCAATAACCCAACTTCTACAATTAATACACGCCGAATAATGGTACAACCAGTCCATCCCAAGAATAATATCAAACCGAGCAACTTGAATACAATTAAATCCGCTTCAAGTGTCCTTACACCAAAATCCAAAGGACAGACCATCGCGACTTTAGAACACCACACCATCTCGCCATTGGGAAAAGTCACTACCAAATATTGCGATAAGGGCTCCGTGATTAAGTTGCACATCCGTGCAAAAGTGGTAGATACAAAAGACTGAGAAGCTCCAGAGTCAAACAAAGTACATGCATAAAAATCATACAAACGGACTCTACCTGAACCAAACACATACACCAATGAAATCCAAAAGAAACAATAACCCACACCAAACATTAAATCCAAAGAATTAATTAAAACTTACTAGTAATCACCCTGGCATCTTGGGTCTCTGGCATCTCATAGTCGATGTCCCAAGGACTCACAGCATACACCCGAGCTTGCACTACTTGCTTCTGATTATTCTTTCCACCACGACGACCTCCACGATTTACTTGTGCTTGATTAGGACACTCACGAGCAAAGTGCCCTAACTGGCCACATCTATAACAATGGATGGTCCCACTCTGACGGCACTCACCCTTGTGAGCTCTATTACATCTGCTACAAACTGGGGCTCGACCCCCAATACGCACCCCAGAGGCTGCTTGTGATTGGGCCCCTATCCTTTGCACAAATTTTTGAGGCGACCTAGAACTGCTACCTTCACCAGAAAAACTCCGCCTTTTCTGACCTTGAGGGAAGGCCACTACAAAACTATTCTCATACTCCGCTATGGTAGCCATATCAATCAACTGCTGGAAATTTAGAATCTGATGGCAAGCCACTTGTCTGCATATCTCAGGTCGCAGACCCTCATAAAAATGCTCAGCTCGCATCTCCTCAGTAGAAATTAAGTGAGTAGCAAATCGCCCAAGCTCCATAAATTTATGGGCATACTCTTCCACGGACATATTCCCTTGCACCGAATTACCAAATTTCCGTGCCTTTTGCAGCCTCACAGAAACAGGGAAGAAACGATCATCAAATTCTTTCTTGAACTGCTGCCAAGACACAGCAGCAAAGGATCCCAACTCCATCACTAACAATTCTCGCTTGGTCCTCCACCAATCAGCTGCATTACCTTGTGGCATATAACTTGCATACAAGACTTGTTGAGTTTCAGTACAACCACAAACTTCAAACGTCCTTTCCAAGTCCTCTATCCACCTTCTAGCCCGCAATGGCTCCTCTTCACCAGTAAAAGCAGGTGTCCTATGCACTAGAAAGCACTCATAGGTGCATCCAGCTTGAACCCCTCTATTCAAATCCCCTTGGGGCGGCTGGTAATTGTGTTAGAGAAATTTCGTCATTCTGTTCAATGCCTTGGCTATGGCATAATTTCCATCACCCCGTGGCAACTCATCCTCAGGCACTTCAGTCGGCCTCCTTGGTCTAACCATTTTCCTACCAAGCATAACTTTCAACCCCACTTAAGTCTCCGGATAAAATTTAAATAAGAGTAAAAGCAACACCCAAATAAAATAAAATAATACAACAAAAATAAAATAAAATAAAACCAATAAAATATAACAACATAAAATAAATCAAAACCATTAAAAACAACATACTTCAAATCAAATAATTTCAAATCACAACTTTCAAAAATTTCTAGTACTTCACCTACTGGACATGTGGCTTTACCCAGAGTCGAACTGCTCTGATACCACCTATGACGCCCCGACTCCCACGTACAAAAAACTTCTGGAATCGTGATGTTAGGATGATAACAACATGGGTCACGCATTCCAACGACAAGTGCCAAGTGTGTGCAACAAACAAACAGTACACAATAAATACGCAGCGAATAATATAAATAAGTCACTAAGTACCAGAATTTTGTTTAATACAAATAACCAAATACAAAGCATTTAAAAGCATAAACCAAATGTCCCAAAATAATACAAGAGCTGAAAAAGAACATAACATGAGTGATCCCAGATCACTCCTTCGACAAAGCCAAATCCTCAAGCTCGGCATCTGCATCATCATCAACAAAATCTGTAGTACCATTAAATGGTACCGCAGCTAAGTTATAACTCAACCAATCCTGAGATAAAAACACATTTAATGCAACCAAACATGCATGAAATCCAAAAATATCATTTTTTCCGAGAATGAATACTTTTCCAACACACGCTAAAATCCCATTTTGGTTCAAAAACATTTCCAATAAAACATTTCTACCATTTTCCTAGAAAATGGCCCAAAACAAATATCCATCATTTTCCCATAAAATAACTCACACAAAATCCATATCCAACACACGCTATTTTTTCAGAAAACAAGCATTTTCCATTTATCCATTAATCCATATGCACGATGGTCTCCCCTAGGGACCATCCGCACGTCCTGGCTAAATAACAAGCGATACCTAGTTCCACACCCAGCACGCTCGTGGCCAGGCATCCTCTAGCCCCCGCCAGCAGAAGGCACGTAACTCGTCCGATTCCGTTGTCGCCCGACAAAAACCTAGAGGATGTCACTCAGTATATTTCGCTCCCGAGTGACTAGAGGAGCTCCACCGAGATAATGCCCCATCTCGGATTGGGGTCGTGATACACACGCACCCAAAATCCATTCCACACATGAAAACTCAATTTCCAAAATATCCACATGATCATGAATGCAATTACATGAAAATCCAGTTTTCAATTTACAAACATGAACATGCGTGCATATGCAATGTACCAAACCGACAACAATATCCAACAACCAACCAAATCAAAATATAACCAATCACACAAATACTCCGTCCTCAATCCATCCGACCTCCAAAACTCCTCAGACTCAGTCCAGAATAACCAACCAGAACACAGTAAAATGAGTTAATGCAAAAATATATTTAAATCTCAAAAGATGTTTGGGAAAATACTTACGGCGCTATATAGTAATTTTTGGAGGATCATGGATGTGCTAGAAGCGCCAAAACAGCAACTCCACAGTGTAAAATACACTATGGCTGTGGGTCTCAAAAACCTACTTTTGAACGAGGTCAAACTAAGATTTGAAATTGATAGGGTAGGGCCTAGGAAGGTCAGTGAAGCTAATGGTGATGGTCTTTGGCCATGGGTGGCGGCATAATGGGTGGTTTAAGGTTCGAAAAGTGCAAATCGGAGATGTGGTTAATGTGGCTTCACCGGTGACAGATCGGGGCTAGGGTTGGGTCCTATGGGTTGCTGGGAGGTAGAGGAAGAAGTGGTGAAGATATGGTGGCCAGATGGCAGCGCTGGAGCAAACGGAATGCCGTGGCTTTAGACGGGAAGTGCGGGCAAACGGCGGTGTGAGGGAGGCTGTGGTTGCGCCGATGGCTGGGGAGTCGACTAGGCCAGGTGGTGATGATCACGGCAGCGGGTGGTGGTGGCTGGGAGGAGGGGCCGAAATCGCACGGTGAGAGGGAGAGAGACAAGAGAGAGAGGGTCGAGCGGGAGAGAGCCGTGAGGAAATAAGAGAAGAAAAGAAAGAAAAGAAAAGGAGGAAGAGAAAAAAATAGAGGGAAAGATATGAGGTTCAATCCTCACATCTTAGGTCACAAAAATGATCCAACGAAAAAGATTTTAAAACTGTAAACTAAATAAAATAATTCAAACGCAGTGAAAGGCTTAATTAAAATAATAATAATTTTAAAACCCAAAAACAACCTAATTGAAATCAAAGATCAATTTAAATGCACAACAGTAAATAATATTAAGAAATCACATTAGAAATAAGTTTCACTACTTAAAATATTATAAAATAATATAATAAAACTCTTAAAATTTTAAAACAAGAGAATCAATTTTTTAAAATTAATTAAAATAATCATTCATTAAAAATACACTAAACTACGAGGTATTACATGAATAAAGTCTACAGTTGTCTATCACCAACTCTTAGCCACTTCCCCAGTAACAAAGGTTTTGTTAATTCAACTTCAACTCTTACTCGGAGACATCTTCCCTATCCCAAACCTTCCTTATCCACATTTACTGAAAGCACCTTTCCAATAGCCGAACTAATCTTTCCTTGTATTTCCTCAGACTTGCCTGCCAGAGGTAAGTTGTGAAGTTGAACCCAAGAAGGCTCATATGAGAATGATATTACATTAGGAGGTGTAGTGCCTTCAAAATCCTGGAGAGCTAAAAAGAGCACGATTAAAACCAAGGCCTTTCAATTAGCACTTTTTCCTTATCAGATTGCCTAGCTTTGGAATTCAAGAATGAAATGATATTCCCCCACTTCGTTAAAAGCTTCTTTGTTCACTCCTTTCTCCGTCCCAATCAGACCAAGAAGGCATTGCTTGCCTCTAAACCGCGAGTCACGAATAGCCTCATCAAAAAGATGTTTTATCTGTTCCTCTTCCTCTGTAGACTAAAGTCTAAGAGACATTCTTTGTCGTGGCAAAGATACGGAAACCTTACTCTCTCAAGAGGAGAAGAGAATGACTCCTTGCAACTGGTATTTTAACTCCCATGTCATTTGTTTTTATCCAATAAATCCTTTTTATTGTTTATATTTGGTAACAAGGAGACTGCTATAATGAGTTTTATATCGTACTGATTGTTTTTGCTAGATATTCGGAAAACGTTACGAGGACCTTTCACAAATTCCTTGGCTTTTGATCATTTTGTGCCTCAATCACTGCATTCTCTTAACAGCATGATAGATAATAGCATGAGGATCCCATAAAATTGTCAAAGAGTGCAACTGAATTTAAAGACACACTGGTAAAAGTTTGAAAAACTCTCATTTGACTCTTGTCCAACAGAATGTAATCTACTTTGATTTTCATCAGGAGAATGCAATATTCTAACTTTTGCATGTTTGAAATGAATTTTAGGTAACTTTTGCCAAGTTGTATTATCTAACTTTTGCAAGTATATTATATTGTGGTGCACTTCTATTTTTTAAGGTAGAGCCTTTGAGAGGGTACACGAAGACATGACCCTCGGTAATTTTCAAAACTTTGTGCCTGGTCTCTGACGCCATCGGTTTCTTGATCGCATACTACTACTGTCAGTTTCTAGTTGTGTAATTTTAAACGTTCTTACCAGTCTACTTCATTTTACCCTTCTACCTATCATCTACTCTCCTTATATGTGTGTTTATTATTTTTCTTCCGTGTTTTGATGCAGATATCATTGTATTGTTAAAGAATCATGTTAATTTCTTTATTTATTTTTTTCAACCATTTTTTCAACCATTTTTTTAAATCCATGCCCAAGCATCGATCACTCCTATTCATTTTGCTGGGCTGGGATGAATTCTGGGACTTGTACAAGTACGTACTAATTTCACCCCCGACTGCTCCAGGGAAATCTGCGTATAATTTGTCTTTATGGTCCATTACAAAGTGGGACCGAGCTTATGGGAGGAAAATAGGAAGTTCCTAAGGGTTAATTGACACATTAGGTATAAATCTTGAGTCAAATGTATTTACGCCGATTTCGTTTAGTAGAATGAAATGTTAAAACTTCCTTCTCTCTCTTCCTCTGTGTCCATATCAGTTGTGTTTGCAACGTTTTTCTTTTTTTTTTCAAAAATATAGAATTGTAACGCAATATCTTGCATCGGATTGGAGAAGAGGTACTTGAAGAAAAAAAAGGAAGAAACTGTAGATTTCTTGATCAAATTTTGGGCAATAGTTTTTTGACTTTACCCAAATTAGCTTGTTCAACGGGGAATTTAATGGATAATGCAACATCGTTATAATTGAATTAGAGTGAGATGAATGTCTTGTATATAATCCTTTTCGGTAAAGCAACTCCTGAAAATCGTTTCTTTTATTATTATACCTGCTATTCTACCATGGGCCTTCTGGAGAAAAACATTTGATAACGAACTGATTTTTTCATGTGTCGAGAACCCTTAATTTGCTTGATTTCTCAGGCAGGTAACATTTATACGACTTTGGGAGTATTTAAAACGCCAATTTTATTTTGAGTTGAGAAATTATAGTTATAGTATAAAGTGTATAAATGGTGTGCACTCTTTTTAAAAAAAAATAATAAATATAAAATTAAGAAAAAAAATATGAATTTTTTTGTAATAAATTTAAAATATATATATATATATGATTTTTCTATAACTTATCACTGTATTTAATATTATTCTTTTAAATTTGTCAGAAAAGTCATTGATTGTATTTTTTCAAAAAGTCTGTTAATTTTTTCTTTTAATTTCTTTTTTTTCACTAGGCGATTCTGTAGGGGCCGGGCCATTTAGCCCAGTTTAACCACCGACAATGGTGTAGTCATTATTATCCAATAGCGGTCTGAGCTTATAACTTCAGTAGCTAAATATGGGTGGCTCTAAATAGCCACCGCTGGAAGTCCCTGCCAGGCTCCCCGCTAGTATAAAGTGTCTTTTTTTTTTCTTTTTTTTCTTTTTTTTTTTTTTGCATCTTTTATATGTATTTTTTTTTAAAAAATTTAAAAATTTAAAATAAAATAAAATAATTATAATATTATTAAAAAATATTTTTTTAATTATTAAATAAGAAAAAACTAAAATAAAAAAAATTCAGCGATAACAACCAATGGTAGTCATCAGTAGAAAGAGTAGCATTTTCCAGCTAAATATATTGCATGAAGATAAATAGTAATTCAGGTATCTACTTTTTAAGCTTATTTTTCTCTCTCCGAACGGTCCAGAATTGAATTATAATAAATACTTTAAATAAAAATAAATTATATAAAAATAATTTTACAAATTAAAATAATTTTATATAATTATTATAAAATTATTTTTATTATAAATTAAATCTGATAAATCACTTAAAAATTACTGCAATTTATGATATTATTTTTATATAATCTTTTTATGTGTCATCTTAAATTATAGAGTTTTTTGATTTTTTCAGTGCGTATACTACACGAAGTGGATAAATTCAAGCCGACGGCCAATAGGTTCTTTCCCCAATAGCAGGGTCAACATCATACATGTGGAAACATGCAGTTTTCAACTAACAAGACCAAGTTAACTCGACTTTTTAAGGCTGCCGTGCACCATTTAGGGGGTTAGAAAATGTAGATATTTCACTCAAAATCAACCACAACTTTTAATTAATGGGCATGTTTTTGCATTCACTAGATGTCTAAAAATTAGGGGAGCAAGTCTTCGTTTGTTTTTATAGATAGATAAAATAAAATGAATTGAGATTAAAATTAAAAAGTTGAATAAAATATTATTAGAATATATTTTTAATATTATTTTTATTTTAAAATTTGAAAAAGTTAAATTATTTATTTTATTTTATAGTAAAATTTGAGAAAATTATAATAATTAAATGAGATTAATTAAGATAAACAATGAAAACAAATGAAACTAAAATCTGGTTTGATTAGGCAGATAAGATGAGATGTCGAGAATTAAATAAAATTTTATTAGAATAAAATTTTTTAATATTATTTTTATTTTAAACGGCGCTTCAGTTTCTCTATTCTCCGTGTTGCGTCCGAATGGTCAAAAGAAAAGTAAAAAAATCTGTGCGTACGGCGCTCTATAGATTTTTTTCGTTCTCTTCGTCCAAACCCAGAAAGACCTGCTTTTCTTTTGCCTGCTCGGTCCCAGCCCTTGAGTCTTTTTTTATTTTTTATTTTTTTATCTCTTCCGTCCAATATTCAAACACCAAGAGGTTGGTGCCTTTTAGAATTCTTGTCTTGACTTTTTTGACTCGCCTTTTTTTTTTTTTTTCTTATGTATTTTTTTGCCTATATAAAAATAAATAAAAATTAAAAAAAATATATAAAAAATATGTTACGCATGTAAAAAAATATTATCCAATTAAATTGTAAATCATAAAAATTAAACATTAACTATACTATAAATCAATTTAAATCACAACTTGAATTTATGTGTATTAACTATTTTTTTTATCTAAAATTAATGATAATGTAATAAAATAAATAAAATATATCAATTCTAGATATATAAAATATGCAATAATTCAACTCAATCAACCACCAAAGCATAAAAATCAGTCCATATAAAAAGTGTTATATACGGAGTGAAATAAGCACATGAATTCGTGAACTAACAAATAGCCACACTCTCTCCATGAGTGACAATTTCATTTCTGTACTCAATCCCAATTTATTTGAGAGATTATTTCTGGACAAATCCTCACCGAATTACTTTGTAAAAAAGGTGACCATACCTTTAAATTTTTAAGGGTAAAAAAACTTTTTTAGATGGCCTCATTTTTAAAAAACTGATCGAACTTGGACCTAGCTTTATTCTTCATTTTCTTCCATCGTTTTCTCATGAACCAAACAACTTTTTTTTTTTTTTTTGCAGCAGCAGCTTCTAAGGCAAATATAGGGGAAAAAACGAGCCCCACCTGCACTCTTCAAAGCCGACGATGCGTTTGGGTTGGTCGGCTTGAGGACAGAGCCAGTTCAATGGTAATTTCATTTAGGTCATTGCCTAAAACCTCCTCCTTTATGTAAGGCTTCTAAAAATAAAAATAATTTTTTTTTTAAAAAAAATTACTTATTGAAAATAAAAATAAAAACCATTTCATTAAATAAAATCTTAAATAATTTTTATAGTTTTGAATGTGTGGAAGGCCCATAATACTAAATTTATTATATAATACAACGAATTTTTTTTGATAAATAATACAATGAATTATTTATATTTTAAATAATTTTTTTTAAAATCTTGCTAAATTGAGACACAAAATCTGCATTGAGGTATCATTTTAAGTTGTTGTTATAAATATAAATTCACAAAAATTGTATTTAAAGATTTTAAATAAAATTTTATTTTATTGAAAATTTTGAAATATTTTATATAATAATATATATTTTATTATATTATTATTACAAATGACAACTCACTTAAATTTTACCTTAACCCTCAATTTATACTCTGTATGAGAAAGGGAGAGGTGTTTACGTGTAGAGAAATGAAGTAGAAGAGGATGTTTTGAGATGCAGGTTCTCTTTTGTTGGATGCCTTACTTATGGAAAATGATAGGTTACTATTCTTCTACTACTAATTTACTACTCTTTTTGTATTTGATTTTTTTTTAATTTTTTATTTTACTTAATGGTTAAGGAAATGATTATTAGTAAAATTATATATTTTTTTAATTTTTTCTTAATAATTAAGGATGTTAAAAAAATACTTAAAACTAAAATGATGAAAAAATAAATATACTACAAGTAGTAAATGGGTAGTAGATAGGTAGTAAGCCTATCACTACCCCTTACTTATCGTGTTGTGATTGGCCGTGATTTATACCCATTCGGCTGCAAGCTTTTCCCCTAATTTTGATCAGATCCCGCAAGTATCGATGGGCTCAACTGGAGTTGAGAGCCTTATTTGTTAGTCCGAGGCAATATGGGCGGGAACCCAGACTGAACCATCCATGTGCAAGTCTATATGATTTTTAATGGGCTTTGATTACCTTACTAACATTAGGGTATCAGACTACCCAGATTCGGGCCCCCAGGCCTCATAATGAATATTAGTGGGCTGACATTAGAATCAGAACATTAGCAATGGTTTATTGCCAAGTTTAAAATTTGTAAAAGAGTTAAAGTTTTGAATAAAGTTAAAATTATTGAAGATATTAATAGATGTTGGACTATTTATTTTAAAATAAAAAAAATAATATAATATTATGTATTTTAATAATAATATTTTTTAATCAATTATTTTTTTTTTATATTTTACAAATACACTCTATATATTAATTAATAATTTATTGTTTACTTAAAATTTTTATTTCCCAACTATTTTTTATATCATCCTAAGTATCTAACATAATATAGTCTTGTTTATAAAAGATATTTCCTAAAACATTGGGGCATAATATAACCTTGTTTACTAATGAAAGTTTTAAAAATAATTTAATAAAGCTTTTTTATTATTTGTGAATAAAATATGGATTGATGGGTAAATAGTGACTCTCCAACTTTAAAAATTCTTTTAGAGTTATTGTAACTCAAAGTAGTTAAAGGTTTTTAGTTACTACAATCCAGGTCATTTATACAAAACTTAACTATATTTTAAATTTCACTACAATTGATTAGTCCATTGTCAGTACTCTAAGCGCCGTCCAGAATCTTTTAAACTTGCATTAGTACTGGACATATACCAGATCTACAAGTTTATATTTACGGGGGTAAATTATTATAAAGATATTAAAAATATTTTTACAAATTCAAATAATATAATCAATGTTCTTGTATATACATGAATACCAAAATGTCACAAATTTTAAAAACTATTATCAATATCCTATTAATTAGAAATATATATATATGTGTGTGTGTGTATGCTTAAAAAATGATCATAATAAATAAAGATAAATAAGATCAATTCTCCAGTATATAACACTGTTTTTATTATTATTATTATTATTATTATTATTATTATTATTACTATTATTATTATTATTATTATTATTATTATTATTATTATACTGATTTTGATTGCTACATGGATGCTAAACCTTTTGATGGCATTATTGCATGCATGGGTGGGAATAGTGTTTTCCAAGTTAAAATGTATAATCTCAAAGATATTGATTGGTCAATTTTAGTGTACAATTTGGTAGTACCGCACTTAGAAAGAAGAAAAGTCTATACTCTCTAGGTTGGTGATGAACTCTAAGCTCAGCTAGGACTTAGCAAAAATTCAAAAATCCGACTCTAAATCTAGTTTTGTTCCAACTCCATTCCAGGTTTGCTCTAACTCTGAAAAAACAGAATCAGAGTCGGATTTATTTTAGTTCTTCAATCGAAGTTGGAGGTGTCACTAGATCAACTTCGACTACGATCCGATCCAACTTCGACTTTATGCTCCGATTTCGACTCCAATTTTGCACTTTGACTCTGATATTATACATATATTATAAAAACTATATGTATTTATCTATATATTTATCATATATACTAGTATATTTATATATATAATTATATAACTAAAATTTATATAGTTAAATTCAATATGTAATATACTAATATGAGCTAATTATTATAAAATAAAATACTTATACTATAATCTTATAAATAGACTAATGATAGTGATAAGTGAGCAAAAGTACACTCTAAGTATCTTATTATTGGATTAAAATGTTAAAATATAAATAGAAATAATGAGATAATTTATATTATTGAATTTAATATCTCTTCACATGAGATATATTTGAGCATGATTTTATGATATTTTAAATCTCAAATATTGCATTATTGGTTGGTGAGAGATAATTTACAATTGAGCTTTACACTTAAAATTTTTAAAATTTTGCTATTCGGTTTTTACATTTGCTTTTATTTTGATGGCAGCTGCATGAAGTAAAATGGATAGCAACATATATATACATATATACATATATATACATATATACATATATATACATATATATACATATATACATATATATACATATATATATATATATATATATATATATTTATATAAGTGAAGGAATCGACCCAGCACTCAGTAGTTTTTTGGCTTTATCCCTCTCAAAATGCATGTACACGGCTTGGCTTTAGAAGATGGAATGAAACACGGACATGAAGGAGCAGATTTGTTTGGAGTTTCTATTTTAGACGCAAGGTAGAGATTTTAAAGGGAAAGCTGAAGGCAACACGTGGGATGAGAAGTTTGAATTGATTTTGAATTCCTTTTATTCACTTGGTCTTCTTTGTTTTGGGTTGGAGATGTAAGAAAGGGAGAGTTTTGGAATTAAACTAAGAAAAGGAGCTGGAGCTTTTTCTTTGGTTTGACTTGGTCTTCACGTAAGAAAGGATGAGTTTGGAATTTACTTTGACTTGGTCTTTTCTTTTTGCTTTGGGGGGACATGGAAGGGGAGGGGAGTTGGATGCTTTTGGCTTGGCCTAGTGGACCCACACACGGAGATCGAAAATAAAAAATTGCTCATGACTGTCATTTGTTCTATTTTTTTTTTTTTTTTGAGATTTTTGTTATATATTATATTTATGAATAACTAAATTTTCAATTAGAACTAGGGATGAACTTACATACTAAATAATATTTTTAATTTATTTTTTATTTATATATTTGATTTTCTATTATTAAAATTCTTTTTTTATCATTCTCAATTCATTGTTGATGTTTTATTCTCTGAATAATCGTATAATTTATTCTGTTTATAGATTAAGTCATACTTTCTCTATTGAATGATTTAGCGCTTTGATTATATTTGGATCAATTATTTATCTATATTGATTTAATTTTTTGCTGTAATATCTCTTCCTGAGTATATTGTCATCGTTGAATTTTTTCAATAGTGATAATAATTTATATATTTCAAAAGTGGTGAATGATTTTTCAAAATCTTACATTTGGTTTAATCTTGACTTATAAATTTATACCTTCCGATTGAGAATTTTGGAAATTGAGTTCTCAATTAAGTTATTCAATGAATTAAAAATAATTAAAATACCAGATTTGTGCAAAGGATTCCCAACGCTTTACTGTTTCTCAAATTTGAGTATTTTTTCCGTTAGTTTTTTTGCTTCACTTTAACTTGCATTTAAAAATTAATCTTTGTTCTCTATTAATCATTTAATTTTTTTCTTTAGTTTCTTTGATCCTCCTACTATTCTTTTAATTTGTCTCTCTTTGGAATCGACACTTCAAAACTATGCTACAACTAACGCATTATTCTTTGGGCGTAATCAAATAGTTTAGTATATGTAAATATCATAGTATTACTACCATAAATAATCAAGTATAGAAATAAATTAGATACTAGCATTTAAATAAGTTTAATATAATAAGTTAATAGTACATATACTAATTTATTAAAGTATAATAACATATAATTAGACACTATATAGAAAGCCTATGTATATAATTAAGCTAGAAATAAGTTAGACATTAGTATAATAACATGTAATATTAATGTATAATTACATGTAATTAGACACAATAGTATAAGTCTTGTATAGAAATAAATTAGACACTAGTATAGAAATATCTAATAAGTCTAGTATAATTAGTTAATAACACATAATACTAATTTACTAAAGTATATTAACATGTAATTAGACACTGAAAATAATATGTAATACTATAGTATAAGTCTAGTATAAAAATAAGTTAGATATTAGTATATAAGTAAATTAACATTGAATGATTTTGTTTTAGTTTTAATCTTTTATAAAAAATGAAATTTGAATGCCCACAAAAAATTATTTTTTTAAAAGGGCTAAATATGAAGCTATAAACAAAGCCCAAAGTTGAAAGCCTAAATCGGACTTAGCTTCAAAAACTCAGAGTCAGAGTCGGATCGAAGCCAACACAAGTTGGAGTTCGAATTTGAACTCTACCAGATTTGAAGTTGTAGTCGGATTTAAAAGAATCTGACTCCAACTAAGTCGGTGATCACCTTAAGCTCAACATTACAATAGGTCCCTTTTTTTTTTCTTTTTACCAAAAAAGTCATCACAAAAGGTCAAACTTTTGTTGGAAAAACTTTGCTTACACGATGGATAAAATGATAGATATATAATCTTTTTTTACAACTTTTTATACAATTATGTTTTGAATGAGGAAAATTTTTGTAAAGTAACTTATAAAAGTAATATAACTTTACGTAAATAGCCTCAGTTTAAAATATGGTTGTATTAAAGGGTTATAAAAAGGATTGTACATGTATCATTAGTCTTGATACATAGGCTACAAAAGCCAGATGGAATTAATGTTGGGATCCTTCCGAAAGGGATAAACCCTATAACGGCGCAACGGCATGGAAACTTAACCATATCACAATGAGATTCAGGTCTATGAAGATATAATCGAGCAAGATATCCATGTTGGATAGATGACATTAACGACCAAATCGTGCTAGAGAAGGTAACATTAGCTAGGCACAGAGAATCATACCTATGGAAAAGTCTCGCCATATCAAGTCAGTCCAACATATATAAATATCAAAATTTTGGATTTCATTTCAGTGACCATTCCAGTTGAAACACTGGAACATAATATTTTGATACTACTATATTTCTGTGATACCCTATATGATAAGGATAGGCGTAGGTGGTGTATGAGATCCCACATTGCTTGGGAATGAAAAGTTCTTGCTCTTTATAAGGTTTCAATAGGGCTCTAATTGTATCATTAACTAGTCCTTTTAGAGTAGGAAAACACTGCTCGTAAGCGTCCTATGTACCTATAAGTGTACCCATCCAACGTGGCAAGTTAAAAAGTCGGCGCCAACATGGTTCCAACTGAATTTCAAACTTTTGAATTCATTTGCTAAAATGGTGCGTTTAGCAAGACAATGAAAGGAAAACCCTATCCCTTCTCCTTCTCCTTCCCCTTCCCCTTGTACGGAGCTTCATACATTTTTCACTAAATTTCTCTTCTCCTTCATCTATTCCCACACCCTTCACCTTCTCCTTCGTCTATTTCGCACCCTTCTTCCAAATCTCATTCAGAAAAATCCAAGCTTATTTTCTATGGAATAAAATGTGGAAACTTGATAACAATTGAAAAAGAAGCAGAGAAGGGAAAAACATGTTACCCGCACCAGGTAGAATCCAAAAACCCAAAAAAAAAAAAACAAGAAAAGTCTTAGAGGCAGACATATAGCATACAAACACACACTCAAAGCATAAAACATGTCTCGATAGCAACACAGTGGTCCTATGACCATTTTGGCAAGAATGTTAACTGGGTCCATGTTAGAAAATCATATCTTCTACCAATGATACTTTAGAGTTGCAGAACTATGTGGAACTAATGTAATGGAGTGAAGAAGAAAAGGGACCCCACGAGACTCACAGAGAAACTTTTTCAAGAATGTGGTCAAGGAAGTAGCCTCTCAAATTTTTCTATCGTTCTTTGGTCTTGCTGATCGAACCAAAACAAGAGAGAAATTTAAGCTACGATTATTTATTTTGTAAGGAAATAGCTGAACTTGACTGAGATTTAGAGATTTCTGGACAATCACCAATCCAAGCAATCCCACTAGCAATTTGCAGTAGATGGAGATAGAAATCTATAGTAGATGAAGATGGAGATTTTGTGAACTTGCGTGCAGATTGAGAGTTTCTCAGGAAAGGGAAGGTGAACATGTCTCTACTCTCTTCTCTTCATGTTTTTTTTTTTTAAATTAACATCTGACCAAAGCATCCACGTCAGGATCGGTACACATATCGGTCCGTAAATTCGCTTGTATGTTGCAGAACCGTTTAGCGTATAGGTCATATGGTTTGGGCTTTTCATTGGTACCAGAGACAAGTTTGAGATTCTGCATAATATAATAAGGTGTTTGATGAAATTTAAGGTTTTAGAATTCTGTAGGCACCAGGATATGATTTTTAAGTTATTTGGTTTGAGCATTTGCAGACTTAAGGTAGGTGGCCTACGAAATCTGAGATTTTAAAGTGGTAGATTTTAAGAAATGATTTTTTATGACGTTTGAGGTTTTAGATTTAGTAGGCTTATTACATAGACTTTAACAAATGATTTATATAAGATTTTAAGATTTAGATTTTCAAGGTATACATAAGCTTAATCGAAAGCCAGGTTTGAGGTTCTGTAGACTATAATATATGAGGTTTAGAATATCTATGGGCTACGAAGTTAATTCAAATTGGAGGTATAGAAATTTAAGGGTAAGAGATGATATGTTGAAATTTAAGGTTTGAGACACTGCAGATTTTATAAATTGAGTTTTTAGAAACTTGAGGTTTAGAGAAGCTACATATTTTAAAAGTGATACGGATGAGATTAAAGGTCATAGAATTTTTCTGGCTCCAGGATATGATTTTTTGATGGTACGTCAAGTTTTCACACTTGTGGACCTATGGAATGTGTCCCACAAAATTTGAGGTTTTAGATTTTGCATATTTTTAAGGAAATGATTTTTATGACTTTTGAGATTTTATTTTCGATAGGCGTAATTCTATGCACTGGTTAAATAGGGGATTTGCTTAATCTCAGATGTATGTGAGTGAGATACAATGTGTTTAGGACTATAAGTTGTCATAGCCTGCAGCAGAAGCGTGGTTTTTGGTAATATGATGGTTTGAGAGTTTATTTTTCCTTTAGTATGAAGTTATTATATTATGTGGAGAATTCAAAATTTATTATTAGGCTTGTAATTCCATTGTTGAGGTTTGTATTTTAGGCTTAAACTAGATCCTGAGATGTATGAAGATCAACACTGGATGCGTGAAAGTGTATACCAAGAGGATTAGGAGGTATTTAAGGTACCGGGCGCGAAACATGGGAAAGTAGAATATTGGAATGTTAACTTCGACATAATTATTGAGGAATAAATTAGGCATGGATACACTGACGTTAGGTATAGCAAATTTTGAAGACGAAATTTTCTTTAAAGGGGGAAGGATGTAACACCCACGTCCAGCACCAAACCACTTTCTAATTTTCTATTTTTTTGGATTAAGACGTATGAAGAGTGTAGTTAATTTTTGAGCATTTTCTTTATATTGATTGTGGGTCCAAATTGTATTTTAGCGAATGTCGAATTTTTTATTAATGGGCTTGCTATTTTAGTATTAATGAGACACCATGCTCTCTGTAAGCCACACCCGATCCTTCCCATGATCTCTCTCTGTCTCCGTGCCCTCCCTCCCTGATCACTTTGTCTCAATGCCGTGCCGCCGCATTGATCGCCTGTGAACTCTGCCCAGCACTACCCCGTTGCGTCTCTCCTTCCCTCTCGGTGAATATGGACTCCTCTCTATTACACGGTGTAGTTTGAGTTGCCTTTTAGGTTCCAACCGTACCAAAGAATCCATTCATATTTATGGTCAATTCTCATAAATACCCCTGGTTACACGTTTTGCTTGATTTTTAATTTACTCTATGAAGGCTTTGTTTTCAGTATAATTTTCAATACAGAAGATAGTAAGGGTTTTAAAGTATATTACTTATTATTATATTATTTAAGAATTTTTATAAATGAATTTCAATAGTAAGTGTTTAATTTTCTTTTCTTTTAACGCTTGAGATATGATTAAGTCTTTTTTTTTTTCAAATGAATCTTTGAAGTTTACTGTAATAGATTGTATTATATTAAGTTGGAGTTGTCTTATCTAGTGGATGTTGATGAATTTGGTAGTGATGATATTTTAGGATTTCAAGAAATTTAGATTTTTGGGAAAATAAGTTACTTAGCGTTTCAGGTTTAAGTATTGAAAAATGTGTTGCTTTCAGATATTTATGGAAGCTACATGGGAACCTTATAGGTGACGAGTAATTTTTATTCAGCACCGTTGTGAAGAAATTCAGTTACGAGGTCCTGGTAAGCGAGGTTCTTATATTAGTCTTTGCATAAAAAGAAATGAAACGAAGTTGATTTTTAAAATATGCATGTTTGTTTTGAAAAGAAATGTGAAACAATCTCAGTTATTTGTTTTGCATTTACTCATGAAATATGTACAAGAATGAAGTACTTGTTGTCATGATTGGTATAAACATGAGCTGATTTTAGCATTCTACTTCTAAACTGTGAAAAAGAGCAAATATGAGATCTAAAAAGTTTTGCTTTGATTAAATGAAGTTTTGTTTTTGTTATTCTTGAATACGTGAAATGATCTAAAACTATTCAGTATATGAATATGATTTGGTTCTAATGATGTTCTGTTCATTTTTTGTTAAGGCCCTGCCATAGGTATAATAGTAGTATACGGCTCAGCCACGGGCATAATGGTGGTTTATAACCCTACCACGGGAGTTAAATATGATATACGACCCAACCACAGGTATAATGGTGGTTTATAACCCTACCACGGAGGTTAAACATGGTACACAACCCAATCACGAGTATAATAGTGGTTTATAACCCTAAAAAAGGGTTAAACATGGTCTCTGTCCCGATGCAGTGCTTTGATATGATATGAAAATGATGTTTCAGATTTTGATATGCCAAAGGATTTTTGAATAAGAAAGTTTTATGAAATTTTGTTTTGATATTTTTAATAACATGTTTTGATTACACATTCTAAAAGCAAATAGTCTAATTATGCAATATGAAAGTATATGTTTTGTTCTGCATTCTAAGTTTTGTAAATGCTCATATTTACATACTAGTTTTTGTTTTCTACTTACTGAGTTGTTGATAACTCACACATTATCTCTATAAGATTTTTCAAATATTTTGGATATTTCAACTGAAGATCAAGTTTATGAAGTATGGGTGTGATGATTTAAGTATAGTGGATTAAGCATAGATAGTTTTTTTTGTGTATTGGCGATTTTAATTAGGAAATTTTATTGTGTTCTGATGACTAGGCATTTTGAAAAATTGGTTGTATTGAAGAAATTAGTTTGAACCATAATTTATTTATGATATTGGGAATTTAGAGTTTATAATTAAATTGTTGAAACATGAGTTTAAGTGATAAGAAGTAACTCTCTGACCCCATATGGGACCAGGGCATTACAAATAGTATCAGCTCTTATATCAATAAGAGATGTGGGACTTGAGCCATGCCACCTATGACAGACTGTTCCAATGAGGAAGTCAGAAATTTAAGAAGGGTAGACTGTGATACCTAGATTCGGGCCCTCTGACCTCATAATGAATATTAGTGGGCTGACATGTGGATCACATAAGATCATTGGCAATGGTTTATTGCCAAGTTTAAAATTTGCCTAAAAATTAAGGTTTTGAATAAAGTCAAAATCATTGAAGATATTAATCAATGTTGGACTATTTATCATAATAATAATATTTGTTAATCAATTTTCTTTTTTTATATTTTGCAAATACACTCTATATATTAATTAATAATTTATTTTTTACTTAAATTTTTTTTTTCCCAACTATGTTTTATTTCATCCTAAGTATGCAACATAATATAGCCTTGTTTACTAATGAAAGTTTTAAAAATAATTTAATAAAGCCTTTTTGATTATTTGTGAATAAAATATAGGTTTGATAGGTAAGTAGTGACTCTCCAACTTTGAAAATTCTTTTAGAGTTACTGTAGCTCAAAGTCTAAGCTAAATGTTTTTAGCTGGTACAATGCAGGTCATTTATACAAAACTTAACTATATTGTAGATTTTACTGACAATTGACTAATCCAATATCAGTACTCTAAGCGCTGGCCAGAATCTTTTAAATTTGCATTAGTCCTGGACATATTGCAAATCTATAAGTTTATATTTGCGGGGGCAAATTATTATAAAGATATTAAAAATATTTTTACAAATTCAAATAATATAATCAATGTTCTTGTATATACATGAATACCAAAATGTCACAAATTTTAAAAACTATTATCAATATCCTATTAATTAGATATATATATATATATATATATGTATATATATGTGCGTGTATGTATGCTTAAAAAATGATCATAATAAATAAAGATAAATAAGACCAATTCTCCAGGATATAACACTGTTTATTATTATTGTTATTATTATTATTATTATTATATAAGAGTATAACACTGATTTTGATTGCCACATGGATGCTAAACCTATATTGCACCACAAGAGTCGCTAACAGCCTATTAATGAGAACCGCCGCCAGTTCAGACCCCGCCACCACGTGAACCTGCATGGGATGTTTCTTGAAGGCTACTTAAATGATCAGTATCTCAAAGTGAACATTATTGTGAGAATATTGGTACTCGATCGAGACATTTATAATGACATGAATGAAATATAAATGAATTTTCACAAAATGAAATTGATCTTCAATCTGTACCTCATAAATTTGTAAAGTCAA
The DNA here is from genome assembly GCA_029856935.1 of Cyclocarya paliurus. NCBI lineage: Eukaryota > Viridiplantae > Streptophyta > Magnoliopsida > Fagales > Juglandaceae > Cyclocarya > Cyclocarya paliurus. Next base: position 13,722,689 of record CM056955.1, read on the forward strand.
GGTCTTCTATGGATGTTTCAAAAAAAAAAAAAAGGTCTTCTATGGATCAGTAAATTAACGTACGTGCATTAAAGACGAAACAAGAAGATTCGTGCCTCCTGGCCAGTACTGTCCCAATCCATTGTGAAGACGATAGCATGAATCATAATTGTTCCAAGAGCCGTCGGCCCTGAAAGCATGCATGGTCGTCCTCCATGAAAGCATGCATGCATGGGAACGTGATGAACTGTATATTTAAATCGTAGCGGTAGAATAATAATGGATAGCTGGATATTGTTAGGGTTGTAGAATTCCGGGGATGCTATGACTGAAATATTTTGCGTTGTAGTACTAATTAAGTAATTTTCATTTGAAATATATATATATATATATATATATATATATATATATATATGGGTCGTTTGTATATATTGACTATTGAGTTTATAAGGACAAAAATACTTCAAATTTTTGCTTGATTTAAGAGTTTTATCAGGTGGGAGAGACAGAATATTCCTGCTATAAATTTAATAAGACGTAATAAAATACTTTATAATAAATTTACTTAACATATAGTACGTATCTATCTCTCTCTCTCGCTCTATATATATATATATATATATATATATATATGAAATCATGTCGGATTCTAATTTGGGTTCTCATATATTCATAGAAAATTCATTTGCAAAATATACTAAATTAACTAAAAGTGCATTCATATTTTGGGACAAAGTAACCTTCATTTATTAGCTAGGGAATCAATCGGTTAAGCTTTGGATTGTCTTTTATTATTTGAAAAGTGGTAGAGGCCACTACAAGAGATTAGGTTTTTTGAGACAAAAAATTGTCTCAAAAAACCCACATTTCGTCCCTAATTGTTTTTTGAGACGAAAAATTTTTGTCTCTATTTTGTCTTAAAAGCTTGTCTCAAAAGATTTTTGGAGATAAAAATTGAATTTCGTCTCAAAAAATAATTTTTAGGGATGAAATTGAGTAGAACCAGTTGAACCTATTCAAACAGGTATTTTTTTTAAGATGAAAATTTTTCATCTCAAAAATCCATTTGAATGAAAAAATATAGATTCGAACCGACACGTACCATTCGAATGTAAAAAATATTCGTTCTAACAAATGACCACACTGGGTCCACTGAGCCCAAAACTCTTTTCATGCGAGCCTTACATCTTCTCATCCATAACCTCCAAACAATCAAACCTGGCACCAAGCCAATTAACACCCTCCTTTGTGAGGACTTTTTGCCACAACTGAACCACCTGGTCACTTTGCTCCACCAAGTGTTCGGCCCCATGCAATGAACTCCCAGAGCCAACGCAGCCCTCTTCCAGACTTCTCTCGCCAACTCCCCCATGCTAAAAATTTGATCCAATGTTTCCACCCTCCTATCTACACAACAATCACACCTTGATGCTAATGGGATTCCAAGGGAACAAATGCGTTCATCCATCGGCAAACAATTAAACCGTGCTTTCCATATATAGACTGCTGCTTTTTTCGGGAGGTACTTCTGCCATAGCCACTCTACCCATGGTACCTCATCATTATCACTTCGCACCCTGGTAACCTCCCATGCCGAAGCCGTAGTAAATACACCATCTCTGTTAGGCTTCCACACCACTAAATCCAAGCGATATCTATACCCTCCCACCTCATTAACGATTTTAGCAGATTTAGTAGGACCAACCAAATCATGTAGCAAGTCTACATCCCATTCCCCATCTATCCAACACTCTTTAACTTTGAGTCTCGAATTTTCCAGAATTGCTGTTGATTCACAAAAAGGACCATTCGACAACCACCTGTCAAACCAAAAAGAAGCTTTGCCCTCCCTAATACATACCTTCATATTAGTCATCACCTCAGGAAGGACCTCCAAAATCGCCTTCCAAAACCTCTAGTCTGAGGACTTTTCTTCACATAGTGCAATGTGCTCTTTACCTTCCAACTCGCCACTTTTTTCCTTACTTTGCCAACCAGAGGCTCTAACATACGAGCTGTAAATCTCCCTGAGACTAGCAGACCCCCCAAATAAGTGGCCAAAAATGAACCTTTATTGAATCTCGTCAACTGCAGAAGACTTGCTCTTTGATGAAATGAAAGTTTCTTGGAAAGAGAGAGGGCATACTTTTCTTTATTGATTAACTGACCTAACCACTGCTCATAAGTTTCCAATGTCTTCAATAGCATCTTCATCAACCTTTTTCCTTCATTAGAAGAGATCAACAAATCATCAAGATAAAGCAAATGAGACACCAAAGGTGCCCCATAAGGATGATAAAATGCACCAATTTTACCTTCTTCAAACCTCTTCTTAATTAACCTGGATACCACCTTTTCCATTATAATAAAACAAATATGATGAAAGTGGATCCTCCTGCTTTAAGCCCCTCGAAGGTTAGAAAAAACCTTTGCACGTACCATTTAACATTATAGAAAACCAAGGCAAGCTTATACATTTCTTCACTAACATACACAAATGAGAAGAAAAACCCGAGCCATTCAAGACTAATAATAAAAAATTTCAATCCACCCAATCATAAGTCTTGGCCATGTCTATTTTTAACATCACATTCCCACCCACAGATACATGGTTCAAGGAACTAACCATCTCTTGTGCCAGCGTTATGATTGAGCTGTATTATTGCATATTTTATACATTTAAAATCAATGTATTCTTAATTATTTTATTATTTTATCGTTGATTTTAGATGAAAAAATGATCAAGAGGCAATAAATCCAAGTTATGAATTGAATTGATTAAAAGTATAATTTATGCTTAATTGTATAGCTTGTGATTTAATTGGGCAATATTTATTTAAATTGCACAACATATATTTTTAGTTTTTATTTATTTTATTATTTTTTCTAATTTTATTTTATTTATTTATTTATTTATTTTTGTTGTTTGTTCTTTGATTATATATTACTTATTTTTTTATTTATTTTATTTATTTATTATTTATTTTATTTATTTTTATTTTTACAGGTACTAAACGACATGTCGTTTTGCAAAAACGACTTGTCGTTTGCTGAAGGGTCACAAAACGACCGTCGCCAAAACGACATGTCATTTTTCATGAGAGAATTGCCTGCCGTTTGCAGCCGACGACATGCCGTTTCGACACGAACGGCACGTCGTTCGGTTCGTCATCTACCTCTCGCACTGCGCTTCGAGCTACAATGCCGTCGTGCACAGCAGCTCTTCCGCCGGCCACCAGCAGCTCCAGACGACGCCGGCGACCAGTTCTCCACCACCATGCATGGCCAAATACACGTCCAACTCCACGAAGCACCACCGCATGCGCCGGCAACACCAACCTCCATTACCGAAGCACGAACGGACTCGCTGCACTCTCCCACGCCACCCTGCATCTCCTTTGACCGCCAGAACATGCCGGAGACCAAGGCTCCGCCACGACGGAAGCCCCCATGCATACCGAAACCGCCTCCTGTGCAACACTGCCGAGAACGACCGAAAACACCTCGGCTGCTCTCTCTACGTTTCGGTTTCAGTTTTCTCTCTCTCTCTCTCAGTAAACGTTGCAACATGCCAGAGGTACAAGATGCAGGAAAGCAAAAAATAAAAAGAAAAGACCATACGCACGGAGAGAAGATGGAACGCAGCACGCATGCAGGAAGAAGAAAAAAAACAGAGAGAAAAAAAGAAAGAAAGAAAGAATAGAAAAGAAAAGAGGAGACTACGGCAGTGCACTTCGGCTGGAAAGGGAAAAGGAAAAAAAGAAAAGAAAAGAAAGAATCGCACTGCATGTGAAGAACAAGACATACCAGCGACAAACAAAATATTTTTGTTAGTGGGGACGAGGTCACGGGCTAAGTTAATACAGTGATCCTTTTTTATGCCTATATAAGGCTTGTACGTCGACGAAGTGAGGGAGCCAGCAGTGTTAGAAGTCAGAGTGTGTCTGGAGTAGGGAGTTAGAGGTGAGTCTGAAGTTAGAGTGAGAGTCAGTGTTAGTCAGTCGTGGTGTTAGAGTGTCAGTGAGTTAGAATGTTTTTAGTGTGATTTTAGAGTTAAAAAAAAATTCAGAAAAAAAATAGTGAGTGAATTTTTATAGTCAATTTTTATTTTTCTGAGTTCAATTTTTAATGTCGTGTAATTTATTCATCAGTCAGTTTCAATGTATGGCTCAGTGAATTTTATTTTTGTAAGTCTTTATTTTCAGTTTTGAGTTTGTTTAGTGAGTAAATTTTCAATAAATGTTGAGAGTCCATTTTATTTTTGAGAGTTTACTTTAATTGGAAGTTCAGATTTTTGGGTTGGAGAACATAGTCTCCATTTCCAAATATCGAGTTATTTCCTTACAATTTTTGTTTTTATTAAATTTCGAATTACTGTCATTTAATTTTCTCGCACTTTTAATTTCCTGCAATTTTAAATTACTGTCATTTAATTTTCTTGCACTTTTAATTTCCTGCAATTTAAATTACTGTCATTTAATTTTCTCGCAATTTTAATTTCTTGCAATTTAAATTACTGTCATTTAATTTTCTCGCACTTTTAATTTCCTGCAATTTAAATTACTGTCATTTACTTTTCTCGCAATTTTAATTTCTTGCAATTTAAATTACTGTTATTTAATTTTCTCGCACTTTTAATTTCCTGCAATTTAAATTACCGTCATTTAATTTCCTCGCACTTTTAATTTCCTGCAATTTTAATTACTGTCATTTAATTTTTCTGCACCTTTAATTTTTTGCAATTTACTTTTATGTCATTTAAATTTTATTGTCCATTTACATTTCAGTTATTTAATTTCCAGCAATTTTAATTTACTGTCTTGTATTTTAATTTTTTCACTTTTCATCATCCACTCAAAATCAACAAACATGAATCTAGTCCATGACTAGTAAATTTTCATTTCCATTGCATTCCCACATTCATTGCACATATCATCATTTTTATTTTTATTCTCTCATTGTAACTATTTCTACCATTTTACACGAGTTTGATTTTTAAGCACTTTCCCTGTGGAGACGATCTAGGAATTTATTCCTAATTACTACGCGACACGCTCCTACACTTGGGATAGCCTTTTGGCTGCTCATTTTCGAACGAGTCACGTTATATTTTCAAAAATGCTACGGCACGGAATGAAAGCCCCTTGCTCTTGGGAGACCATTTTATGCAACAAGCCTATCAAGCGGGCTCCCAAAATTTTGTAGAAAATTTTATACGTGACACAACAAAGGCTTATGGGTCTAAAATTGTCAAAGCCTTAAGGATCTTGCACTTTAGGAATGGGTACTATCTATGGCGCATAATAAAACCTGGGGAGCAGATGGCCCCAAAAAAAATCCAAAACAGCTTCCAACACATCCTTTTTTACTATGTCCCAACAAGAAATATAAAAAGCTAAGCCAAAACCATTAGGACCGGGGCTACTTTGTGATGGAATGGAAGTAGAGCATCCTTCACCTCAGCTTCAGTGGGCTAACTGCAGAGCAAGTTATTTTCCTCCTCAAAAACAACCTTGGAAATCAAGGAACTAAGATCCAGTTGCACTCCTGCTCCCAATCCTGTCAAAAAAGACTTAAAGGCTTCGTTTGGTTCCTTAACCAAACTCATCTCATCTCACTCATCATTACAACTTTTTCAAATCCCAACACAAAATATAATAAACAATTCAACTTTTTTAAATTTCAAAATAATAAAAATATTCAAAAATAATATTTTAACAATATTTTATTATCTAAACTCAACTCAACTCAACTCATTTCAACAACCAAACGCACCCTTAAAGTAATTAACAGCAGCTTCATGAACTACTTCCAATGGCTCTCCATCTACCACTTCATGGATGAAAAGAACGTACTCTTGCGCCTTTGATTAGTACAAGCATGAAAAAATTTCGTATTTTTTATCCCTTTCGGGAAGCTATTTTTTCTTGGCCTGTAAAGCCAACCTAAGTTCTTCTCTATTCTCCCATTCATGTAGCTCTGCTTTTGCCACCAAATACTCAGCTTCCACCTCCACTTGATGCACCTCTTGCAGTTGGTGATAGAACCCTCTCCTCCAAATTTTTAATAATGAGATCCACTATCCCAAATACTTGAAGGTTCCAGTTGCGAAGTGCAATCTTCGTACACTTGAGTTTAGTAGCCAACTTCATAAAACGTAACCCAGGACTTCATTCCATACCTTTTCCACACAAGCTTTGAAGGACTCATGGGAACCCCACATGTTTTAAAACCGAAATGGCTTTGGACCATAGCACTCAAATTTTCTCTGGAGGGTGACAATCATGGGGCTATGATCCAAACTTTTCCTACTAAGATACTCTAAGCCAGCCGACGAGAACTCTCTCAATAATACATTGTTTATAATAGCTCTATCAAGTTGCACCCGACTCCTCAATACACCTGCATGACCATTGCACCATGACATGCGACTACCCGAGAATCTCAGATCCACTAGACCATAATTATCCAAACATCTTTTGAAATCCTCCATAGCTACCAAAAGTTCTCGAATTACCAGTAATACGCTCCCCATCCTCTTTAATAATATTAAAATCCCCCACCACTAGCCATGGATATGAATTCTCCTGTATCATATTCAACTCTTGCCAAAGGACACTCCTTTCTTGTTGCTGACACTTTGCATAAATAAAATACACTAATATTTTTCGATTATCTGAGGAAAACGATCCAGTCAAACTCTACTCCGACATGGTTACCATCTCAATGTGAGCGCATCACTCCACATCAGCCATATTTTACCACCCATCGCTTCACCAGCGCAAAAATTCGACAAACCCACCAAACTTGCTACATGAGGAAACTTTCTTCACTTTGAAAAGGTTCCAAAATAGCGATAATCTGTACATTATATTTCTTCACCAAACTCCTTAACTGACTCATCGATGTGACTATCCCGTGCACGTTCCACACCAGAATGGTATGATTCATACATTTAGTTTAGCCGAGCTGGATATCACCCACTGGGATTGTCTCACCTGTTGCTCCACTTGTCTCTGTTTTCATAGAGAACTACGAGCCCCTTTATCTGACTCATACCCCTTCTCCTTTGACAAATCTCGCAGCTCATCTTCCTTTTCCCTATCCTAGAATATGGGACCTTCCTCACCTGCCTCACCCTTATGAGTAATTCTTGGCCATCGACTTTCCAACTCTAGCACTTCTGTGGCAGCAACAATACCACCCATATAGCCATGCTCCTCAGTTCCACCATCTTGATTCTGATCGACTATTAACAATGCTCCATTCCCAACCTCAGCCTATAATGAACAAACAAAGTTCGAAGGCAAGATAGCCCGTAAAGTCACAATGGCCCCATTTAAACTATCCCCAAATAGTTTCTCACTACCCCCATTCCAGCAAGAAGCACCATCAAGAGACTTCAAGCCATCCCTAGACCTTCGACCTATTTTCCTTTGTCAACATCATTGTTCTCCTTTCCCACTGAAACCTCCTACTCCCATTCCACTGTATCCTCTTTTAGCATAGTATTAATCACCACCACAGCCTCTCCTTTCTTTTTTCCATTAAAGGAAACGATTGACGTACTGACCCTTGCTTGCCCTTTTCCATCCTCCTTCTAAGTGTCTTTGGTCTTTTCACGCCAAATTTCCTTACGGGGCAAGACTCTTTCATGGCGTTCTTCTTCCTTACTCATGCTCTGCATCCACTCTCCTACGCTACACAACACTGTCAAGTGCCCTTGCCTATTGCATTTCCCACAATAGAACCCTAACTTCTCATACCTTGCCTCCTGCCAAATGTTTTTTGAAGCCACTACAATCGGGAAGCCTTGTATTGGTTCCTCCAATAAATCCACCTCCACAGAGATACGAGACCCCGTAGCCCTGTCCTATTCAAAGTCACATTGTCGTTTCCTAAAAGCCATCCAAACCTTGTCGCTAATATCTGTAAGCAATTTGTCCGATACATATGAAGAGGGAGACCCAGAAGAAAAATCCATTGAGGCGCTAAAGAAGGTTCCTCATGCAAATCAAAATCTTTAGTCCACCAAAATAACCGAAAATGCATCCCGCCATTACCCTTCCCTCTCGTGCCCAACCATGAATAAAATCATATTGCTAATTAGTCATTTGAATAAGAACATAGTGATCATCCATTAAACTTATCGTTGGAATATCGTTCAACCCCAAGTTTTCACCACAGATAAACGAATAGCATCAATGGGAGGTCTGGACCGAATGAACTTTAGAACAATGGAAAAATGAAAATCGTTTGCCGCTTTAGTCATTTCTTGTTCTAAAAAATTAAAACCCTGCTCTCATGAATATCCACAAGATAACGCATTTGCAGTTTAAACGAAGAGGCCTCAGGCATCCGAGAAACAGCCTGCATGTACATCTTTTGTATGGCTCCACCATGATCCATAGACTCCTCTGGCGGCACAGACACTAGGGGGCCCACAAGTGCCACCATGGCAGTACGCCAAACAAGAAAAAGAAAACCTTGTAAAAAAGTCCCAGACTTTCTCTCTATAAAAACCTTCCTTGTCGTGTCATTGGTTGTTTTTTAAAACAAAGCTGTAAAATAGTTATTTGAAAGTATTGTGTCTTTACAATAATTGTCTTTAAAAACTCATGAACAAAAAATGAAAAGGTTGACGCTATAGCCACAGAGGACTCTCACTGAACATTTTTTCTTTAACATTTTTCCTCACCGAACAACCACAATTGTTTTTCCTTTTTTTTCAAACATTCTTTTAAACCCCTTAAACATTTTTTAAAAGAAATCACAAACTCATTAAAATCAATTCATTAACCATTAAGTAAAAAAAATGAAATAGATGGCACTATTGCATGCATGGGTGGGAGTAGTGTTTTCCAAGTTAAAATGTATAATTTCAAAGAAATTGATTGGTCAATTTTAGTGTACAATTTGGTACTGCACTTAAAAAGACGAAAAGTCTGTACTCTCTAGGTTGGTGATGAACTCTAAGCTCAGTTAGGGCTGAGCAAAAATTTGAAAATCCGACTCTAAATCTGGCTTTGCTCCAACTCCGCTCTAGCTTTGCTTCAACTCCGAAAAAATGGAATTGGAGCCAGAATTAGTTTAGTTTTTTTATTCGGAGTTGGAGGTGTCGCTAGACCAACTCCGACTTCGACTTTATACTCTTACTCCAACTCCGACTCTGGTATTATACATATGTTATAAAAATTATATGTATTTATCAATATATTTATCATATATACTAGTATATTTAATATATAGGTATATAACTAAAACTTATATAGTTAAATTCAATATATAATATATTAGTATGAGCTAATTATTATAAAATAATATACTTATACTATATTATAAATAGACTAATGATAGTTTATTATATGTAAACATCATAGTATTACTACCATATATAATCAAGTATAGAAATAAGTTAGACACTATTATTTAAATAAGTTTAATATAATAAGTTAATAGTACATATACTAATTTATTAAAGTATAATAATATATGATTAGACACTATATAGAAAGTCTAGTATATAATTAAGTTATAAATAAGTTAGGCATTAGTATAATAACATGTAATATTAATGTATAATTTCATGTAATTAGACACGATAGTATAAGTCTTGCATAGAAATAAATTAGACACTAGTGTAGAAATAACTAATAAGTCTAGTATAATAATTTAATAACACATAATACTAATTTACTAAAGTATATTAACATGTAATTGGACACTAAAAATAATATGTAATACTATAGTATAAGTCTAGTATAAAAATAAGTTAGATATTAGTATATAAGTAAATTAACATTGAATGATTTAGTTTTAGTTTTAATCTTTTATAAAAATTGAAATTTGAAAGCCCACAAAAAATTATTTTTTTAAAAGGGCTAAATATGAAGCTATAAACAAAGCCCAAAGTTGAAAGCCTAAATTGGACTCGGCTCCAAAATCTCCGAGTTAGAGTCGGATCGAAGCCAACACAAGTTGGAGTTCGAATTTAAACTCTGACAAAGTCGAAGTCGTAATCAGATTTAGAGAAATCAGACTCCAACTAAGTCGGTGCTCACCCAAAGCTCAGCATTACAAGAAGTCCTTTTTTTTTTTAACCAAAAATTCATCACAAAAGGTCAAAATTTTGTTGGAAAAACTTTGCTTACACGATGGAGCACCGACATGGACTTAATTGTATCACAATGAGATTCAGGTCTATGAAGATATATACAAGCGAGATATCCATGTTGGATAGATGCCATTAACAACCAAATTGTGCTAGAGAAGGTAACATTAGCTAGGCACAGAGAATTGTAGCTATGGAAAAGTCTCGACATGTCAAGTCAGTCCGACATATATAAATGTCAAAGTTTTGGATTTTGTTTCAGTGACCGTTCCAGTTGAAACACTGGAACAAACTATTTTGATATTAATACATTTCTGTGATATCCCATATGATAAGGATAATGGTAGGTGGTATATGTGATCCTATATTCTTTGGAAGGAGAAGTTCTTGCTCTTTGTAAGGTTTCACTGGGGCTCAAATTGTATCATTGATTAGTCCTTTTGAAGTATAGGTCATGTGGTTTGAGTTTTTCATTTGGGCGTTACAGTTGGTATCAGAGACATATTGAGGTTTTGCATACTATAATAAGGTGTTTGATGAAATTTAAGGTTTTAGAATTCTGTTAGCACCAGGATATGATTTTTTTTTTATAGTGAAAAAACTTTATTTCATCTAGGTATAAAACCTTAAGAAGGTGTACAATAGTGTTGATCAATGAAAATTACATTCTCAATGAAAGGAGGAACACTATTCCACCAAATATTCATATCTTTAATGGACCATGCATGTTTAGCCAATCGATGAGCTACCTCATTTGTGGATCTGTTACTATGCTGGAGTGTACAGTGAGGGAGTCTGAGCATTAAACTTTTAATTTCAGCAACAACAAAACTAATGGAAGCATTAGAATCAGCCACTTTGTGTACCTATTCCACCAAGAACAGGCAGTCACTCTCTATAACCAGTTTAGAAATACCAATGTTCAAGCATAACTGCAGACCTCTCAATAAAGCCACTGCCTCTACTTGCTCAGGTTCCAATTGCACATATTCAGAACAACTAGCTACCATCAGAACATCCCCTGCATGATCTCTTAATATAATCCCCAAACTAGCCTTATTCAATCCAAAATATAGTGCCCCATCAATATTAAGTTTGAGATAATCCTGAGGTGGTGGAGACCATCTATACTGCAGGTTATTGACAAGTTGAAAACCCTTCTAAGATGCAGCAGTCCCTATCCTCAACTTCTTTGAGAAAGCAAAACCAATAGCTTGTTGTGTTGGTAAAGAAATTTGGTTGTGGACCATCTTATTTCTTCTAAAACAAAAGCCCCAAGCCATTAAAAAGAAATCTGTTACCTCCTCAATTGACCCTTTAGAGAATATTTCCATTGCTGTTGAGAAGAAAGAACTAAAATGGTAATTTTTCAGCAAGACATCAAATCTCTTAACCCAAATCTCATGAATAGGAGGGCATAACAACAAAGCATGGGTTAAGTCTTCCATTTGGTGGTGGCAGAAGCTACAATTTCCACTTATATCCAGCTTTCTATTAATGAGGTTAGCCTTAGAGGGTACGCTCTCCTTACATGCTCTCCAAGCAAATGCTTTGACCTTATAGGGTATATTTAAGCTCCAAAGAGCATTCCAGAATTTTTTCAAGAAGGCACCATTCGAAGACTCACCATCTTCAGGCCCTAAACATGATTTGAAAAATCTGTATGCACTTTTAACAGAGAAGTTACCTAACTTTTCATGCTCCCACATCCACTTATCCATATCACTTGAAGCACTAGGATGCAGTCTTAGAATATGATTTTTAAGATATTTGGTTTGAGCTTTTGTAGACTCATGGTAGGTGGCCTACAAAATTTGAGGTTTTAGAATGATAGATTTTAAGAAATGAATTTAGATTTGGTAGGCTTATTCTGTAGACTTTAACAAATGATCTATACAGGATTTAGAGTTTAGATTTTGAAGGTAGACATAAGTTTAGTTGAAAGCCAAGTTTGATGTTTTGCATACTATAATATATGAGGTTTTGAATATCTATGGGCTAGGAAATTAATTTAGATTGGAGAGATAGAAATTTGAGGGCTAAGAGATGATATGTTGAAATTTAAGGTTTGAGACCCTAAAGATTTTATAGATTGAGTTTTTAGAAATTTAAGTTTTAGAGAAGCTGTATATTTTAAAAGTGATTTGGATGAGAATACAGGTTTGGGGGTGAGAAATTCTCCAAAATTTTCATCTCATCTCAACTCAACTCATCATTACACATTTTTTAGATTTTCATACAAAATATAATAAACAATTCAACTTTTCAAATCCCAATATAACTTTTTCAAATCCCAAAACTAAAAAATAATATTTTAAACTTTAAAACAAAATACAAAATTCTCATCTCAACTCCCAAACTTACCCTAAAGGTCGTAGAATGTTTCGAATTTCAAAATATGATTTTTTTATGATACATAAAGGTTTTAGCACTTGCAGACCTATGGAATGTGTCCTACAAAATTTGAGGTTTTAGATTTTGCATATTTTTTAGGAAATGATTTTTATGACATTTGAGATTTTAGTTCCGGTAGACGTAATTCTATGGATTGGTTAAATGGGAGGTTTAGTTAATTTCATATGTATGTGAGTGAGATACAATGTGTTTAGGACTATAAGTTGTCAGAGTGCGCAATGGAAGCATGGTTTTTGGTAATATGATGGTTTGAGAGTTCATTTTTCCTTTAGTATAAAGTTATTATATTATGTGGAGAATTCGAAATGTATTATTAGGCTTGTAATTCCATTGTTGAGGTTTGTATTTTAGGCTTAAACTAGATCCCGAGATGTATGTAGATAGGCACCAGATGCATTAAAGTGTATACCAAGAGGATTAGGAGGTATTTAAGGTACTGGGCGCGAAACATGGGAAAGTAGAATATTGGAACGTTAGGTTCGACATAATTAATGAGGATTAAATTAGGCATGGATACACTTGACATTAGGTACATCAAATTTCGAAAACAAAATTTTCTTTTAAGGGGGGAAGCATGTAACACCTGGGTCTAGCACCAAGCCACTTTCTATTTTTTTTTTTTGTTTTGGATTAATACGTATGAAGAGCATAGTTAATTTTCGAGTATTTTCTTTATATTGATTGTGAGTCCAAATTGTATTTTGGCAAATATTGAATTTTTTATTAATGGCTTGCTATTTTAGTATTAATGGGCCGTTTTGCTCTCAGAAAGCCGCACCTGATCCTTCCCGTTGCCTCTCTCTGTCTTTGTGCCCTCCCTCCCTGATCACTCTCTTTCTTTCTCTCAATGTCGTGCCGCTACGTTGACCGCCTGCGAGCTCTGCCCAGCACTACCCCGTCGCATCTCTCATTCTCTCTTGATGAGTATGGACTCCTCTCTATTACACGATGTAGTTTGGGTTGCCTTTTAGATTCTAGCCGTACCAAAGAATCCATTCATATTTATGGTCAATTCTAAAAAATACCCCTGGTTACACGTTTGGCTTGATTTTTAATTTACTCTATGAAGGCTTTGTTTTCATTATAATTTTTAATACAGAAGATAGTTAGGGTTTTAAAGCACATTACTTATTATTATATTGTTTAGTATCAAAATTTTTATAAATGAATTTCAATAGTAAGCGTTTAATTCTATTTTCTTTTAACGCTTGAGATATGATTAAGTCTTTCTTTTTCTAATGAAGATTTAATCACACTTATAGGTGACGAGTAATTTTCGTTCAGCACCGTTGCGAATAAATTCAAAAAGTTACAAAATCCAGATAAGCGGAGTTCTTATACTAATCTTTGCATAAAAAGAAAATGAAATGAGGTTGATTTTTAAAATATGCATGTTTGTTTTGAAAATAAATGTGAAACAACCTCAGTTATTTGTTTTGTATTTACTCATGAAATTTGTATAAGAATGAAGTATTTGTTGTCATGACTGGTGTAGACATGAGCTAATTTTAGCCTTCTACTTCTAAACTTTGAAAAAGAGCGAATATGAGATCCAAAAAGTTTTGTTTTGATTAAATGAATATTTGTTTTTGTTATTCTTGAACATGTGAAATGATCTAAAACTATTCAGTATTTTGTTTTGATATTATGTGTGAGTTGAAAATCTTGGCATCAATTTCTGATTCTGTATTTGAATATGATATGATTCTGATGATATTCTGTTCAGTTTCTATTAAGACCCTGCTACGGGTATAATAGTGGTATATGGCCAAACCATGGGTATAATGGTGGTTTATAACCTTGTCATGGGGTTGACCCTACCATGAGTATAATAAGTGTTTGTAACCCTACCACCAAGGTTAAACATGATATACGACGCATCTACGGGTATAATGATGGTTTATAACCCTACCACGGGGGTTAAACATGGTATTTGTCCCGATAAGATGCTCCGATATGATATGAAGATGATGTTTCAGATTTTGATATACCAAATGATTTTTTAATAAGAAAGTTTTATGAAAGTTTCACTATGATATTTTTTATAACATATTTTGATTACGTATTCTGAAAGCAAATATTCTGATTCTGCAATATGAAAGTATATGTTTTGTTCTGCATTCCAAATTCTGTAAATGCTCATGATTACATACTAGTATATGTTATCTGTTTACTGAATTGTTGATAACTCACTCCTTATTTTCATAATATTTTTCAAATATTTTGGATATTTCAGCTGAGGATCAAGATTATGAAGTATGTGTGTGATGATTTAAGTATAGTGGATTAACCATAAAAAAGTTTTTTGAGTATTGGCATTTTTATTAAGAAATTTTATTGTGTTCTGATGACATGGCACTTTGAAAAACTGGTTATATTAAAGAAATTAGTTTGAAACGAAATTTCTTTATGATATTGAGAATTTAGAGTCTATAATTATATTGTTGAAATGCGAATTTAAATGATAGGAAGTAACTCCCTGACCCCATGCGAAACTAGGGTCGTTACAAATGTTATCAGCACCTATCCTAACTAAGAATGTAGGATTTGAGTCATGCTACCTACGACGGACTGGCCCGACGAAGATGTTAGGAATTTAAAGGGGATATACTGTAATACCCCATATGATAAGGATAAGAGTAGGTGGTATATGATATCCCACATTACTTGGGAATGAGAAGTTCTTACTCTTTATAAGGTTTCAATGGGGCTCCAATTGTATTATTGACTAGTCCTTTTAAAATATAGATAATGTAGTTTAGACTTTCTATTGGAGCGTTACAATTTCAATATACCGTTTTGGAATAGTTTTATATATAAGTTTAGAATGCGTAAATCTAATATGAGGTTTCTTAAAAATGAGTGAATCCATTAGAAAAAGTGAAATAATTATAAATATTTAACATATATCTATATATATACTTTCTCTTGGCCATTTAAAAAAAAACATTTTATAGCGTTAAAGAAAAGCATTTTATATATGTGTGAGAGAGCTTATATGTAACGTTTGGTCACTTTTTTTTTATTCTTATTGAAGAATAAAATAAAGAGTCGGTGCATTTAGAAAGCCTTTCAAGATAATAATTTTTCTTTTAACTTTTTACTCTTTTCATCATGATTGATATACAGTTACGGAATTAATTTCTAGACCATTGAAAAAATAAATGTTACTCATTATCTTACATCACAAATTTCATATATATATAATTTTTCTTTTATATTCTGGTTAAATTAATTAAATTATTCTACTTATAATCTATACACCACATACTTTTAAAATATATATATATATATGATATGTGTTGATGCTGTAAAAATCGCTCAACAGGCCGAAAGGGGAGAAAGAGTCATTCCCGGCTCACTGGGGTGACTTGGACCTCGTTCGGTGTTGTTTGGAGCCTCTGATAGTGTTCCGATGCGGCTGCACGATGGTGATGCGTACGTTTATGACGATAAATGAAAAACATAAGTACAGAGAAAGTAAAGATATGAACACATGAGTTTACGTGGTTCAGTATAATGCCTACATCTATGGGTGTTTGGGGAGGAGAAATCCACTAAAATTTTCTTGTTTACAGTCTCTCATGGTCCCTCATATCTCACTATATAGTGGTGATGCTGAATATAAATTTACTAGAAAAAAAGCATTCGCTAGAGCTCCCTGTTCTCTAGTTGGAGTAGTGGTCAAAGAGGAAGAAGGAGAACTTAAGATGAAGAAAAAGAAGAAGCCCTCGAAGAAGAAGAACCTCCCTCTTTATTTATTTGGATCCATTTTCCCGCTTGCCACTGTAGTGGAGAGGCAGGGTCTGCTACACGTGCCCGACAGGTTCCTTTTCCCATTTTCCCTGATAGCCCACTACTTCCCAACACCCCTAAGCTTTCTAACAGTCCCATGGCGTCCTGCCCCCCTTAGCCCCTGACACCCCATGCCTCATTTTCTAACCCTCCTAGCTACTAGCTTGGTGGGCTAGGCCCGATCCTTGGGCTCTGATATTTTTACCCTCTCAAAATATATGAGAATGATAAATAAAATTATTATTAAAAAATATTATTTTTAAATTTTTAGTACTATGGATTCTTTATTTATATATTTAGGTTTCGTTTGGATGCCGAAAGCAGCTCAACTCAATTCACTTTTGAACTTCAACTGTCATCCAAACACACTTTCACATTCGAGTTTCATCCTAAACTCATTTATAAACTGTAGATAGATGGGACCTGACTTTGCAGAGATTCTGATCATCTGCCCACTTTAAAGAACAACAATTTTGTGCCAGAAATCTTCTAATGAATAGTAAATAAAAACAAAAAAATGATGGCTACTTTGTTTTGACCATTATTTTTTTTTCTAAAGAGTTTTGATCATTAATTTCGTTGTCTAATGTGAACGCCTAGTTGAATATTTTTTTTCCCTTCCTGTATTTGGCGCAAGAACATTATGTAGTCTTGGCTAATGTGTCAGGTGAACAGTATCAGTTAATGATAGAATTTTTTTTTTTTTTATAACTTCTCATAAATATATCTAAACTCATCTTAATATCTAAATACAACTAAATTCATTTTTAGTAGATCCCACCAAACTCTTTTAACAATTTTAACTCACTATTATTTATAAAAAAAATTCAATTGAACTCAATTCAATTCCAGACTCAAACGCAACCTTAATTTTTTTCATTTTCTTTGTGTTAGTCCGACTTTATTTCGGGTTGTAAAGCATCACTAGATAGTCATGCTTTGTCCTTTTCCTGAAACTCATGGACAAGATATTACGGGATAAAGCAAGAAAAAGACAGATGTGGGTAGATAAAAGTTCAAAGAACGACGACGACCAAGACTTAGATCTGGTTTTTTTTTTTTTTTTTTATAATTTTTCTTAATTCATTTTATCTCATAATTATTATAATTTTATTAAATTTTTATATAAAATAAAATAAATAATTTAATTTTTTAAATTCTAAAACAAAAATAATATTAAAAAATATATCATAACAAGATTTTATTTAACTTTTAATTTTAATCTCAAATTATCTCATTTCATCACAATATTCTCGGTAGGATTGCTACTCACATCCCACGCTATATATTATACTTATTCTAAATTTTTATTAATTTTATTTTATTTTATCAAATTAAACTAATTGAATTTTTTTGCTCATTATTCATACATGAATACATGCTGAAAAAAGAAGAAGAACTGTGGTTTGTGGAATGTTATTCATTCTCTGTATGCATCATATTTTCAGATATTCTCTACGTTCTCAAAGGTCATTAAAACAAATAAAATAATTTTTAATTTTTAATTTTAAATATTTTATTTTTTATATAATTATTATCTAATCATTACAACTTTTTTAAATTTTCAATAAACGAAATATAAAAAGCAATACAATTTTATCAAATTTCAAAACATACAAAAATAACATTAAAAAGTTATCTTAAATAATTTTAATTTTATAATATTTTTATTCAAATTTTTTTATCTCATTTTCCAAAATTCAATAAAAAATTTGAACTTAAATAATTTTATTACTATTTACAGATATTATGAGATATTTCAAGTGTCGAAACGAGCCCAGCCTCAAGATCAGTACTGAGTCCAGCCTGAATCATTTGGACACTTAAATATCTCAAATTCAATGAGTAATAGTGAAATGGTTTGAGTTAAAATGTTTGATTGGACTTTGGGCAAAGAGAAAAAAAAAAGTCAAATAAAAATATTATAAAGTTAAAAAATCGTCTAAATATAATTTTTTAGTATAATTATTTTTTTTTTAAATTTGAAATGGTTGTATTAATTTTTGTATTTTGTTTTGAAATTAATAAAATTTATAATAATTAGATAATGATTAGATGAAAAAATTAAATATTTAAAATTAAAAAGTATTTTATATTTAGGTGATATTTTATAGGAAAGAAATTGTGAAGCCTTTTTAGAGTTTCTCATCTTATGATCTCTTTACCTAAACATGACAAGATTTGGAGGGGTCTACCTAATAAATAAAAGAACTCCCAGAAGGCAGATATATTCAAGTAATCTAAGATGATACGTTTGCGTGTGAAGATTATATATATAATCTATTCCGACAAGTTTGAACGCAGATTTGAATCCAGACCTTGAGGTATCACAAGAAGTCGGTAGAGCGAAAATGGTTATACAAGCTCACAGACCAAAGATCAGCTTCAATCTTCAACCTCTCATATTGCTTCTTTGCATGGGAGTAGCCATGAATGTCAAGGCACAAAGACGTCTTCCTGATGATGAAGGTAAACATTTCATGGATAATACTATATAACTGATTATTTTGTTTTCATTTTTGAAAATTATCGATTAATTTCTGAGCTGTTTGATGAAGTTATTTTATTTCTATATATATGAGAGATCTGAAGGGTCACCGGCCCCTATATTTTGAGAGTTGTTATTTGGCCTTCCATTTATCAGTATTAATAGGGCTAACTCGAGTTTTTCAACCTATATATGATCCCATAATCAGGGGCAGAATTATGTTGTGCTAAAATCCTTATAAAAAAACAAGTTTTTAAGCTCTTTTTACGAGATAGATTTTATAAAAATTAATTTGGCCCCCACCACCACAACAAAAGAATAATTTATAAGTTTGCATCTCAAATTAGATTTTTAGTTTTGTCTCTAATCTTAATCAATATACATAGAGTTTCTAAAATCACTTTCTGCCTGAAATATTTTTATAGAGAAATGCTATTTGTAATCCAAATTGGAGGATTGCGTGTGCAGTTCTATTGATTAAAAAAATTATAAAGTTAAAATATTGTTTGAATATAATTTTTTAATATAATTTTTCTTTTGAAGTTTGAATAAGTTGTATTAATTTTGTAAAAGTTGTAATGATTAAGAAATAATTAGATGAAAAAGTTGAGTATTTGAAATTGAAAAGTATTTTGTGTTTGAATAATATTTGAAAATGAAATGGTAAGAAGTTTTAAAAAATTTTAAAAATTTCTCATCTCATTTCATCGTATCATTGGTGATACACTAAGACCTTGTTTGTGTACACAAGTATTCTCAACTATTAACAAATATTTTATTTCTCAAATATCACTCAAATATAAAATATTTTTTAACTTCAAATTTTTAAAATAAAAATAATACTAAAATATTATATTTAATCAATTTTTTTAACTTTATAATATTTTTATTCAATTTTTTTTCTATCAATTTTTCTAAAACCCAATAAAATATCTTGATTTAAATTATTTCACCGCTATTTACAGAATTCTCTTTTCATTTCTTTATCCCAACATGCCCAATTCATAATTAAGGAGGCTCTCAAGGTCCCAACACTGCACACGGCCACCTACAAATTATTTTATGAGTTTTGCTACTCATCAATATTTATTTATTTTTTTAAGTTATTCTTTCTAAGTGAGTTCTTTTACTCATCATCCATAAACCACATATTTGATAAAAAAAAATAAAAAATAAAAAAATTATGTATGGTGCATGTGTACTAGTGTGCGGGGATGATGATGAGGAAGTGGTGAAGCCCATTAAATATTGGAAATGTGTTTGGAAATGAATCTTTTTTAGAGTTTTTTTTTTTAGAGTTTTTATTATCACCAAAATTGATTTCAAAGATGGTATTAAAATCTGTTTTGAAGAGGAAAAAATATCTTTAAGGTTTAGAACATGCTTAAATAGATTGAAAATGGAGTAAAACGTCTCTACAAAAGTAGATCATTATCATTTTCGCTATCTTATCATTCTTTTCATGATGATTTCGTGATCTATTGTGTTGTCAAAAACAGTATTTTCAGAGGTTAAACACATGATCACCAATTCTATGAATTGAATTCATTAATATTGATAAGATGAAAATGGTTTTGGTAGATGAAAAATTCTCTTTAGCATTTTTAGGTTACTTGAAAATTGAAACAAAATCCTACAAATGATTTATTAAAGTCAGATATGGATCTTTTTACGTCAAAAAGAAGAGGAAAATATTTTCACAACAAATTTTCACAACAGTTATAAAAGAGCTGTGCCTTTGTCATTCTTCCATAACGAATTTGGTGCATTTTGCAGTAAAAGCCCTTGAAGAAATAGCCGCAGAGCTGGGGAAGACGGGCTGGAATTTCGATGTAGACCCATGCAGCAATGAAACAAGTTGGGAAACAGCAAGGCCGAAATTGGGGGTTCCAAAATTAACGTACAACAATTCAATTCTATGCAATTGTACAAACCCCGATGGTGAATGCCACGTAGTCGGACTGTATGAAACCTATCTTTAATTTCCTTGTATATATCTTTTTGTTGAGATTTTTTGGATACCTCGTTTGTTTTCAGAGATGAGATGAGATAAGATAAAAACTTTTGAGATGAGATGAATTGTTTATTTTATTTTGTATTGAAATTTGAAAAAGTTGTAATGATTAGGTGAGAGAAGATGAGATGAATTTGAAAAAGTTGAATTTTTTATTTTATTTTATATTGGAATTGGGAAAAGTGTAATGATAAAATTGAGATGAGATGAGATGAGATGAGAATTTTCTGAAAACAAACCAGGCCTTAAAACGTCTCTAAATTGCTAATGATCTTCGAAACACAAGGCATCAGTACCTCCCATTATATACAATTCATATATAGGATGAAAGAATTGATTATATATGATTTCTCATCCTCAACCCATTTGGATGATCTTAACACATTTCATTTAATCTCATTTTATCTCACATTTTCAATTTTAATTTTAAATTTTTAAATTTTTCATCAAATCATTACTTAGGTCATAAGTATTTTAATTTTTTCAAACGTCCATAATACAAAAAATAATTTAACTTTTTCAAATTCTAAAAAATAAAAATAATATTTTAACAATATTTAACTTTATAATATTTTTATTTAATTTTTTTCTCTTATTTCTCAAAATCCTATAAAACATCTTAACTTATAAATTATTTTACTACTATTTACAAATTATTTCACAACTATTTACATAATTATCATCTTATTTCATTTCAGGTCAACAATAGTACTTAGCATTACATCTAGCTATTTGGGATCTGTGCCGTATGAATATTATTTTCAAACCCTGTGAGTTATTGAAAAATGCAGGACTTTCAAAGTCGGATATAGAACCTGCAGTAGTACCTTGGTCTGACATCTCATAATTTTGGTCGATGAAGATTGCGTTGAATTATGGTTTACATTTGAACTAGTTTTCAAACAGTTTTTATCACATTAATCCTTTAATTTGCCTTTAACTATATATCCTTGTCATACAGATTTCTTACCGGGCAGGATCTTTCTGGTGTGCTTCCAACATCCCTTGTGAAGCTGCCTCACATAACGATGATGTAAGTAAAGTAACCAACTAATTAATCATTAGTACTAGTACTTGCTACTATCTGAAAGAATAAAAATATTTATAGTTCAAATCTAATTGCAAGCTTTCCTCATGGTTTCAGTTGGTTGCATCGAAACTATCTGACTGGTACAATTCCATCCGAATGGACTTCTCTAAAGTTGGAAAATCTGTACGTACTGTATTTTATGGGGTTTTAATATAACACATTACATTACATTAATCACTCACTTCTCAATTCACACAATATGTATACTACTGTAGTTAGCCACTAAATTAATGATCATTCTTGTTGAATTAAAATAATTGGCTACAGGTCCATTGCTGTAAACAACTTATCGGGAAGAATTCCGAGCTACCTGGGAAAAATTACCACTCTTAGATTATTGTATGCTCTTTTATTTGGGAAAATGGCACAATTGACTGATTTCTTTTTTCTTTTTTCTTTTGTTTCCCGGCTTTCAATTTGACGAAGATCACTATATATATTTTCAGGAGCATAGAGAACAATCAGTTTTCTGGAACTGTTCCCCCTGAGCTTGGAAAGTTGGTGAACTTGGAGAATCTGTCAGTAGTTTCACCTATCCTGTTGTTCGATGATTTATGTATTAAAAAATTTCAAATAACACTAACTTGAGCTGGTCTGAACTTCCCATTTGGTGGCTGCAGTATTCTCAATTCTAACTTCCTCACTGGAGAGTTGCCAGTCAATCTAACTTATCTCACAAACTTAACTGAACTGTGAGTGCAGTCATTTGTGTTCTGATACTAATTTTACATGTTTTATTTTTGGAAAAATTCATGTTTCTATGTTACCCATTAATCTTGTTTCTGCCTTGACTAAATGCAGTAGGATTAGCAGTAACAACTTCACCGGAAGAATACCTGATTTTTTCGATAGTTGGAAAAATCTTCAGAAATTGTATGTATTTTCTTTTTCCAAATAATATCATTTAAATCATGTCAATATTCTAATGAAATCTAACAAAAGAGATTATGCTCTTATAAATTATAGAGAGATCCAAGCTAGTGGTCTCGCGGGGCCTATTCCTCCAAGCATTTCTGTCTTGAGTAATTTAATTGAGCTGTAAGTTCTATAGTCTAAGAGTTCTCCAGTTATAAAATCTATATGCATGATATCAGCTTCCTTTGTATTCAAATTAATTAGATTTATTGGTTAAGACAATAACAGTCGTGGATGATGCAATTTTGTGCAGAAGAATTAGTGACTTACCTGGTAAGGGTTCTAGATTTCCGGACTTAAGAAGCATGACAAACATGGATAAATTGTAAGTCATCTTATACCATAAAAATTTTAAGAACAGCTATAGCATTTATGCTTAGATGATGTTCTTCAACGATGCAGGATGTTAAGGAGCTGCAATCTCTGGGGACAAATTCCGGGATACATATCAGAATCAATGCCACAACTCCAAACTTTGTAGTTCTTCCGTCTCTCTGTTTTTGTCTCATTTCTGTTTCTAATGAATGAAAAACCAAAGTGGAATGTGTGCATTATATATATATATATATATATATATATATATATATATAAATATAAATATATATATCACTCCCTGCGATCGCTCTAAAAACATGTCTGCAACAGCTTGAAATGAATGTCATAAAAGATTTGGGTTTCACAAAAAATTAGTTTTGGGTCGATAGACAACTCATGGTTCAATCATTATAATTTCAGAGATTGGTCGAATTCTATCAAACATTTGTCGGGAGTACCAATCTCGTTCTGCTGGATTGACAGCAATATTGTCTATTTTCCTTTTTTTCTTTGGGAGGGGGTACTAGATATATATACGCTTGCGCACTCATTTTAAAAAATTGAATAAATATGATATTCACATTAAAAAATTTATGCGGCTCGCATAACCCATGACTGTATGAGTGTTACTCTTACGATTTGATCGGCAACCCACTTGTGCATGCCTTTCTAGCTTTATATTAATTCCAGAAATAGTACTTCTCCATCTTTTTTCCTTTCCTCATTAGCTGTACTTGAAGTTATGTTCTCTCCCTACCTGGATAGTGTCTTTTTTTCTTTCTTCCGGATCATTAGTATTTATCTTTTGTTTTTTAATAGTTTGATCTTTTAGAAAGCTGCAGCTATGTAGGGTTGTATTTGTTTTTTGCTCGGCTCCTCTCTGTAGTTGTCAATTTCTTCCCATTGTCATTGTACGCACAGCAGCCGCATCTGCCAGGAGATATTTTTTTTTTTTAGTGCAGAAACAAACTTGCAGTATCTAACAGGCCTACAAATGAACCAGACAACATTCGGCAACCAACCAACCAAGCGTACCAACACCCCTCACATTCCAGAAACTATATGACAGATTCATAGATTAAATCTAGAGAGTTTTTTTCTAACCCTTGTAGAACACCTTAACTTGATTCCTTTGAAGCTACTCTGTTTCTCCTGCTGAACATCAGAATCCGAAAGAACCATTTTCTCCTTAGCCAAATGATCTATCTTGTCATCAGTCTCTGTATCAGAGCAATAATTTGCCTCCGATCCATCCTCTTCAAACTGCTTTTGCTTCATATCCCCCTCCACGACTTGTACCTCATCTTTAAACTCTACATCTTCTGCAATCTGCTCAATAGGCAAAACATCAAAAATTCCCTCAACCTCCATTTCTTGTTCCTTCCCCAACACCAATCTTCCATCCTCCAGCTCTTTCTCGGAACAAAATCCTGTCTCAACCATACTCTGTTCTGGACCTGTACCCGTCGCTACCCTGTCATGCACAGGAATAACCACCTCTAATCCTCCTGAACACATATTTCCTTGCAAAATTCCACCAGGCACTTCATCACACCATACCTCCTCACATTCATCTGCACTATCCACGTCCGGCTGCACTTCCTCAATATGATACCCCTTATGTGTATCCACACTATGTCCATTAGCCTCATCTTCAAGCTTACCATCCAGAACAATATTGATGTTACACTCCCTGACCATTGCTTCAGCTACCATCACGGCTTGACCACGACCCCCACTGTTCGTAGACTTCTCAGCAATGAATAAATCTTCAGTAGAACACCCTCCCTCATCATCAGCCACCACTAACACTTTATGATAATCAGAAACCGCCACCGTGTTGAGTTCTTGGGACGCAGGCTGCACTTCCGCCACTACTTCATTCTCGAGCAGTTCCACCTCAGAACTTCCTGGCTCCTGTCTTAGTCCAAAAACTGCATCCTCCCCGCTACTTATCAACTCTTTGCCTTTCACTGACCTCAACTCAAAAACATTGTCATTCTGGCCTTTGTTTAACTCTTCCCCAGGTTCATCTTGCGTGTTCTTTAATTTCTTGGTTTCATTCCATGTTTTCTTGATCACCCCTTTCACTCCAACTCGTTCGCTACGTATAATACCTATATCAGCCCGACAAACTACAGCCGTATGCCCCTGCCTACAGCACTTCTTGCAGTAAAATCCTGGCCTTTCATATCGTACCTCCTGCATAATTTTTTTGGACGCCATCACTATTGGAAACCTGTGCACCGGTTCCTCAATTAAATCAACTTCCACGCACATCCTGGCTCCTGAAGCTCTAGTTCGATGCAACGTTGCATTATCCGTCCCCAAGAATCTCCCAAATCTTGTTGCAAGAATCTGCAGTACATCCGTCCGATACATATGCAGAGGCAAGGCTGGAAGAAATATCCATTGAGGAGCTAACGTCGACTCCTTTAAGAGATCAAAATCTTTAGTCCAACGGAAAAGCCTGAAGACTGATCCAGCAATCAATCGACCTTCTCTAGACCATCCATGCACAAAATCTCTCTCGGTCTGCATCTTCACCAGCACATGAAAATCATCCATTACGCTCACCGTTGGAATATCCAATAAACCCCATGATTTAATAATAGCCAACCGTATATCATCTATGGTAGGCCTGAATCTCACAAATTTCATGACCAAGGCAAATCGAAAATCCTCTGCAGTTTTTGACATCTCAGCTTCCGTAAAGATGAAACCCGGTTCCCCATCTATATCCACTGGGTATCTCATTGGCACCTTAAAGGACGAAGGCATCGCAGCCTTTGATACAATCTGAACATAGGACAGGGCCCCTCCATCCCCTCCAGCAGGAGGGGCTTCAGGTGCCACCATAGGCTCCCCCTCAGCAAGGGAGAAACACGAGAACAGTCTTGGAGCTTTCTTGAAAAATCTCACTCATTAAGTCTTGGAAGTCTTCGGCTGGAATTTTTTTGCATCTGCCAGGAGATATGTATGAACATTAACGTGCATTTTTTTTAAGCTGTCGTCTCAGCAATATTGTCTTCATGCATGATTGGAAAGAAAAATCCATTAACTAATTATTTATAGAACATCATGTTTTGGTCCGTATAAATCTCCACTGCTACATTGACATTTTTCACGTATATAGTCTTTCATTCTTTTCCAGTACATATTTCTGATCGAGTGAAAAACGTTTTCCTGTATATATATTTTGTCTTCGTGATTCTTTTACATTTTCCTGTATAAACCGCATTAATCTCTACGCAATTTTACTGTTCTTTTGTACAATGACAACTTTATCATTATATCCCTGCAGAGATCTGAGCTTCAATAGATTGGAAGGAAATGTTCCAGAGTTTGATGCTAGTGCAAGGTTGCAGCGCCTGTATGTGTTGATTCAAAACCCTAAATCTAGCTATATTTCGGAGAAGTTTTAATAAATAATGAACAAGTACTGGGTATCGAATTAAACATACAAAGGGACAAAGATAGGTGACATGATTTGGCTTTTTGTTCCATGCCTTGTCAGAAAAGATGCAAGCTGAGATTTCACTATAACCAAACAGATCCTTATCTATCTATAACTATAGCTAGCCTGGCTTCCATCTATCTGTTCTCGGATGCAGTTCATCAAAGAAATATAAAATCATGTATATTAATTCAAGGGAGCATGAGGCATATATAGATCAGGCCTTTAATTCCTGTAGCTGTGATTATACATATTAGGGAATTATTTTGGTTGTTGTACCTATATTTCATTTTGTGTTTATTTTCATCTAAAAGAATTTTTCCTCTGAATTTTCTTCCGTTGTTAATGATTATAAATCTCGATAATGTTTGTTGGTCCGAGCCTGAATTCATGATCATAATGAAATTTTCAAAGGTAACTGGCCTGAAAATTTTGTGAAGGTTTCGATGCTGATCGATTGGTTGTCTTTAATTAACCAGAGTACGTAAGATTATCTTGCTATTTGAACAGGTTTCTGACAAGGAACTTGCTCAGCGGGACAGTTCCGGACTGGATCAAACGAAGAGATAATCGCTAGTACATAAATTCATCTTAAATTCTACTTCAAATTTCTGTAACCTTATTAATTTTTTTCCTTTCTTCCTTAATTTTTGAATGTATGAAGAGATATTAACATTAATAACTACGTACATCCATTTGCAGTGATCTAGATCTTTCTTACAATAACTTCTCAGAGAGTTCTATGCCACCATCTTGTCGAAACACACTGTGAGAAAAACTTCGCCATTTTTAATCTTAATTTCAGACTACGTGACTAGTACTGCATACTCTGAACTTACCTTTAAAGATTTCTAGGTTTTCAAATTAAGCTGACTAGTTAATTTCTTGTTTCATCAGAAATTTATTTGAAAGCTTCTCTGGACAGGACTCGTAAGCTTCTAAACTTGTGAACTTAATTACAATAATTAATAACCTTTCCTTTTAATTTGATTTTGCCAACTTTTTCCCGTTTAACCCAAATATAGATCTGTTGGCGAGTGCCCGAAGAACCTTCCTTGTTCAAAAGGTAACCATACCTTACAATCAGATTTTAATAATCCAATCACCAAGCTTTCCTCTTTAGAGTCGAATCTAATTCCTCTTTATATTAAAAGACTTGTACAAGATTTGCATGAACTAGCACTAATCATTTTAAAGTGAGACCACAAAATAATTAGTGGGATTAGGCTTTACTTCTTTACTTTTTCTCATAGGTCCCACTTTCTATAAAAAGGTTTGCATGCAGCTTGTACCCCCTCTAAGACCTTGTATCTAACGGTGAATCTATGATGTTTGGTTCTATATATCCCTAATTCCTAAATTAAATGGATGCTGTTTATGTGTAGACTGGAATTCAGTGCATATAAATTGCGGTGGAACAGAAGTCAGTATTGGAAACATTAAATACGAAGCAGATCTAGATGCATCAGGTGCGGCAAACTTTCATCGCACCAGAGAGAATTGGGGATTCAGTTCCACTGGAATTTTCTGGGATGTTGACGGCAGCTCGGATGATTACATAGCAAATAATGCGTCAATACTCAGAATGAACAGCCATGAATTGTACACAAGTGCACGCCTCTCTCCTCTTTCTCTCACGTATTATGCACGTTGCTTGGCAAATGGAAAATATACCGTCACGCTACACTTTGCAGAGATAATAATAAGAGGAAACAGATCTTTTTGCAGTCTTGGAAGACGGATATTTGATGTTTATATCCAGGTAAGAAATTTAAATCAATACACAAACACACACACATACGTACATACATTTATATATATATATATATATATATATATATATATATATATATATAACGTCCCAGATTTATCGAGTTTAATTAATTGTTTCAGGATAAACTGGAGTTGAAGGATTTTGATATCGAAAATACTACAGGAGGGGTCGACAAAGAATTCATTCACAAAGTTAAAGCAGTTGTGACTAACAAAATCTTACATATCCGCTTTCATTGGGCTGGCAAAGGGACAACAAATGCCCCAACAAGAGGAACATATGGTCCTCTCATATCGGCTATCTCTATAGAAAATGGTAATAATTCCCGAGGGTGTAATATTATATATACATATCTCATGACGACAATCTTAATTTTACTGTCCAACTTGCTCCTCGTTCACTTCTAATTAGATTGATGACAAAACTAAAGATTAATAAATAAATTCACAGTTGATAGATTGGATCATCAGCTGGCCCATTTGTTCAATTCTGCAGATAATCCCCCTGATAATGTCAAAACCACAATATTCATTGTGACTGGAGCTTTAGTGTTGGCGCTATTACTCATTTTAGGCATTCTTTGGTGGAAAGGCTGCATAGGAAGCAGGATATCAAGGGAAAAAGGTAATCAATACGAGCGCGTTTTATAGAAATTAGATAGGTTATTTATTTATTTTTTTCCTTCTTCAACTATTGCAAATTTGCATGAATTGAGTTGAGACGTAATTGCACAGAGAATTTGCAAGGGCTCATGTATTCTTGCAATTCCTAGGTGTTTTTATAGAATATTCTTCCTCAGATTGAGGATTCATTTGGCAATACAACTATTCTCAAGTATTCTTAGATATGTCCATCTCAAATATTACTCAAATGCAAAACACTTTTTAATTTCAAAACTTCAACTTTTCATCTAATCACTTGGGAAATAATGAATGTTGAACTAGAATTAATATATATTGTTTCCTTACCTATTCAAATTCAGGCTGAGAATTCAAAGAATCTCAATTCCTTTTAAGTACGTCCGGGCTTTTGAATCTGTGCACAATTGTGATTGTTGAGCAGATGTAATAAATATAATAAAACATTAATATGGGGTTTAAAAAGCTAGTCAAGAGGCACAAAATATATAGAAATGAAATGTGATTCCGCTCATTTATAAGGTAAAATTTTATCACTAGCCTCACCTTTTTCGTTCTTTCCACAGATTTGAGAGGATTAGATCTGCAAACAGGTTTTTTCACTTACAGGCAAATCAAAGCTGCCAC
This sequence comes from Cyclocarya paliurus, assembly GCA_029856935.1. Lineage (NCBI taxonomy): Eukaryota > Viridiplantae > Streptophyta > Magnoliopsida > Fagales > Juglandaceae > Cyclocarya > Cyclocarya paliurus. The sequence continues at coordinate 13,752,307 of CM056955.1, forward strand.
AAACAACTTTGATGCTTCAAACAAGATTGGGGAAGGTGGTTTTGGATCTGTATACAAGGTATTCAAAAACTTAATTCTTATCTGTCCATGATACATGGCTAAAGACATATCTCAGCACATTATCACATGCATACCTAAATATGCATGTCTTTTTCTTTTCTTTTTTCTTTTGAAATGCAGGGTATACTATTAGATGGTACCATAATTGCAGTTAAGAAACTTTCTTCAAAATCACGTCAAGGAAATCGTGAATTCGTGAATGAAATAGGCATGATATCTACTTTACAGCACCCGAATGTTGTTAGATTGTATGGAGGTTGTGTTGAAGGAAATCAACTATTCTTGGTATATGAATTCATGGAAAACAATAGCTTGGCTCGTCCTTTGTTTGGTATGCTTAATTTTTTTTATGTTTTATGTCAAATAGTGATAGGAACCTAACACTAAGGATGGCTTTATGTTAAGAACGAAGTTGATCATAAACTCGTGCATTCGACTTTCTACGAAAAAAAAAAATGCAGGTCCAGAGCAATACCAATTAAAATTGGACTGGCCTACACGGCAGAAAATATGCGTTGGCATTGCAAAAGGCCTGGCTTTCTTGCATGAGGAATCAACACTGAGAATTGTTCACAGAGACATTAAAGCTACAAATGTGCTATTGGATTCGAACCTTAACCCAAAGATTTCTGACTTTGGTTTGGCCAAGCTCGATGAAGAGGAAAAAACCCATATCAGCACCCGAGTTGCTGGAACCATGTAAGCTACATCTTTTCTTCTATCCTTCAATTTGGAGCATATTTTTGTTATATCCTTGCTTTTCTATTTTTTCTCCCGAGTGATTGACAAGGAGATAATCAGGAACAGATGTTGATCTTCATGCATTTAAAGTTTTTGCATATTGGAGATGTTCCTATTATATAGAACTCTAGGACTTAGGGCTGGTTTGGGGCATGAGAATTCTCAAAAATTCTTATCTCATCTCAATTCATCATTATATTTTTTTAAAAATTTCTATACAAAATATAATAAACAATTCAAATTTTTCAAATCCCAATACACCTTTTTCAAATTCCAATTCAATTTTTTCAAATCTCAAAACTAAAAAGTAATATTTTAAACTCTAAAACAAAATACAAAATTCTCATCTCACTTCCCAAACCTCCCCATTCGGTAGAAATTTTAATATGCTAGTTGTCTATATTTGCAACACAAGTTTGTCTGCATAGAAATTTATTGCAATAGGAATTATCATCCAGTATTCATAATTAATTGAGAGTGGTCTTGACATAAAACATATCCAAATGTACAATCTTCTAAATTTCTTTTATGCTTGATGGGTGAGAGAGAGAGAGAGAGCTGTTTATTCAATCATTAATGTGAATCCTACCCCAAAAGGTTGAAACAGTGTACTTGAACGACGGCAAAGCTAGTTATCTGCACTCCACCCAAAATAAATTTTTGTATCTCTCATGGAATGAATATTCCGCTCTATTCTTATTGCCTTATAACTATTTGCATAGTTGTATGCCAAGTAGAAAAGAAACATGATTCGGTGACTACGTTTCTGCAAATGTTGGATTTTGTTCATGAATATGGAAGATCATAACTAATTCATATATAATACAAATTATTAATCATAATAATGCAATCTTTGTTGCGCAGAGGATACATGGCACCAGAATATGCATTATGGGGCTTTTTAACATATAAAGCAGATGTCTACAGTTTTGGAGTTGTTGCATTGGAAATTGTTGCAGGGAAGAGCAACATGAAATTTGGACCAAATGAAAGTTTTGTATGTCTTCTTGATTGGGTAAGATTTATCAGTAGTCTTTCCATGCACCAAAACTGGTCATCTTGATTGAAACAATATGTTATGTACGATTGGCAACTTCATAATTCTTTTCTATTGATTTGCCAATATTTCATTTCCATCATTTCTTTTGTACATATTTCAGGCTCTTGTTCTGCAACAAAAGGGTAATCTAGCGGAGCTGGTGGATCCAAAGTTAGGCTCTGAGTTCAACGTGGAGGAAGCAATTAGAATGATCAAAATAGCTTTACTATGTACGAATCCATCTCCAGCTCTCAGACCCACAATGTCTGCAGCAGTAAGCATGCTCGAAGGCCAAACAGCTGTTAATGAAGTTATTATGGATCCAAGCGTATATGGAGATGAATATAAGTTTAAAGTTTTAAGAGAGCAGTTCAATCAGATCCCGCAAGAATCGATGGACTCAATTGGACCTGAGAGCCATATTCGTTTGTCAGATGCAATGTGGACAGGAACTTCTTCTACGTCTGCCCAAGATCTTTATGATCCACGTAATCTTGATACTCAGTAATGGTAGCAAAATATTTCTCCCTGGTCATGCAAAATACTTTTTGTAATAAATTAGTGACTCAATTTGCTTCAGCAATCCACAAAGCTAAGGAACACGTAACACCCGGGCACCTAGCCTGTGTTTTTATTTTTTATTTTTTTGTTTTTGGGTTAGACGTATGGAAAAGCCCACTTATTATTCTTTTTTTCACTACCAGACTTGAGCCCAGATTTTTGAAATGGCCGAACAGCCCAAGCCCATAAGATCTTGTGCCAGACTCCACTACATGCACGGCTTCGATCACGTCCGTTTCCCTCGGCATGCACGATTCACGTCCGTTTCGATCACGTCCCTCCTTCCCTCATCTCTAGGGTTTTGCTTTTCGTTTTCAATCACCTATATATATAGCTTATCCCTCATGCATGAAGAAGATCCAAGCTGCCGCAGCCTTCTACTAGCCTATTGCTCCTCTACAGCCATGGCTCCTCCACATTCAACGTTGCACACCATCACAGTAGGGTAGATCACAGCCTTGCCCAGACACCTTCACAACGCACCTGGCCTGCACCTCCGCAAACTCCCGTGAACCTTTCTGCCTTCGGCCGCCGCTGCACCTTGACGTTTGGACCGAGAGAAAGCCAGGGCTCACCCACGTCCTACGTTTGCGCCGTAACACCTTTGCTTAGCCGCTGCTCAGCCTCACGAAACCGAGTATTGCAGCCTACTAAAGCTGCAGGTCGTATGGTCTCTAAAGCTACAGTCGTGAATCATCATCTTCTGATGTAGCTGCAAGTCGTTGATATTAGAATCTTCTTGTTATTCTGTTTTGCTATTTTGTTTTTATCAGTGAGCTGTATAGTTGGTTATTTGTAGTAAGAGTCAGTAAGGCTCTGCACGTCAAGCTGTATATATTTACCCTTCTTGTTAACGTAATAGTACATTCAATACACAGAGAATTCTCTGCACACCAATGACGTGAACTTTTCTCTTCTCTTTTATTTTTTCTTTCTTTTCTTCACTCTGTTACATGGTACCAGAGCGCCAGGTTCGTTGAATCTGATAACCTTCTTCCTCAAACATGGCAGAAGAGCCTAAAAATAAGGACTCTCAAAATAACCAGAACAAGACTTCCCCTTACCTCAACCTCACAGATCCAAATAACCCTTACCGAGTTGAAAATGCTGATAACACAGCATTTGTTCTTGTTACAGATCTCCTCACCACTGATAATTATGCTACCTGGTCTCGAGCAATGCGTCGAGCACTTAGAGCAAAAAATAAATTAGGTTTCATTAATGGGAACATTTCTAAACCCACTAATGAAGCCGACCCTTTATTTGATCTATGGGAGAGATGCAATGACATGGTGGTTTCCTGGATTCAAAACTCCATAAGTATGGATATCAGATCCAGCATAGCATTCGTTGATGATGCGCAAGCTGTGTGGACAGAACTGAAGGACCGATTTACACAACAGAATGGTCCTCGCATCTTCCAGCTCAAGAGGAACTTGGCCAGCCTTCGTCAAGACAGAGACTCAGTGAGCACTTATTTCGGTAACCTCAAAACTCTTTGGGATGAAATAGCCATTTATGACCCTATTCCTGCTTGCACTTGTGGTCAGATAAGTATTTTGAATGAAAGACACCAGAGAGACCGTGTCATACAATTTCTTATGGGCCTTAATGACCAATATGCTAATGCCAGGGATCAGATAATGCTCATTGAGCCACTTCCCACTATTAACAAAGTTTTCTCCCTAATTCAGCAACAAGAACAGCATCACCAACTCACAAGTTTTTCTCCAACTTCTGACTCTATGGCAATGGTTACCAAAACTTCCTTCAAAAACAACACAAAGAACCTCATGACTCAAAGGAAGGACAGACCCTACTGCACTCATTGCCGAGCTCAGGGACACACCTTGGAGAACTGCTTCAAAGCTGGAAATGCACCAGCTCCCGTATGCACCCATTGTAATATGGCAGGACATATCATTGAAAAATGCTACAAACTTCATGGATACCCCCCTGGTCACAAACTGTACAAAGGCAAGGGATCAAACACCTTTGCAAATCAGAGCAGCTTATCCATTGAATCCTCTCAGGAGGAAGTGCACGAAGACAAGTTTAATTTCACTAAGGAGCAATATCAGCAACTAATTACTTTGCTCCAACACAAGGATTTTCCCAGCTCTCTTCCTTCAGTGAACCAGGCACAAACTCTGTTTAAAACCACTTCAGCAGCACCTAAAGCTTCCAAAGTGTCTGGTATCGAGTCTTTTTGCTGCACTTCTTCATTTTCTAATTCTTCCAATCCAAGCAACATTCCTTGGATTATTGATTCAGGAGCTACAGATCATATGATTTGTAGCCCCTCATTTTTCACATCTAGTGCCACAGAGGTATCATACAATGTTAAATTGCCCAATGGCACTTGCATGCCTGTCACACATTTAGGTACTGTTAGGCTCACAAACAACATTATTCTCAGTAATGTTCTATGCGTACCCTCTTTTTCCTTTAACCTCATTTCTGTTAAAAGACTCACAGAGAATCTGACCACTTGCTTATTGTTTCTGTCTAACACATGCTTTATACAGGACCTCTCCACTTGGACCACGATTGGGATGGCTGAAGTGAAATGCAACCTCTATCAACTCTTGCCTGCTGCTGTTTCACCTGCTGCACTAGCCGATGCTTTATCTCATCTGTCACCCTCTTTTCCCTCAGTTTCTGTGTCTGTCAAAAGCAGTAATGATGTTAATGACCTTTGGCATTGTCGCCTAGGTCATATTTCAAATTCTAGGCTTAATTTGATCAAAGACCCCATTGTAAAGAAGCACATCATTTTGAATGAAAATTCTCCTTGCTACATTTGTCCTCTTGCAAAACAACACAAGCTTCCTTTTCCTATCAGTTCCCATAAATCCTCTACTTTGTTTGAATTAGTCCATTGTGATATTTGGGGCCCTTGTTCCACTATGGCTTATGATGGATCAAAATACTTTTTAACCATAGTTGATGATTTCTCTAGAACCACTTGGATTTACCTGCTTCAAGCAAAATCAGAAACGAGAAATTGCATAGAATCTTTTTGCAACATGATTCAGACTCAGTTTAATACCAAAGTCAAAATACTTCGAAGTGATAATGGTCTTGAATTCAAGATGACTGATTTCTTCAACAAAAATGGAATTATTCACCAAAGATCTTGTGTTGAGACCCCTCAACAAAATGGCATAGTAGAGAGAAAACATCAACACCTTTTGAATGTGGCTCGTGCATTGTTCTTCCAATCTGGTCTCCCTTTGTGTTACTGGAATGACTGTATTTTAACTGCAGTGTACCTCATAAACAGAACACCAACTCCCTTGCTGAAAAACAAGACTCCTCATGAAGCCCTTTTTTGTGTCAAACCAAGTTACTCCCACCTTAAGGTATTCGGATGCCTCTGCTTTGCATCAACCCTTTCACATGGTAGAAAAAAGTTTGATCCAAGAGGGAAGAAATGCATTTTCCTGGGTTACCCTTTTGGGGTAAAGGGTTATAAATTGTTAGACCTTGAAACCCACACTACTTTTCTTTCTAGGGATGTCATTTTTCATGAAACCATTTTTCCTTTCCACTCTTCTCCTATTATTGAATCTGTCACTCAATCTCAGCATAACTCCAGTTTTATTTCCCCTTTTCCAGAACCAATGTCATCCTCTGAACTAGTGTCACATTCCCTTTCAGAGTTCACCAGTACCAATTATCCATCACCTACTGAACTGATTCCTGCTGACCTTCGATCTTCTAACATTGAACCAGAACCTGATCCATCCCTTGATCTTCATGACTCGCCAAATGACAGTAATTCTTCATCACCACTACCTCTTCGCAGGTCATGTAGGACTAGGACAGCACCTAATTATCTACACGATTTCCACTGTCAACAGGTTGCATTCACTCCAGAATCTCAAGCAATGGTCCAGGTATCTCCCTCTATGACTAGTTGTTCTTTCCCTTTGCATGATTATCTTTCTTATCACTCCTTCTCACCCACTTTACAAGCCTTTTCCTCTAATCTCTCCACTGATTTTGAACCAAGCTCATACTCCCAAGCTGCTAAAGATCCTGGTTGGTGTAAGGCAATGGAAGCTGAATTGTCAGCCTTGGAACAAAATAATACTTGGACTCTTGTTGACTTACCTCTTGATAAAGAAGTCATAGCTTGCAAATATGTTTACAAAATCAAAAGAAACTCAGATGGCAGCATAGAAAGGTTGAAAGCAAGGCTTGTTGCAAAGGGGTATACTCAGCAGGAAGGGATCGATTATCATGAGACATTCTCACCAGTGGCCAAGATGGTTACTGTGAGATGTCTCCTTTCTATTGCAGCCATTAGGGGTTGGCATTTACATCAGTTTGATGTGAATAATGCCTTCCTCCATGGGGACCTAGAGGAGGATATCTACATGAGCAAACCACCAGGTTATACAAAGGGAGGACCTCAACAAGTTTGCAAACTTTTGAAAAGTTTATATGGCTTAAAACAAGCCTCTCGGCAATGGTATGCCAAACTTACTTCATGTTTGTTGAATTTTGGCTTCATTCAATCAAGGGCTGATTATAGCCTTTTTACAATGAAAAATGACACTTGTTTCACAGCCTTATTAGTGTATGTGGATGATATCTTAGTGGCCAGTGATTCCATGGACTCTATTACTGCTGTCAAAGACTGTTTACATGCCACATTTCAGATTAAGGATCTCGGGACATTAAGATACTTCTTGGGCATTGAAGTAGCCAGATCTCCCAAAGGAATACATATTTGCCAACGCAAATATGCACTTGATATACTTGCTGATTCAGGAATTTTAGGCTCAAAACCTGTCAAAGTCCCTATGGAACAGAATCTGAAATTTAGCAAAGATGATGGTTTGCCACTCACCGATCCTTCTGTGTATCGAAGATTAATTGGCAGGCTACTTTACTTAACCATAACTCGCCCAGACCTCAACTATCCTGTGCAGACCTTAAGCCAATTTATGGAAAAGCCAACCACAAGTCATCTAGCTGCTGCACATAAGGTTTTGAAGTATATTAAATCTGCACCTGGCCAAGGTCTGCTGCTCTCAGCCTCTTCTGATTTGCAGTTAACAGCTTATTGTGATTCTGATTGGGCATCATGCCCAGACACCCGTAGATCAGTCACTGGATATTGTGTGCTCTTGGGCCACTCTTTGATTTCTTGGAAATCAAAGAAACAAAGTGTTGTATCCCGATCCTCAGCTGAAGCTGAGTATAGAGCAATGGCTGCTACCTCTTGTGAACTCACTTGGATTCGGTTTCTTCTTGCTGACCTCCATGTAATCCATCCCCAAGCAGCTATACTACACTGTGACAACCAGGCTGCCCTTCACATTGCAGCCAATCCTGTGTTCCATGAAAGGACTAAGCACATCGAGATAGACTGCCATCTCATTAGGGACAAAATTCTTGAAGGCTCCATTACTACAGATCATGTGTCCACTCATCTTCAACGAGCTGACCTTCTCACAAAGGCCTTACCATCATCTCTTCTTCAATCTCATTTGCTCAAGTTGGGAATTGTCAACCTCCATTCTCCACCTTGCGGGGGGGTATTGCAGCCTACTAAAGCTGCAGGTCGTATGGTCTCTAAAGCTACAAGTCGTGAATCATCATCTTCTGATGTAGCTGCAAGTCGTTGATATTAGAATCTTCTTGTTATTCTGTTTTGCTATTTTGTTTTTATCAGTGAGCTGTATAGTTGGTTATTTGTAGTAAGAGTCAGTAAGGCTCTGCACGTCAAGCTGTATATATTTACCCTTCTTGTTAACGTAATAGTACATTCAATACACAGAGAATTCTCTGCACACCAATGACGTGAACTTTTCTCTTCTCTTTTATTTTTTCTTTCTTTTCTTCACTCTGTTACACCGAGAGCCACCCCCCACCTCACGGAAACTCAGCCCGTTTTGTCCTCTGTTTTTCCCCACTCAAAACAGAGTACCACTCAACCCGTTCGGTACCGCTAGCCATGGCAAGGGATGTCCAGCAACGCCAATGCCCCAACCAATCCGTGAACTGCTGCCACCCTCGTATAGTTGAACATAAAATTTCTATGAAAGTACGATTATGCCCTCTGAGTTTTACAAAGCCAAAGCTGAACTTCTATATTTTTTTCATGTTGGCGTGAAATTATCGTGGGCCTCAGTTGGGTTGTAGAGAGTACGTATAATATCTTTTAAAAAAAATCTACTCAACCTCCGTCTGACTACCACACACCACACTCCTGTCCACTCATCTCGATTATTTTTCTTTTATCTCCAGAACTACCTCACGTTATCGTACCCCACTACATCACAAACTCTCTCTCTCGCCCCTCCATTTCTTCGTAAGTTTCCACCACTCTACGAACCAGCCACTGCCCAAGCCTCCCTCTCGGTTGGTCTCACTGCCATGAATCACCGTTTATGTCCCATGCAAGCCGAGCAAAAGTAGCTGTTTCAGTCCACAAATCACTAGGAACCACCCAAGCCTCAACGTCTGAAAAAAAAAAAACAACAACCAGCCTCTACCATGAACAGAGGCCTAACCCGAGACGCAACCTTGTGTCACAGTAGCATCACTGCACCAAAGCGCCACCGCACCGTAGATTCCCATTGTTGGAGACCACAGCTTTGACTCATGAGAGAGGACCACACTAGGCACAGCCTTCGCGAACAGCCCAACAGCGAGAACCACCACCAGAACTCCGTCATGCACAACCCAATCCAGCCTCTGTTTTCTTACACCCGAAACAGAGCACCCCCAGCCTCTATTTTCTTCCTCCCTTGACTACCACTACCACAAAGGCAACTCGATGAATCTCGACTCCCAAAGTCGCGACGACGGACTGAGCTCGACCCCGAGAGAAGCTTCACTATTTGGAAATTTTTTCTGGGCTTCTTCAATGTTGGGTAATTTTTTCTGCCGCTGTTGGGTAATTTTTTTTGGGTAATTGGCTTGGAATAGCAAGTGAATAGCAAGTGTTTGTAAAAAAGACTCAAAGAAAATATTGTATTTTTCTCTCCGTTACAGAACGAGGTTACCTCCTCTATTTCGCGTTGCTAACTCGCCGGTGATGATGGTGGAAGCACAACCAATTGGGCTGAGGGGCGAAGCCGTGGAGAATGACAAAGAGTTGGGAGGGGACCCGGGGGGGAGAAAGGGGGAGAACCTTCCTCGCACGTTTTTTTTTTTAAATAAAAAAAAAAAAGGAGCCACGTAGGCTGGAGTGCAGTAGTTGCGTGAACAGTGGGTGATTGTGTAGCAAATCCTTATTTTTTAAGTGGGCCTAATCTCACTTGCTACAATACAACAATTATATTTTTACAGAAATATTTTATAATTAATGTATAAGTCGAAAGTGTTAATTGATATCGAGGTAATTTGAGAAGAGATTATATTTTAGGATTAAAAAAGTTATAGATTGTTTCTATAGGGAAAATTGGGGTAGGCAGTATTTCAAGCTTAAGTATTGATATATATGTTCAATTGGAAATTTATGGGAGTACGTGACTATTTTATAGGTAACGATTGATTTTTGTTCAGTACTGCTATAGAGAAATTTTGTTAAGCTAAAAAGTCTAAATAAGCGGGGTTTTTATGTTAGACTTTGTATAAAATAAAATGAACTGAGGTCAATTTTTGAAAATATGCATGTTTTGTTATGAAAAGAAATTTGAAATGACATCAATTATTTGTTCTGCATTACTCATGAAATTCTGTATAATAATAAAGTATTTTTCTGGCATAACTGGTGTAGACATGAGCTAATTTTGTGCATTCTGTTTCTAAACTATGCAAAATGAGAGAATATGAAAATTTGATAAATTTGCATGTGACGTGAAGATGTTCTGAATCTGTTTTAAAAAATGTGAAATGATCAGAATTTCAGTACTCTGTTTTGATATGAGATGGCATCTGAAAAACCGTTGGCATGACTTTCTGATTTTGTTTTGACTATGATTTTGTTTTGACTTGGATTCTGATTCTTATATGGTGATTTGATTATGTTTTGCTCTGATATATGGCCCTGTCACGGGATATAATAGTAACCTCTAGCCCTGTCACAGGATATAATAGTGACATTTGACCCTGTCACAGAATATAATAGTGACCTCTAGCCCTATCACGAGATACAATAGTGATCTCTGTCCCTGTCACGGGTTATAATAGTGACCTCTGACCCTACCATGGGATATAATAGTGGTCTCTGCTCTAAGTGTAATCATTTTGATAACATTATAATTTATGTTCTGCTTGGCTTTTTGTAAAATGCACAACCTTACCACGGGGGTTAAACATGACCTATGTTCTGATATGATATGATAAGATGAAAATATTTAGTCATGTTGTGCCAAAGAAGTCCTTGAATATGAAAAGTTGGTTTCTAATTATGAAATCTTTGAAATGTCGCTTTGATTTTCTGATAATATGTAATTTTTTGAGATTTGCATATTGAAACTGAAATGTTTTGTTTCTACATTCTGAACTCTGTGAAAATGCTCATGTTTACATACTAGCATATGTTCTCTGCTTATTGAGTTGTTGATAACTCACCCAGTATCTCCATAATATTTTTCAGATGATTTTAAATAACTCAACTAAAGATCATGATTATATAGCATGGGTGAGATGATTATTTAAGTATAGTGGATTACTTATAGAAGATTTTTGAGAATTGGTGGATTTTATTAAGAGATTTTGTAGTATTATGATGACTTTATACTTTGGAGTCTGTATATATGTTGATGAAATGTGAGTTTTAAGTTACAAGGAGTAACAGTCCAACCCCTGCGGGAATGGGGCATTACAGAACATCTGTTTGTTTCATTATAATTGAAAATGAAAAGATAAAAATATTATGAAGCTAGCTTTCTATGTGGTATCAAGAACATAATATATAATTTTGTTGTTAAGAGAAGCTCTGGCCAATGATCATTTCTTTTACTTTTCTAGAGAGTATGACAAGGCTACTATCTTTATATATATCATTTATTTTATTAACTACATATATATATATATATATATATATATATATAGTTAATGAAATATGGTGAAGAATATCTAGTGCAGAAGAGTGTTGGTATTGTAACATCCACGTCTAGCACCAAACCCAGGCCAATGCGCGTTCTATAATTTTTTCATTTTCCAAAGGTTGACATATATAGGGAGCCTACTTGAGTTATTTTTTAACTAGTATTTTGTTTATAGGCCTTGGGCCCAAAACCATTGTTTTAAATTTCGTACCGTACCGGCCGGTACGGTCGAAATTTTCCGTACCGGCCATTGGTCCGGTACAGAAATTTGAGTGTTTCGTTTCGGCCGAAATTTCGGCCGTACCGGCCGGTATCGGTCGTTTCGGCCGAAATTTCGGCCTTAGTTAATTTATATATATTTTTTTTTCTTTTTTTAAGTTATAAACTTATTTTTTGACCTCTAATTTAAACTAGACTATTTATAATTTATATATCTATGTATTTATATATAATTTATTTATATATAGACTAGTATTTTTAAATATAATTTATATATATAATTTATTTATATACCGAAATGTTATCCCGAAACGGTACACGAAACGTTACCGGTACCGAAATATTTCATTCCAGTGGCTCGACCGGTACGGCATCCGGTACGGTATTCAAAACATTGCCCAAAACTCTATTTTGACGGATTATGATTTTTTTTTATTAGGTTTAATAATTAGGTTAAAATCTTTTATGGACCGAAAAATCTATTGGACAAGTTGGATTGTTTTTTTTAGAGATTGATTTGAGGCCCAAAACACAAGAAAAAGCCCACTTATTAATTTTTATGTACTACCAAGCGTGGGCCGAATTTTTTCAATTGGGCCAAAAGCCCATGCCCTGAGATCATGTAGATCCCATAGCATGGACGTCTCTCAAGCAATTTCTCCCTCTCGTCCTTTATAGGGTTTCCTTTCTCTATATATATACATATATGCACTTCACGCACAACACCTCAGGCATGTCTGATTCCATTGCATACACATTTGTCCTGCTAGGGTTATTGGTAAATACTATATATTTATTAGTTTTCACTTCACGGATCACGCCTAGTTCCCCATGCATGTTTCCTTCCACCTAGAATATTCACGGCATCAAGAAAAATGCCAAACTCCACTTCATGCACGCTTCGATCACATCCGTACTGTTCCACAGCTTGCCGATGCACGTCTCTCCTTCCTTTCCTCTCTAGGGTTTTTTTATTCAATCCCCTATATATATATGCGCGTCACAGCCATCCCTTATGCATGAAGAAACCCTAAGTTGTTGTTGCCCTCTTTTCACGACCTCAGCCATCCAAACTCCTCAGAGCATCTGACCTCCATTATGGACCATGGCAACCACAACAACCGAGAGCCAAACGTGCTAGAAACCACCCAAGCTCCTCCACGAAATTGTTTCCAGCCATTGGGCACAATAGTCGAGCCCAGCCCTAGATGCATTTTGTGGTAATTATGTGGCGTTGCTTCTTTAGAAACCAACTCCCGTGCAACCTCTCCGTCACGGAAGCAACCTATGTTTGTCCATCGCATGTAAACACCTGCCCTGCCCAGACCTCACCGCCGTAGCCCAGCCATGAACCCACGTGGAGCCACCGCTGTCCATCACTGAAAAAGAATGCCTCTGTTTTTAGCCTCCAAAACAGAGTAGTCTCCATTGCACCTAGCTCACCCCATTATGTGCACCAGCCACAGCATGGTGAAGTCCAGTGGCACCGACCAGACCTACTCTAGTCACCTCGTACAATGCCGAGTTGGTAAGCCACGCCAATCCTTCCCCATGCACTGCTCTCTCTACATTGTTCTTGTTCCTCCCATAATCTCTCTCATCACTTGGTCTCTCTCTCTCATCACTCACTCTCTTTCTCTCATGCTCACCCATAGCTTGACGGCGTCTTCGCCGCGCCACTCAGATCAGCCATTGCAAGCTGCTGATCTTGGTGAGTCAAAGACTACTTAGCACGACCACTTTGCACTGGTAAGTTCTCTAGTGTTCAACAAAGAGGGTCTTGTTACTTCTTCTGATATTCCTGTAGTCTATACCTTGTGTTAGTAAAGAGAAAAAGAAGAGATGCAATTGAGCCCATATTGTGATACCTCATATTTTAGTATATTTTAATTGAATGATTATTTTAATTAATTTAAAGATTGGTTCTCTTGTTTTAAATTTATCGAATTTCTTGTTAGTTTATTTTTATGATTTTTAAGTCATGAAATTTATTTTGATATACTTTCTTAATATTAATTATTGTTTTGCATTTAAATTACTCTTTATTTTTAAATTATTTTATTTTTATATTTTATTTTTTCTTAGTCACTACGTTTAAATTAATTTATTTAAATTTGTTGTTTTAAATCCTGTTCGTTGGATCAATTTTAAGATCCGGAGTTGAAAGACTGGATCTCATTTCTTTTCCTTTCTTTTTCTTTTCCCTCTTTTCCTTTTTCCCTTTTCTCTTTTCTCCTCCCCTCCGGCCGGCGACAACCCCCATCCATTTTCAGCTCCTCCCTCGTCGTTGTTAGCCTCCATGCATGGCTTCAAGCCTTGCGGTCTTTGCGTTCTAGCACTGCCTTCGCGCCGCCGTTAGCCACCATCTTTTCACCACTGCACCAGTGGCCTCCCAGCTACCTAACCCACCCTTCCAAAACTATGATCCGCCACCCTTGAAGCCCCTTCATCTCCATTTCTGATTTGAATATTTTAGCCTCCAACCACGACGAACTACCACCACCAGTAACTTCATCAACACCCCTAAGCCATTCCCTAGCCATCATAAGTCTTCGTTTGTTCCCGTTCAAAAGTTGAGTTTTTGCAACCCACAACCATAGTGCAATTTGCATTGTTGCGTGGCTGTGCTGCCACCTCTTGCAACTTCTTGATTCTTCAAAAATTATATTTTAGCACTGTAAGTAATTTTTCAAAGAATTTCTTGAGATTTAAATATATTTTTGCACTAACAAATCTTCTACAGTCTGGTTAGTTGTCTTGGACATTGAGTCCGAGGAGTATGAAGGTCGGTTGGATGTGAGGATAGATTGTTTATTTAATTGAAATATACTTGCACGCATTTATGTTGTTTTTGGCATCATGTCATGCATGCTCATATGTTGTGAATGAAAACTGGATTTTTATGTGAGAGATGATTTTGGGTATGTTTGAAATGAGTGGATTAATCGGTTTGAGAGAAAGAAAAAAGAGGCTGTAGGGATATTGGTAAGCAGGGATAGTGGTAAGTAGGGATGATGCTAGTCCCACCTATGATTCTCGCCTACAGTGCTCTGATAGGTACCCCTTGTGTGGAAAGAAACAGTAGGGATGGTGGTAAGCAGGAATGGTGGTAGAGTCCCGCCTGTGATTGTAATACCCGAATCCTACTACGTAGGTCCTTACGTCATTTTATTAATTCTTAAGTCAAATATCTTGAGATAAAGATTATTTTTATTATTACTTTCAATTATTTTATTTTAAGATGAGTATGTTTATTTTAAAATGTGGTTTATTAAAATAAATCAAAGTATTATTTTTTTAAGATTTTGAAATATTTCTCTTAACCTCTTTAATTTTTATTTATTTAGAAAATAATCCAATTAATCTCTACCATTGGATTGATAGGTGAAAAGCATTTTTGAGGTAGATAGATCCCCACCATCAATTCCTTAGTTTGCAAGGGAAGCTTTGATTAAGATTAATTGACTTTTTTCTCCCTTGTAAACCGTAGCCTTCCAAGACAAGCAACCCAACTTATTTCCTTGAAGCCTCCATCGGTCAAGAGCCATCCTAAGCTTCCAAAGGAAGCCTTTGACCTCACTTTCCACCTACCCATCATCCAAGGCAAGCCAACCAAAGAGAAGAAAAAAGCTAAAGTGATCCTAAGGCATTCCCTCCCCCCATACCGTCAGTTTCACCCAAGAAAAAGAAATAAAAATTTCTTCTTCCTTTCCAAGAACTAACTTTCCTCTTTTCTTGTTCTTTTTTTTTTCATCTTCAAGAAACCAAGGTCCTTTATCTCCCTCAAGCTTGTGACTCCATGGAAATGGAGGAAGAAAAAATATTTTCTTCAAAGCTTGGAACCAAAACTTGATTTCATCTTCCAAAGGATGAAATATTCAAGGTAATAAACTCTTGGTTCACTTTCTAGCATGATTTCCTTATGGCTTTCGAATTTCACCATTTCCTTACCCATTGATGTTTTGGTTTTGGGGTTTAAAACAGTGATATCGTGTTGCTCTTCATTCACATGGTTGTCCCTCTATTTGGTCTTCCACTTATGTTTTGTAAGGGGCTAAGAGTTTAAGGTAAAAATCTTAAATTTATTTATTTATTTTTAACGTGATTTTGGAAGCCCATTAAGTTGTTTTAGCTTGTGTTTTGATGTGTTTAATTTCCTATATTGCAAATAAATATATATGCCCTGTTTTTGGCCCAAACCGAATGGTATTATAGTTATTTTGCTATATATTTTCCTATATTTTGAAAAATGCTATGGTTCTATTAAGATTGGGTTAATCATAGGTGATGTTTTAAAGTGATTTTAAATTATATATATTGGTACCATGTGTCTTGTGGATGTTTGGTTGGTAATCTATTTTTAGGATGTTAGAGGTTTGATTTAAAGGTTTTAAAGTTTCTTAATGGGTAACTTTGTATACTTTATGCTACTTTAATTTTTAAATGGGAGGTTTTATCTAAACTAATTAATATATTGCTTATGTGAATAGGTTATAGTCTAGTTAGTTTAGCTATAAGAGATTAATTGTGCATAATGTATTGTGATATGCAAACCTGTCCAAGTGTTCCTAAGCCTATGTCATGCCATGTCTTGATGTAAAAATAGTGTCCCTCGTTTGGTTAAATTCTACCTAACCTGAGAGTCCAAAATATTGATGAGCTAACCTTTTTATAATGAGGGACCACAAGTTGATTAAAGGGCATGTTCCCTAAGCTTGTTTAGCCTACTTGAGATGCCTAAATCTATTTTAAAGCTCATTGTCGAGAATTCCAGATTTTTATCTCCTAATGTCTATAACCCAAAGTGAGCTTGAACCAAAGAAACCTTGCTTGAAACCTATGAATTCTTAAGTACTTTTCATGTAAGCTTTTAAAATAATCTTTCCATGGACAACTAGCATGTCTTAATACTTGTAACACCCCCTTCCCGTAGACTAGGAGTGTCACGTGTTTTTCATAAAATAAACCCGGCAAGAGATCTTATATTAAATAAAAACAATTTAGGATTTATTTCATAAAACCTTGTCTGATGAAAATGTCCTCAAAAACTTAAATGAATAAACTGAATAAAAGTCATGTCATAAAAGCAATAAAAATAAATTTATTCTAAAAGATTTGAAATTAAAATAACTGCTCCTTCTAATCCTGGCCTGCCTGCTCGTAATCATCATCCTCACCTGGGTGGTTAAAAACATGAAAACAAACTAAAATGAGTCGAATACTCAGTAAGAAATCCATCACAACGTTAACATACTAAATGTAAGGTTTTCATAAAAGTTTTTCATGCTGAGAACTTAAAATTCATGACTGATCATACTGATGTTTATGCATGACTGATTTATTTGAATTAACTGGCTGATTTAACTGAACTGACTGAACTGATTTAACTGACTGGCCAACACACTTAACCCTGTGTGTGAGGTTGTGCACCGGCCCCACGTCCCGTGGCCACGAGGGGAGCCGCTGATAGTATTCTGGCATACTATGGTGGACCACGCTTGAGTCCATGGCTTGCACATCCACCTTGATCTGAACTGCATTGGTACCATGCATCTGAATGACCATCTGACTAACTGATCTGATCTTATCTTACACTTGAACTTAAGATAACTTACGTGTCTTATGCCCATGAGATGCATGACATAATACATACATAATTATAATTTCTGAGTCTGAACATGATGCGGAATGACATGATCGTATGCTATGATGGATTACATGTATTGCATATGACATGAGTGGTACATGAAAATGACTGTCCAATAACTGGCTTGAATAATACTTATATATAAACTGAACTGTGATGATCCTAATTTTGTGATCAAATAACTTACCTTGCTGCTCTTTTTCCTGAATCTCAAGTCGTAACTGATTGAGCTGCATTATTGCATATTTTATACATTTAAAATCAATTTATTTTTAATTATTTTATTATTTTATCATTGATTTTAGATGAAAAAATGATCAAGAGGCAATAAATCCAAGTTGTGATTTAAATTGATTAAAAGCATAGTTTATGCTTATTTTTATAACTTGTGATTTTATTTGATTTTATTTCCTCACATGCACAACACACTTTTAATATTTTAGTTTAGTTTTTGTTTAGTTTTTATTTAATTATTTATTTTCTTTTTTTAGTTTTATTTTTATGTAATTATTATTTATTTTGTCTGTCTTATTTTATTTTATTTTTATTTTCAATTTTTATTTTTTATTTTTGATTTTCTGCGCAGGCTAAACGACATGTCGTTTGGTCTGCAAACCAAACGACATGTCGTTTTCCAGTAGATTTGAATTTGCCGTTTGAGGTCGACGACATGTCGTTTGACAAAAACGACATGTCGTTTGCCTCGTCTTCAACCTCGCGACCTGCACTTCAAGCTACAGTTCAGCCAGCTTCGAGTCACCACCGTGAGCCGTCCTATACACTCCGCAGGACCACAAAAACACCATGAACACGGCCATGAACCGCCTCGCCTTGTCCAGAAGCCTTACGGCCAGCAACCCCATGTCGTGTCATCTTCAACCTTCAGCTTCGCTGCACCATCACCATGGACATCCTGCAGCGACGCACCTCCACTTCCAGCAGCAACAGAAGACACCGGAGATCAAGTCTCTACCACCCAGTGAAGCCCAGCGCCACGACCAAAGCCTCCATGCATACCGAAACCTTCTCCTATGCAACACTGCCGAGAACGACCGAAGACACCACTGCAATTCGGCTGCTCTCTCTACGTCTCAGTTTCAGTTACAGCATGCCAGAGGTAGAAGATGCAGGAAAGCAAGAAAAGAAAAGAAGAAAAAAAAAATATATGTGTATAGATGAATGCGGACACACGCGGGGCAAGTGAAACGCAGTAACACCGAAAGAAGAAAGGCTACACTCACGCGAATAGCTGGGTACTTTTCATTTGGACAGACACAAGACACAAAAGAAAGAAAGAGAAGGAATGGATTAGTAGAACAATGGACGATGGATCAGTGGCCGGCTGAAAACAAATGAAGAAAAAAACAAATAAAAGTGCACGGCAAAAGCTAATTGGAGACAAGATGCAGCTGGAAGGGAAATAAAAAGAAAAAGGAAAAAAACTGCCGAACTCACGAACAAAAGGAATTTGCGAGCAACATGTTATTTGGAAGCCTATATAAGGACTTGGAGGGAGTCAGTAGTCAGTGGTTAGAGTGAGATTCAATCAGGAGTTAGAGTGATTTTAGTGTGAAATTAGAGTTAGAGTTCAGAATAAAAATAGTGAGTGAGTTTTTGTAGTCAGTTTTTATTTTTTCTGAGTTCAGTTTTTAATTTCGTGTAATTTATTCATCAGTCAGTTTCAATTTATAGCTCAGTAAATTTTATTTTTGTAAGTCTTTATTTCCAGTTTTGAGTTTATTTAGTGAGTAAATTTTCAGTCCTCTTTGATAAATGTTGAGAATCCATTTTATTTTTGAGAGTTTACTTTAATTGGAAGTTCAGATTTTTGGGTTGGAGAACGCAGTCTCCATTTCCAAACATCAAGTTTATTCCTTACAATTTCTGTTTTTATTTAATTTCGAATTACTGCCATTTAATTTCCTTGCACTTTTAATTTCCTGCAATTTAAATTTATGTCATTTAATTTTCTCGCACTTTTAATTTCCTGCAATTTAAATTACTGTCATTTAATTTTCCTGCACATTTAATTTTTGTAATTTACTTTTATGTCATTTAAATTTTATTGTCCATTTACATTTCAGTTATTTAATTTCCAGCAATTTTAATTTACTGTCTTGCATTTTAATTTCTTACCTTTCATCATCCACTCAAAACCAACAAACATGATCTAGTCCATGACTAGTAAATTTTCATTTCTATTGCACTCCCACATTCATTGTACATATCATCACTTTTATTTTTATTTTCTCATTGTAACTATTTCCACCATTTTACACGAGTTTGATTTTTAAGCACTTTTCCTGTGGAGACGATTTAGGAATTTATTCCTAATTAATACGCGACACGCTCCTGCACTTGGGATAGCCTTTGGGCTGCTCAATTTTGAGTGAGTCAGTAACTCGTCACCTATACACAATATTTAAACGTCACTAAATTTGTCTAGGAAACCATATCCTAATATCCTACTTAATTAAATTCCTAATCTAGAATATAGTCAAATAAACCTTTTACTTAACACCATAAAATCAATAAATTCTTATATCTTTAAATTACTTAAAAATACTAATAACATATTATAATTTAGTAGAATACTTGGGCTATTTTAAATAAAACATAAAAACCTCAATTCTTAAAATAGATTTACTATCTCATGATTAACATAATTATTTAATTTTATGAGAAATCTAATAAATATTAATATCATTTAAATATTCTTAACATATTTCTTAATTTTTCTATTTAAAGTATCCATAATAATTTTTATTAAACTTCTATTAAATATATAAAGGAATATTAACAAAATATTAGGCTTGATAGTATACTTTAAAATATATTTTAAATTCTTTGAACACTTTCTTATAAAAATGGCTTATGACTAATATATTATAGAATTAAACTCAACTTTAAAATATTAAGCCCAACAAAAATTACTAAAACAGTAATATAAGATCAAATCCAAATTTAAAATACAAGTTCATTTAAAAATCACTAAATTTACAAAAATTACAACTTGGCCCATAATAAAAATAAAACATAAGTGAAAATAAGCCCAGCATACTTAGGCCCAGGGCCCGGCCCATTGTAATTCAATGGTTCAGGAGATTTAAACATTCGGGATAGAGAAATGTGTTTGTATGAGAGAAGAAAATAGTGTCGTGCGAGTGAAGAAAGGCTCACCGAGAAGGGTACTCGACGGGGATGGGCTGGATGAGACGACGGTGGCTCTGGGTGGCTGGGGTAAGATCAACGACACGAAGGTTTTGTTAGGGACCCCGGTCAAGTCCCTAAACACTAAGTCCTCCTTAACTATGATCTCCTTTGGTTGACCGAATTCAAGTCTTTCTCTTGCTTGGTTCACGATTAAGGGTGGCTATGATGGCAATTTGGACAAGGTGAGATTAAGTGTTTAGGCTAGTATGAAGTGGATGGAAGGTGGAAAATTGGCTAAGTGTTGAGATCACAATGGTGAAGGGTGCACGGCACTAGAGTGAGCTAGGGTTGGCGCCACTAGGATTAGGGTTAGGGTTTGGATAAGTGAGGTGGATTAGGGTTGGAGTGTAAGATGAGTTGCTAGGATTTGGAAGAGATGTGGATGAGTGGGATTAGGGTTTGGGTTTGGATGAGGTGGCTAGGGTTGGAGTTGTAAGATGGATTAGGGTTTGGAGCTTGGGTAATTGTGTTGGGCGGCTAGGGTTGGTCGAGTGTGGCTAGTGAGAGTCTTTAGGAATGTTTCCTAAAAACTAGGGATATGATTTGGGATAGAATGATGGCCGGCCAAGGGTATTGAGTGAGTCAACTAGGGTTTCCAATATGGAAACTCTATTATGTTAAGTGGAGTGGGCGGCTAGACCAATTCAAATAAGGTTAGTGGAGCCGAAATTTGAATTTGAATTAATAAGGAAAGTGGATTTCGGCTATGCTAGGAATGAGATGGAAGAAGTGGTCAACTAGGGTTTCTAAATTATGGAAACACTAATATGGAAAGTGAAATTTGAATTCAAATTCAAATGGAAGTGGGAATTCGGCTAGGGCTAGGTGGAAGAAGGAGATTAATTATGGAAAGTTGACAAACAAGGAGGGTGGTCGAAATTGAGACTAGAATGGATTGAATGAGCCAAAAATATAATGATCTCCAAGAACACAAGATGAACACTCAAGAAAAAAAATGATGAACTCGAATGAACAATGAAATAAATTCAACAAATGATTCACGAATTGCACAAATGATGAATAAACCTCATATATTGATAAAAGTAACAAGAATAAAGATAAACACAACTTGGATTCACGAATTGCACCAAGTTGTAAGACAAGATAGTTGAATCACTCCAATTCACGAATTGCATGGAATGATCCTCTCCTTGAAATTCACGAATTGCACCCAAAAAGCCTAAGTGCTAAGCACCGATAGTGATCTCTCAAACAATAGTTCTCCCTCTAGGATTTTTGCCAAAAGATGTCAAAGAAATTACTAAGGGTCCTCTTTATAAAGGTTACAACTTGGAAACCCCCAAAAGGTCCCTTTGCAATAAAAGAAATAAATAAATAAAATAAATAACATAAATAAGGATAGTGGCATGGACCACATGGCCGTGGCATGCATGAGCCAATGATTCGGCTAAGGTGGTGCATGGGGGTCGAACGTTGGCTTGTTCTCATGCTGAAAATGCCATTTTCGAGGGTTGGCTTGACTGTGGCTCGACCCTGGCTCGAGCCAAAGTTCGCTCGACACTCCACTCGATTTTGCTCGAGTGAAAACAACCAGAGAGCTCCGCTCGAAACTCGCTCGACAGTTGGCTCAAGTCAGTGTTCGCTCGAAACTCCACTCGACTCCGCTCGAGCGAATACAATCCAAGAGCTCAGCTCGAAACTCGCTCGACAGTCCGCTCAAGCAAGTCTGCAACCCGAGAGCTCCGCTCGACACTCCGCTAGAGCGATATGTGTGCATATGGTCAAGGTGCAACTTTAGAGGTGATTTTACATGGGGGTCTAATAGGTTTCCTCTGGGTAGGGTGATGCGACGTCGAGAGGGAGAACGAGAGTTGAAGAGGGGCTGCTGTGTTCACCGAGTATGCAGAGAGAGGTGAAGGTGGCAGACGACAGCGGCTTACCAGAACGAAGTGGGCTCAACTGGGCAGAGATGGTCGGCGGTTTCTGTGAACGTTTCCGGTGGAGTGGCTGACTTGGTTGAGGAAAGTGGGTTTTCGGTTTATAGAGGCTGGCTTTGGTGGCTCTGTTTTATGGGTGCAAAACAGGGGCTGCAGTTTCGGTTGCTTTATGGTGGTTCTCGGTTTGGTTACTAGTGATGCAACCGGTACTTGGCAGCTTACCTAGGTGTAGGGGTCGTGGCTCTTGTTTCCATGGTGTTGCTTGGGCTGGGGAGGAGATATGGAGGCTGGCCGCTTGAGGGGTGGTCTGGTAAGGAGAGAAACTGCTACGGAGTTTCTGTTTTCGTGGGGCTTGCCGTGAGTGTGAGTTTTCTCATCTTTTCCGATTTGTGCTATGTTCGGGGTAGTTTTATAGGCAGGGGAGGCGAGATATCGTGGATCATAGGAGGTTGGATAGAGTTTGAAATTGAGAGGCGTACGTGCATGTGCATGTGCATGTGCATGTGAGTGGATAAGTATCTTAAAAGACGTGCATGGTTGGAGTTCATAAAGGAAATCAGTTTAAGGGTTTGTTTTGCTTCCAGAGGAGGAGTTGGTTTCGATGGTCAACCCGGAGGAAAACTAAGATGAGATTTGGGGATAAAAACTAGGCTTACAGGTGGATATAGAGAGAATAAAGTTTAAATTCAAAACTAAAATTCTTGTGGCTAAAGCAAAAAAATTCGGTCATGATAAAATACTAATAATAAAATTGATAATAATAACAATGTAAAAAATATGATAATAATACTAATAATAATTATTTTTAAAACTGATAACTGCAAAATATGATAAAATAATAATAATAATAATAATAACAATAGAATATTTATAGTTATAAGAAAAATACATAAAACTTATCTTATAGCCTAAACTTAGGGTCGGGTTGTTATAATACTTCAGTTTTTTCTCTTATAAGTTGAGGTGAGGAGTAGTCATTTGGGTAATGTTAAGCATAGAAGGGACGTTAGACTGAAGTATCATGGCTTTCTCTTTTAAAGGGAGGGCTAAAGAATATTGTATAAGTATTAACACGCTTATGTTATTGATTGGAATAGGAATATTGATGAGGGAAGTATCGAGGAGCATAGAGGCAAGTAGCTATGACCATGCTTCTTACACCATGCTCTCTTTATGAAAGAATATCTCTCTTATTGCAAATATTTCTCTAAGTAAATGAATATAGTATGTACATCCCTTTCTTGATAGCTCCTGTTAAGTACCCTATCGATTATAATTGTGTGTACATGTATAAAGTAATGCATGCATGTAGATTCTAAATCATGAGATTTTCATGCATGCTCCCTCAAGAAACTTATGATTATTCCTACATGTAGTATAGCATGAAAATGTATCTTGTTCATGAAAATGCATATGCATTGAACTAAGAAAGATGATGAAAAGATTTAAATGCAAAGGAAAGGAACGTCTCATGTTTTATGTTTCAAGTGATGCTTTAAATGAGTTTTAAAATGTCCCTATGAACTGATGCTTTAAATGTCCTTGAGAACTGACATTTTAAAATGTTTCTGAGAACTTACGCTTTAAAGGATGTCTTGAAAGATGATATTTAAGCCATGTTTTTAAATGACGTTTAAACTCATGCTTTTAAATGATGTTTATGCTCGTGCTTTTAAACGATGTTTATGCTCGTGCTTTTAATTGATGTTTAAGCTCATGCTTTTAATTAATGTTTAAGCCTATACTTTTAAGTGATGTTTAAGCCTATGCTTTTAAGTGATGTTTAAGTCTATGCTTTTAATTGATGTTTAAGCCATGTTTTTAATGGTATTTAAGCTCATGCCTTTAAATGATGTTTAAGCTCATGCCTTAAGATAATGTGAAAGCTTTAAATGATGTTTAAACTCATGCTTTTAGAAAATGTTTATGCCCACGCTTTTAAATAATGCTAAACTCATGTTTTTAAGTGACGTTCATTTCCTATGAATGAACTGTTAAATGAAAATGATTGAAATGAATGAAAGTACGAAAGGAATGAAAGGAAACGAAAGTTTCAATGAATGAAAATACGTAACGGCCACATAAATGGAAATGGGTACCCAATGAATGAATGGGCAGATTGCAATGTCGGGTAGTAGTATTTGGTAATGCACCCAGTGCTGCACCATGACGGAATGAGATTCCAACCTATGACCACAGGCGAATCCATTGGCCGTAGGGCCGCTAACCCTATGGCCAATGAAAGTGAAAAGATGTAATGCATGAAAAGCATGTTATGCATGAAAAGATGTAAAGCATGAAAAGCATGAAAAGAATGTTTATGCATGAAAAATGAAAAGTATGAAAGAATGTTTATGCATGAAAGCCTAATTATTTCTAAGAATGTTTATGCATGGAATGAAATGCAAAAGTTTATGTATACATGTTTTCAAAAGGAAAAGAATATATGCCTAGTATGTTCACTACATGGTGTACTACTTATTGAGTATTAGACTCACTTTTATTTTAAATGTTTTAAACGTCCAGGAAATGATGAAAAGGCTGGGGAGTAAGGCATTATTGCAAAGAGAGAGGCAGACGCTTAGTGTCTTCCCTATTGGTGAGGAAAAAGAATGGAAGAAAAATGAAAAGAAAAATATGCTAAGAATAGTTATGTACATAGCGATTCCATCCCTCTCCGGGGGGGGGGTCGTTATAGTGATTCCGGCTTACGGTGCATGCGGTGGGGATGGTGGTAAGTAGGGATGGTGGTAGTCCCGCTTGCGATTCCTGCCTACAGCGCGAGCTGTTGGGATGGTGGTAGTCCTGCTTGTGATTCTCGCCTACGGTGTCTGATAAATAATTATGTTGGGCCATTTTCTGGGAAAATGGCAGTCTATAATTTAATGGTTATGAGCACCATTTTCTGGAAAAATTATTGGTTTATGTTTGGGTCATTTTCTAGAAAAATTGTGGATATTATTCATGGCGTGTTTTGGGTCAAACAGAATTTTTGGTATGCATTGGAAAATAATCATTCTCGAGGAAAATGAGGGTTTTGGGTCACATTCATGTTTTGTCTTGTACTCGCATGTTTGTTGGATGCGTTAATGTATTTTTATCTTTTGGTTTGTTTGGGTGATTACTTGTTGAGATTCACAATCTCACGGTGTTCGACACCCTACGGTTCCATTTTATAGAACTGTAGATTTTGATGCAAATGAGAATGATGTGCCTGAGGCTTGGGCTCCGTCGGATGAGTGATCTAGGGTTGCTCTCGTGTATCAAGATTTATTTTTTCACATGTTATGTATTTTGGCCATTTGTATTATATTTTTTCGGGATAACTGTATAACTCCCTTCTGTACTACTTTTATTTTGATAAGTTTGTATTTAAAATTCTGGTACTTAGATGACTAGCTTTAATTTATTTGCTGCATTTTTCTTGTACACTTTCTACATGTACACACACTTGAAACTTATCGTTGGGATGCGTTTCCGTATGTGGGAGTCGGGGTGTCACACTTATCATGTGTTTTTCCATAATGATTTTTAATAGGTTCTTGATTTTACATTTTTAACCTTAATAGGAAGGCCTTGGCAGATTAAGGGTTGGGCTTTGTTTTTCTAAAGTCAAACATGTTTCTTTTAGGGTTGGGATAATTGTTATGTAGATTGATGTTTTTAATTGGTTTTATGTTAAGGAAATATTTGGGCGAATATCAAGGTAATTGAGTGAGTATCGAGAAATTTGAGAATTTATGATATTTTAGGGTTTCGAGGAAATTAGATTTTTAGAAATATAAGTTACTTAATATTTCAAGTTTAAGAATCGAAAATTGTGGCCTCTGTTCGGGTTGGTACCAACTTTTCTATTTCTAGTGCACCCACTTTGGAAGCCAAAGTAGTTTTCTACGTGATCTTTCTTGTATGCACACTCGGGGGTTCGAGTATAATAAGGGGAAGATTCAGTACATTCTATTTCTGCTAGGTTGGCCGTCGGGATTTGCACAACCCTACCATAGGGGTTAAACATGATCTTTGTTTTTATATAATAAGAGAAGATGTGATGTTTTAGTTTATGCTATGCTAAATGAATTTTTTAATAAGAATATTTTTGAACTTTTGCTCTGATATTTTTTATAACATGTTCTGACTCTGCATTTTGAAAATAAAAAGTGTTTTGTTCTGTATTTTAAACTCTGTAAATGCTCATATTTGCATACTAGTATATGTTCTTTACTTATTTGAGAGTGTCCGCTGGTACAAGCACTTGTTTGAGAGTTATAGTTAGTAAATTGATTATTTTCGGTTATTTTGATGTGTTGAGTTAAGGATATTTTCGAGTCTTTTGGGAGTTTTTAATTTATGTTATTGAGAATTTCTTTGCTGTCCCTTTGAAGGAACATGGATATTTGGGTTGAGCAAATGAATTACTATTTTATGGACTTTTCTGGATTTTATAGTTTTGATATTGGAGTTGATATTTACTAATAAACTCTCCCGATTTCTAGGACTAGGGCGTTACAGGTACAATAACAATGCTATGACTATAATACAAGCTTCTCCTTTTCAACTATTTTATCATTATGAAATGAACAAGCATGAAAGACAGGTATTTATGTAAACAAATTTGACACTCACCAATCACGTTAGCTTCCTTCTATGTCTGGTCACTACAATACAATTGAGTTTTTGTGACGGTTTTGAATTTGTGATAGTCCTGAAACTGTCATAAAAAAAGATTTTCTGTGATGATTTAAGGAAACCGTTACTAAAGGTGGATGAGAAATGATTATATGTTTGAACTATAATAGTGTTTCATTCAAACCTAACTCAAACGATGTCATTTTCAAATGAGTATATGCGAACGTATAAAATATTACATTTAAAGAGATCATGTACATTCGAACATTAAGCCAACTTACGTGCGAACGTGTAAGTTATTCATTCGAACTTTAGAATGTGTAGACTATTCATTCGAAAGTTTTTTCTTACAGTTCGAACAATTTACTTTATGTTCGAACGATCGTTATTAACATTTGAATGTGAATTTTTTTAAAATTCATGGAATTTCAAATTAAAAAAGATTGAGAATTGAAATACAAAAACACTAGATGAAACTATACATAGATTTAAAAGATTGTATTGGCTTGCCAAGCGACCTAAGTCTATTACTTGATTGATCCAATGAAAGGGGTTGATGAAGCTAGTGGAGAGATAAGTTGGCGAGTTGTAAAGAAGTTTGTTTTTTGGAATATTTATGATGCAGGATTGGTAGTAAATCACAATTATAGTGAAGATGAAGATGAAACTCCAATTATAGAGGCCTACCAGGAAAATGGATAGGATATTAATTTATTTGTTAATCTTGGTGCACTCGAACTATTCCACTTATTAGAGATGGCATCCCACCCGTATATCTCAACTCATCCATATTAAATGATCATTGATTTCAAAATCTTGACGAATAAGAAGAAAAAGAAGAAGACGAAGAAGAAGATGATGATGAGGAAGGAGATCACGAAAAAGTTGTTGAAGGAGATTCTAAAACAAGCATGAAAAATACATCTAAAGATGAAGAATAAATGTACTAAATGTTCTATTTACATAGATTAGGCTATTTGATTTCTCATAATTATATCTAAGCCAATTCATTGAAAATGGTAATGCTTTTGAAGGATGGCACCAAAACAACGACGAAGAAATGTGTCTCCCTCGCCAAGTCCCAAATCGGTTGAGGACTCCCCAACTGAGGACTCTGCTCCTGATCAAGTTGATACACAAGAGGTAGAAGGCCAATCCACACCAACCTGTAAGTAAATTGTTGTTGATAATTAATGATATTTGAATACTTGGGGAGAAACTGTTTCTAATAAATTTAAATATATTAGCTGATGTTTTATCACGTCGCAGTCATTACTTAACACGTGGCCTGACTTTGGGAAAAAGGAAGGCACAGAAAAATCAAGGTCAACATCCCCAATAACTCCACTGGGGATGTGGATGACAGTGTGGCATTGCTTTCGTGCTATGTCGGAACACTAGTCCTAGCTTATGCATCATTTATGTGCTGCCCTAGCGAGATGTTTTGAATGAGGTTAAGGATCACATTGGGACTCCTGTACTGGTGAGTTTATATATCCTAATTTTTTTAAGAGATGTTTTAATTTCATATCTTTGACGTAATTCACTTTTTAGGATGAATTCGACCTAAATTTTGGAATTAGCAAGGAAGTACAAACTGTGAATGAGTTTATGGCTACATTATTTCGGCATCACAATGGACGATGTCATGACCACTTCAATAAATTTGAGAAGTTGGAAGAGGCTGCTTATTCCCCTTTTCAAAAAATGAAGTTAGACGATTAGAGGAAGCGTTGTGATCTTTTTACAAGCCCAGATTATCAGGTATTCTAGATTTTTTTCCACTAAGTTATTTACATCTATATTGGTTTCATAGGTTATATTTAACATTGTTAATTTCTCCTATAGCACTTAAGTTCTATCAATGCACAGAATAGAACTTCCTTAACAATCCACTATCGTGCTGATTCAAGATCATTCCAATCCCTTGTCGATAAAATGGTAATTAGTTATTAAAATTCAATCATTTTTATCATATTATTTATTTAAGTACTAACATCATTTTTTAAATTTACTACTGTTGCTTTGTTAGAAACGCGATGATCTTGAAAATTTCTCACTCATTCATTTCTATGTTGCTACTCACACTGATGTGGACAAGGACTAGACTAATACTGTTGCCAAAGATATTCATTTTGTGTGAATAAATTATGCCAACATGTGAATAAATATTATGTTTTTCTTATAGGAAAAAATGATATTTGAGATGTAGTTGTCTCTAAGGAATCTTCTCCCTGTGACATTGACATATATACGTAGGTCCTTGAGATCAAGTATGGTTTGGTCAGAGGTTTGGGGCATTCTTTCAAGCATTTTGGTTTATCCTCCACGGCCTCACTTCAGAAGTTAATAATTTTACCAAGGATTTGGATGCCGCACGCCATGAAATTGAGTAGATGAAGTTGAGACAGCAAGAGTTGGAGGCTTTCTTATCACGACAGTCTGATTTAGAGACGAGTTTGCGGGAGCAACAAAGAGACTATGAGGAAAAAATATGCATTGAAGTTCAAGAACAAGTACAGAGAGAGATGTTGGCCCAGATGGAACATGTTATGTTATTGTAGCAGGATCGCGGTTGGCAAGGAAAGAAGAAGAAATAAATTCAATCATTGTTTAAAACATTTATCGTCTAATTTTGCAACTCTCTAAACTATTTTCATTAGATTATATTATTTGTGATGTAATATGATACAATTTGAATTATATTTAATTTTATGAATTATTAGTTCTAATCAGAATGTTCGAATGTAAACAAAAAAGTTTGAACCTGCTTTTACTTTCGAAACAACCTTCAAACATAACTACATAGATGTGCAATACATACGTTTGAATGTAGGTATTACTTTTGAACGTATATGCTCCATAAACATTTGAACTTATTCTGTTACGTTCGAATGAATATTTCTTAATGTTCGAATGATTAAGGAATATGAGTTGGAGTGTATTTACTGACCATTCGAACGTTAAATATTTGACATTTGAACAATTGCCCACTAATGTGCCAATACAAAATCCAAACGTCACATCACAAACGTTTGAACGTTAAATATGACCGTGCGAATTAAAAAGATCAAATGTTATATATTTATCATTCCAATGCTAATTGGTTGGGTGAACGTTCGAACGTTATTGTCGACGTTTGAATGTACTTTTTGTAATAGAATTTGACTGTCACAAAATCTCTTCAAGATAGACTTCCAACTGTCACAAAATACTTTTTGTGAAGCCTTTTTGGGGACGGTTGTCTGATGGTTTGAAACCATCACAACAAGTTTCTGTGACGATTTTCTAATTTTTTGTGACGATTTCGTCCATAACAATAAATGAAATCTGTTGTAGTTCGTATAAGAGACTTTAATCTGATCTTGTTGAGCATGGCTAAAACATCTCACATACTAATTAATTCTTTGTTCTGGTGATTTCGTACAACAATCTAAAGCCAATCTTATAACTAAAGACTAAGGCCACGTTTGGATAATGAGGTGGTCTCAGATAATCTGTAAATAGTAATGAAAAAATATTGAATAGCAGTGAATAGGAGTAAAAAGTAGTGAAAAGTAGGTGAAAAGTAATTATAAAATACTCTACTATCCAAACACAGCCTTAAACATCTCCTCCACGTACGACAACATAATCTGATCTTTCATTTTCTAATAAATTGGCATCTGCATCAGCTTGCAACCATTACGAGGAATTGAGTAGCCATGGAAACAAAATTGTACTTATTGTATTATCAAGCTGGAGCTACCCACTTTGATCAATTTGCCAAGATTTTGTCCAGATACGAAAGCATTGGTACTGGTCTTATCTCTTCGTTCTTCCTATGGGGGTTATCAAGCAAGTGGAAGAGATTCTTAGATCCTTTTTATGGAAGGGATCAGAGCTCAAAAGCTCTGGGGCTAAGGTGGCTTGGGATGTAGACCAAAGAAGGAAGGAGGCTTGGGTTTGAAGCAAGTGGATCTTTGGAATAGAGCAGCTATGCTCAAGCATCGTGGCATATGGCCAATATGCCACTAGTCCTCAAAAAAATGGCATCCAAATTTGTCTCTCCTCAAGGCTGGTGTGTAGATTAGCAAACAATCCACAAAACTTAAGTAGTAATATTTGATTTATAATATTCAAATTTTATAGTTTATCTTCTAAATCAGATTATGCTATGTAAGAATTTTATTATGTGTATTATCCACATTGGCTTATAAACAGAGTTTTTCGAAATAAAAATGCACCAAAACCCACCATGTTTGCAATGTAAAAATCATAGACAGATGCAGTACCTATAATTTGCTTCATTATCCACGGCTACTTATAATGTGGCTATGCTTGGAAGCCATGGATCATAAGAAGCCTCACCAACCTAACGAGATGCACCTTCTCCCCGTCTCTATCTTTTCTGTTTTTACATCTGATACAGTTAAAACTATTTTACAACTCGTTTTATAATGAATCAGTGAAATACTACTTCATTAAAAATGAATTTCAATATTACAAAACTAAATTTAAGGTGGTCATTTTCCTTAACATGTGAAAATCCGGCCCGAGCCTCACTAAACCTGGATCTTCTCACTATCTTTGAGCAAGGTTTAGGTTGGAATTCATGGGAAGAAAACTTGTGTCCCGATTTTCAACCCGAATTATTCGGCACAACCTTCAAAATGTTCAATATTTGGACCCATGCTTATCGGATATATCAAAATTAACAATTCAGTTTGGGTTGGAAGCTTGATTTATTTGGACAGCCAGTGCATGTGGTCAAGTGTCTAATCACATGAGACACATCCTCATCAATTTCTCACACCATCAACGTTCTCTCCTTCACTCATTCCGTTATCCAGGAAAGTTAGTGGGATTTTAATTGATGAGTCTTGAGACTGGGACGTACGTAAAGAATACGTTGCATGGATTTGGTGGCGAGCACATTAATGGATCAGGAGGTAATCATTCATGTAAGCACACATGATTTTTTAAATCATAACATATACTTTCAAAAATACAATAGCAAAAGATTATGTATTAAATAAAGAGTATAAATTACCACAATTGCGCTTAAATGTTAGTCTTTGCCCTGCCCTTTTCTTAGTTGTTTGTTTTAGAAATCAGAACGTAGGACCTTTTAAAACATTGATTGACTATCTATAGATAGAATACCATCATGCTGATACTAATTATTAGAATCATAATTGTGATTTGAGAATATTCTACATACTTATTAGAATCAATAATGCAGGTAAGTTATCACCCCGACATGAATGAAGCCAAATATCAAACCCAAAATTCTAAGAATATTTAGAAATTAATTTTGACACTCGGTTCGTACAACAATATTATATTACATCTATAGTTGAATTCACTCGAAAAAACTACTAAAAACGCTATTGTTTAACTAACCAAGATCCTTTTCTTCATTTAATTATGCGACACACGAAAGAGTTTTTCAAGATTAATTTGAAAAAAAAAAAGAACTATTTCTGGAACCCAATTTGGTATGATGACAGTTCACTACTTTTATAATTCCCTACATATTGTGGGTTCAATGTCATGATGATAAATGAATTTGACCAGTGGACAACCTTGAAAAATCTGATCAGACAGAAAAGGCTGTTATGAACCCAATTACATTGGGTTCGATTTGATGGGCTTCCAACCCAGTGTCATGTTTTATTTTAATTGACTGATAGAGTTGTTAGTGGCACATAGCCTTTTGCTGTTTGTTGTTGAACGAAGGGGCGTCATCTAGTATATTTACAGGGGAGGGGGTGGTGCTACATCTGAAATCTAGAAGAATTTAAAATTGTTGTTTGTCTGGAGGAAGGAATTCCCTCGAAGAATTCCAGTGTGACTATCTAATACTATTTCTATATTTTCATCATCTTTTTTCCTGTGATCATCTCTTTCACATTTGTCAAACACGTTGCATGCATTACTGTATTTCCAACGCACTAGCCTTCTGTCCCCGTTCCCATCACTTTTTCCTTGATACAAGCAACCATCCCATCAGGTCCCTTACAAAGGCCGTCATCAAATCGTTCCCTGATCAATGTTTCATTAATTATTAACTGCCCATCAATACTTGAATCGCATGGAAAAAGCCTTGAAGCGAGCAAGTCGAGGGCCACTGAGATTCCCCCCATCTGAGAAGGCTTATTTGGGAGGAGATAATGGAATGTATTGAAAAAATAAATTACTTTGGTATATTCACTTCATTACCTAATTATTTGGGGGTTGTAAGTTT
This sequence comes from Cyclocarya paliurus, assembly GCA_029856935.1. Taxonomy (NCBI): domain Eukaryota; kingdom Viridiplantae; phylum Streptophyta; class Magnoliopsida; order Fagales; family Juglandaceae; genus Cyclocarya; species Cyclocarya paliurus. The sequence continues at coordinate 13,785,557 of CM056955.1, forward strand.
TAACGATTGATCCCTTGTTTCGAGGTTTGTTTAATAGTCAATGGAATGGGTAGATGGGAATTTCCATTCTCTTCCTTTGCGTTACAATCTCAACTTTTGATTATTTATAATTACATCCTAAATTGGAAGAAGAGGCCGGAGGGAATTAAATGATTAATTACATCCTATCATAACATATATTTCGTTATAATCTAATTAAACTAGCCCTCTCTTTGTCATTTTCGTTCCTAGGTTTTCTTTAGTATATATTCTTCTCATTATCTCTTTCTTTCACCCATCCATTTCATTAATTAAGGTTCCAATTGGGTGGACGAAGGGCGAGAAATAATCAAAATGAATCCATAGTAACTTTAATGGTTTGATTGTGAAAGGGTTGTTTATTAATATAATTATCAAGAGAAAAAAGCCCATCTTAAAAATTATCAAGTGAAGATGATATGCGAAAGTTCATCTCAAGAAAGAAAATTTACAAATAAGAAAAAAACAGAAAATTTAAAAAAGTCATATTAATTTGATGTAGTCAGAAAGTATTCAATTCATTCTTATTATACTCCTAAAAAGTATTATTTACTTTCCATTCTTTTTCTTTTCTTTCGGGATGTTTGGATAACGAGATGAGATGCTTTTAAAATTTTATAATTTCTTTTTCCAAACAATATCATTCAATTGTTTTATCTAATCATTATCAGCTAATCATTGTCTAACTGCGTTTGGATACTAAACTGAGTTGAATTGAGTTGAGTTTTTTATGAATAGTAGTGAGTTGAGATTGTTGAATGAGTTTGGTGAGGTCCACTAAGATGAGTTTTTATTGTGTTTGGATGTTGAGATTAGTTTAGATATATTTATGAGAAGTTGTAAAAAAATTGGGACCCACCACTGTTTATCTCAGATTTTTGTTCCCACTCACTGTTTACGGAGATTTTATGAAAAATAGTAAAAAAGTTTTGTCCCCCACAGTGACGTAGTGCGCACAAACCGAGAGAGATGATAGTTAAAAAAAAAAAAAAGACCGAGAAAGAGATGATAGCAAATAAAAAAAAAAAGAAAAAAAAGAAATCAGTTTTTGTCAGGAGAAAGAGAAAGTTGATGTCTGAACAGTGAGCTAAATATCAACTATTTGACTTTTCCGCACTTTCAGTCATTTCCATCTATAGTAAAGTGAATTCAACGAATTCAAGAGGAGATGCAGTTATAATGGAGTGTTTGGACGGTTGAATGAGTTTAAAAGTGAAGGAAGCTCGACTCAGTTTGGGATCCAAACGGGCCCTAAACATAATAACTAATACAACTTTTTAAAATTTTTAAACACAACATAAAAATCAATACAATTTTTTTAAATCTCAAAATAAAAATAATATTAGAAATTAGATTCAAACAATTTTTTAGTTTTTTAATATTTTTATTCAACATTTTTTTGTCCCTTCCTCAAAACTAAATAAAACATCTTAGTTCAAACCATTTCACTACTATTAACAGAATTTACAAATACTTTAAAGTGCCTAAGAGCATTAGCATTGGTATATGCAAATGCATATGCAAAATTACCTCTTTTGCATAACCATTTGACCATTTGCATATGCATAAGTAAAACTCCCACATTGGCTTATGCATATTTGAGACCAAATAATAATAAAATATTATTTTTTTATTATTATTAATTTTTTTCTAAAATCAAAATTTTTATATATATTTTGTAATTAGCATCCACTATATACATTTGAGATTAATAATACAAATGCAATAATAAAAAATATAATTTTTTTTATATATTATATTAAAAATATAATAAAATGAAAAAAATATATATAATATATTATAATAATAAAATGAATGTGTATGTGAAGATTTGTTGTGTTGTTGAGGGAGGGAGAAGAGGAAAAGATTGAGAGAGAGAATGGAAGGAGAGAGAAAAAACAATTAAAATATGTTTGATGGAGTGAATAGTTGTTATCCAAATTTGGATAACAACTGTTCACTGCTAGCCAAATTTATGCATATGCATAAGCCAATGTGGGTGTTTTTTGAGTCATATTATGCAAATATGACTTTGCATATGGATATGCATAGACCAATGCTAGTGCTCTAAGCGAGCCCAAAAACATCTAAACAAGAAGATTGAATTCATTTCCACTGTACCTATTCCATTAACTTTATAATTTCCATTCATTCCTATTTCAATCTATTAGAAAATATATAATGCAATGTGGATGTGATTGTTAGATCGCTAATTATCACAAAAGTTTAAATAGATGGGACAACTGGCCGTGACTTAACATCGTATTAGTGTGAGGCCCAACCTGAAGATAAGACCCATCCCCTTTAAAAATGCCAAACCCATTTACTTAAAATGACACCGTTTTGATACCCTACAAACAAAAACTCTAATTTCCCTTCCATTTTCCCTTCCCCCATTCTCTCTATCGTCTCCTTGTGACCAACTGCACCACTCAAACCCTTGCTTACACTACAGCTAGCCTATTGGTTAAGCTTTGCCGCCCTTATGTTATGATCCCAATTAAACAACTCTGAAAGCAAGCTGTGTTAGAGGACTCTTGTGCAGATGATTGAGGTAGATGGTTAAGGGAGCTAAACTACTTGTCGTCTATAGCTGGCCATTTAGATCAATAATAGTGTTTTATGTTGCAATCCGTTATTGCCATTCTGTTTTTATTGTCCACATGTTGCCTTTTTATTGGTTCTGTTAGATATGGGCTACGCCCATATGTAAGCTAGAAATGGTACAGTGAAGGGATCTGGAAAAATATTCTGAATGTTTGTTGTTTTCTTTTGGGAGGAATTGGGGACCTTGAATACCCCAAGGCGTAGCCTTTATCATCATTTTCCTTGTTTTTGATTCTCTTTTATTGTCAATATTGCTATTCTTTCCACTGGGTTCATTACACCTTAACCACCACCCACCTCCACTAACTAGGACCAAGCCTATTCTGCTTGTGGCACCGCACTGCTTCAGTTGATACCCCCTCCTCTTCAGCATCCTTCTCCCTCTCGGTTTCCCCTATTTTTCCACTTGGTTTCCCTCCCTAAGATTTCCCTCCTCTCTCACACTCTTACTTCTCTCCTTTCCTTCTGGTTTGGCATCACTGCCACTATTTTTTGTTTGCACACCATCTGACCAAGATAGTTGGCAAGCTTCAATGATCTCCTCCCACTCGCAAGCCCCAAGCCCAAATCCATTTTTGGGTTCAAAAATCTCCAGGCACATCTCCTCCCTCTAGCCAGCTGTTCACCATCTTGCCACGTCCTCCCCATCCAGTACTGCAAGGTACTTTTATTTAAATGTAATGACTACCCTTTTTAATTTTGTTGCTAATCAACTGTACACTTTTAATTGAGCATGTGACGACACACTTTGTTATCACTATGTGCGAGGTGTGTATGACCCGTACAACTGACATCCCAATGTCATGACTTTCGCCTAATCACAAGCGGGAGTTAAGGGTAACACAAACTCAGTGGTATTAGAGTTTTATGGCTCTAGGTAAATCCATAAGTCATGTAGGGACAATACTAGAACCTTAGACTTTAATCTTGGCATAATAGAATTCATTTACGGGAGTCTAGTAACTTTTGGAAGTGATGTGGTTGGACCTTTTGGCATGACTGACAGACTAGTGCGATCTAGAGTATCCTGGGATAGACCTTACGACCAAGTTCTAGAAGATGACCTATCGTGTGCTGATGACAATTACGCTATGGCTAAACCACATGACTAAAATACTAGGTAAACAATAGAAGTTTTTCTAACAACTACCAATAGCAGAGTAGAGAGGTAGCTCGTTCGAGCGATTTCTGGCCTATAAATCCCCTGGATTTTCTGGAACTGAATGTCCTATGATAGTAGGAAAATGGATCATAAATCTCGAAAGGATCTCTAAGATGAGATTGTAGTAAGGGCCAGAACGTTTTAACCTGGACTATCTACTTCAAGATGAAGTTGCAATATGTGGGAGACAAAAAGGCATCTTCTAGTCATGGAATTAGGGTCAATAGTAGCCATGACTTGGCGGCGGTCCAAGAAAGAGTTTGATGACCTCTTCTTCACAAACACCTTGAGACAACAAAAGGCAGGACAATTTGCCAGTCTAATGTAAGGTGATATGACTGTGGAGCAGTATGCCGCTAAGTTTATGGAACTGGAGAGGAGGTTTGCCCTGCATGTTATATCGACTTAAGATATGCGAGCTAAATGCTTCCAGGAAGGTTTGCAACCACAGATATGTGTTCAATTAGCCTATCTACTGATTCATAATTTCCAGAGGCTAGTGGAAGTAGCCTCTATTGTTGAATGTTAGCACCACAGCTTGGCGGCCATGTCAATAGGTAAAAAGAGGAGAACTTATATTGGGGAAGGAAGTAGCTTAGGGTCACCCAAAAATTCGTGTCCAAATCTGGCACACGACTAGAAGTAGCCACATCACTTGGGGGATAGCGCACTAGTTTGGAAATGATGCAATAGGTCTCATGAATGAGATTGCTATTAAGGGAGCAACAGGTGTTTCAAATGAGGCCAAATTGGGCACTTCACCAAGGAATGCACAAGTGCTGCTAGAGGTAGTAGACTCAGCCAATGTGGAGGATGGTTGGGCCAGAGACGATCTGTTCAGGCACTAGCCTATGCTCTGACACCTACAAAAGTTGATGAAGAGGCTTTGGACACCCAAGAAGTGGGAGTCATCATAGGTACGAACTTGCTTTAATTTTGGAATTATTGCCTTTTATAAAGTGTGTTATTAAGATTAAGGGCATTTGACTTTATCAGGAAGAGTCATGTTGTATGAATTTTACGCGTGTACCTTATTTGACTTGTATGCATCCCAGTCTAAAGTATCCTCTACATTTGCTTGAATGTGTTGTTTACAAATGGAATCCTTGTAGCAAACTATGGCAGTGGCCTTACTAACTTGAGAAATGGTAGTATGTTCAAGGGTTGCCTTAGGTTGCCCTTTAGACTTGGGAAAGTGTTGGAAGCAAACCTGATAGTGTTCAACCTTTTTGGGTTTGACATTATCCTTAGAATGGACTAGTTGTTTCAACACTATGCTAGTATCAATTTTTGGAGTCAAGTTGTCAGTTCCCAGTTGCTTGGGGAAGAAAGTATAGAGTTTATGGGCGGCAGTAGACTTAAGACGATGTGTAGGTGATATCCATAATTTAAGTTAAGAAAGATTTGGCCAATGGAGCAGATGTGTATGTGATGCATGTCATGTTGAAACCAACAGAGATGAAGTCTGTAATGGGGATTCTAGTTGTCAAAGAGTTTCAAGAGGTCTTCAACGATGATCTCCCAGGGTTGCCTCTTGTTTGGAAAATCGAGCTCACGATCGACTTGGAATTGGGAGTTCACAGGGCACCCTATCGAGTGGCACTGTTGGAACTAAAGAAGTTGAAGACGCAACTACAAGAATTTATGGAAAAGGATTTTATCGGACCAAATTTGTCATCATGGGGAGCACCACTGTTATTTATTAAGAAGAATGACGGAACTCTTAGGATGTGTATAGACTACTGGGAGCTTATTAAGATGACAACAAAGAATAAGTACCCATTGCTTAGGATTGATGACCTGTGATCGACTAAATGGTGTAACAGTGTTTTTCAAGATCAATCTTAAGTGTGGTATTACCAATTGAGAATCACGAAGAGGGACGTGCCAAAGATTGCATTCGGAACTAGATAATGGAACTATGAGTTCAGGATAATGCCTTCCAGATTGGCCAATGCATTGACAACATTCATGGATATTATGAACTAGGTGTTCAGGCCCTTCTTGGATTCATTCTTGGTGGTTTTCATCGATGACATTTTGGTCTATTCGCAAGATCCAAGGGATCGCATGAACCACCTAAACAGTTGAGATCATAACGTTACTCCAAAATGGCTATGACCTAAAGAGTACTGGAGATGCAACTCTAGAGCACAAGTAATAATTTAAGTTAACTACTGTATTAACATTAACGCTACATGGTCGCTCAGTCGACTGTGTCCAGTTGGTTGAATCCCAGTTCTCCTTTGGATCCTGTATCAAGATCTACCATTTGGAGGGGGATAATGGTAGTTGGGACTACCACAGTAAGGTTTGATTATAAATCTCAGAAAGTTAACTAAAAAACTCCACACAGGTTAATGATGCATGCATGGTAGTAAAAGTATGAATGCATATTCAAACTTATAAGTAAGCATAGCATAACTTGACATACAACATAGCATAACTGACATAACTTAAGCGGAAACATGAACTGAACTTGACTTGCTTAAACTAAACTAGACTTAAATTGAAATTTAACAACATAATTGGGGTAATGTTCTTCATGAGGTAACGCCTTCCTCTCGTAGTCCACACTATTCTTATCTATAATCATCACATGGTTACACAAAATAACTACCACCATATAAGAGAAGGGTATAACACTCCCAAAGGTTATTGCCTAAACTTAATGATTTCTAGGCTGACCTCTAGGATATTGAATTCTTGCTTAAGTGAAATCACTAATTTCCTTACTACTCAAAGAGTTATTCACCACATAAATTCTGCCATTCCTTAAGTCTCTCACTCTAATCAACAATTGGTAATGGAGTCCTTCCACAAAATAGGTTGAGCCATATCGATATACTCTCTGAATTTAAAACCTCATGTAGATAATCTTCCAAAACTTTTCCTTAGAAAAATATAAGCGATACACTTCAAGTGTCCTTGTAATTCAGTTGGAAAATTTTAATCCATATATAACTGAATCACTTAAAATAGGGACTCGTTTGAATCAAACAGCGTACAAGTTACCAACCTCATTGACTTGACATACTCCAAAATAACAATAATGTCATACTACCATCAATTACAATCAAATCAACCTTAACTAAGTTTAACAACACATAGGTCTTAGAAAAATACCAGGAATGGTGTCTCCTCTATATGTTCTTGAGGCATCAGTGTCCATCTCTCTAGGAGTGACTGCATAAGCTTGAGCTGGCACTAGAGGCCGTGGCTTTGGTTTGGAATCTCTGTTGGGTGCAATCCCTTTCTTCAAGGTCTCTTGGGACAATAAAGTGTAAAGGAAAGTGTTGCATGATTGTCAGTTCCCAATTGCTTGGAACCTGATGTACTTGCCCTTCCTACTGGCAAGTAAAAGCAGAGATCAAAGACCATTGAGAACCTATAGCCTCTACCAATCCTTGAATGGCAATGGGATGATATAGCCATGGAATTTATTGTCAGCTTGCTAAGAACTCCAAGTGTAAAGAATTCGATTTGGGTGATCGTAAATTGATTGACCAAGAGTGTTCATTTTCTACTAGTCACTAACATAAATACATTGGGAAATTTGACCCATCTATACATGAAGGAATAGTCAGACTACATGGAGTATCCAAGACTATTGTATCATATCGAAACCCAACATTTACTTTTCATTTTTGTAAGAGCTTAAGGCTGCAATAGGCACAAAGCTGAGATTCATAACACGTATCACCCTCAAATGGGTGGTCAATCGGAATGAACTATCTAGACTTTGGAAGATGTGTTAAGAGCTTATACTCTGGAGTTCAAGGGTAGTTGGGAGAATCGCCTACCCTTCATAGAGTTTGCCTCTAATAAAAACCTCCAAGAGACTATTCAAAGGGCACTCTATGAGGCCCTGCACGAGAGGTTGTATAGATCACCCCTGTATTGGGATAAAGTTTGTGAAAACAATCTTAATGGACCAAAGCTCATTCAGGAGATGAAGGACCAAGTCAAAGTTATACAAGACAAGATGGTAGTGGCTTAGAGCCAATAGAAGAGTTAAGATGATACAAGTAGAAGAGACTTGTCCTTTGAGGAAGGCGATTGTGTATACTTCAAAGTGTCACCTATCGATTTTTGTGAGGGATCGTAGTTCGGTGCTATCTAAAAAGCAAAACCCCTCTTACAAGTGTACCATCTTAAAGACCAATGAGTGTCCTTGGTTTCCAATGATTTTACTGACCAATAGTTGACAAAAATGGTTTCATCTCATCTCAAAATTTCTCATTTTATTTCCTTCCCAAACATCACTAAAACACAAATATTTTTCAATTTCAAATCCCAAACTTTTTCAACTAATCATTACTTAATCATTATAACTTTCCCAAAGCTATTTTTTAACTTTATAATATAGTATTAAAAATTATATTCTAATAATATTTTAATTTAATAATATTTTTATTCAACTTTTTGCTCTCTCTCTTCACAAAACCTATTAAATATCTTAGCTCAAACAATTTCTATTCATAGAATTCTAATCATGTACTCATTCCCTAGTCTTCTCTACATCAGTCTCAGAGTAAACAAACTTACGGGTTCGATGCCATCCATCTTGTTCAACATGCCTTCATTGCAACTCATTGATTTGATCAGCTATAACATGTTTGGTACACTACCAAAATACATGTTTGATCACCTTCCTAATTTACGAGTTATCTCTTTGAGTAGCGATCAACTTCATGTTAGCTTCCGTCTCCTTTGTACAAGTGTAAACAATTGCAAGTTTTATCCCTTTCCATTAATACTTTCAATGGAAGGATATATATCTCCGAAAATAGAGAGCTTAACCACGCTTACAAAATTATATCTAACAGCAATGTTATGATTAGTTTTGTTTTAGTCAGTTATATATTTGAATATGACCAGTAATTGTTTTAGTAAATATGTTTTATGATAGCATCTGATTAATTAGCACGACAACAGAAATTAGTTTTTGTGATGGTTTGTAAATTGTGATAGTGCCCAAACCATCATAAAAAAGTATTTTCTGTGACTGTTTGTGGAAACCATCACTGAAGGTAGATGAAAAATTACATTACGTTTGAATGTATACATATTCATGTTAGAATGTTCGCTTGACATTCGAACGTGGAGGCTATTTACGTGCAACCGTGAAAATTTTTTACGTCAACATTCAAATGTTATTGATTCTCATGTGCGAACTTTAATTGATTTAATATCAAAGTTGGATATTTCAAATTAAAAAAGATTGAGAATTGAAATTAAAAAACAGTAGATATATTAAATAATATTGTTCATTACATATGATAAAAATAAAGTACAATACTCAAAATGTGTTGGTTGCATATTTATTAAAATTGTCAGTCAATGCATTGACCTTTGAGTTTAGGATATCTATCCAATGGAGAATATCAGTGAAAAAATCTCCAACACCCTGTTCTACTGACGCAATCTTTCGGTTGATGTGTGCAGTAATATTTGAGATTATCGCATCAACCCAAGTAGGCTGCGCATTTCCCATAGATGTACCCATCTATGGCTGACTAGCACTCCCAATACCAGGCTCAGATAGGGTCGGAGAAACAAGATCTAGTACAGGTCAATGTCGAGCATGCCCCTTCCCCTATCCAATGCTTCGACGGTGTGTGGTCATGTTGATGAGGCTCATCTGGTATGTCATCCACTCCACCTTGGGTTGCACACTCAATGCCAGTAATAGTGTAATGAACCCAGTTATTTCTTGTAATGAATTCCTTGTGATTCTCCCGTGTTGTAAGTGGGCTGGTGTAAAATGGAAATGGTGATGCGTGGAATGAAATAGAATGCATGGGTAGTGTTTGTAGAAATGAGCAAGTAAGCTAGAGAAGAAATGAAACTGCCATTGGCTACGCCTTGGGGTATTCGAGGTCCCCAATTCCTCCCAAAGAAAATATAAATTGTTACTGCAATAAGGCTCAAGATACTAGACTCGTCTCCCACAAGGGCTTCCCACTACATATACTCGAGAATAACAACCACACAAATAACAGACCGACACTTTTACACTAAGTAACTAACTACTGAAAGTAAAACAACTACAAGGAAATGAAAACAACCTAAGGCTCCTATGTTGAAACGTTGCACCACTAAAACGTGTCTGGATGCAGTGAAACGATGTGTTCCCACTTATTGAAATGGTGCACTATGGTACTTATTGAAACATCCCCATCAAAACCTCCCAGGTCCTTCACTCTCCTTCCTTGGAAGGTCATAACAACCCTTTCCCTTTAAAGAACCTTGTCCTCAAGGTTGAAATATTGATGCAACTTATAGTATTGGTTCCAGTTTAGCATTTCATACTCAGTTTGTTTATGCTCCACCCTATGCCAATAGCTACCCTTATCTTCATTACCATGGAGGGTCATAGCATCCTCTCCCCCTCATAAGAACCTTGTCCTCAAGGTTCCATCCAAGACAAGCCTCTGCCTTCCAACACATAAGCAAGGTCTTTAAGCATTTCCAGATCTATTTGTCCATTTCTAACACATATGATGTGACAATGACATGGCAAGGTCCTTCCCCTATCCAACTGTAACACCCCACCTAAAAAGGCCCTTAGGCCTTGATCTTAGTAGTCTTAATCCTAGTTAATTAGGAGTTGAGCTATTTTAGAATAAGAATAATTTTGGACATTTGAGTTGGCAAGAGAATTGTATACTTTGGGTTTAGAAGAATTATTAGGAGATTCTAGTGCAATATTGACTTTTGAGGAAAATTAAATTCTTGGAGGTTGATTGAAGAATTTTAGTGATTTATTAATAAGAAGCCAAGAGGCCCATAAGGAAATGATACATGGCACATTGGATGGTTGTCACAACAATGGGCTAAGCAATTTGGGACTTAGGAAGGCCCAAGAGATTGGTTTATTATGGGCCCAAGATTTTTGGGTATAAAGGCTTAGAGAGACATTGAGGCACTAGGCCCAACTTGAAGGACATAAGACTTTAGGCCTCTAATGCACTAAGGATGTGATGGGCAAAGGTTAAGATCTTAAAAAGACCATAGGCTCAACTTGAGAGATATAAAGTTTTAAACCTTTCTTGGAGGACTCTAGGAAATAGGCTCAATGAAAAGGACATAAGACTATTGGGCCTAACTTAGTAAGAGTGGAGGTATTAGGCTCTTAATTATGGGTTAATTACTTACATTAAGGTTGATAGTGGGATTAGCATTAATCATGGTACTTAGTGTTAATGAGCTAAGGATTAGAGAGGCAAGCCTATTAGTAATTTTGGTGAGGCTTTTTAGAACTTTAAAGCATTCATGATCCAAGCCCAAGAAAACTTTGAGCCAAGCCTTAAGGAATTCAAGACTAGTTATGGCCCAATTATAAGGAAAGCATAAAGCCTTTGGGCCAAAATTGGTATAGAATGAACCCATGGCCCAATTAGGCCAAGTCATATCTTTTCAAGCCCAATTTAGTGGATCTTGAGGTTTTCTTTTTAACCTTACAAATCTGTAAAATGAGTTCATCTCATTCAAAGTCCAAGAGTCGGCCTTAAACCCTGATCCTATACATTTGGCCCTTTTAAGCCCACATGACCCAAAACCATGTTTGGGCTCATTTCACCATTCAAGACCAAAATTGAAATGAACCATACCATTAGTTTCCTTAAGCCCAGATCACACTCAAAGTATTCAAATTAAGTTTTGAAAATTGGCTAAGGCCATTGACCATCATATTTGAGGTTAGTGCACTTTAAGCCATACTTTGAAACTTAATCTTGCTTAATCTTTTCTTAAACTTTTTAATTCAAATTTTCTTGATTCCCTTAAACCATGATTATACCATGTTAATGATCTAGCTAAACCATCCCACATGTCATTATGAAAAATTACATAACAAGCCCAAACCATGCTTCAATCGGTTTTGTGCATTGCACTTTGTAATACTTGAACTGTTTTGCCCTTGGATCCAACATTTTTGTGGTTTTTACTCAAGTTAATATGGTCCTTAAACACCTCACGAGACCCTACAAAAGTCAGTTTGAGCCTTGGACGGAATTACTTGTGGAAACCAATTCCTTGAACCAAATCGGGTGCACCTTGGTTCAGTTTGTGCACTAACCGATTGAGTCAAGTTTGAACCAGCCTCCTGCCATGTTTTGCACCACCACCCCACGCCACCTCCTTTTCCACCCAATCACCAAGAAGTCCCATGACCATCATGAAGGATTTTGACTCATTTTTGCTACCCAAAAACATCTAAAAAGGAACTGATTTTCTGCCACCACAAAACCACCTCCATCCACTTGTTTTCAAGGGTTGTTTGATGGTTTTTCTGCCACCCAAATGATGCCCCAAGACCAAAACTGCCTTCTAGGATCAATGTAGCAACTATGGAGAGGAAATCATGGTGGTTTTAGGCCACTATTCCCCCTGCGCAAGCTGACCAAAGCTTGTGCAAGCAAATCTGAAAATTTTTCAGATTTGAGCACCTCCCACTTCACCCAATCACCAAGCACCCAAGCCAATGCCCCTCACCCCTTTGCCTCCTATAAATACTTCCCCCCTTCTCATTTCACTCACAGCACAGTTCCGAGCATCATCTTGAGCCTTGAGAGCATTTCCCCCTCTTAGAGATCAAAAGAGTGCAAAACCAAGTGAGTTTTGGTGAGTTCTTGAGTGTTCTTGTGTAAGGCAGTCTAGAGTGCTTGGAAGGCCACGAAATTTGTAAGTTTTCTTTCTTTTGATCTTAGCTAGTATTTCAAGCTTTTTTTCTAAGTGTTGGTACAGAATTTGGTTAAGTTTTGAGAAGGTTATAATGCTTAATGCAAAACCGGATCAATTAAAGGAAGGTTTGAATGTGAATGTTTTGAATAGAAATTTAGTTATGACATGTACTAAGCATGATTTTATATGATCTATCATTATCATAAAATGATTATGGAAGTTTAAATTTGTGGTTAGAAGCATCCATGATAGGTTTTAAATCTATCTTGTTTTGATCTTCAAGCATGGATCGGTTTTAAGCATAGTGGTGATTAAGGATTTCTTAGTTTTGATTAAGTGTTGGGATGAACTTGATTACTTAAGGATTAGGCTTAATAATGTCCCTAAAGATGTTAGTGATAATTAGTGATTAAATAAAATCTCATATGCATGCATTCATAGGGATCAATAGTTGAAAATACACATAAGCATCAACTAGGATGCACGCCACGTATTGAGACTAATTGGAAAAGTTCCACTTTGAATTTTGAAAATCCAAGGTCATAGATGGTTTTAGAATGCCAAAAATATTTATTCCATGAAATTTGGTTAAATTTAGAATTTGTTCGCAATTAGTGAAAATTTAGGGCTTAGATGTCAATTTTTGAAAGTCTAGGGATATTCTTGTAAATACTCAATTTTTGAAGATTTTGATTTTGAACCTATCCATAAGTTTATTAACCCTAACTTATTATATGCATGATTTACACAACTACGACACTAATTTCCAATTTTCCTAGAAGTTTGTAAGTTGACCTTTAACTTACACCTTGATAGATTATTTATAAATTATTGATAAATGCTCATTTCATACTTTAATTATTATTTTTAACATAAATTATCATTTTATATGATACATTGAGTGCATACCTACATGAAATTTTTATCATTTTTGCATATTACATTTATAAATGTCATTTTTACATGAAATTTCTACACACGCACATGTCATGAGAAACATTTTTCAAAACATAGCATGAAAATCATTTTGTCACGACTCCAAAAGCCAGGATGGGGATTTATCTTGGTGGAACTCTTTTTTCCACTCTGGAGTGCTTAATAATGGAGTGGTAACTCCTGAGTTAACGAAAAACAGTCAACAGGCTTCAAATGGGTTCTTTTTAAAGAATACTGGAGCGAAATCAACATGTTATGACACCTAATGCTGGTGGGTGTACACGTTATGAATTTTATGATGTTATATTATATTTACCAATGCATTGAGAATGAGTGTATAAACAACGAAATTTCAATGTGAGTTGTACTACGGTCACCAGTAGATACTCATAGTGCATATAGGGAACTGTGACATTACCACAGTTATGTTATTAATTAAGATAATGATGCAAGTCTATGATGATGAAATTTTATGATGAAGTTTTTACAAAAAAGTTATGTTTTCTAAAAAATGATGACGAAATTATTTACTGAATAAAAACCCGTGTCTCCATATTTTTAAAAGATGTTGAGGAATCTGGATGGGAGACATGCATACTGATTTTCTACATCTCATGCATTGCATATTTATCATTTTTCATGATTGATTTATCTTTGTGCTAGTTAGTTGTTTAACTTACTGAGATTTCAAGTAAATCTCACCCTTTTATGGGATCACTATCATTCCACTCGAAATGATAAAAGTTGTGTCAGGAATCGACCAGGATGAGATTGATAGAGCACTGGATCCGCATGTTTGAGGAGGAGCCAGATTTTTTGAAGAAGCTAGATTTAATGTTAATGTTAATAGTCCGAGTCCCTCATGCTATAGATCGCATGAAGAGAATAATATAACTTTGTACATAAGTCTATGCTACATTGGTATTTGAACACGATAATTTTCTAACGAAGTTGGGATGTTTTTAGTTATTTTGGCATATCTTACATTTTAATATTTTATTTCCGCTGCGATTATTGCATATTGCTAGTTGCATACTAGGATACATTGCATATTAACTGTCGTTTCGGGGGTATGTAACCTTGTGTTGCATGTCTCGACGTTCCAAGTCTTCGTTCCATCCTAAGCGGGGATTGGGGGCATCACAACAACTCAAAGGATTTTCAAAATTGATCCCACCTCCAACTTGCAAACTACTAGGATAAGCATGCAATGTTTTGATGGCTGCACTTTTACTCAAAGGATCTGCTCCAAGCATGACGACATTGACCCATTGTATGGTGTGAGCTCAAGTTGCATGTTGAGATTATAAGGATGCTTGGAACCATCATGATGAGCCCCATTCCAGCTACATAATCCCCCATAGCACAGTGAAGCATAAAAAATGCTTTTGCCCCTATTTCATCTGCCTTTCCTCTGTCAAAAGGGCCACAATGTTTGGTCCTCTAACAATTTCCAAATTTTAGTAAATTTATTCCATACCATAGCAACACCAAGAAGCCGATCTTTTGAATAGTCATGAATACAAAATGGGCTACCAACAACCCAGATCAATGCTCCTTCTTTAATATTGAGTTTTATATCAAAGCAAATAGCAAAGTTACTAGTTAGAAACCCATGTATTGACCCTATCATCACTATAGGAACATTTTGACTAACTGGAACAACAGTACCTAGTGGTACCATTGCTAAGGCATGAATTTTTTTTTCCAAAAAGGTCAATGAACTTTGGGCCGTGTACGCACGGATGTTTTTTTTTTACTGAATCTATTTCTAATGGAATACTCATGAGAATGAAAGAAAATAAGGTCAATGCTTCCAATTATCTTCCGAACCCAGGTTCTCAAGAGGATAGTATTCCATGACTCCACATATCTATGAGTCATTTTCTCAAACAACTCTCTCGCATCAAATAAACACCCCATTACTCTTCTATACCCAAACTTCATCCACAGGATTCACTGAAAGACAAGTAAGGCTTTGCCTGAATAATACCTAACTGACCACTAAAAATTCAAGGAATTAGAGGTTACCCGAAATTCAGTTGATCCCTCCCACTTGTATTTACAGATGTCATAAATTTGAGTATCTTCATTAGAGCCTGCAACTACAAAGAGATTCAGATTCCTTGGTTCAATAGAAATGGCATTCAGAGGGATAACTGACATGTAATTCCTCCTGTGATCAATAGGTTGGCATGTGAAGAGTTTTGTGGAAGCCTGAGTTCTCAGATCAAAATGTGGCACCAACCCATCTTCACCATAGGTACAAAATATATGAGGGCTCTCAGGTTCAATAGCTATGAGCTCGTGCTTGGTGTTTAGCAATGTCAAGATATCTTTCAGTAATGGACTTCCTGTCTTCATTGTGCATGAAGACCATAGGTCTTATCTAACGAGGTGGCTCTCCCGTGGCTGTGGAACTGAACTCGATAACCAAGAGTCCATCCATCTGTAGCTTCTCAGCCTCCAAGACCACCAAAGATTTCCTCTTGATGTCGAGGATGACAACGCAATCAAGCGGCTATAGAGGCGCGAAGCAGAGCTTCTTGTTGTGAGAGCAGAACATCTTCTTGGGCATCTGGTTGAAGATCTCGTTGAACAGTTGGTTGGTGTTCATGAACATGAAATGGCCATTCTGATTGGCCAGGGGCCAATGGAGGCACATGCGTTGTAGAGGGAGATCAAGGTTTTGTCGGAGTCGTTAATGGCCATGTCGTTGTGGATGCTGTAAGTGTAGGCCTTGAAGTGGTCAACGGTAGAGAAGAACCTGGTCCCCATGATGCCGTTTGCTATAGATGGACTCGATGAGCCAAAGCGATCAACGAGTTCTCTCGCCATGACTCATTGTGGATTGGAATTTACCTTTAATTCGAAGGGCTGTTGAGTGCCAATCAAAGTAGTCGCTGGTCAACAGTGATGGCGACATCAGTGATGGTGAGAATGCCAGGGTCAAAATTCCAAAACCCATTAACTAATTTGCTTGAGAGTGAGGGTGGATGGGTAAGATCTTCAGGAATGCCTTTGAATATAGACATGGAAATGATGGAGTTAATGAGGTTTAGGACTGTGAATGGGGAATTACGCTTCTTGCCAGTGAAGAACATTATTCTAGGGTTAGGGATTTGAGGTTGGACATGGGAAGGAAGAAGGAAAATTTCATTGGAGTAAACTCCCGTGGTTACCGCAATAGGCTGTTCCATTTCCCTAGTATTTTTTACGGTGACCACTATATTTTCGTTGGGAACTTTGTTGCAACCTAGTGCAATTTCACGAAGATTCTCTGGAATGGTGGTGTGGACAATTTCTTCCACATCTATTGGAATATTTTCCTCTTTTGCTGTATCTTCTATGTCGTCCTCCAAAGACTCTACTACCTTTTCTTCTTCATCCTTTTGGTCATGCCACTGCATGAGAGACACCTGCATCCACTTTGAATTTTGTTGCATTCCATCAATATTTTACTCATATGCTGCAATTTATCCAAAATCTTTTCCATTATTTAAATGTACTAACTCCATGAAGAATTGGTGGCTCTGGATACCAATTATAATGAAGCCTGTTATTTCTTGTAATGAATTCCTTGTGATTCTCCCGTGTTGTAAGTGGGCTGGTGTAAAATGGAAATGGTGATGCATGGAATGAAATAGAATGCATGGGTAGTGTTTGTAGAAATGAGCAAGTAAGCTAGAGAAGAAATGAAACTACCATTGGCTGCACCTTGGGGTATTCGAGGTCCCCAATTCCTCCCAAAGAAAATATAAATTGTTTTTGCAATAAGGTTCAAGATACCAAACCCGTCTCCCACAAGGGCTTTCCACTACATATACTCAAGAAAAACAACCACACAAATAACAGACTGACACCTGTACACTAAGTAACTAACTACTAAAAGTAAAACAACTACAAGGAAATGAAAACAACATAAGGCTACTATGCTGAAACGCTGCTCCACTGAAACGGTGCATTTGGATGCAATGAAACGATGTGTTCCCACTTATTGAAATGGTGCACTGCGGCACTTAATGAAACGTCCCCATTAGAACCTCCCAGGTCCTACACTCTCCTTACTTGGAAGGTCATAACAAATAGCTTGGCAATGAGGACTCCATATGTGTGGTTGTCCATGGAGATGACGCTTGCCACGTAATGGATCCTCTCAAAAATATGAAGTGGCAAGTCGATGGGCTCTCCACGTGCCACTCATATAAGGAACTGTGAGCGAGTCTGTCTAAATGTGGCCATGTCCCACAAGGTCCACATTTGTTGCAATAATACAATGCAACATGCGGAAAAAAAAGAGAGGAGCTGTACTTGGCTGAAGGAGTTCTTCCTTTCAATCCGGTCTCAGTCACTCCCAGTGAGGATGTAGAAATCCTCATCTCTGCCGCCATCCTCCTTATTAGTATCTCTAGCCTTCGACTGGTCAAATGGGCCATTAGGTAATGCAGACTTGCCTACATCTGCATCTTCTCAGGATCCATCCATAGGCTGAGCATTTTCTACAGTCGATATCTCAGCCACGCGACGGATCCCCAGAAGCTCGGTGAAGACATCTGCCAAGACCTCGATCTGAGCACTGCGTACTATCACAGTGTGAAAGGATGCATCCTTAGGCATGAAGCACACCCCTATATAAAACTCCCAAACCATTGAGGGGTATATGATACCCCTCAATGTGCAGATACTCATCAAGCCTCTCGAAACGAACACATCTCAATGCTCATTTGCTCCCATATAAGTTCGTGAAAGTGGTTGGTCATGACTTCTCGTTCAGACATCGCTGTTCGAGCCTCAATTCGAGACATGTCCTCGCTTGTTCCTTCCCTCCCCCTTTTCCTAGTCGTCAAAAGATGAGCCATATCTTGAAAGAAAGAAAAAAATTGAGCAATGTTAATATTATGATGCATATTATGTACTGTAATGTAAATTATTTCAGGAATACGTTGGAATGTAATAGACCACGTTCGAACGTTAAGCCTAAACGTGTGAACGTTTTGGTTTTTACGTTTGCATGTTAAAATCCTCAAGAATAAGCATTCCAACATAAGATGAGTTACATTCAAATGTGATGGCTAAAACACATGATCGAATGTACAAAACATATCACGTTCGCACGAAAGAAAGCTGTTGAACGTATTTAATAATACGTTCAAACGTACATAACTATTATTGGTTTATGGCAACGGAAAGGATTTACATTCATAGGAATTCCAAATAATGTTTGCACGTATGTGCCACTCAAAAATGTAAACGATCATACGTGCAAACGTTAGACATGTTCATTCAAATATAAAATATACATTTGCACGCACTCTCAATACGTCCACATGTACTGTAGCACATTCGCACGTTATATGATTAACTTGCGAACGTGTATGTCATCTTCCTCATTTGGAATCTATAATGTTCGAACATGAGAATCTAATGTTCGAAAGTTACGAGATAGAAATACTTGAGTTGTGAAGATATGACATGAGGCTTTCGAATAGGAGGTTGTAAGTTCAACAAACTTTAAGGATAGATTTACGAGAATTTCACCAAAGGTTTAAGGTTTTGCAAACTTTAGGAAATGATTTGTTATCATTTAATGTTTTAGATTTTGAAAGTTTTGGGAGTTGATTGTTTTATTATTGAATATAAGTTCATCAGTTTTATAGATTTCAGAAGGTAATTCTAATAGAGTTTAAGGTTCTAGAATTGCATATTTGAAGAACTGATTTGTCATAAGATTTGAGTTTTTAATTTCGCAGGCTTTGTGTGCTAGCTTGATTTATTTTGGAGACTGATTAGTCTATGACCATTAAAATGGGGTTGATTAGAGTTGAGTTATTGATATAGGAATTTTCAAGAAGAATATTTCTTTGGGGATTGAAGGTATTGATTTAGTTCATTTATTACTTTGAGGATTGAAGATTTGGATCGAATTTAAGAAAATAATTGTTATTAGTTCGAAGTTATAGTGGCATGTTTTATGATTGATCCATACCAAGTTTAAGGATAATAGATGGTGTGGATTTTGGAGATGATTCTTGTTGATTTTGAGGGAATAGGTCTGGATGATGGAAATGGTAGGAATGGATCACTTGTAGTTGGAGATTAATCACTCAGTTGTACCAATTATGTTATTGATGGTTAACTTTAGAAGTGGCCATTAGGTTACCAAGGGTAGAATACAATGAAGGTTTGGAAGTTATAGCATAGGAGTCGATTGAGGTTTACACAGATTATTGTATGGAGCTATTAATCATTGGAGTTTAGTGGATGTTGTATTAAGGTTCTTGTGGAAAATGAGATTTTGGATAACATGCCGCCCTAGGAGTACTATTCATGATGTGCCACTGGGAGACTAGTGCAGGTATGATGGGATTGCCTATAGGAGTGGACATGAGAGAACGGTACCCATGTTGTTGGGCATCAGTGATGGTATGTTTCTCTCAAATATGTTCTAAGTTGTATCTTGTATCCTGCTTTGGTGCTGATGTTTGACCGCACAAATTTCGAGGATAAAATTTTATTTTAAGGGGGGAGGATGTGATACCCAGTATTTACGTGTATTTTGAATAAGTAATTATTGCATCTCTTAAGATTATGGATTTTCTTGTTTAAATTTTAGATGATTTACGTGATATTATTTTAAGATTTTTAACTGTTAATTCAATGTGTTTTCTTGTTATTAATTATTGTTCATTATTTAAATTACTATTTATTTTAAATTAGTTTATTGTTGCATTTAATTATTTTATTTTTATTTAGTCACTATGTTTAAATTCGTTTATTTAAATTGTCATTTTGAAATCATTTTCGTTGGATCAATTTCGAGACCCCGAGTTGAAAGACTGACTTTAATTTCTTTCCCTTCCTTTTTCTTTTTTCTCTTTTTCTTATTCCCTTCTCTCTTTTTCTTCTTTTTCTTTCTTCCTCCCCTGCTTCCCTCGCTACCCCCTCCCCTCTCCCTTGTCCGTTTTGTTCATCCACCCATAGCTCCGCCGTGTGCCTGTGAGCGCCACCGCCCCTTCCATTTTCTTCCCCTTCGGCAGGCGACCTTCCCCCTCCATTTTCAGCTCCTCCCTAGCCGCCTTACCCTCCATGCATGGCTTCAAGCCTTACGGTCTTTGTGTTCCAGCGCCCCTATCGCACCGCCGTTGGCCACTATATTTTCACCATAGCACTGGCGGCCTCCTAGCTACCTAACCTACCATTCCTCGGCTCCGATTTGCCACCGATGAAGCCCCTCAATCCCCATTTTTGATTTGGGTGTTTTAGCCTTCAACCGTCGCCCATGCCACCACCCACGGCTAACCACCACCACCACTAGATTCACCAACGCCACTAAGCCCTTCTCTAGTCATCTTAAGTCTTAGTTTGTCCCCATTCAAAATTGGGATTTTTGAGACCCACGGCTTTAGCCCAAATTGCACTGTTTCATTGCTATGCCGCCATTTCTGGCACCTCTGTGATCCTTCAAAATTATATTTTAGCATTGTAAGTAATTTTCTAAAGAATTTCTTGAGATTTAAATATATTCTTACACTAACAAATCTTTTGCAGTATGGTTGGTTGTACCGGACTTTGAGTCCAAGGAGTATGGGGGTCAGTTGGATGTGAGGATGGGTTGTTTATTCAATTGAATTATGCTTGCGTGCATTTATGTTGTGTTTGGAATCATGGCATTTATTGCATCATTTCATGCATGCTCATGTGTTGTGAAAGAAAACTGGGTTTTCATGTGAGATAATTTTGGATATGTTTGAAATGAATGGATTGAACGATTTGAGAAAGAGGAAAAATGGACTGTAGGGATGGTGGTAAGTAGGGAAGGTGGTAGAGTCCCACTTGCGATTCCCACCTATAGCGCGAGCTGTAGGGATGGTGGTATGTAGAGATGATGGTAGTCCCACCTATGATTCCCGCCTGCAGTGCTCTAATAGATACCCCTTGTGTGGAAAAGTACTGTAAGGATGGTGGTAAGCAGGGATGGTAGTAGAGTCCCGCCTGTGATTCCCGCCTACAGTGTCCGATTAATAACTATGTTGGGCCATTTTTCGAGAAAATGGTTGTTTATGATTTAATGGTTACGAGGACCATTTTATAGGAAAATGGTTGGTTTATGTTTGGGCCATTTTCCGGAAAAATGGCAGATATTATTCATGGCGTGTTTTGGGACAAATGAGATTTTTGACATGCGTTGAAAAATTATTGTTTTCGGGAAAAATGAAGGTTTTGGATCACATACGTGCTTCATCATGTGCACACATGTTTGTTGGATGCATTATTGTGTTTTTATCTCTTGGTTTGTTTGGGTGATTACTTATTGAGATTCACATCTCATGTGGTATTCCTTACCCTGAGGTACCGTTTATGGTATCACAAATTTTGATGCAGATGCTGATGTTGAGCCTGAGGATTTGGCTTTGCCGGAGGAGTGATTTGGGATCACTCGCTCGTGTTTGGGAATTGTTTCCCGTTTTCAACTATGTATTTGGTATTATTATGTGTCTATGGGATTTGTTTCCCTTTTATTTATGTATTTGACTTTTTACTTTATTTTCATAGATAACTGTATAAGCTTCGGTAATACTTTTATTTTGGTAGTCTCGTATTTAAAATTCTGGTACTTAGTTGACTAATTTAATTTATCTGCTACATTTTTGTTGTACACTTTCTGAATGTACACACACTTAGCACTTATCGTTGGGATGTGTGGCCCGTGTTGTCATCATCAAGACATCATGAGTCCTATGTTTCCATACGTGGGAGTTGGGGCATCACAATATCACTAGAGATAAGGCTTTCAATAGTATTTATCTTGGTAAGGCTACCTCCATCATCACAACGAGGCAGTATGTGGGTTCTTAATTAATATCGCAAATTTATATTTGGTTCATGCATGAATATATCTTTAGCTGTTCGTACACATTTTTGCCACTGTGGTGTCCTTAATGTCTGAGTCCTGTAGTGTTCTGATAATTTGTTGTTTTGAAGATTTCTGGTGCATACTTTCACTGCAGTTCATTTGATTTTCTATTCAGGAATTGTCTATACCTTCTCATTGAGCAAAGGTCTTTTCCTCTACACACAACTCTCAAACAACAAATGTTCAAGACCAGAAACTTGCTCTTTTTGTAAGAATCTTACAGCACTGCTGGAACAAAAGGACTTTTTTTGCTACTTACAAAAAAAGTAAAAAATAGAAAGTACTTTCTTTACTTTATTTATTCATTAACATTGTCCAGTGTATCAAATGCTAGAATAGGGTTTCATCTGATGTAAATTCTGTTTCACTTGTATTGCTCTTTTGACTTACAAATTAAGACGTTCTATCTAACAATGAGATATGGTTTTTGATCTTTCATTTCTGGATGGGTGATAAAACTAACCCTACCAAAGAATTTAGTAATTGGCTTGCTTTAATATAATTGGAATTCTATTGGCCTATTTTATGCTTTGCGTGAAGTTTGTAGGATAGGATGAAATATAAGGAAATGCTATTTCAACGTAAGAATTACCGTATGTTCCTTGCGTTATATTTTCATCATGTAGTCCCTCATAGCTGTCTCCTTGATCTCATCTTCACATGCAAAGAGTATTAGTGGTGGGTGGTGGAGGAGCCGTAGGGTTTGCCGCAATTCAGCATTCAGTAGTTGCAGGGTGTCATGTTACGGCTACTTGTGGAAGTCAAAGTATTGGTCGAGTATTGGCAGCTGGTGCGGAGCAGGCAGTTGACTACACTGCTAAGTTCATCTCTCCTCAGATACAGCTACTCCAGCTAATGATTTCATTTGATCTTGGGGACAAAGACTGATTTTTTTCTTCTTCAATTTACAAGACCTTGAATTGGTAATAAAAGGGAAGTTTGATGCTGTTTTGGACACCATTGATGCACTAGAGACAGAAAGAATAAGTATCAACTTTTTGAAGAGAGGTGGACACTATATGACGCTTAAGGTATGAGATAGTTGCATGATCTTCGATCTCTAAAGATTTTTTGTATGGGTCTTTCCTGAATGCTACCACATAGCCATTAAAGTTTTTAGCCTCTTTCATTGTATAAGGCTGATAGGTATGGGCCCCATCAATTGGACTTCCTTTCGCCACAACTATTTTACTGAAGAAACAAATTCAATACCGTTATTCTCATGGAATAGGTAAAAAGGTTATATCTTACATATTTATTTAACCAGAATATTTTTTTACATGTTTTACTGTTTTAGTTCTCAATTCATTGACATTCAAAAAAGTCCCTTGTTAACCTCAGGGTAGGTTGGGTTTTATCAAAGTACAAACCTGATGGATTTACAATTGTTAGAATTCATCCAATCCTGATGGAATTACAAATGTTAGAATCCATCCAATCCTAATGGATTTTTGGATACTAATCTCAAAACTCACCAGATAATGAATCCAACTCCAGGGCATGCAGAAAAAGGATTGTTCAAATATAGGTTTTAATCCTTTTCTAAGACTAATTTTTTGCAGCTCTAATGGCTCTGAATGCAAAGGGATCTGTTTAATCTTCTTAGTAACACAAAGTATTTTTGATTATGATACTATAAAATGGTGGGGTATAATTTGATCTCAGCCTCCATATGATGTTCAAAATTTTTTGATTGTGAAAAGTTAAGATCATTGCACTGAAATATTTTTATATGAATACACAGTAGTAACGTTTATTTTGTTGTAAGGGTTTTTTTATGTATCAATGCCAAATTGGAGTTGGACAGATTGAAATATGAAATATGGTTTAATGAAAGTATAAGGGCATTGATGCAGTCGTGTTGAAGCTGTTCTACCCACCCCTCATGCCCAGGTGCATATTGTTATAGCTGACTAGATATAATTCTTAAAGATAGAGGAGCAAGACAATTGACAAATTTGAATGAATGTGCACATTTTCAAATAATGTTTAGAAGCATAATGTGTTCTCAATATTTATTAGTTAAGTTGTATGTTCTAGGTTCCAATTGGTCCACCCCAGTGTATAGCCCATAACTACATTAATGTGAATTCCCAACTGACTTTGGATGAATGAATTGCCTTTGATTTATTAAATTAGATGAAAATTGTGCTCAAAGATTTGATCCTACATGTTCATCAGTGCAAATAATGAAAGTTCAAGGGTTTTCCTTTATGTTTCCTATTTCTAAGTACTTAATATTGGGTGTTGGATAAACACTATAAGTGTTATATAGGAATGGATATGAAAGAAGTCAGTTTATGTGGTCATTTCATGTAGGTGAAAAAGGATTGCAAATTAACACATAATATTATGACTGAAAAGTGTTCCACAATGAATGATGAAACAATATTATTTTACATGACTTAATTAAGTGCAGTTTATTTTATTAAAATAGTTTATTTTATTAAAACATAATTTATTTATTATTTTAGGCCAGTCACTAAATTAGTGACTAACCTAAAATAAGATAAATTATGTGTTAATCAAATAAACATTATATTTTAGATGAAGTGTGAAAATGAAACCCAACCAATGTCTCTGGGCGAAGGGAAAAAAAAAAGAACCAAAGCGGCCTTTGCGGCAAAATTCAAACTCGCTAGAAATGAGAACGTGAAAATTGGAAGAGAGTTATTGCGATGATTCGTGATCGCCGAAAAAAAGTTACATGGGCTATTGTGGCTATTGCGGCGATGTGAAGAATCGATGCAATTAACCCTATTCCAGCGATTTTTATGTGACATAATAAGTGGATATCGTGGCAGATATCAATATCGGCAACCAACTAAATCGTTGCGGTTAATTTTTTGTTGCGGCAATGATAGTTTTTAAGGCGATTTGTGGACATTGAAAATAAGTTCAAGTGTGATGAAAAGAATAATCGCTGAAAAAGATCACGCATATTTGCAGCGATTCATGGTCTATTTGTGGCGATAATGACCCACTAGAAAGATAGAATAGCGAAGATAGTTCTACATCGCTAGAAAAAAAGGAAGTCATTTTTGGAGATTTCTTAAGCTTTTGCGACGATATATATCACTGCAGTTGAAATTTCTCAACGATTTAGTGGTAAACCGATCACACCATTTTTCATCATTTTTTTGGACATTTGCGACGAAAGAAAATCACCGGTAATATTGGTTTTTTCGACCATTTTTTCTATCACTGAAATTGACTAGAAGTGAACACTTTATTTTGTCGAAACTGCAGCGAACTAAAAATCGCCAAAAATGTATAATGTAGCGATTTTATTGAATTTTTGCAACGATTTTGAGCGCTAGAAAATGCCTGATTTCTTGTTGTGTTCCTTCTGCACATTGAAACAAAAGTCAAAGTTATTATTAGAACTATGGTGGAAGGGATTTGAGTTTTGTTTGGAATGTAGGAGTGGGTTTGGGCTAGGTGGTTAATTGGGTTGATTGGGAGAGAAGCGTGGGTTGTTGGTCTGTTTAGAGAGATGTGTGGGTTGTGTTTATTTCTATTGGAATGCCCATAGGAGAATTACAACAGTAGGACAAGGACTCTCTTGCAGAGTGTTGCAATGTGAATCAATGAAAGAAAGCAATTAGGCTAAAAACAAAAAATAAAAAGCACCATCTATTTGTGCAAACAATAATCACCTCTTTAATAGGGGTAGGATTTATATTTGAAAGAATTTACATATTATAGGTAATTGGAGTTCTTTAAGTACATCAAAAAAATATAATGCTCACAAATGCTCTGAATGGTAGTTACAAGGAAACATTCCAATTTTGCTTAAGGGCATTATTTGGACTGATCGTAGCGGCTTATCTTATTTGCGTAAGTCAAAGAATATTGGTTGAGGGTATTTGAGTTGGTTTTTGTGATTTTGAATTAATTATCAACGTTTTTTTGGAAGTTTCAGTTGTGTATAAGGTATTCCTCTGTCAAAAGTGAGGGTTTTTATAAATGGGGACGGGGTTGCTAGTGGACAGGTGAACCTTGACTCTTCTCATAAAAAAAAAACACATCCATGGCCCACATAACAAAATAGTCAATGGTAACTCAGTCAATAAATATGCCACCTACATGGTATTTGAAGTCTTGGTTTTCTTACTGCTAACTTGCGTATGTTTGATTATTAAAACCGCTCATTCTTCTAAATTGGTAACCTACAGAATTTAGATTTGATTTCAATCAGAATGAAATGTTTTGTTGGTCCAATTCCATTCAAGATATTCAATATCTCAAGGATACAAATTATTTCAATGGGGGCCAATAAATTCTCAAGTAGTCTTCCATCAGATATAGGCCTATTCCTTCCAAAGCTCAAACAACGTTTTCTTGGTGGAAATAAATTGAGCGAAAGAATTTCCAACTCCATCTCCAATGCTTCACAGCTCACCCTCCTAGACTTGACTTTTATGTCATTGTCTTAGCTTGAAAAAATTTTCAGTCCTATGATGGGATCGAAATCGACCAGTCTAGAGTTTAATCTGGTCCGATCCAGACCAAATGGTTTGGTCCGGTTGTTTTTTTTTATCTAGACCAAATTGTTGAATAATAAACTTAATTTAGTAAATGTTTAAGGAAGAGTTGTGTCTTTTGGCAGATTCATGAACTAGAGTGAAGGTTCATGTTGAAAGAAGTGATTCATGTATTTGAGGCATTCATGTACTTGGGTGTTCGTGTACTAGGAAAGTTCATGTATTAGAGTAAATGTTAGGTGAATCTACAAGCCTATAAATACTCATGTATACATTGGCACAAAGTAAGCCACTTGAGAAGTAAGTCAGTTAGAGAAATTTCAGAAATAGTCTCTCCTCTCTCCCCTCTTAAATAGAATATCTACTTGTCTCCTCCAACAAACTGGTATCAGAGCTACAATTTTCTAGATCTTGAAGATGGCCAACCAATGTTTCTGTTTCAATTTTTGCATTTGACAAAGGAAAATTTTGAGAATTGGTGCATTTGAATGAGGGCTTTGCTTGGATCTCAAGATGCATGGGAGATCATAGAGAAAGGCTATGAGGAGCCTATAGATGAAGCTTCGTTGAGTCTTAATCAAAAGGAGGCTCTGCAAAAGTTATGGAAGAAGGGCCAATGCCACTACTTCCAAGCAAGCATGGGAGATCTTACAAGACTCCTATCAAGGAGTTGATAAAGTGAACAAGGTGCGGCTCCCAACGCTACAAGGTGAGTTCGAAGTCCTTCGTATGCAAAAATCTGAGACGTTTGCGGATTATTTTTCAAAATTATCGGCCATTGTGAATCAAATGAGGAGATATGGAGAAATGATGGAGGATGTCTGGGTGGTTGAGAAGATTCTTCGCTTGTTGCATTCAAAGTTTGATTATACTGTGGTGGCTATAGAAGAGTCAAAATACTCGGAGACGATGACCATTGATCAACTCATGGGATCTCTCCAAGCCTATGAAGAAAAATTCAAGAAGAAGAAGGAAGAATCTATTGAGTAGGTTCTTGCCACAAAGCTCTCTGTAGAAGAGAAGGGAGGAGAGCATGACAAAAGTCAACAACAAAGAGGATATGAACGTGGACGAGGAAGAGGCAAACAAAACAATCAAAGCGCCAACCATGAAGAGAGACATTAATCCTCAAGAGGTCATGGAAGAGGAAATTACTCAAGATAGAATGGGCGACAATATGACAAGTCCAAAATCAAATGTTACAATTGTCAAAAGTCTAGCCACAATTCTTCGAAGTGTTGAAGTTCTCCTAGCAACACTGAAGAGAAGGTGAATCATGTTAAAAATGAGGAAGCGGAGCCCACTTTGCTACTAGCCTACAAAGGAGAAGAAACTAGCAAATCGAATTTGTGGTATCTTGATAATACTGCAAGCAAGTTCATGGAGCTTGATGAATTGGTGAGCGGGAATGTCACTTTCGAAAATTTGTCAAAAGTTCCCATCAAAGGAAGAGGTACGATTCTAATTCGATTGAAAAATGAGAGCCATCAATTTATGTCAAATGTTTATTTTGTTCCAAGTATGAAAAGCAACATTTTGAGTTTGGGGCAACTCTTGGAAAAAGACTATGAGATTGAAATGAAAAATCGTAGTCTTTTTCCAAGGGATGAGAAGAAGAATTTGATTGCTAAAGTGTCCATGACAAGCAACAAGATATTTTTGATTGATATTCAAACTGATATGGCTAAGTGCCTCAAATCTTGTGTGAAAGATACATCTTGGCTTTGGCATTTAAGGCTTCGGCATGTAATTTTTGGTGGATTGAAGTTGTTGACTCAAAACTAGATGGTGAAAGGCTTGCCGCCTAGTGATCAATCTGATCAAGTTTGTGAAGGGTGTCTTGTTGGTAAACAATTCCGGAAGAGCTTTCCAAAAGAATCATTTATAAGAGCAAGTGAGCTGCTCCAACTTGTTCTTGCCAATGTTTGTGGATCGATCAAGCCTTCTTCATTTAGTAAAAATCGATACTTCCTCCTCTTTATTGATGACTTTAGTAAAAAAATTTGGGTATATTTTTTGAAAGAAAAATCTGAAGTGTTTGGTGCTTTTAAAAAATATAAAGCACTTGTTGGAAAGCAAAGTGGCTATGATATTAAGGCTTAGAGATCAGATAGAGAGGGTGAATTTACGTCTAATGTAATGAGTTTTGTGAAGCACATGGGATTCATCGGGCTTTGACGGCTCCGACATCACCTCAAAAAAATGGGGTGATTGAAAGAATGAACAAAATGATTCTCAATATGGCTAGAAGCATGTTGAAGACGAAGATGATGCCTAAAGAGTTTTGGGCAGAAGTAGTTGATTGTGCTGTTTACTTATCAAACTGTTGTCCTATAAGAAGTGTAGAAAACTCAACTCCCCAAGAAGCATGGAGTGGAAGAAAGCCAAGTGTTTCCCATTTGCTGATTCTCACATGCCTAGTCTTTCATTTCCTCCCCAGGCCCTAGGTTGGCTTGGTCCGGCCCAGGCATGGAGATTCGGCCCAGGGCTTGGGCCTTGGGTCTGGGGCTAGTCTAGTTTGAAATTCTCCCCACACAGTACCCCACAAATTCCTATCATATGAGTATGGTTTGAATTCAACTCTGGGCTTTTGGTTCCATTCGGTGTTCCTCATCTGGGCCCTGGCCTGGGGTGGTTCTGTCTGGCCCAAGGTTGCAAAATTCCTCCCACACAATACCCCGCGAGTTCCTATCATAAGGGTATGGTGGGAATTCCCTACTTCAACCTTGCCTCCTTGCCTGCCACATTCCTTTTGGCCACTCCCCTTTGGGCTGACGTTCTTTCCCCCCATTTGTAACTACTCCTTGTAACCGTTGGATCCACGCACACGTCATCACGTCGCCACTCATGCTCACCCCCATCCTTCTACGCTTTGCTTTCTTCCTGTCCACGTTTAGTGAGTTCTATTAGGCCATGTTCGACACTCACCCACACCCAGCGTTACGGCTTCCTCGGCTTCCACCCACACCCACACGTCATTCATGCTCTGACTGTTTTCGGTCCCCTCAACTTCTGCCCACGTCGCTTTGTGTTCCCTTGGTCTTCGTGCTCACCATCATTCCTTGGGCATGTGTATATACATTGTTCCATTCACCCTTCTCCCTTTTCTCTTTCCCAAACTTCTGCTCTTCTTCCCTCTCCAGCATTTGTAGCTTCTTCTCCCTCTCCCCCCTATTTTTTTGCCATTTTCCTTCCATGTTGATCAAGAATACCTTCATCGGGAGACTCTGGGAGTCAGATGTGATTGGTAATGATCTTCAAGTCTTTCGACAGTATTTCGACATTCTTTCAGAGGTCATTTTAGAGGCCCCCTAAGGCACCACCCCCATCGTCGATTCTGATGGCTTGGCAACACGGGTTTGCCTCTACCCGTTGATGTTCAACAACAGCCTCTATTTGCCATTTTGCCGTCTTGTGAGGGTGATCTTGTATTTTCTGGGGTTGGCCCAGGTGCAACTGGCTCCGAATGGCTGGAGGTTGATGACATCCAACTGCATCACCTTCTGGAAGGTACTAGAAGGGGTGGATGAGTATTCTTGTCCGTTTACCGCATCATTTGGCTTGACAAGAGTTTATGTAGCTTTCAGTGCCGGGTCCCGGAGCGCCGTTTCATCACTCTTGGAAAGTAGTACTCCCCTATCAAGAACTGTCAATGACGCTTCCAATGCCAAGTTGGCAATTTCGCAAGGGGGAAAAGGAGAGTAGGGAGTTTCCTGTTCGCTATTGCTAGCAGAACGTGCCAGACTCCAAGTCCTTCTCGATAAAGCTAACGAAAATGGAGGACGTTAGGATTGCCTCTGTCTTGTTCTGGTTGGCCACTAACCCAGTGGACTACTCAGGGGCTTTAGGGGATGGCCTTAGTTGTCTATCCCTTGAGCCGGCCCTGAGCTCAAGGCAGGATTGGATCGACACATGGCTTGTTCCGAAGTGGTTTCTTGAAGATGTCGGCAACATGATCAATATCAAAAATATGTTGAAGATGAATGACATGGCGAGCCACTTGTTCTCTCATAATGTGCACGTCTTTTTCAATGTGCTAATGAAAAAGGGAGTTCTTAGCTATATTAATTGCGCTCTTGTTGTTGCAATGCAAAAAGGGTGGAGGCAGTTCATAGCTAAGATTGCGGAGAAGATGTTTGAACCACATGAGTTCGGTTGTTGTGGCTGCCAAAGCAAGGTACTCAGCCTTTGAAGTTGATCTTGAAATAGTGTTCTGTTTCTTTAGATCCCAAGGCAGTAGGTTCTAATCTGTATAGATAGCAAATCCGATTGTGGAGCTTCATTCATCCCTCAAATCTGCATCACAAAAACCACTTGAGCATAAAAGTGGAGCTTTCATGAAGGTAAGACCAAGGTTGATGGTTCCTTTCAAATAACGGTAAATGCGCTTGACAACTTGAAAGTGAGCATTGATTGAGCTGCATTATTGCATATTTTATACATTTAAAATCAATACATTTTTTATTTTTTTATTATTGATTTTAGATGAAAAAATGATTAAGAGGCATAAAACCAAGTTGTAATTTAAATTGATTAATAGCATAATTTATGCTTGATTTTAATACTTGTGATTTAATTTGATATTATTTCTTCACATGCACAACACACTTTTATTATTTTAGTCTAGTTTATTTTATCTTTAATTAATTAAGTATTTATTTTCTTTTTCTAGTTTTATTTTTTTTTCTTTAATTATTATTATTTATTTTGCCTATCGTATTTTATTTAGCTTTATTTTATTTTTATTTTTATTTTTATTTTTATTTTTGTTTTTCAGCACCGGCTAAGCGACATGTCGTTTGGTCGACAAACCAAAACGACATGTCGTTTCTATTGGGAATGAATTCTGCTATCTGCTAAACGACTTGTCGTTTTGTCCATAGACAAAAACAACCTATCGTTTTGGGTCATCTTCAACCTCCAACACACGTACAACCATGCATGCGTTCGGACCACCATGCTCCATTGCGCCGTGCCTAGCCATTGGAAAGCTCCAACAGACTGCTCTGTTTTTCCACTCCAGAAACAGAGCATTTTATACCATTGCCCATGCCAGTTGCCACAGCTACAAACGACGGCACCTTCGCAGCACCACCTCCATCACAACCATCACCGTAGCCCTACCACAACCAAGCTTCCATGCACAACCATGCTCCTGCAACGAACTTCTTCTCCACGTGAAAACCATCCACTGCCCAGCACCATGGCAGTAACCTCCTCCTCCAAGGCCACCAACTTGACCACTACCTCCGTCTCTCCCTCTAGCTCAGCTGCTTACCTCTCTGTTGCATCTCTCTCTCTCTGAGTACTTCAATCCGAAACCAACTGGCGACAGGCACAAGAAAAAAAAATATAGAACTCACACACTCATGAGAACAGCTTTCCATAATAGTTGGGTGGGGAACAGAAGAAAAAGGAGCTAGCAGGAGGCACGGCATGGTGGAAGAATAAGTGCACGCCACATGAGTTGGGAGGGAAACACATGCACATGGATACCAAAAGAGGAAGAAATTAAATATGAATGTTGGCTGAGACTTTCGGCTAGGTGCAAAAGAGGAATAAAGAAATAAAGAAGAAACACACGCCGCAAGGGGAAGAAAAGAAAGAAAAAAGCCCGCAAGACACAGAAATGAAAAGAAATGAGGCTGGACACGAATCATGCGGATTTTCCGTAATGGAAGAATTGAGAGTGGATTACATGAAGACAAAGCCCCATTCTTTTCAGTTCTATATAAAGGCATTTGGAATTCAAGAGAGACACATTACTACGGATAGTTTTTTTTTTGGGACTTAGAGACTCACAATTCGGTTCTTGAGAGAATTTTGTTGGTCTTATTTAAATGGAAAACTAAGTCTTTAAGTAAAGTTAGGGATGAACTTACACAATTGAGGGTGTTTTTAGTTTATTTTTTGATTCTTGTGATTGTTCTTATCTCCAAATAATCTTGAAATTGATTCTTTTCATAGATTTAGTCATGTTTTTTCTATAGAATGGTTAAGATCATTGATTATGTTTGAATTAATTCATTGTCTTTATTGATTTAATTCTTTGCTGCAGTATTGCCCACTGGGTATATTGTCATCGCTGGGTTTTGTCAATAAGGATGATAATTCACAGAATTTTTAAAAGTAGTGAATGATTTATCAAAGAGTTATCATTCAATTAATGTGGCTTGTAGTTCTATATCTTCCAATTAGGGACTTTGGAGATGAATCCCCAGTTGTGTAAATTCACTAAATCAAGAATAGACAGAAATACCTGATTTGTGTAAGGAATTCCTGATGCTTTGCTATTTTGTAATTTGAGTGATCCCTATTTTTATCTTTGTAATTTTAGTTGTTAAATCGTATTAAAACCATTTCTTTCTTATTGATCATTAAATATTTTTCTTTAGTTCTTTTCATTCTTTGTTGTGTTTTTTTATTCTGTCTCCCTGAGGAATCGACACCCCAAAGTTGTGCTACAACTACCATGTTATTCTTTGGGCGTAATCAAATTTTGGCACCATTGCCGGGGAGACGGTGTAAGAAACAATATAAATAATTTATTTCAATAGTTTGTAAAGGCGGTAACTTCGTTATCTCTTTTAGCTGCTACATTATGGTTATTATTATTATTATTTTTTTTTTTTTTTTTTTTTTGTAGTTTTTAGTATTTTGTTACCTTGCATGCGTAGACATAGAGACAAGTTAGGTAGATTTGCAAGGAGATTTGAAGTAGACACTGATACTCTCTTTAATAATCTATTTGACACGCCATCTAATTTTGAAACGGATTCTATTTCATCATTTTCTTCATCTAACATGAGCGTGCACGAAGATCAACCTCATACTCTACATGAGTACCTTCACCCTACACGCACAGCAACACTATCATGCATCGTATTTTCATCTAATATTCCTCCATTGGATTTCAAACTAGGTATGATACAACTTCTCCCTACTTTTCATGGTTGGAGTATGATAATCCATATGTGCATATTTGGAAGTTTGAAGATGTTGTTGCTACATTTCATAGTCAACCTGGCACTATAGATGTTGTTCGACTTAAGTTCTTTCCTTTTCCCCTAAAGGATAAGGTGAAGAGTTGGATGTATTCATTAAGACCACGGTCGATCGGGTCATGGGCTGAAATGACCCAAAATTTTTTCAATAAATACTTTCCTCATCATAAGACGAATGCTTTGAAAAGGCAAATCTCAACTTTTACACAAAAAGATAGTGAAACTTTGTATCAAGCATGGGAACGTTTTAAAGAGTTACTTAGTTTGTGTCCCCATCATGGCTATGAAAGTTGGCATCTGGTTACCTATTTTTATGAAGGTCTTACTCCTAGAGAGCGTCAATTTATTGAAATGATGTGGAATTGTGAATTTTTACAGAAAGATCCGGATGAGGTAATGGAGTATTTGAATGAATTTGCAGAAAAAGCTCACTCCTGGACAGGACCAAATGCTTTTGACAGTACCAATCGAGCACGCCCCAATCAAACTGATTCTGGTGGAGGCATCTATCATCTTAGAGAAGAAGATAGCTTGAAGGCAAAGATGGAAGGCCTAACTAGAGAGTTAGAGGCATTGAAGATGAAGAGAACTATGGTAGCTTGCACTATTCCCCAAAATGATGCCCTTAAACTTTGTTTTGTTTGTCAAGGAGTAGATTATCTTGCACAAGATTGCCCTACACTTACTGAGATGAAAGGAGTGTATGAGGAACATTGCAATTCTCTTGGCATGTATAAAAATCCATTTTCACCCTACTCAGTTACATACAATCCTGGTTGGAGAAATCACCCAAACTTTAGTTGAAAGTCTGACACTCATCACACTCCCTGAGCTTTTGACACTCACAACCCTACACAATCTCAACCACCTAGAGCTTACCCTGCACCATATCATGCATCTTCATCTTCTAGGAACTCCTTAAAAGATACTCTACACGCTTTTATTGAGGTGCAGGGGAAAACTAATCAAAGGTTTGAATGTTTGATTATGTAGGTTGTTGAGGAAAATAAGGAGATAAAAAGCCAAGTATCCAAGTTAATGAGCGCTTTGAGTGTGAATGAACGTGGCAAGTTCCCTTCTCAAGCTCAATCCACACCCTAAGGTCAACATATGGCAGAAAAAAGTTTAAATTTGAAAGAGGTCAATGCCATTATGACACGAAGTGGTAAGTCATTACACATCCCAACAATGAACAAATCAAAGGATGTGGAAAAGGATCAAGATAGAAGTGATTCCGAGCTGCCCAAGGAATCTAAAGTGACAAAGAGTTCTATTAAGGTACCATTCCCTCAAGCTTTAAAATCAAGCAAGCGAACTCTGGATGCTAATAATGAAATCCTAGAGAATCTAAGACAGGTAAAAATCAATCTTCCTCTTTTGCACCTTATTAAATAAGTTCCTACTTATGCAAAAGTTCTCAAGGACTTGTGTATAGTTAAGAGGAAGCACCATGTGAAGAAAACAACATTCCTGATAGAGTAAGTTAGTGCTCTAAGTGAGCAGCGGATTCCTCCCAAGTACAAGGATCCTGGTTGTCCAACCATTGCATGCACTATTGGGAATCATGAGTTTGGGCAAGCCTTGCTAGATCTAGGATCTAGTGTAAATTTGATGCCTTATTCCCTTTATTTGCAGCTTCATTTGGGTGAAATTAAGCCAACTTCTGTTGTGCTTCAATTGGCTGACCGTTCAGTTAAGAAACCAAGAGGGATAGTTGAAGATGTTTTATTCCAAATTGATAAATTTTATTACCCTGTTGATTTCTTAATTCTGGACACTACTTCTATCATTGACTCTAGTTCTAAAATCCCCTTAATTTTAGGTAGACCATTCCTTATTACTACTAACGCACTTATTAATTGCAGGAACGACCTAATGAAGCTCTCTTTCGGAAATATGACTCTCGAGGTAAATATTTTCCATACTGGAAAACATCCAATAGAGGATGACGAGTGCCACCAAATGTACATGATTGACGCACTCGTAGACAAAGGAGATTATGGAACACAGGATTGGCAACCGAAATTTGAGGAGTTGCCTAATAAAATGAAAAACAAATTTCTTCAAGAGTGGACAGTTCCAAATTGGAATTATAACTACCGCCCTCAGATGAAATGAAATTGAATGTGGGTAAACTTAAAAAATTTTAGTTGACCGAGTTAGAGGAATTAAGAAATGATACTTATGAGAACTCTAGAATCTATAAGGCTAAAATGAAAGCATTTCATGATAAAAATATTTTGAGGAAAACGTTTAAGCCTAATGATCAAGTGCTCTTATATGATTCTAGACTCCATAAGCACCCAGGAAAACTTCGGTCTAGGTAGATCGGCCCTTTTGTAGTAAAGAATGTTTTTACAAATGGGGCAATAGAAATAAAGGATCCTAAGGATGGTCGGATCTTTAAAGTAAATGGTCAACGCCTTAAAGTATTAATTGATAGGCAAGTTTCGGAAGTGGAAGACATTCCACTTGTGGATCCGGTCTATCAACCTTGACCACACCACGTAGGTATGTTTTTCTTTATTTGTTTTGTTTTTGTTTTGTTTTGTTTTCTTTCTTTTCTTTTTTGTTTGTTGTTGTTTTCTTTGTTTTTGTTTGCAGGTTAGTTTCATTTTGTCATTTCAGGTTACAATCTTTGGTGCTTAGCGAGATACCCACATCACTCTTCAGGTGTATTTTACCATTTTTATCTACTCCCCATTCAATTTTGATTTTTAAACATTGAGGACAATGTTTAATTTAAGTTGGCGGGTGGTGGTGCAAACTCAGTATTTAAAATGCTTGTTGGAACTCTGTGGCATATTTTCATTAAAAAAAAAACCCCATGTCAGCGTTTAGGATTTCCTGGCAAGATGAAGTGATACCGACACACGATTGCATAATGATTGCAAGTGTCTGCTTTGGGAAAGTAGTTATCTTGCCTGTTATCCCATTTGTTTGGCGGTATTTTTTTAGGGATATTGAGTCTAAGAAAACCTGTTTTTGAATGAGTTATTTCTTTTCTGTTTTTGTTTCATTAATTTTTAACCCAAAAAAAAAAATTTTTTTAGCATGTGTGCATGTGATAAATAATATTTTGTTTTAATGTGATATACACTGATATACACAAGATTCACATACACTCTATTCTATCATTTTATGAAATTTGAGCATCTTGGTGGTGTAGTTGAGTGGGATTATTTTTATAAAGATTTATTTTCAAACCTGATGATAGAGCATAATTTCTGATGATTATATTTTGTTTGATGTGTGACTTGAAACACTGGGATGCTATATGATTGAGCTGCATTATTGTATAGCTTATGTAGTTAAAATCAATACATTTTAAATTTTTTTACTATTTTATTATTGATTTTAGATGAAAAAATGGTTAAAAAGAATAAATCCAAGTTGTGATTTAAATTGATTAATAACATAATTTATGCTTGATTTTAATACCTGTGATTTAATTTGATATTGTTTCGTCACATGCACAACACACTTTTAATATTTCAGTCTAGTTTTGTTTTATCTTTATTTAATTATTTATTTTCTTTTTCTAGTTTTATTTTTGTTTATGTAATTATTATTTATTTTGTCTGTTTTATTTTATTTTATTTTATTTTATTTTTAATTCTCTGCACAGACAAAACGACATGTCGTTTTTTACTTAGTTTGAATCGACCGTTTGAGGAAAACGGCCTGTCATTTAGTACTCATAGAAAAACGACTTGTCGTTTTTCCCGTCGAAGTTTTAACTCTCCTCTAACAAAATGACTTCAAGTCGTTTTTGTCATCTTCAACCTTCGGCCAGCTTCTACAGTGCACGAAACGCAGCTCTTCCACGCCATTGTTCGACGCCACCAAGCTCCTCCACCTGCTGCAGAACTTCATCTACCACCCTAAGCACCTCTACCCAGCTAGCTTCCTCTGTTTTCACTTCATAAAACAGAGAAACCGTGAATCTACTGCACTGCCTCCACTTATTCCTCAACCTTCTCCTGCACACGAAGACACAGAACATAAAACGAAGAAGAATAAAAAATAAAAGCTAGTGGAATGAACTAGAAAGCAAGTGGGAACTGAATGCCAGCGAGAAGGAATATTTTCTTGACAAAAGCAGTGATGTGTTCGGTGCATGTGGCGCCCCCGACTTCCATGTACGGACAAGAACGGAAATCGAGACACCCGAGATGATGACAGCACGGTCACGCACCCCAACGACACGTGCCGAGTGTGTGAAATGCAACACGTGTACAAAATAAAATGTAGCGGAAACGTTAAGTCAGATAACTAAG
The DNA here is from genome assembly GCA_029856935.1 of Cyclocarya paliurus. Taxonomy (NCBI): domain Eukaryota; kingdom Viridiplantae; phylum Streptophyta; class Magnoliopsida; order Fagales; family Juglandaceae; genus Cyclocarya; species Cyclocarya paliurus. Next base: position 13,823,653 of record CM056955.1, read on the forward strand.
TACCAGAATTTAATACAATACAAAAATAATACAGAAATCCACAAGTCAACATAATACAATTTTGTTATTCATAAAACGACATCAAATAAAATACAAGTACCAAATAAAAATATAACCAAATGTCCCTACTCCTCAGGTGGAGCCGCATCCTCGGGCTCAACCTCTTCAAAACCTGCGTCAAAATCTGCAGTACCAAATAAATGGTACCACAGTAAGTAAAACCCAAAAGTACTCCAAGATAACAAATATATAATTACAGCGACCAATGCATGCACATGATGACCCAAGTTCAAAACCCGAGAAAAAACACCATTTCTCGAAAATCACAAGTTTTTCCCACGCACGCCAAAAATCACCATTTGGCAAATTAATAACCAGGAACAGTTACATTAGTTCCAATTTTAACCCGTATGCACCATGGCCTCCCCTAGGGACCATCCACATACCCTGGCTCCCTACGTCACCCCACAGGTAGCGACCATGCGAGTGATACAACACGAGTGATGCCCAGTTCCGCGCCCATCGCGTACATAGCCAAGCATCCTCTGATTTTCGCCAGCCCGAGAGATCACAGAGTCGGATCGAGAGCGCTACCATCCCGTCCAAGTCCCGAGCAACAGCTCCAGGGGACGACACTCAGTATATTCCGCTCCCGAGTGCCCAGAGGAGCTCCACCGAGATAATAACCCATCTCGGCTTGGGGGTGATACGCACACACCCGAAAAACCTTTTCAAAATACACACCCACGCATGCGTGCACAATGCCATGAAAATGACCAAAAACCAATAACCAACAGATATCCATAATTTCCAAATACCCAACAGATATCCAATTCACAGTTTATAAAACAGATCATTGCAAAATATATTTAAAATCTTAAAATTATTTTGGAGAAATACTTACAGTGCTTTAAAACAATTTAACGAAGGTTTCGAGGCACAGCGAATCACCAAGACAGCAAAAAAATGCACAGTGTAAAAACACTAGCCGAAATGCAGTGAAATGAGAATTTTTCACGGTTTCAAACAGAGACTCGAAATTTATAGGGTAGGGCCTATGGAAGGTGGTGAATCTAATGGTGGTGGTCGTTTGCCGAGAATAGTGGCGGAAATGGGTGGTTTTTGGCCGAAATACCCGAATCGGGTTTGGTGCTCGTTTGACAGGCTCCGGGGATGGATCGGGGCCGGGTTTGGGTGGAAAAGCTTGGTATTGGGCCGGTGATGATGTGGTAGAAATTTGGTGGCCAATGGCGGCCGGACGGCGGCGGAAGAAGGAAAAACCCACCGCGGGTTCAACAGGTCCGTGGCGGCTAACGGTGGCTCGGGGCAGTCTGAGATTTTATGGGTGAGGTCGCCGGTCAAAGGGGAGTCTGGTGGTGCCAGCGGTGTCGACCACCGCCGGCCGACGGCGGTGCAGCGGCGGCAAGACTGAATTACGGTGGAGAGGAAAGAGAAGCAGGAGAGAGAGAGAACGAGCTGGGTGCGGTCCGAACGGGGAAGAGAAAAGGAAAAAGAAGAAAAGAAAAAGAAAAAGAGAAAAAGAAAAAGAGGAAGAAGAAAAAAGAGATCCCGTCTTTTTCAACTTGAATTTCGAAAGTGATCCAACGGAAACGATTTTAAAACTACTAGATAAATAAAATAATTCAAACTCAATGAAATACTTAATTAAAACAGTAAAAATATTAAAATCCAAAAACAAGTTCATTTAAATAAAACAATAACTATTTTTAAAACAGTTAAAATAAATAAATCAATTTAACTCAAAATTAGCTAAAATGAAATATTAAATTCTGACAAAAACATCCTTTAAAATAAAAAGAAATTAAATTGCAGATCACTAATTTAAATTAATCAAACACAGTGAAATACTTTAATAAAACAATAGAAATTTTAAAACCCACAAACAAACCAATTTAAATTAAAAGAATCAATTTAAATCCAAAACAATAATTAACAATAAGAAAGCCCAATAAAATAATTTTCACAACTTAAAAATATTATAAAATAATATTTAAAAACTCCCAAAATTTTAAAACAAAATAATTAATCATGAAATAAATTAAATAAATCCTTCATTAAAATACACTAAAATTCGGGATGTTACAATCTCCCCCCCTTAAAATAAATTTCGTCCTCAAAATTGTAGGGTCAAACATTAATGCTAAAGACAGGCATGAGATGCGACTACAGGTAGGCTTAAGAGACATTCCGCCGATCAATCATACAATTGTTGATATTGTTCCATCATAACTGCTTCTCTTTCCCAAGAGAATCTTGAGCCAAAAGATAGTCCTAAACTACCTTCTCCAAAGGTATCGACTTAGATCTCAACATTCACTCCTTCCAATTTACAATCTGAGTCGGGGCAACCTCATAAGTAAGGTCAGGCTGAAATTCGATGCGTCTTGGGTCGACAAAGCGTACCTCTTGCTGACCAAAACTTTTCTTGGGGACACACGGAATACATCAAGAACCTTTCCAAAATACTCTGGCAACGCAATCCTGTAAGCAACAGCCCCGTACAACTCCAACATCTGAAAAGGTCCTACAAATCTTGGACTAAGTTTTCCTCTCTTACTAAAACGCTTAATGCCTTTCATGGGAGAGACTTTGAGATAATCCAACACCTTCCTCAAAAGATAAGTCTCTTCTCCTTGAATCCACATAATCTTGCTGACAACTTTGCGCTTCTGCCATATCATCTCTTATTACCCGAACTTGATCTAACATCTCTTTTATTAACTCGGGCCCAACAAATTTACTCTAGTCTCCCAAAGGCACATCATGATTATTACTCCTAGCGCGACCATGTAATCCAAAATCTCTATATCCACAAAACCTTAACACAACACCCAAGGAATTCCAATGATTACTAGCTCCAATTGATAATCTGAACTAAGCTCTATTGGTTCCTACGGTAAAACTTCCAAACCTTCGTTGAATACTAAACCTTAGTAACCTAGTGGCCACTTCCAAAAATTAACCATCAATAATGAAATTGCATACACAAAATCAATCTCCAATTACAGATATTCCTCAAAAATTCCAAGTCAGTACTAATTCCTCAAAATCAACACAAAATTTTAAACTCCTGATTACAACCATAGTATCATACTCCTGCTACGCACTCAGATAATCACCACATACCGAAAATTCATGTCCTCATAAAATAACTCAATATTAAACAACCTCAGCATCCCAAAAACACCCGCTCATCTTAGATAAGACCTTATCTTAAAAGGCTCAAATCCCATCCAGCCAACCAGAAAGAGCATCTATAAATTCTACCAGACAACTAAACCCGAAAGTTTAACAACTAAATTCTAAATAACAACTATTCTAGCGATGACTAATTCTCTACGAACCACCAAAGACTTCTCTAAAACATTACAGAAACCTAGGTAACTTGCCCACCTACTTCTATTCCTATAAGCTAGTTTTCGCAAGACTAGATCCTTCAATAGCATCTTACTAATAAACTTCAAGGCACACTCTACTGCTCAAATCTTCAATCCACCAAAAATTATTATACAACATCTAAGGATCCTAATATTTTAATAACTCACATACTTGATTATACTATCCACCGTCGATGCCTAGGTTCAACTTCTAAGATTCATCAATCTTTCTTTAAGTCCAATAACAATGTCCTTGATTCTCCCAACTGGACACTCAATTTCCAAAGGAAAGTATAGCCTCAAAAATTTAAATTCCTATGTGACCTCAAGTCACAATTAATTCCTTTAAGTAATCACAATAATTATTGCCAATCATCGATCCATCGAGTAACCTGTTTCGACTGTACTCTTCGAAATTCCTACAACTCACAACTGTTACACATCGATCTCGTGCATCCTTAGCTAGAATCAATATTCCTCCTACGTGCAAGTGATCTACCACTACCATTTCCATCATCTGGACCTATATCCTCGAAATCAACAAGAATCATTTCTTAAATCAACACTATCTTAATCCTTAAAAATTGATATGGATCAAATCTTAAATCTGCTATTGTAACCTCAAGCTAAAAACAATCATTTTCTCGAATTCGATCCAAATCTACAATCCTCAGAAAATACACGAGCTAAATCATTACCTTCCATCTCCAAAAAAAAAAAAAAAATTCTCATTAAAAATTCCTATATTAATCACTGAACTCTGATCAACCTCATTATAATGGTCACAGACTAAACAGTCTCCAAAATAAATCAAGCTAGCACACCAAGCTCGAGAAATTAAAAACTTAAATCTTATTACAATTCAATCCTTCAAATCTATAATTCTAAAACCTTAAACCAAAAGGAATCACTTCCTGAAATCCACAAATTCGATGACCTTAAAGCTAAAACACTCACCTTACCAACCTTGCAAAATTCTAAACCCGAAATAATACCAAGGTGCTTAACTGAGCCGACAAAAATCTAAAATTTCTAATTTATTTAATCCCTCAAGTGCTTGTTGAACCTACCACCTTAGATCCTATAAACTTATTTCCTAAAACTATAGGGCCTCAAACCTTAGATAACTTCTCAAAAATCTAACCTCGAAGTTCGTTGAACTTATGACCTCTTATTCCCTAGACCCAAAAATTAATCCTATGGAATTTAAGACCTCAAGTATCCTAAGCGAACTAGACATAATCCCACCTTAGCTGCAACTTGAGTTCCTACTCCATAGAGTCCATTTAGACCATATTGTTTCCTTCAAGTCTCGATATTAAAACATATCAATCACTAAGAATTCAGGCCTACTACACTAAATGCTCAAGCCTAACAATGACATTCACAGTCGTACCATCTTCCTGTCATAGCGTAGCCCTTAACCCACTTTTTAACTCAAACAGATTAAAAAATAATTATGGCAAAACAAATTAAAACACAACAAAATGCCATTAAATAAAATAGAATAAAACCAACCAAGTATAACAACATTCAATAAATTAAAACATTTAAAGTAACATACCTCAAACAACAAAAATCAAAACAAAACAAAATCTCACAAATAAAATTCCATAAATAAAATGACATGCGATAAATGAATAAAACAATGAAGAAATACACAATAAATAATTAAAACAAATAAAATAACCGACCACAAAATAAAACAATTAAAATAAAATAATATTCAACAAAATAGATGAAACCAATAAAAATAACAACAAATAATAAATTAAAACTATTGAAATAACATACTTCAAACCAAAATAATTTTAAAATCACAACTTTAAAACTTTCTGGTACTGCACCTAAGGGACATGTGGCTTTACCCAGAGCCGAACTGCTCTGATACCACCTGTGGCGCCCCCGACTTCCATGTAAGGACAAGCACGGAAATCGAGACACCCGGGATGATGATAGCACGGTCACGCACCCCAACGACACGTGCCGAGTGTGTGAAATGCAACACGTGTACAAAATAAAATGCAGCGGAAAGGTTAAGTCAGATAACTAAGTACCAGAATTTAATACAATACAAAAATAATACAGAAATCCACAAGTCAACATAATACAATTTTGTTGTTCATAAAACGACATCAAATAAAATACAAGTACCAAATAAAAATATAACCAAATGTCCCTACTCCTCAGGTGGAGCCGCATCCTCGGGCTCAACCTCTTCAAAACCTGCGTCAAAATCTGCAGTACCAAATAAATGGTACCACAGTAAGTAAAACCTAAAAGTACTCCAAGATAACAAATATATAATTACAGCGACCAATGCATGCACATGATGACCCAAGTTCAAAACCCGAAAAAAAATACCATTTCTTGAAAATCACAATTTTTCCCACGCACGCCAAAAATCACCATTTGGCAAATTAATAACCAGGAACAGTTACATTAGTTCCAATTTTAACCCGTATGCACCATGGTCTCCCCTAGGGACCATCCACATACCCTGGCTCCCTACGTCACCCCACAGGTAGCGACCATGCGAGTGATACAACACAAGTGATGCCCAGTTCCGCGCCCATCGCGTACATAGCCAAGCATCCTCTGATCTCCACCAGCCCGAGAGATCACGGAGTCGGATCGAGAGCGCTACCATCCCGTCCAAGTCCCGAGCAACAGCTCCAGGGGACGACACTCAGTATATTCCGCTCCCGAGTGCCCAGAGGAGCTCCACCGACACCCATCTCGGCTTGGGGGTAATACGCACACACCCGAAAAACCTTTTTAAAATACACACCCACGCATGCGTGCATAATGTCATGAAAATGACCAAAAACCAATAACCAACAGATATCCATAATTTCCAAATACCCAACAGATATCCAATTCACAGTTTATAAAACAGATCATTGCAAAAATATATTTAAAATCTTAAAAGTCTTTTGGAGAAATACTTACAGTGCTTTAAAACAATTTAACGAAGGTTCTGAGGCACAGCGAATCACCAAGACAGCAAAAAAATGCACAGTGTAAAAACACTGGCCGAAATGCAGTGAAATGAGAATTTTTCACGGTTTCAAACGGAGACTCTAAATTTATAGGGTAGGGCCTATGGAAGGTGGTGAATCTAATGGTGGTGGTGGTTTGCCGAGAATAGTGGCAGAAATGGATGGTTTTTGGCCGGAATACCCGAATCGGGTTTGGTGCTCGTTTGACCGGCTCTGGCGATGGATCGGGGCCGGGTTTGGGTGGAAAAGCTTGGTATTGGGCCGGTGATGATGTGGTAGAAATTTGGTGGCCAATGGCGGCCGGACGGCGGCGGAAGAAGGAAAAACCCACCGCGGGTTCAACCGGTCCATGGCGGCTAACGGTGGCTCGGGGCAGTCTGAGATTTTATGGGTGAGGTCGCCGGTCGAAGGAGAGTCTGGTGGTGCCGGCGGTGTCGACCACCGCCGGCCGACGGCGGTGCAGCGGCGGCAAGACTGAATTACGGTGGAGAGGAAAGAGAAGCAGGAAAGAGAGAGAACGAGCTGGGTGTGGTCCGAACGGGGAAGAGAAAAGGAAAAAGAAGAAAAGAAAAAGAAAAAGAGAAAAAGAAAAAGAGGAAGAAGAAAAAAGAGATCCCGTCTTTTTCAACTTGAATTTCGAAAGTGATCCAACGGAAACGATTTTAAAACTACTACATAAATAAAATAATTCAAATTCAATGAAATACTTAATTAAAAACAGTAAAAATATTAAAATCCAAAAACAAGTTCATTTAAATAAAACAATAACTATTTTTAAAACAGTTAAAATAAATAAATCAATTTAACTCAAAATTAGCTAAAATGAAATATTAAATTCTGACAAAAACATCCTTTAAAATAAAAAGAAATTAAATTGCAGATCACTAATTTAAATTAATCAAACAGAGTGAAATACTTTAATAAAATAATAGAAATTTTAAAACCCACAAACAAACCAATTTAAATTAAAAGAATTAATTTAAATCCAAAATAATAATTAACAATAAGAAAGCCCAATAAAATAATTTTCACAACTTAAAAATTTTATAAAATAATATTTAAAAACTCCCAAAATTTTAAAACAAGATAATTAATCATGAAATAAATTAAATAAATCCTTCATTAAAATACACTAAAATTCGGGATGTTACAGTGCATGCTGGGCATTCATTTAGATGAAAAAGAAAAGAAAAGAAAAGAGAGGGACACCAGATCATAGGAGACAAATGCAAGAGGGACGACTGGAACAATAATGCAGTCGGTGGAGTTTAAGCCGTGCATTGTTTACTCACAGTCAGGCCAGATGAAATAAAAATATTCTCAGTGGACTACACGGCAATTATTCCTTCTTGTTTTGAAGCCTATAAAAAGGCTTGAAGTGAACGAAGAATGATCAATAGAGTTTTGGAGATTTTAGGAGAGAAATAAAACAGTTATAGTTTTTGTAATTAGGAGTAAAGTAGAGTAGAGTAGAATTATTATTTTAAGTGTGATTTTATTTTTTAGTTTTATTATTTTTATTGTTATTTCAGTTTGCAGTTATAAACTACATGTCTACATTTTCAAGGTTAAAGGTGAAGTCTAATGATTTAAATATTATTTTGGATCAACAATAGAGTTTATATTGTGAGTCTGATCAATTAAATGGTGTTATTATTAGAAACTTTGATTATCTATATACTTTTCTTGATCCATTATGATTTTCGAATACATTGGATGCTTGAAAAATCCCTGTGGTAACCAATTGGACTTGTGAATGTTTCTACCATAAATTGTTCAAACTTAATCTTTAGTGATCGAAAGAATTTTTGGTGTTATTATTAGAAACTTTGATTATCTATATACTTTTCTTGATCCATTGTGATTTTCAAATACATTGGATGCTTGAAAAATCCCTATAGTAATCAATTGGATTTTTAAATGTTTATACCATCAATTATTCAAACTTAATCTTTGGTGATTAGTTTTCTTGGGCTTAATTGTTAAATCTTCCAGTTAGACGGAATCTTTATTCTAGTCTTACTGAGCTAAATTGAATGGAAATAATATTCTAAATTATTAGACGGATCCTCGAAACCTTAGTCATTTTTCATATTGATTTATTTTATTAGTTCAGTTATATTTTGTTACTTTAAAAAAATCTTCATCTCAATAATCTCTTTTCTTTTTTATTGCACGTTCCTTTTAAATAATCTATTTTTATTTTATTCTCTTTATCATATTAGTTAATCCCTATGGATTCGATCTTGTAAGGTACTACAACACCTGTATACTTGCAGGTAAAACTGATTTGGATTTTTTATTCATTATTTTGAGTGAAAGTTCAGACTCAACACTATATTTCTTGAGATAGACTTGGCATGACTTATATATAATGAAGGAAAAATATTGAAATACATTTTGCACATGCTTACACTTGTAGTGTTTTTCATTACTATTAATTGATTTAATATAGGAGAAGTAAACTGCAGGACTACCGAGCCTTTTCCAAAAAAAAAAACCATTACGGATCTGCCTTAGTGGTAAGGGCGAACTTAGGAATGTGTGGGTTAGGCGCACGGTCCTGGATTCGATTCCGCACTGTTCGAATCCGTTTAAAAGGTAATAAAGGATGAAGCGTATGGAGCTTTCCTAAGTAAAGCGCTAGAAACAGTTACCCAAACTTTGGGGGTTGAGTGTTCAACCTTTAAACAGAGTTGGGGTGAAAACCGCTAGTCCCTTGGGCTTTGAGGTGGTTAGAATCAACAATGATTAATCTTAAAGTTGAAAATCCTGGGATAAATCCTTATTAGTAATGAAGAACACATAGTCGTTTAGTTACATACACACATATGAGTTCTAACATATTTTTCCCAATTCTTTGTAAAAGATTGTTGAGACAATGTTGGTGGATATAGCTCCCGGGGGTTGAATAGTCATGTGTTGCATTTTGTGAGAATTCATTATTATGTTTAATTGCTTTTGTTTGGATTTCGAGTTTTATGCAATATTCATCTCAATTAATTTTCACTATTTTACTTAGAAACTAGCAAAATGTTAGTTGGGGGGTGTGATTGTGCTGCATTATTACATATTTTATACATTTAAAATAATACATTTTTAATTGTTTTATTATTTTATTATTGATTTTAGATGAAAAAAATGATTAAAAGGCATAAAACCAAGTTGTAATTTAAATTGATTAATAGCATAATTTATGCTTGATTTTAATACTTGTGATTTAATTTGATATTGTTTCTTCACATGCACAACACACTTTTAATATTTTAGTCTAGTTTTATTTTATATTTAATTATTTATTTATTTATTTTCATTTTCTAGTTTTATTTTTGTTTCTTTAATTATTATTATTTATTTTGCCTGTCTTATTTTATTTCACTTTTTATTTTATTTTATTTCATTTTATTTTTATTTTTGTTTTTCAGCATTGGCTAAACGACATGTCGTTTGGTCGAAAAACCAAAACGACATGTCGTTTCTACTGGGAATAAATTTTTCTATCTGCTAAATGACTTGTCATTTTGTCCATAGAGAAAAATGACATGTTGTTTTGGGTCATCTTCAACCTCCAGCACACATACAACCAAGCTTGCGTTTGGACCACCATGCTCCACTACGCTGTGCCTAGCCATTGGAAAGCTCCAACGGACTGCTATGTTTTTCCACTCCCGAAACAGAGCATTTTATACCACTGCCCATGCCGGTTGCCACAGCTGCAAATGATGGCACCTTCGCAGCACCACCTCCATCACAACCATCACCGTAGCACTGCCACAACCAAGCTTCCATGCACAACCATGCTCCTGAAGCAAAGTTCTTCTCCACTTGAAAACCATCCACTACCTAGCACCACGGCAGTAACCTTCTCCTCCAAGGCCACCAACTCGACCACCATCTCCGTCTCTCCCTTTAGCTCAGCTGCTTACCTCTCAGCTGCATCTCTCTCTTAGAGTACATCAATCTGAAACCAACTAGGTGACGGACACAACAAAAAAAAAATATAGAACTCACACACTCATGCGGACAGCTTTCTGTAATAGTTGGGTGGGGAACAGAAGAAAAAGGAGCTAGTAGGAGACACGGCTTGGTGGAAGAATAAGTTTACGCCGCATGAGTTGGGAGGGAAACACATGCACATGGATACCAAAAGAGGAAGAAATTAAATATGAATGTTGGCTGAGACTTTTGGCTGGGTGCACAAGAGGAATAAAGAAATAAAGAAGAAACGCAAGCCGCAAGGGGAAGACACAGAAGAAAAGAAAAAAAAAAAGAAGCATGCGAGACACAGAAATGAAAAGAAATGAGGCTGGATGCGAATCATGCGGATTTTCCGTAATGGAAGAATTGAGAGTGGATTACACGAAGACAAAGCCCCATTCTTTTCAGTTCTATATAAAGGCCTTTGGAATTCAAGAGAGACACATTACTTCGGATAGTTTTTTTTTGGGACTTAGAGACTCACAGTTCAGTTCTTGAGAGAATTTTGTTGTTCTTGTTTAAATGGACAGCTGAGTCCTTAAGTAAAGTTAGGGATAAACTTGTAAAATTGAGGGTGTTTTTAGTTTATTTTTTGATTCATGTGATTGTTCTTTATTAATGCAAACTCTTATTTATCATTCTCTAATTATCAATAATATTTTCTTATCTCTAGATAATCTTGAAATTTATTCCTTGCATAGATTTAGTCATGTTTTTTCTATAGAATGGTTAAGATCCTTGATTATGTTTGGATTAATTCATTATCTTTATTGATTTAATTCTTTGCTACAATATTACCCACTGGGTATATTGTCGTCGCTAGGTTTTGTCAATAAGGATGATAACTCACAGAATTTTTAAAAGTAGTGAATGATTTATCAAAGAGTTATCTTTCAATTAATGTGGTTTGTAGTTCTATATTTTCTAATTGGGGACTTTGGAGATGAATCCCCAATTGTGTAAATTCACTAAATCAAGAATAGAAAAAAATGCCTTATTTGTGCAAGGAATTCCTGATGCTTTGCTATTTGTAATTTGAGTGATCCCTATTTTTATCCTTGTAATTTTAGTTGTTAAATCGCATTAAAACCATTTCTTTCTTATTGATCATTAAATATTTTTCTTTAGTTCTTTTTATTTTTTGTTGTGTTTTTTTTTATTCTGTCTCATTGAGGAATCGACACTCCAAAGCTGTGTTACAACTACCGCATTATTCTTTGGGCGTAATCAAGCGTCAACAAGGCTATGCTTGAATTGGCAAATGAAATGTATTGCATATGCCAGATCTACACACATCAACGAAAAGTGTGGCGCCCCCAACTTCAATGCACGGACACGCACAGAAATCGAGACACCCGGAATTATGACAACATGGTCACGTACCCCAACGACATGTGCTGAGTGTGTGAAATGCAACACGTGTACAACAAATAATACGCAGCGGAAAGGATAAGTCAAATAACTAAGTACTAGAATTAAGTACAATACAAAAATAGTACTGAAATCCACAAGTCAACATAATACAATTTTCTTGTTCATAAAACAACCTCAAATAAAATACAAATACTAGATAGAACATAGCCAAATGTCCCTACTCCTCAGGTGGAGCCGCATCCTCGGGCTCAGCCTCTTCAAAACCTGCATCAAAATCTGCAGTACCAATAAATGGTACCACAGGTAAGTAAAACCCAAAAATACTCCAAGATAACAAATATATAAATACAACAGCCCCTATGCATGCACATGATGACCAAAACACCAACCCCGAGAAAAAACACCATTTCTTGTAAAATCACTAGTTTCCACGCACGCCAAAAATCACCATTTGGCACATAAATAAAATCCAGGAATAGTTACTTTAATTCCAATTTTAACCCGTCTGCATCATGGCCTCCCCTAGGGACCATCCACATACCTTGGCTCATTTTGTCACGCCACAGGTAGCGACGGTGCGAGTGTTACAATACGAGTGATGCCCAGTTCCACGCCCACTGTGTACATAGCCAAGCATCCTCTGATCTCCGCTAGCCCGAGAGATCACGGAGACGGATCGAGAACGCTACCATCTCGTCCAAGTCCCAAGCAACAGCTCCAGGGGACGACACTCAGTATATTCTGCTCCCGAGTGCCCAGAGGAGCTCCACTGAGATAATAACTCATCTCGGCTTGGGGGTGATACACACACACCCAAAAAGCCTTTTCAAAATACACACCCATGCATGCGTGTACAATGCCATGAAACAGACCAATTACCAACAACCAACAGTTATCAATAATTTCCAATAACCAACATAGTATATCCAGATAACCAAAACACAATTTATAAAACAGGTTATTGCAAAAATATATTTAAATCTTAAAAGTTTTTTAGAGAAATACTTACAGCGCTTTAAAATAATTTATGGAGGATCACGGAGGAACTGGAAGTACCAAAACAGTAACTCCACAGTGTAAAAACACTATGGCCAAAACACAATGAAACTCAAATTTCACCTGGGGTCAAACGAAAACTTGGGAACGGTAGGGTAGGGCCTATAGGAGGTAGTGAAGCTAATGGAAGTGATGGTTGGCCGTGGGTGGCGGACGAAACGGTGGTTTTAAGGCCGAGAATGTCGAATCAGAGAGGGGTTCGTATGGGTGGCTCTGGCGACGGATCGGAGCCGGAGTTGGGTGGAAAACCTTGCTAGTGAGTCGGTGATGAAGTGGCTAAGAGATGGTGGCCGGAAGTGGCCGGACGGCAGTGGAACGGCGAGAAAACCACCGCGGGTTCGAACGAGCCGTGGCTGCTAACGCCGACACGAGATGGTCTGAAAATGGAGGGGCTGGGTCGCCAGCGCACGGGGAAGCCGGTGGTGCCGGCGGTGTCGACCACGGCAGCCGGCAACAGCGATGGTGAGGGGTTGGCCGATTGAGCGTGGGAGAGGAGAGAGAAATGGTCGACTGCACGCGGGAAGGAGAAAGAAAAAAAAGAAAGAAAAAGAAGAAGAAAAAGGAAAAAGAGAAAAGAAAAAGATGAGGAAAAGAAATGAGGTCCAATCCTCATAACTTTTGGGTCACAACTGATCCTCAAAATAACTATTTTTAAAACAGTAAAATAAATAAATCAATATAAACTCAAAATTAGTTAAAGTAAAATATTAAACTCCAACAATAACATCCTTTAAAATAAAAAGGAATTAAATTGCAGAACACTAATTAAAATTAATCAAACGCAGTGAAATGCTTTAATTAAAACAATAATAATTTTAAAACCCATAAACAAGCCAATTTAAAATTAAAGATCAATTTAAATTCACAACAATAATTAACAATAAGAAAGCCCAATAAAATAATTTTCACAACTTAAAATATTATAAAAAAATATTCTAAAACTCCCAAAATTATAAAACAAGAGAATCAATCTTTAAATCAATTAAAATAATCCTTCATTAAAATACACTAGAATACGGGGTGTTACAATCTGCCCCCCTTAAAATAAATTTCGTCCTCGAAATTGTAGGGTCAAACATCAATGCTAAAAACAGGCATGAGATGCGACTAAAAGTAGGCTGAAGAGACATATCGCCGATCAAACAAACGAATACGGATATTGTTCCATCATGTCTGCTTCTCTTTTCCAAGAGAAATCTTAAACCAAAAGATCATCCCAAGCTACCTTCTCCAAATATATCGACTTAGATCTCAACCTTTACTCCTTCCAATTTACAATCTGTGTCAGGCAACCTCATAAGTAAGGTTAGGCTAAAGTTCGATGCATCTTGGGTCGACAAAGCGAACCTCTTGCTGACCAAAACTTTTCTTGAGGACACATGGAAGACATCAAGAACTTTTCCAAAATACTCTGGCAAAGCAATCCTGTAAGCAACAGCCCCATTCATCTCCAAAATCTGGGAAGGACCAACATACATTGGGCTAAGTTTTTCCTCTCTTACCAAAGCGCCTAACGCCTTTCATAGGAGAGACTTTGAGATAAACCCAATCACCTTCCTCAAAAGACAAGTCTCTTTTCCTTGAATCTGCATTACTTTTTGATGACTTAGCGCTTCTGCCATTTTATCTCTTATCACCCGAACTTGATCTATCATCTCTTTATTAACTCAGACCCAATTAATTTACTCTCACCAATTTCATCCCAACACAAAGGCGATCTGCACTTCCTCCCAAAGGCACATCATGATTATTACTCCTAGAGCGGCCATGTAATCCAAGATCTCTATATCCACAAAACCTTAATACAACACCCAAGGAATCCCAATGATTACTAGCTCCATTTGATAATCTGAACTAACCTCTATTGGTTCCTACGGTAAAACTTCCAAACCTTCGTTGTAAATTACACTTTGGTAACCTAGTGGTCACTTCCAAAGTTAACCATCAATAACGAAATTGCATACACAATAATTAATCTCCAATTACATATATTTTCTCAAAATCAGCACAAAATTTGAACTCCTAATTACCACCAAAATATCACGCTCCTGCTGCGCACTCTGATAATCACCGCATACCGAAAATTCATGTCCTCATAAAATAACACCATTGAGTACAAGGTAGCTCCATACCTACTAACCAAGAAACTCTTACCACAATTGGTAGAAAATACCCTCTTCCAAAATCATGAATTATCACATATATTCCAAATTTAATTCTCGCTGCTTTAAACAAAATCAATATTCCACAAAACATATCCACGATCAAAGACAGAAAACCAATATTAATCAACTTCAACATCGCAATTGAAAACAAGTAACATTACCACAAAATACACTCGTCTCAACTAAGATAAGGAACATACTCTAAAAGTCTCAAATCCAACCCGATCAACCAATAAGAACGCCTATCAACTTCTACCCGACAACCTAAACCCGAAAGCTTAATATCTAAATTATGAATATCATCTAATCTAGCGGGGACTAAACTCACTACGAACTACCATTGAGTTTACCAAACCTTATCAAAACTTTCT
The DNA here is from genome assembly GCA_029856935.1 of Cyclocarya paliurus. NCBI lineage: Eukaryota > Viridiplantae > Streptophyta > Magnoliopsida > Fagales > Juglandaceae > Cyclocarya > Cyclocarya paliurus. The sequence continues at coordinate 13,838,997 of CM056955.1, forward strand.
AGGTAACTCGCCCACCTATTTCTACTCCTATAAGCTAGTATTTACATGACTAGATCCTTCAATAGCACATCACTATTAAACCTCAAGGCACGCCATACTGTTTAAATCTTCACTCCACCAAAACTATTGCACAACACCCATAGATCTTAATATTTTATTAACTCACATACTTGATTATGCTATCCACTGTTGATGCCTAAGCTCCAACTTCCAAGATTTAACGTACACCATACATAGCAACCCATCAATCTTTCTTTAAGTCAAATAACAATGTCCTTAATTCTCCCAACTGGACACTCAATTCCAAAGGAAAGTATAGTCTAAAAAATTTAAATTCCTATGTGACCTCAAGTCACAATTAATTCCTTTAGGTAATCAAAACAATTATTGCCAATCATCATTCCATCGAGTAACCTGCTTCGACTATACACTTCGATCAACTCACCAAAACTCTTGAGCTTAATACTGTCGTAACGATTCCTTTACAACACCTACCAAACCACTTCTTCCAAGCCAAAAATGAGACTAGAACCTGTACTCTCCAAAATCCTTACAAACTCACCACTATTACGCGTCGATCTCGTGCCTCCTTAGCTAGAATCAATATTCCTCCAATGTGCAAGTGATCTATCACTACCATTTCCATCATCTGGACTTATATCCTCGAAATCAACAAGAATCATTTCTTAAATCAAAACCATCTTTATCCTTAAAATTGATATGGATCAAGTCTTAAATCTACTATTGTAACCTCAAGCTAAAAACAATCACTTTCCCGAATTCGATCCAAATCTACAATTCTCAGAAAATACACGAGCTAAATCATCACCTTCTATCTCCAAAGAAATATTCTCATTAAAAATTCCTATATTAATAACTAAACTCTGATCAACCTCATTTTAATAGTCACCGACTAATCATTCTCCAAAATAAATCAAGCTAGCACACCAAGCTCGAGGAATTAAAAACTTAAATCTTATTACAAATCAATCCTTCAAATCTTGTAATTCTAAAACCTTAAACCAGATAAGAATCCTCAATATCGATGACCTTAAACCTAAAACACTCACCTTACAAAGCTTGTAAAATTCTAAAACCCCAAATGATACCAAAGTGCTTAACTGAGTCGACAAAATCTAAAATTTCTAATTTAATTAGTCCCTCAAGTGCTTGTTGAACCTACCAACTTAGATCCCATAAACTTATTTGCTAAAAACTATAGGGCCTCAAACCTTAGATAACTTCTCATAAATCTATCCTCAAAGTTCGTTGAACTTATGACCTCTTACTCCCTAGACTCAACAATTAATCCTATGGAACTTAAGACCTCAAGTATCCTAGGCGAACTAAAGCTATTTCCACCTTAGCTGTAACTTGAGTTCCTACTCCATAGAGTTCACCTAGACCATGTCGTTCCCTTCGCGTCTCGATATTAAAACATACCAATCGCTAAAAAGTCATGCCTACTACACTAAATGTTCAAGCCTAATAATGGCATTCACAGTCGTACCATCTTCCTGTCATAGCGTAGCCCTTAACCCACTTTTCAACTCAAACAGATTAAAATCTAATTATGAAAAAATAAATTAAAACACAACAAAATGCCATCAAATAAAATAGAATATCAACCAACCAAGTATAACAATATACAATAAATTAAAATATTTAAATTAACATACCTCAAACAACATAAAACCAAAACAAAAAAAGTCTCACAAATAAAATAAAACTCCATAAATAAAATGACATACGATAAATGAATAAAACAATGAAGAAGTACACAATAAATAATTAAAACAAATAAAATAACCGACCACAGAATAAAACAATTAAAATAAAATAACATTCAACAAAATAGATGAAACCAATAAAAATAACAACAAATAATAAATTAAAACCATTAAAATAACATACTTCAAACCAAAATAATTTTAAATCACAACTTTTAAAATTTCTGGTACTTCACCTAAGGGACATGTGGCTTTACCCAAAGCCAAACCACTCTGATACCACATGTGCTGCCCCCAACTTCCATGCACGAACACGCACGAAAATCGAGATACCCGGGATGATGACAACCCGATCACGCACCCCAACAACACGTGCCGAGTGTGTGAAATGCAACACATGTACAACAAATAATACGCAGCTGAAAGGTTAAGTCAAATAACTAAGTACCAGAATTAAGTACAATACAAAAATAGTACTGAAATCTACAAGTCAACATAATACAATTTTTTTGTTCATAAAACAACCTCAAATATATACAAATACTAGATAGAACATAGCCAAATGTCCCTACTCCTCAGGCGGAGCCGCATCCTCGGGCTCAACCTCCTCAAAACCTGCATCAAAATCTGCAGTACCAATAAATGGTACCATAGGTAAGTAAAACCTAAAAATACTCCAAGATAACAAATATATAAATACAATAGCCCCTATGCATGCACATGATGACCAAAACAACAAACCCGAAAAAAAATATCATTTCTCGTAAAATCACTAGTTTCCACGCACGCCAAAAATCACCATTTGGCACATAAATAAAATCCAGGAATAGTTACTTTAATTCCAATTTTAACCGGTATGCACCATGGCCTCCCCTAGGGACCATCCACATACCCTGGCTCCCTTCGTCACACCACAGGTAGCGACCGTACAAGTGATACAACACGAGTGATACCCAGTTCCACGCCCACCGCGTACATAGCCAAGCATCCTCTAATCTCCGCCAACCCGAGAGATCACGGAGTCGGATCGAGAGCACTACCATCTCGTCCAAGTCCCGAGCAACAGTTCCAAGGGACGACACTCAGTATATTCCGCTCCCGAGTGCCCAAAAAAGCTCCACCGAGATAATAACCCATCTCAGCTTGGGGGTGATACACACACCCAAAAAGCCTTTTCAAAATACACACCCATGCATGCATGCACAATGCCATGAAACAGACCAATTACCAACAACCAACAGTTATCAATAATTTCCAATAATCAACATAGTATATCCAGATAACCAAAACACAATTTATAAAACAGGTTATTGCAAAAATATATTTAAATCTTAAAAGTATTTTGGAGAAATACTTACAGCGCTTTAAAATAATTTATGGAGGATCACGGAGGAACTGGAAGTACCAAAACAGTAGCTCCACAGTGTAAAAACACTGTGGCAGAAACACAGTGAAACTCAAATTTCACCCGGGGTCAAACGAAGACTTGGGAATGGTAGGGTAGGGCCTATAAGAGGTGGTGAAGCTAATGAAAGTGATGGTTGGCCGTGGGTGGCGGCCGAAACGATGGTTTTAAGGCCGAGAATGTCGAATCGAAGAGGGTTTCGTATGGGTGGCTCTGGCGACGGATCGGAGTCGGGGTTGGGTGGAAAAGCTTGCTAGTGAGCCGGTGATGAAGTGGCTAAGAGATGGTGGCCGGAAGTGGCCGGACGGCGGCGGAATGGCGAGAAAACCACCACGGGTTCGAATGAGCCGGGGCGGCTAACGGCGGCATGAGTTGGTCTGAAAATGGAGGGGCTGGGTCGCCGGCGCACGGGGAAGCCGGTGGTGCCGGCGGTGTCGACCACGGCGACGGTGGGGGGTTGGCCGATTGAGCGTGGGAGAGGAGAGAGAAATGGTCGACTGCACGCGGGAAAGAGAAAGAAAAAAAAGAAAGAAAAGGAAGAAGAAAAAGGAAAAAGAGAAAAGAAAAAGATGAGGAAAAGAAATGAGGTCCAATCCTCACAACTTTTGGGTCACAACTGATCCTCAAAATAACTATTTTTAAAACAGTAAAATAAATAAATCAATATAAACTCAAAACTAGTTAAAGTAAAATATTAAACTCCAACAATAACATTCTTTAAAATAAAAAAGAATTAAATTGCATAATACTAATTAAAATTAATCAAACGCAGTGAAATGCTTTAATTAAAACAATAATAATTTTAAAACCCATAAACAACCCAATTTAAAATTAAAGATGAATTTAAATCCACAACAATAATTAACAATAAGAAAGCCCAATAAAATAATTTTTACAACTTAAAATATTATAAAATAATATTCTAAAACTCCCAAAATTATAAAACAAGAGAATCAATCTTTAAATCAATTAAAATAATCTTTCATTAAAATACACTAGAATACGGGGTGTTACAAAAAGTATTGAAGGGATCCAACCATTTGTGTACAAAGAATGGGTTCAGTTAAAGGAGATCCATCTTTGAGTGATAATTCAGTACCAACTACCATTGGAGTCGAAACTGGTTTAACATCCTGAAGGCAGAATCGATGGAGAAGAGATACTTTGACCCACCCAGATTCTGCTTGGGATTGGATGGACATCTGAAGCGTCGGGATATGAAACACAAGAGTACCTGCCCCCTTTCATGACAAATAAACAATGTTCTTAACATGCATCTAGCAATATGTAATATTTATAGCGGATAATTTTTTTCTTGAGTAATACTGTGCACCAAACTAAAGATATCCAAAATACTTAAAACATAATTCATAAACATTAAAGTGGTAGACCTTTTTATTACATCATGAGTCCAAAAGGCCTGTCATCATAAGGGTAATAGGGATCAAGCTTCTTAAGTACAAGCAGGAACTAAAGCAACTACTAGGCTAATCCATTGAGCAGCTCACGCAACTCAGTCAAGGATGCCATAATAGTAATGATAGATCAGAGCATTAAGGCTATAAGCTCTATGTCGTGCCGTTGTCATCTAATCGACCGTCTCCAATCGATCATCCTCTGGTATGCCTCCTGATTCTGACACATGGTCTACCACTCCAGAGGGTAGAGGTTGATCTACCATAGGTGGGTGGAAACTTCCTCTAGAAACTGTCAATGTGGCTAAAATTCGTGGGCCTTAAACAAGTGGGCTTCATTTGGGGTTTAACGAGAGTTTCAATTGGATTTCAACCCTTTAGAGTCTTGCTAGGGTTAAAACCTTCTTTGGTTGGAAAAATTTTGATCGTTGGATGGAATAGAGTTTTGCTTAGGTGGCATGATCTCACACCTTGATTCCTTCACAAACCATCTCACAGTTTCTCATGGTGCCAAGTGTCCAATACTATTCACCAAGTATGGCTAAAATTTTGTCAAGTATCCAAATGAAACTTCTCTAATCTAATTTGCACATCCCACACTGTGATTCTGAAAACACTGCACTATGAGCTATTATAGAGGTTACTATTTACTATAGGAAAGTGACAAATAAACTTTGCACTGTAAAATCATAAATATATACGCTAAGCTAATTGTGCAATTCGTTTATTTAAATTTAACTTCGAAGTGTTTCAAAGTACCCAAAACGCGTTTTTGAACAAGCATATCATCCGAAAATTGCAAAAGGCATTATTGTGACATAAAATCCTAAATAATCAACTGAGTCTAATGGTGCAAGCCATATTACATTCTGACACTTCTAATTATCTCAAACAAATAAAATCGCGCTTCTAGCACCATAATAAGTGGTAACACTGACTATGCTGACAGACTAAAACTTATGTTTTTAGTCAATTCGTAAAAACTTACGGAGTTTTTACAAAGTTCCTAAAGCCAATGGAAATTACACTACTAAATTTCTAGTGGGCCGTTACATCCTCCCCGCCTAAAAAATGATTTCATTGGTGGTACGTTGATATCCATCGGCATGACGTGCGGGGGTTAGTAGTAGAACGCATCATCGCCGAGTTAATACACAACCTCTTCATTGTCGTCACTATCTGACACTTGACCTTCTACTTGTAAACATCTATGGTGAGTTGATGACATAGATGATCTTGACATTGTAGGTTCAGGGTTGGTGACTACAGTGCGCTCCTCTCTTGCTCGGCTAGATTCAACTTTGTCTTGTGCCATCCTTACTTTCGAAATATCTTGGTCCATCCAAGTGGTAAGGTGAAAGAAGTTGATAACATTCTTTATTAGACAATGCCTTCCTCTCTTAGCCTACACCATTCCTATTAATAACCATCACATGTTTGATCAAGATAATAGGTACCTCATAAAAGGAGAATATAACACTCAAAAAGGTTACTGCCTAAACTGAACAAGTTCTAGGCTAACCGTCTAGGACACTGAATCCTTGCCTAAGTAAAATTACTACTTTCCTTGTTGCTCAAAGAGTTATTCACCACATATACTTCTACCATTGAGACTTTTCCATTCCTTAGCTCTCTTTCTTATATCAACAATTGCACTGGAATCCTTCTGCAAAGTAGGTTAAGTCGTACCAACATTCTCTCTAAATCTAAAACTTCAAGTGTTCGCGCAATTCAACTGGAAAGAATTTAATCCATATACAACTAAATTCACTTTCTCTATTGCTTTAAGGAATCCGATCCACAAAAGACTAGCTTACTCCTTCATAATCAAAATGAATTGTCCCTCCTCAAAGGTTGTACCTAAAAAACAATGAGGCATTAATCTAAACTCAAGGCATTAATAGTGATCATATTACGAGTATCACAGGCATGACTGACTGAGAGAATATTTTTTTAGAGACACTCTGTACTTGAGACATGACCTGGAGTGAAACGAAATGACAGAAGCCCTAACACAACGTAACATGACATGAACGTGAGATAAAAGACATGACGTACTATGAGACAAAAAATATTTCACAGCATGACATAACATGTAACATAAAATATTTCATATTATTGCATAACATGCAACAAAAAATACTACGTGACATGACATACGTGTAACAGATGGCATTACTTAACATGACATACTTGTAGTAGATAGAAATACATGACAAAATAATTTGTGTAATAGATAAGTATTTCATGAAAAAATATAACATGTGTAAAAGACACACATATAGTGACATGACATGGCATAGCATATGTGATAACATACATACATAAATTGTAATTCCCTTTCCCATCACACATAATCTGATAGTAAGTGAAGAGCTACCGTACAATGATAGTTGAGTTACGGTGATTTAGGCATCAAACACGAGAAATTGTAAGTAAGGATTCTAAAAGTTAAAAACTTTATCACTAACAATTAGAAAGATGAAAAATGCTAATTAAGAGTAAAATTACCGTTTTACCCTCCACATGTGGAAAAATGACCATTTTATACCTAACGAATTGATTTCACATCTTAACTCCAATAATTACCTAAAGGATTTCACATGTAAATTTTGTCCTAAATGTAAAAAACAACTTAGAAAAAATTAGAATCAAATAAAACTATGAGAAACACCATAGGGCCAAAACTACTAAATGCCACATCTCTTGATTTTGTTGTAATTTCTTCCAACTCCAAAAATCATGATCAAACCGAAATATTGCAACAAACATCCTTACATCATAAGTTTAAAAACATGCTTAAAACAACCAAAAAAAATATACTTCTCATAAATATAAAACTTTTTAATAAAAAGATCCAAACTTTTTAACTAAAAACACACTCTTGAATCTCAACATTTTTCAAAGCATTTCCAAGAACTCCAAAAATTTAAAACTTTCTTATAACATGTTTCTAACACATTCTTAAGAATCTTCATGCTTTGAATCAACACAAAAAAGTAACCAAAAATCACAAAATCACACATGAAGCACTCAACTTCAACACTTAGCCAAAAACAGAATTTCTTTCCCAACTAGTTTTGATCCAAGACATTCCATGGTTAGATCTTCAAACCAAAATATCATATGGTTTATAAATGTGCCATAAATTATATCCAAGCATTAAACTTAAAATCACATGGCTAAAAATAATTCAAAACATAGATCTACCTAAAAACATCCAACTTTTGACCCAACTATATACTCTCTTGCATAAAAATTCATATCCTTGAAACCAACATAAAAATCTTCAAAATAACATCGCAAAATATAGATAAAAGGCTTAGTATCATAAAATAAAAATATCAAAGCCATTGGAGTAAGATTAAGCCACAAAAGACTCAAACTTTCTTAAAACAGAAACTGTTTTTGCTCTTCCAATATCAAAGTTTCTAGATATGAGAAAATCATTCGTCAAAGCTTTAATAAGAAAAAAAATCTCCAACAAAAAACAAACATCGTAACAACACACTACAAAACTTTCAGACCAAGATTTGTCCATTCACTTGGCCAAAAAGCCAAAACACGACACACTATCCAAATTATCACCAAGATTGACCCTTCCATGTTTAAAACAAGTTTTCACCAAACAAACGAGCAAGAAACTAGACTCACAGAAGAACAACTCTCTTGAAGGACTTATTATGAGAAAATACTTACAAAATTCTCAACAATGTCTTGGAAAAATCCTCTGAAATTTGCCCAAGAGAGCTCCAAAGGGATTCTCTCCAAGAATGGGGGTGAAAGTGAATAAGTGAGGGAGGTGGTGACCTAAACACCTAAAGAACTTCTGAAAAGGGAAGCATGGCCTTGAATGACAACTTGGTAGATGGTGCTTAGGTCACAAAAAAGTGAAAAACAGTGTGGGGGAGTGAGCTGCTGTTGTTGCCTTCTAGAACGGGTGTGATTAGGTGGATTTTCCCCTCACATCAAGGGACTATTTGGGGTTGTTGAGGGTAGGTGTTGATCTACCATGGGTGGCTGGAAAGTTCCTTTAATAGCTTTGTCAAGATGGCCAAGAGTCATGAGCTTTAATGGGCCTTAAACAAGTGGGTGTCATTTGGGATTTAAAGAAGGTATGGTTAGGATTTGAGGTGCTATCAAGCCAAAATCTACTTTTTCTTGACCCAATAAAATTTTCAAGGCTTAAAGAGTTGGCTAAACATGTCATAACATGAATTTTAGGAATTAATAGTGCGTGAAAGTGATTTAATCGAGTGATTAAACACAATGCTAGATATCAGATCAAATACGGTTTGGAGGCCAACTTTAGGGTTTGGGGAAACCGTTTAGGGTTTCATTTTCAACGAAAATTTTGGAGTTTCAATTGGATTTCAACAATTTAGAGTCTTGCTAGGGTTGAAACCCTCTTTGGTTTGGCACAATTTTGATGGTTGGATGGAATAGGGTTTAGCCTAGGTGGCATGATCTCACACCCTGATTCCTTCACAAAACATTTCACAGTTTCTCATGGTGCCAAGTGTTCAAATAAAACTTCTTTAACCTATTTTGGATGTCCCACATAGTGATTCTAAAAATACTGCACTAGGTGCTATTATTGAAGTTACTATTCACTTCGAGAAAGTGATAAATAAATTTTGCACTGTAAAATTCTAATTATACACACTAAACTAATTGTGCAATTTTTTTATTGAAATTCAACCCCGAAATGCCTCAAAATATGCAAAATGCATTTTTGAACAAGCCTATCGTTTGAAAACTAAAAATTGGATTATTGCAGCATAAAATCCTATATAATCAACTGAGTTTTATGGCACAGACCATATTGCATCTGACACTTCTAACTATCTCAAATAAATATAATCTCGTTTCTTGCACCATAGTGAGTGGTAGCACTAACTATGCTGACTGAGTAAAACCTATGTGATTGGTCGATTTGTAAAAACTTATGGGATTTTCACGAAGTTCCTAAAGCCTATAGAAATTCCACCATTAAATTTCTAGTGAGCTGTTATAAATAGTAGATACTGAGTTTGGGTGAGGGTTAAAGTTAAAGTATCACGTGCCACCTAAAGTCCCAAAAAATAGTGGAAATGACCGAGAAGCTTCATGTGGAAAACAGAGGACAACTATTGGGAAATTTTAGTGAGTTATGGAGCAGAATTTTTGATAAAATCGATGTCATCCACATAGATGAGAAGTATGAGAATTTTGGAGCCTTTTTGGTTGTAAAACAACGAGTTTTCATAGGGATGACATTGGAACCCCATACGTTGAATATAGTTGTTGAATTTCAAGTACTAAATTTGAGGGGCTTGCTTTAAGCCATACAAAGCTTTGTGTAAGAAACACATGATATGGATTATTGGCATCTTTAAATCTAGGCGATTTGAGAGAATTGACGTTTTCTTGTAATTCCACATGAAGAAATGCATTGCTCACATCTAATTGCTTGAGTGTCCAACCTTGAGAAAGCGCCATGGATAAGATCACCATTTGCTACTGACAACATTCATTTTCAGCTTTGAAGGAACCAAAGTCCAGGTTTTATTAGCATAGAGAGCATCTACCTTGGCTTGCATAGCCAGCCTCCATATGGGATCTTTAAGAGCTTGTTTATATAAGTGTGGTTCTTAAGAGAGAGACAAGAACTCAGCATAAAACAAGCTAGAATGGGATGTCTGGTAGAGAGAAAAACTCTAGGTCGTCTGGTTCCATTTTGAGCCCCTACGATCCTATGATGAGTGTAACACATGGATTGATGAGTAGGTTGAATCTTAGGTTGAGTTATGGGCTGAGAAGTGGAAGATGGACCCAAAGTGGACTACGGGATAACTTGTACCATGGGCTACAAAGGTGGAACTTGGTTAGTTGATGGAGTTGTTGTGGTTAAGGAAGAAACTTGCTTCAAAATGGAAGATAGTGGTCGAGTTTGAAAGGATGGCAAGTCTACTGGTGCATGTGCCTGTTGAGAATGAAAATGGAAGGTAAGTTCATCAAACAATACATGCCGGGTGATGTAAATTTTCCCTGTGGGGACATGTAAGCATCGAAAGCCCTTTTGTTGAGAAGAGTATCCAAGAAAGGCACATCGAATAGACTTGAACTCCAGCTTGGTTCGGCCTTAAGGTTGCAAATATGGGTAACAATCAAGTATGTATAGGTGGATTGTACTCCAAATACCATTGCATGTAGAGATTTGTTGTGTAAGATGGGAATTGGCAGCCGATTGATAAGAAAAGTGGCTAGTTGAACTGTAGCAATCCAGTACTTATAAGGAACTGAGGTATTTACCATAAGAGTTATAGCAGTTTCCACAATTTGTCTATGGAGTTGTTCAGCCATACCATTTTGTTTAGGAGTGCCTGGGCAAGATAATCTATGGGAGATGCCCTTAGATTGAAAATATGTTTTGAAAACAGAATTTATGAACTCGTTGCCATCATAACTTTGAACCATTTTCACTGTTGTTTGGAAATGATTTTCCACTAATGTGATTAAGTTGATAAATAAATAAGACACATCAAACTTTCAGGGCCATGGGAATTTGCCAAATATATCTTGAAAATTCAACAACAATGACCAGGTAGTTCTAAAACCATCAAATGAGGTAGTTGGGGTTGGTGCCCACACATCAATGTGAAGAGAGTGCATAAAATTAGTGGCATATTGAGTTTGAGAGGTAAAGGGAAGTGTGATATTCACATAAAGCACAACTGTCACAAAATATTGAATCTTTATTGAGATGAGGTAAATAGCTTGACAAGATAGCAAGAATACAAGCACTTGGATCCTCAAGCGTGCATGTCGAATGGTACTTGTAATTTTATTTGATGTAAATGCAACTACAGTGGTAGAAAAACTTCTGGAATTGAGCAGGAATAAGCCATTGAGCACACCTCCTTTAAGTAGAACCTGATGCGTCTTTAGTTTCTTAAGAAGAAAACCCAACTAGTAAAACACAAAGTAACAGTTATTATCTCTTGTGAATTGAGATATGGAAAGTAAGTTTTTCTTGATAGAAGGAACAACTAACACTTTATCCAAAATGATAGTGGCTTCAGGAAGAAAAACCTAATTAACTACAGTGATTGGTAGAGAACAACCATTCCTAACCATGACAGACTTATTTTCAGTATAAGATTTATACCTTGAGGATCAGTGGCAGTAGAAGTCATATTTTGGTTTCAACCCATATTCGAATACTAGGTTCCATCAACATTATCACCAACTTCAAGTGCAAGAAAGATATGATATTGCTCAACCTCTTCATCAGTAGCAAAGCAAGCATCAACTTTGTGGTTTGGCCCTCCACAACAAAAACAAGTGATGCGAGGAGTGTATCCTCGTCCACGGCTAGAAGGTTTGGCATCCCAAGTGTTATTTAATCTACCACCAAATAGTTTGGATGGAGGATGTATAACAGCCCGCCAGAAATTAAGTGGATTAATTTCTTTAAGCTTTAGAAACATCAGAAAAATCCTGAGAAGGTCTCACCAATCGATCAATTACGTAGGCTTTAGTTTGTCGGCTTAATCAGCTTCTTACCCATTTTGGTAATAGAAACACAATTTTATTTATTTGAGGTATTTAGGAGTATGGGATTGAGACACGGTTTGCACCATTAGTCTCAAATAAATATTTAAGATTTTACGGCATAATAATACAATTTTCGTTTTCTAGATGATAGCTATTCTAAAACGCATTTTGATTTATTCGAGGTGCTTAGGATTCGAAATTTGCGAAAAAATTTGCACCATTAATTTTGTAGGATTATTTAAGATTTTATGGTGAAAATTTATTTACGTCATTTTCGGAGTGAATAGGAACACGTGTTAGTACTCAGTCTAGTCGTTTTCAAACCACAGTATGGATTGTCCAAATTAGTCTAGCGAAGTTTCATTTTGACACATAGCAAGATCTTAGTCACACTTGATAAATGGTAAATTGGCATCAAGAGAAACCATGAGATAGAAATGTGAAAGAAAGGAATGAGAAATCAAGCACTATGATAATGCTACCTAAGCCAAACATTATTCTATCCAACGTCTCATTTTTTAACCAAACCAAAAACGGTTTCAACCCTAATGAAATTTCAAGTCTTTGAGATCCAATTGAAACCCCACATTCCTAGTGAAAACCAAAACCCTAAAAAGTTTACCCAAACCCCAAATGGTTACCCCAAACCCTATGTGTTGGTCAGTTTTAACTTAGTGTTTAATCACTTCATTAAATCACTTGCACATGCTATTAACTATTGAAATTCATGTTATTGTGCCCTTATTTATTCTTTCATACCTTGGTAATCACATTGGGCCAAGAAAATTTAGATTTAGACTTGAAGCCAACTGAAACTCCAAAGTGAAGCCCATGAAAACTCATAACTGAGCCCATAGTTAAGGCCCATCTTAGGCCCACTAAAAGCCACCACCAAGGGAGGCTTCTTAAGGAATTTTCTTCTCCCTCCCAAGGCCTAGTCATAAAGGTTACAAGATCATAGCCCTAAACAGTCATTTGATGTAAGACATAAAGACTACAAGATCATAGCCATCCACTTAGCCAAAAAATTTATACTGCCAATAGCAGCTGTGCACCCCTTTGGTCTCCCATCTTTGGTTGCAAACCTCCCATCCAAAGGTCATTCAGCCACCCATGTCAGCAATACTTCTTGTATAAGTCATCCCTTGCCTCTCACACTTTAGAATTTGCATTCACAATCCTAGTTGAAGCCTTTGTAAGTGGATTCTCATGAAACTACCTTCATAAGTTATTTCTATTTGAGTCTAGTTTCCATTGGTATATTTGGTATAATTTTTCAATGATATTTGATAAGTGAAAAGTCTATTTAAACATGCAAATATCATGTTGGCCTACAGTCTAGATACTATGTGGAACTTTGATTTTTTTTTACTAAGTTTTTGGCAAGATCTTGACATAAAAATTGGATTTAGATTTTTTGAATGTAAAGAGTTTTTACCAAGAATTTTCATTATTTTAGAGAGTTGGAAACTAGAGATGTAAAAGCAGTTTTTCTTTTGAGTAGGTGTTCATATTTTGTTATGGAAGCATAATCCTATGGTCTTGATATTCACATACTTTTATCTTAGGACTTTGATCTGTATGTTAGGAAGTTATTTTTGGAGAATGATGATCTTGATCTTGATGAAATAAACTGCTATGTATGCAAAGGTTCAAATATGGCTAGATATTAAAGCTTTCGGGTTGTTTGCGGCTTTTATAAAACTTTTGCCATATGAGTTTTGGATTTTATGATAAGAACATGCTTAGGACTTGATTACATTATTTTTTTTTCTTTGAGATTTAGTTGTTGAGTATTTCAGATTTGGAGTGTGTGATCTATGTTAAGAACACATAGTAATCAATTAGGACACAAACTTGAGGCTCACGAGTTTGTTTTGCGTTTTTATAGATTTCTGCCATGTGATATTAGGTTTAATGCTTAGATCATGTTTAGAACTTGAATATGAGTGATATGATTTTAATTCTTGAGGATTTATTTCATGAGAAATTTGGATCTAGTGGTTTGATATTTAATCAAAACATGTGATACTCGGTTTTGAAGTTAGTATGTAAACCGATTGTGTTGGATGATGTTTTGTGACTTTGTGGTCCTTGACTTTTTTATTCAAGCATGTTATTTCTTAGGATTGACTTATGAACATTATAAGAGCATGTTCATAGACTTTCAAAGTCTTGTGCTAAAAATATCTGAAAGTGCACAGAATCATAACAAGTAGTAAAGTGTTTTAAATAAAACGGATATTGAACCCATAGGGAATAATTAGCCTATTGAGTATTGCAATTTACTATATTAATTATTATTTGGAAAACCGAAATTTGAAGAATGAATTCTCTAAATTAAATTGAAGGAAAGAACATTAAAATTAAAATTTTTAAAGATAATAAGAATAGATTTAAAACATTTGATTTCACCTAACAAATCTCACACAATTTATTTTTCCTTGTTATAGAATTTCAATTATTCCAACTTGATGATAAAAATCCCTTAACTATTCAATATTTTCTCTCAAATAATACCAAAATATCTCCAACTAATAACTCAATTTCTCTATGTGAATTTAACTAATTGGAGACTCATGAAGTTCTTTGGATTTTTCTTGAAAATCATACTAATCGTGGTAAAGTATCTCTACTTTCGCTCAACTAATGATGTTTAATCCTAGAGCTCTAATCACAAATCACCTCTCGGTCTCATTGTGATTCAATAGATCGAACAATAATTAGTTAGAAAATTGTAAGCATTAAAAACAAAGAATAAATACTCAATCATGAAAATATTGAAAATAAAATAACTTAGAATATAAATTGTGTGTTCAATGCTAGACTACATCAAAGTTCTAGAAAATAAAATTAGTTCATAATGAAATTGAAAACAAAAAGAATAAAACTAGTGTTCTTCGTTAGAGTCAGTTGATGAAGCATGCAGCTCTCAGCTTTGCCCTCCAGTTCCGCCTCCTCGATAGAAACTCAAAGAATAAACTCTAGAATATTTTTACTCTAAACTCAGACTCAGGCTCTCCTCTTAGACTCTCTAAAAACTCCTCTATTCATTCCATAAGTCAAGACTAAATAGATGTCGAAATTCAAATCTGGAAATAAGATAAATGCGGCTACAATCTACCCTAAAGATTTGGAAAATTGTTTATCAATATAAATGTTAACATAAAAGAAATTATCTCAAGAATAACAGGATTATCTAAAATGGAAGATTCAGTGATATGCAGCTTGAATTGCGGAGCTCGGGACGATTTGGTCACCAACAGTTTGATTGCGGAACTCAGAACTAGGATTTGGTGGTCAGCAGCAGATTGATCCCGGTCGGGAGGAATTATCCCACTGGGTAGATGCTGAATGCGCTGAATATAAATAGTCTCCTTGCCTACTGAGAAGAAAGACTCCCGACCGGGATGATAGACTCTTCTCGCCAACCTAGAGGAAAGACTTTCAACCAGGATGATAGAACCCTTTAAGCAACCTACCAAGCAGTAAAATTGCTCACCGTTTATCTCGTTGTTGCCCAAGATGTTGTTTAGGTTGGTCTTTTAAGTTGTTCATTTAAGCTAGTTGCCCAATCTAGCTGCCCACAGCCTTGTTGCCAAGTTTTCGCATTTTCTGGTCGCGAGTCTCCTCGCCTTTGGGCAAGAGAAATCTCTTTGCTGCCAATGGCTCCTCACCCAAATCTTATCTGCTCTCTTTAGATCTCATTGCCTCTTGTCGATTTGGATTCTTAGTCTCTACTTTTGTATCAAAATGTCCTCCTTTTACACTAAATCTTCTCACTCATTCAAACCCAAGAAAATAAAGAAAAATATATAGAAATAAAATAAAATCAATAGAATTAAAGGAAAACTGACACTTTTCATAAATAAAAGAGTGATGAAAATCACATAAAAATACCACTTATCAAATACCCCTAAACTTAAGTTTTGCTCGCCCTAGTGCAAAGAAAAAAAGAAAAGATAATCAAAACAAGCATTGGTTTTATTCATAAAATTTATTACCTCAAAGATTGCCTAAAGTCTATAATTCAAAAGAATAATTCAAGATCAATCAAGTCTAAAAGTTAATTCAAAACTCAATTCCACCACATTATCCATCCCCACATTCATGCATACCCATCATTCTCACTTCATCATTAGCTCCTTGGATAGTTTTATGCAAACAAGTAAATAAATAATGGATCACCAAACACTCCATAGGCTTGTTTTTCAAATCACTCTCCACTAATATAGAACAGAAACTTTCACCAGGGATCAATAAGTCTTTATTAGGCTTGTAATGTAAGGCTACGGTGAGGGCTACAGAGAAAATGTAGCATTCAAACAAAGTAAGAGAACTTAAGTTTGGACAACAACAGAACAAATAGAGCATTCTCACTTCTAATATCTCTTCTCAATCATTGTAAATCTCCCAACATACCTCTCTTTATTGTACTTTCAAGTATCTCTCTCTTTACCCCTCTATTCGGCAGATCAGACATTTTCTCTCTCATTTTTTTTTTGGAAATATTCCACACCTTTTCGACTGCCTTTGTAGATGACTCTTCTTGGCCACACAGTAGATGAGTTGACTTTTCACACCCCCCCAAACTTATGATTTTGATAATATTGCTATAATTAACTTTACTTATAGACCTTCTACCTCTATTGTCTTTCATGCTCTTGTAAGTTTGTGATTTTGTGTAAACGTAGTTCTCTTGAAAGGTAAGGAAATCAGTGTTTAAGCTTAAATAGGGTAGGGAATATGAAATTTACAAGAAAGCAAAATATAAGGCCAAAATATAATTCAATAAAGCTCAAAGGGGTGACTAGAGATAATGATATTTAATAGGTAAGCTTGAAAGGCTCAATCGGTCCAAAAAATGCCTCAATCATTTTTTCAATAATATTATGTCTAGGATTTTGCCTCGAGTGTAATCAAACAAGTTCTAGAGTAAGTTGAGACGATAAAAATTCACAAAATTCACATAAGATTTCTCTAGGTACTCAAAACAATTAATGATCATAAGAAGCATTTATTGAACATAGAAAATATCAAATTAAGTAAGATCAAGTAAAGAATTAACAACTTGACTTAAGCAATGAGAATTTTTCCTAAACATTATAATCAATTTCAATCATATTCTTATCATAGGCTTTTTATTCATCAAACCATACTGTTATTGTTGTTGTTATTATTATTATTATTATTATTATTATTATTATTATTATTATTATTATTATTATTATTATTATTATAACTAAAATAATATCCTTTCCCCCCAAACTTAAATATCACATTGTTCTCAATGGGAAAAAATGAAGAAAAACTAAAGCAAAGAATGAGAGAAGGTAAGAGATGATCCCCTAATTTTTTTTTTCCTGGTCTTCCAATTGAATATTTTCCTTGAAGGTGCAGCCCTGTACCCCTTGGAGATCTCCCTAGCTTCTTCATTCCATAAATTTGATGGAATCAGTTTGAGTTCAAGCTTGGGTGGGTTCTCAAGTGGTAGCTTTGAAAATTCAGCTCTATAAGTCTTGTCGGCCATGACCACATCTTGGTCGCTTATTTGAAAACAAGAATGTACCTTGGATGGGAATTTCATAGATTTAAATACGTCAAAAGTGACTTACTCCTCGTTGACCCTCAATAAGAGTTTCCTTTGTTAGACATCAATTAAAGTTATCCCCATTGCAAGGAAAGGTCGGCCCAGTATCAAAGGGATCTCCTCGTCCTTCTCCATATCGAGTACAATGAAGTCGGTTGGGAAGATGAACTTATCAACTTTCACCAATACATCCTCAATGAGTCCTCTAGAGTATTTAATAGATCTAATCAAAATACCTCTTAGTCTCATTGTGATTCAATAGATCGAACAATAATTAGCTAAAAAATTGTAAGCATTAAAAATAAGGAATAAACACTCAATCATGAAAATATTGAAAATAAAATAACTTAGAATATAAATTGTGTGTTCAATGCTAGACTACATAAAATCTCTAGAAAATAAAATTAGTTCATAATTAAATTGAAAACAAAAAGAATAAAATTAGTGTTCTTCGTTGGAGTCGGTTGATGAAGCATGAGGCTCTTGTCTCTACCCTCAAAATCCTCCTCCTCGAAAAAAACTTAAAGAATAAACTCTAGAATATTTTTACTCTAAACTTAGACTCTAACTCAGAATCTCCTCCCGAACTCTCTAAAAACTCATCTATTCATCCCACAAGTCGAGATTAAATAGATGTCAAAATTCAAATATGAAAACAAGATAAATGTGGCTACAATCTAGCCTAAAGATTTGGAAAATAGTTTTTACAGATAAATGTTAACATAAAATAAATTATCTCAAGAATAACGAGATTATTTAAAATGGAAGATTCAGTGATATGCAGCTTAAATTGCGGAGCTCGGAAGAATTTGGTCACCAACAGATTGATTGCAGAACTCAAAACTCGGATTTGGTGGTCAGGAACAGATTGATCCCGGTCAGGAGGAATTATCCTATTGGGTAGATACCGTATGCACTAAGTATAACTGGTCTCCTTGCCTACCAAGAGGAAAGACTCCCGACCAGAATGACAGACTCCTCTCACCAACCTAGAGGAAATACTCCCGACTGGGATTATAAAACCCTCTCACCAACCTACCGAGCGGTAAAACTGCTCGCCTTTTGTCTCATAGTTGCCCAAGATGTCGTTTAGGTTGGTTTGTTAAGTTGTTCTTTTAGGCTAGTCACCCAGAGTCTGGTCGCCAAGTCTTCACATTCTTGTCACAAGTCTCCTTGCCTTTGGGTGAAAGAAATCTCTTTGCTGCTCACAGGACAAGGCTCCTCGCCCAGATCTCATCGGCTCTCTTCAGATCTCCTCTCGTCGATCTGAATCCGCAGTCTCTACTTTTGTATCAAAATGTCCTCCTTTTGCATTAAATCTTCTCATTCCTTCAAATCCAAGAAAATAAAGAAAAGTATATAGAAATAAAATAAAATCAATAGAATGAAAGGAAAATTGACACTTTGCATAAATAAAATAGTGATAAAAATCACATAAAAATAACACTAATCAAAGTCCTTGGAGTTATTTAAAAGGGAATAGTCCAAATGCATCAAAGAGTTGTTTGAGACTTGATGTTTTAACACTTTTTCTTGTCATGAAAAGTTTGTGATTTTTTGAAGTGTATGTGTTATGGTCTTAGCATGCTTTTAAAACATAAGATGTGATCTTTATATGTTATATAAATTGGTTTGAATATATTCATGCCACCATTCATGTCTTTTACTATCATGCATGTGTAAACTATTAGTTTAAGTTGGTTGTTAACTTTTTGAGATTTGTAATCAAATATCACTTGATAGTCCCAACTAACATTCCTCCCGAATGGTAGACCATGTGTCAAAATCCAGAGAACCAGCAGAGGATTACCTGGATGAGGTCGATTAGACAGCAACACAACAACGAGGAGCTCATCACCTCGATGCTCCAATTTTTGGATAGGATTATGGCTATCTTGGTCAAGTTGAACAAGCTACTCCTTAGGCTAGCCTAGTAGTTATTATGTTCGTCTTATTATGTACATGAGGAGCCCTATCTCCAATACTAGTTATTTTAAAAACATTTTGCACAAGTACTTTAACTTTTGAATGTTAGTTATTATATGTTTATGAAGTATGCCTATGTCAATTTGGGATATGTTATATTTAGTGTATAGTATTGCTGAGGAAAAAGATTATATGCTCTAAATATTGCATATTGATAGGTGAATGCTAGGTGCATTGCATCTTTATCTATCATGATCCAGGGGAGAGCAAGTAACCTTGTGTTGCATGTTTCAATGGTTCAAAATCAACAAAGTCCCAAGCGGAATCTGGGGGAGTCACAAGGCGAGTGCCACCTTTGCACCCTTTGATTTTTACTATGTATATTGTGGAGAATTGGAGCCATAGCCACATGAATTACATCCTCCTCTAGCAATTTGGTTGTTGCCACGATTTGTATAGAGTGCCATTGCAAATGGTGTTTCATGAGTAGTAGTGATGTCATCTCAAAATCTTGTAATTTGCTAATGACACTTTCCAATGGTAGGAACAAATCTTTGGCATTTATAGCAACAACAATGGGATCAAACTCAAATGCAAGACCTTCAAGTATACAAGTGATGAAATCATCAACATCGATATGTTTACCAGAATCCCGAAGGGAGAGAGCCAAAGATTTGGCTTTTTGCAATAGTCCTCAAGCAAGTATAGCCTTTGATGAGTGTCTACAATTCACCTTTCATTTGTTGGATTCAATCCCTTGTATGACTTCCATGTAAGGTTTCCAACACATCTCACGCTTCATGGGAAGATTCACTATTGAGGACCAAAGACAACGAGGCATCAAACAAGGAGATGTTTAGCCAGTCAAGTATAAGTTGATCAATACGCAATCATTTGGCTGTAGAATGGTTGGCTCTCAACGTGCCATCATCACTTGAAGTAGTTGAAGACCATGTCCAAAGGGGGCAATGTGATGCCCCCAATCCCCGCTTGGGATGTAACGAAAACTTAGAGTGTTGGGACATACAACACAAGGTTACATACCCCCGTCCATGACAGTTAATATACAATGCATCCTAGTATGAAACTAGCAGTATGCAATAATCGCAGCGGAAATAAAAGGTTAAAATGTAAGATATGCCAGAATAACTAAAAACATCCGAACTTCATTAGAAAATCATCATGTTCGAAATACCAATGTAGCATAGACTTATATACAAAGTCATATCACCCTCTTCAAACGACCTAAAGCATGAAGAACTCGGGTTATAAACATCAGCATTAAATCTAGCTTCCTCACAAAATTTTACTCCTCTTCAAACATGCAGATCTAGTGTTCCATCAATCTCTTCTGAATCGAATCCTAAGACAACTTCTATCATTCCGAGTGGAATGATAGTGGTCCCATAAAAGGGTGAAATTTACTAGAAATCTCAGTAAGTTAAATAACTGACTGGTACAAAGATAAATCAATCATAAAAAATGATAAATATGCAATGCATGAGATGCAGAAAATTAGTATGCATGTCTCCCATCCAGATTTCTTAACATCTTTTAAAAATATGGAGACACGGGTTTTTACTTAGTAAATAATTTCGTCATCATTTTTAAGAAAACACAACTTTTTCATAAAAATTTTAGCATAAAATTTCATCATCATAGACTTACATCATTATGTTAATTAATAACATAACGAATGGTAATGTCACAGTTCCCCATATGCACTGTGAGTACCTACCGGTGACCGTAGTACAACTCACGTTGAAACTACGTTGTCTATAAACTCATTCTCAATGTATTGGTAAATATAACATAACATCATAAAATTTATAACGTGTACACCCACCAGCGTTAGGTGTTATAACATGTTGATTTCGCTCCAGCGTTCTTTAAAAAGAACCCATTTGAAGCCTGTTGACTGTTCTTCGTCTACTCAGGAGTTACCACTCCATTATTAAACACTCCAGAGTGGACAGAGGAGTTCCACAGGATAATTCTCCATCTTGGCCTTTGGGATCATAACAAAATGATTTTCATTCTATGCTTTGAAAAATGTTTCTCATGACATGTACGTATTTAGTAAATTTCATGCAAAAATGACATTTATAAATATAATATGCAAAAATGATAAAAATGTCACACGTCATGTAGGTATGCACTCAATATATCATATAAAATGATAATTTATGTTAAAAATGATAATTGAAGTATGAAATGAGCATTTATCAATAATTCATATATAATATATCAAGGTGTAAGTTAGAGGCCAACTTACAAATTTTTGGAGAAATTTGAAATTAGCGTCGTAGCTGCACAAATTATGTATATACTAAGTTAGGGTTAATACTCTTATGGATAGGTTAAAAATCAAAGGTTTCAAAATTTGGGTATTTACAAGAATTTTCCTAGACTTTCAAAAATTGCCATCTAAGCCCTAAATTTTCACTAATTGCATACGAACTCCAAATTTAACCAAATTTCATGGACTACATATTTTTGACATTATGAAACCATCTATGCCCTTGGATTTTCAAAATTCAAAGTGAAACTTGTCCAATTAGTCCCAACCCGTGGCATGGATCCTAGTTGATGCCTATGTGTATTTTCAGCTATTGATTCCTATAAATGCAAGCATATGAGATTTTCTTTAACCACTAATGATCACTAAAATATTTAGGAACATTATTAAGCCTAATCCTTGAGTAATCAAGTTCATCCCAACACTTAATCAAAGCTGAGAAATCCTTAATCACCAATATGCTTAAAATTGATCCATGCTTGAAGATCAAAATAATATAGATTTAAAACCTATCATGGCATGCTTCTAACCACAAACTTAACCTTCCATAATCATTTTAGGATAATTATAGATCATATAAAATCATGCTTAGGACATGCCATAGCTAAATTTCTAATTAAAAACATTCAATCATTCAAACTTTCCTTTAATTGACCCGGTTTTGCATTGAGCATCATAACCTTCTCAAAACTCAATCAAATTTCATACCAACACTTGGAAAAAAATCTTGAAATTCTAGCTAAGATCAAAAGGAAGAAAACTTACAAATTTCGTGGCCTTCTAAGCACTCTAGACTGCCTTACACAAGAACACTCAAGAATTCACCAAAACTCACTTGGTTTACACTCTTTTGATCTCTAAGAGGGCAAAATGCTCTCAAAGCTCAAGAGGATGCTTGGAGATGTGGTGTGAGTGAAATGAGAAGGGGAGAGAAGTATTTATAGGAGGCCAAGGGGTGAGGGGCGTTGACTTGGGTGCTTGGTGATTGGGTGAAGTGGGAGATGCTCAAATCTGGAAAATTTCCAGATTTGCTTGCATGAGCTTAGGTCACTTGTGCAGAATGAAACAGTGCCCTAAACCACCATCATTTCCTCTCTACAGTTGCTACATTGATCCTAGAAGGCAGGTCTGGTCATGGGGCATCATTTGGGTGGCAGAAAAACCATCAAACAACCCTTGAAAATAGGTGGATGGAGGTAGTTTTGTGGTGGCAGAAAATCAGTTCTGTTTTGGATGTTTTTGGGCACCAAAAAAGAGTCAAAATCCTTCATGATAGTCATGGGATTTCTTTTTGATTGGGTGTAGAAGGAGTTGGCGTGGGGTGGTGGTGCAAACCATGGCAGGAGGCTAGTTCAAACTTGACTCAATCGGTTATAACACAAACTAAACCAAGGTGCACCCGGTTTGGTTCAAGGAATTGGTTTGTGCAAGTAATTTCGTCCAAGGCACAAAGTGACTTTGGGAGGGTCTCATGAGGTGTATAAGTTTCATATTAACCTTGTGGAAAAATCACAAAAAATGTTGGGCCCAAGGGCAAAACAGTCCAAGTTTACAAAGGGCAATGCACAAAACAGATTGAAGCATAGTTTGAGCTTGTTATGAAATTTTTCATAATGACATGTGGGTTGGTTTAGCTAGATCATTAATAGGTTCTTAATCAAGGTTTAGAAGAGTATTCATTCAAGAAAATTTGAATTAAAAAGTTTAAGAAAAGATTAAGCATGGCTTAAAGTGCACTAACCTCAAGTATGATGATTAATGGCCTGAACCAATTTTCAAAACTTAATTTGGGTACTTTGAGTGTGATTTGGGTTTAAGAAAATCAATGGCATGGTGTATTGGGTTTTTGGTCTTGAATAGTGAAATGAGCTCAAATATGGCTTTAAGTCATGTGGGCTTAAAATGACCAAATGTATGGGCTCTAGGGTTTTGAATGAGAAAGCCACATTTTACAGATTTGTAGGGTTAAAATGAAAATCTCAAGATCCACTAAATTGGGCTAAAGATTTGACTTGGCCTAATTGGGCCATGGGTCCATTCTATACACCAAGTTTGGCCCAAAGGCCTTATGCCTTCCTTATAGTTAGGCTATAACTAGTCTTGAATTCCTTAAGACTTGGTTCAAAGTTTTCTTGGGCTTGGACCATGGATGCTCTAAAGTCCTAAAAAAACCTCACCAAAATTGCTAATGGGCTTGCCTCTCTAATCCTTAGCTCATTAACACTAAGTACCATGATTAATGTTAATCTCACTATCAACCTTATTGTAATTAATTAACTCATAATTAAGAGTCTAATACCTCCACTCTTACTAAGTTAGGCCCAATAGCCTTATGTCATTTTCATTGCGCCTATTTTCTAGAGTCTTCTAAGAAAGACTTAAAACTTTATATCTCCCAAGTTGGGCTTATGGTCTTTTTAACATTTTAATCTTCACTCAACGCATCCTTAGTGCATTAGAGGCCTAAAGTCTTATATCCATCAAGTTAGGCCTAGTGTCTATCAAGTTGGGCCTAATACCTTAGTGTCTCTCCAAGCCTTTATACCCAAAAAGCTTGGGCCCTTAATAAACCAATCTCTTGGACTTTCCTAAGTCCATCAAGAATTTTACCCAACTTGCTTAGCCCATTGTTGTGGCAACCATCCAATGTGCCATGTGTCATTTCCTTATGGATCTCTTGGCTTCTTATTTTCAAAATTAATAAATCACTAAAAATTCTCCAATTAACCTCCAAGAATTTCATTTTTCTCAAAAATCAATATTGTACTAGAATCTCCTAATAATTCTTCTAAGCCCAAAGTGTACGTCTTTTTTTGCCAAATCAAATATCTAAAATGTTCTTATGCTCAAATATCTCAATTCCTAATTAACTAGGATTAATAAGGTCAAGGCCTAAGGGGCTTTTTAGGCGGGGTGTTACAGGCAATGTCCACCCAACACAAGGTAGGCTACTTTTGGCAGGGGAAAACTCCATGGATTCAGGGACAGGCGAGACCGAAGCAACAAAGGAAGAAGACATAATCGAATCCTCTTTGGGCTCTTGTTACCATGTAGAAAATAATGGCCTCGCATTGTGCAGGGCTTTGTATTGATTTAAATAGAGTATATGTATGATAATACAAGTTGTTCATAGGTAAGGTTCCTACTATCACTAATGCTATATAAGGAAACCATATTTACATATTATGCTAAGATCATACGAGAGAGTATGGCGTGTGTGGATTCTCAATAGGGATAGTGGATGCTTGTCTCTTCAAAATATGCTCCAAAACCAACCCCCTTTACAATGTCAAAGTCATAGACACAATAACTATAATTTGCTTCATTATCCACGGCAACTATTGTGGCTATGCTTGGAAGTCATGGATAAGAAGACTCACCAACCTAATGAGATCTATCTTCTCTCTGTCTCTCCCTTTCTAGTTTTTACTCTCTTTGATACACTTACAACTATTTTATAACCTGTTCTACAATCAATCAATGGAACTGTGCTACTTCATTAAAAGTGAATTTCAGTTTTACAAAAATAGCCCAAATTTCAATAGACTTATAAAAAAAGTTGCATGGTAATCATTTTCCTTACTTATAACATACAAAAATCCCGATCCTAATTGAATTTGCCTCATCTCGCAATGTTTGAAGAAGTTTAGATTGGAATTCATCAAAAGAAAAATTATGTTCCGATGATTTCCAACCTAAAATATTTGGTACAAAAATCAGAATGTTCTAATGACCCGTTTTTATTGAATCATAATTATCAATTTGGTTTGGGTTCGAAATTCAGGTTCGGTCGGAAGACACATCCTCAAATATTTCTCACGCCATCAATGTTCTCTCCTTCACTCATTTCATTATCCAGAAAAGTAGGGATTTTGATAAGTGTCAGGATTTTTGAACAAGCTATCCAAGTCGGATTTGGGACGTAAAGTATACGTTGGATTTGAGGTTACCATCATGCTGAAACATGTTGTTAATCAAATCATAATTGTGATTTGAGATTCTACAGACATAATTTTGAATCAATGGTACGTTCTCACCCCCTACACTGCCAAATATCATATGCAAAATTCTAAGAACATTTTGACACTCGATCCGTAAAACAATAAATAATATTTCTCGTTTAATCCACTCAAGAAAACAACTAAAAACGCTATTGTTTAACTACTCAAGATCATTTTCTTCATTGAATTACGCGACACAAGGCAGAGTTTCTCAAGATTAATTTGAAGAAAAAAGATCAACTATTAATTCTAGAACCAATTTGATATGTGATAGTTCACAACTTTTATTCCCTACATGATATATATTGTGGGTGAAAGAATTGGAATAAATCTGGTTTTGCTTACCAGATACGTGTGAATTCTCATTCATATATCTAAACAAGTTTGTTACAAGAGATAAGAAAGATCTGTGTTTGTTACAAGAGATAATATCTATAAGTGATTTAAATTTGAAATAACAGTTGAGTTGTTGCGGACTTCTTGCTGCTACGATCTTCAACTTAAGCCCGAAATGTCTTCAACAACTTTTCCAGTCTGTTTAGTTTGAATATTGTGATCCTTATCCTTAACATTCCCCCGCAAACCAGCAGGGAGATCTATCACTGAGAGTTTGTCTTTGAGAAAACAAAATCGATCAGCTGTATGCCCTTTGGTAAAGATATCTGTAGGTTGCAATGAAGATGGAATGTGTTGTAAGATAATGTCTCAGTTTGCCACTTTTTCTCGGACAAAGTGGTAATCTACTTCAATATGTTTAGATCTTGCATGGAATATTGGATTGGAAGCAAGCGCTAGAGCACTGATATTATCACACCAAGCAATAGGAGGAGAGTCGATAGAAATTTTCAGCTCACACAAGAGCATGCGCAGCCAATATACCTCAGCTGTGACAAGCGCTAAGCACCTATATTCCACCTCTGTGCTAGATTTGGAAACTACAGGTTGCTTCTTGGCTGACCAAGAGATGAGGTTTGGACCCACATACACACCATAGCCACTCATTGATCGTCTGTCATCAGGGTCACCAGCCCAATCGGAATCATAGTAGGCATTAATAGAGAATGAACCTGGTTTGTAGAAGAGACCATAGTCAAGTGTATGTTTCAAGTATCTGAGCACTCGTTTAGCTGCTGTCCAATGAGTAGAGGTGGGAGCTTGCATGTGTTGACATAGTTGATTTACTGAGTATGCTATGTCTGGGCGTGTGAGGGTGACATATTGCAATGCACCTACTGTTTGTCTATATTCAGCTGGGTCTGGAAGAGTATCTCCATCAAACTTTGACAACTTGGATCCTGAGACACAAAGAGCTCGATATGGTCGAATACCAAGAAGTCTTACTCGATTTAATAAATCAATAATATACCTTGTTTGTCGAAGATGCAAACCAGAAGAATTGCGTGTGGCTTCAATACCCAGAAAATATGTTAACTGGCTGAGATCCTTCATAGCAAATTCCAGTTGCAAGTTAGCAATAAGAGATGTAATGAAGTCCCGATCATTGGAAGTGACAAGGATATCATCCACATATACTAATAAGAACACATGAACTGAGTCTTGGTGATACGTGAACAAAGATGGATCAACTTGTGAACTCTAAAAACCAAGAGATAGCAAAGCAGTGGATAGCCGATTAAACCAAGCCTGAGGGGCTTGCTTCAAGCCATAGAGAGACTTATGAAGCTTACATACAAACTGGGGTTGCATTGAATCCTCAAAACCTTTCGGTTGTGCCATATAAACCTCTTCTTCTAAAATGCCATGTAGAAAGGCATTAGAAACATCTAGTTGCCGAATGTCCCAATTGAAAGAGACTGCAAGAACAAGAACCATACGCACCGTAGAAGGCTTGATGACAGGGCTGAATGTGTCATGAAAGTCAATACCACTTCTTTGGAGATAGCCAACAGCTACTAACCTTGCTTTGTATCTGTCTATGTTGCCATCAGATCTACGTTTAAACTTAAACACCCATTTGCAAGGCACCACATTTTTACCAGGAGGACGAGGGCACAACGACCAGGTTTCATTTGTTAATAATGCCTTAAATTCATTATCCATTGCTGCATGCCACTCGGGTATAGAGGCAGCTTGAGCATAGGTACGAGGCTCAGATATGATCACACCTGCATGCAAAGCGTGAAGAGGGTGTCGAGTAGAATAATATGTCTGAAAATCAGGAAAGCTACGAGGTTTGGAATGCCCAGTCAATGATCTAGTAACCATGCGAGAAGAAGGAATGTGAAGAGGGGGTGCTCTGTCGCGGTTCTCTGAAGGAAGAGAAGATGTACTGTTTGGGATAGTAGGAGATAGGCTAGGAGAAATTGTAGTAGAAAAGGGAGAGGCCGTAGGAAACTCATTTTGACCCGAAGTGAACTCTGGTGGAGATAAGTGGAGAAAAGGTGCGGGTGAGATGTCACTGGGAGAAATAAGAGGAGGAGTTATAACTGAATTAGTGGAAAAAACAGGGGAAGAGTTAAAGATATGTGAGGGAGGAGAAAAAGATAAAGTGTGAGAAATACCTGAGGAGTTCACGCAACTGGCCGAGTCAGTGAAGATGGGTTGTTCACGAGCTGGAAATCGGCCTTCGTCAAACATTACATTCCGAGAGATATAAACACGTTTGGAGGATGGATCAAAGCACCGAAAGCCTTTGTGATTAGAGCAATATCCTATGAAAATACAAGGTGTGCTACGGTAAGATAATTTATCAGTTGTGTAAGGACGAAGACAGGGAAAACATTGACAACCAAAAGCCCGAAAATAGGTGAAGTCAGGAGAAATGTGAAAAAGACGTTCATATGGTGAAGAATAATCAAGAACCTTAGTAGGTAATCGATTAATGATGAAAATAGATGTTAGAAAAGCATCAACCCAGAACTTTTTAGGTAATCCGGATTGGGCGAGAAGAGTGAGTCCCATTTCCATAATATGGCGATGTTTTCATTCGGCGAGACCATTTTGTTGTGAGGTATGAGGACATGAAAGGCGATGAAAAATTTCATTGTTTGTTAAAAATTGCTTAAACAATGTAGAACAATATTCACCACCATTATCACTTTGAAATTGTTTAATGGTGTAATTAAATTGTTTTTCCACCAAAAGCTTGAATTTAACAAACGTAGAATAAACATTGGATTTATTAGATAGAGGGAAGAGCCAACAAAATCGAGTGTAGTCATCAATAAAAATTACATAATATCGACAACCACTTAAAGAATGAGTGGAAGTGGACCACACATCGGAATGAATTATTTCTAGAGGAGTAGTCGACTCCCTTACAGAATCTGAAAATGGCAATTGTTTGGACTTGCCGAGTTGACAAGATGCACAAACAACCTGTTTATTTATGGAATTACTAACTGGAAGACAAAACTTAGAGATGACACGATGTAGAGTTGTTGCGGAAGGATGTCCCAAACGACAATGCCAAGTGGAGGTAGATGCCTTGACACCAACAGTCATAGTGAGAGCGTGAAGTTTGGATGAAAAAAGTTGACGAAGGTTGATAGGATACAACCCATTATCACTTGGCCCCGTCAGAAGAGTGTCCCCCGTCAAGATGTCCTTCACAGAGAAATTAGAACCAGTGAGCTCAAAGAGAACATTATTGTCATTGCAAAATTTATTAATAGAAAGGAGGTGAGCAAAAGCTTGAGGACAATAAGAAATGTTATTTAAAGTGAGAGTAGAAGAGGGAGTTTTAATGGAAGCAGTGCCAGTGCAAGCTATGATCAAACCTGTACCGTTACCTACGCCCACTGCATCATCCCCTTCATAAGGTTGAGAAGTTGCAAGATTGGCAATATCGGAGGTAACATGAATGTTAGCACCACTGTCTGCATACCACTGATGTTGATTGAGATAAGTGGTATTAGCCTCAGCAACCATAGCAGCTAAATCAGTTGGAGGATGACGTCCCTGAAATGAGTAATTCATGCGATTAAAACAGTCTAGTGCTTGATGGCCTTCTCGTTTGCAGATTTGACATGGGGACCGAGAGCGGGAGGCAGTAGTTGCAGCAGCTGGTGATGAGGATGGCATGTGAGGTAATGGTTGCCGAAACTGGGAAGGAGCAGGACCTGAGCCTTTGGGTGCCCCTGAGAAATGAGTTTTGTTGTTGTTGCGAGAACCTGATTTAGCAGCAGGTTTATGCGAGTAGAAAGCATAAGAGCCTGCATCTGGTTGAATATTTTGACTATGAAACTTTTGCATAAGATCATGATTTAGTAACTCTGCATAAAAATCCGAAAACGGCATAGATTTTTCCTTGGCAAGTAGCATATATGTTGTCACAAAGGAATGAAAGGAGGAGTTGAGACCATTGAGAACACACAGAATTAAATCTGAGTCATCAATCGGTTTCCCAACGGCAAATAATTCATCAGCAAATGATTTAACTTCATCCAGGAAATTTTGGCAAGACATGGAGCCTTGCTGTAAAGATTGTAATTTTCTCTTAATAAGAGAAATACGAGAAGTAGAGGGCGCAGCAAAGAGTGCGCCAAGAGCTTGCCATGCAAGCCGAGAAGTCTCAAGTCCATAGATGGTGGAAACCACCGCAGGAGATAGAGAAGAGACAATCCAGCCAAGTACCGTTTGGTCCTTATACTGCCAAACTACATAAGCAGAATTATAGATACCTTGGGCCTTATTTTCAGCGCTGGTAAATTGAGGAGGAGTAGGTTCGAAACCATCAATGATTCCCATGAGACCATAGCTTCGAAATAGAGGAAGTAATTGAGCATTCCAGGCAAGAAAATTAGTTCCATCAAGTTTGATGGAAATAACCTGAGCTGGAAGGTGAAATGCAGCAGAAGAGGAAGAGGATTCTGTAACAGTAGCCATAGGATCGAAAAAAAATAAAAGCGTTAGCTTATTAGTGGCTGTGATACCATGAAAGAATTGGAATAAATCTGGTTTTGCTTACCAGATACGTGTGAATTCTCATTCATATATATAAACAAGTTTGTTACAAGAGATAAGAAAGATCTGTGTTTGTTACAAGAGATAATATCTATAAGTGATTTAAATTTAAAATAACAGTTGAGTTGTTGCGGACTTCCTACTGCTACGATCTTCAACTTAAGCCCGAAATGTCTTCAACAACTTTTCCAGTCTGTTTAGTTTGAATATTGTGATCCTTATCCTTAACAGTGGGTTCAGCGTCTTGATGATAAATGATCAATTTGACCAGGGGACAACCTTGAAAAAATTGAGACGGGAACAATACTCATCAAATCATAATTCCCTGATCAATGATTCATTAATTATTAACTACTAGACCATTGCTGTCTAGAAAATGATCGGGTCACGGTGTCCAATATTGAAAGAGCCTAGAAGCAAGCAAGTCGAGGGCCACTGAGATTCCCAATATTGGAGAAAGCTTGTTTGGGAGGGAGAGAATGGAATGAGTTGAAAAAATAAAATTCTTTGGTATATTCACTTCATTACCTTATTTTGGAATTTTAACTATATGTTTTGAGGTTTTTATAAGAAAAAAATGGAAAGGGTAGATGGGAATGTCCATTCTCTTCCTTGGCGTTCCAACCTCAAGTTATCAACTTCTAATTTATTACATCCTAAATTTGAAGAAGTGGGAAGGACTTGAATGAAAATTAATAATTAATGATTGATGAAAGTCCCTATCATCATACGGCCTCCGTTAAAAACTTAAACTGATCCCTCTTTGTCATTTTCATTCCTAGATTGTGCTTTTGTTATTTTTCTCATTTTCTCTATCTTCACCAACCCAAACGAAACCTTAATGAAATGGGTGGGTGAAGTGCGAGAAACAATCAAAATGAATCCACAGTAATTGTTTGATTACTAAAGGGTTGTTTATTAATATATATAATTATCAAGAGAAGATGATAAGTACTGAAAGGTCATCTCAAGAAAGAAAATTTACAAATAAAGAAAAAAAACAAGACTTTTAAAAAAGTCATATTAATTTGAAGTTTACTAGTTGCTTTGACTAATTTCCTCTTCTCATTTAAATAAAATATTAATTGGGGGATTTTTTAGTTGGTGGGGGCAAAGCAATTAATGGTCCATTTTTCACTCCCTGTGGGGTGGTGGAGCACAATAGATCAAACGATGATAATCATGTTTAGGAGAAAAAAGAAATCAATTGTTTTATAGCAAAGTAGGAATTAAAACGTACTGTGTGGAATAATACATATAATATTTTATACTAATCCATTCTCTGAGACCAGCGTATACGCGAAGCAAGAAAATAAACAAATAATCTTTCCATGCCATCATGATCTCTTGCGTTGTCAGAGTAAACGGAGTATGGAGTACTTTAGTAGACGTGTGACAGAGGAAAGAATATGGCAACTGTATCAATTCTATGATGACATCATTTATCAACTTTTACTTTAACATCCGATACACAAAATTAATATTTTATCTTATCTTATCATTACAATTTTTTCAAATTTTTATATATAATATAATAAATATTTTAATTTTTTCAATTTTCAAAATAAAAATTATATTCTAATAATATTTTATTAACTTTCAACAAAATATCTCATCTCATCTCATCTAAACTGCATAATCAAACGAAAAAATAAGAGATAATGTCACGTCAAGGTCGAGGAACTACTAGAGGCATGACGTTAGAAAAATGTTATAAAGTAGGTAAAATTAAAGTCAATATTCTTGACGAACATATTAGGGTGCGTTTGGTTTCCAAGCCAAACTCATCTCATCTCACTCATCATTACAATTTTTTCAAATTTCAATACAAAATATAATAAATAATTCAACTTTTTCAAATTTCAAAACAATAATAATATTAAAAAATAATATTCTAACAATATTTTATCATTTAAACTCAATTCAACTCAACTCACTTCAACATCCAAACGCACCCTAAGAAGTGAAAGACAACGAGCAGCTTGACTTGCATTGCATGTGGGTGCTCTTACATGGATTTATGCACCTTTAACTACGAGTTCATGGCATAAAGTCCAGCAAGATGTGAAAGAGTTTATCAAGAAGCGTTGTGTGGTACGTAATATTTAAATGATGAATTTATATTAATATTATTTAATATTCTAAGTAATAATATCTGTAAATATATTTTTTCAAGAATGATTTCGAACTAAATTTTTTTAGAGAGAGGAGCAAAGTTCTATAAACAAAACAAATAGATCGAAATTGAAGATCCATCATCATGCAAGTTCAAGATCTTTCAATCGCCTCTCTATGAAATTAGTAATATACTTTTTATTTTTTTTATGCTATATAGTTTTTTTTTTTTTGAGGTACTAATTTTAATATTGATTTTATATCTTAACAATGTCTCTTGTAGAAAGAGTCGGACACCAATTATGACATTACAAAATTATATGTTGCATCACATACTGATCGTAATGGAGAGTGGACTCATTCCAATGCTCGTGAAAATTATGTAAGTATTATAATCTATTTTAATTAAACATATTTGAATATTTGTGATGATATTAATTATTTATGTTGTTTGTAGAATAAAATGATTGCCCTACATGAGGAAGCTGCGTCCAGGGGCAGCTCAATACAAATTGATGCCTAAGATAAGATTTAAGTAAGTCATTCGTAATTATAATATAATAAAATATAAATTATTATATGGAATATTTTCAAACTTTACAATAAAATGAGATTTTATTTACAATCTTAAAATGTAATTTTTGTGAATTTATATTTACAACAACAACTTAAAATGAGGCCTCAATGCATTTTTGTAATTTAGCAAGATCTTAAAAAAATTATTTAAAATATAAATAATTCATAGTATAACTTATAAAAAAAATCATTGTATTAAATATTAAATTTAGTATTATGCGCCTTGCACACATTAAAAACTATAAAAGTTATTTAAAATTTCATGTAATGAAATGGTTTTAATTTCTTTTTTAAAATAAAAAAAAAATTAAAAAAAAACATCTCATTTTTATTTTTGGGGCTTAGGCAGTAGCCTAAATGGCCTTACCATTGAGCCAGTTCTGGCTATGTCAAATCAAAATTCATCAACAAGTGATATTGAAATTCTTACACAAGTTTTGAGTCAACATTTATGATATTTGAGGGATTTGAGTCGCTATGTAAAGCCTTCTAGTTCTTCCTCAACGTCAAGTACCTCTATAGTATTAAAGAATACGAATTCTAAGATTGAAGAATTAACTGTAAGATAGCATGAGTTAGAGACTCAATTAGCAAAATAAGGAGATATGGAGATGCATATGAAACAACAAAAAGAGGTCAAGAAAGAGATGCAATTCCAAATACTGATGCTTATACAACAGTTTTGATCTCCAAGCAACTGATATTTATTAATTGGGGGAATTTTTAGTTGGTGGGGGCCACGCAATGGTCCATTTTTCACTCCCTGTGAGTGGCCGTGAGGGTGGTGGATCAGCACAATAGATCAAACGATGCTAATTATGTTTAGTAGAAAAAAGAAATCAATTGTTTCATTGCAAAGTAGGAATTAAAACGTAGAGTGTGGAATAATACATATAATATTTTATACTAATCCATTCTTTGAGACCAGCGTATACGCGAAGCAAGAGAATAAACAAATAATCATTCCATGCTATCATCTCTTGCTTTGTCAGAGTCAACGGAGAACGGAAAAAAATTCCTCGAGAATTCTAGTAGACGTGTGAAAGAGGAAATTAGAATATGACAATAGAACCTTAAGATCATCATGAGCTTGCACTAATTAGTCTATTTCTAAGATCATCATGAGCTTGTACTAATTAGCCTATTTATTAGGAGTTCTTTTCAGATTGCCGTAGCAATTAGAATATTTGGACCGAGAGAAAAACCTGAGACAGATTTTTTAAATACGAATAATGGCTACAACATTCTTCATATAAGTGAATGTGACATCATTTATCAACTTTTATATTAACATTAAAAAAATAATAGATAATGTCGCCTCAAATATAAATTGAATCATGGTGTAATATATAGCTTATAACATACGTGCGTACGGAAGTCCCGAGCCTCATTGAATCCGCATGCATCTTCCCTCGACTATGTTTGAGGCAAGGTTTAGATTGGAATTCATCAAAAGAAATATTATGTTCCAAGGATTTCCAACCCCAAATATTCCGTACAACAATCAAAATATTCTATATTTTGGCCCGTTCTTTTCGGATGATCAGAAATATTATCAATTCGGTTTGGGTCGGAAATTCAATCTCGGTCTGAAGACACATCCTCAATTTCTCACACCATCAACGTTCTCTCCTTCATTTATTCCAATATCCAGAAAAATAGGAAGGATTTTGACGAGAGTTTGAGACTAGAATTTTTGAACGAGGCGCTAGTCGGATTTGGGACCGAATTAAAGAATATATTAGATCACGGAGTTGTTTCGTTTGTAAGTAAAAAAATGGATACAAATTCTCATCACTTCGATAGCACTTTCTTCCTTTGTTCAAGGGACTCGCGGCAGATTTGCATACTGAATTTTTAGATAAAAACTCTTGTTTTGGATTTTGCTATTCATTATTCCACACCACACATTACATGATCTGTTTTTATTTTATTTTATTTTTTTGTTTTTTTCCTATTAAATTAGTTGAGTTCTTCTACTTATTATTTCTACACTATATATTTGCTATGGGAAAAAAATAAAAAGATAAAAAGATAAAAGTATGTGTATAGTATAGAAATGATGAGTAGAATTTTCTTTAGATAAAAGGCAATATTCCTATAGGGACTTATCTCGTGACATTACAACAAAATCATTTTTTGCAACGAAAATAACCTTTGCAAAAAGTCCTCTTCTCGTTGCAAAAAAATATTTTGGATGTTATGCTTGGTAGATGAGATAAGATGAAAATTTTTAAAAATTTTGTGAATAGTGTTAAGATGAAAGTTTAAAATATTATTTTTTAATATTATTATTGTTTTGAGATTTGAAAAAATTAAATTAAAATTTAAAAAAGTTAAATTGTTTATTATATTTTTTATAAAAATTTAAAAAAAATGTAATGATGAGATGAGATGGAATTTCTCATTTTTACCCCCAAACATAACTAAAATTTGGGAATATCTCATATATTCTTTTGTAGCTTTATGATAGATCGAATCGAAATAAGTGATTATTCTTACCGCGATAAGGAAGAGTGAATGGGCCAGTGCGATTGCCCAGTATGTTATGAATTAAGAAACAATAATATTAATAATAATAATTGTTAAGGACGTGTTTCATAATTTTTCACACACGATCAATCACCTGCAACTAAATAGTGAAGAGGCTTTGGGGTTTAGGAAAACGCCTTCGATGTCTAAGTGTAATACCCTACTTCTTTCTTCCTTATGACGTAAGTAATTACGTCCGATGAGATAGTCTGTCCACCTCTCTCTAGTGTCTAAAGGTCCCGTTATGCGTGCCAGACCTCGATGATGTGTTTTAAAATATCCTACGTGATTTCTAAAGCTAGATTTGTGTTTTAAAATTAAGTGTATTTTAAATGAAAGATTCTCATTGTTATTTAATTAAGTAATATTTTAAATAACTCAATTATAATATTTTTGAAGAGCTCCAAAAATATTATAATTGTGGAGAATCATTTTATATAAATGATTCCAGTTATTTAAAATATTACGTGATTTAAATAATAATGAAATATTTAGATTAATTTAATGGTTTTATTCTCTTAAATATTTTAAGACTTCATCATTGTATTAATGATGAAGGAATATTATTTTAAATAATATTCTATCTTAATTCTTTTCAGTGCTTTTAATTAAATAAACGTTTACGCATTTTCAAATCAGTATTTAAGGATCACCGTTAGATCATTTCGTAGATCCCAAGACGTTGGGTTTTAGAATAAAACCCCAGCCCTCTCTCTTCTCCCTCACTTTTCCCCCAGCTCTCTCTCTCCTCCCTTTCTCCCCCTCGGCTTGCCCAGTACGGGATCCCCATGCCCAATTCTTCCACCAAGACAGCCCGACTCCACCGTGCGTCGGCGACTCTCACCTCCGCCACCATCGGCACCTACTCCCTCCAGCGAGTCTACTCCTACCGGCCTCTCTCCCTCACGCTCTCTTTCTCTCTCCCCGTTGGAAGTGCAAAGCCCAAACGGTCTTGGTGTCCACTGCACCGCCGTGCACCGCCCTCTGGCGCCACCACTTCCACAGCAGCCTCTCCTCCCATCAGCCATCCTCCTCCAGTGAGCTCGGCCCCCTTCTCCCCGCCGGTTGCTCCTATGCATGTACACGACCTTACCCATGCACGAGTTCACTATGCACGCCCCTAGCGTCGCTGTGCGTGGACACCTTGGCCACTGGACACCACCATGAGCTTCCCCTAGTCTCCCCCTTCCTCCTCTCATGGACCCACAACCGGTAACCCCCTCCTCCACCTCCCGGTGTCCTCCCTCTCACGCACAATTTTCCCCTCCTCCACCGCTACCCACGGCGTACGACCGCCACCTCTAGCTCCCTCTGGCCACCATCGGCCTATCCCAACCACCCACGACCCCGATCTCTCACCCATGCTCCCTCACTCTCCCACAGCACCTCTCCCTTTCACACACGGCCAACCCCTCTTTCCACCATAGTAGACCGCCGCACCACCACCACCGAGCTTCCACGGCTCCATAGCAGCCTCCCTCAGCCTAGCCTAAGCCTAAACCACCACTTTATGTGGTGGGCAACCCCTACACGTGATGGACAGCCACTGAGCGTGACTAACCGCCACTGTACAATGCCAGATCTGTCGTGCTACGCCCCTTGCCACCATCACAAGGCCACTATGAGCCCTTCCAAGACCACGCCTAGCTATCCAAACGCCTAAACAGTTACCGTATGCAGTGTAGCCGCCCCGTACTACCCTTCCGACATCTTCGATTGTGACGGTTAGCGAGCAACGCACGGGTTATCCCGTCTACGGTATAACTCTCTATCCCTCGCTATTTATGTTAGGTGCTAATTGGTTGGTTAGGTTGTGGATTATACTATTAGTATTATGGAGTTGCTGTGTAGTAAGGTATTGCGATGTGTCATGACGTGAAGTATTGGGCGTAGTTAGGATGTGTACTGTGCAGTATTGTGGACTGTGCGGTGAAGTGTGGTTGTGGTTTATGTGTTGTAGGAGTAAGGTGGCTGTAGTCTAAGGCGACAGGTGTCGCCGTGTAATCGACTTATGATCGGGAGTAAGTGCGAAGTGGCTAGAAAGTATTAGAGTAGTGCAACAGAAACATGACTGGGCAACGTCATGAAGTGACATGGTCAATCATGGAGTTGCACTGTGATGACCTAGGATGTATGTGAGGTGAGGTGACGTGACGAGATCACGGTGTAGCTTGGTAATAGTCTCGGGCTATATGGCATGACGTAAATTGTAGTTATGAATGGAGTCCTGCCGTGTTAAGTGTTGGGATGAAGTGTCAAAATGGACGGGTAGCACTGAGAGTCATGCTAGCCGGGTAAGAGAAGGTTGGTAATGGAGTATGGCGCCTGTCCATACGAGCCTGTGACCAATGTATTATATGTTGGTCTTATGTGATAAAGAGGTAAGGTACGTGTGTAGCCTGGTTAGACACATGTGCTGAATGGATTCATCGTATGTAATGGTTAATCTGTCCTAAGTATGGTTACACAGTGCTTTAGTCTCAGGGTTGGCTCAGAGCCATGTGACGTGTATGGATGGTCATGAGGTTTAGAGTGAGCTAAGATACATGAAGTTAATGATGAGTGTATTGTCTAAAAATGGGATGCGTGACTTAATTGGTTTGAGTCATGCGTCGGAACGTGATTAATGAGAAGAATGAGACAGAGGTCTTAGTGTCTTAATCCTAAGCTGAATCATGAGTTCACTCTAGTAAGTAAGCACTCGAAGTCGAACGTTAAGGTTAAAAGAAGTAGAGAGCGTAATGGGTCCCCAAAAGTTTTATCATAGTAAGGGACATGAAAGAGCACGGGATAGAAGGAGAGTGTTCTAAGTAAAGTATACCTCTATTTCTAGTTCAGTTGCGTATGCACTAGATAGAGAATGACGTTAAGGTTATGTATGTGCGTGTAGGTTGCCATCTGACACGCGCATAAATGGACTGCATGGTATGAAAGTAGCATGAAGTCCACGTAAGTATTATATTCATACTCTTCTAAAGTTTTCTAAAAATATGAAAAGGAAATGAAAATTTTTCCCTTTTGAAAACGAAGAAAAGAAATGTTTTCCCTTCTAAAAGACAAACGTTTTACGAAAAAGAAGCAAAGCATGAATAACGTTTTTAAAGTATAAGTATATACGACCCCCTTTGGCAGCCCTTGTTCACGCACCCTAAAATATTAATTGTATGCATGTGGTTTATCAAAAAAAAAAAAAAATTTGTATGCATGTGAATAGATGACTATACGCAGTATCTATTGTACATATTTTTAACGAAAAGACATGGCATGAAAAGATGTTTTCTCACCAAATGAATGTTTTCTCATGAAATGACGTTTTCTTAAGAAAGCTTGAAATGAACGAAAAGAAAAGAAAACAACGAAAGTTCATGCTCATACACATGAAATGAATGAAAACTCCAGCTCTTTAGAGTTGACATGAACGAATAAATGTAAAGCAAGAAAGGCATGAAGCATGAATGAATGTATGAAGTTACGTAACGGCCACATGAATGAAAGGGGTACCCAAATGAATGAATTGGCAGATGACAATGCCGGGTAGTAGTATCTAGTAGTACACCCCGTAATGCATCCCTGACAGAATGAGATTCCAACCTGTGGCCACAGGCGAATCCATTGGCTATAGGGCCGCTAACCCTAGCACGCGAGGCGTAACAGTGTGCACTGACCTATGAAAGTGAAAAGAAAAGAATGTATGAATGCATGACATTTTTCAAGAAATGAAGGTACTGACGAGAGAAACGTTTTACGAAAAGAAAAAGAAAGTCATGTTTAAAGCAGAAAAATCCCGTCCAATGACGTTTACGAACGAAAGCATGTATGCATGTACATATATTATGTATGGAATGATAAGTGCATGACTGAAAAGCTATGTTACTATATTTTAACCGTATGAAGTAATGCTTAATGAGTATTCGACTTATTTTAGTTTTTATGTATGCCCGTCCCACCACAAGAAGCTAAATGAGCAGTACACCTCAGGAAGGACACGGCCAAAGGAGAAGAGCAAGGACGTCTAGGCACAAAAGTCTTAACTATATAAAAGCCATTTTTATTTTAAGATTAATGTTTTCCGCTGTAAACTTCTTTTATTATAAAAACACATTTTACTTTATAACGTAGAGTCTTGCACTTTGGGAACGGAAGTAAAAAATTTTAAATCGAACGATAATTCCCGTCGTCTTTTTCAAAATATTTTGTAAAAAATCTCACTATAAGGACAGGCGTTACACTAAGTCAATGAAGCTAATGGGATTTTTCAAACACAAACAATTTATTTAGATGGGTTCATAATCATATTTGGATTATATATATAAATAAAGCTCACGATCGACACTTATTGTTAATTCGCGACAACTATCTCATCCCTTATCAACTTCTAATTTATTACATCCTAGATTTGAAGAAGTGGGAAGGAATTGAATAAAAATTAATAAATGATTGACAAAAGTCCCTATCATCCTACCTTATATTCCGTTAAAAACCTAAACCGGCCCCCTCTTTGTCATTTTCGTTCCTAGATTGTGCTTTAATTATTTTTCTCCTTTTCTCTCTTTTCATCAACCCAAACGAAACCTTAATGAAATGGGAGGGTACCGAAGAGTGAAAAATATTTAAAATGAATCCATAGTAATTTTAATTAATTGTTTAATATATCTAATTATCAAGAGAATATATATATATATATATATATATATATAAAAATATTCTTATATGAAAGTCCATCTTAAAAATTATCAAGTGAAGATGTTATGTGAAAGGTCATCTCAAGAAAGAAAATTTACAAGTAAGAAAAAAGAAACAGGAATTTTAAAAAAGTCATATTAATTTGAAGTTTACTTGTTGCTTCGACTAATTTCCTCTTCTCATTTAAGTAAAATATTAATTGGGGGATTTTTTAGTTGGTGGGGGCAAAGCATTAAAATTCCATTTTTCACTCCCTGTGAGTGGCCGTGGGGTGGTGGAACACAATAGATCAAACGATAATCCTGTTTAGGAGAACAAAGAAATCAATTGTTTTATAGCAAAGTAGGAATTAAAACGTACAGTGTGGAATTAATACATATAATATTTTATAATAATGCATTCTTTGAGACCAGCGTAAACGCGAAGAAAGAGAATAAACAAATAATCTCTCCATGCTATCATCATCTCTTGCGTTGTCAGAGTCAACGGAGTACGGAGTTTAGTAGACGTGTGAAAGAGGAAGGAATATTGCAACTTTATCAACTCTATCATGACATCATTTATCAACTTTTATATTAACATTAATGTTCAATTTGTATACATAAAATTAATATATCATCTTATTATTATAATTTTTTTAAATTTTTATAAAAAATATAATAAATAATTTAACTTTTTTAAATCTTAAAATAAAATTAATATAAAAAAATTATCTTCTAATAATATTTTATTTAATTTTTAACAAAACATCTCATCTTATCTAAATTATATAATCAAACGAAAAAATAAGAGATAATGTCGCGTAAACATAATTAGATATAAATTGAATCATGTTTAATTTTCAGACAAAAACTCATGTTTTGGATTTTATTAAGTATCATCCCACATTATATATCACATTTATTTTATTTTTATTTTTTGTTTTATTCATATTAAACTAATTGAATTTTTATACTTATTATCCCTATACCATATACTTGTTAAGGGAATAAAAATAAAAATAGCTGTATTGTGTAGGAATGATTTGAAGAATTTTTCTTTAGATAAAATGTAATACTATAGGACTTATCTCCTGACACAACAAAATCATTTTTTGCAACGCAAATAACCATTGCAAAAAGTTCATCTCTCGTTGCAAAAAAATATTTTGGATATTCAAATTCAAGTAAGAATTTGAGAATATCTCAATTGCTCTTTTGTAGCTTTATGATAGATCGAATCGAAATAAGTGATTATTCTAGCTACGACAAGGAATTAAGAGTGCGTGGACAATGCGATTGCCCAGTACATTACGAATTAAGCAATTATAAAAATATTAATAATTATAATAATAACAAAATTACTTTTATTGTACAAGTCATTCAGGAATTCAACGCACTAAGTTACAAACCACCCCAACTCTCTTTTCTCTCCTGTTTTAAAAAAATGAATTTCTAGACCGGGCCTACAGGCAGCGTACCTCTTTAAATATCAGCCTCACTTGTTCTTCGTTTGAGTACAAGTGCAACATAAATCCAGTACGTCAACCCACTTACAAACTCATGGCCAACCTGCGAGCAGCTTTTTTTTTCATCCTCCACTTCATTACGTTATTTTTGGTACAGTCTTGCATGTTTAACTTTGCTAATCCTGCAATTCTCAACGTTACCACTGATCAATCTGCTCTTTTGGCTTTGAAAGATCATGTTTCTTATGATTCTGATCATGTTTTAACAAACAATTGGTCCACATCTACTTCTGTTTGCAATTGGGTCGGTGTCACTTGTGGTTCTAAACATCTCCGAGTCAAAGCTTTAAACCTTTCCTACATGGGCCTTGTTGGTACCATTCCTCCGCACATCGGGAACCTTTCGTTCCTTGTTAGCCTAAGCATAAGAAACAATAGTTTTCAAGGCTCATTGCCAAATGAGTTGTCGCGTCTTTATCGGTTGGAATACTTAAACTTTGGATACAATGAATTGAGCGGAGAAATTCCATCTTGGATTGGGTTGCTAACAAAACTTCAATCTTTGTACCTATCTGGTAACAAATTCGTAGGTACTATTCGACCATCTCTATCTAACATAACTTCGTTGCAACAATTTAATTATCTTGCATATAACCATCTTTCAGGATCCATACCTTCCTCTATATTCAACATATTTGGCTTGCAGAAAATTAGTCTCAGAGGAAACAAACTTACGAGTCCGATGCCATCCATCTTGGTCAACATGTCTTTGTTGCAACGCATTGATCTAAGCGAAAACATGTTGGTTGGTACACTACCAATGAACATCTTTGATCATCTTTATAACTTACAATTTATCTCTTTGAGTAGCAATCAACTTCATGGTCAACTTCCGTCCACTTTGTACAAGTGTAAGCAGTTACAAGTTCTATCCCTTTCCATGAATAATTTCGATGGAAGGATATCTCCAGAAATAGGGAACTTAACCATGCTTACAGAGTTATATCTTAACGACAACAACTTTCAAGGTATGATTAGTTTTGTTTCAGTCAATTATATACATTTATATATATATATATATGAATACGACCATTGTTTTAGTAAATATGTTCTATGATAGTATCTGATTAATTAGGCACAAATCGGAACTCGATGATTAATTTAGTTTATGTTAGTCAAAGACTAAACTATTCACTACCGATATCTAAAACTAAACAATAATATTCTCTACTAATGAAATTTTCTGGGTTGCCATTTGACTCTTGATTAAAACAAAAAAAAAAAAAAAAACTTCAGTTATCATTCCTGTAGATTGAGGTCACTCTTGGTATAAGACTTAAATTGATGATATTTCACTTCTTCCTTTTAAATGTCTTCATCTCTTTTGAGTCATAGTTGTACAAAAATTATGAAGCATTATATATGTTTTGGAAAATGCTAGTTAGCCGGCAACTTTACCCCTACATTCTTTTTTCTTTATTTATTTATTTTTTAAGTTTTAATTTTCAAGTTGTTTGTTAATGAACATAAGTTATCTAATTTGTTTTCATTCACAAACAACCACTACAACAAATTTGGCCTTCATTTACAAATTTTTTTCCAAAGCACACCATGGTGGAAAAGATAGGACTGATCATACAAAGGATGTCTATGAAAAATGAATCAAATTGTTGACCTCAAGTTTGATGATCCAAAATTCGCTAGTAAAAATGGGCTTTTGTGGCAACTTCTTATCGTTGCAAATAAGTCCTCTGGAAAATGGCCATAAATCCCAACTTTATTAGATGTTGCAGCAAGAATGTATCGTGGAAAATATTTGATTTAAATCAACCCCAAGTGTAGGGCCAGGATCTAATTTTCCAAAACCCTAATTTTCCTTCTCTTCCCTCTCTTCTCTTCTTTCTTTCCTCCCCCTCCCACTGCGCCATCCTCTCTAGCCCATGCTCTGCACCCTCTCCCTCCCTTCTCTCGCACTAACCACTGCTAGAAGCCATAGAGTTGTCGTGAACACAACCACCGCAAAGCTCACACACAACCAACCACTCTCCACGTAGACACTACCCTACTTCGTCTCTCTCTTCGTCTTTGTTCCATCTTTGTTTCTCCCTCAATCACCATTCCTACCCTGTGTGCTACCAAGCCACCACCAACCATGACCACCTCACTCTTAGAACCCTTCTCCCTAGATTTCTATCTTTCTCTCGTGATCTCCTGGCCAAAGAGTGCCACTGCAAACCAACGCCGCCGCTACCTAGACTA
The DNA here is from genome assembly GCA_029856935.1 of Cyclocarya paliurus. NCBI lineage: Eukaryota > Viridiplantae > Streptophyta > Magnoliopsida > Fagales > Juglandaceae > Cyclocarya > Cyclocarya paliurus. The sequence goes on from CM056955.1 coordinate 13,883,440, forward strand.
TTTTTTAGTTTAGTTTACAATCAACCGTTGCAATTATGTCATTTCATTAAAATAAATTTTAATGTTACAAAAATACCAACCATTTTATATAGAATTGTAAGATTGTTATAAAAGAGTTGTTATAAGATCAATATCCCTTGACAACTAATGGGGATCGTTCACCTTATCTATCCAAAACCGAAGAAAAAAGAAGAGAATATATTACAGTCGACTAATATATTAATACACTTTTGTCACTTGCCAAAATATAAATTTGTTTCTAAATTTTAAACTTTTTACAGGTACCATCGCATCCAGCTCCCTGTTCAAGTGCCAAGACCTACAACTGTTAGATTTGGCTATAAATAACTTCACCGGAAGAATACTCCCGAACATAGGAAACTTAACTGTGCTTACTGAGTTATATCTTGATCTCAATAACTTTGAAGGTATAACTTAACTGTGCTTACGTGGATATAATTACTACTATGGATTTTGTGTACATGTTCTCTCACTCAATTAGATTAAATACCTATCAATTGAAAATATGTACAAAAAGTATCAGAAGTACCTTCGGAAATATATATATATATTTATATATATTTATATATGGAACTTAATAAGGCTAATATAAATGTTTGAATTCACCCTCAACTTTGAAGGGATGTTTAGGGCATGTTTGAACATGACTTGGAGTATCAGAGAAATTTGTGAATAAAAGTAAAACGGTTTGAGTGAAATGCTTTATTGGGATTTGGAAAATGACAAAGAAAAAGTTAAAATAAAAATACTATAAAGTTAAAAAAAAATTAATATAATTTTTATTTTGAAGTTTGTAAAAGTTGCATTGATTTAATTTGTATTTTCTTTTGAGGTTTGCAAAAGTATTGATATTTGTGTTTCAATAATAATTAGTTAATGATTAAATGAAAAAGTTAAAAATTAAAAATTAAAAAGTACTTTTGTATTTAGATGATATTTAAAAATGAAGTTATGAAAAAATTTATAAATTCTTAGAATTTATGTAATGTCCAAATAGCCGCAATTAATCTTTCTTCTAGTCTTTGCCTACCATGCGCTGAAACACGGCCGTGTCACTCTCATCCACAACCTCCTCTCCATATTTACGTATGAAAGACTAATTGGAGGTCATCGGCCTCGGTATAAGGCTTAAATTGATGCTGTTTGATTCACTTCTTCCAATATTACTTGTTTTTTAATCTGTTTTTAGGGTCATGGTTATAGCTAGAGATTATGGAGCATTACTTTTTGTTTTAGAAATGCTAGCTAACCAACCTTTTTACTACCCTTTCATCACTCCAATTTGTTTTTTTTTTTTTAGTATGCTTTATTTTTTTTTTCTTTTTAAGTTGTTCATGAATAAAAACCAATTGGATAATATATCATATGAGTAATTCTAGGCTGCTGCTCAGCAATGACCGCTGGGCGTGCTGCCTAGCACAAATTTGTCTTTTTATTTTTTATTTTTTCATATTTTTTTAACATATTTAAACATTTTTTGAAAATAAAATAAATACACCAATACACTAAAAGTCACTTTTTTAATCATTAAGTAAAAAAAATTAAATACATAAGCGGTCAAAGTGATCAGGGGCTAAACTCAGAAAGCATACTAGGTGCATTTCTCTATATCATATATAAATTAGGAAGATATATATATATATATATATATATATATATATATATTTATATATATATCCTGATAGTATCAATTTCTACAATAGAAACTAAGTTGATAGTTAAATCATGCATGCAGGTTATAATATGAAAATGAATAAAGTAGTGACCTTATAAGCTATAATGATATACTCCAAGATGCTTGCAATAAATTATAACAAAGGTATAAATCTAGTTAATTGTTAATAAGGTGGGTGGAGAAGGCGACAATGGATAGTGGAGGTGTTTCGGTGGCAAGGTGGCAGTGAGTGGATTTGAGGGAAGGAGGTCGATTCAAGTTGTGTTGGTTTTGAGTTCAAGGGTATAGAGGCGGCCATGACTTCAGGGACAAGTTGTGGAGTGTAGCAAATTTTCCTTATTAGGGCTAGGATTATTGTTGGGTTGGACAAGTCAAGTGGCTGGACTGGGAAAGGGCATTTACAAGGCTTGTCTAAGTAGGTTAGTGTGTTAAAATGATTAATTGTGTTGGTTAGGAGGGAATTGTGGGTTGTTGATCTGTTTGGAGAGAGGTGTGGGCTGTGTTTATTTCTGTTGGAATGCGCATCAGAGCATTACAAGTGTAGAGCAAGAACTCTTTTGGAGAGTGTTGCAATGTGTATCAATGAAAGCACCAAAGATTTTTGTGAACAATATTACTCGCCTCTTCAGCAAATGTATGATTTATATGGGAAAGAATTCAAGTATTATAGGTAATTAGGGTACACCAAGAAAATATAACGCTCACAAATGCTTTGGGTAGGAGGGAACTTGTTGAGATTTTGTATCACAGTCACAGATCATTCACTACAAATGGTATTTGAGGTCTTGGTTTTCTTACTACTAACTTGTGTATGCTAAATTATTAAAACCACTACTTCTTTTCTTTTCTTCTCTTTGTTCTAATAGAAGTACATATAAATTCATATTTTGACAGGTTCAATACCAAGTGAAATTGGTAACCTACAGAATCTAGAGTCTTTTAGCATCAGAATGAATGGTTTTGTTGGTCCAATTCCATTCACGATCTTCAATATCTCAACGATACAAGCTATTTATATGGAGTTGAATAAATTTTCAGGTCATCTTCCATCAGATATGGGCCTCTACCTCCCAAAGCTCACACAACTAGATCTTGCAGAAAATAAACTAAGCGGAATAATTCCCAACTCCATCTCTAATGCTTCACTGCTCACTCTCCTAGACCTGAGTCATAACTCATTGTCGGGCATAATTCCAGAAGCCCTTGGTAATTTAAGGATCCTACAATGGCTCAACCTGGGAATTAATAATTTGACCATGGGAAGTCAAGAATTGAATCTTTTCTCTTACTTGTCGAATTGCAAAGATCTTAGAACGTTATGTTTTTCATTCAATCCCCTTCACAACTTCCTTCCCAATTCCATTGGTAACCTTTCTCTATCTCTTCAAAATCTTTACCTATCTTCTTGCTATATTAAGGGAAGCATTCCAGCAGAGCTTGGGAATCTAAGTAGTTTGATTACTTTGCAACTATCCGACAACGAATTGAAAGGACCTATTCCAACTACATTAGGAAGATTGCGCATGTTACAAGCTTTGTCCCTTGAAGCTAATAAACTAGAGGGTCATATCCCGTCTGATCTTTCTCATCTAAAGAGCTTGTATGTCTTGTCTCTAGATAGCAATAAGCTTTTTGGACATATTCCAACGTGCATAAGCAATCTAACTTCCCTAAGATCTCTCTACTTAAGTTTCAACCAATTAACTTCCACGATTCCTTTGAGCTTTTGGAGCCTTACAGATCTCTTGGAGGTTGACCTATCATCCAATTCGTTAACTGGCACTCTTTCATTAGAGATTGGAGATATGAAAGTCCTAAGGATATTGAATCTATCAAGAAATCAACTATCAGGGAATATCCCAATAACAATTGGTGGCCTCATAGATCTAACTTATCTCTCTTTAGCAGTCAACCAACTAGAAGGTTCAATTCCAGAGTCTTTTGGTGCACTCTTAAGTTTGGAGATCTTAGATCTTTCCTGCAACAATTTATCTGGAAGAATTCCCAAGTCCTTAGAAGCACTTTTGTACCTGAAGTATCTAAATGTCTCTTTCAATAATCTACGAGGGAGAATTCCTACGGGAGGGCCATTTGTACACTTTTGGTCTGCTTTGTTTATCTCAAATGACGCGCTTTGTGGTGCTCATCGATTACAAGTTCCTCCATGCGAAGAAGGTTCTCTTCACAGAAAAAAGGCCATAGTATCGCAGCTACTAAAGTATTTATTATCAACAATTGGGTTAGCGATGCTTGTAGTGGTTTCTTCATTAGCCTATAAAATATCTAAAAAAGAGAATTCTGAGTTTCCACAACAGACAGACTCATACAATTTACCCACATGGAGAAGAATTTCTCACCAAGAACTTGTACTAGCAACAGAAAGATTCAGTTTAAACAACTTACTTGGTGAAGGGAGTCTTGGATCAGTATATAAGGGAACTCTTTTAGATGGGATGAATATTGCTGTAAAAGTTATAAACTTGCGAGTAGAAGGGGCACTTAAGTGTTTTGATGCAGAGTGCGAGGTATTACGAAATGCTCGTCATCGTAATTTGGTCAAAATCATTAGCGTTTGTAGCAACATCGACTTCAAGGCCCTTGTATTGGAATACATGCCAAATGAGAACTTAGAGAAGTGGTTATACTCTCATGATCGTTGTTTGAATTTCTTACAAAGGTTGAAGATAATTATTGATATCGCATCAGCGTTGGAATACCTTCATTATGGTTACTCAACAGTTATTGTTCATTGTGACTTGAAGCCAAGCAACGTCTTATTAGATGTGGATATGGTTGCACATGTTGCTGATTTTGGCATTGCCAAACTTTTAGGTGATGAGGATTCTATGTTGCAGACCATGACTCTTGCTACTTTGGGGTATATGGCACCAGGTGATTTTTTTAATTTACCATTAAAACTTTCTTATTCATTATTTTACTCACACACAATTAAGTCTTATCATATGATAGAACATTCATCTACACAATTAATTAATTTTGCTTTGATTTATTTTTCACTACTATCAAATATTGAAGTAAGTTCTAACATTATGTTGTAATGTTATGCACAGAGTATGGATTAGGAGGAGTTGTTTCTACAAGAGGAGATGTGTATAGTTATGGCATTCTACTCATTGAGACTTTTACAAGAAAAAAACCTACAGATGACATGTTTGCAGGAGAAATGAGTTTGAAGCACTGGGTAAATGAAGCATTGTCCATCTCAACAATTGATATTGTTGATGCCAATTTGTTGGAAAATGAAAGATCTTCTATTGCCTTGGAGGAGTGTATATCTTCAATTTTGGGATTGGCATTAGATTGTTGTGCAGAGTTGCCCGAACAAAGAACTAACATGAAAATTGTTTTAGCCATGTTAAAGAAGATCAAAACAAAGTCTTTAAGAGATGTCGAAGGACATTGACATGAGCCTTATGTTTGTTTAAATGTTTTCATTATATGTATTTCCTAATGATAAACTAGTATTGAGATTGAGAAGAAGAGACAACTTGTACTGCTGAAGTTACTGGTTATGGTATATAATAATTATATGGTCATTGATGATTATATTAAACAGATTGGAGTAGGGTAGCTATCGTGGCCTTTGGTTTGTTTTTTGCGCTTGGAGACTTTCTTCCCTCAAGGAGGTATTGCTTAGTACATCAAAAAGTTATTTTTTATTTTCTCCAATTATGCACAAATTAGAAATATTAATCAATCTTTGTTTCTGTCGTTGACTATGGTGTCTAGCCTATACTACTTGATTGTGTTTGACTAGCATTAAGGTGGTTGAGGCTCCTCTTTTTCTTTCCATTTTATCGTAGCAAATGGCGTGCTCATTGCAAGTCCGTTACTTGCTTCTCATTTGTTTATGGTTTCTCCAAAACCTAGCTTCTCAATTGTTAATTTCTGGTGTTAAAACTTTAAGTTGCAGCTTGGGATGGGTCTCAATGGCCTCTATGATGGTGAGAATCTGACAAAACCCCAGTTTATATTTGGAATCAAGATAATGTCATGTCACCATTGTGTTAAGTAATTAGGTTGGTGTTTTGCATCCTATATTTAGCAATTGTATTGTGAGATGCCAAATATTGAAGCTAGATACAATTATTGATTTTTTTGTTGTTGTCTCTTGAGACTTTGTTATTTATTCATTTCATTTCACTTATATGGTCGTGAAATTTTGCTGGTCTGGTCTCTTGAGACTTTCATTTCACTTTTTTTTTTCTCTTTCAATTCTTGAATAATTTTGATGATCTTGAGGATTTTGAACAAACAAGACTCTGGTCAAATGTGACTTAATTAAATATTGAATATATTCAAATTTAGACTTTGTAGTCTATAAAATATTAATGTGTTGGTTTTTTTTTTTAATGTCTGTAAAATTCATATTTTCTATTAGAACCTAAAGTCTTATGTTTGTTCGTCCAAGAATCATAAAGAAGAGGTTCAACATCTCAAAATACAGTTACTTATTGCCACGCAAGAAAGAAATAAACTGGAGGTTAGTACATATCAAAACTTCTTTTTGGTTACTATAAAATTTTCATGAAATGCATTTTTTGGCTCCAAAAGTGCTTGCATGTTTTAAGTTTACGTTGCTATATGTGAAACCCATACGTGCACATTATAGTTTTGATGTTGTTTCCTTTATTGATCCCTTGCATTTGTTTACACAGAAAACATGCAGAGTAGATGCTTTTGAGCCATCAACTAATGGATGAAATATCTAAAGTTCAACCAGATGCAAAATTTATCCAAAAAATCTCCGAAAGGCTTGGTGAATCTATTGCGAACATATCTTTGTGGATGTTTTGTCAATGATACAAGTCAAATCCATGTGTCATATTTGCATCCTCAACGTTTATATGGTGTTTACCTTTTAGAGGACATTTATTTTTATTCTTTTGGTTAATTCTTATTGTAGTTGGATTTTTATTGATTTTCCTTGAAATATATAATTTTCATTGATCTTTGATTTTTTGGCTTGGATTTTAGTAGTACAATTTTATGCTTTTATGTTCCTTTTTTTTGGGATAATTATTATTTGTAGCAAATCTTAATTCGCTACATATATTTTTAACTGTTGATCATTATTTAAGGTGCACTATTCCCTGCAAATAATATTTTCAGGAGGAGAGCCAAATACTTATGCCTTGTGTGAAAAGTATTACTTCCAACAAAATGTTTTGGCAGCAAAAGATATTTTCAGTGACCTACCACGAGGTCTTTTTGATACGATAGACCTCCGTGTATATTATATTGTCCACTTTTTGTCTTAGAATGCATTTGTGATTTTCAATTCAATAATTTGTCCAAGTAATTAAAAATATCTTATTTTTGTATTTTAAACTCGCTGACATTCTATACGTGGGTGAAATAGGGCCATAGATATCAGGAGGTCAGAAGACTCAAAACCATACCTATTATTCTTTTTCTTCTATTTTTTTAAAGGAAAACTCTTCTGGCATTCCATTATAATAAAGAGTTGATACAAGGAGGATCATCCTCCATAGTTATAATCAAATCAGAAATGGTAAGAGCATCTTTTGCTAATAAGGATATGTTTGGGAGTGAGATGAGAATTTTGTGTTTTGTTTTAAAGTTTAAAATATTATTTTTTAGTTTTGAGATTTGAAAAAGTTAAATTGAAATTTGAAAAAGTTGTATTGGAATTTGAAAAAGTTGAATTGTTTATTATATTTTATATGGAGATTTGAAAAGGTTGTAATGATAAGATAAGATGATATGAGAATTTTGTGTAAGATGTGTTTTCCAAACTTATCCTTAAGTGAGCCATAACATTGTCATTTCTCCTAACATGAGAAATCTCCTACTTAACAAAATTATTAAACATTGCCTTGCTTCACTAATAAACATACTAGCACTGCACCAAGCTTCTTTTTCATTCTGTAGGGCATTTGTTGCTTGCAAAGAATCCCCCTCTATAACAACCTAATGAAGACCAAGGTCCAAACCCAGCTTAATAGCCTGTAGAGTACTCAAAGATTCAGCTAGCAAGGGATCTGGAAAGAGTTGTTTCTTGAGCCTCATAGTAGCACAAATCAGGCCACTGCTATCCCTAACAACTACCCCAATACCTATCAAGCCATGAGTTTTATCATTTGCTCCATCCTAACTGATCTTGAACCAATTTGAGTGGGGTGGCTTCGAAACTGCAGTTGAAGTGCAAACAGTCATAGTTCTGTTGCTGCTCTTTGAGGCCTTATTTGACAGCATGTCCAAAGTAACTCTAGCCTCCTTAACAATTGAGTTAGGATGTGGGAACTCACTGTTCAAAATGAAAGAATTCCTCCTCCACCAGAGCTTTTGAGCCACCACCACAAATTCTTGAATAACCTATTCATCCATAGTACTTACCAAGGCTTCAAAGAATAGCAACATGGATGTTTGTGAGAAAATACACTTCTGGAGCCTCTTAGAGCACTGGCTCCATACATCCTTAGCAGCCTCACATCTCCAAATGGCATGAAGGACATTCTCTTCTTCCCTACAGCATATCGGGCATAAAGGATTGTCAACCACTTTCTTCTTGAATAGGTTGGATTGGGTAGGGAGAGCTTCCTGACATGCTCTCTAAAGAAAAACTTTGTCACCTGGTTGCACCTTATTCTGCCAAATCTGTCTCCATACATCCTTGAATTGATTGCTAGTAGAGCCCTGTCCTATGACAGCTAAGTCCCTCGACTTGTCCATATGATATGCACTTCTCACAGAAAACTACCATCTTTAGTGCCCTTAGAGATTATTCTATCCTTGCTACTCATAGTACTTATAGGAGTATTCATAATAATATTAGTTTCCCCTTGCTCAAAGATCTCTTCAACCAGTTCAGTCCTCCATTGCTTAGAAATAGGATCAATCAGTTCTGCCACCTTAGCTTTGCTTTCTAGAACTTTAACTGGACTGAAGACTTTCCTAGGATTTGAGGGGTCTAGCCATTTATCCTGCCATATGTGAATATCATGGCCAGTCCCAATCCTTTAAAAAGAACCAGCTTCAATAATGTGGCTTGCTACAAGAAAACTTCTCCACACATATGATGGTTTAGATCTCACTTTTGCATTTTGGAAAGATGAGTGTGGATAATATTTTGCTTTAATCACCTTTGCTACAAGTGAGTTAGGGTCTTGAATCGATCTCTGGCATTGCTTAGAGAGCATAGCCTTATTGAAAGACTCAAGGTCCCTAAAGCCCATGCCACCAACAGATTTAGCCTGCCCCATTCTTTTCCATGATATCCAATGAATCTTATGTTCCTTTTCTTGTTGTCCCCACCAACAATTCTAAATAACACTATTTATGGATTGCAACAAGGATTGAGGTAGCTTGAAAACACTCATCGTGTAGGTTGGAAGTGCTTGAATCACAACTTTGAGATAAATTTCCTTCCTTGCTTGAAATAAAGTCTTAATTCTTTGGTTGCTCAATCTCATTCTAATACTGTCCAAAATTCCTTTGAAGCACTTGAATCTCTCTCTCCCACCACAGATGGAAAGCCTAAATACTTTTCATATGACATGGCAGATCTTACCCCAGCAATTGAAATGATAAAGTCCTGAGTGACCTTGGCTATGTTTTTGCTAAATATAATAAAAGTCTTCTCAAGTTTAAGTCTTTGACCAGAAGCTTCCTTATAGACTCTCAAAAGGCTGAACATCCTTCCGCATTCAACTGAGTTGGCCTTGCAAAGCAAAAGATTATCATCCCCCAAGAAAAGATGTGAGATTATTAACTGGCCTCTTGCAATTGGGACACCATGAGAAGCCCCCTCTCCTCTACCTTGCCAATCAAACTGGTTAAAGTTTCAGCACATAGGATAAAGAGATAAGGTGACAAATGATCTCCTTGTCTTATACCTCGAGTTGGAAGGAAAGATTCTTGAGGGACACCATTGACCAGAATAGAGTATGAGGCAGTTTCAATACACTTTATGACCTGTTCCACCCATTGCTTGCAAAAGCCTAGTTTATAAAGCACTGCTATAAGAAAATCCTACTCAATTCTATCATAAGCTTCAAGGCCATGTACCTTCCTTCCCTGACATCTTACATTTCATAGTGTGCAAAGCCTCAAACGCCACAATAACATTATCAGATTAGGCACAAAAGCTGATTAGGAAGATGATATAATGTATGGCAGAATTTTCTTTAACCTATTTGCCACTACTTTAGAAATAAGCTCATAAAGCACATTACAAAGTGAGATAGGCCTAAATTCAGTCACTTTAGTATGAGTCTTTTTCTTTGGGATTAGAGTAATGAGGGTGCTGTTTATATTAGCTAAAGTGCCATTAGAATTTAAAACAAATAACACAACATCACACACCTAAGGTCCAACTATTGCCCAGTGCTTTTGGTAAAAAACTACTGGAAAATCATCTGGGTTTGGGAGTTGAGGCCATTCATATGGAATAGAGCATCTTCCACTTCCTGTTGAGTGTAAAGGTTGGTCAGCATAGCATTCAGTTCAATTGTTACTCGAGCATCCAAGGAACCAATGCAATCTGTGAAATTGCTGGGTGCAGTATAAGAGAACAAATTCCTGAAATACTCTCGAAACAAGCCACAAATACTCTCTTTAGAATTGACTTCCTAATCATTGCTATCAACCAGCTTCTTAATCAAACTAGTTTTCCTCCTATGAGAAGCATACTGGTGGAAAAATTTAGTATTCATGTCCCCCTCATTCGACCATCTTTGATTGGCCCTTTACTTTCATTTGATGTTGTCTTCCTTAAGTAATTGGTCAACTCTTTGAACCTGCTTAATATCCTCATTCAAATTACCCTTGTTCTGCTTTTGTAATTGCTCAAGATGAACCAGTTTTGCAATAATAGCTTTCTCTGAGTTGCCAATTTTCATCTTACTCCATTGCAACAAATTCTGCTTGCACTTCTTAAGACCTTATGCAGTAAAACCAACTTTATTCTCAGTCATCCTTGGTTGGTTCCATGCCTCTTCCACTACCTTGTAGCAATCCTCCCTTAGGGACCAACTAGCTTCAAATCTGAAAGGCTTAACAAGACTAATCACCTCAGGAAATTTCTCTTCCATAGTGATAAGAAGGGGACTGTGATAAGAACTCTGGGAGGAAGAGTAAGAACACTCGAGCATGCAAAAAATACTAGACCAAACAAAATTACTAAATGCCCTATCAAGCCTTTCTTTGGTAAAAGCCTCTCCAAGTCTACCATTGGACCATGTGTATTTGTTACCAATAAAACCCATATCACTTAATCCACTCTTGTCCATTGCCTCTCTAAAGTCACCAACACACAACCACCCTATAGTGTCTTCAGGTTTGAGAGCTTGGAGCAGCTGCCAACTCTCCTTTCTCTTAGTTGTCACTGGATTACCATAGAAGCTAGCCAAAATCCAATTGACCCCCTCTTTGACACCCTTAACCAATAGAGAAATATGGTTTTGGGTGTAAGATCTAACCACATCTTCCACTTCATCCTTCCAAAGGAAAGCTATCCCTCCACTAGCACATTTACAGTCAATAACAAAACTATGATCAAACTTCATCTCCTCTTAATAGCTTCCACTTATTCCTTTCACACTTTGTTTCCAACAAGAAAACAAAGGATGGGAACTTAGTTTGCGCCATAAGATGCAATTCATTAACTGTCTAAGGGTTCCCAAACCCTCAGCAGTTCCACCTAAGGCAACACATTGCTGTTGGTGGGGTTGTGAAACAGCCACCACCATGTCACAGCCCCCACCATGTCAATACTGTTGGAAAGCTCAAAGTCCATCTCCTCAGTTTTTTGTTTTTTGGTATCATTGTTGGAATTTCCAGCTATATCCTGAGAAATAGCTCTCTTTTTGCAAGTGGTAAGGTCTGAACTACTTTCCTTATGTCCAAAGCATAAGCTATCAAAGCATTTATCCCTGGCCCTTCTCTTCCAGTTGGCCCTTTTTTTGGATCTCTCCAAAATTTGGATCTTGTCAGTAATGAATTGGTCCAAAGAAGAGACCTGGGCCATCAGATCAGAGGAACTCTTGAGGCCCTTAGAAGAGCTGTGGGATCTGCTTTGGTAAGATCCTTCTGAATCTTCTATAACAATATCCCTGAAAATCTCAGATTCCCTAAATACTTGCATGTGGCACATCCCTTCTGCATCAATAATCGGCATATTTCCTTCCTTGTGTGGCCCTAAGATCTTTTCCTTATCAAGACATGGAATAGAATCTTCTATATTCCTTGGAATTTGTTCACCTACCATTTCTGAAATATGTGCCTTGATTACATTACTGTCCAAAACAAGATCTTGAAAATCCTCCCGAGACTCAGAGTTGCCTTTCTTAGCTTCATCCCGGACCTCTCCACCCTTCCTCCATGACTGACTATCTTCTTCAGGTTGGCAGTCCCCCTCACCATATCTCTTCTTCATAATATCACTGTTTTTAAAAGCTGGAGCTCGTAACCACGCACCATACTGATTCTGGCCATTGACAATAGAGTCAATAGGACAACCTTTCTGGGAATGCTTAATCACTCTACATTTAAAGTATAAAGTAGGCAGCCTTTCATACTTAAAATGTACCCAAAATTTCTTGCCTTCAACAGTGATGAACCTGCCCCTTAACAGAGGTTTTGAGATGTCCACTTCGACCCTTATTCCCAAGAATTTCCCCCATCCGATCTGTCTCTCATCATCATGGACTTTTAAGACCTTCCCTACACTTTCACCAATCTGAACACCTACCTCTTGTGTCATACTTGCAAAAGGCATGTTGTATACTTGCATCCAGAACTCCTCCTTGTTGAAGAGAACCTCATTGATTGACATCTTGCCATTGCAAATATGAAGACAGAGAAGCCATCTATCAAATGACCATGGCCTGCCATTGATCACTCGTTGCATGTCTTTGACTTTATTGAACTCAAGAAGAAACTTATTGGTACCAAGTTCAGAAAATTGAATCTAGCCTTCACATCTCCACACCTTAGTCAGTGTTGTTAGCCTTCCTTATTAATAGGCTTATATGCTATGATCATAGCAAGTAAGCAAAATTGTCCATGTTGCACTCCCCTTACAAAAGAAGTAGGTGGTAGCACCACCTCCCCTTTTTCCTGCTCTGTGAGACCTAGCCCTTCCCACTGTTTTGATATATCTTCCTCTATAACCACCTCTTTAAACCAGCCAAGCTACCCTAAGAGACAACTCTTCTTTAGAGAGAAAACCTCACCCAGAATGGAGAGGACCTGTCATCATGAGGTTGTTAAAAGTGTAAAAGTTGTAAGAGTTTTAATACCAACACCAACGTTTAACCATGCCTATTATTCTATATATATTTTGGTCAGTATTTTTCCATATTATGATTGAAAAAATTTTTTAAGGACAATTTTTGGGGACCTAAAATGCCTCTTGCATTGTAGGGAGTATAAATGTATTTTTATTTATTTTTTTTCAACCATTTTCTAAATCTTTATACATTTGTTACAAATAAAAAATATCACTTCATTAATAGTCATTTTCTTAACTTTTAAGTAAAAGAATAAAAATTACAATCGATCTCTTTTATCGGCATTTTTCATTTTTTAAGTACATGCCCTAGCATCACCCATATTCATTTTGCTGGGCAGGGATGAATTCCGAGACTTGTACAGGTACTAATATTTTCACCCACAATTGTTCAAAGGTAATCTGCGTATTTATCTTTATGTGTTCCATTACAAGGTGGGACAGAGCTTAAGGGGGAGGAAAAGTCAGAGGAAGTTCCGGTATAAATCTTGAGCCAAATGTATTTACGCCGATTTTCTCTTAAACCAGAACTGACATCTCCTTGCAATATTCGTGTTGCTATTTTTTTCTTCCAAGTTTGGGGGATTTATACATATTAACTCACTAGAAAACTCTCGTCTGGCGCCGATCGGGGGGGGGGGGAGCTTCGGCTCCTTTCCCCCTCCATCATCCCTCCTCCCTTCTTTGTGCTTTTCTTTGTTTTTTCTTTTGTTTTTCAGGGTGCTTTCGGTGAACTGCCGATCTAGAATGTTCCGGTGAGCTCCAGCCCGAACGCGCCGTGCCATGGTGTTGCCCAGCTGCCGATCTTCCAACCCACGATTGCGGCGTCGAACGGAGCGATGAGGAGCTCGCACGGGCGGCTAGAAGCTTCCGGCGTTCTCGGGTGCATGACTCCCACGCTCCGCCGGGGCCCCCTTTGACGTCGACACGCGCGGCCTAGCTGGCTTCTGCGCCTCCGGTACTTCCAAGACCGATCTCCGGTGCCGACCCTGTTTGGCGCGTGGGCTACACGCGCCACAGCAGACTCCTTTTGTGTACTGTTTTTGCAGTAGCTGTTTTGTGTAGTCCTCGTGTCATTGTAGTGTTTTTGTATTTCTGTGTGTTTGTATTTTTATTTATGTAATGTTGTTTCTAATTTTAATAAAAATCCAAAAAGAAGTCCTCCCTCCGTGCTGTCGGATGGTGGGGTTGGTGAACCCTACCCTGCTTTGTCAGGGTATGGGGCTTGGTGAACCCTATCCTGTTTTGTCAGGGTATGGGGCTTGGTAACCTCTGTTGTGTATAGAGGTGGTATTTCTCTAAGACTTAGGTCTTCAGAGATTTACTGTCTGGACAAGACCTTGTCAGACACGTATGTGTTCTAAGGTGCTTTTAATCGTATGTACTTGACTTGTTTTCAAGTCAGAATTGTAAGTCCATTTTTAATGAAGGGTGATCCACTTCTTTCAAAAAAAAAAAAGAAAAAGAAATGTTTAAAACTTCCTTCTCTCTTTTCCCCCTAGCAATGTCCATATCAGTTGTGTTGGCAATGTTTTTATTATTATTATTATTATTATTATTATTATTAATATTATTATTATTATTCAAACTATAGACTTGTATCGCAGTATCTTGCATCGGATTGGAGAAGAGGTTGAAGAAAAAAAGGAAGAAATTGTAGATTTTCTGATCAAATTTTGGGCACTAGTTTTTTTACTTTACCCTTGTTCAACATCATTATAATTGAATTAGAGTGAGATGATTGTTTGTCATATAATCCTTTTTGGTAAAGCAACTCCTGAAAATCGTTTCTTTAATTATGATACTTGATATTCTACCATGGGCCTTGTCGAGAAAAACATTTTATGACAACTGATTTTTTCATTTGTCGAGAACCCTTAATCTGCTCAATTTCTCAAGCAGGTAACATATATACGATTTGGGAGTATTTACAACGCTGATTCACTTGTCCATTTTTTAGTCGAGAAATTAGACGTAAAGTCATAAAATGCACAAATGTCATATACTCTTTTTTTAAAAATAAATAGTAAATATAAAATCTATATAAAAAATTAATTTTTTAATAATAAATTATATTCTTTTTTTAAAAAAAATGTACAACACTTACATAATCTATCATCATATCTAACGTTTCTTTTTTGAATTTATTTGGAAAGTCATTGATGATATTTCTTTCAGAAAACCTGTTAATTTTGTCATTTAATTATTATTTTTTTCACTAGGCAATTCTTTAGGGGCCTGGCCATTTTAGCCCAGTTTAACCACCGGCAATGGTGTAGTCATTAGGTATCCAGAGCGGTCTGAGCTTTTAATTTACAGTAGCTAAATATACATGAAGATGAGTAGCTATTTAAGCATCTACTTTTTAAGCTTATTTTCTCTCTCTCTCTCTGAGAACAAGCTTACTATTTTTTTATCCTGATTCTCTCCTTCCTTGCGCAAATGTTATCAAGGCATTTACAATTTCTTCATTTTTCTCCATCTCTCCTCCAATCCAAACGGGAATAAAATGTGTGTAGATTTTATCGAATGGTTTGCATTGGAAATATAAGCAAAAAGTAATAATTTAATTAAAATGAATGATATAATCGTTACATTATTAATTATAAAACTCTCGTTATAAATTATGATAATTAAAATAAAATAAATTTTATTTGATTAATAAATATAATTGATAGATATGCGAAATATGATATTTTTTTCTAAATAATAAAAAAAATTGAAAATAAATAATATTTTATTATTATATATAATTTAAATGAATAGTTTAATGTGGAATTAAGTTTTAAGTGGGATAAACAGAAGACAAAAAGAATGATATATGCAAAATTTGTCTAATGAAATAGTCAATCCAATGTTAATTCTAATTCTCCTGGAGGGATTTGAACCTCCAAGTGAAAGGCCCCATGATTCTCAAGGACTACGGTGGTTGCCAATTGACCTACAAGTCAATGGTAGAGAGCTTGTTCAATTAATCTCTCCCACTGTATGGTATTCTTCTAGGGATGGGCTCCAATGAAGTCAGAAATCCCACCTCCCAACTCTGACTTTGATCGGAGTCGATAGTGATTTACGTGACATCTCATATTTTAATGTATTTTTAATAAAAGATTATTTTAATTAATTTAAAAATTAGTTCTCTTGTTTTAAAATTATGAAGGTTTTATTATATTATTTTATAATATTTTAAGTTATAAAAATTATTTTTTTTATTAGGCTTTCTTATTATTAATTATTGTTTTGGATTTAAATTGATCTTTAATTTAAATTGGTTTGTTTATGGGTTTTAAAATTATTATCGTTTTAATTGTTTTTTATTTTAAAGAATGTTATTGTTGGAGTTTAATATTTTACTTTAACTAGTTTTGAGTTTAAATTTATTTATTTAATTTACTATTTTAAAAATAGTAATTTTGAGGATCAGTTGTGACCCAAAAATTATGAGGATTGGATCTCATTTCTTTTCCCTATCTTTTCTTTTTCCTTCATTTTTCTTTTTCTCTTTCTTTTCTTTTTCGTCTTTTCTTTCTTCTTTCTTCCCTCTCTCTCCCGCGCGACGTCTCTCTCTCCTCTCCCCCACGCCGTTCGGCTTCTCTCCCAGCCCGCCGACGCTGGCCGTCCGTGGCCCTCACCATCGGCACCGTTCGACTTCCCACCGACCGGTGACCCAACCCCTCCAATCTCAACCCCTACCTCGCCGGCGTTAGCCTCTACGAGCAGTTCGAAGCTGCGGCCTCCCTCCTCCCATTCCACCGCCGTCCGGCCACTATTGGCTGCCATCTTTTCACCACTTCATCACCGGCTCCTTGTCGTCCTAACCCATCCAATTTTGGCTCTGATCCGTCGTCGGAGCCACCTCCACGAGCTCAACTTAGTTTCGGCCTTTTTGGCCATCTACCACCGTTTCGACCGCCACCCATGGCCAACCGTTGCTTCTACTAATTTCACCACCTTCCATAGGCTCTACCCTACCGCTCCCTAACTTTTGTTTGACCCCGTTTGAATTTGGGTTTTTTGTATATTTCAGCCACAATGTTTTTACACTGTTACGTTGCCTTCCAGCCGCCTTTTGCACCTCCGTGATCCTCCTAAAATTACTTTATAGTGCTATAAGTATTTTTTCAAAATACTTTTAAGATTTAAGTATATTTTTGCACTAACCTGTTTTATAAACTGTGTTATGGTTGGTTTCCGGACTGAGTCCGAGTAGTTCGGGGGTGGATGGATTGAGGACAGAGTATTTGTGTGTTAATTATATTGTGATCTGGTTGGTAATTGGTCGATTTCATGGTATTGTGCACGCATGCGTGGGTGTGTGTTTTGGAAACTGTGTTTAATGTGAAAAGGTTTTTCGGGTGCATGTGTATCACCCCCAAGCCGAGATGAGGTATTATCTCGGTGGAGTTCCTCTAGGCGGGCACTCGGGAGCGAAATATACTGAGTGTCGTCCCCTGGGACTGTTGCCCGGGACTTGGACGGGATGTTAGCGCTCTCGATTCGACTCCGTGACCCCTTGTGCTATCGAGGGTCAAAGGATGCTTGGCTATGTACGCGGAGGGCGCGAAACTGGGCATCACTCGTTGTGCATCACTCATACGGTCGTTACCCGTGAGGTGACGAAGGGAGCCAGAATATGTGGATTGTCCCTAGGGGAGGCCATGGTGCATACGGTTAAAATTGGAATTAATGGATTTATTCCTGGATTTTAATTTTGTGCCAAATGGTGATTTTTGCGTGCGTGAAAAAATTGTGATTTTTAAAAAATTATTTTTTTCTCGGATTTTGGACTTTGGTCATTATGTGCATGCATAGTGTTAGTTGTTTTAATATATTTATATCTTGGAGTATTTTAGGTTTTACTTATCTGCGGTACCATTTTCTGGTATCGTAGATTTTGATGTTGATGATGCAGATGCAGAGCCTGAGGATTTGGCTCTGCCAGAGGAGTGATCTGGGATCACTCGGGTTTATTTCTTTTCAGCCTTGTATTATATTTTGGGGACATTTGGTTTTATGCTTTTAAACGCTTTGTATTTGGGATATTTATATTAAACTAAAATTCTGGTACTAGTGTGTAACAACCCGATCCTAATATTAGGCTATAGATACATTTTATGTATTTCCTTATAGTTATAATATTTTTATTACTATTATTATTATTATTATTATTATTATTATTATTACAATTATTAGTTTTAATAATTATTAGTATTATAAAACATCAGATTTTACATTGTTGTGTTAATAAAATTATTATCATTTCCTATTTCTTTAGTATTCTTCTATGATCCGAACTATGAATTATTGGTAGAGTCCTATTTTTTTTCTCTTCCTATCTCGTATGAGCACCTTTATCTTCTAGTAGAATAAACTCCAATTAGGAAACCAACCTAGTTTCCGTTCGGCTTCCAAGCCTCGCATGTCTCCACTCCCATGCTATCACATGCACGTCTCTATTGTCCTAGATTTCCTTTAATTCTCAAACACTTATATTTATATATATATATATAAACACACACACACGGTTCTGATACATGAAGAAAACCTCCCTCGAAGTCGTTCCTCCCGTTGCCTTTCGCCTCGGCACTTGAGAAACACAAAAAAAACTTAAGCCCTCAAACTGCCAACCCGTAAGCCTCCCAGCCCAGGAACCGAGCGGTATCTCCTCACCACCAGCCGAAGCATCACGCAGCATACATGCAAGCCCAGTGCACTGCGAAAGCTCCACATCCTTCTCGTGTGAAGCCCAGCAGCACAACACCCCCGACTCGGCCACGAACCACCCAGTTGCACCTCCGCAGTTCACTTGTGCTCCACACTCTTAAGCCACGACCACCACCTTGCTGAAACTGTCAACACTCCTTCACCACTGGAAATATTAAACTCGGCTTCAATATAGAATGAACTAACATTCATAATTAACATATATTTAAACATAAGGTTATTGATGTAATTATACTTAAAAACAGGGATTAAAAAGGCATAAAAGTATATCTATTTTAACACATGCACTACGTAAAAAAAACCTAAAAGCAACTAAATGTATAAATATATATATATATATATAGATAAAGTTATATGTTTAATAATATTGAAGGATTTGATATTATATTAGTATTTAAATTTCAATGGTTAATCATTTATTTTAAATACTTTAAAATCTATGTTATAAAATAAACCTCTAATGTTTTTATCATAGATTTTGATGTATTTATGCTATTGAAGTTGTATTTTAAAATAAAGAAATATGTTAAGAGTATTTAAATAATATTGATAATTATTATATTTCTTATAAGATTGATTAATTATGTTAAGGAAGGAAAACTATTTTAAGAATTTAAGTTTATGAGTTATTTTAAAATAGCCCAAGTGTTTTAATTAAGTAAGAATATGCTATTAGTATTTTTAAATAATTTAAGTTATAAACTTTCATTTGATTTTATATTAAACAGAATATTTTTTTATTCATTATATTATACAGTATGAATTTAATTAAGTAGGTTATTAGTACATGTTGTTTCTAGACAGAATTAGTAATTTTTAATATTGTGTTTAGGCGTCGAGCTACGAAGTCAGATTCAAGAAGAAGCGCAGCAAGTAAATTATTTGATCACAAAATTAGAATCATCACAGTCAGCTTATATTTAAGTTCAAGCTAGTTATTCGACAGCCAGTTTTATGTACCACTCATGTCATATGCAAACATGTCATTCAACATAGCATACGATCATGTCATTCCGCATCATGTTCAAATTCATAAATTATAATTATGTATGTATTATGTCATGCATCTCATGGTCATAAGACATGTAAGCTATCTTAAGTTCAAGTGCAAGATAAAATCAGTTCAGTTAATTAGATGGCCATTCAGATGCATGGTACCAATGCAGTTCAGTTTCAGGGTGGATGTGCAAGCCACAGACTCAAGCGTGGTCCACCATAGTATGCTAGAATACTATCAGCGGCTCCCCTCGTGGCCACGGGACGTGGGGCCGGTGCACAACCTCGCGCACAGGGTTAAGTGTGTTGGTCAGTCAGTTCAGTCAGTTAAATCAGAACAGTCAGTTAAATCAGTTCAGTCAGTTAAATCAGTTCAGTTAGTTCAGTTAAATCAGTCAGTTAATTCAGATAAATCAGTCATGCATAAACATCAGTATGATCAGTCATGAATTTTAAGTTCTCAGCATGAAAACTTTTATGAAAACCTTATGTTTAGTAAGTTAACGTGGTGATAGATTTCTTACTGAGTATTCGACTCATTTTAGTTTATTTTTATGTTTTTAACCACCCAGGTGAGGATGATAATTACGAGCAGACAGACCAGGATTAGAAGGAGTATTTATTTTAATTTCAGACCTTTTAGAAGAAATTTATTTTATTGCTTTATGACATGACTTTTTATTCAGTTTATTCATGTAAGTTTTTGAAGACATTTTATCAGACAAAGTTTTATGAAATAAATTCTAAATTGTTTTATTTAATATGTGATCTCTTGCCGGGTTTATTTTATGAAAAATACGTGACACGCCTAGCCTAAGGGAATTGGGTGTTACATAGTGACTTATTTATTATTATCCGCTGTGTATTATTTATTTGTGCATTGTTTGTTTATTGCACACATTTGGCACTTGTCGTTGGGATGCGTGACCCGTATTGTCATCATCCTGATGTCACAATTTTTGAGACTTTTTTTTATACGTGGGAATCGGGGTGTCACAATTTCAGACTCCGATTTCAACTCCAATCAGAGTTACATTGGCCCAAGGCCCAATTTCTATTGACTTTCAACCCATTTATGAAAAACCTATTAAAAAAATTAAAAAAAAATTCTAAAAAACCAATATTAACCCAGTGGGCTTCAATTTCAACCCATTGTAGATAAATATTATAAAAAAACTAAAAAAAAATATAAATACAATGAGGAAATTATATACATTACAAAACAAAAGAGGAAAAATATACACAATCACAATCACTACAATCACAATAATAATCACAAAAAGAGAAAATTACCTATATGACACCCCCGCACTACAATCACAATCACAACCTAAATTAAAAATGCTACATTCCAATAGCACAATCACAACTAAATGCAACATTACACTCCTGCACAGCAGCTCATTACACATACATACATTAAAGTCCACAGCAAACAACCACCACAATCACAACTAAAAGTCACCAACCTGACCAAAGTTACAACAAATTATACCCTTGTAAAGTCCACCGCCAAAGTCACCAAACATTACACCCCTTTAGTGCCACCAAACTCACTAGCAAACTCCTCAACCAATTTATTATGTATCAAAATTAAAAAAAAAAAAAAAAGTAATAATGTATCAGAATTAAAAAAAGCTACAATGTATGACAAACAAAATTACAATAAATAACACTTGGCACCAAACTCCTCCAACTCCAAA
This sequence comes from Cyclocarya paliurus, assembly GCA_029856935.1. NCBI lineage: Eukaryota > Viridiplantae > Streptophyta > Magnoliopsida > Fagales > Juglandaceae > Cyclocarya > Cyclocarya paliurus. Next base: position 13,904,834 of record CM056955.1, read on the forward strand.
CATCATTCATTATTTTGGAAATTTAAGAAATTTAGACATTATAAATAACACTAGGCATTGACCTTAACTAGTTCTGTGTACAAATGCGGGCTTCCATGGTGCTCAGAGCCAATGAACTCCGATAAGTATGCAACACATGACGTCTGGTGCTAAATACGGACTTAGAGACAACTGTAGTGATTGGAATGGCCAACACATCTCGGGCTATTCGGGAAAGGATTGGAAACTTGGTGGAATGAAACTTCCACTAAATTAATATATGAAATGTATTACTAAATGCCTCGACATCCTCTATAAAATAATGTTCAATCTCAGACTTACACTGTATAATATTCCTTGATGCTCGGATTTGATGATACCTTCATATCAAAACAGTTGAACTCTTTTCATGTGTATCATCTAAGGAAGATGTCGAGCCAATCGGTCGTGAGGTGCTACCACCTTGGCTTGAAGACTGACCACTTTCCTTGACAGTGAGTGGACAATGAGCTAATTAATTAGGCTCTTGTTTCCTAATTTATAACTAATTTGAATAAGAATATAATATTTAACACTATCCTTGCAATTCCATAATTAGGGGTAAAATACAATGGTGAGCTCTCAAACAATGAAATCATGTGCAAAGTCCTAAAAATACAACGAATTCATTCATTCAAATCCATATAAACAGAATTGTTGAAAACTCTAAACCCTAAAATTGAAATTCCATAATTAGGCAGCTCTTAAACAACAAATTGAACTTAATAAATAATTAAGCAAACACAGAATAATTGAAAAATCCTAAAAATTTTCAAACCCTAAAAATCAAAATTAATGGTGAGGTAGCTCTCAAACAACAAAAACAAATCAAATTAATAGAAAAAAATCTACTCATGTGTCGCACTAGAAACTAGTCTACACAGTGGGGCTAGGCTCGTGGCAACGTCACGGCAATGGAAACATAGCACATTGGGCATTTAGAAGCAGAGAGGAGAGAAGAGGATTCATGAAAGAGCGAGGGGGAGAAGAGGGTCCTCAGTTTTGGAGCCCGATAAGCACCAAACGATGTTGCTCCACTTGAAATGGATCGACATTGTTTCAGTTAATTAGTTTAATCATTTTACATCTGATTTAAAATTTTCGGAGTCGAAATTCTGAAGTAGGAGCCCATATGGGCTCTAAGTCCAACAAAACAATTCGAAGTAACTCCGACTTTGACTTTTTCGACTCCGACTTTGTGTTGGAGCGAATGTCGGCTGAAGTCATAGCTGGTGGAGGTTTACCCAAACCTATATTCTTCTATGGTTGTAGAAGCCAATTACTCTTCATGAATATGACTCCTCCCATTGAAAACGCATAGATACCCATTTTATAGGATTTTTATGTAATGTGGAGCTTATATAAGTATTTAATATTGTGTATATATTTCCTTACATTGAACTATCCACTTCATAACTAGAGAGGATCTTAATTAATTGAAAATAGAGTGAATGCTAGAATATGCATTGGTCATTTATTTCTCACTCCTTGATGTATGGGTGTGCATGTGGGTCAGGTTTTATCTAGTTCAGACCAAATATTCAAGGCATGTTTGGATACTTGGAGTCTCTCGAAGTTTTGTGAATAATAGTGAAATGGTTTAAGTAAAAATATTTTATTAGATTTTGGAAAAGAAAAGAGAATAAGTTGAATAAAAATATTATAAAATTAAAAATTATTTTTTAATATTATTTTTGTTTTGAAGTCGGTAAAAGTTGAATTGATTTTTGTGTTTGAATAATGATTAGGTAATGATTTGATGAAAAAGTTGAAAAGGTGAAATAGAAAAGTGTTTTGTGTTTAAGAATAAATTATGAGAAAGTTTGAGAATTTTGAGAATTCTCAGTGTTCAAACATGCTCTGATACTCAAGCTGGTAACTAGTATACCTTGTATAGAGTGGATAACTAGATTTGATATTCACTTTACCCAACCACTATCTAATTTTTTGATAGTTTTTTTAAGAAATAAAAATAAAAATATATAATTCAATTTTGAAAAGAGAAAAAAAAAATGCCTCCCACAAGGCAGTGGCCCTTGGTGGCCAAACCCTCATTGGCTCTTTAAAAGAGGGGGGGGGGGGGGGGTCGAGTCCCCCAAGTGGGTGGCCACCATTGGCTAACTAGATTGGGCTGCACATGGAAGCTTGTAGAGGGCCATTGCGGGGTGGCCGACAATGGCTAACCAAGAGGTGTGGCTCTTGTGGGTGGTGTTTCTCCTCTTTTTTTGTTCTCTTGATTTTTGTCATTGTTTTAAATAAAAATTTAAATGAGGTTAAAAAAATATATTAAAAGAGCTTAGGGAGAGAAAACTATTGTAAAATTAAAGAGAAATAGCAAGAGAATTGAAAGATTACAATATAGAAAAGTAGCTCTTGAGGAGCTTAATATTATTCACCTCAAATTTTCGTGTTGTACAAATGATTCTCAAGACACGTTTGTATAGGCATAGGAGGATGACTAATATGAAAGGATACATAAATTAATGAGACACATTAATGAATTTAGGAATTTTGATAGTTGATACATAAATGGGTTAGAATTTAAGAAAAGGGCTACAACTCTGTGTCTGTATCCTTTAACCCCTTTGCTGAGTCTCTCCCATTTTTCTCTCATTTTCCTAAGTTTTCCCAACTATCAAACATCACTTTAAATCACAAGTTCTTTTATAGAAAATCAAATAGAAGAAGCTTGAGTAAAAATGTAAGTACTACATCCATCTTTCTTACTATTTCTCACTTACGACATGCTTGATGTACTTTGAGATATGAACTAATGTGATGCATGTTTGAATAAGAAGCAAATCATGAAAATGTGCACGCATGACAAGACTTGAAAGTGAAGCATTCATGCATGCATGTAGAAATATGAAGTTTCTAAACTTGAATCTTGAGATAAGAGTGTAGGATTTGAAGAAATGTAGTTGAGATCTTGATTTGTTACCATGAGCATTTCAGTCACCCAATGTATGTGGGGTTAGAACATTCAAAACAACATGTGTCATGATTGTGCCAGCGCAAGGGGACAGACCACCAACTGAGTGTGAGTGGAAGACAAAGATGAGAGTCACTTTTTTGATTTGGTAAAAAATAGCTGCAAGTGCTGCAAAGTGCAGCTAGTCCATCTTGTTGACGAGCAACACCATGTACTAGGCTTGAAAAATCAGATTTAGAATCGGATAAAGACCAATTCAATAAATTAGGCGATCCAACAAATTGAATCGGTTGATTTATAACTATTTTGAATTGGTTATTTTAATGTTGATAAAAAGTATTAAAATCATATATAATGGAATTCAAGCATTTTATATCATGTATAAAAGAGTATAAAATATAATATTCATTGACTAGTTTTAATACAAATATTATATGAATATAAATAGTTTCAATAAATATGTAATTGATGTATTTAATCCTAATTGTTGACATTTTTTTATCTTCATATATGATGAAGATAAAAGAACTTGATCTTACATGCATTGAAGTTGGGCAAGTGATTACAGAGGTAACAGCATGAAAGACTTCGGTCAAACATGCATCTAGTCGTGTGATGACCCTTTATATATATATATATTATATATATCAACGTCACAATGCTACTTGAAAGGTGAGTGTGCTTGTTTGAATCCGTGAGTTTAGTGAGTACAGGAGCATGAATTTATGTTTGATGAACCTACATGTATGAAAGTTTTGACCATATCAAGGAAAGTGGAAGTTGAAGGCTAATATTAATAAATAGAGAAAAGCTAAGGATCAGCTATTGTTTACGACTGATCCATAGCACACTGACTCTTTTTTTTTTTTTCTCTTACCTGCTGTCTGCTGAAACATGGCTTTTACGGCCAAAATTTGAAATTTCCCACCTCCCCCACGCTCTTCCCTTTTGCTCAGTTTCGTCTTTGTCTCTCCCTGCTCTTGCTTCTTCTTCCTCATCGTGAAATTTGTTTGGGCACCCTACTATTTCCTTCGCCCCACATTCTCACTAACATTTGGATCTCACTCATGAAACCCAATGAATTCTCACAACATCCAAGCGGGACAAGCAAATCCAAATAAACAATGGTTTTTGCAAGATTTCAAGCACATTGAGGTTTACGTAACCGAGCACCTTGGAGTCAAATGTTTGCTTGAAGCGGACGAGCATTCGGAGTGCCTCGTCCTTGGTGGCACGCAAATCTTGCTGAAAGTGGAGAGCTTTCCACTCCAACAACGCCCTCCAACGCCATTTCACATGTTGCGGCCTCCTTTGCCGTGTTTGGGATCTCTGCATACGCCTTCTTCAGCAAGAGCATTTTCTGCACACACACAAAAAAAAAAACAAACAAACAAACGAAAAATCAACTTCTTTGAAACGAGAAATCAAAAATACATAATTAGGAAAATAATAGGCTAGCAATAGTAGTTGAGGTGGAAGCTTTTGGTAGTTAGGTACACGGTGGTTACCTTGGCATCGTCTTCCATGAATCTTGAGAGCCAGCGTTATTTTGAGGACACAAAAGCACCGAATTTTTGAACTTGAATTTCCCTCTTTTATCCACTACTACTTGTATCTATTTTTTAGCTGAAAGTGATTCATTTTTCTTATCTCGTTCCGATTGTGAATTACGAGATTGTCTGTTGGCTTTGTTTGATTGGAGGTTTTGGCTTTTCCCATCGGGGTTTTGTGTTGAGAGTTTACTCAATTTAGTTGGGGTTTCTCGGGGCAGTGCCGTTAGGTGTTTTATTGATGAGAAATTAGGGAATAAAAGGTGTGTTTCAGCCGACAGCAGGTAAGAGAAAAAAAAAAGCAACATTAGGTGGCTATGGATCTAGCTGATTCATAGCTTTTCTCTAATAAATAAAAGGATTTAAAAGAAGTTAGGTGATATAGAAATTGTATTAGAAGCAAAGGTGGGAGTAGGAAATGAAAAGTTTTAAGGAAAAAAGAACAAATAGTGTTGCAATCGCTTGGTTAAGTTAAGATGGCCCAAACAATATGCTTATTTTTTATAAGAGTTCTTCTACCTATCATCTTTACACTACACGCATGCTAAGGATAAAAAAGTAAAAATATAAGAAATAAAAATAGGTATGTGGTGTAAAGATAATAAGTAGAATTTTTCTTTTTTATATTATTGTGAATGAGTAATAATGATACAATAATAGAGTGTGCAAGCGTCACGTACTCTCTTTGAAATATAGTAGAGTTCACTATTAAAAAATAAATATTTTATATAGGTTTCATATTTACTTATTTTTTTAAAAAAATAGTATGCAGCACTAGCACACTTCATAACTGTATTTAACATTTTTCCATTATGAATTAGTTGCAAGTGATGTATGATTACTATCCTTGTTGCCAAATATACCCTTTCTTCCACAACATATCTCGCGATCGAAACCGATCTTCCATAGCACTAAACGGACCACAAAGAAGCCTTGCTGGGCCATCATCGTGTCGCATGCTGTATTCAGCAAAACATATTGTAGCAACCTCGTGCACATTGCTTATATCGCTTCCCCGAAAAGCACTATTGCACTTTGGCTTCAACCCATGAGTAACAATTTGCATGTAACACACGCCTGTGATTTGTATGAATTAATAGAGTATTGTAAATGAAATATCCCACTTCAAGAGTGAGAAAACGTCCGAGTAGTAGAAGGAAGAAAGACGAAGGTAAAGGAAAAAGATTATGATACTTTTTGAATGAAAAATATTGTCTGCTCCACTACAGTTATTTGAGGGAATTCTTCCTCTCTACGGGCCTCGTAAGCCAACTACTATTACGTCTCGTTTGTTTTCATAGATGATAAGAAATGAATTGAGATTAAAGTTAAAAATTAAATAATATACTGTTATAATATATTTTTTTAATATTATTTTTGTTTTAAAATTTGAAAAAATTGAATTGTTTATTTTATTTTAAATAAAAATTTAATCTAATTATAATAATTGGATGAGATAAATTAAGGAGATGTTTGGATTTGAAAGTCTCTTCAACTCTCTTCAACTCATCTCATCTTCATCATTACAACTTTTTTAAATTCTTACACAAAATATAATAACATATTTTTTTTTCAAATCACAAAAGAATTTTCACAAATTCTCATATCAAAATATAATAAATAATTTAACTTTTTCAAATCTCAAAAGAATTTTTTTCAAATTTCCACACAAAAAATAATAAACAATCTAGTTTTTCAAGTCTTAAAATAATAATAATATTAATAAAATATCTTATTCTACAATTCACAAACTATCTCAACTGATCTCAACTCTCCTTCCAATTGAAGCAACTCTTAAGAAGTTTCATGAAAACAAACGGATATTAAGCTAATACTATAAGAAAAGAAAAGAAAAGAAAGGCATATTACATATCCAGCTAATAACATGTCTCGTTTAAGTGGGCCTAAACCCATTGAAGTAATCCAACTACGCAGACTAATTCCAATCTCGCAGCCTCGTGTGAAAGCCCAAGCCCGTAGCTAGCCCACGTCTTCCTTCTAGTCATTGTCCCACCCGCGAGTTCATTTCCGTTCCTCAACTCCTCAGATCTCAGTTCCAGTCCCTGCAGTTCGTGACATTGCACAGCTCCCTCACGCGGCACACCATATTGGCTGCACCATTGAGCACCTTTCGGACCGGACCTTCTCTCTCTCTCTCTCTCTCTCTCTCTAATGGATTCGAAAGGAAATTGAGATCGATTAGAAATTCATGTAAGCTTCGGTTCAAGCTTCCACGAGGACCACGACACCACGCCACCGACCATGGACAAGTCGAGCGCGCTGGAATACATCAATCAGATGTTCCCTACTGGTTTACTCTTTCTTCTGCTATTTTATGTTAATTTTGTTCCCCAAATTATGTTATCCATAATTTTATTCTTATGTGGTGCTTATTATGATGTTGGCGTTATGTGGTGAATATCCAGAGGCATCTTTATCTGGTGTTGAGCCACTCATGCAAAAGATACACAGTGAGATTCGTCGCGTGGATGCTGGAATATTGGCAGCTGTTCGCCAACAGGTCATGATATTTGGCTACTTGTATTTTGATGTCTTCATCTCAATTCTCAATGTCATATAGAGTCTAGACTGTTTTTCGGTCTTTGTGTGGGCTTTTCTATTTGTAACAATGTGGGCTGAGGCTTTAGATGTCATTAGTTTTCTATGAAATCCAGAACTTATTAAAAATTAAGATAAATTGCAGGGTATTTGCAAAATCATTCATTTATGTTAGCACAATTAGTAGGACAATGAACATGCTTTGGCTTTCAAGAGATATGATTCATACCATCCTCTTTAGTTTTTTGATGCCTCAGCTTCTGTGACTTCAGAGTAATTCAGGAACCAAAGCCAAGGAGGATCTTGCTGCTGCTACGGGTGCTGTGGAGGTCTGTCTGATTCTAAGCATCTATTCATATTATCGTCAAAAAACCAGTCATTTAGATTTAGTTTGTCCATCTTAAGCATTTTGCGTTACTCTTATGATTAAGCCTCTTAATGCTGTATTTGGCATTTCTAGTCTTTATTTGGAGTAATCATTTTTGGACATTTCTTTTTTATCTGCTAATGCAGGAACTCATGTATAAGATCCGAGAAATAAAAAGCAAAGCTGAGCAAAGTGAAATGATGGTTCAGGAAATATGTCGTGACATTAAAAAGTTGGACTTTGCGAAGAAGCATGTAACGACTACAATTACAGCTCTTCATCGTCTTACAATGCTAGGTTTGTTTATGTTCCACTACTATATTTATTGTTAGGCATGAAGTCAATAGGCAGTCACCTAAAGTTTGATTTGGAACTAATTTTGTCCTGGGTGCCTGTTTATGATCTTAAACACTTAAATAACATATCTTCTCCCTCACTTGACAACAATCTTATGCCACTACTTGGCGTTCAATTCAAAACTTTGATATAGTTTGAAGGTGGCTCTCTTTTCAAGCATTGCCATTCCTGCTTTGCTCCACAGACCACAGCAGAGCAGGAATGACCAGTTACCTGAGTAAGACATTTTACTGCCATACTAAGCAGTCAATTTGTTAAGTCTTTTGAACTCATTGAGAATCCTAGCTTTTAATATATGTGATGGGAGCTTTGTTTTGTATATGAGTATCGGTTATTTGATCTCTTCTTATTTCTTATTATGTTTGAACCAATATCACTTGTTATATCTTTTTTTCCCTTTTCCTCACTCATGATGTTCTGTTGATCCAAATGGTTTATTTATTTGAGCTTTTAGTGTCATGAACCTGCAGATTTACCACTTTGACCTCTAGTTTGGTTTTAACTACTTTATTTGAAAGATTCAAGTTTGGTTAAAATTATAGGTTTCACACTGCATGATATTTATGAATTAGAAAGTGATATGATTTATGATATTACATGAAAAGCAGTTAAAATAAGAGTCTAGATGTAACATTCTCATTCTCTATGGTTAGGAATACTACTAACATTTAAAATATTTTCGTACAAACCAGGTGTAAAAGATTCTATAAAAACAAAAATTGAATCTGTATTAAATAAATAGTCATAATAGCACTTACAAAAAGCTTTTCTAAGTCTTGTGCTTATTAACAAAATCTCCCACTGATAACGAAAAGCATAAACTTAAAATCTCTTAAAAAGCCATATAGTTATTAGATTATCATCCTCACAAGCTATACCTGCTTGTGCAACTTTGTTGTCATAGTCTTGTGCTTATTCACAAAAACGTCCCACTAATAACGAAAAGCATACACTTAAAAAATCTCTCAATAATTACTTATAAAAAAAATCTCTTAATAAGCCATAAAGTTCTAAGATTATCATCCCCACAAGCTACGCCTGTTTGTGCAACTTCATTGTCATAACTTTCTTCATTTGGGACGGTTAAAACATTGAGTCGAATACTTTGTAAGTAACCACATGAAACAATTAGCAGCATAATAACATAGTGTTCCCTTTTTGAATGAAATTTGCTCAATAAAATGGTTTTATACATACATACATGCATTCATATGCACTTAGTTCCACTTTCCCAAGGCTAGTACCCACTGTTGATTCCAGGTTTAGCGATCCTTGTGATCTTGCTTCCACCCATGGCCATACGTTGGGAATCCATTCATGAGGATGGCATCAATAGGTGCACTACCAGTATACCTATCCAAGCATTGCAGTGTCCTTATTTTATGGTACCAATCATATTTATGATATATAGGCCATTACCTATCTTACATATCATACATTCAGTCATGAACTTGCTTCCTTGTCTTACCATATCTTATCATGTTCTTGTCATGCCTTATTCTTATCACATTCTTATCCTTCTTTTGTTCATGACATTGCATAAATAGACATAATATCACATGCGGAAGCAGTCTTACTGTTCTTTTGTATACATAGTTCTCATAAATTAATTACATGGGTGCATGGAACTTGGGCTACCAAAGAATAAGACATACATCAAAGCATGCATTTATTACAGAAAAAGATGATCACTTTGTTTGGCAAAAGAGAGTTATGATAGCAAAAAGAGTACGTGGGAGCAGTCAACTTCTACTTTAACTAAGAAATCATGCTTGTATAGTGTTTCATGGATGCGAACATGGTGCTGTCAAAGTCATAACAGTGGGCGTTTGACATATTCTTGAATTTTTTTTAACACGTGTGGAGCTCATGAGTGCTTAACTTGACTTTTAGCATGTCTATCGTGAGAAAAATATGATTTGGTGGCTTTTTTGGGCTGAAAAAGAGGAATTTCGATGCTTAGGTCAGTTTTGGGCTTGCTGACAGCAACCCCTTGTTGTGGTTTGATGAAAATATGGCATGTTTACAAGGTTCTTTGGTGAGAGCTCAGTTATGGCTCCTGTAAATGCTATCAGGAAACTTTAGACAGGTATATGATGCGATGTAAACATGTGTAGTGGCATAATATTCATAGTTTTCAAAGAGGATTTTAAAGTCTCTTGAAGAGGGTTCTAACCTAAGTCTGTTGGCTACCTTGTGGAAATATGCAGAAATTATAATTTTATTCTTATTATAAAGACATAAACAGTTGGCTGCTTATGACTAAAAGGGGTGCAGGAGGTTGGAGGCTTATCAAGAGTGGCAGCAATGGCAGAATTTATGCTGGCTGGAGTTGTATTTGGCTCAAGACTTGGAAAAGGGAAAGCCTGGTTTTTTGTTAGCTTGAACTGGTGGCACCATCATATATTTTAGGGCTGAACTTCTGGAACAATTTCTAGGCTCTAAGAAGAATGGGGCAGCGACCTAGTGGTGTGGTAGGGTTTGGATTCTTAGGTCTTGTCTAGGGTTTAGGACTCTTAGATTGCAAGTTTCTTGTGTTTGATTAGAACTTGCAGCAGCTAAGAGATAATTCCTTGAGATAAGGGGGTGGCAGCTTGGGGTTCTAGGGCTGTTAGGACTCCAACCAGTGGCTGCAGTTGTGTCTCTGTGCAGTAGATGTCTTTTATGGTTTGTTTTAAACAGCTGGTGTGTGTTTTACTGTGTCTAGGTTCTTGTGGCAAATTAATAAGGAGTGGTAGATCTGTGTGGTTTAGATATTCTTGGCATTTCTTTGATTCCTTACAGAATTAGGATTCCTTGTTTGGTTAGGAGTCTCAGTAGCTGCCATACAGTCTCCCAGTAGGACTTGGAGTCCTATTAGAGGATCTTATTGGTAGGTCAGCAGAGGTTTCTACATTTCATGACTTCTAATTGGACTAGGATTCTAGTAGTATGGGTGTCTTGGCCAGATGTAACTCCTAGGGTTCTTGGGTTTAAAACAGGCTTTCGCAACATCTCAAGTCCAATACCTATGCTGGCAGCCGATATACAATATTGTGCCAACAGTTAACCCATAACACTCAATCACTCATGCAAGAATTATGGGCCAGTGGGCCTGAACTCCAAAATCCAGCCCTAACCCTAAGATATAGGGCTCGAGTTTGACACTAGATGACAGTCTAGCGACCATGCATTATATTATTTTATATACTGCCTGGATATTGCCCTGCCAAGTTTCTGAGACCTACTGCCAAAGTTTTATTTTCTTCTACTACCTTGCATATCTACCATGTTCGGTGTATTCTCCACATAGTACACATGCACACACACAGAGGTATGTAGGTATACATTTGTAATTGCATTAAAACATGCCTGTAACATTTTAATGTATGCGCAATTAACTTTGCTGGTTGTCTCTGATTCTTAAGATACATGCCTTATATATATATATATATAGATATTCTTGATTCTTTTCCATGCTATGGCAGTCTCTGCTGTTGAGCAGCTTCAAATTATGGCTTCAAAACGACAATATAAGGAGGCAGCTGCACAGCTGGAGGTACCTCATCTGTTAATGGATCATATGTAGTCATTTAGTAATTTTTTATGTGGGTTAAGGGTTTTTTGCTTTTATAGTTCTATTTTTTTCCCTCGCATACTTTAGCTTGGTAATTCTACTATTTAATGGTAGATATATTTTGCCACATTTGAATGCTAACACTTTAGGCTGAAAGGTATATCCTCTGCCCATTCCATTAAAAAGGAGAGGCATATTGTGTCTTGGAACTGATAACCGTCTTTTGACAAACTTGCGGTACAAAAATATTCTTTTCAAAAGTGCACTCTACCACTGAGCTAATAGCGCATTGTGCGGGCCTCCCTTTAGTGCCCACTAGCTAAAAGAAGGAGAAACTCAATTCATCTCTCTCTTTCACGTCACCATGTCCCAGTGTTACGACGTGGGCATGACGACGGGGATTCTATCAAGTTCTTTAGACCGAAAATAAGCTCATGAGCTTAGTCTTACTTCATTGTTGAGAAATGAAATAGACTCATAAGCTTATCCTTGGTGCAGCTTGTTTCTTTTTGGATGTGAAACTACCCAGCAAGTGTTGGCTCTCTTTAGAAGTAGGTGATCCTGCATTTTCCAGTATGGCTACCTTATTACAACTTCACTCCAGTCCCAAGCTCTACATTTAGCATCTCCTTCCTTGCCATTATCGAATCAAATTTTTATGCTTGTTACAATCTGTAACTTACTCTATGATGCAGGGCAGATGGCTCTTTTTCTGATCTTACACTGGATATATGCATTTCATCATTCTAGTAGAAATAATTGATTTGTTTTAACACTGGTTTAAGTTTGTATTTGGTATTATGCAAATTCTAGTCATAGATTCTTTCCTTAACACTCCTCAAGTTGGCCATTTATCTGTGTGTCATATACGCCTAGCTTGGAACACATAAAATGTAGCTAATTACAATTTAGAGGCTTTGCATTTGTATATGCTTGATGGTAACTAATCATGGCATTGAGCCGATTACAAACAAATCTTTACTTATCAAAAAAAAAAAAACTAATTTTAGAACCAAGAGTTTCATTCGATGGTTTGCGAAGTTTAACAAGAGTTTCTGTTTCCAAGTGTGATCAAGGAGAGACTAACGAGAAGCATGGGGGTTTCAAATCAGTTACTAGTCAATGCTAAAGTTTTTACATTAACGGTGGAGGCCAACTCCATTCGTATAACTGAGAGGAGTTGGAAGGTCACGAAGGAGATGATTCTTGGGATGTACATGTTGAACTGGTTCACTAAAATGCTGGAGGATTGTTCGACGCGTGTTGACAGTGAATTCTATGCTACTTCAAGGGATGGTGGTAGAAGTTTCATTGTGCAGAGATGCACTAATTCCCACGGGCGATTCATGGCCCTAGTCGAGTATGGAGGTGGTGGCAGGCGAAATTTTATCTTCATACCTGAAAAAATGGAGGGTAAGGGATGAAAGAAAGTGGCCGTTGCTTTGAGAGAATTCGCGACAACTTGGAGGTTGTAACATGGGTCATTACCAAGGGAGGTTGGGTTTTGTCCGAAAGGAGGAAGTTACTGGAGGAATGAGGTCGACGGTTGAGGTAAGCCAAGGGAATAAACATTCATATTAGGAAGTGCAACAATAGTTGACGGTCTCTTTGTTATCCCGACCTTAGAATAGGGGAGAAGGTAAAGCGGAATTGTTGGGTATGGGAGGAGCTACCATTGGTCATAGCAACGGTCATGGTCTTGGGAAAGCTCGATATACGGCAGGTCCCGTAGTTGCTCAGTCGAAAGTGGGTAGTGACAAGGTCGATGTGGGCTTGGTAGAGGGTGGCATGTATTGATGGGATATGAGGAAGCAAGTGATGGATTTATAGGTGAAACCGAATGGTATAATACAAAGTGTGGAGAGGGAAATGGGAATGGGCTTGGGCTTTGATGAAAGGTGTGGCCTGGGTATACTTCTTAACCCATTGAATGGGCAACATCGTATGAAGCAAAGGGTTAACATCCCTTATCAGATGGGCCGCTTTCATGGGCCTTAAGACTTGTGTGGCGGGCTAGAGGAGGCTGTGAGGGTATAGCAGGCCCTTCTACCGTTGGGAGCTGAGCAATCATGCCAGAAACTATTCCAATGGACTCGAACTGGCCAACAATCCATTGCTGGTGGCCCAAAGGGAGCATATAGTAGAGGAGAAGTTGACAGAGAAGCTCGTAATGGAGATTTGAATGGGCCAGCCAGTCTGAAAACTCACGGTTGGGTGTTGGATTGTTGGCCTAGAATGGATAGAACATGCCAATGGACTGCAGGGGACCTTTTCCATTGGAGTCACAAGTGGTGTCATCGCTGGAGGAGGAGCTGCAGCAGATTGAAGGCGTCCGAGAGCTTAGTGTTGAGCTAGGGGTGATTTCTCAACCCTATATTGTGAAGGTGACAAGGTGGGTGCCTTGTCAGATCCCTGGTAGCTTCTAATGAAGCTCAAGATTGGGAGTGTAGGTCTCTAGGAGATGCTGAAATTGCAGCGGGCACCAAGGGAAGGCAGTGAGATAGTTTTTTTTTTTTTTTGATAAGTAAACAAATTTTATTAATCACAATACAGTATATTACACACTAAGAATGCCGTCTATGCAGGAGCATTAGAAACTAAAAATTCATGTAAGTTCATGCCATTAAAATCCACAGCAATAGCCCAAGTACAAAGAGTCCTAAAAAATAAAACTTTCAGCTCCTCCATAGATCTCTCTGTCTTCAAACGTCCTCTCATTGCGCTCCTGCCATAAACACCACATAATGCAGATAGGGATCATCTTCCACACTGCTTTAATCTGACGCTCACCTCGAATACATGTCCAGCAAGCCAATAAATCCAACACAGTTTCTGGCATAACCCACGCTTTGTCCATTCTATTAAACACCTCATCCCATAGAATCTTCGCTGTCTCACAATGTAGAAGTAGATGATTCACCGACTCACCCCCTCTTTTACACAAACAACACTAGTCTGCAATGATTATCCTTCTTTTTCTCAAATTATCCGTAGTGAAAATCTTGCCTAAAGACGCTGTCCACACAAAAAAAGAAGCTTTGAGAGGAGCCTTATGTCGCCAAAGCCTTCTCCAAGGAAATTGTATCTCAGGCCCATGTGTGAGAACCTTATAAAAAGAACGAACAACAAACACTCCTTTCACTGCAGGGTTCCACCACAAATCATCTTTATGCTGGATATTTGGTCTACTCGAATACACAAGACTGAAAAAGTCTACTAAACTCCCCATCTCCCAATCTTGTGCCGCCCTGTTGAAATTGATATTCCAATGAATATTCCTTCCTGATGTTCCCATCACCTCCGCCACTTTGGCATCTTGGGCACTTGCAATCAAAAAAAGTATAGGAAACAGATCTTTTAGAGCACTATTGGCACACCACGCATCCTTCCAGAATCTGATCCTGGAGCCCGAACCCAACTGAAACCTAGTATGATGCTTGAAGGCCTCCCATCCTCTTCTAATGTGTTTCCATAGCCCCATTCCATAAGCCCCTCTAACTTCTCTAGTACACCATCCCTCCCCTAAACCACCATATTTATTCTGGATTACTATTTTCTATAAAGCGTCTGGTTCCTTGATATATCGTCACAACAATTTACCAAGTAGCGCTCGATTAAACAATCTCAAATTCCTGATACCCAGACCACCACTAGAGATAGGACGACACACTGTCTCCCACTTGACGAGATGAAATTTGAACTCTTCTCCTATTCCTCCCCACAGAAAATCCCTCTGTATCTTCTCAAGTCGACTCGCTATACTTGCCGGTATAGGAAACAAGGATAAGAAATAAGTGGGTAGGTTAGAAAGTGTACTTTTGATTAAAGTGATTCGACCCCCTTTCGACAAGTACATTCTTTTCCACCCTGCCAGTCTTTTCTATATTCTTTCAGTCACTGTATCCCATATTGACCTTGATCTCGCAGCTTTATCCAAAGGTAGTCCCAGATATGTCATAGGAAGTGACGCTATCTTGCATCCCAAAATACCAGTCAACTCCCTTGTATTCTGAACGTCTCTTATCGGTACCAACTCAGATTTATCATAATTCACTTTTAGGCCTGATACCGCTTCAAAACAAAGTAGCAATGCTTTTACAGCCCGTAGCTGGTCTTGATCAGACTCACACATAATCAAAGTATCATCCGCAAACAACAAATGAGAGACCGTGATAATACCCCTACTCGGGGCTCCAATCTGAAAACCCCTAACAAACCCATTAGCCAACAAAGTCGAGATCATCCTGCTTAGTGCCTCCATAATAATAACAAAAAGTAAAGGGGATAACGGATCCCCTTGTCTCAAACCACGAGTACTCGGAAAGAAACCCTCTGGGCTTCCATTGATCAACACAGAAAACCTTACTGTGGATATACACCAGCTGATCCAAGACTTCCACCTTTCTCCAAACCCACATCTCCCCAGTAAATATAGAAGGAAATCCCAATTAACATGGTCATACGCCTTTTCCATATCTAGTTTACACATAATCCCTGCCTTACCAGCCTTCAGTCTACTGTCCAAACATTCATTGGCAATTAGAACCGCATCAAGGATCTGTCTCCCCTTAACAAAAGCATTTTGTGGCTTAGTAACAATCTTCCCCAACACCTCACTTAGTCGATTAGCAAGCACTTTTGAAATAATCTTATAAACACCATTTATTAAGCTAGTAGATGAACCCATTCCCTTAAACTCTTTGCCGCCGTGTCAGCCTTGTTTAGCTTCCTCTGATTGGATGTAACCCTAGGTGAAGGAAATCCAAAAATGCGTGGGGATTGAGTGTGAAGGGATTGAGGAACCTTTTATGGCATTGTTCACTGCCATTAAAGCAGGACATGCTCAAATTAAGAAGTCGGGATCCAAAAAACAGATGGAGCTAAAGAGATTGACCTGGTCTATTAATTATAAGGGTAGCTCAAGCAGAGGAAAATCCAAAGGTAGGGCATCTGCACTTTCTTTATGAAGCCTAAGATTGTATCTTTGAATGTTCAAGGGCTTAATGAGGCCAATAAGCTTCTTTGGATAAAACATTTGCTTTGTGAGTAGAAGGTGGTCCTTGTATGCTTGTAGGAACTAAGATGGAAATTATTTCAAGAAGTATCGTTCAAAGCTTGTGGAGCTGTCTATATGTTGACTGGGTTTATCTTATGTCTTTCGGGGCCTCAGGTGGATTACTAGTTATGTTGGATAGAAAGGTAGTAGATAAAATGGAGGAGTAAATTGGGGAGACAATGGCATGCTTCTTTAAGAATGTGGAAGATAATGTTATGTGGGCTTTCGCTGGAATTTATGGGCTGAATTTAGATAGCAGTAGAAGTCTTTTATGGGAGGAGATTGCTGGGTTGCATAGTTGGTGGGACATGCGTTGGTGCATAGGTGGCAATTTTAAAGTTATAAGATTCCCAAGTGAAATATTCGGAGAATGTAGGCTGTGGCCTGCAATGACGGAATTCTTGGAGTGTATATTTGATTTGGGTTTGGTGGATATTCCTCTTATGAGTCGAGTGTACACGTGGTCAAACAATTGAACGTGGTCTAGATTGGACAGATTTTGTCTCGGAGTGGGAAACTCATTATCTAGAGTCATGTCTGAAAAGGTTACCTCACCTCTATTCTGATTATTTTCTTGTCTTGCTGGATTGTGGAGGTATTCGAGGAGGGCATAGTTACTATAAATTCAAGAATATTTGGTTAAAAACAGAGGGTTTTGTGGGAAGGGCCAGGCAAGGTGGTCCTCCTATCAGATCCATGGCACCCAAGTTTCATTTTTGCAGGTAAATTGAAAGCTTTAAAAAATATTTAAAAGATATGGAATGCTCAATTTTTTGAGATATAGGCAACCGGAAGGAGTCCCTATTGAAGGAGCTACATGGTATAGAGGGAAGAGGGTCGGGCACCTTCTATCAAGGAACTATCTCAAAAGATAGAGTTAGTTTTGGAACTTGAGAGGGTTACCTTATTAGAGGAGATTTCATGGAGGCAAAAATCTCTGGCACTGTGGTTGAAAAAAGGAGTTCGAAGTATGGAGTTTTTCCATAGTGTGGCTAACTCCCATAGGTGAACTAATACCATTGAGATAATGAACATAGATAGAGCTGTTTGCATGGAGTTTCTTGAGAATAAAGAGCATGTTGCTGGTTTTTTTGAACTGCTGCTTACTGAGCAGGTGGTGTGGAGGCCAAAGCTCGAAGGGTTAGCCTTTGAGACAGAGATTCATGGAGTGGTGAGAAAGATGGTCAAAGGAAAGGATGGGGGTTTTTTCTAGTATTACCGAGCTGTGTATAGGGAATGGTCAGAGGATTAGTTTTTGGCATGATGTGTGGGTGGGAGACACGGCTCTTAAGGTTACCTACCCTACTATTTGCAGAATTGCACGAGAGAAAGAAGCGTTGGTGGCTGACTTGCGGGGATCTACACATGATTGGAACATCAATCTCACTAGGGAGGCTCATGACTGGGAAGTGTGTGTGCTGGTGGAATTTTTTAATTTACTACTTAATATTTCTCCTGCTGTTACAGCTGAAGACAAGTTGGTCTGGAGTCCTTCTAAGAAAGGGAGATTCTCGGTATGTTTTTATGAGACACTCAGCCCAATCTTCGCCCAACTTTCCGTGGAAGAGCATATGGAGGAGTAAAGCACCTCCCAAGACTGCATTCTTTCTTTGGACAGCAGCCTTTGGGAAGATTCTAACCATTGATAACTTAAGAAAGTGTGGTCTGGTAATTATGGATTGGTGCTGTATGTGCAAAAACAGTGGGGAAACAGTGGACCATTTACTCCTACATTGTGAGTTTGCCCAGGATGTGTGGAATTATTTTTTTAGCAGAATGGGGCTAGCATGGACAATGCCGGGAAGGGTAGTTGAATTACTTGCAAGTTGGAGAGGGATTTTGGGACAACACAAATTGCATCTATGTGGAAGATGGCCCCCATTTGTGTTCTTTGGTGTATCTAGACTGAAAGAAATGATAGACATTTTGAGGATCATGAACGCTCTGTAAAAGAGTTTAGGAGTTTTTTATGGAAGACTTTATTTACGTGGGCCATTGTTTTAGATTTTAATGGTCTCAGCTTCCATGATTTCCTTGTAATAGTTTCTAGTTCTTAAAGCAGTGTTTTCACATTTATACTTCTGGTGTACCTGGCTTATGCCTATCTTTATATTAATAAAATTTCTTATTACTTATCCAAAAAAAAGAAAGATGGTCAAAGACATAGCACCTAGTCTAGAAGAATTTTCTACGGTCTTCTTCCAACCATGTCGGGACGTGGTGAAGGAGGACTCTAATGAAGGTATTCCAGGAATTCTTCTCGTTTGGGAAGTTTGAGAGAAGCCTCAATTCCACTTTTATTGCGCTTATTCGCAAGAAAGTTGGGGCTTCGGATGTTAAGGATTATCAGCCTATCAATCTTGTGAATGGACTATATAAGATTATTTTCAAGGTGCTTGCAAACAGCCTTTGGAAGGTCTTGGGGTAGATTATTACGAGACCCCAAAATGCTTTTGTAAGGGGATGGCAAATATTGAATTCAATACTCAAAGCCAATGAATGTCCAGATAGTAGATTAAAATCTGTGGTCCTGGGTATCTTATGCAAGTTGGATATGGAGAAGGCTTATGATTACGTTAATTGGGACTTTTTACTATACTTGCTTGGGAGTTGTGGATTTGGGGAGAGGTGTTGCTCTTGGATTAGGTGCTGCATTGTTAAAACTTTATTCCTATGGGCTAAAGTTGTAGATTTCAATAGCCTAGACTTTCATGATTTTCTTGTTTCCATTTCATCCTCTTAATTAGGTGTTACCTCTTGTATATCCCTGTGTACTTGGGCTATGCCTTTTCTCATTAATGCAATCATTTACTCATCAAAAACAAATTCTAGTCATAGAGCTAGATGTTTTTTGGGGTTTAATTTAATGGTTCCAGATGTTGGTCGTGGCATCTAGCAAAAGTGGTATAGTTGAAAGACTATGATTTTGTTTGTCATAAGGATTACATTTTTTGTCCATTTGTGCAATATATTAGTATTATCCATATGAAGTTGCATTCATTTTAAAATTTTTGTTGATGATGTATTCCAGGCTGTGAACCAATTATGTAGTCACTTTGAAGCCTATAGGGATGTTCCAAAGATCACAGAGCTCAGGGAGAAGTTCAAAAATATCAGAAAAATTCTCAAGTCGCATGTGTTTTCGGATTTCTCCGGGTAAGTTTTTGCCATATTTAAAAACCACTCTCCATACCACTAAAGTGCGAATTTTCTGAGTTATTTCTTCCTCGTCATTTGGCTATGTTTCTAAGATTTGTGAAAAAGGGACAGCAATTTAATCTTTATCTACTCAACAAACTATTGATGCAGGACTTTGTGTATACCCAGGGTAACGGGTGGATTTTCACCAGTTAAACCCTACTGACCCAGCGGATCTAATGACCGGTCTGGGTGGTGGGTTACCCTGTTACACTGCCCTAACAGAATTATTTCCCAAAGCTTCTTCTTTTAACTGTTGTTTAGAACCGCTAGGGGTTGGCTCAAGTGCTAAGGACCTTGATATTGGGGATATACTCCCCCCGGTCAAAGGTTCAAATCTTGGGTGCGAAAAAATTCTAGGGGCCACATCCCATTGATGAAAAGCTGATGATTTACGTGATCTGAGTGATGTGGGCATGTTACATGAGTCCGGGGTTTAATTGGGTAAAAGAAATGTTGCATTTGCATGGTCTCCTTAAGTTCATTTCATTCTTTTAGGCATGTCTAGAGAACTTAAGACATAGACTGGTATAATTTGTTTGGCATTGCTGAAATTGATATTCCATAGAAGTTGTCAATGCAAGAAAGCATTGCTAGTTCATTTTCAAGTCCATGGACATCTACCACAGTTGGGATTAGCTCAGTAGTAAAGATCACCTCGTGAGGTTTGGACGTTAAGAGATCATGGGTTCAGTTACATTGGCGACGATGCTTATGAGATGACGATCATGCTATCGAGTGCCTTGGTGAAAATGCAATGCACAAATGCATACCTTATTGAAGTAAAGCACACATTTCCTGTTTGTATCTCAGCTTAGGTACTGGAAAAGAAACAGAAGAAACTAATCTGCTGCAGCAGTTATCTGATGCTTGCTTGGTTGTTGATGCTTTGGAGCCATCTGTGAGGGAAGAGTTAGTAAACAATTTTTGCAGCCGGGAACTTACTTCGTATGAACAAATTTTTGATGGAGCCGGTATGTGGAACTTCCTACTTTTCTTATGATTTTGCAAAAGAAAAAAAAAAAAGAAAAAAATTAAAAGATCAGTTCAGATGACATTGAATTTGAACCTGCCTTTTGTACTATCATTAGAACTGGCCAAGTTGGACAAAACGGAAAGGAGATATGCATGGATCAAGCGTCGAATGAGAACAAATGAGGAAATATGGAAGATCTTTCCTCCTTCATGGCATGTTCCTTATCGTCTCTGTATCCAGTTCTGTAAGAAAACGAGGTATGCTATCTAGCTGTCTTTTGACATTGGCATGAAAACTAAATGCTTTGTGCGCTATAAGTATTTACTTATAAGGGTTGGTAATGCAGTGTGCATCTTTCTGCATTTCATTGTTCCTTTTTATTGTTAAACTTTTTTGCTTTCTGTATAACTAGGACGCCTGTTTTAATAACCAGTTTAATATCCAGTGTGCATCTTTCTGGATGGCAAGTACCCCGTTTTCTTCCATGTTACATTTCCTTTTTAATCTTGAAAAAATAAAGAAAGGCTGAAGATTAGATAGGGCACGATTGGATGCTTAAGGTATCTCAAATGTTTTTGAATAGTAGGAAAATGGTTTGAATGAAGATGTTTTATTGGGTTTTGGGAAATGAGAGAAAAAGTTGGATAAAAATATTTTTTAAATTAAGTATTGTATTGAAGTTTATGAAAGTGAATAGATAAAGTTAAAAAGTTTGAATATACTTTGTTAATATTATTTTTGTTTTGAAGCCTGTAAAGGTTGTATTGATTTTTGTGTTTGAGTAATCAATAGGTAATGATTAGATGAAAAGTATAGAAGTTTGAAATAGAGAAGTATTTTTGTGTGTGAGTAATATTTGGGAATGAAGTTAAGAGAAATTTTGAGAATTTTGGGATGTTTGGTGTTACTCAAGCATGCCCTCGTTTACTTTCATGCTGTTAAGATATTAACCACTTCAAGGTTTTTCAGGGGTTGCCATATAAGAATTCTATTCCAGGTTAATTTTGTGCAATGCCTTAGATTGTGAGGTATGGTTTTGTGTTTCCAGGAAACAACTCGAGGAGATCCTTGATAATCTGAAAGAAAAACCTGATGTTGGGACGCTATTGTTGGTGAGCCATGTTTCTAGCCAAGTTTTGATGGACATTTGATGACCTATTTGGTTTGGATTTTGTGTTTTTTGATTAATTGAGTAATAAGTTATTCCATCTAACTGTGGGTTTATTGACTATTTATTTTAAGTTATTTTAATCTTCTTTTACCTTAGACACCAAATACTATGTTGTGCCGAAAAGAAAACAGGCTTAATCAAATTTTCTAGGTTCAATCCTTCTTAAAATCCAACTTAAAGATCTCTCTGCTTCTTCGCTATCAACTGGAAGACATCAACAAAACTGCCTTTTTTTTTTTTTTGATAAGTAAGAAATTTTATTGATTGAATGAAACTAGGCAATGCCCATGTATACAGGAAGTATACAAAAGAGGCTCCTAATTACATTCTAGAAAGCTGAAAAGAAGACAAGAACTCATGAACATTCCCTCCCTTTAGTACAATAGCAGCCAACCATTGAACTAAAGAATACACAAAAAAATTTCATAATTCCCCCACATTTCTCTCCTTATTGTTGAAGCATCTCTCGTTTCGTTTCGTCCATATACACCACAATAGACACAAAGGAACCATCCTCCATGTCGCTTCTAATTGGGCACAATGATGGTGCCTATTCCAACATGCTAAAATTTCTGTCACACTCTTAGGCATGACCCAAGACAGCCCGGCTCGGCTGAAAATACCCGCCCACAGCTCCCTTGCCACCTCACAATGCAGGAGGAGGTGCTCAATTGATTCGCCGTTGCTTTTACACATGTAACACCACTCTATCACAATCATTCCACGTTTCCTTAAATTGTCAGCCGTCAAAATCTTTTCCAAAGCAGCAGTCTAAATGAAAAAGAGACTTTTAGGGGTACAGGAACTTTCCAAAGACCTTTCCAAGGGAACTGAATGGACTGATGAGCTGCCAACTCTTTATAGAAGGACTTAACAGAAAATTTGTTGCATCTTGAATGTTTCCACAATATTCTATCCCTCCCATTTCCTCCTAACTGCTTGGAATATAAAAGACTGTAAAAACTTGCTACTTCTTCCACTTCCCAATCTTGCACATTTCTGGACAAGTTCAAATTCCACAAAATACTCCCATTGACACGACACATTACATCTGAGACCGCGGCCTGCTGATTTTTAGCCAATCTGAAAACACTTGGGAAAACATTAAATAAGGCACTCTCACCACACCAAGCATCAAACCAAAAATTGATTCTAGTCCCCACTCCCACCTCAAAACTAGTGAGTTTTACAAACTCCTCCCACCCCTTTCTAATAAATTTCCAAAGGCTAACACCAAAGGAACCCCTACCCTCCTTAGAACACCAACCCCCCCACTCACAACCATACTTTTGATCGATTACCATTCTCCACAATGAATCCTCTTCTAGTTGAAATCTTCACAACCACTTTCCCAAGAGAACTTTGTTAAAAATGGACAGGCTACGCACCTCCAAGCCTCCCGACTCCTTCGGACAACACACCTTTTGCCAACTCACAAGATGAAATTTATGTTCTTCCCCTATACCACCCCACAAGAAAGCCCTAAACGATTTCTCAATCCGATTGGCCACTTCTATCGGTAAAGGGAATAAGGATAGAAAATAAGTGGGAAGATTGGAAATGGTACTTTTGATAAGGGTAAGTCTCCCCCCTTTTGATAAGTAGAGCCGTTTCCAACCCGCCAATCTTTTCTCTACCTTTTCTACAACGCCATCCCATATGTATTTTACTTTAAAAGAGGCCCCCAAAGTTAGGCCAAGGTATTTCATAGGAAGAGAGGCCACTTTGCACCCCAACAAACTTGCTAGATGATTCATATTATCCATCACCCCCACCGGGACCAATTCCCACTTTCCCAAATTCACCTTAAGGCCCGAGACAGTTTCAAAACATAAGAGAATAGCCCTTAAAGCTTGCAACTGTCCACTGTTAGCATCACAAAGGATTAAAGTATCATCTGCATACAATAAATGAGAAATGGAACAAGTACCGGAATTAGAGTTGCCCACCGAAAAGCCAGCAATAAAACCTCCCCTTACTGCCTCCTCCACCATACGACACAGGGCGTCCATCACTACAACAAAGAGAAAAAGAAATAACGGGTCCCCTTGTCTCAAGCCCCTCAAGCTCGAGAAGAAACCACAGGGTTGCCCGTTAACTAAAACAGAAAACCGAGCGGATGATACACAATGTTTCACCCAACCACACCACCTATCTCCAAAACCGCACCTCCTCAACATATATATCAGAAAATCCCAGCACACATGATCGTAAGCCTTTCCCATATCCAACTTGCATAGGACTCCTAGAATTCCTGCCCTCGGCCGGCTATCCAGACACTCGTTCGCAATCAAAACTGAGTCTAAAATTTGCCGGCCACGTACAAAGGCATTTTGGGGCTTGGAGATGATTTTATCCATCACCAAGCTCATTCGGTTAGCTAACACCTTGGAAATAATTTTATACATCCCGCCTACCAGACTGATGGGACGAAAATCTTTCAATTCAGTAGCACCTACTAGCTTCGGAATGAGTGCAATAAAAGTAGCGTTAAGGGACTTTTCAAACTTTTGGCAAGAATGAAATTCATGGAAGACCCTCATCACATCCTCTTTCACTATGTCCCAATTCTCTTGAAAGAAAGCCATAGAAAAACCATCTGGACCCGGAGCTTTATCTTTGCACATCCCTCTCACTACTTGCAGCACTTCTGACTCCTCAAACGGTCTCTCTAACAAACTTGCTGCACTACCTTCCAACTGTTCAAAATGTAATCCATCCAATTTAGGGCGCCACACCTACGTCTCTTTAAGAAGCTCTTCATAAAAATTCTCTATGTGGGCCTGAATATCTGCTGGAGATTGATGCACTGAGGTACCAGAATGAATCACCTCAATCACATTATTGCGCCTGTGGGAATTTGCCATTTTATGAAAGAACTTAGTACATTTGTCGTCCTCCTTCAACCACGTCATTCTAGATTTTTGTCGTCAAGATATTTCTTCTAACAGCAAAACCCTTTCTATTTTGGACACCACCTTGATTTTTCTCAACAAAGACTCCTCATTTACCTCCCCCTCTTCTAGAGAGTTCAACTCATTCCGTAAAATTCTCTTTGTTCATCAGTGTGTCTAAAGATCTCAGTGTTCCACTTCTTCAGATCCAACTTGAGAGCTTTAAGTTTAGAAGTCACAATAAAGCTGGGAGTACCATGAAAAGAATATGAGGCCCACCAACTACTCACCTTCTCCCCAAAGCCGGCAGTTTGGAGCCACATATTTTCAAATTTGAAATATCTCCTTCCCCCATGGAAACCACCACAATCTAGTAAAATGGGAAAATGGTCAGAACATACCCTTGGCAAACTGAGACTCCAATGAAGAAGAGACCAGAAATCTGTCCAATCTTGACTCCCCTCTACTATTAGACCAAGTGTAAGACCCCCCTACTAGAGGAAGATCGATCAAATTAAGATCGAATATCAGCTCCGAAAAGTCTTCCATAGCTCGTGTCAAAGAAGAACTCCCCGCCCTCTCACAAGGAAAACGCACCACATTAAAATCCCCACACACTACCCAAGGTAATTCCCAAATATAATGCATTCCCACGAGCTCCTCCCACAACAATCGTCTATCACTATCCATATTAGGTCCATACACCCCCACAAGAGCCCACCTCCAACCATCCACAACATT
Source organism: Cyclocarya paliurus (assembly GCA_029856935.1). Taxonomy (NCBI): domain Eukaryota; kingdom Viridiplantae; phylum Streptophyta; class Magnoliopsida; order Fagales; family Juglandaceae; genus Cyclocarya; species Cyclocarya paliurus. Next base: position 13,930,209 of record CM056955.1, read on the forward strand.
CTTAAAAGAAACGGCCACTGAATGATTTCCAATGCAATCCTCTACTAGCTCCACCACTCTCTTATCCCACATTAGCAAAACCCCTCCGGATGCACCCAATGAGGCTAAGAAACTCCATCCTACAAACGAGCAACCCCATAGACTCCGGATAATATTCCTATCAACATGGCTCAACTTAGTCTCTTGGATACAAACAATATCAGCTTTCCAACTGCGAAGAAGAGAACGAATGCGAAGATGCTTATTTGCATCGTTAATCCCCCTGACATTCTATGATATGATTTTAGGCTTCATAAGAAACACTGCTCCCCCTCCCCTTCTGTCTTTCCCTAACCACACTCCCCTCCTTATTATCGTAATTGATAGTACACATTAATTTTCTCAACTCTCTATCTTGTTTAGCGACCGACTTGTCTGCCGTTGAACTACCAGATTCAATAGCCACTAGAAGAGCCTTGAACTGCTCTTCGTATCCCACACAAGAAATCCTCAGGATTCCCTGAAGCTCCTCCACCTTTTTCAGCAACCAATCCTCAGGGATGGGGACTGGTATAGGGACTGTACAGAGCGGGATTGGACTACCCAACTCATTCAGATCACCCCTATCTTCATTGACCACCATTTGTAGTTCCCCTGAAAAATCATCCGACCCCTCTATTACGGACCCCACCTCCTCTGTTGGCCCACTGACCACCATAAACTCATTAATAACTGGCCCTAACTCACCGGCCTCCATAAGCCCAAAAAAACCCCCTCCCCGCTGCTCTTCCGCAAACAACTCAGATGGTGATGTATCCAAACAGATCTGTATCCCACTCAAAGGCAGTTCCCCCATCCTTGGAATAGGTAGACTGGTCTCCCCACCCAAAACTGCTAGGATAGGTATGCTGAACTCCCTATCAACAACCTCCTTTCCGTTGCCGTCCTCTCTAATTTCACCTTCCTCAAAAGTCTCGCACTCCCTCCGGGAAACTACTATTGCAGACCCACCGGGGTAGACGCCGGTAGCCGGCGACCCTTTCTGTGGCGGCTCTGGGTTCGGCCGATCGCATATCAGCGGCGTAGTGGAGGAGCAACTTCCCTGCACCGGTATATCGGGTGAGACCCGATATATTTCTTTCCAAACCCGTACTAGGCCTGAACCCATATCCGACCCACCTCCATTAGCCTTACTATGAGGCCCTATAGGAAATTGGCCCAAGCCCGAGCCCATGTCCCCAACAGCCTTGCCTTTAACGCACCGTTTCATCCAACTGATAGTATCCGACAAAACACCCACTTGCAGTTCCATCTCAGCCAACGCCTGCAAAAGTGATTCCTCATTCAGCCCGACTGTTGCCCTGCCATACTCCTTAGACCCATCCCCCACTACCGAGATCGATCCTCCTGTACCTGCCGAGCCTGCCCTCTCTGCGTTTTTTGTTGCTCGAGGCACCTCAAGCGCCTCTCGGTATGAACGTATGAAAGGCTTAAACTCCGTCGATGGTGCCCATACGAAAGGTTCTCCACTGCCTCTGTTTTTCCCACCCGGAACAGAGGTTGCAGCTACCAGTTCATGCAAAGTCTCTCCAAAGTTCCTCCATCCATCCCCCGTCCTCCCTACCTTTACTGGCACTATTTCATAATTTTCACGGGGGCATGAGGAGTGAAATAGGTGTACGACTGTATAATCTTTGGTTCAATTCAAATTGATGAATGCATTCAAATTTATAGACATGACATTTTAACTAACTTGGTACAGATCACTCTAATGTGTATAATGAAGTTCTTTATTGCCAAGCACTACCTTATTTCCCTTGAAGCGGTGCTACTTGAGGCATGTCTTGGTTTATAGGTTTTTTATGCAATATTCCCCCTGATCTCTCTTCCACCGATGAAAAATATAGTTGATTCTTCATCGGATTGGGTTTTGAAAAATTTTAACGAGATACAACAGTGTGTGGGGATTACATGCGGAGGATTTGAGGATCAATTCACAGCACTATTCACTGCAATAGAGGCGGGTCATGTACTTGGAACAAAATCAAGATCTAAGAAGAGCATAGAGTTAAAGCATTTTACTTGGGCAATCAATTATGAAGCTAAGGGAGGTAGTCCAAGTCGAGGGAAGACAGAGCCAATTGTATATTTCTAGTAGGCTCCTTCGGAGTTTACAAGTATTGAGGAGTGTGTTGGGGAATTTACAGTGGCTTAGTGTATGGGCAAAACCTGGTTTGGTGGGATAGGCATTGGTGCACTGGTGGTGTTTTGGTGAGAGCTTGGGGTAGGCGCGTTGTAATGCGCCAATGAAAAGCCCAAGCCACATGACTTATATTCCAAAAGGACTAGTCAATGATATAATTGGAGCCCCATTAGAATATTATAAAGAGCAAGAACTTCTCATTCTCAAGCACTGTGGGATCCTATACACCACCTACCCTTAGCATTTATCATAATGGGGTATCACATGCGTCTTTGGGCTTTGGCTTTGTTAGGATCTTTTTTCTCGATGGGCGTAATGTTCTTTTTTTCCTTGTACCTTTTCTACACCCCAACTAGGTGTTTTCTCTTGTATACATCCAGTGTATTTGGCTCCGCCTATTAGTATTAATAAATTTTTACTTATAAAAAAAAGGTTTTTGATGCAATATTTATAAACTGATTGGCAAAAAAACACAAGTTATTTTGGAATGAAACTCAAGAAAGACCATAGGTGGACTCTTATGCTAAAAAAAAAGGTTTTTATCAGCCCATCCATTGGTTTAACTAGGCCAACCAATCACAATGGCATTGGCAACTACCTTAGATGTTCAACTGCGCATTTTAGTTTGATAGCAAAGAATATACTTTAGATTAATGAGGTGATTTTGTGAGGTATTTGTGTAACGTTCTAGTCTCCCAATGGGAAAAGGAATAACTAACATAGAGTTAGTTATAGGTCATGGATGCTAAATCTCACATCGCCTACTCATTAGGTGAAACAAGGTTTTATGGCTGATTATATACCAATAAAAAAAAAAACAAGGTTTTATGGCCGATTATAGAGAAACTTTAAATTGACTTGTCTTTTTGTCTAGCATTTCCTTGTGGTTGTTATATACTGTATCAGAGCTATGTACAAAGGCCTACGATGTGATACTGGAGCATTGTATGAGATGGCCACGACAGGGACACTAGGAAATTAAGAGGAGTTTGTTACACCCCCTGTTTCACTCCCGTCCCATTTTGGGAGTAACTCACATTGAGTTAGTTATAAAAGTAGTCATGAGTCCTAAGTCCCATATTGATTGCTTACTAGGTGAAACCAGGCTTTAGATTTAGTAAACTTAAAAGTGGCTAGTCTTTTTGAAATTATAGTGCATATGTAGCTAGCGCTTTCCTTGGATTGTTACATATTGTATCAGACCAACCTAGTAAGGGAAGTGATGTGATACTAAAACTTTGTATGACATGGCCCTGAAGAGGGCATCATAAATTTAAGAGATGGAGTTTTTAATACCCTTGTCTCACATTGCGGAAAGGAATAACATGCTTATAGTAAGTTATGGGTGTTAGTACCCATAAAGAAAAACGGTAGTCATGAGTGTTAAGTATCAAATTGGCTATTTATGAGGGGAAACTTGGCTTGGTACCATATTTAACGACCTTTGAATGCACCTGTCAATTTGAAGCTTCCTTAGAATTACTTATAAAGCTCACTTTCGCATAGTTAGTAGCCAATGTGAGAATCAGCACTCATGATTACCTTGATAAGTTAATCTGTGATAGTCGTTTTCCAAATGTGAGATTAGGGTGTTGCAACTTGTGAGTGAACTTATTCGGGATGAATACACTTAAAATGATGCAAGTAGCTATTGAGTTACTCTAACTCTAACCTTGAAACTTCTCAGTACTTCCCTATGTAGCAATATTTTATTGTAAAAACATTTTGCTATGGTGGTATTTCAAAAGAACTTAAACTTGATTTTTAAGATTAAGTGGAATCCCCCCTCACCCTTTTGTTCTTGCCTTTTTATCCTCTTGATCTTCAAGACTCATTCTATCTTCAAGTTTTTCTTCAATTTACTCTGACCACCAGTTATTTGTGCACCTTAAAAAATCTCAAACATTTCAAACACAGTGCTATGAAAATTGAATTGAGATCTTAGAACAAGGAGGTGTTTTGCAATGTTGGGAGACAAAAAGGCTCCGCCTTTTCAAACCTTCAATTCATTTAAGAGGGGGAGGGTGTTAGATGATGAAGAGAAACTGGTGAAGGTTTTCACTAGAAATGAGGAGGAAGACTTGCCTTTATGAAAGAGATTTGTTTGGAGACAAAAAACCAAGGGCCTTGCAGTTGAGGGAAAGAGATAGATGTATAAATTTTTTCCACCAGGCGGCCAATTCGCACCAGTGAAGCAAGTTTCTATACTTATTGAATGTGAGTGGCACCAGAAATATCCATCCACCAAGAGATTAGTGATCACATAGTAGAGTTTTACAAGAGACTATTCAGAAGAGTTCAGTGGGAGACCCAAGTTGGATGGCTTGGTGTTCGAGGTGTTGGGAGCAGAAGAGGAAAATTGGCTAGAAAAATCTATTCAGAAAAGTGAAGTACAGGATGTCGTAAAAGCAATGAATGGAGATAAATCCCCAGGACCCGATGGACGGAACAAATGAGCCCTCTTTGTTTGATGTGGTGCATATGGAGGGAACAAAATGACTGAAGTTTTGAAGATAGCAAAAAAATTGTGGAAGACCTTCTAGGCTTTCTTTTTCAATTTACTTTACATTGGATGACGGCCTGCCTATGCCACTTAGCATTCACTTCACGATTTTCTTAATTTATTTCTTTCTCTACTTAGGCTTATTTGTTTTAGAGACCCTGTTTTGCTCCAATAATGCTGTATCTGTTTTTGGTCATTAATAAAACTTATTTATTAGAAAAAGGGGGACATAATATATTTACTTGGAGAAAATAAGGTTCCAATTTTCAAAACTACCCTCTTTAATTTAAACCCAATTAAAGCAAATAGAAAAGAGGCAATGACTTTTCTAATAAAGTAAACAGTAAGTTAGGAAAAGTATTGAAGTTGTGGCCATTGACTTTGTGGGTAGTAGCTTTCTTGCCGAACACCCTACATTTCTTCTTTCCAATTATTTATTATATTAAAATTATACCCAAATCACTTACCAAAAAATTATACCCAAATTAGGTTTTGTTTCTACTCTCTGCGTCTGCATAGATTCTTTTTAATGCACCACTTCAGGGGGGTCTCAGAAACCAAGGTTCTACATCACTTTGTTTAACATGATTGCTATAACAGTGAATATTAGATGAAATATTCATTATATAGTTGGTATGTTGTGTCCTGCCTCATGACCAATATAGTTATGTATGCCTGTTTTTTCTTCTTCCATTATTGTATCACTTGCTTGGAGGCTTTTTTAGGCGCTACAACGAACTCTGGAATTCGAGGATGAATTGGCTGAGAAATTTGGGGGAGGCACTCGAAGCAGGGAGAATGGTAGTGAGATTGAGGAAATTGGTGAAAATACCAGTCAAAGTGTTTCAGATATTCGAAAGAAGTATGAGAGGAAGCTTGCTGCACATCAAGGAAATGGGACTGAAGTACGCATATAAATTGCTTGCCATTGTTTGGTAAAATTTGTGTAAGATTTTGTCACCCACTGTTCCATTTGTTCTCTTTGACAGGAAAAGGATGAAAATAAAGATTTGTCTGCGCCTGGAGCTGGGGTATATCATCTGTTTATGGTCGTTCTTGCATATAATTTATTGATGGTATAAACAATTCTATATAGCTGCGAAATATTTAAAATCTCCAAATGTACATGCCACGGTAGGCAGGAATGCCTGTATATTGGATATTCACCTCTTTGGTATGTCTGCCTTGTCAACTGGATATTATTGGGCATTTTTACAGAATTTTTTTTATTCGATTACTGATAGAATTTTCCATCAAACCACTTTTATTCCAAGTTATGCATGATATTTAGTCGTTTTAGTACTCCAGTTACAAAGCTGTGGTAATTTCATCTGTTAAGTGCTTCGATGTATGATGCGGAAATTTGTAGTTGTTGGCATTTGTCATGAAAAGGGCTTTTATATGTGATAATGCTTTTGAACAATAGAGATTGTGCTGAGTGAGGTCTAGGTTGGGTCGTTTACATGAAATTTGCTATTATAACCCTGCTGTTCTTTTTTGGGATATCTTTGTAGGTCTTCTTTTAAGGGATTTTGGTTGAGATGATCGGTGGCAGATCTAGAAATTTATCTTTGGGGGTGAATTATTATTAAAATGTTAAAAATATTTATATATATTTTCATAATGTATATTGTAATATATAAAATACATAATATTATAAACATAACTAGGATTATTAATAATATTTGATCTATCATAATTCCAAGATAGATAAGAGTTTTCCTTCTTTAACAATAAATAAATGTTTAAATGTATCATTAACTAGAAGGAAAAATGTTTGAAGGAATGTAAAAAAGCAAAGTCATGCATAAAAAAGATAAATTCTAAAATAATAAGAAAAAAAGAGACCTAAAGAATAATACAAAATGATTACATGCGATGAGTTTTTTTAAATATAGAAATTTTTACTTTTAGATTCTAGAGCCAAAACTTGAAGTTTTTAAGAACAATTCAAATTTTATTAAGATTTGGACCTATATTATGAATTCTTAAAAAAAATAAAATTCTATATATTTTTAAACTTTTGTACAAAATAATAAGATTGTTATAATTTTTTGGATAGTTTTTACTTATAACCAAAAATAAAAATAAAAAATTGGATAGTTGATTTTTTTTTTTTTTTTTTAACTTTTGAAGGTGAACAATAATTTTTTATAAATTTTTAAAGTGTAGTGAACAAAATAATTTTTTTTCTCAGAACTTTTGGGGGGCATTGGACCGCCCCACCCCCAAAAAGTTAAAAACAATCCATAATTTGAGACGATAGTTTGTCTTCCTTCTGGCTTTTACTTCTAGAAATAAACATAGCTTCTGAGAATTATCTGCACTATTTGATTTGGCAGTTCAATTTCCGTGGAATCATTTCATCTAGCTTTGAAATTCACTTAACGGTTTACATAGAATTGGAAGAGAAGACATTGATGGAGAATCTTGAGAAACTTATTCAGGTAGTTGACCACGTTTTTTTTTTACTACATTGTTTGTACTTTTTATATGTCATTATAGTAATTCTTTTTGTGCATTGTTTTAGGAGGAAACGTGGGATATCGAGGAAGGAAGTCAGAATAATGTTTTAGCTAGTAGCATGCAGGTAAGTAAGGAGACATTTTTCTGTTATTATGAGAAATATGGAATCTGCCCAGGATTTGGATAGTCTATAAAATGTTTTTCCCTTGATAACTCTGTTGTCTGCTAAAAGCTTGACAAGCTATAATTACTGTCTTTTTTTTTAACAGTAATAAATTCATTGAACATAGAAAAAATATTTTTCCGATCAAACTTATAAAAAAAATATATTATTCCGATCTTAGGAGTTAAAGTTCCATCTTATTGGCTGAGACAAGCTTTGTTCTCCGATTACTGGCAGCGGGTTGGGGATTCATAACTTTGAGGTATTCAAGAAGGCTCTCCCAGGGAAGTGGTTGCTGTCCTATAATTATGAGAGGGAAGCCTTATGGAAGGTTGTGATAGATTACAAGTATGGAGGTGCTAGGCTGTACTTGGGCTATGCCTATTTCAGTATTAATAAAAATATCTTTCTACTTATAAAAAAATTATGGAGGTGCTAGGGGTGGTGTTTTAATAAGGTCCAAGGGACATATAAAGTGGGTCATGGAAAAATATCCAGAGAGGTTGGGGAGCTTTTCTAGCGATACCAGATTGGTGGTGGGTGATGTCTTCGGGATTAGTTTTTAACATGATATATGGTGTGGTGATATGGCCCTTAAGGATGCTTATTGTACAGTTTCAAGATTGCACAGGAGCATGAGGCCTCAGTGGCTGAATTAAGGGAAATGTCTTTTGGCTCGCAACAGTAGAATGTCAGATCTATTAGGGAGACTCATGACTGGGAAGTTCATGTTTTCACAAAATTTTCAATTTGTTGCACTCATTTGGGGTAGGCAATGAAGAGTTAGACAAGATAATTTGGATTGCTTCTAGCAAGGAAAATTCTCCGTATGCTCCTTCTATGGCACTCACACTACTCAGGGCAGCAACCACTTCCGTCGGAAGATTCTCTAAGGAAGGTGCCCCTTAAGGTCACGTTTTTTGTCTGGATGGCTTCCTCAGGGAAGATTCTGCCGGAGACAATCTAAGGACAATTATTATTATTGACTGGTGTTATATATGCAAAAATGGTGGTGAAACAGTGGATCACTGACTCCATGTTGAGATTGCCAGGGCCTTGTGGGATGATTTTTTCAGTAGAGTCAAGTTAGCATGGGTCATGCTTGGAAAGGTGGTAGATCTTCTAGCTAGTTGGAGATGTCTTAAGGGTATCACCTGTATTGCAGCAGTGTGGAAGATGGCGCAACCATTTCCCTTATGTGGAGCATTTAGAGGGAAAGAAATGACTGGAACTTTTAGGATCAGGAGCATTCTCTTGAAGATCTTAAAAGTTTCTTCTTTAAGACTTTATTTATGGGCTATAGCTACAAATTTTAATGTAATCAGTTTCCATGATTTCCTTGTATCTATTTATAGTTCTTAATTAGTTGCATTCTTTGTAAAGTGTACTTGGGCTATGCCTATTTTCGTATTAATAAAATTTTTTACCTAAAAATGAAAAAGTAGCAGTTCTATAACAAAACTCGAAAAGATTGCCATCCAAATCTGATTTGAGCAGTGTTCTAGGCAGCCTTCATTGTAATTTTCCTAGGACTTTCTTTTTTTAATCAACACTGTAAGAGCTAGGTGAAATCTTGGTGTACAGTCTGGTACTTAACTTGTTCTTTTGATTTGTTTATTTGCTTAATAAACAAAGAGTAAATGCCAGCATTTCTGGTGGTAATTATCTGTACTTCAAACCCCAAGGGGTTAGCCCAAGTGGTGAAGGCCTTGGTCTTAGAGTATCACTCCCTTCAAGATCCAATGTTCAACACCTCATAGGTGCAAACAATCCTTTGGGGCCACACCCCTTGGTGAAAAGCCAACAATTTAACCAGTTCCGTGTAAGGAAACTTCCGAAGGTGTTGTGCACAGGACTGGGGTTTACTCTACAGGGGTGAGTCCGAAGGGCCCTGCCTTGGAGAGTTTCCTAAAAAAAAAAAAAAAAATCTGTAGTTCAATTACTGCAATTAAAGGGCTTCATGGTCGGCATGTTAATGGATGGCTTCATTCATTGAATTTTGGATTGTTAAAATAAGCAATTTAAAGCTCCTGGGTTGGTCCTTGTATTTTTTGAGGAGAATATGTAGACTCGATTGCTAAGATTACATAATTAGATTACATAATTCCTTTTGTTTGGCCTGCATCCATATAAGACTGTTCTGTTTGTAATTTCCTTTTTCTTGCATTTTTTAAGTCTACATTTATTATGTTTTGTAGTTGTTTCTTATAATCAAGAGGAGCTTAAAGAGATGCAGTGCTCTAACAAAGAATCAGACGTTATTTAATTTGTTCAAGGTGCATTCTTGAAATCCATTTTCTTATATCCTTTTCTGTTATGTACTCTATTGCAATGAGATTAATGATGTGTATTTTTATATTGAGTTGTTCTCTTTGAATTGGTTATTCTGTTTTTGCCACATATGACGAGGAATAGAGTGAGGGGTGAGAAGAGGGTGCATGTGTAGGGTGCATTACGTGGTTTCTATAGGAAATAATGTTGAGCCCCTTTCCCCTGTAGGTGTTTCAAAGAATTCTCAAAGCATATGCAACGAAACTTTTTGCAAGACTGCCTAGGGGTGGAACAGGGATAGTTGCAGCAGCCACGGGTATGGATGGACAAATAAAGGTATTGGCTGACCATGTTTATTTTCATGATTGCTTTGAGCATTGTTTGTTCTGTACGAGATACTAATTTTGGCTTTGTTACCTTGTGAATATTTTGAGCAGACTTCTGACAGGGATGAAAGGGTGATTTGTTATATTGTGAATTCAGCTGAATATTGTCATAAAACGGTTGGTTTCTAAATTCATGGTATTTGGTGTTGGTTGTTGACCTTCAGCTTGATCTATGAATGTTGGAAGACAGGATGAAAGAGTCTATATTGCAGCATTCAGATACATGACACATTTAAATTATGGAAACAAACAAAAGGCTGAGATGGTTTCATGTTAATCTCTGCTTTCAAATTCTTCATTTATTAAGGAGCTTAATTAGCTATTTGGTTACTCATCCTGTTATTTCTATTTTTGAAAAGTTATATGTTTTAAATTTTAGTTAAGATGCTTAGATAGAGTCCTAGGGTGTGCAAACCGCACCCCCTTTGAAAAAAGTGGGGTCTACCATGAAAAAGTTTGTTTTTTCATGTGGGTCCCATAGTTCCCCTACTTTTTTCAAAGGTAGTGTGTGGGGCTTGCTTACTCTAGGAATGTATAAATCATTTCCTTTAGTTAAAGCCTTGCCAGATTAATAAAGTGCAACAAAAACCATTTTCTGTGCTAATACTAATTAGATGTTATTGATATCTATTTCAGTTTACCTAAAGGTTAATGATATCTCTTGTTCATACAACATAAATTGGTTATAATTACAAGTTTGTAAACCGAGGCAACGATCCTCTTGAGCACATATGTGTATGATATATCCTCCAAAGATTAGAAACCACAAGGACTGGATATGGTGGTACTTAATTGTATACATTTCCATATATTACTATCATAGTTTTTAGCTCAAAATGAATACTGATTTGCAGTCTTAAAAAATTGGGATTTTTTCGACAGTCTGGTGAATTGGCAGAAAGTGTATCAAAAATTATCGAGACTCAGTTAGCAGAGGGAGTGGATATGTCAGAAGTGCAGGTATTGACTACCACTTTATTAATGCCATGGTTAGTCGCCTCTTCATTTCTAGGGGAGTAATGATATTATGCAGGATGAGTTTTCGGCAGTGATCACAAAAGCTTTAGTAACCCTAGTGCATGGCCTTGAAAGTAAATTTGATGCTGAAATGGCTGCCATGACACGCGTCCCATGGGGTACCCTTGAAAGTGTTGGTGACCAATCAGAGTGAGCACATATATTTGAAATTTTTAACTATAAGTTCTAGGTGCCTGACACAACTTTCCACAGTTGATCACATGTACCTTCTTGCAGGTATGTTAATGGCATAAATATGATCCTTACTAGTAGCATTCCTGTACTTGGAAGCCTTCTTTCACCTGTTTACTTCCAGTTCTTCTTGGACAAGGTGATTCTAAAGAGGATGATGTTATTTTAGGTTTTGCTTCTCAACATAGATATTGGTCTGAGGTTCAAGAATCTTGCATATGGGTTTGTTATTTATTTGGATTCGTTTTCTATTACTAATCCCTTATCAATATTTATTTGGATTTATTTGTCTCTAATCTCTTGATCTTAGAATGTATTTAGGTGTTCTTTTATATACTTCTTGTGTACACAGGCTATGCCTACTTCATTCGTATCAATAAATTTACTCTTATAAAAAAAAAAAAAAAATGAATATGGTTACTAATATAAAAGAGGCTTTTGCATGTTTGAATGGCTAACACTAGACAATTTATGCTCAATTAAATATTCGTATGGTTATTGTTCTTTCAAAGATCATGCCTCCGTACTTGCCCAGAAAATATTATCCCTCCATAGGATTTGGGCATCCTTATATGTGCAAAATCTAGTTGACTTCTAAATTTTTGAAGTAGTTAGTGACATACTAAGATTCTTTGAAAGAATCTCACTTTCAAGTTTTATTCAGCTAAATATCCTAATTTCTTTCTCATTCTATGCAGCTCGCCTCTTCTCTTGGTCCTCGCTTTTATGCAAACATTTTCAAATGCAAGCACATATCAGAAACGGGAGCCCAACAAGTATTGACTTTTTTCGTTGTTTATTTTTATTCCTTTCTAGATTAACTTTTTTGGCATCAAGAAAGCAATTTTTTGAATTAGTGTAAAGGTTTATATCTTTTTACTTGTGGGATACTTAGTAAGGATCCTCTTTAGTCTTGAAAGCTGTGGCATTTTTTATGTCATGCCAAGGGTGTATAGTGTTTACAAGTCACGTCTGTGCACATTTAAATGACTCAATATTTAATATAAATGCCTCGCATCTAATGTTCTCAGGCTTAGACCTAATTCAAGAGAAGATGCAACATCTACAGTAAAAGAAAATCCCTGGAAAATTATGTATATAACCATGCACATTGATGAACAGTGTAGAAATACAAGTCACTCTATAGTCAATGTTTGTCAAATTTGTAGATGTGTATCCTTGCCATTTATACATGTGATTACTCTAGACCATCCTTCTAATTGTTTTTTCCTTGAATGTAATCTTTCTGGTTGATTTGCCATAAATAAATTGTTTGATGCTTTTGCAGATGCTATTGGACACTCAAGCAGTAAAGACAATTCTTCTAGACATTCCTTCACTTGGCCGACAAGTGAGTTACTGATTTAAAAAAGAGACATGTTATCTTTAATTGATGCCTCTTTCCTTAGAGTTAACTGTAATGGGTGGCTTGTAGTTTGATGAGAAAGCTTATGTTTATTACAATCTACCTTCTCTTTTCTTCTTTTCCGAAATAAACATTATATCTGTATATGTTTACTTTTTTTGAGTGAGAAGTGTTTAGTCGATTTCAGACACAAAAACTCCTATCGCATTTATTATCCTTGATTGATCTTCCAATTTAAGTTTGCTTTGATTATATCCATTACAACATTTGACTTTTGTGGTAAACATATGGTATTCCACATTTTTTTCATAAGTAATCAATAAAGTGTTATTAATTGAAAACAATAAGCATAGAATAAAGAAATCACAACAGTGGTGGTTGCCACCCATCAGGCCACCACGTGCTGCCCAGATCAGACTGCCAATGGTGTCAGACACCACCGACAGCCCCATCTGGGCTGCCATGGGTCTATATTGAGCTGCTCTTGGAGGCCGGGCTGGCCACCACGGGGTAGCTGCTGTTTTTGTTATAATTTTTTGTTTAAAATATTATTTAGAAAATAATTCTTTCAATTTTTGGTATTTTTTAAAATTTTAGTAAGAAGATTTTTATGTTTATATGTTTGGGAGGAAGATGATCTTTGACTGAAAAATATCTGACTTCAGAGATGAAACATGTTACCCAAACATGCGTAGTCTGTTAAAATATATCGCAACTGTCTAAAGGAACTACTTTAAGTTCATCCATTGCGGCCTGCAATCTTGAAAGCTTTCATCATTCCTTTTCCTCCAAATGCTTCACAGTAGACACACATATTGCTTCAACTTGTGGATTGCTTGGAGGCCCTCCAATTTGCTAGAAAATCCACCAAACTTCTAGGCATTACCCATTCAAATCCCACTTCGTTCCATATGTTCCTAACAATGGGGTAGCAAGTAATCTACCATTTTTTGCTTCTTGCACATGTAGCACTCATCCATCATAATGATCCTATGTGTTGTTAGATTATCTACAGTGAGGATCTTCTCTAAGGAAGCTATCCAAAAAATATATGAAACTACTTTCAGGGGCACCTTTGTCTTCTAAATGTTCCTCCAAGAAAATGCATAGTTCCTTGGATAGTTAGAACGTGTTGAATGATCGAACAGAGATCCTTCCTTTTTTACTCATGCAGAGTGCAGTAAGGTAAAGAACTATGTGATGTATCCTCTTTCCAATCTTGTCTACTCTACCTACGGTAAGGTAGTCCATATAATTCAAGAAGCTGAACTCTACCTTGGTGCTATGTTGGCCTTTTCTTAAACATTAGAGGCCTAGCGCTAGCGTTGTACTTCTCATTCCAAGATTTTGTGCACTTGTGTACGGGCAGGAACTAAATAGTACACAAAAATTTGTAAGATGCTATTCAGTAGGAAACCTGGCCTCTGATTAAGTGGCTTTGTGATCAAGCATGTGTTGCTGACTGGAGATGGAGAAAGTTTGATATTTTTCACGTGATTAGGATTTAGAATTTACAGTTTCTGAATGTAATAATAATTAGTGGACAAGAAAAGGCATCGCCTGCCATCTGTAAAGTATTTGAAGCAATAAGCTTCATTTGCTATATTAGCATCACGCTATTGAATGAATTTCCCATGATTTATATGACATGATTATTTGTAGGGCCTTATAATGGTCTCTGATTGCATAAAACAAACCTCTTTCACATATCATTTTCTTCCTTTCTGAAACAGACAACTGGTGCCGCTAGCTATTCAAAATTTGTGAGCCGTGAAATGAGCAAAGCTGAAGCACTTTTGAAGGTTTATGATCATATTTTGTCTACATTTTGCTAAATTTGGTTTTATTTTCTTATCATAATTTTACTAAAAAAATCTTACTCAAGTTTACATGTATTTATTATTCAGGTTATACTGTCCCCATTTGATTCGGTGGCGGATACATATCGAGCATTGCTACCAGAGGGCACACCAATGGAGTTTCAGCGAATTTTGGAGCTTAAGGTTTTGGTCTATTCTTGCTGTTTGATATAGGGTTTAGTCATACTAGATACTGCATGATCGGTTAAATGTCAAGCTCAAAAACATTGGATGGATATAGATCAAGACTGTGAGATGTGACTCGATAAATCTACTAATGGACTGGTGAAAATGTTGAGGTTTTCTGAAGCATTGAGTCTAAGATAAATGAAAGTCGTTATGCAAACCTGTTTTCAACACTTGAAATTGTGTGCCCCATTATCTGCTAATGATGCTGGATAGGCACCTTGGATACGATGTCTGATAAATTTTAGTATGTCAGTCGTCTTTTTAGCTCTCACTAACCACAAGACATCTAGCATTGCCACTTCAGAGAAGGGGTGCCTTCAAAACGTTCATTATAGCTGCCCAACAGAATTGTGTCATGGGTTTGTCCATTATTCCTACGTGTCTTCTGAAGAATTGAGCAAGTTAATCATGGATAATGAATATTGGCATCTTATGAATTACATGGAAGAACATATGCTTTCACTGTTAAGTGCATAGTTTGACTTCTTGATTATATTTCGACTCAGGCATGACACTAACAGGCTACTTCCTACTATTTCAACAAAGGTTCCTCCTATGATGCTTCAATTATTGCATGTACATGGTTACAGAATGACTAAATGAAAAATATAGGAGGGGCTGTAAAACGTTCCAACTGTTACCAAAACATGATTTATTGTTTAAGTTATTTTCCTCCTAAGCCGATCACTGTATCAGTGTATCTCCCAGATGGGAAAATATTTGCCTAATCCAATCTTTCGTGGATTCGATTTATATCTTGTATTTGTTCTTTCTTTTATGAAAAAAAAAAATATATGTCATTTTTATTGTTAGGAACGCTACAATCGATAAATTATTGCAGTTAGTGCATGAATCTACCAAACAGATTTTCGTATGCTAGATGGCAATTTCGCTGCTAAAGTTGCAGTACATGTTTTACGCATTCCCTTGGTTCACCTAAGTAATTTTTCAAGATGCTTGCTTAAATCTTTAGTCGCTCTTCTTCTTATTTGATTTTATCTTTATTTTTTTATCCGGATCATTAGAAGTTTAGAGGTAGCTTTGTCGGATCATGGTGTTCCATTAGATGTATTAGTTAAGAGTAGCTAATATGTATTTGATGTGATGGTGGAGTTATATTAAACTGTTAAACCTCGAGGATGGTGGAGTTTGGTGATGGAATTAAAGGTGTTTTTATTGTTGGCTAATACTGTAATTTCAATGTGCAGGGTCTAAAAAAAGCTGATCAGCAAAGTGTACTAGATGACTTCAACAAACATGGGCCAGGGATCACACAACCCTCTATCATGCCATCAGTAGTCCCAGCGGCAGCTCCTCTGATACCCAGTCCGGCTTCAATCGGACTAGTTGCTTCCCGAGAGGATGTGTTAACCAGAGCAGCTGCACTTGGAAGAGGTGCTGCTACAACAGGGTTCAAGAGGTTCCTTGCTTTAACAGAAGCTGCAAAAGATCGCAAAGATGGGCCCTTTAGAAAGCTCTTTAATCCATGATCGCATTTGAATCCCAATTTTACATGTAGTTTTGGTACTGGTGTCATTGATTAAAAATACACCCCGCAGTCCCCGTGCGCGGGGGTGGGGGGTGGGGGGGGATTAGTTTCTCAATGGTTCATGTGAGGGGTTAAAACAGAAATGATATGGACACGGGCCCGCGTACACGGATCCCTAATTTGAACAGTTTTTTACTGTTCGCATTATCATCTATAAAGCTGCTGTTCATGTGAGGGGTTTGTGTAAAGACTGTCCCTAACATTACTTTTGAGTTACAATAGACTGATGAAACTAAGAGACAGATCATAAAGATTAGAAATTATTTTAGAAAATAAACTTAGCATAATAACAATAATAATGATAATAATTACAACAACAATAACAGTAATAAATGGGGCAGCAGTCGCTGCCATCTAGGTAGCAAATTCCACTATATGCATAGTGGAATCCGGCCAGCCCTATAAACCCATACAATCCCATTTTACACTCAAACACACTCACTATTTCTTCTCTCTCTTCTTGGCCGACCATCCCCTCCCCACATTTTCCCTGCACTTTATTCAATTTTCGCACCTCCCAAAAACAATCTTTATATCTCAAATAACGAGCCTCCTAGCTCTAGAGCAACTAGTCGAATCTTGGAGAGAAGTCCTTCTAACATTCCAAGTATCTCACTAGCATTTTTCTAACATTTAGCCATTTATTTTGTGTTTAATGCTTTGAAGCATGAAAACATGATGCATATTATGATAGCAAGCAAAATCTTGAAAAATGACCATGGATGTCTTGCCCATAGCCTATAAAGCGAGGGTTAAGGCATCCATGTGCATAAAGACAACTTCTAAGCATGGATCTAAGTCTTGGTTTGTTTACACAAACCATTTTATCTAATTATTACAACTTTTTCAAACTTCTAAACAAAATACAATAAACAATTTAATTTTTTCAAAATTTAAAATAAAAATAATATTAAGAAATTATATTCTAATAATATTTTATTTAATTTTCAATTTTCATTTTATCTGTATAACCAAATAAGACTTTACTGCCTAAGCATGAGTTTTGAAATATTGAAGCAAATATGACAAAGTCACAATCTGAGTTTCGGGTATTACATGTATATTGAGGCTAATGCATTCATGTGGGACTTGTATATAAGCTTGAATCTTATAGTATAAAGGTTGGAATCCTGTATAGTACTATATGTTTCAACCGTCACATGATAAGAAGGTTGGGGATTATTAAATCAGCATGCATGTATCTTTTAATGTTTGTAGCATGAGCTTGACCCTCAATGCCATGCATGTATAGAAATCATGTTTAGGATTGAAAAGATGAAGAAGATGAAGAAATAATTAAAGGTTTAGACATTGAGCAGTTCGGCCATGTCTCGGTTAACATGATCTTGGACTCGCATGTACATAAAAGGATTTCTAGAGCTGTAAGTTTCAACTTTGCATGTCCAACTAAGAATAAATGCACAAAAAATATAAAATCTATCTTATAGGTTTCGGCCAAACCATGTAATTTGGAGTTCTCAGGCTTGATCATTCATGCGTGTGTTCAATTGTGGTTGAAAGATGAATCTAAGTAAGGAATTGAATAAGTAATGAACATGCAAGACTTCTATCAAGCATGCATCTAGATTAGATAATGGTCTTTGGAAAAATAAAGGTTGGGGGTTGAATGTGACAATGTTCATGAATAAATAAGTCAACGTCTAAAATCTCATGTGACATGTTAAAAAGTTTATGAATAGGAATTGTGCAATTACACTATGAGGAAATCACGGCACCACAGCTGGACAGCAAATCTTATGTCGTCAAAGAGTGAAAGAAATGAGGAGAAAAATAAAAGAAAATATATAGATGAAAATGAAAGAGAGAGAGTTTAAGATTATAATATAACCTACAATAGGGGCTTCGTTAATCTTTTAGACTTTCATTAAGCTTTTATTAATTTTCATTCAATTCTCTTCCATTCTTTACAATTTAAGAGAGAATAAGACAAATGAGATTACGAGAGAATGGATATTCCCATCTACCATGTAAAACCTCTTTCCTTTTAGGCTTGTAAAGTTGGAGGAACTGGATGATATTCTTTGTGCCAGGTATAAAAAATCCCATAAATAAAACTTTCACATGATAATCTAGTAAAAGAAATCTCTTAATCCAAACATTTGATCGATAGCATAAGTCATTTAAATGTAAAGAAAAATCTAAATCCTCTCTCACAAAGACTAAGTCTCATTGTCAATGTCACCCTCCTGGACATCATCCTCAAGCCTTCCTCACCTAGGGTGGGAAAATATTTAAAAATAAATAATATAAGTCGAATACTCAATAAGAACCACATCATAGAGTAAACATAATTATATACACAAGGTTTTCATTTAACTTAAACATTCTTGAGAAAAATTACCTTTAAGCATCCTTAAACATTAATCTTAAAGCATTAAGAAGTATTCTTTTACCTCAACCATAGAAGCATAAGCATTTATTTCACCTCAATCATAAATCATTTGTTAACTTTAACCCTATCTTCAATGGTTGTTTACACACTGTTAACCCCCATGTGTTAGGGTTGGCAACCTTTGCAATCAATGGTTTTAGCCGTAGCTAGTGGAATAGAACTGACTTAAGAATGGGTAATCATTTGGTGCACCTCCAATTATGCATTCCAGTATTTCCATTCATCCCAACCTTATGTTACCATCCTCAACCTCATATGGTCATTTCATTAACCTCATCAAACACATGCAGTCATCCAATTCATTTTCTTTTCTTTACATTAACATTGCCTTACCTTTCATGCTTTAAAATAAACAGTCGTATAATATAATACTTAGTCACATCAATCATGCAATTCTAAATCATAAAGTATCTTTGATCATGCATAGAGTTCATAAAAACATATAACAATGAAGAGCTCATAAATACATATTTACCTTTCTAAAACATTTACAACATAGATATACTTTTGGAAAAAGAAACTTTACAGTTTACTATAAAATTATGTGTAAAGAAGGTACTCCATCGAATTTAGGGGCTGGAACATACAGTGGATCTGTGGTTTTGGGTCATGGTGCCATGACAGTGGTGTTGGTGGTGGATGGTATTGTGCTCGGCATATGTGTGAGTGCTCATGTATGTAGTGGTTCAACTCATGGCATGTTGTGAGTGGGTGTGACGGAAAAGTAAGAAAAATTGCCTATGGTAGTGGGGTGGCACATGGCATGGAAAGGCTAGGTTGTGTGGCCAAATGAGTGACTTGTAGTGAGTGCAAGGGTGCAACACAAATTTTGGGAGGCAAAGTGTATGTGCCGACTTCTAGGGTTCTATAAATAGGGTTTTGTGGGGAGTAGGTCCAAGTGGGATGGGCTTCTAGTGTTATGACTTAGTGGGGAATCTGAATAGGCTTGGGGTCTTGGACATCCTAAGGTATTCAACTTGATGCAGCTTGAAATCTACAAGGATGAATACAAATGGATTTGGTAGATTTTGTTGAGAAGAAATGAAGCAAAACAAAGATAGATAACTTGCTAGGTCAGGCCTCCATGTCACCGTAAAGTGTTGAGAAACTTAATGGGTAAATATTTGGAAGAATAGTTTGATGATATACTAATTTACAGCAAAAGCCAAGATCAATATTTGGAGCACTCAACCAATGTATTCAAGGTCCTCCAAGAGAATCAACTATTTGTTAACCTTAAGAAGTGCACATTCAAGAGAATCAAAAGTTGTTGCAATAAGTTCTGAGTTACTCAAGTCCAAGCTAGTTTAGGCTTCAATGTTAATCCTCCACAACTTTTCCAAGCCTTTTCAAGTCGAATGTGATGCCTCGGATGTTGGCATTGGAGCTGTGTTAATGGAAGAGAAGAGGACATTGGCATATTTTAATGAGAAACTCAATGATACAAGGCAGAAGTACTCAACTTATAACAATGAGTTGCGTGCCATTGTGCAAGCACTTCGGCATTGGGAGCAGCATTTGTTTGGAGTCGAATTCATCCTCTCCTCCAACCATAAGGCTTTGAGATTTTTAAAGGGGCAAAAGAAGTTAAATTCAAGGCATCAAGGATGGGTTTCATACTTGGGTAAGTTCCAATTTGTCTTACAACACAAATCTGTAAGTTCTAAAAAAGTGACTGATGCATTGAGCCACACTTTGCTCACTACTCTTTCTTTTGAAGTCCCTGGTTTTGAGTTATTACCAGATCATTATGCCTTGGATGTTTTCTTTTCAAAAATCTTGTAAAAGTTGAATAATGAAAAAAATAAGTGATCAATGGCTACCTCTTCAAAGGAAACCAGCTTTGCATTCCCAAATGATCATTGAGGATTTTTGTTATGGAGGAGCTACAAGCTGGAGCCTTAGAAAGACACTTTAGAAGAGATAAAATAGAAGCTCTTATCAAGCAACGTTATTTTTTGCCAGCTATGAAGAATGATGTGCAAACCACTGGTTTATACCAGCCGATGCCAATTACAAATGCCCCTTGGTAAGATCTCTCAATGGTTTATACCAACCAATACCAATCCAAAATACTGGTGTGTTTTGTTGTTGTACATCACTTTTCAAAGATTGGACACTCCATTCCATGCAAGAATTCTACGGATGCTTCAAATATTGCTACCTTGTTTTTTAGAGAGGTGGTACGTTTGCATAGAGTCCCTAAGACCATCACTTTAGACCGAGATCTCAAATTTGAGAGTCACTTTTAGTGATCACTTTGGAAGCTTACGGGAAACAAAATGCAATTCTCAAGTGCATACCATCCCCAAATGGATAGCCAAACTAAAGTGGTAAATAAATCACTTGGAAACTTGTTGAGAAGTTTAGTTGGAGAAAATTCAAAAAGGTGGGAGTTCGATATTTCACAAGCTGAGTTGGCTTACATTAACTCCATCAACCGATCTACAAAGAAGTCTCCCTTTTAAGTTGTATATGGAAAAAAACCTAATCATATACTTGAACTTGTGCCTTCGCAAAGCCAAAGTAAGGTTAGTATGGAGGCTGAAGAATTTGCATAACATGTGAAGTTGATTCACAAGCAACTTAGAAATCAGTTGAAGCAATCCAAAGAAAACTACAAGTCCAAGGTGATTTACAAAGGAGAAAATTGAAGTTAAATGAAGGAGATTTGGTCATGGTCTGCTTAGGAAATGAAAGGTTTCCCACTAGAACCCACAACAAACTCAAACAAAGAAAGATTGGTCCTTGCTAGATTTTGAATAAGTTGGGGCCTCGGGCATATAAAGTTGAACTAACGAAAGGGCTTTCAGTTAGTTCTACCTTCAACTAATGCCACCTTTACCCTTACTATGGTGAGGAAGAAAAGGCCGTAATAAGTTACGAAGGTTTCCAAAATATCTAGCACACCAAATCCCCTCCATGAGTCTATTGAAATTTTGCATGTTGGTTCCATTAGTACTCTCCATGGAACCGATACTCAGTATTTGGTACATTGGCAAGGGAAGCCAAATTCTAAGTATGCTTGAATTTCAAGTGAGGAGCTCAAGAAGATTAGCAAACAACTATGGGAGGAATTGACTTGCAACTTGAGTGCAGGTTCTCTTGAGTAAGAGGGGAATAATGCAGTAGCACATATGTTGATGTGACACAGTGACATGGTGACCTGACCTTGCAGCTGAGGTGGCATATGGCATTTGTGCTGGACAGAATCTATAGTGGGCAGTTATTTATTTTAAATTTTGAATTTAAGCATTTATGTGTCTTGTATGGTGTGTTAGACATAGGAAATAGTTAAGCACTTAATATTTATAACTAGTGAAAGTTGTTTAAAGTAATTACTAATACATTGGAAAGTTGTATTTGGCCTTAAATAGTGTCTCCTACCATTAATCATATGCCTTCTATTTAAACACAAGGAAATGGTCAAAATAAATTGATAATTTTGAGTTTAAAACTTTCTTGCAAATTTTGCATTTGAAGTTGAGTTTATCTCGTTCTTCCATCAAGTGTTTGATAGTGTTGAGTGACATCCCAGGTTATGTATATTTGTTTGTGTGTTTGGATGTTGTGTGAGCAACATCCAGTTTTGAAAGTGTTGAGTGACATCCCAGATTATTTATTTTTATTTTCCTTCATTTGTTCTCTCATCAAAATCCACCAAATCCATTTGTATTCATCCTTGTAGCTTTCAAGCTACATCAACTATGCCCTAGTGGGCTTGGGCTCAGTTCTTGAGCTAAATCAAAATTTTACTTTCTAAAAATAGAAAACCCATAGTTCTAGTGTGACCCTACCTTTTCTAATTTAGAAACTTGAAAGTTCAAGGTGTTACTTTTGTAAAAGTTGTATCTCATTAATGAAATGAAATGGAGTTGTATCTTCTTTTGTAACGTGCTTCTTCTAACTGTTTGCACCCGCCATTTACCTTACCGTTCTTTAGTTGCGAAGTGTTTAGTGTGAGGACCCAAGTCCCTTACCCAGCAGCGGGTCAAGGGACCTGTCCTCTTGCCAGTGGAAGGACTCAGCTTAGTTGGGCGGGAGGTTGGTCGATGGAGGCTCCTTTGTGAGCCCCGATCTTTTTCTTGAGGGTGGAGAGGAGGGTTTTATTGGTTGCTTCAGCCTGTCTGTTGGCTTGAGGGTGTCCCGGCGAGGAGTACTTCACCTTAATTGCGAGCCTTGTGCACCATTCTTGGTAATTTGTGCAGTTGAACTGTCATCCGTTGTCCGATATGAAGATTTGAGATACGCTAAATTGGCAGACTACTGACTTCCACAGGAATTTCATGATGGTTTAAGAGGTGATACTTGCGAGAGCCTCCACTTCGACCCATTTTGTGAAGTAGTCGATTGCAACAATGACAAACTTGGCTCGTCCCCTTGTCGCCAGGAATGGGCCAATTAGGTCCAGACCCCATTGGGCGAAAGGCCATGGGGCCGTGATTGATGTTAGCTCCCCCGCCGAGCAATGGGAAATCGGCCCGTGCACCTAGCACTTTGGCATTCATTGGTAAAGTCTTCTGCATCTTTGAGGGAATGGGGCCAGTAGTATCTACCCCGGGTTACACTTGCTACCAGCGCCCTCCCTCCCAAGTGGCTTCCACATATTCTTTTGTGAATCTCTGCTAGCACGTATTGGGCTTTGTCCAGTGAGAGGCAACTGAGAAGCGGCTCGAAGAAACATCTTTTGTACAGAACTCCATCCAGCAGGGTGAACCTGGCCACCCTATTCCTGACCTTTCATGCTTCTTCCAAGTCACTGGGCATCTGCCCTTCCTGCAGGAATTTCTGGATGTCCGTTGTCCATCCGGGAGGTGCTAGGATCATAATAGACACTTCCTTCCCAATGGATGGGGCATTGACTGTTCTGACCATGGTGTGTTTTGGGAGGGATGGTTCTTCCTATCCTAAAGCAGCCTTCGCTAGACGGTCTGCCTTTAGATTTTCTTCTCTTAGCACCTGTTGAATGCTGAAATAGTGGAAGCGGTCGCGCTCATTGCAAACCAGTTGGAGATATTTCTTCAGCCATTCTCCTTTCGTGGTGAACTGCCCCAGTACTTGGCTAAGTACCACTTGCAAATCAGCCCTCATTTCTATTTCTTCAGCTCCTAGTTACCATGCCATTGACATTCCAGCTAAGAGCACTTCATACTCAACTTCATTATTGGTCGTTTTGAAGGCCAGCTTGACTACATAGTTGAGCTCCTTTCCCTGCTCGGTGATAATGTGCACTCCCCCTCCCCCACCAGCCAGGCAGGATGAGCCTTCTATGTAGACCTGCCAAGACTTTCCTTAGGGTGCACTTGGGACTTCCTCAAGGAAGCTGGTGAACTCGACAATGAAATCTACCAACACTTGTTGTTTGATCGCAGCTTGGGGCAGGTACTCCTTATCGCCCATTTGGCGAGCCGTCCAGAGGTGTCCAGCTTCTGCAGCACTTTCTTGAGTAGGAGATCAGCGAGCACTTTAATCGAATGGGTCTGAAAATACGGCCTTAATCTTCTAGCAGCGATGATTAGGGCGAATACCAACATTTCCGTCTGAGGATACCTTGCCTATACTTCGCAGAAGGCCAGGCGCATGTAGTAGTATGACTGATACGGCATGAAGGGATATTGCTAGGTACATAGTCAGGGTCTCCCTAGGTCTTGTCTGGCTTAGTAGTAGGGGGTGGCTCAGGTACAACTTCAAATCGACGAAGGCTTTTTCGCAGATCTCATCCCACTCTTAGGTCTTCCTCAAAACTTTGAAAAAGGGTAGGCACCGATCGGTTGATCGAGGATGGGGCTTTGACGACTAAGAACTTGGTCATGGTGGTCGCGGTCCGGGCTCTTTCCCTGGCAGGATTGAAAGAGTGATGGCAACCATTGGTTGAACGATGTTTGCCATGAAGCCCTTGAGTGGCATTGGAGCTGGATGTAGTCGATCTGAATTGATTCTCATCCTAACAAAGGCTTCCCAGAACAAGATGTCGGCCGAATTGCCATTGTCGACTAGGATCCACCAGGTTTTAAAGTATGCCACTTGCATCATCACCACCAATGCATCGTCGTGTGGGTAGAGGATGCCTTCTTCGTCCCTTTTGTCAAAGGTTATTGTGGTGCCTCTAGTGTGCCATAAGGACCTACTTGCGGCCCTTTTAGCAGCGAACACTTCCTCATAGCATGCCCTTCGAGCATGTGCCTTTCAGGCCGACGAAGTGGCTCCGCCTCCAGCATATCCTCCAGTAATTGTGCTGATCTCCCCAAGTGGTATGTTCTCCACTGGGGGGCTCCTCCGTATCTCATCACTTGCTTCCTGCCTTCTCGAGATCGCACCCCGTCGGGAACCTAGGCACCTCCCTCGGCATTGGTCCTTCTGGTCCTCCGATCGGTGCATCCGGTTACACTAGTCTTCCTCCTTTATTCTCTACAGGGCATATCAGTCTCAGGTGCTATGTCGGTTGTTAATGTGAAACTCATAATACGGGTGGTTTTCCACATCTTGGGGCTGTTCTCTTCGGGGGCTTGGGCGTTGGTTCCCTTCCACGGCCAAGTTTGTGTGGGCGTGGCTCCCCCTAGGGCTAAGTTGACGCTTTTCCCCTTCTCTTCATATCTGGTGCTCCTTCCTTTCCTCCTCCACACTCGCAGCCTCCTCATTGCCCTAATGCCTTCAGATCCGCTTGCTCCACCTCAGACAGTCATGGGGCAGTCAAGGCCTCGAGTGTATCTTCAGCGTTGATGAACCCATCTGCTCGGTCCATGAACTCCCTTAACATAGTAGGGGTCTTTCATGCTATTTCTGTCATGAATGGATTTCGAGGCCAGATTCCCCCCAGGAGGGCTACCAATGTGATCTTCTTGTCTTAGTCGTTAGTGATCATAAGCTCCCGATTGAACCGCGAGAGATACAACTTTAGATTTTCACCGTCTCGCTGTTTGACAGTAAAAAGGTAAGCTGCTGAGCGTCTCCTCTTACGACTTGCTAGGAACTGCGTCATGAAGAGGTGGGCAAGCTCTTCCAAGCTATCTACCTTTCTTGACGACAGCAACCCAAATTAGGTTCGGGCGGCCCCTTTTAGTGTTAGTGGGAAGGCTCGACAGGCGATTTCTCCTAGGAAACCATGCAGGGTCATGGGGGCTTTGAATGTCTCCAGGTGCTCCAGTGGGTCTTTAGATCCGTCATACATCTCCATCTGGGGGACCTTGAACTTAGGGGGAAGTGACACTGACATTACTCCCACACTGTATGGGAGGGAGGTCGGTACTGACGAGCAACTGGTCTACAGTAGGTGGCGTGTCTATTTTCTTAGTCATTTCGGCGGATTTTCCTCAAGCTCTCGGATTTGGAGGTGCATCTTGCTTCTCTCCTCTTCTGCCGTCCGTAGGGACCTGACGCGAGTCCAATGTTCGTTGCTGCTTGGTTCTCCTCCCCCCACTAGCTCCTCGTTCGTGTGCCTAAGGGCGCCATTCTCCTAGTAGTGCGTCCCAGTTTCCTTATTGTCTCTTCCATGCTCTAGAGTCTTGCTTCCATCGTTCCCTCCTTGTGGTCTCCCCTTCGTGTAGTTTAGGACCGCGTTGCTGCCGCGAGTGAAGTACATGCTTTTATGGAAAAACAAATCCCACAGACGGCGCTACTGTTGATGTCGTGTTTCGTAGCCCGAGCAGTACCGCAATGACCAAGCTCACGCCACCTGCAACTAAGAGAGAGGAAAGGCTCTGGTGATGTCTAGGGTCACTCCGATGCTAAAGTCAAGCAATAATCTAATGACTAGAAAAGCTCAGAAGATTAAAAAGAATAGTAAAAGGGTTTCAAGAGAGAGAGAAGCCTCCCGTAGAAGGGATGACTATTATTTATACCTGATTCAGGATCCACAGTCGAGGGAGATTGTGACGTGTCAAGTCATACCTGAGTCAGACATGTTACCACTCATTCCCTGCTACAACAGTGTGTCAATTCGTGACTTTGGCGGCCGAGGGATATCGTGGCGTGTCAGGCCGTGCTTGGTCAAACCTGCTGCCACCTTTTTGCTAGGGTTGGGTGTCAAGTCATGGCCGAGTCGTCCTGCGTACTCTAGTGGCACGCCATAGCTTGCCGAGCCTTTTGACACATGCACCGAATGCGACATGCCTTGAGTCTAACGAGGCCTTGATATGGCACATGCAGTCATTAGCATAAAGTAAGGTGTCCTGCACGGTGCCATATGGTAGGACTCAGTAGGTTGCCAAGTCTCGAGACACTCTCGTTGGCCTACTTTGAGCTCGGTGCCAAAAGGCCTTCCCGTGTAGGTTTGCAATTATGGGCTTGGCACGCAGTCCTGCACGATAGGGCTCGTAGGTTACTGAGTTCCGAGATGCTCTCCTTGGCATATCTGGGCTCGACGCCAAAAGGCCTTCCCGGGTAGGTTTGCGGTTATGGGATCGGCATGCAGTCCTTTGGCTCGCTCTTAGCCCACGTTAGGGTCTCGTCTAAGGCCTGGGGTTCCGTAACTTGACCTCCTTTGGCTTGGGCCTCTCTGGGATGGGCCCCACCTTCACAATATACATTAATATTAAGTTATTAATATAAAGTTACTTTTGATATAATATATATATATATTAGGCATAACAAATTATAATATATATATATATATATATATATATATTCTTTTTGTAAATACATTTTTACACATTTGATCATATATATTCATATAAAAAGTCTAGAACTTATATAAACTCTAGTTAAATTCAATACTATACTAGTGTTTTTTTTCAAAAAAAAAATTCGAATGTCACATGTCCAAATGACATCCTCCCCATTTAATTAAAAACCCTCACTTTTTGGCGGAAGAATACCTTATACAGAACTGAAACTGCCAATAAATATTATACTAGTATGTGTTAATTCTTATAAAATAATATACTTGTACTATAATATAAATAGTTTAATAGATTAGTATATGTAAACATCATATTATTACTAATATAGATAATCCGTAAACCAAGAAAATCAGACTGGACTGGACTAATACTGGAAAAATCGGACGTTCCGGTTTCGATAGTGAATTGGTCCGGTATCGGTATTTAAATTTTCAAATCTGATGTATACCAACTTTGTTCTAAAAAATATACAAAACCAGACATAACGAGACCAGTTACACCCATACTCATCGTGTCCCCCTCTCACTCCCAGGTGGCCCCACATTCCAGGTCATTGTTCCAATATATCCTCACTATCGGGATCATTTTGTTGTGCAATGTATGTTCTCTCCATTCCAAAATATTTGTAAGTGTATCTTCATATGCGAGATCCTCTTGGATTTTGAGCGGCGCGTACTCCAATACATGCGAAGGATCGGAGATGTACTTTCATAACATAGACATGTACGTGGAATACATCTTGTATTGGAGACATTTGTTGTGGCAATAGTTCGACTCTTTCCCGTTTATCGAATGGTTCAACATATCTCGAGCTCAATTTGTATTTCTTTCCAAATCTCATTACCCATTTCATTGGGATTATCCCAAGGAATACTTTGTCTCTTGATTTGAAATGGAGCTCCTCGCATCTATGGTCTACATACCTCTTTTTTCTTTCCTGCGCTGTTGACAATCTCTTCCGGATGACCGCTATCATATCATAGTTATAATCCCACAGCATGTAAAATTTTCGTGCCTCTTCTGTTGTTGTCATAAAACTCTGTATTTATCAATATTTTATGGCTTAAATATGTAAAAAGATAAAAACAGTAGCGCGATATATGTAATAATTTTAATTTTAATTTATTCATTGATATAGATATGTAGGTAAAAATTTATGTAGAAAGCCGATCGAGTACTATAGTTCGTCTAAACTTGAGTAAAAAGTTATGAGTGGTTTAATTGTTACGACTACAAGATTTTTATACATAATTTACCTAACTAATTAATTTAAATAATGTAACTCGTTAATAATAAAAATTGGAGAAAATATATATATAATTTCAAAAATGACATTTATTTCATCTAACAAATAATAAATCAAGTGAACAATTCATGAACAATAAATTCAAATTCGTTAAAAAGATAATTTATGAATATATGAAATAAAACCCAACAATAAACCAACTCAACTTAACTCGATTACAGCTCAAGCTGTCTCTCTAAAAGGACTTCCAGCAAAGCTATATGAAAAATCCAATAGTACTCATTTAATGGGACAGGTAAGAGAATTGCAAGCGCACTAATTTGTGAGATGATGTTTGGAAACTGTCACTCACTAACAATGATAATGGCAGAAAATCCGAGTCCCTGAGGATCCATCGCCATCACTACACGAAGTTGATAGCTCAGGCCAACGGTCAAAATAGGTTCTTTGCCCAAGAGCAGTGTCACCAACATGTGGAAACATGCAGTTTTCAACTAACGATTAAGACCGAGTTAGCTCGACATTAAGGTTGCCGTGCACCATTTAAGGGGCTAGAAAATGTAGACATTCCAATGAAAAATCAACCATGACTAATTAATGGGCATCATGTCCTTTGCATTGACTAGAGGGCGTCTAAAAATGCATTATTGGAGTAAGTAGTCTAGTCCGATGAATTTGATAAAATGGATATGATCATAAATGCCTTGCATATTACTCCTAAGCTAGCTGTCACAACGCCTACTGGCACGTGACCAACAACTTTATCATCGTCTAATTAAAGACGGCACATGACAAGATGTCATGACCAGAACAATCTTTTTATAATTTTATAATTTAGATATTTTAAAAAGATTCCAGGAGAATAGATAATATGTACTTCACGGCATTAAATATTAGTACTCATAAATAATATGAGTTTGATCAGGATTAAATTCATGAGTGTGGTCCATATATTATATCTATCTCGATTCAAATAATAGAAAATCCTCAAGTAATTATAAATCTACATTTCATTCTTCATATCACTTAATGAATGTGACATTAATATTTATCAGGTTTTATATTAACACGATTTAAAAACAAATAATGGATAATTCCGCATTAGCGGAATTAGAAAAATCGAATAATGGTAGCATTGTCGTCTCAATAATAGTCTCAATAGTAATGCCATCGATATGGATTTTTCAAGTATTATGAATTCCAACTCATCAATTTGTGAGATGATACCAAGCGCACTAATTTGTAAGATGATGTTTGGAATAAGCCAGCCTCGGATGAAAGCTGTCACTCACTAATGATAATGACAGAAAAATCTGAGTCTTTGAGGATCCATCCATCCCTACGAAACATCATAACTTTTGAAGTTGGGGGGAAGGGGGAGCCTCGGCTCCTTCTTCCTCGCCTTTTCCTCCCTATCCTCACCGGCCTATCGTCTTCGGTGTTTATTTTCCTCTTCTTTGTAGTTTTTTTGGTTTTTTTCTCAGTTTTTTCAGGTTACATTCGGGAGGAGCGTCGTTCGGGTCTTTCCAGCCGCCGAATCGTTACACGCGCCACATAGGGAGGATGCCCAGGCGCCAATCTTCAAGACCTCCAAATCCAGCGTCCATCGGAGTGGCGCGTTGCCCGCACGCGCGGGACGAAACTTGCGGATCCCGACGGCCCGTGTCCACCACGCGCCACCGAGGAGACCTCTGCCTACATCACGATCGGCTTCTCTAGGCTCCCTGACTCCTGGGCTTCCAAGTTTGACATCGGCTCTCCTCTCCGAGCAACAGTGCCCTGCACGCGTCACTGCCGAATCCTCCGTGCACTATTCATCCGTGTTTTTTGTTGTTTTAATTTTCTGTTATGTAATTTTCAGCATTTTGTAGTTGTTTTATATTTTATGTTTTATTGTTAATTTTGTTGACCCGAGTGTGGTGTTGGACCTTTGGACTGGACGTACTTCGTGGCAAGAGCTATTCGAGAGTGTTGGGCGATGCTACGTTGGTGGTTGTACGGCCGGGCTTTGTGGTCCGTGCGCGAGCTGGGTGCCCGTCCCATCCAGTTTCTTGGTGCCGATGCTTGCGGTGGGCGTGACGTCCGGGATCGCACCAATGCTTAGGGTCTTTTCGTTGTTTTGTTTTTGTTTTGTATTTAGGTGTAGGTTTGTTGTTAGGTAGTAATAAAATAGAAATAGGCTATTGGATTTGATGTCCATAGCGTCCCATACTCATTCCTCTAGGAATGTCCAAAGGGACAGTTTAGTTCTGTTTTTACAGAGCGCTTTCTCTGTTTATGAGAGAGTTTCTAGAAGTTAAGACACTGTCCACCACAGAGCAGTTTGTGAGTGGGGAAGCCCCAGAGCTGATGCGTAGTTGACTTATAGTCTGGTTTTTCCATATATTGATAAGTCACATTTGTAACTTCGGTTCATTAATGAAATGAGTCTATTTTCATCCAAAAAAAAAAGGCATATACAATATAACATATATCAAGCCAAGTTTATAAGATTTTATTTTCTTTTTGAGTGATTTTCTTTGTTGACAATATTCTTCTATATATGTTGTTATATTAGATTATGCAAAATTATGTCTAGTTTTCTACTTTTTTTCTCTCTTTCTTTTTTTATTTTATTTTTGTTGTTGCTTTGATTCCTCAACGAAATTGCATTTAATAGCTAATTTGATGGTCTTTTTTAATATTCAGTACGCTAATTTGAAACTGGTAATGATATCCATAACTACTAAAGTTCAGAAATTTTCACTCTGAGTTCAAATTTGTTCGTTAAAATCCATAAAAATGACACATATGACGTAATTTTTCCAAATTTTAAAGATTTTGATTATTAATTGAGGTGTTAATTTATAATTTTAATAATTCATTATATATATTAAAGCAGGTCAAAGTTGAAAGACATAAATGTAATGTCTCTGAGTTGGAGATCGAACGTTTCCCCGCGATGCTCTGTTTTTTTTTTTTTTTTTTTTTGCAAACTATGTAGAAACGTGACGAGCAATTTGTAGATTTTGGTCAAAAACAGCAGTAAGTGCATCCTCAATGTTGATATCTGCATAATTTTTCTTCACTCGTCCACGTGGGTGATCACTTTGATATTGCGAAAGCCTTACCTGAGAATGAGTCTTGGTCAATCTAGAAAATAATTTCATTCTTATACGAAATAATTTCCTAGCTAGCCTTGACTTCAACGCATGCAATTGGCAATCTTTCCACGTTAATTTTACCGCACAAGTCAATGATGACAACAACACGCAAACCACCCTCTCCCTCCCTCCCTCCCTCTTCGGCTGCAATCTCTTTTAAACATCAGTCTCACTTGTTAGTCCTCAATTTGAGTGTCTAAACCGACGTTCACTTCACATGGCTGCTCCAACAAGTTTCCTGATGCTTTATTTTGTGTGCAGGTTTAGCATTGCCTTGGCAGCAACTCCCAACATTACCACAGATCAATCTGCTCTTCTTGCCTTGGAAGCTCATATTTCTTTTGATCCCCAAAATCATTTGACAAAAAACTGGTCTACTAATACTTCCGTTTGCAATTGGGCAGGTGTCATCTGTGGTTCTAGACATTACCGAGTCATGGTCTTAAACCTTTCTTTCATGGGCCTTGTAGGAACCATTCCTCCACATATTGGAAACCTTTCATTTCTTGTGAGCCTAAGCATCGAAAACAATAGTTTTCATGGCTCAATCCCAATTGAGTTGTCTCATCTTACTCGGTTGAAATTCTTTGACTTTGGATACAATGAATTCAAAGGAGCAATTCCATCACAGATGGGATTGCTAACTAAACTTAGAATATTGTATCTTAACAATAACAATTTCATCCGTACTATGCCAGCATCTCTGTCTACCATATCTTCATTGCAAGTTATTAGTCTTGGATTCAATCAACTTTCAGGCACCATACCTTCCTCTATCTTCAAGATATCTTCCTGGCAAAAAATTTATCTTGGAGCGAACATGCTTTCAGGACCCATGTCCTCCATTTTCTTCAACATATCTTCACTAAAAATCATTGAACTCGGCGAGAATATGCTATATGGTGGACTATCTACACATATGTTTGATCATCTTCCCAATCTACAATATCTTTCTATTTCTCGTAATCAATTGTCAGGTGAACTCCCGAAAATAGGGAATGTAACTATGCTTACAAACCTACACCTTGGTGGCAACAACTTTGAAGGTATGTTTAGTCAGCTATCAACCTCCAAAATACAGTTATCGTTTTTGTTCAAATACAAACATTAGCAAATTCTAAATTTATTGACTAATAAATTTACAGGAAGACTACCCCCAAAAATAGGAAACTTAACCATGCTTAAGGGGTTGGACCTTTCCTACAACAACTTTGAAGGTATATATTCTTAGTCTTATTTGAAACAATTTACATAGATAAGGCTATTGATTTAGTAGACATGTTTTCTGATTGTACTTTGAAGGTAGGCTTATATAGTCTCATATGAGTCAGTTACATCGATACCATTATTGATTTAGTATACATGTTCTATGATCATCTCTGATTGAACAATTAATTTCAATTTGAAGTAAAAAATACTTTGTTCAAAATATATTGAAAACTAGAAGATTAGTTTGGTTACAAAACATTCATAACTATTTGTGACACCTCCATGGTATAGTTTGAATCGGGAGAGGAGCCACAATTCAACCTGAAATGTGCCAGCCCCATGCATGATATTTGAGGTCATGGTTATTTTCTTACTGCTAATGAGTATTATAGGTTCATTCTATCTTCTTTATCATCTCGAATAGAAATACCAATGACTATTCATATTGTGACAGGTTTAATACCAAATCAAATTGGTAATCTGCAAAATCTAGAGGTTTTCGAAATTGGAGTCAATGGTTTTTTTGGCACAATTCCATTTGGGATCTTCAATATCTCAACAATAAGATGGCTTGGAATGGGGGTAAATAACCTATCAGGCCATCTTCCATCAAATATGGGTCTCTTCCTTCCAAATCTTCAACGACTTTTTCTTGGGGCAAATAAATTGAGCGGAAAAATTCCCAACTCTATCTCTAATGCTTCACAGCTCGCTCAAGTAGAGTTATCTGGGAACTCATTCTCGGGCTTAATTCCAAAATCGATTGGAAATTTAAGATTCCTCCAGGTGCTCGACCTACAATTCAATAATTTGAGAGTTGAATCTCCAGAATTGACTATTTTCTCCTATTTGTCCAATTGTATAAATCTCGTTTACTTAGATTTGAGCAAAAATCACTTGAATGGCTTCCTTCCCAAGTCCATTGGGAACCTCTCTATTTCTCTTCAAACACTTTACCTATATGATTGCAAACTTAAGGGTAGCATTCCAATGGAGATCGAGAATTTAAGTGGTTTGACTGCTTTCACCTTATCCATCAACGAATTGAGAGGACTTGTTCCAACCACAATAGGAAGTTTGCACATGCTTCAAAGTTTGGGCCTTGACGGTAATAAACTAAATGGAACCATACCACCAGAACTATGTTATCTAAGGAGTTTGTTTGAATTATCTTTAACAGGTAATGATCTATCTGGACACATTCCTAGATGCATAGATAATATGACTTCACTAAAGGCTCTCAACTTAGGCTTCAATCAATTAACCTCTGTGATTCCATTAAGCTTGTGGAGGCTTACAGATCTCTTGGAGGTTGACTTCTCATCCAATTCTTTAAGTGGTTCTCTTTCATCTGAGATTGAGAAAATGAAGGTCTTGACGATATTGAATTTGTCAAGAAATCAACTATCAGGTGATATCCCCGAAACAATTGGAGGCCTCAAAGATTTGACTAATCTCTCCTTGGCAATAAATCGACTACAAGGCTCAATTCCTGTATCTTTTGGTGAATTGGTAAGCTTGGAGTTCTTAGATCTTTCCGATAACAATTTATCTGGAGAGATTCCCAAGTCCTCAGAAGGACTCCATTACCTCAAATATCTAAATCTCTCATTCAATAAACTACAAGGAGAAATTCCCACAAGTGGACCATTTCTAAACTTCTCAGCTGCATCATTTATGTCAAACAACGCACTTTGTGGTGCAACTCGATTGAAAGTTCCCCCATGTGAAGAAGGTGATCCTCGCAAAAAGAAGGCAGCATGGCCACATATGCTAAGGTATGTATTACCAGTAATTGGGTTTATAATGCTTGTAGTGACCCTTGCATTTGCTTGGAAAAGATGGAAGAAGAGGAATCTAGAATCTCCTGCTCAAGCAGACGTGTACCCTCTAGTTACGTGGAGAAGAATTATTAGAGTGTGAGGTGCAACGAAATATTCGTCACCGAAATCTTGTCAAAATCATCACCACTTGTAGCAATATTGACTTCAAAGCCCTTGTATTGGAATACATGCCTAATGGAAACTTAGAGAAATGGTTGCACTTTCAAGATCACTATCTGAATGTCTTACAAAGGGTAAATATCATGATTGATATCGCATCAGCATTAGAATACCTTCACCATGGTTATTCAACAGCAATTATTCATTGTGATCTGAAACCTAGCAATGAAGAAATGATTGCACATGTTGCCGATTTTGGCATGGCCAAACTCTTAGATGATAGGGACTCTATGATGCAGACCATGACTCTTGCTACTTTCGGGTACATGGCACCAGGTAAATTTCAAACTTTTCCATTTCAAATTGCATGTTCATCATTGTTCATCCTTCTACCCATTCACATGCAACTAAATATCTTTTGAGTCTAGAGCAAAGTGTATATATATATATATATTTTGAGTTTGATCTACAAGTAGTTTTTTTCATATTTGTTTGTTCACTGTTATAAAATAAGAAAGTATATATGATGAGTTAGAATGTTATCCACAGAGTATGGACTAGAAGGAGTTGTTTCTACAAGAGGCGATGTTTATAGTTATGGCATTCTACTAATGGAAATTTTGACAAGGAAGAAGCCTACGGATGGCATGTTTATTGGAGAAATGACCTTGAAACATTGGGTAGATGAATCACTGCTCACTTCAATACTCGACATTGTTGATGCCAATTTGTTGAGAAATGAGAGAGAACATGCTGCCATGGAGGACTGCATATCTTCAGTTATGAGATTGGCTTTGAATTGTTGTGCAGAGTCACCTACACAAAGAATTGACATAAAAAATGTTTTAGCAACACTCAACAAGGTCAAATTAAAGTTTGTAGTAGATAGTAGAAGAAGCTAAGTTGAGTGTCAAGTTTGCTTACAAGTCCCTCATGTTTGTGCCTCTTATGTTTGGGATTTAGGTGTTATGCTTCATTGTTTGTGAAAATTGTAATGATTAGATGAAAAGTTTTAAAAATTAAAATTGAAAAGTGTTTTGCATTTGAGTGATGTTTAAGAAGAAATATATGAAAATATTTGAGAATACATGTGTTCCAGCCAAACTAGCTCTTAGCATAGTCTTATAATGGCGAGGGATTTTTCCCAATGCCACTCTTACACATTTATACAGTCTTTGGTAAATTAGTTTGGATCATTTTTTCTGTTACCGAGTCTTTTGATTATGCAAAATGCTTGATTTATAAAAAAAAAATCTTTTAAAAAATATAAAAATTTATAGAATGGATAGTTTATATAATATGTTATATTATAAAATATTTTATATTATAAAATAGATATGAAGTATCACATTAAACCAGATAAATGAATTTATTTATAAATCTAACACTCCTCGTATTATACGCTCCATCTTGTAGTTGTGTCTCTTTCATGTAGCAGTCTCAAACTCTCAGTAGTCTAGCATTGTTGGATATTAATCCTCTACTTTTTAACTTTTTTGGTCTTTTTCCTTTTAGAAGAATGGAAGATGGTTTCTCCTTTCATTGATTGGGCTTTATTACACCTATCTGGGCTTCAAGAATCTCGCATTGGGTTGTGGTCATTACTTGGCCCAATCCGTCCCATCCTACTTTTAAACCAAATAAAAAGGGTGACCAAACCGAAGAATAATTATAGCTAATTTGTTGCAAAGCAAAGCAAACTCTTACAAGTTACGTAAAAAAGAGTCCAAGAAACATTGCAGAGTTGCTTCACAAAATAGGTATCCATGTAGAAGCTATTTCACGAGTTTTAGTAACCAAAGTTATTTGTACTACTTTTTTGAGTGGATGCTCATCCATTCCCCTTGTGCATTACAGAACAGGATTCATGTGAACTTAGTTCGAGTTTCAGAAACACCACCATTGGTCACAAACCTTATCCATACCATGAGAATTAACGTCTATGCATGCGTGCAGCCAAGGTTTTCCTAGCGTCATCTCTTTTCCTCTCTCTCTCTCTCTCTCTCTTACTTATCCCTTTCTCTTTCTTCAAAATCTTATACGTAGTTATATATTCATACATATGACACCAATTGCAACAAGGAAAGCAAGCTTAGTGCTTACATTTGTGAAGTTAGATATTATTTGGTAACACACAAACATCTGGATTCCTAGTAAGTACCACCTAGCAATCACCAAAACATACAATACAAGTACTGTTCTTTCTCGCTATCGTTCTTTCCTCAAAATTCTCAGATGGAGTTGTTACTCTTCGATGCTCTTAGGAAAGATCCACTCTTGGTGATCTCAAGCAAGGGCTTATCCGTGAATCGGATTAAAATATAGAGCAATCCACCAGATACAGCCCCAAGAATCAATCCTGCATTGTATACCCATATCCCCCTGTATTCATTATGCACAAAGGCAGGCCCTAAGCTTCTTGCAGGATTCATTGATGCACCCAAAATCAACCTGTTGAAGACGATCACTCATCATAATCATACCCAATCTGGAAATAATGTCCAAAAATTAGGTGTTAATGTGAACACATACTTTTCATGAAAGATATTAATAAATCAAGATAGATTAAGTTATTACCCTGCAAACATCACGTTGAGTAAGATCGTGGAGCCAACAGCAAGGCCAGCAAGCTCTCCAATCTGCAGAGACCAAAAATATATTAAATTAAATGGTTTTCAGAATTCATAAGTAATTTTCAAAAGGGATAGGCTTAAGAATTATTTTAGCATCACATCTCAAACACGTTAGTTGATATGGAAAGATTGTTGAGGGAATAGGTCAAAGAGTTAGATAGAAAACTAATCATCTCATCACACAAACAGATCGGTTACTTTTATTTGAAATTTGAGACCAGATATTACGAACATGAGGTAGAATGTGATTATGAATTCTAGCACAAAAGACTGCACTTCTGTCCCCGACGGCAATGTTCCTGCAAAAAAGTTCTGGTGCCCATTG
Source organism: Cyclocarya paliurus (assembly GCA_029856935.1). Lineage (NCBI taxonomy): Eukaryota > Viridiplantae > Streptophyta > Magnoliopsida > Fagales > Juglandaceae > Cyclocarya > Cyclocarya paliurus. The sequence goes on from CM056955.1 coordinate 13,967,882, forward strand.
AATATGAGCCAAAGGGTTCTGCTTGCCATTGTTGATCCAAGGACTTGAGCAAATACATAAACTAGCACCTGAATATATAATTTGAAAAAAGAATGAGACAACAAGAAAATTATAATGAGAGAGACAAATTTTATTAACATATCCATTCGGTTATGAGCGTGGCATTATCTGCAGAACAATATGTTGGGTTAAGATATAATATAAGTAGTTTGACTAATCTATTTCCTTGGGTTTAATTTTTTGGTACAAGTGACACTTTAACATGGTATCAGAGTGGAAGTGCTTAATTCGAACCTATATTTCAAAGTTGAGGCATCAGTTAAATTAAGCTTGAAATAGAGGCATTAAACACATAAATATATTAGCTTTATCCATTATTTAGGTTGAAGAGATGGAAGGACTTTTCAAGATGGAGTTATAGATGTTTCCATGGAAATCTCTTGCAAGTGGCAAAGGCAATGGTAACGGTAGCATTAAAATGGGCACCGGAGATGTGGCCAACGGAGTAAACCAAAACCATCACAGCCAGTCCCCAAACAATTGAAATTCCAGGCAAAGTCACCACCTTGTCATTTTCCCTACTCACCACCACCACCACACATCCGGCGAATATCAAGAAGTACGTACCTATCACCTCTGCAATCAGCTGTCATCAATACAAATTTTTGTTTCCATGTTAAGTAGATTCATTAGACGAATTGAAACTAGCAAATTGACCCAAAAAACACACTCATGTAGTACATTTTTTTTATGTAACAACATTGAAATTATCATATATGATGAAATAAACCAAAAGGAGAAAATGAGAAGAACAATTTGCATTTAGCGATTGAGAAAACGACATGGCAATGACAGTTAGCATTTTCATTAACAATTAAACTAGATTTTTTTGGACTACCTGTGTCGGACTTACCCACTTGCTATCGGTGATAGGATAGATGATGCCCATAACTAACAATTTCAACACCTCTTACTTTGAAGTGAGCTGAGAGGAAATGACTGCCAAAAACGTGCCCTCAACTGGGCCCAGAAAAATATACTTCAAGTCCTTGGGTAGTGGTTTCAACTCCAGTGTTGGGACTTCTTCTTCTAATGATTTCATGACTTTCGGTAAATCAAGAGCTTCAAAGGCTGGTCTACACCAACTACTCATGTAACTCATATCTGATAACTAAGGAGACCTATTTGTTTCTGTCAACTGCTCCTCTGAATTTGTCAACTCTAATGACGAAGGAATTTTCTTAATAAGAGTCTCATATTTCTCTTGTGAGTCATCCTCAAATACACTCTCAGAATCAAATGCTAATAACAGCTCTAAAATGTCAAAATCATATACCATATCAACTGCATGTACCTCTGAATTATCGCATCCACTAGGCATCTTGCAGGCATTGAACACATTCATTTTCAATGTCATATTGTCAAATGTGAGCTTCAGTACTCCACTTCGACAATTGATCAATGCATTGGAAGTAGCAAGAAATGGGCATCCAAGGGTGACAGGTGCATGATAAATAGTGGAGGTAGGTTGCTGCATATCAACTACTACAAAATCCACAGGTTAGTAAAATTTTTCTACCTGGACCAGCACATCTTCAACAATAACCCTCGGCATCTTAATTGATCTATTAGCCAATTGTAGGATGATGGAGGTTTTTTTTAGCTCCCCCAGTCCCAGCTGCTCATATACCGAGAATGGTAGCAAGTTCACACTACTCTCCAAATCAAGTAAAGCTCTCCCAATGCGTGACTCACCGATCATAATGGAAACATTGGGAGAATCGGGATTGCCAAACTTCTGAGGAGTCTCGTTCATTATCAACGCACTGACTTGCTTTGTTTGGAAATCTTTCTTTTTTATATTCAGCTTCCTCTCCACCGTGCATAAGTCCTTCAAAAATTTTGCATATGGAGGAACTTGTATGGCTTCCAATAGTGGAATATTAATTATCACTTGCTTGAAGATTTCATGGATCTCAGAGTGGTATTTATTCTTTTGGCCAGTTGCCAATCTCAAAGGATAGGGAACCACAGGTTGGCACCCTCTACTTGTTTCAGCCTCTGCAATTTTTGGCTTCTTCGACTCTGGTCTCACCACCTCTCACTACAAGAATTATGGCTTTTTGCCATGAATTCTTTTTCCAAGACGCACGGTCGTGGCAAATAAGTATTAAATGGCACAAAACTCATTCGTAGGAAATAAAAGAAGCCTATTCCCACGAAATATTGTCGACAAGTAGCTGTTTGTGAGGAAAAGAGGTTTTTCCGGCGAAAATATACTATTTGCGACGAATTTTAATCGCCGCAAATAGTTTGGTCAGAAATGTAATAGGTCCGTGGGATATTAGTTTATTGCGATATTTAGTCACTGCAAATAAAATTACCTAAATTAATTAAGAATTATGGGTTATTGTTTTCGCGGCAACATTAGGTATGATTGTGGCGAATAAAAGTCGCCGCAAAAAACTAATTAAATATCTGCCCCAGCCCTTTTCCCTTTTCCACTTTCCCCTTTCTTCCCTGATTCCTCCAACCCCGCAGCACTCTCATATCTCTCTCTCTCTCTCTCTCTCTCTCTCTCTCTCTCCTGGCGATTGCGAGCCACCATTGCAGCTCTCTCTCCCTGCGGCTACGATCGTGCGCCTCCCCTCTGCCGCGAGACCCATCGCAGTCACCTAGAGCCGGTCGCCCCCCCGTCCCACATCGCGACCTCACCCTGGGAGCCGCCCTTCCCCAACTACCTCTGCCTGCCCAAGTCCATTACACGCATCTTTTGGGAACACGGTGAGTCTCTCTGCTTCTCCCTTCCTCTTCTGTGTAATTGGTGATGGCACTGTTGCTTGATTGCATTGATACGGTTTGATTGTGTAATTTCTGATTATGTGAATCTGTGAAATTTATTTGGGTCTATTGTGTAATGTGCAATCTGATGTGAATATGTGAAGCTTGTGTAAATTCTATTGTGTAATCTGATGTGATGATATGATGTGAATCTGTGAATTGAGTTTGTGTAAATTCTATTGTGTAATGTGTAATCTATGTAATTTATAGCACTGTATACATGATAATTTGATAGACTGGATTAGAGAAAATGTCTTTAAAAAGAAAACTCAACAGACCATGAATAGATATGATTGAGCAATAGATTAAACATAAATAGAAAAGCAAGTAAACATGAGAAGTAATTAACCTTGAATAGAAAAACAATTAAACATTAAACTGCATCAATTTTCCCAAGAATTTTCCACAAGAAATTATCTTTGCTTGTAAGGCCATGAACACACATGATTGAGCAAACATTTAATAGAACCATCATCTTTTAGCACTGAGTTGGACATCCAAGTCCAACCAGTGTTGGTTATTCTTGTCTGAGATCATATGATATGTTGTTGTCTTTATGGTCAAGTGCCTAAATATATTTATCTCAAAATGTGTCCTCTAGTAGTTCAATGATCAAAGGGTTGCAGTTTGGTAGATGCCTTAAGTAGTGACAGTGAGCATATAGGGAGATAACTGTATGTGGTCCTCTACCAAGTTATATAGCATATATTTTGTGTTGGGAATATATAACTTGGTATCCCCATGGTCTCTATCAGCCCTCTCATGTGTGGATGAAGAGGATATTTGTACTTAGGCTTATGTTTTAGATTTCCTTTTGGTATTAGCAAGTAGTAGGTCTTTCCTTTCTATACGTCCTGTGTACTTGTGATTTTGTTGTGATTTTTGGTTAGCCACTTGTGCGTGTTTTCGTGATGGAAGAACTGAGGCAAATAGTTCTGGAAATAGAAATCTGAAATAGTTTTTTTTCGCATGAATGTTCTTATTAGTGTCAAAGCACTAAACTCTTTATTGCTCTTAGGTTCTCATTATGAGTTTTCTTTAAAACATGTTAGCATAATTTTAGTTCTTTTTTTGAAATTGTTATTAGTGTCAATTTGAATCTCCAAGGTTTGTATATAATTTTTTAGCTTATGTTAGACAATTTTTTAATGTCATTTTTGGCTCATTCTGAGTGGTAATTAACATCTGGAACTTAAGTCGTTTCCTTATGATGATAGTATAACTGTGCAGGATAGCTTGTGAAATGGTTAGATCTGTATCATTTTGTAATGTAATGAAAATAGTATACGTCCTTTTGGTATTAGAAAGTAGTAGGTATAGAAAGATATAGATTTAAGATATAGAAAGTAGTAGTATACGTCCTTTAAGTTAATAAAAATTTTAAGTTAATAAAAAGATATCATGTATTTTCTATCAAGTTCTATGGAAAGCAGGAATCATCTTTTGTTTGGTTGATGCCTTTTTTAAAGACAGAGCCAGTAATCTGCCATTTTCTTTAGGTACAAGCTCTCCTTGAGGTTTTGCCAAACCGATTAACTGCTGACATATTGGAGCAGCTTTGCATTAGCAAGCTAACATTGGTATTACTGAATTCACTCAAAATGGCTTGCATGTGTCTTCGCGTGCTCTTATTTAATGTACTGTCTATTTTATTTTTTCAAAGGTTGAATTGGGCTCAAGGGCTGGGGCTCTCAGACAAGTTTTGCTTGATCTTTTAGAACACCTTGAGGAAATAAGACTTGTCTGTGTATAATGGGGAAAAACTGCACGCTCAAGAAAGGAAATGATGAAGTGGAATGCTCTGTCCTCTTAGAGAAGCATATTGTTGAGGGTAAGCTATGTAAATGTTTCCTTCGTCATACTTTTTCATTAGAAATGGTTCAAGTGCATATGCAATTCAGAAGTACAGGTTTTCATTCCATTTGGCTGTTTACATATTACAAGGGATGCTGCTACTCTTTATGCTCTGCAAAGGATGGTAGAAGCTATGAAGGTCATAATTAACTCTAATTAAAATTCTATTTTGTGGAACTTTATTTGTTGTAATATCTTGTATTAAATCTGGCGGGCTACATCCTCTGTTGTCTTGAGAGTTCCTTTCTAGTTTTACTGTCAACCCAATTCTTTTGTGTTGGAAAGCTTGTGTTGACTGAAGTATTAGCCTTTAAGGTTTTTGAATTTTTCTTTTTAAGTGTTGACTGATGTGGTTTTATTTTGGTGCCTTCTTATTATTTGTGGGGTTATTCCCCTTCTTTCACTAGCTTTAGTGTGGATTGATTAAACTATAGTTTTAGTTCCTTTCTCCTTAAATGTATTGGGAATGGATGAAGCTTGTAAAAACAAATGAGTGCTTTGAATGGATTGTATGTTGATCTTATAAAGCTTGAATGGATTGTATGGCTGTGATTTTGTGGAGCCATGAATTGTAACTTATAAAGTTTTGTGGTTGTGTGGTTTGGATAAAGTTGTGTGGTTTTGTGGAGCCATGAATTGTAACTATAGGTTTGGATATATTTATTTTAGCCTATATTAGACTATTTGTTATGATTATTTTTGGCTATATATCATTTTTTTATTTTATAATTTTTTTTTCTAAAATCTCTTAGCATTTGCCACAAATACAACTTGTGGCAAATATTTTTTTTTCCAAAAGTAATTATTTCCCACGATAATCTTTCTTCCTAATAAGTATTTTCGACGGAATACTTTATGGAAAATATATATTTCTCATGACATTATTTTACCGGAAATACCAAAGGGAACTATTTCCCCGAAGAGAGTAGTGGAAATACTCGTGGAAAATACTAATACCCACGACAACAACTTGTGGGAATTGAACATTTTCCACGATCATCGAATAATTTGAACGTTGTAATTGCGATGAGTCCCTAAGATTTTGCCTCGAGAAAAGTCGTGGGAAAATGTGTTTATTAGCCACGACTTAAACCTTTCGTGGGATAAAATACTTTTTCCGGCGAATTATATCCCACAAGCTTCCCACGAAGAAATTTTGTGGGAATAGAGCTTTTCCTACAAAATGACTACTTTTTGCCACAAAAATCACTCATGGGCAAAACCAGTAAATCTTGTAGTGTCTGGTTCTTTTTTAGTTTCTTCAGGCTCTGTTACATCTTCAGGTGTAGGGGCAGCTTCCTATCTATCCATGGTCATTTCCAGTTGGAGGACTTCCTTTCCACTTCTCAAAGTAAGAAGGGTCTTTGTTGTCTCAATAACATCCCCTGAGACATTATGTACCTGTTGTGGCTGTTGCCGATACACTTGAGGATTGGGTTGAGGCTGTGCCAAAAACTTTCCTCTCTCCAGAGTGCTCAGTGTTGTATTCATCTTATTTATGGTGCCTCGCAATTCATTTATGGCCTGAATGTTTGATTATTTGTAGTGGCCTGGATCTGCATGAATTGCTAAAGCATATTAGCCATCTGTGCCATACTGTCGTCTAGAGATTTCTTCGCAGATGATTGAAGCTAAAAACTCTATGTAGCTACCTGAGCGTGAAATCCTAGAGGTGCTGCAAAATGATAGCTTTGAGGAGTCTGATATGGTTGCTACTGGAGCTGAGGAACAACCTGATGAAAAGTCTGAAGAGAAGATGGTGGAGACCGGCCAGGTTGATCATTCCTCCGTGAGAAATTTGGATGATTCCTCTACCCAGAATTATATGTATTTAAGAAAAGTTGATTTTGTGCTCTATTGACCCAGTTAGTTGATTGCATATGTTTGGACCCATTGTCCTGAAATACTGGCATGATTGGGCAGTCCTGGGTCTAGTGGTTTGAATCAACACATAAAGAGCACGCATCTACGGCTTTCACGGCCTTTACTTTTTCCATTTCCATGACCTCCAATCTTTTGGTTAATGCAGCTATTCGGGTTTCAACATTAATGTCCTCCTTTAGCTCATATCTGCCTCCACCAGCAATAGCTAGAAATAGAATTAGACCTCAAAGAATTAAACCAAAGTTTTACTTTGTGCTTTAGAGAGAGAGGAAATAAACGAAGTTTAATGTATTCATCATTATTGGTCCTATTGATGAAAGTCATGCAAGCCAACTCAAAATCCGTCAGATGTTGGTGAAGACTCTCAGAATCAATCCTGTGAAACTGAGGTATTACAGACATCATGCCATGCTTTATAGAAAAATTAGGTGCATCATTATGTAACACAATGCATGAAGGTGTAGTGGTGTGAGTTTTTCATTATGTTAGCTGATGTGGTGGCTGCTGTTCCAGAGTTTTTTAGTGGAGCCCCTTTACCCAGATTCTACTCAGCTTCTTATATTGTACTTCTTCCAAAAGTGCCAAACCCAACTGGGTTTGACAAATTTAGACCCAACAGCCTGTGTTCAGTGATTTACAAGGTATTCTCCAAAATTCTAGTTTGTAGATTTTCACCTATTTTAAATAAGCTTATTTCCCCAAAGCAAGGGGCTTTCTTACCTGGAAGAAGCATCTTTGATAATGTTATGTTGGCTCAAGAGATGATTCATTTATTGAATAAGCGGGAGTGTGGTGGCAACGTTGTAATTAAAGTGGATATGGCTAAAGCGTATGACAATGTAGACTGGGATTTCTTATTATAGATGTTGTCCTCTTTTGGTTTTGGCTCTCGATTTTGCGAGTTGCTCAAACATTGTATTTCCACTCCATGGTTCTCTGTGGTTATGAATGGCACAATGAAAGGTTTCTTCCCCAGTGGGCGTGGCTTGAGGTAGGGGATCCTTTATCTCCCTATTTGTTTATTCTTGTGGAAGAACTATTATCCAGATTGTTAAAGCACAAATTTGGTAATGGGATGATTATTCCTTTTTCTCACCCTCGGGGTGCTCTTTCTATCTCTCATTTATTGTATGCTAATGACATTGTGGTGTTTGCGAGAGGTGGGAAAACTTCGCTTCATGCTATCAAGGATGTCTTTGCTCAGTATGAGGATTGGTCTGGTCAGGTTGAGTACAGAGAAGTCTTCTATTTTTTTCCCTAAACATTGTATCAGTGCTCAAAAGAGGAGTGCCTTGAGAATTACTTCTTTCTTAGAGGGCGCCTTTCCAATGAAATATTTAGGTACGCCATTGATTTCAGGAAGGCTGAAAGTGACTCATTTTGATGGGCTAATGCATTGGATTAAGGGCGAACTTGAGGATGACAAACGAAGTTCCTATCATTTGGTGCTCGCATTTTGTTGTTAAGGCATATTATGTCAAGTATACTGATCCATCTCTTTTCTATGTTGTTGCCCCTAAGGTTGTGGTGGCAAGTCTTAATTGGCTCATGAGTAATTTTTTTTAGGGCTCTTACAATGGTAAACCAAAAAAGAAGTGGGTTTCTTGGGCTAGAGTGTGTACTCTGATTCTTGAAAGGGTATGGGTCTACGGAAATTTGAAGATGTTCAGGCGTCGCTCTTTATGAAGTTTGCATGGAAGCTACTGACTCAAAACTCTGTTTGGGTTAATTTCTTTAAGGCAAAATATGTCAAGGAGAGGCATGTCTCTTTGATTGAATCTAGTAAGGGCTCTTTATTCTGGAAGCGAATAGTAAAGGTGCTATCTAAGGTGTTGTGTAATTCCGTGTGGAAGGTAAGGGATGGTTGAATATTTCTAGAGGGATAACTTGTAACACCCCGCTCTCCAATAAAGATATTTTAGAATTTTTAGGGAGCCAATATGCTACTACTAAACTTGAACTTAAAAGTTTTTATTTTTAAACAACTCACCAGATGCGAAAGATTCAATGAAGAAAACAAATTTTATTAAATAGTTTAAATCTAAGATAGAGTCTGTGGAAGCACTTATTAAAACTATGAAAGTCTCATGTGCTTATCAGAATAATTTATTTAAAACTTAAACCATAAATCTAATCAAAGCATAATCTGTCTAGGCCTCTGCCTCGCCTCTCAGGGTCAAGTCATGTCCTGCAGTCTCATCTTCATAAATGTCGTCACCTAAGGTGGTTTAAAAAGATACAAAAATAAGTCGAATACTCAATAAGCAACACATCATACAGTAAACATAATAAATATAAAGTTTTTTTTAAAAAACGTGCATACTCATAAATACATACATTAATAACATGAACATGAACATGAACTTATCTTTCACTTGTCATAGGCCATTATCCACTATTGACCCCCGTGAGTTAGGGTTAGCGAATCTAAGTAGGTTCCGATTCTGCCCATGGCCGCGGGTTGTGGAATCCATATATAAGGAAGACATACTGGATGCATTACTAGCATATACGACCTAGCAATGCAATATGCCCATAACATAGGTACCGTCTTCATATCATAACATAGGTCGTTACTCATCTTATCATTCATATTTCATCATAATCATACTTGCATTCTTGTCATATCATAGATTTCAAAAGAAATCGTATACATACTTGTCATATCATATCATAGATTTCAAATGAAATCGCATTCTTTCATAAATTTCTGTGATACATGTTTCTTCACAAAAAATCATGATTTTTCATAAATATTTTAATGCATAAATCTTCACGTAAAATCATGCATGACTTTTCATAAATTATTTTAATGCATAACTCTCACATAAAATCATGACGTTTCATAAATCTTTTGATGCATAACTCCTTTAATAAAATTATGAATTTCTATAAATAACTTAATGCATAATTCTTCACATAAAATTTTAGATTTTCATAATTTTATCATGACTTGGGTACTGAAAAAAGGGGCTTCTAATGGAGGGCATACATGCATAATATTTTTATAAAAGACATGCCGTTTACCATACATATGTGTAAGGGTATGATCATGCTACTTACCTTACAGCGCTAATCCACTATTTTCGGCACGTAATTGATCTCCTATAAAATAACACGTAATTTTCATAAATTTCTGATTAAACCAGTGACTTTAATTACAACCTAAAATACTAAAATAGCTTATATTTCTTAAAATATTCTTAAAAATATTCCCAACGGTAAATCCTAAATAGACATGGGTTTTTTTGTAATTTTAACTAACCCACCTAAAAACTTAGTCTACGGCTTGCATGCATTTGGGATCAAACTTACGTGAGAGCAAAGGGCAGGGCTGACCGTGATCAACTGGTGGGGATGAGCAGCGACTAGAAGTGGGAGGGGCGTGGTGGTGCTTCACGGAGAGCTGGGCGATCACTATGCAACTGAGAGTGATGAGTGAGAGAGAGATTACGGGAGGAAAATGAGCACTGTGTGAGGGAGGGCGACATGACTTACCAAAAGAGACATGGCGGACCTGGGGTGTCATGGAGTGCCCGTCGGAGTTTTCTGTGCTGGTGGTAACGACGTGGAAAAAGTTGGTGCCGTGGGGTGGCTGGGCTATGGCTCACGGTGGGGAGAAAAATCCTCTATTTTCGGTGGTGCAAAACAGAGTACTTGGTAGTGTAATTTCGGTGGTTGGGCATGGTGGTGGTATAAGTGGGGGTTGCGACGTGGTTGGCTATTGAGGGCGTATGAGAGGTGGAATGGTGGTTCAAATCAGTCGCTCATGGCTTGTTGGGCGGCTAGTCTGGTGGCTGGTTACGTAGAACGGAGGCTGTCTTAATGTGGTTTGTAGTGGTGTGGATTTACATGTGATGAGGTGGTGAGTGGTGTCGTATGGCAAACAGACAGAGGGCTCACGCAGGTCTGGGTAGTGGGCTGGCAGTTTGGGGCATAAGGGTTTGAGGGGATGTGGTGGCAGCCACTAAGTGGAGGCTGTGAGATGTGAGGGAGGAAGGGACGTGGGTGGTTTCTAGCGGGTCTCATTTTTGAGGTAGTTCATGGCGCAGAGGGAGCAGCTTGGACGTGGATACTGCAGCATGGATTTTCCTTCAGGCTATGGGTAATGGGGCAGATTGGTGATCTGGGAACTTGAGGGCTGGCTGCAGCAACCAATCTTGGGCAGGTTTCTTTGTGCATAATGAGGCTCTATTTATAGGCCAATGGAAAACCCTAGTGATAAAGAAAAGAGACGTACGCGCATGGAAGTGGAGCCATGAGTAAAGACATAGTATTTGATATGGTTTTAGGAATCTAAATGGAGATAGAAGTCCAAAATAATAATCCGGTTAAGTGGGAGACGTGTGGCATAGGATTTTTGTTTGAGTTTTTGACATTGACTCAACCTCTAAAATAATCCAATATGTTCCACAAAATTTATCCGTACATAGAAATTTTCACCTTAAAAATATTATAACATAGCAAGCCTTATAACAAAATCGATATCCGTGAAAATAAAAGTCTTAGGCCCGTGGTCTATTTAAAAAAAAAAAAAATACTCGAACACTCAATTGGGCTTCTATAATAATTGGCTCATTAACCTAATTTTTTAGGCTCAATGAAATTATCCACAATTTATCTCTAAAAATATTGAATCGGGTCGTTACATAACTGGTTGCCATCTGGTGCTATTATAGACTCTTGTGAAATCTCGGATCTTCCTCTTCTCACAATAAGGGAGTGTTGAATTCATAATGGGTGGGATGTGGAACTTCTAAGAAGGCTGGTAAGGGAGTCTAAATTCGAGGAAATCTTGACATGTTTAGGAGAGCATAAAGATGGGACAGATATTCTGATTTGAAAACCTAGTTTGGATGGTAGTTTTTCCTCAAAATCAAATTGGGAATGTATTCGTGTTAGGGCTACTAAATCTGAATGGGCTCGTTGGATATGGCACTCAAAGCTTCCAAAGAAGTACCCGATTACAATGTGGAAGGTTTTGAATTTTTGCCTAAGTGTGGATGCGCACATGAAAGAGTTGGGTATTCCCGTGGTCTCAAAATGTGAATGTTTTGTATAAGGTTGTCTAGAAAATCAAGATCATGTCTGGGCCACAAGATCCCTAGCAATGGAAATCTGGCACAGGGCATCTTTGAGTTTGGGGATGCCTTATGACCCTTCCAGGCCTTGGAAGAATACTATAGAGCTTAGGTTTCGAGGGGCCTCACATTCATCTCAAAAAGGTACATTGCTTGGTTTGATTCCAATCATATTAACGTGGTCTCTTTGGGTGTGGCGGTGTAAGGCTCACATGGAAGGAAAAAGTGTTTCTGTGTAGCTGTTGTGGAGTGCAATTAAAGCTTCAATTGCATGGATAGGATTACGTTTGAGGGAGAGTAAAAGATTGGGAAATGGTGACGCTCAAATATTGGAGGCCTTCTCAATTCAGTTTAAAGCTCCTTTACGTAAGCCTGTTTGTTTTGTAAAGTGGTGTAAACCTAATAGGGGGTGGTTTAAGTTGAATGTTGATGGGAGTTCTTTGGGCAATCCAGGTTACATGGGGGCGGGTGGCCTTATTCGGGATGATTGAGGCTACTTGAGGTTGCCTTTTGCCAGGGAGTTGGCTCATGGCTCTAATAATGAAGCAGAACTACTAGCTCTTTATTATGGGCTGAAACACTACAAGGAGTTGGGTTTTCATAGAATTGAGATTGAGCTTGATTCTTTACTTGTAGTTAATTGGTTGGCAAGAGGTAGATGTGGCATATGGTATCTTGAAGACTATTGGGATGAAATCCAAGAGATCTTGTCTAATTTGCAAGTCAAGATCAGTCATGTTTATAGAAAATGAAATTCAGGAGCTGATTTTCTTGCTCGTCTGGCTTCAAATCATCAGTCTGGTACTTGGGTTGATTTTGATGATGTTCCATGGAAGCTAAAAGGTACTTTAAAGGTGGATAAATTAGGCCTTCCTACTTTGAGGTTTGGATAGATGGGCGTCGAGTGGGTTTTGGTTTTGTTTCTTGTAGTCCTCAATTTTGGACAAATTATGGTTTTTAGTCACACAAGTGGTTTATTGTTACATAATTTTCCTCCTCCACAAGTGATGATCTGTTTATAAATATGGGGTAAGGGTCATTATTGGACATGTGGTCCTGACTCTTTTTTTTTGTTTAAAGGTGTAGTGGTGCGAGTGGGCTACAAATAATCTCTAAGAGTGCGTGGTGTAGGTGCAGCCATGGCTTGTTCGGTTTTAGAGTTGTCTCTTGTAGAAGAGACAGAAGGGGTATCTATCTCTAAGCTGTGTAAACTAATTTCAGTGCTCGATGCAACTCTATGAAATCTATTTGAACAGTCTCTCACCCAAGACTGAGTAGTAGGTGAAAATGTTTTATTTTTATTTTTATAATAAGCAGAACAACGAATAAAAAAATGATAATAAAAATCACGAATTTAAATTTCTGCCAAACAACTATTCCCCAGCAACGGCGCCAAAAACTTGACTAACTAAAAATTGAGCAGTATAAAGGCTATCCCAAGTGCAGGAAAGTGTCACGTAATAATTAGAAATAAATTCCTAAATTGTCTCCTCAAGAAAAATGCTTAAAAATAAAACTTGTGTAAAATGGTGAAAATATTTACAAAGAGAAAATAAAAAATAAAAGAGATGATCTATACAATGAATGGAGGAGTGCAATGAAAATGAAAATTTATTGGTCGTGAACCAGATTCATGTTTGTTGGATTTGAGTGCAGCGATGAAAAGTAAGGAATTAAAATCTGAGAAAGTAAATTAAAATTGCTAAAATTAATAGATTGAAATTTAAAGGAGCAAGAAAAATAAATGACATAAATTTAAATAGCGGAATTAAAAGTGCAAGAAAAATAAATGATGATAATTTAAATAAACTGAAATTAAAGGTGCAAGGAAAAATAAATGACAATAATTTAAATAGACAAAAATTAAAGGTGGAAAGAAACTAAAAGACATTAAACTGAATTTAAATAAAAACAAGAATTGTATGGAATAACAAATTCAATTGTTGATAGAGAAGCTACATTTTAGTTATCATCCTCTCACTTACATATGCTTTTTAGTGAGGAAAAACCAATTCAAGAGATCAATCGCAATCAGTTAAAGATGACAACTATATTAAGTTCAGATATATATAATTAAGAGAAATATTCTAGCCACAAAATGAATACACAAAAGTAATCCCACAAACTTATATGACTTGATGTGATTTCTCATATTATAAAATTATTTTTATTATAAAATAAATCTGACGGATCACATGAATTTACATCAATTTGTATGATTATTTTTATAATTTTTTTGTGACTGTAATACTTTTATATTCTAAGTGTAAGACTTGACTTGAATGCATCACTTTAGAATGACAACTTTAGAGCCCAACATCTTAAATTACAACTTTGAAGGTGTCCTAATTTTTTTCAAAAGGGCTCTCATTTTGGACATAAGCTACAGACCAGATAAATCCACTAGAGCCCAACATCTAGCAATGTCCATCCCAAGTCCAGGACTAACATGAGTGGACAACTTGTAAGCTTCCAAGTTATTGAACTAATTCTAGCCAATAAACAAGTCCTTGAACTTCTAGGAATAAAGGCACGCGAATACACACAAAATCTCTTAACTCTATCTACAAACATTGACAAAACAACTTTGAATTAATATAAATAACATAGTTATTATAAATACACTAGCCTATAACCCGCACAATGTGCGGACTTTTATTTTATTGTTATTTTTAATTTATTATTTGTGATCACATGAAAGATGATGGTTCAATATCTTTAAATATTCATACTTGTATGGTTTTATCTTTAATGTCCACAAAAATTAAATAAAGCCCTTCTACATAATTTAAATTTTAATTACTTACCTAATATATAAAAAAAATTGTTAATACCAATCGCTGACTATAAAGTCTAAAACCATAGAACAGACACTTGTGAAAACTAAAATCATAGTGGAAGTAATGAATAAAACGATATGATAAATTACTGTTACCAAATATCTGAGCAAATTTGAATCTTAAACATATCATTTGATTTTTTTTTAACAACTCAAACAATAACAGACTCGCTGTTGTAGGCATGAAGACTTGATCCATCAAAACATTGATTCACTGCTTTGTTTAAAATCTACATGCATATGTATGTATATATCTAAACTCATTGAAACCCATTTTTAACATATAGTAAAATACAAACATATTGAATGCAATAAAATACAAAAAGGTTTCAAATCCATACTCAACATGACCTCTGATGCAACGGTGTGTAGAGTCTATTCAATTATTAGTAGTCAATAAATTATACAAACTCAAGTTACAGTACTTATCTAATGTGGCACTCACTCGGATATTTCCTCACAGTTATTTGATATGGAAAAACTGAACGTAAAACAATGCTACCTTTTGATGCTGAAAGAACGTAAAAAATCAGTGAAATACGAAAAAAGAACGAAGTATTTTGATGGCTTTACAGGCTCTACCCATTTGAAGTTCAAACTCAAGACACCATTTCAAAAATGAATACTACTTCAGAATGCGACGCCATCTAACATTATTATTTCAAACTCATGCGGCAAACGGGAATCTTTATTAGACATGGTGGCCAATTGTGAAGAAAGAGAGGAAAAAAAAATATTGGAACAACCTTAGGAAATGGCCTCACACCGTCAAATCACCTATCATCCAAACTATTTACCTAATAAAAATAAAATAAATTCAAGTATAACAAAACTACGAAAAATTTATCATAGATATATTAGTGATGGAACTAAAACTTTCTCTTCAGCGAGTTGCACCCTCGGTCCTACATCTTTGGCCACTTAAATTTAGTTGATCTTTTCTTATGGTTTTAAAAGAAGAAACATACGAAGCAAAAGTAAACATTGAAATGGAAAAGTACAAACTTTCCCGGCTAAAAAAGTTCTAAACCCTTTCTTTTTCTCTAAACTCTTTGTGCCTTAAACCGACCCCCAAAACCAAGACCCAGTTAAGAGCAAGAAAAAGTACAAAGACCAAAGTTAGAGAAATGGGACACCAGACACATACCTCAGAATAAATGTGATTGGAATCAGGAGCGGTGCCCTGAGCAGGCAAACCCAGAGCAGCACCAATATTAGCCACAGCAGGCTGAAGCTCCTTCATAGAGAGTTTCCCATCTCTATCCCTATCAAACTCCTGGAACTTATGGTCCACAAAATTGCTAAACACCTCGTTTTTCCCAACCAACTTCATTATATCCGAACCATACATAACTTGTCCGTGTTCTACGCTTTTCTTCTTGGGTGTGCCATTAGGAGTCTCCATTCGCTGCTTCTCTCTGGTTTTCTCCTTTTTTTCTCTTTTTTCTTTTTGGGGTATGGGGTTGATCTCTGCTTTCTTGTGAATCCTTTGAATTGCGTTGTGTGCTTTGGTTCGGAGTCTCGTGAGTTTGACACATATTAAATGAATGAACAACGGCACTTACTTGTACTTTTACGGTGTGGTCTGCCTTCGTGGGAAAAAATATGATAGAGACGATTGACTTGAGTGCGAGAAAGGTAAAGAGTGCATGAGAAAGAAATTAAAAACCGTTAGCTGGTAAGAGAAAAGGAAGGAAATGATGTTTATATGTCGTTACGATGGACAAACATTGCATATAAATATTTATATTGGAACAAAACAACATGCTGGTTCAAAAGGTTATAGAAGTGGTACTTCATGTTTGTCTCTTCGATTTGCACCATTATACCGCTTTGGCCATTTGTTTTGCTGGTTCAAAAGGTTTTTTGCCGAAAGTTTAAAATCGATCGGTATGTTTTTATATACCGAAAGTTTGAATTTTGAAAGAACGCTTCCGATTTCTTTTTGAAATACAGAAAACTGCTTGCCAGTTTATTGGTTGCCTCTACGCGTTTGCACCACTTGCCATTCGATAACTATTATTCGGTTGGCACAGGTTGACACTTTATAAAGAAAGTGTGTCCAGATGAATAATTAGTGTAACTATTGCAAGTGTAAAATTAAGATAGAAATTATCTGTAAAATTATATTAGCATTCTGAAATTATATATAATCTGAAAAATAATTTGTATTCTGATGGACTGTAAAATTGCAACTGCGAATTGAAGAGATTTTTCATTCCACCACTTGGCATTTTCACTTTTTTCTGATTTTTCATTTCACTGCTTGGCTTCTTTTCGGTGCTATGTCAACTGCAATAGATAACTCCTCTCACCATAATTGTCCGTTCTCAACTGCAATAGATAACTCCTAGCCATAATTGTCGGTTCTAATGACGCATCAGCAGCAAATAACACCGCTATTATATATAGTAAAAGATATCTATACAATAATTTATAATATTCATATCGAGTCAAATGATATCCATCATATCATCGTACTAAGAACATGACTCTCTTTTATATTTTTAAATACATATGAATGCTTGGTATAAAGTTTAATATAATATCTACCAAATAATAAATTTGAAGTTGTACAAGTTTATATACGAGTTTGACTTGTATCATAAGTCAAGCCTAGATTTTTGTCAAAACTTATGTTTTTCTTAAAAGAACAAAAATCAAGTCAAGTTCATGAGTTACAACCTTACTTACAAATCTTGGGTCTTTTGAGGCTGCCCAAATAATGTAGAAGTCTTGGGATTCCTCTCATGAGACTTGTTTAATCCATTAACTTGTTAAAATACACACAAATAGCTCAACTCAAAAGGTCTTAAACTGATTTACAGATTTATTACTTTTTACAAATCTTTCGTACAAATCTTTCCAGATTTCAGCAGCAATTCATATATAACAGTAGAAGCAATTTGTCTTTAAAAGAGAATTGAATAGCCAGGATAATACAACGTCATTACATGATGGTCCAAGCATGTAGCAGAGGATAGGAATCTATGGTCCTTGACTGCCTCCCTGAATGAGAGACCAACACAGATCCTGAATTTATCCATGATTAAAAAAAAAAAAAAAAAGTTTGGAGTATCATCGCAAAGATTCAGAACAGTAAAGTAAGAGAAGAGAAGCATTAGAGAATTTTACAAGAAACTTGACATCTTGATCAATTGCGGAAGGTATTGCTCTAATACAATGATAAAACTTGAGCATCCAATGAAGCTTATCTCAAGAACTGAAAGAGAAGATAAAGAACAGGGCACAGATTACAAAGGAACGAAAAACAGAGAAGAAAAATAGAATTTCATTTCTGTTATGAGAGCAACTGGGTTGGGCATACACTTAATTAGATAGGGTGACGGGTGCTGCAAGACTCTGAATTTGGAAGTTTAATGCCGAAATTAAGTGAAGTAAAGTGTGGGCACAAAAAGGATCGGAGAAGATTATAAATTATGATGTTTGATTGTTATATTAAACTCAAATTTTTTTGATTTTCTTATTCTTGTTGAAGAGCCCAGTTAATTTGTGAGTATTGTTTCTTTTATGTTGGTTACGGGTCCAATTTGTATTTTGAAAGATATTGATTTTTATTTATTTATTTATTTAAATGAGCTTGCTATTTTAGTAATTTCTTTAAATATTTTTAGATCCGATAGAAAATCTTTTTATGGGCTGAAATAAATAGAACTCTGTGCAATAAAATTTTTTAAGCATCGAAGATATTGTTGGACTAAAGATTTATTTTGGACACAAGAATTATGACCTTATTTATTTATCGAGTCCAAACCCGTTAACGTGTCTATGTCTAATTTCAACCAGACTAGAGTTACAGTTAAAATTTAAACACTGCCTTCTTCATATATTTAGAACCTTTAGACGTAAATTATGCCGCACTTTCTTCGTAAATTTCCGTTAAGTACAACGAAGCCACCACTCCACTCACCATGCATGCATGTCCCCACGTCCCCACACGTCCAGAAAACAACACGGCAGCAACTTTCCACCACTTTGATTTTTGCTTCGGTGAAACAAATCTTCTACGTCGTTACTAAGTGTAAACCGACTACCACCTTAATTTTTTATTTCTCCCGCATAAAGCGCATGCACGCCTTTTTCTCCCTCTCATTTTCTCTAAGCTGGATCCAGTCATCTATATAGATATATATAGAGAACCTCATCGCAGGACATATGAAAAATGACCCTTCAGCTTTCCGCCGCTGTACCTAGACGTATGGACCGAGAGATCATGGCTAGCCTCATCACCAGGACGCAGCAACAACCATTTCGCAAACCCCTCCCCACGTACGTTCACAGCATCCATTCACTGCACCAGATCACCGTGAGCCAACCCACGTCCACACCGCTGCCACTCTGCACCAAAGAACCACCGAGCACAGCCAGCTTTTTGGCAAACCGTGAACCCAGCCACCCCATAGCGTCACCCTGCACCACCAGCACACACATACGGCCTCCACCTCACGGCACAACAGTCCCTAGCATCAGGACGAGACTTCCCTCGCACGGCAGAAGCCACCGACGCCACCACCCCTCCCTCATCTCACGGAAAACCCAGCCCTTTATCCCCTGTTTTGGCCCCCGAAAACAGAGCATCTACAGCCCTGGGTTCAGCTCGTTCGGAGCCACCTCCCGGTGCTAGCTCCTCCACGTAGTTACCACCGGAACAGAAACCTTCGAAGGTCACTACACGCCACTGCAGGTCCGCCTTCTTCCTCACGGTAATCCAGGGACATCCTCTCCGTTTTTCCCTCTCTCTGTTTACTCCCTCTTTCTCTCTCTCTCTCTCTCTCTCTCTCTCTCTCTCTCTCTCAGTGCCCAGCCGCCGAGCTCACCATCGCCGATATTACGGTTACAGATCAAGATCAAGATCAAGATAAAGATCAAGATCAAGCTCAAGATAAAGATGAAGCCCAAAGAAGATCAAGATAAAATCCCTTCATTATAGGAAACGGATGTAGATAAAATATTAGAACAATTTGTATTTGATTCGGACTCAACTTTTACATAAAAACACCATCATAAATACAGAGGATCACCACTCATATATTCACGGTGATCTTTGCCGAACGTTTACATGGTATCACAGAGCAACTTTTTGGATTAACATCCTCGTCGATCCCATGGCCTCCGTAAACCCCACTCTGCCTTTCACCACCATGGTTCATCTTCTCACCATCAAATTATCCTCTTCAAACTACCTTCTTTGGTGCAGCCAAGTCTTGCCGTTGCTGCAATGCCAAAATCTCCTTGGCTATATTGATGGTTCACTTGCCGAGCCCTCCGCCACCATTGTTTCTGGCGACTCTGTTTCTGCAAATCCTAAGTTGGCCGAATGGAAACAAATCGACCAGCTTGTGCTTAGTCTGTTACTCTCCACCTTAACAGAGGAAGCCATGTCCGCTGTCGTTGGCTTATCTACGTCTCGGGCCGTTTGGTCTCGGCTGGAGAATACCTTCAGCCATTGATCGAAGTCTTGAGAGCTTCGACTCAAAGATGATCTTCAGACCATGAAAAAGAACGATAAAAGTGTTCCTGAGTTCTATCGGGATTTCAAGGCAACCTGTGATCAACTCGCAGCAATGGGACGTCCGGTTGATGATCTTGACAAACTCCACTAGTATTTATGTGGTCTCGGTTCCTCCTTCTCCATTTTTTCTACCACTCAATTATCTCTATCCCCCCTCCCCACCTTCGATGATGTTGTGCCCAAAGCCGAAAGTTATGAAATTTTTGTTCGTTCCTTGGAGCCGCCTTCCCCTTCGGGCTCCACTACCGCTGCCTTCACTGCATCTCGTGGCTCCAAATCCAGCTCACATACAGGTGGTCGTGGAGAGGGACGTTTCTCTCGTGGAGGACGTGGACGTGGTGGCCGAAATAATAGAGATCGAAATCGCCCCATTCGCTACCAGATCTGCCGTGGTGAAGGACATTACGCTTCATCTTGCCGAGAACGTTACACTCGGTCTCCTACTACTGCTAACTTGGTTGAGGCTTTTACCTCCTGTTCTCTCAATGATGGCCAAGCTTCAGATTGGTATACAGACACCGGCGCTACTGCTCATATGACTAATGATGTCGCTCAGTTAGATACAGCCCACACATATTCTGGTAAGGACTGTGTTGTAGTTGGTAATGGTGCCCCTCTTCAAATTTCTCACACCGGTACTTTCTCTCCAACTTCTTCTCTCCACTTAAAAGATGTTTTAGTTGTGCCTGGCCTCACTAAAAATCTCATATCCATTAGTAAACTCACTTTTGATTTCCCCTTCTCCATTACCTTTACTAATGATCGCTTCACTGTGCAGACTCGCGACACAAGAAGAGTGGTTGCAATCGGTCGACGTGAAAATGGACTCTATGTGCTTGAGCGTGGCCATCAATCTTTCCTTTCCGTTTTTCCCAATAATCACCCACGGGCGTCCTTTGATGAATGGCATGCCCGTTTGGGCCATGTTTCTCACAACATTATTTCTCTTTTGAATAAAAATCGTCAATTATGTGTTACTTCTTTACTTCCAAATCCTACTGTGTGCTCTAGTTGTCAACTTGCTAAAAGTAAAAGACTTCCTTTTTCTCTGAATACAAAACGCGCTTCGCATGTTTTGGATCTTGTTCATTGTGATTTGTAGGGACGGTCACCTATCCCTTCAAATCTTGGATTTCGATATTATGTTATATTTATTGACGATTATTCACGATTTACTTGGCTCTATCCCCTGAAACATAAATCTGATTTCTTTCGCATTTTTCTACAATTTCAGAAATTTGTCGAAAATCAATTTTCCACAAAAATCAAAATTTTCCAAAGTGACGGAGGAACTGAATTCACTAATCATCAATTTCGAAATCACTTAATTTTCTCGGGAATCCATCATCAAATGTCATGTCCATACACTCTGTCTCAAAATGGTCGTGTTGAGCGCAAACACAGACATATAACCGAAACAGGTCTTGCTATGCTTTTTCACTCTCATGTCCCTCTTAAATTCTGGGTTGACGCATTCAGCACTGCCACTTTCACTATTAACCGTTTGCCAACGCCTCTTCTTGATAGCCACTCTCCCTTTGAGGTTTTGTTTGGTAAGCCTCCTTTTTACTCTAATTTTCATCCGTTCGGCTGTCTAGTTTTTCCATACTTACGTGATTACGCACCTCACAAATTAGCCCCTCGTAGCCGCTCATGTGTTTTTCTTGGATATAGTATGTCTCATCATGGTTTTCGCTGCCTTGACCGTCTCACTAATCAAGTATTCATTTCTCGACACGCCGTCTTTGATGACCATAGCTATCCTTACAAATATAACACTCGCTCTGGGCCTTTACCTACTTCATCAATTTCTACCTTTTTAGAGCCCACTGCACTCCCCTCCCCAAATACAGTCACATCAGGGGCCTCTTTATCTTCTCAACCCATTCCTATCACGTATTTTTGTAGCCCATGTTTAACTGATCCATCTTGTAGTTCTGTGCCAACTTCAGTTTTGCAGGTACCTACTGATGATGGGTCCGGATCCCCCTTGGCACCCGATTCGCCAGCTCCAGTTTCAGCTTCAGGTCCATCTCCCGCTCCAGCTCCAGCACCAGTCCTTGGCACTCACCCAATGCAAACAAGGGCAAAATCTGGGATTTTCAGGCCTTTTACTCGGGCCCTTCACACATGCACTGCTCCAAATTCCAATCTCATTCAATCCTTACTCACCATGCATGAGCCCAAAGGGTTCAAGACCGCTGCCAAGCATCCCGAATGGATTGCTGCCATGGATGAGGAGCTTCAAGCATTGCATCACAACCACACTTGGGATTTAGTGCCCCGACCGCCAAATACAAATATTGTGGGCTCCAAATTGGTTTTTCGCACCAAGTATCTCGCCAATGATTCCATTGATCGTCTCAAGGCTCGTCTTGTTGCTAAAGGCTACACCCAGCAACCAGGCCTTGATTTTAATGATACATTCAGCCCAGTTGTCAAAGCCTCCACTATTCGAGTTGTTCTTTCCTTGGCAGTCTCTAAACATTGGCCACTTCGCAACTTGATGTAAAAAATGCCTTTCTAAATGGCATTCTTCAGGAGGAAGTTTATATGGAGCAACCTCCAGGTTATGTTGACTCAAGATATCCCTCTCATGTCTGCAAGTTACGTCGAGCTTTATATGGGCTCAAACAAGCTCCACGGGCTTGGTTTCATCGGTTCAGTGCTTTTCTCCTTGTCGTTGGTTTTTCTTGTAGTCAGGCCGACTCCTCCTTGTTTTTTCTTTCCAAGGGTGTTGATTTAATCTATCTACTATTATACGTTGATGATATTGTAGTGACCAGTAATAATTCAGTTCTTCTTAATGGTTTTATTGGCAAACTATCCAAGGAATTTGCCACCAAGGACATGGGCTCATTAAGCTATTTTTTGGGTCTTGAAGCACATCGGACTTCCTCTGGTCTTTTTCTTAGTCAGGCTAAATATGCTCATGAAATTTTGCAGCGTGCCAAACTTGTTGATAGTAAACCCGTGAGCACTCCCATGGTCGTTGCACATCACCTGTCCATTGATGGTCCTGACTTTGATGATCCCTCACTCTACAGGTCACTTGTCGGTGCTCTTCAATATCTCACTATCACTCGGCCAGACCTTACTCATGCTGTCTTTGCTGTAAGTCAATACATGCACAAGCCTTCCCTTTGTCACTTTCAGGCTGTCAAACGGATCCTACGCTACATCAAGGGAACCTTGCGATATGGTCTCTCTTTCACTCCATCCTCTTCCTGCGATATTCTCACTTACTCGGACGCTGATTAGGCTGGCTGTTCTGATATACGAAGATCCATCTCTGGCTATGCTATTTACCTTGGTGATAACCTTGTCTCTTGGCGTTCCAAGAAACAACCGACAGTGTCTCGTTCATGCTGTGAATCAAAATATCGGGCACTCGCCAGCACCGCTGCCGAAGTCAAGTGGCTTGGTCATCTTCTTCGTGATCTTAATGTGACGTCTTCCTCCTCTCCGATTCTACTTTGTGATAATCAGAGTTCCATATTTCTTGCCGCAAATCCAGTCTCTCATAGTCGCTCGAAGCATATTGAGCTCGATTATCATTTTGTGTGTGAATTGGTAGCCTCTGGAGAACTTCGGCTTCAATATGTCCCTACCAATCTCCAGCTTGTAGATATATTTACCAAGAGCCTTGGTCGTCCTGCATTCATATTCTTCCGTTCCAAACTTCACGTTCGGGACTCTCAAACGCTAGGCTTGCAGGGGGTAATTACGGTTACAGATCAAGATCAAGATAAAGATCAAGATCAAGCTCAAGATAAAGATGAAGCCCAAAGAAGATCAAGATAGAATCCCTTCATTATAGGAAACGGATGTAGATAAAATATTAGAACAATTTGTATTTGATTCGGACTCAACTTGTACATAAAAACACCATTATAAATACAGAGGATCACCACTCATATATTCACGGTGATCTTTACCGAACGTTTATAGCAGACCTCCTTCCAACTCACTGCCCCGTCGAGCCTCTCTATCTCCCTCGGTGCATATGGTTTCCGTCTGGGGTAGTCATGAATATGTAGTTAGTTCCATAATTTGGTTTAGAGAAAAACTTTCAGACTTAGCCGTGCATTTTATGTTCTTTTCCTAAAACACCCCTTCCGTAGGCGGTTGAATAATAAGGCGTTTTATACTGGTGAGAGTTTGTTTTAATTATAAGAACTTATAAAGAAAATAAATTATATTATTTAGTATTAATATTTTAGAAATAACATATTAGGCGGAGGAATTAAATGGATATGGATGAACGGAGAGTATTAACATCTTAAGATTAAGAGAATTTTGCAAATTTAGGAAAAATAAGTTATTTTAGTATTTTAGGTTTAAGAATCAAAATACATGTTCGATTGAAATTTATGGGAGTTATATGACAATTTTATAGGTGACGATTGATTTTTATTCAATACTGCAGTGGAGAAATTCTGATAAGTTAAGAAGTTCAGGTAAGCGAGGTTCCTATGCTAGGCTTTACATGAATTATTGAGACTGAGGTTGACTTTCTAAAAATTATGTATGTTTTGTTATGAAACGAGAACTTGGGAAAACCAACTTAAGTCGTTTATTTGCATTACGCATAAAATCTATATGAAGAAGAGAAAATGTTTCTGACATGAATCGTGTAGACATGAACTATATTTTGTCATGCTGTCTTTGAAATCTGAAAAAGAGCGATATTGAAAATCTCAAAAATTGTGCATTGATTTAGAAAGATGCTTCGACATTTTTTTTAGTATCTGAGAATGATCTGAATATGTTTTGATACTCTTTTTTGTTTTGATATGGCATCTGAAAACCTTTGGCATAGTATACTGATTTTGTATCTGACTCTATCTTTACTATGCTCTATTTGGGATGGTACCAACTTTTCTGTCTCTGAGTGCACTCATTTTGAAAACAGAGTGGTTTATGTGGTTTTTTCTGTGTGCAAACTTGGGATTTCGAGAAGAATAAGGGAAAGATTTCACCTCTGTCTCTGCCCAGTTTGGCCACCGGGGTTAGCACAACCCTACCATGGGGTGAAACATGGTCTCTGCTCTGTGACCTACTCTATTTTGATGTTCTGTGACCTGCTTTATTTTGATGTGATGATAATGCTTAGGTTATATTATGCCAAAGTACCCTAAGTTTTATGTGTCTTAAAACCATCGCTCTGTTACGTTTGAAAACATGCTTTGTTCTACATAATAATTCTGAAAAATATTTTGTTCTGCGTACTGTACTTTGTAAATGCTCATGCTTGCACACGGGTATATGTCCTCTACTTACTGAGTTGTTGATAACTCACCCCTTATCTCCATAATATTTTTCAGATAATTTAGATATTGCAGCTGAAGATTAAGATTATGAAACATAGGTGAAATGATTTTTAATTAAGTATAGAAGGTTTCTTTGAGTATTGGCATTTGTTGAGAAATCTTGTCGTGTTCTGATGACTTGGTAATATGGGAGGTTGAATATATTGAGGAAATTAGTCTGAAACAAAATGTTTTATATGATATTGAGATATTGGATTTTATGAATATATTGGTTTAGTAGGACTTAAGGGTTTTTCAGTTTATTATGTAATGACTACTAGGAGATTGTGGACCCCATGGTTTATTATTATTGTAGTGATGACTTTGTGGAGTTTATAATGTGTTTATTTGAAAAATATGAGATTGTTTACTATTTATGAAATCTTTGGAGATCTTAGATGTGTTGGGAGACATGTTTATAAGTGACAGATAGTAATTCTTTGACTCATCCGGGTATAGGGCGTTACATCAGTCGATATATTTAAAAAAAAACACAAAATGAGAGGGAAAAAAATGAAACCCAAAGTGAAACACCCGAAACATTGCTTTTGCTGGGTAGCGCTACAGCTTGGAAAACATGAATCCAAACCCAGTCAGTGCTAGGTTGTGCCATCGCTCGAGGACCGAATCTAGGCCGGTGGTCGTCGTTGTGGGTAGTTGAATCTACACCGATGGTCGTCATCATGGGTAGCCAAAACTATGCCGGTGGTCATCTCACTTATTCTTGAGATCACATCTAAATTTGTTAACTCTTCTAAAGACATAGGTGGGCCTGTGTCTTCCTGGTTATTCTTAGTTGGCTTTTCTCCCAATGTGTCCTGAATCAATTAGATTTTCCAATGGTTATTCACATTTCTTTGCATTATTACTCACTTAATAGGCAAAAATAATCTGCTTGTTTTCTATGTTTCCTTTTTGCTACTTTTTTGAATACTCAATAGACATAGACTTGTTACAGGCCCTAAAACATGTCAGGTTTCTTGTCCATACACTTGCTAAATGTGCGAAAATGATACCTATTATGGTAAGTTAATTGTGCATTTAAGTAATTCTACATACAACTATGAAGTGCGTAAATGCCGAGTAATCACTTTGAAAAATAGTGGGAACTACTATTAAAAAATTAATTTTTTTAAGTGGGTCCCATGTTTTAATCTATTTTTCAAAGTGATTATGTGGCGATTGCACAATTTATTATTACAAATATTTTTTCTCTTTATTTATTCTAGTCGTCTACTGCTTCAGCTTGCTTTGTTCGGTGCGGTGGGGGTGTTTCTTATGCTGGGGAAGTCAAGTTTGACCTTTCGTGTTTCAGGGGTCTCAGCAATGCATTGTTTCATTATTGCCCATGTGGAGGGACGGGTACGCGGGGGTTCCTACCAGGGTGCAAGTAGAGTTTCTCTTATTCTATATATGTTGTTATATTAGATTACGCAACATTATGTCTAGTTTTCTACTTTTTTCTCTTACTTTATTTTATTTTTTATTTTTATTTTCTTTTATTTTCTTTTTGTTCCTTTGATTCCTCAACGAAATTGCATTTAATAGCTAATTTGATGGTTTTTTTTAAATATTCAGTACCCTAAACTAGTAAAACTGGTAATGATATCCATAACTACTTAAGACTTTAGAAATTTGCACTCAGAGTTCAAATTTGGTCGTTAAAATCCATAAAAATGACACATATGACGTGAGTTTTACCAAATATAATGGATTTGATAATTGATTGAGGTATTTTAATAATTTATTATATATATTAAAGCAGGTCAAAGTTGAAAGACATTAATGTAATGTCTCTGAGTTGGAGATCGAGACGTTTATCCCCGTCGAAGCTCTGTTTTCTTTTTTCAAACTATTTAGAAACGTGGAGAGCAATTTGTAGAGTTTTGGTAAAAAACAGCGTTAATTGCATCGTTCATGTTGATATTAGACCCTTTGAAAAGTGGCGTCGAGCTTACAACAATTTTCTAAAATGTGAATGATTGAAGTCGTTCCATAAGTTCCTAACATTGGGGTAGCAAATGATTGAAGTCGAGGTTACCGTTTTTCCCTTCTTCTTGCACATTTAGCACTCATCCATCATAATGATCGTATGTTTTATTAGTTTATCTACAGCGAGGATCTTCTCTAAGGAAGCTATCCAAAAAAAATTATGAAACTACTTTCAGGGGCGCCTTTGTCTTCTAAATGTTCCTCCAAGAAAATGCATTAGTTCCTTGGATAGTTAGAACGTGTTGAATGATCGAACAGAGAACCTTTCTTTTTTACTCATGCAGAGTGCAGTAAGGAAAAGAACTCTGTGATTTATCCGCATTCCAATCTTGTCTACACTACCTACGGTAAGGTAGTCCATATAATTCAAGACGCTGAACTCTACCTTGGTGCTAGGTTGGCCTTTTCTTAAACATTAGAGGCCTTGCGTTGTACTTCTTATTCCAAGTGGCTTTGATCAAGCATGTGTTGCTGACTGGAGACGGAGAAAGTTTGATATTTTTCACGAGATTAGGATTTAGAATTTACAGTTTCTGAATGTAATAATAAGTGGACAAGAAAAAGGCATCACCTGCCATCTGTAAACGACATGAAGCAATAAGCTTCATTTGCTATATTAGCATCACGCTATTGAATGAATTTCCTATGACTTATATGACATGATTATTTGTAGGGGCTTATAGTGGTCTCTGATTGCATAAATCAAACCTCTTTCAGATATCATTTTCTTCCTTTCTGAAACAGACAACTGGTGCTGCTAGCTATTCAAAATTTGTGAGCCGTAAAATGAGCAAAGCTGAAGCACTTTTGAAGGTTTATGATCATATTTTGTCTACATTTTGCTAAGTTTGGTTTTATTTTCTTATCATGATTATACTCAAGTTTACATGTATTTATTATTCAGGTTATACTGTCCCCATTTGATTCGGTGGCGGATACATATCGAGCATTGCTACCAGAGGGCACACCAATGGAGTTTCAGCGAATTTTGGAGCTCAAGGTTTTGGTCTATTCTTGCTGTTTCATATGTTTAGTCATACTGTAGTTACTGTATGATTGGTTTAATTTCAAGCTCAAAAACATTGGATGGATATAGATCAAGACTGTGAGATGTGACTCGATAAATCTACTAATGGACTGGTGAAATTGTTGAGGTTTTCTGAAGCATCGAGTCTAAGATAAACGAAAGTCGTTATGCAAACCTGTTTTCAACACTTGAAATTGTGTGCTGGATAGGCACCTTGGATACGATGTCCGATAAATTTTCGTATGTTGGTCTTCTTTTTAGCTCTCACTAACCACAAGACATCTAGCATTGCCACTTCAGAGAAGGGGTGCCTTTGAAACGTTCAATATTATAGCTGCCCAACAGAATTGTGTCACGGGCTTGTCCATTATTCCTACGTGGCTTCTGAAGAATTGAGCAAGTTAGTCATGGATAATGAATCTTGGCATCTTATGAATTACATGAAAGAACATATGCTTTCACGGTTAAGGCCGTAATAGGTTTCCAAAATATATAGCACACCAAATCCCCTCCATGAGTCTATTGAAATTTTGCATGTTGGTTCCATCACTACTCTCTATGGGACATAGTTAAGCACAAGGAAATGGTCAAAATAAATAGATAATTTTGAGTTTAAAACTCTCTTGGAAATTTTGCATTTGAAGTTGAGTTCATCTCCTTCTTCCATCAAGTGTTTGACAGTGTTGAGTGACATCCCAGGTTATCTATCTTTGTGTGAGTGTTTGGAAGTTGTGTGAGCAACAACCAATTTTGAAAGGGTTGAGTGACATCCCAAGTTATCTATCTTTGTTTTCCTTCATTTGTTCTCTCATAAAAACCCACCAAATCCATTTGTATTCATCCTTGTAGCTTTCGAGCTGCATCAGCTTGGTCCTAGTGGGCTTGGGCTTAGTCTTTGAGCTAAATCAAAATTTTACTTTCTAAGAATAGAAAAATCATAGTTCTACTGTGACCCTACCTTTCCTAAGTTAGAAACTTGAAGGTTCAAGGTATTACAATCTCTCATTCTTATCAAAACTCTGTCCTCGAAATTTGTTCATATCTTTATCGAAGAGTGAAGGGCATTTACTCCTCATTAGGTGTGAAAAAAATACGAAAACCGATTGAACTGGCCCGGACCATGATTTAGTCCGATTTGTAAGTGGTCCGGTGTGGTACTGGTTTTCATATTTTGAAAACTAGTTTAAACCAAATCGAACCAGTATATATATTTATAAATTTTTATATTATATTATATATATTATGCGCTAAATTGCTAATTAATATAACATGAAATTCTACTTTTATCATTTAAGTCTATTATTCTTATAATATAAAATTAATATAATGTGTGATATAAAATAAAATTAATTTTATAATTTTTAATATAACATTTGATATAATATATAAATTTTAATCTTATTCTATAAAGTTAATATAACATAAAATTTTAATCTTAAACATATATGCTGATGTCGTGTTTAGCAGCCCGAGAAATACTGCGACGACCAAGCTCACGCCACCAGCAACTAAGAGGGAGGAAAGGCTCTGGTGATGTCCGGGTCACTCCAATGCCAAAGTCAGTAAATAATCCTCTAGTGACAAGAAAAACTCAGAAGATTAGAAAGAATAGTAAAAGGGTCTCAAGAGAGCAAGGCACCACCCATAGAAGGGATGGTTGTTATTTATACCTGATTCGGGATCCATAGTCGAGGCAAATCGTGGAGTGTTAGGTCGTACCTGAGTCAGACCTACTACCACTCATTCCCTACTGAAACAATGTGTCAGTCGCGGCTTTGGAGGCTGAGGGAGATCGTGGCATGTCAGCCAGTGCTTGGTCAAACCTGCTGCCACCTTTCTGTAAGGGTTTGGTGTCAAGTCGTGGCCGAGCCGTCGTGCGTACTCTGGTGCCTTGAGTCTGATGAGGCCATGATGGGGCACATCTAGTCGTTAGCATAGACTAGGGCATCCTGTACGGTTCCAATACAATAGGATTCAGTAGGTTGCCGAGTCCCGAGGCACTCTCAGTTGCTATATTAGCATCATGCTATTGAATGAATTTCCCATGATTTATATGACATGATTATTTTTAGGGGCTTATAGTGGTCTCTGAATGCATAAAACAAACCTCTTTCATATATCATTTTCTTCCTTTATGAAACAGACAACTGGTGCTGCTAGCTATTCAAAATTTGCGAGCCGTGAAATGAGCAAAGCTAAAGCACTTTTGAAGGTTTATGATCATATTTTGTCTACATTTTTCTAAGTTTGGTTTTATTTTCTTATCATGATTATACTAAAAACATCTTACTCAAGTTTACATGTATTTATTATTCAGGTTATACTATCCCCATTTGATTCAATGGCGGATACATATCGAGCATTGTTTATTATGTACGAGATACTAATTATGGCTTTATTGACTTGTGAATATTTTGAGCAAACTTCTGACAGGGATGAAAGGGTGATTTGTTATATTGTGAATTCAGCTGAATATTGTCATAAAACGTTCGTTTCTAAATTCATGGTATTTGGTGTTGGTTGTTGACTTCCAGCTTGATCTATGCATGTTGGAAGACAGATGAAAGAGTCTATACTGTAGCATTCAGATACATGACACATTTAAATTATGGGAAAACACAAAAGGCCGAGATGGTTTCATGTTGATCTCTACTTTCAAATTCTTCATTTATTAAGGAGCTTAATTAGATATTTGGTTACTCATCTTGTTATTTCTATTTTTGAAAAGTTATATGTTTTCAATTTTAGTTAAGATGCTAGATAGAGTCCTAGGGTGTGCAAGCCACATCCCCTTTGAAAAAAGTGGGGTCTACTATTAAAAAGTTTGTTTTTTCACGTGGATCCCATAGTTCCCCAACTTTTTTTCAAAGGGAGTGTGTGGGGCTGGCTTACTCTAGAAATGTATAAATCATTTTGCTTTAGTTAAAGCCTTGCCATATTAATGAAGTGCAACAAAAACCGTTTTCTATGCTAATACTAATTAGATGTTATCGGTATCTCTTGTCCAGACAACATAAATTGGTTATAATTACAAGTTTGTAAACCCACGCAACAATCCTTCTTGAGCACATATGTGTATGATATATCCTCCAAGGATTAGAAACCACATGGACTGGATATGGTGGTACTTAATTGTATACGTTTCCATATATTACAGTTATGGTTCTCCTTGTAAATTTCTGTAAACTTTACTCAAACTATTGTGATTGTAATAAGGACCAACTACGGATTGAATAAACTGATTTAAGAGAATTCAAGAGGCGCAGGTAAAGTGTTTGATAAAGAATCTCATAGACTCATATTCATTGATAGTGGAAAGCTTCGAGGGTTTCCAACCTCCATACACAATTCAATTCACACCAGGTTCCAGAATACTCACTTCTTTATCCCCCGTCCCTTATGCTATTGCAGAATAACAACCCACCCCAATACAAGAGTGACACGTAGACAACTAACAACTAACAACTAACAAATAAAAGAGACCAAATACACATTCCAACGGTAAATTCATCAAGATGCAAAATGGTGCGTCAAGCACTGGTTTATTGAAGCTGCACATTTAATCTCATATCTCCAAAATGCTGTGCTGCATTAGGTTCCTAACAATTACTGCCATAGTTTTTAACTCAAAATGAATACTGATTTGCCGTCTTAAAAATTTGGGATTTTTTTGACAGTCTGGTGAATTGGCAGAAAGTGTATCAAAAACTATCGAGACTCAATTAGCAGAGGGAGTGGATATGTCAGAAGTGCAGGTATTGGCTACCACTTTAAGAATGCCATGGTTAGTCTTCTCTTCATTTCTAGGGGAGTAATGATATTATGCAAGATGAGTTTTCGGCAGTGATCACAAAAGCTTTAGTAACCCTAGTGCATGGCCTTGAAAGCAAATTTGATGCTGCAATGGCTGCCATGACAAGCATCCCATGGGGTACCCTTGAAAGTGTTGGTGACCAATCAGAGTGAGCACATATATTTGAAATCTTTAACCATAAGTTCTAGTGGCTGACACACCTTTCCAAGCTGATCACATGTACCTTCTTGCTGGTATGTTAATGGCATAAATATGATCCTTACTAGTAGCATTCCTATACTTGGAAGCCTTCTTTCACCTGTTTACTTCTAGTTCTTCTTGGACAAGGTGATTTTAAAGAGGATGATGTTATCTTAGGTTTTGCTTCTCAACATAGATTAGAAAATGGTATTTGGAAAAATAAAGGTTGGGGGTTGAATGTGACAATGTTCATGAATAAATAAATCAACGGCACTATGAGGAATAGGAATTGTGCAATTATTCTATGAGGAAATCATGGCACCACAGCTGGACAGCAAATCTTATGTGGTCAAAGAGTGAAAGAAATGAGGAGAAAATAAAAGAAAATATATAGATGAAAATGAAAGAGAGAGACAGTTTAAGATTATAATATAACCTATAAAAGGGACTTTCGTTAATCTTTTAGACTTTCATTAAGCTTTTATTAATTTTCATTCAATTCTCTTCCATTATTCCTTACAGTTTATGAGAGAATAAGACAAATGCGATTACGAGAGAATGGATATTTCCATCTACCTTGTAACACCTCATTCCTCTAAGGCTTGTAAAGTTAGAGAAACTGGATGATATTCTTTGTACCAGGTATAAAAAAAATCCCATAAATAAAACTTTCACATGATAATCTAGTAAAAGAAATCTCTTAATCCAAACATTTGTTCAGTAGCACATTTAAAATATAGTGGTCTAATATGTGCTACGCATTTTAAAAGCATAAATAATATAAATGTAAAGAAAAATCTAAATCCTCTCTCTCAAAGACTAAGTCTCATTGTCAATGTCACCTTACTGGACATCATCCTCGAGCCTTCCTCACCTGGGGCGGGAAAATATTTTTTAAAAAAATAATATAAGTCGAATACTTAATAAAAACCACATCATAAAGTAAACATAATTATAAACACAAGGTTTTTATTTAACTTCAACATTCTTAAGAAAAATTACCTTAAAGCATCCTTAAACATTGATCTTAAGGCTTAAAGAAGTATTCTTTTGCCTCAACCATAGAAAGATAAGCATTTATTTAACCTCAATCATAAATCATTTGTTACCTTAACCTTATCCTCAATAGTCATTTACACACTATTAACCCCCATGTATTAGGGTTGGAGACCTTTGCGATCAATGGTTTTAGCCGTAGCTAGTGGAATAGAACCAAACTTAAGAATGGGTAATCATTAGGTACACCTCCAATTATGCATTCCAGCATTTCCCTTCGTCCCAACCTCATGTTACCTTCCTAAACCTCATATGGTTATTTCATTAACCACATCAAACATATGCAATCATACCATTCATTTTCTTTTCTTTATATTAACATTGACTTACCTTTCATTCTTTAAAATTAATAGTCGTATAATATAATACTTAGTCACATCAGTCATGCAATTCTAAATCATAAAACATCTTTGATCATACATAAAGTTCATAAAAATAGATAACAATGAAGAGCTCATAAATACATATTTATCTTTGTAAAACATTTACAACATAGATATACTTTTGGAAAAAGAAACTTTACAGTTTACTATAAAATTATGTGTAAAGAAAGTACTCCATCGACCTTAGTGGCTAGAACATACAGTGGATCTATGGTTGAGGGTCATGGTGCCATGACGGTGGTGGATGGTGACTCGTTCAAAAATGAGTAGCCAAAAGGCTATCCCAAGTGCAGGAGCGTGTCGCGTAGTAATTAGGAATAAATTCCTAGATCGTCTCCACAGGGAAAGTGCTAAAAATAAACTCGTGTAAAATAATGAAATTATTTACAATGAGAAAATAAAAATAAAAAGTGATGATATTTACAATGGATGAAAGAGTGCAATGAAAAAGAAAATTTACTGGTCGTGAACCAGATTCATTTTTGTTGGCTTTGAGCGTTTTGGATGCAGTGATTAAAAGTAAAGAAATTAACGTGCAAGACAGTGAATTAAAATTGCCAGGAATTTAAATGACTGAAATTTAAAAGAACAAGAAAATTAAATGACATAAAAATAAATTGCAGAAAATAAAAGTGCAGAAAAATAAATGACAGAAATTTAAATGACAATAAATTAAAGTGCAGAAAAATAAATGACATAAATTTAAAGTGCAGAAATTAAAAGTGCGGAAAAATAAATGACAGAAATTTAAAGTGCATAAATTTAAAGTGCGTAAAATTAAATGACATAAATTGAAATAAAAAAAAAATAAAAATAAAGTGAAGACTACAGATAAAGGAGAGGACAGCTCGATAACACAGTTGGTCCATTAGGCTCTCAACTGCATCACCGAACTCCCTCACTTCATCTGCGTTGTCTCCTAAACTGAAAAACTACAACTACTCTATTCTACTACTGGGCGTCTAACATCTGCCACCCTTCTTCGTCTGCTTACAGGCCTTTATATAGGCTTCAAACTGCACTGTGTTTAGTTTAGTCCGTGAACTCCCATGTGCATCTATTCATCTCCCACTACCTTTTGTTTCTTTATTCTCTTTTGTTTCTTCCTTACTTTCCAGCCGACCACTGCTTTATTTCATTTCTTTTTTTCTTTCTTTCATTCTTGCCTTCCAGCCAACCGACTGAGTAGACTTGTTTATTTTTTCTTTCTTCCTTGGCTTTCCTTGCACCTGCTTTACAGCCGAACTCCACTGCCGATTTCTTTTATTCTTCCTTTTGCTTCCACTGCTGCATGCACCTCACCGAACTTCCTTCTTTCTATTTCCAGCTTGCACCGAACTGCAGTGGGCTAGTTTTCTTTCTTTCTCTTTTGTTTGTTCTCTCTTCCAGCCGAAATGCATTGTTCTTCACGTCCGTTTATTTTCTTTTCTTCCTCTCTGCTGCATCGAAACCTCATGCATGTTTATTTTCTTTCTTTTCTTTTTTAAGCTTTCCAGGCCGAAACTGCATGTGCATTATTTTCTTTCTTTCTTTTCTTTCTGCTGCACCGAACCACATGCACTGATCTGTAGTTGTTTACTTCCTTTCTTTTTCTTTCTTTCTTTCTTGCGCCGAAACCACATGCATGCACCGAATAGTTCTGTTTTCTTCTTCTCTGCTGCATGCACCGAAACCGATCACATGCATCAAACTTCACTTTCTTTTTCTTTCATTCGGTTTCCTTTCTCTTTCATTCTTTTTATTTCTTTTTTTTTCTTTCACCATGTTTTCTTTCTGTTTATTTCTCTTCCTCTCTTCCATGTTCCCATGTTTGCTGCGTTTCACTTCCTATCCGAACCTCTCCCTTTCTTTTCTTTTTATTTGTTTTTCTTCCTGCAGGTTTTCGGACTGCTGCGTGACCCGTGTAGAGTTGGATCACCTGCAATAAGAACTGGACGTCGATGGAGAAGCAGTGACTGAAAGAAGTTGTAGTGTTCGGCAGAGCTGGTATTTTGCTCTGTTTTTCGGTGTCAAAACAGGGGACTGGTTTCAGTTGAGCTGTGCATGTGGGCTGCGGCTGAGCATGCTCCGACCGCATGCATGGAGGCTAACGGAGGTGGTGCTAGCTTCGGAAGGTGGTGCTGTGCAGCGTGGTTGGCTGAGGAGGCAGCAGGTGGAAGCCGTGGGTGCTTTCGACGTGCAGGCCGTGCATGGTGCATGCATGAAGTGGTGCTGAGCCGAGGGTGGCTGGGCCGTGCATGGTGGTGGAGAACTGATCGCGCAGGTGCTGCGGTGGTGGAGAGGCGGAGGGCCGCGGCTGCGCAAGCTCGGAACGCATGCATGGAGATTGCATGCGTTCGGTCGAGAGGTTGAAGACGAAGCCAAACGACGTGCAGCTTATCCCAGACGACAGGTCTTTTGGCTTGGACGGCTGAATCAAAGCTTGTAGAAAACGACATGTCGTTTGGCTTACAGGCCAAACGACATGTCGTTTAGCCTGCGCAGTAAATAAAAAAATAAAAATAAAATAAATAAAATAAAATAAAGTAAAATAAAACAAACAGAATAATAATAAAAAAAATAAAAATAAAATTAGAAAAAGAAAATAATTAATTAATTAAAAATTAAACAACAACTAAACTAGAATATTAAAAATGTGTTGTGCATGTGAGACAATAAAATCAAATTAAATCACAAGTTATAAAATATAAGCATAAACTATGCTTTTAATCAATTTAATTTATAACTTGAATTTATTGCCTCTTGATCATTTTTCCATCTAAAATCAATGATAATATGATGAAACAATTAAAATTACATTGATTTTAACTATATAAATTATGCAATAATGCAGCTCAATCAGATGGCATTGTGCTCAGCATATGTGTGAGTGCTCATGTATGTAGTGGTTCAACTCATGGCATGTTGTGAGTGGGTGTGAGGGAAAAGTAAGAAAAATTGCTTATGGCAGTGGGGTGGCACACGGTATGGAAAGGCTAGGTTGTGGTGGCCAAATGAGTGACATGTAGTGAGTGCAAGGGTTTGACACAAATCTTGGGAGGCAAAGTGTTTGTGCTAAATTTTAGGGTTCTATAAATAGGGTTTTGTGGGGAGTAAGTCCAAAAGGGATGAGCGTCTAGTGTTATGACTTAGTGGGGAATCTGAATAGGCTTGGGGTCTTGGACATCCTAAGGTGTTTGACTTGAGGCAGCCCGAAATCTACATGGATGACTATAAATGGATTCGCTGGATTTTGATGAGAACAAATGAAGCAAAACAAAGATAGATAACTTGCCAGGTCAGGTCACCATGTCACCGTACCACATTGAAAAGTGTTGAGAAACTTAATGGGTAAATATTTGGAAGAATAGTTTGATGATATACTAATTTACAGCAAAACCCAAGATCAATATTTGGACCCCTCAACCAATGTATTCAAGGTCCTCCAAGAGAATCAACTGTTTGTGACCTTAAGAAGTGCACATTCATGACTAACTGAGTTGTTTTCTTAGGATATGTTGTGAGTGCAGATGGGATGCATATGGATGAAGACAAGGTGAAGGCTATTCTTAAGTGGCCTATCCCCAAGCTCAATGGCTTAGCCTATTTAGGAGCTCGTTTGCAATTTTAGCACCATCATTGCTTCAATGATGGACATGGTGAAAAAGAAGTTCCATTGGACAAAAGAGGTTGCAATAAGTCTTGAGTTACTCAAGTCCAAGCTAGTTGAGGCTTCAATGTTAATCCTCCCCCACTTTTCCAAGCCTTTCCAAGTAGAATGTGATGCTTCAGATGTTGGCTTTGGAGCTATCTTAATGCAAGAGAAGAGGACAATGGTATGTTTTAATGAGAATCTCAATGATACAAGGCAGAAGTACTCAACTTATAACAATGAGTTGCATGCCAATGTGCAAGCACATCTGCATTGGGAGCAGTATTTGTTTGGAGTCGAATTCATCCTTTACTCTGACCATAAGGCTTTGAGATTTTTAAAGGGGCAAAAGAAGTTAAATTCAAGGCATCCAGGATGGGTTTCATACTTGGATAAGTTCCACTTTGTCTTACAACACAAACCTGTAAGTTATAACAAAGTGACTGATGCATTGAGCCACATTTTGCTCACTACTCTTTCTTTTGAAGTCAGTGGTTTTGAGTTATTACCAATTCATTATGCCTTGGATGTTTTCCTTTCAAAAATCTTGCAAAAGTTGAATAGTGAAAAGAATAAGTGATCAATGGCTACCTCTTCAAAGGAAACCAACTTTGCATTCCCGAATGATCATTGAGGATGTTTGTTATTGAGGAGCTGCATGCTGGAGGCTTATAAAGACACTTTGGAAGAGATAAAATAGATGCTCTTATCAAGCAACAATATTTTTTGCCAGCTATGAAGAATGATGTAGCTAGATACGACCAAAGATGTCTAGCTTGTCAAAGAGTCAAAGGAGTCCAAAACACTGGTTTATACCAGCCAATACCGATCACAAATGCCCCTTGGTAAGATCTCTCAATGGTTTATACCAATCCAAAATACTGGTGTATTTTTGTTGTTGTACATTGCTTTTCAAAGATAGCACACTCCATTCCTTGCAAGAATTCTACGGATGCTTCAAAAATTGCTACCTTGTTTTTTAGAGAGGTGGTACGTTTGCATAGTCCCTAAGACCATCACTTTAGGCCGAGATCTCAAGTTTGTGATTCACTTTTGGTGATCACTTTGGAAGCTTATTGGAAACAAGTTGCAATTCTCAAGTGCATACCATCCCCAAATGGATGGCCAAACTAAAATTGTAAGTAAATCACTTGGAAACTTGTTGAGAAGTTTAATTGGAGAAAATTATAAAAGTTGGGAATTCGATATTTCACATGCTGAGTTGGCATACATTAACTCCATCAACCAATCTACAAAGAAGTCTCCATTTGAAGTTGAATATGGAAAGAGCCTAATCATTTGCTAGAATTTGTGCCTTTGCAAAGCCAAAGCAAGGTTAGTGTGGAGGCTAAAGAATTTGCATAACATCTGAAGTTCATTCACGAGCAAGTTAGAAATCAATTGAAGCAATCCAAACAAAACTACAAGTCCAAGGTGATTTACAAAGGAGAAAATTGGAGTTAAATAAAGGAGATTTGGTCATGGTCTAATTAAGAAATGGAAGGTTTCCCAATGGAACCTACAACAAGCTCAAACAAAGAAAGATTGGTCCTTGCTATATTTTGAATAAGTTGGGAAGATTAGCAAACAACTATGGGAAGAATTGTAACGCCTCGTTCCCGCAAGGGTTGGAGTGTTAATCCTTGTAACTTAAAACTCACATTTCATCAATATATATACAGACTCCAAAATATAAAGTTATCAGAATACTACAAAATCTCTTAATAAAATTCACAAATTCTCAGATATCTTTTATGAGTAATCCACTATGCTTAAATAATCATCTCACCCATACTCCATAATCCTGATCATCCGCTGAATTATTCAAAATTATCTAAAAAATATTTAGAGATAAGAGGTGAGTTAGCAACAACTCAATAAGCAAAGAACATATACTAGTATGCAAACATGAGCATTTACAAAGTTCTGAATGCAGAACAAAATATTTTTGCTTTCAGAATGCAGAATCAGAACACGTTATCAAAAATATCAGAGCGAAAGTTTCAGAAAAATATTTTTATTCAAAGTCTTTTGGTATAACATAACTAACTACCATCATACTAGAACATCATATAACATCAGAGGCCATGTTTAAACCCCTGTGGGAGGGTTGTGCAAATCTCGGTAGCTAACCGAGTAAAAACAAAATGTGAATCTTCCCCTTATTTATTCTTAGAGCCCCGAGTGTGTACACAGGAAAGACCACCAGAAAACCACTTTATTTCCTAAGTGGGTGTACCAGAAACAAAACAGTTGGTACCAACCCAAACAGAAGCCACTATTAGCACTCATGGTTGACTCGTTCGAAAATGAACAGCCCAAAGGCTATCCCAAGTGCAAAAGCGTGTCGCGTAGTAATTAGGAATAAATTCCTAGATCGTCTCCACAGGGAAAGTGCTAAAAATAAACTCGTGTAAAATGGTGGAAATATTTACAATGAGAAAATAAAAATAAAAAGTGATGATATGTACAATGGATGAAAGAGTGCAATAAAAATAAGATTTTACTGGTCGTGAACCAGATTCATTTTTTGTTGGCCTTGAGTGTTTTAGATGCAGTGATGAAAAGTAAAGAAATTAAAGTGCAAGACAGTGAATCTAAATTGCTGAAAATTAAATGACTGAAATTTAAAAGAG
The DNA here is from genome assembly GCA_029856935.1 of Cyclocarya paliurus. Classification (NCBI taxonomy): domain Eukaryota; kingdom Viridiplantae; phylum Streptophyta; class Magnoliopsida; order Fagales; family Juglandaceae; genus Cyclocarya; species Cyclocarya paliurus. The sequence continues at coordinate 14,007,945 of CM056955.1, forward strand.
CAAAAAAATTAAATGACATAAAAATAAATTGAAGGAAATAAAAATGCAAAAAAATAAATGACAGAAATTTAAATGAGAATAAATTAAAGTGCAGAAAAATAAATGACATAAACTTAAAGTGCAGAACTTAAAAGTGCAGAAAAATAAATGACAATAATTTAAAGTGCAGAAATTTAAAGTGCAAGAAAATAAATCATCATAAATTAAAATGAAAAAAAAATAAAATTAAAAATGGAGACTACAGATGAAGGAGGATAGCTCAGTAACAACAATTGGTTCTCAACTGCATCACCGAACTCCCTCACTCCATATGCGCTTTCTCCAAAAATGAAAAACTACAGACTAATCCTAAGCTATTCTACTGGGTGTCTAACATCGACTGCCATTTCTCTGTCTGCTTACAAGCCTTATATAGCCATCAAAAAGGCCACTGCATTCGCTTAGTCCTTGACCTTGTCCCCACTGAGAAAAATATTCCGTTTGTCGCTGGCCCTTGCGTCTGTCTTGTTTCCCATATGCAGAAATCTCACTTCTTTCTTTATTCTTCTTTTTCTTTCAGCTTCCTTTTTCTTTCATTCTTTTTTTTTTCTTTCGGCTTTCTTTAACAATGCATCTACCATCTTTTCTTCTTCTTCTTCTTATTCCATCTGCTTCTTCGTCTGTCACTGGCCCATGTCCTCCACTGCCGAAAGTTGTTGTTCTATTTCTCAAACCGAAAGCAACGCATGCTGCATGTGCTTTACTCTTCTTTCCCTGCGCCGAACTGAGTGGAGACCGAAAGTTTGCATCCAGTTTTATTTTCATTTCTTTTTTTTTCATTCAGCTTGCTTTCCAGCCGAACTGCACGTAGTTTCTTTCTCTGTTTTTTTTTGTCTGCTTTACAGCCTAACTGCTCCGAATCCTCTGTATTTTTCTTTCTTTTCGGCATCTGCATGTTGCTTCTTATTCTATGGAAAGCAAAAGCCGAATGCTATTGTGTTTTCGTTCGTTCCAGCTTACTGCCAACCAACCCCGTGAAACCGAGGCTTCCTCCACGTGGATTTGCTGCTACTTTGTAAAACGAAAGCTGCATGCATTATTGCTCCAGCTGGTCCCGTGTGAATGGAGAGCATCTGTCTCCACCATGTCGTGTCTTCCACTGATTATTTCTTCCAGCCGACAGTAAGTATGATGAAAACCAAATGTGAGTTGCGGCTTTTTCGTGGTTTCGTCATGGTCTGTCCCACAGAGAAACAAGTGATCTTCCAGCAGAAAGTGGAGGAGGTTGGAAACGAGGTGCTGCTTAGCTTGGTGGTTTCGGTAAATGGTTCGTCCGAGGCAACGGCTCTTGGCCGTGTATGGAGGTGTTCATGCTTGAGTGGTGGTTCCAGGGAGAAGCTTGGTGGTGTTGAATGGTGGCGTGGAGGAGCTGCCAAACGCATGCAAGGAGTTTGCGTGCACTGTACATGGCTGGACGAAGGTTGAAGATGACGGGAACGACTTGTCGTTTTTGTCAAATGACAGGTCGTTCACCTCAGACGGCAGATTCAAATCACGTGCAAAACGACATGTCGTTTTCATTAGACGGCATATTCAAATCCCCTGAAAAACGACATGTCGTTTGGTCCCTGCGCAGAAAATCAAAAATAAAATAAAATAAAAATAAAATAAAATAAGACAGACAAAATAAATAATAATTACATAAAAAATAAAACTAAAAAAATAAAATAAATAATTAAATAAAAATTAAACAAAAACTAAACTAAAATATTAAAAGTGTGTTGTGCATGTGAGGAAATAAAATCAAATAAAATCACAAGTTATAAAAATAAGCATAAACTATGCTTTTAATCAATTTAAATCACAACTTGAATTTATTGCCTCTTGATCATTTTTCCATCTAAAACTAATGATAAAATAATAAAACAATTAAAAATATATTGGTTTTAAGTGTATAAAATATGCAATAATGCAGCTCAATCAATGGTTGGTCAAACAGATCACCATCCACAAACCAAATCCAGATTCAGAATGTCATGTCAAAAGTTTTCAAAAATCACATCATATCATATTAAAGTACACAATATCTTCAGAACAAAACAGAATCAGATCACAAAATATAATTTATGCACAAAATTTCTTACTCGCTCTCTTTTGCACAGTTCAGAAACAAAATGCCAGAAAATAAGCTCATGTCTACACTAATCATACTAGAAAATACTTTATTCTTATATAGAATTTCATGCGTAATGTAGAAACAAATAATTGAAGTTATTTTGGATTTCTTTTCATAACAAAACATGCATATTGCCAAAAGGGACCTCAGTTCATTTTATTTTATACAAAATCTAGCATAGGAACCCCGCTTACCTGAACTTCTTAACTTATCGGAAATTCTCCACAGCAGTTCTGAACGAAAATCAATCGTCACCTATAAAATTTTCATGTACTTCCGTAAATTATCAATCAACCATGTATGTCGATATTTAAGCCTAGAATACTAAAATACCTATTTTTTTCAAAACTCTAAAATTCTCATAACCGAGTGTCTTAAAACATTACTCTCCATACTCATCGATGACCACTTAACCTTTCAAATAATACATTTTAAAAAAATATTGGTCGTCAAAATTTCGTTCAAACGACTTAAAATAAAATTTTAAACAGTTGAAAATACAATTAAAACTTCATTTATTCTCTTATATGTAAGAAAGATAGTTCAAGAAGAACCAATGGTATTCTAGAGATTTTGCAATGGCAGCTTGGGATCTTTTAAAAACAAACTAGAATTTAATCGAAAAGGTTTCTTGGAAGCTACACAACTTAAAAAGGACTTAATGGTAGTTTAGTAATCAAAGGAAAGCTTGCATGCAATTGGGAAGGACCGAAAACGGAAAAATATAAGAGGATAATAGGCTTACATGAGAAGAAAATCGTGCGACCTGAGCACTCCGTCTAATATGACGTTGGGCATGGAGCAGAGAGACGCGGTGGCAAGAGGCTAGGCGAGGCAGCTGGGGTGGTTTTGGTAGTGTGATAGGCAATTAAGCAATGAGAGAGAGAAAGCAACCGTGAAGGAACAAATATGGGGGAGTAAAAATAGGGTTCATCAGCTCTCTATGAAGATGGCTGCCAGTCTCGTGTGGGCTGGACACGAAGGAGGTTCTGGTGGTGCATGGTGGCAAAGGGAAGAGGCATTCAGGATGTTTTGTTCAGGATGTTTTGTTGGGCATGTTTATAAGCAATGAACAATCATTTCTTGTAGAATCGGTTTTATGAGATAAGTTAGGCCTATGAATTTCTTCATGGTATCAGAGCCTACCACAGGTTAAATGGTGGCTCACACTACTTACCCCGTAACAAGGACCAAAAAAAATATTGGCCTACACGTGATGGGGGTGTTGAAGAATAATCTCACATTGCCTGTGGATAAGTTCTTAGGCAAGTTTATAAGTAATGAGCAATCCTCTCTTATAGAGATGAGTTAGGCCCATGAATTTCTTCATACTCTATGAGATGAGTTAGGCCCATGAATTTCTTCATACTCTATTTTTTGTATAGAAAATAGAGTATTCCAAGGGGTTGGGGATGATTCACGGTTTCACAAGGGGCTAGGCAAAGGCAAGTGGCTTCTGTTGTGCAAGGGGAAACTCGTATGGGGTGGTTTCTGTTCGGCTGAGTGCACACGGGCGTTGGTTTTTTCTGATGCAACAACGCCATGGAAAGTGACGCCAAGTTGCATCTCAAGCTGAGCTAGCTCGTTTGCAGTAGTGGAATGGTGGTTGAAGAGGGTAGCAGTGGCTGGAACTTGGTGGCTATGGAAGAAGAACCAAAATATCATAGGGTGGAAAACTGGGTTGTGTGCATGAGTTTGGTGCTGCCTGGACGTGGAGGCATGGGGGAGCTAATCGTGCAGCAGCCCTAGCTTGGGGAAGGAGACGGCAACCCTATTCTAGTTTTCTTCATGCACATAGGATGTGTATATATAGGTGATTGAAAGACCAAAATAAAACCCTAGAGATGAGAGTGGCGTGCATGCATAGGCATAAAACGAACGTGAAACTGTGAAGAACTTGGAGTCTGAAGAAAGGTAACACGGGCTTGGGCTTTTTCAATTAATTATAGGCCTCGACTCAATCTCTAAAAATAATACAATTTGTCTTAGAAAATTATCTCAGCCCTTAAAAAGACTTTTTTTTCTTTAACCTAAATATCAAACCCACAAAAAATCATAGTACACCGAAATAGAGATTTTAGACCCATAATCTATTTAAAAAAAAACTATTTGAAGACTCAAATGGGCTTTTCGTACATAAAAATCTAATTTTTTTTTTAAAACAACTTGGCACTGGACCCGGGTGTTACAAGAATTGACTTGCAACTTGACGGCATGTTCTCTTGAGTAAGAGGGAAATAATGCAGTAGCACATATGTTGATGTGGCACAGTGACATGGCAACCTGACTTGGCAGTTGAGGTGGCATATGCCATGTGTGCTGGGAAAAATCTAAAGTGGGCAGTTATTTATTTTAAATTTTGAATGTAGGCATTTATGCGTCTTGTATGGGGTGTTAGACATAGGAAATAGTTAAGCACTTAATATTTATAACTAATGAATGTTGTTTAAATTATTTACTAATACATTGGAAAGTTGTATTTGGCCTTAAATAATGTCTCCTACCATTAAACATATACTTTCTATGTAAACACAAGGAAATGGTCAAAATAAATAGATAATTTTGAGTTTAAAACTCTTGCAAATTTTGCATTTGAAATTGAGTTCATCTCCTTCTTCCATCAAGTGTTTGACAGTGTTGAGTGACATCCTAGGTTATCTATCTTTGTGTGAGCGTTTGGAAGATGTGTGAGCAACATCCAATTTTGAAAGTGTTGAGCGACATCCCAGGTTATCTATCTTTGTTTTCCTTCTTTTGTTCTCTCATCAAAATCCACCAAATCCATTTGTATTCATCCTTGTAGCTTTCGAGCTGCATCAGCTCAGCCCTAGTGGGCTTGGGCTTAGTTCTTGAGCTAAATCAAAAGTTTACTTTCTAAAAATATAAAAATCATAGTTCTAGTGTGACCCTACCTTTCCTAATTTAGAAACTTGAAGGCTTTTTTTTTTGTTTGTTTGAAAGGAATAATATATTCATTAAGTAGAGACCAAATCTTCAATACAGTTTAAAATGTCCTCTAGTTCAATGAGTACATCATCAATAACTTGAGCATTTTTAGCTAAGACATGAGCTATCACATTGGTAGCTCTTGGTACAAATTGGACAGACCATGATTCAAAATTGTTTAAGACGATCCTAGTTTCCATTGAGATCAGACCAGTCAAAGACCAGTTGGCAACATTATCAGTAAGATGTTTCACTATCTGCTATGCATTTCCTTCAAGGATGATGTTTTTGGCTAAGAAGGTAGCTTGTTGAGCAGCATAGGCTTTTGCAAGGAGGGGTTCGGGGTATAATGGTTGCTTTATCCTCATTGTTGCTTTAAAATTCCCTTGCCAATCTCTGATAGTCACTCCTATACCACATGTGCAGGATAGTTTTGGTAGATTTGCTACCTAGTTCACCTTATAGATGTTTTGAGGAGGGGCTTCCCAAGGTGGCGCTGGATTCTCTACCACAAGAGAAGGGTTTGGTGAATGGATGGCCAGAATTTGCAGTTCTTCTATCTTTTGTTTTGACTGAGAGGATAGAGTGAGTGGATTGGTGACGATTTGCTTGAAAATAAACTCATTCCTCCTCTTCCAAATCTTCCAAATTACTACTGTAAATTCAACTAAGTGAGCTTCCTTCATCTCAGCCAGCATTTTGAGTGCCATTGTTTTGAATTATGAGAAATATACTACCTACTTCTGAAATTGGATTGAGCAGTGGCTCTAAACATCATTGTCTGAGGGGCACTCCCAAAAGGCATGCTCAATTGTTTCCTTGACCTGGGTGCAAATGGGACAGTTTGAGTCTTCTATTACTCTTCTCTGTTTTAGGTTAGCTTTGGTAGGTAAGGCATTGTGGCAGGCCTTCCATAGGAAGAGTTTTTCTGCATTGGTAAGAGGGAGCTTCCATAATCTTCCCCATTTTTCTGTTGTAGTGGTAGAGTAGGAAGATTGGCCTTGAGTTGATCGGTGGAGAGTAATTTGCAGAATGCTAAATGTAGGCACTGCTAACAGAAAATATACCATCCTTGGTTCCTTGCCACCTTAATTTGTCAGGTTTGCCACAGATAGTGATAGGGATTAACATAATTGCTTTTGCATCAATTTTAGAAAATTGTGACTTCAAGATTTCTGTTTTCCAGGACAAAGTTGTATGATCAATCAGAGAGGCTACGAAGGCCTCAGGGTCTAAATCCTTGGGTTTGCTTTGGATCATGAATGATGAGGGACAGGGAAGCCATCTATCCTTCTAGATTCTGGTTTGCTTGCCATCTCCAATCCGCCATATTAAGCCTGATTCCAGTAGGTTTTTGGCAGCATAGATACTTCTCCATATATAAGATGCATTCCTTTTGATTTTGGCTTGAAGGAAATTGCCATAGGGATAATATTTTGCAAAAAGAATCTTGGCAGCTAGGGACTAAGGATATCAAACCAATCTCCATCCCTGTTTTGCTAACATGGCCAAATTGAAAAATTCCAGGTCCCTGAAACCTAGACCACCAGTTATTTTTTAGCATCTCATTTGGTTCCAAGAGCACCAATTAATTTTTCCTTTGTCTTCTTGGTGACCCCACCAATATTGTCTGATTAGCCTGTTCAGTTCCTCGACTATGGCTTTAGGTAATTTGAAGACTTCCATGCTATATGTTGGGATGGATTGGAGGACTACTTTGATGAGAATCTCTTTACCTACTTGACTCAGGTGCTTCATTTTCCATTTACTAATTTTGCCTCTCACTCGATCAATGATACTTTTGAAGCCTTTGAGTTTGTCCCTCCCTAGCTAGGTTGGTAAGCCCATATACCTGTCATAGGGTTGAGAAGATTGTATACCTGCAACTGCTAGGATGAGATCTTTTGCTCCCTTTCTTGTGTTTTTGCTGAAAAAGATGGAGGTTTTATCTTTGTTGAGTTTTTGGCCTGAGCCTTGTTCATATTTCTCCAGTAAAAAGAGTAGTCTACACCATTCTAGAGGGTTGGCCTTGCAAAATAAGAGACAATCATCCACAAAGAATAAGTTGCTAACATGCATGCCAAACCTGCCAATATGGACTCCTGTGATTGCTCCTTTAATTTCAGCTTGTTGGATTAGTTTGCTTAGACTCTCAGCACATAGGATGAACAGGTATGGGGATAGAGGATCACCTTATCTGATGCCTCTAGAAGGAGAGAAAGGGGTCTGTGGAATGCCATTGAGAAGGATTGAATATGACACAAAATTTACATAGTTCATGATGGTATTGATCCATTTTGAGAAAAACCCCAATTTAGTCATCATAGCTGCTAGAAAAGGCCATTCGAGTCTGTCATAGGCTTTACTCATATCCAACTTAAGTGCCATTTGTCCCTCTTTACCTTTCAACAGATTTCTCATTGTGTGCATTGTTTCAAAAGCTATGATAGTATTATTTGTTATTAGTCTGCCTGGGACAAAGGCACTTTGAGATGGAGAGATGAGCTGAGAGAGATGAGGTTTCAGTCGATTGGCAAGGACTTTTGCCAGAATCTTATAACTGACATTGCAAAGAGAGATTGTTCTGTATTCTAAAACTTTGAGGGGAAAATTCTTCTTTGGGATTAAAGCAATGTGGGTAGCATTGTAGTCCCTAGGCCAAACATCAGAATTGAAAGCTTCAAGAACAACTAAGTAGGTTCTGTGGCCTACAATCTCCCAGTACTTTTGGTAAAAAATGGCGGGGAATCCATCTGGTCCTGGGGACCCTAGACCATTCATGCTAATGATAGTTTGTTTAACTTCTACCATAGTGATTGGTTTGGTGAGGGAGACATTCATATCACCCAAGACTACTATTTCCACATCTTCTAAGCATCAGCAATAAGTTTAGGCTGGGAGGTGGTAAAGAGATCTTTAAAGAAGAGGTTAAATAATTCACTAACCTCCTCTGGCTTGGTTGCAGTAAAGCCTGAGTCATTGGAGATTTTTTTGATGGCATTTTGTTTCTTTCTTTGGGAAGCACACATGTGGTAGAATTTGGTATTCCTATCTCCTTCCTTGAGCCATGTTTGCTTAGCTCATTGTTTCCATTTAGTGTCCTCTTCTTCGAGTAACTTGTCCACTTCAACCCAAAGTTGGTTTATCTCCCCATTGCCTCTTCCTGTGTTAAGCTCTTGGAGCTGTTTGATTTGAGAGGGCTTAGAGTTGATTTGTTGCTTTTGGTTTTTGAAGAGATTCTTGCTCCATATCTGCAAGTAATCCTTACATCTACTGAGGCTAGCTAAAAGTTCCATCATCTTTGAGGACTGGTTTGGTGTATCATCCCAGGCCTTCATTATCAGGTCTCTACATTCTGTTCTGGAGATCCATTGAGCTTCAAATATGAAGGGCCTAGTGTATTTTTCACCAACTCCTGGGCTTGGATCAGATGATAATAAAACGGGACAATGGTCTGAACATTGAGCAGTTAAGGTAGTTACACTGCTATTTGGAAAAAGGTTGAACCATGGCATGTTCCCTAAGGCTCTATCCAGCTTTTCTTTGGTGAATTGAGCTTCATCTCTTCTATTGCTCCAGGTAAAGTGATCCCCCTCGAACTGAAACTCATTAAGGTCACAATCCTCGATTGCAGCTCTGAAATTCTCCATCATTCTGTATGGTCTTTCTGTAGCACCCAATTTCTCAAATTGGAAGCATATTTCATTAAAATCACCAAGACAGATCCAGGCTTGGTTTGAAGAAGGTTTCAATGCTCGCATTAGGTCCCACTTGCTTGCTCTTTTGTGTGCCTTAGGGTAGCCATAGAAGCCTATGAGTATAAGTGCCTGGTGACACTTAGGGATGACGACCTCTACTGAGATGTGATATCTAGTGTAGGAAATCAGATTGACATCAAGGTCTTCTTTCCATAGCAAAGCTATACCTCCACTAAGACCTTTGCTGTCAACTATGAAACTACTGGAAAAACCACATTACTAGCTAATTTGTTCCACCTTATGTCTGTGGCACTTTGTTTCCATTAGGAAGACAAACTGTGGGCTCTTGTGATACACCAAATGGTGTAGTTCCCAAACTGTTCGAGGAGTCCCAAGCCCTCAACAGTTCCAGCTGAGGCATTTCATTGTGGTTGGTGGGGCTGCCTTGCAGCCACCACCTGATTAGTTGAGTAGGTTTGAGCCTCAACATAGCCTAGGATTTTGGATTTCTTGACACTGAGAGATTGAGAGCTAGGATCCAGAGAGTTTTGAGAGGCCAACCTCTTGGTTCCTCCTATTGTGATCAAATCCTTTCCTGGAGTTATGGAGGATGCTTCATGGGCCAGTCTCTTCCATTTGGCTTTCTTCGAATTCGTTGGTGTTGTAAAGTGGAAACTGAGGTTGCTTGGGTCATGTTCCATCTCATCCACTAGAGATGGGGGGTCAGATTTAGAGAGTGGGTCTAAAGCACTAGAATCCAATGGGGGGTTGGAGACTTTTGATAGTGCTATTCTCTTTACAGAAAGAGGAATCATATTTTCTTAGCCTGATGTAGTAGGAGGAATAAATTTATCCGAGGGGTGGAAAGGGACTGACCTTTTGAAATTGCAAAGGTGGGGGTGGAGGGACAATTGGTGGTGGTGGGGACCATGACAGGAGTCAAAGGGATTCTAGTGTGAGGATGGTGCTCGAGGGGTAGGAGGATTCTGTTTCAAGTGCGGGGTGAATAAACATAGAGGAAAAGGTTGCCATCTGTTCAAACAGGATGATCACATGCAGCAGCAATATGGCGCCTGGCTGAAGACTAGACCTGCCAAAACCAGTGTTAAGGATTCCAAGAGGTATGGCACCAATCCTGGAGCAAGACAACCAAGGGAAACTTCTAGTCAACAAACTACAATGGTAGAGAACGGTACCACAGGCAGTGGCAAGGCTACTATGGTGGAGGAGCAACCACCAGATCAGAATCCTCCTACAGTCCAACAGACATCAACCACGAAGTTGATAGCTCAAGCCAACGGTCAATAGGTTCTTTGCCCAAGCTGTGAAAACATGCAGTTTTCAACTAACGATTAAGATCGAGCTAGCTCGACATTATTAAGGTTGCCGTGCACCATTGAAGGGGCTAGAAAATGTAGACATTCCAATGAAAAATCAACCATGACTAATTAATGGGCATCATGTCCTTTGCATTGACTAGAGGGTCTAAAAATGCATTAATGGAGTAAGTAGTCTAGTCCGATCGATGAATTTGATAAAATGGATATGATACAGTTAATGCCTTGTATATATATTACTTTAAAATATTAGTCTCAATTAATCTTTAAAAGATGTAAATTTAAAAATGCAGATAAAAAATCCAATGTTAGTGCTCTAAAAGGACTTACAGCAAAGCAAAAACACTACGAAATTCTCATCGGTATATGACTGGCAAATCCAAATAGTACTAATTTAATGGTACAGGAAGAAGAATACCAAGCGCACTAATTTGTGAGATGATGTTTGGAATAAGGCCAGAAAATCTGAGTCTTTGAGGATCCATCCATCCCTATATACGAAACATCATAACTTTTGAATTAAGCTGAATAACCTACAATTAAATTATAATAAATATTTTAGATACAAATAAATTACATAAAAGTAATTTTATAAATTAATTTTATTATAAAATAGATCAAATAACAATCATGTCAATTTATAAATTATTTTCATATAATTTCTTTATAATTATAGTAGTTATCTTAAATTATAGACTTTTTTCAGTGCTTATACTACACGAAGTGGATAAACTCAAGCCGACGGCCAATAGGTTCTTTCCTCAATAGCAGGGTCACCATCGTTCATGTGGAAACATGCAGTTTTCAACTAACAAGACCGAGTTAACTCGACATTAAGGTTGCCGTGCACCATTTAAGGGGTTAGAAAATGTAGATATTCCACTCAAAATCAACCACAACTTTTAATTAATGGGCATGTCTTTTGCAACCTCCATTACATGTGATCAACAACCTTATCATGACATGTTTTAATTAAGGACGAGACACAAGCCCTCGTGACCACAGTAGGATTTCTTTTTATAATTTTATGACATGTTTTAAAATATTCAACTATTTTTTAAATTAAAAATCTTTTATTATTTTTAAAAATAAAATAAAAATTAAAAAAACACTTCACTAATCATTAAGTAAAAAAACTTAAAAAATTAATGACATATTTGGACAGTACCACCAAAATTCTTAAAACTTCTCAAAATGTTTTATAATTTCATTATTTCTGAAATATTATTCAAATACAAAATATTTTTAAGATAATAGGTTTACAAATTAAATACAATAAATAGTCTCCAATCATCATCTTAATTCTCATCATCCTCTCATCATTCTATGATTTGGTATTAGATAATAGGTTTACAAGTGAAATATAATAAATAGTCCCCAATTATCTAATGTCACATCATTAGCTTTCTACAGTCTTGATTTTAGACGCTTGGTTGTAGAGTACAAGCCAGATTGGGGTTTGGAAAATAGTTTTCTAGAATTGGCAGTCTTTCCACATTAATTTTACCGCACAAGTCAATGCTGGCAACAACGCGCAAACCACCCTCTCCCCTCCCTCCCTCTTTGGCTACAATCTCTTTTAAACATCAGTCTCACTTGTTAATCCTCAATTTGGCTGCTCCAACAAGTTTCCTGATGCTTTATTTTGTGTGCAGGTTTAGCATTGCCTTGGCAGCAAATCCCAACATTACCACAGATCAATCTGCTCTTCTTGCCTTGAAAGCTCATATTTCTTTTGATCCCCAAAATCATTGGACAAAAAACTGGTCTACTAATACTTCCGTTTGCAATTGGGTAGGTGTCATCTGTGGTTCTAGACATTACCGAGTCATGGTCTTAAACCTTTCTTTCATGGGCCTTGTAGGTACCATTCCTCCCCATATTGGAAACCTTTCATTTCTTGTGAGCCTAAGCATCGGAAACAATAGTTTTCATGGCTCAATCCCAATTGAGTTGTCTCATCTTACTCGGTTGAAATTCTTTGACTTTAGATACAATGAATTCAATGGAGCAATTCCATCACAGATGGGATCGCAAAATAAACCTAGAATAATGTATCTTAACCATAACAATTTCATAGGTACTATTCCACCATCTTTGTCTAACATATCTTCTTTGAAAGCTATTAGTCTTGGATTCAATCAACTTTTAGGCACCATACGTTCCTCTATCTTCAAGATATCTTCCTTGCAAGAAATTTATCTTGGAGCGAACAAGCTTTCAGGACCGATGTCCTCCATTTTCTTCTACATATTTTCACTACTAATCATTGAACTTGGCGACAATATGCTATATGGTGGACTATCTACACATATGTTTGATCATCTTCCTAATCTACAGTATCTTTCTATTTATCGTCCGAAAATAGGGAATTTAACTATGCTTACAAAGCTATACCTTGATGACAACAACTTTGAAGGTATGTTTAGTCGGCTATCAACCTCCAATATATAGTTATCCTTTTTGTTCAAATTCAAACATTAGCAAATTCTATATTTATTGACTAATAAATTTACAGGAAGACTACCCCCAGAAATAGGGAATTTAACTACGCTTACAGAGCTATACTCCTTCAACAACTTTGAAGGTATATATTCCTAGTCTTATTTGAAACAATTTACACAGATAAGGCAATTGATTTAGTAGACATGTTTTCAAATTTACTTCGAAGGTATGATTGTATGGTCTTATATGAGTCAATTGCATCGATACCATTTTTGATTTAGTATACATGTTCTATGATCATCTTTGATTGAACAATTAATTTCAATTTGAAGTACAAAATGCTTTGTTCTCAATATATTGAAACTAGAAGATTTCAACAAATCTGGTAACAAAATCACAAGACGACCTAGAAACATTCATAACAATTTGTGACACCTCCATGGTATAATTTGAACTGGGAGAGGAGCTAGAATTCATCCTGAAATGTGCTAGCCCAGCCCTAAGCCTGATATTTGAGGTCATCGTTATTTTCTTACTGCTAATTATGAGTATTCTAGGTTCATTATATCTACTTAATTTATCATCTTGAATAGAAAATACCAATGACTATTGATCATATTGTGATAGGTTTAATACCATATCAAATTGGTAATCTGCAAAATCTAGAGGTTTTTGAAATTGGAGTCAATGGTTTTTTTTCGTACAATTCCATTTGGGATCTTCAATATCTCAACAATAAGATGGATTGGAATGTCATTAAATAACCTATCAGGGCATGTTCCATCAAATATGGGTCTCTTCCTTCCAAATCTTCAACGACTTGTTCTTTGGGGAAATAAACTGAGCGGAACAATTCCCAACTCTATCTCTAATGCTTCACAGCTTGCTCTCTTAGACTTATCATGGAACTCATTCTCGGGCTTAATTCCAAAATCGCTGGGAAATTTAAGATTCCTCCAGCGGCTCAAACTAAATTTCAATTATTTGACAGTTGAATCTCCAGAATTGAGTATTTTCTCCTATTTGTCCAATTGTATAAATCTCGTTGGTTTATTTTTGAGCAAAAATCACTTGAATGGCTTCCTTCCCAAGTCCATTGGAAACCTCTCTCTTTCTCTTCAAATAATTCATCTAGATAATTGCAAACTTAAGGGTAGCATTCCAATAGAGATCGGGAATTTAAGTGGTTTGACTACGTTGACCTTATCCAACAAAGAATTGAGAGGACTTGTTCCAACCACAATAGGAAGCTTGCCCATGCTCCAAGGTTTGGGCCTTGATGGTAATAGACTAAAAGGAACCATACCACCAGAACTATGTTATCTAAGGAGCTTGTTTGAATTATCTTTAGTCGGTAATGATCTATCTGGACACATTCCTAGATGCATAGATAAGATGACTTCACTAAGAGTTCTCTACTTAGGCTTCAATCAATTAACTTATGTGATTCCATTGAGCTTGTGGAGGCTTACAAATCTCTTGGAGGTTGGCTTCTCATCCAATTCTTTAAGTGGCACTCTTTCATCTGAGATTGAGAAAATGAAGGTTTTGAGGATATTAAATTTGTCAAGAAATCAACTATCAGGTGATATCCCCAAAACAATTGGTGGTCTCAAAGATTTGACTAATCTCTCCTTGGCAATAAATCGACTACAAGGCTCAATTCCTGTATCTTGTGGTGAATTTGTAAGCTTGGAGTTCTTGGATCTTTCCGATAACAAGGCTCAATTCCTGTATCTTGTGGTGAATTTGTAAGCTTGGAGTTCTTGGATCTTTCCGATAACAATTTATCTGGAGAGATTCCCAAGTCCTTAGAAGGACTCCATTACCTCAAATATCTAAATCTGTCATTCAATAAACTACAAGGAGAAATTCCCACAAGTGGACCATTTCTAAACTTCTCAGCTGCATCATTTATGTCAAACAATGCACTTTGTGGTGCAACTCAATTGAAAGTTCCCCCATGTGAAGAAGGTGATCCTCGCAAAAAGAAGACAACATGGCCACATATGCTAAGGTATGTATTGTCAGCAATTGGGTTTATAATACTTGCAGTGACCCTTGAATTTGCTTGGGAAAGATAGAAAAAGAAGAATCCAAAATCTCCTGCTCAAGTAGATGTGTACCCTCTACTTACACGGAGAAGAATTTCTCACCAACAACTTGTACAAGCAACGAATGGATTCAGCACTAATAATTTACTTGGTGAAGGGAGATTTGGGTCTGTATAACAAGGAACACTTTCAGATGGGATGAATATTGCAATCAAAATTATGAACTTGCAAGTGAATGGGGCATTCAAAAGTTTTGATGCAGAGTGTAAGGTGCTATGAAATATTCGTCACCAAAATCTAGTCAAAATCATCACCATTTGTAGCAATATTGACTTCAAACCCTTGTATTGGAAGACATGCCTAATGGAACTTAGAGAAATGGTTGCACTCTCAATATCACTATCTAAATATCTTACAAAGGCTAAATATCATGATTGATATCGCATCAGCATTAGAATACCATCATCATGGTTATTCAACAGTAATTATTCATTATGATCTGAAACCTAGCAATGTCTTATTAGATGAAGAAATGGTTGCACCTGTTGCTGATTTTGGCATGGCCAAACTCTTAGATGATAGGGACTCTATGATGCAGACCATGACTCTTGCTACTTTCGGGTACATGGCACAAGGTAAATTTTCAAACTTTTCCATTTCAAATTGCATGTTCATCCTTCTACTCATTCACATGCAATTATATATCTTTTGAGTCCAGAGCAATATATATATATATATATATATATATATTGAGTTTTGATCTACAAGCACAAGTTTTTCTTTTTCTTTTCAGATTTGTTTGTTCACTATTATAAAATAAGAAAGTATATATGATGAGTTAGAATGTTTTGAAATTTGAAAAGTAGTATTTCTTTTTATATTTTGTTTGGAAGTTTGTGAAAATTTGAAATTGAAAAATGTTTTGGCTTGAGAGGAAATATATGAAAATATTCAAGAACACGTGTTCCCAAACTATCTCTTAGCATAGTCTTATAATAGCGAGGGATTTTTCACAATGCCACTCTTACACATTTATATAGTCTTGGGTAAACTAGTTTGGAAGATTTTTTTCTGTTACCGAGTCTTTTGATTATGAAAAATGCTTGATATAAAAAATATAAAATGATATGGTTTATATAATATGTTATATTATAAAATATTTTTTATTATAAAGTAGCTATGACGTATTACATTAAGCTAGATAAGTGAATTGCATTATAGATGTAACACTCTAATTATTCCCTCCATCTTGTAGTTGTCTCTTTCATGTAGCAGTCTCAGTAGTCTAGCGTTGCTGGGTATTAATCATCTACTTTCTAACTTTTGTGGGCTTTTTCCTTTAAGAAGAATAGAAGATGCTTTCTCCTTTCATTGTATGTGCTTTATTACACTTATTTGGGCTTCAGGAATCTTGCATTGGGTTGTGGTCATTATTTGGCTCAATCCATCCTCACCTACTTTTAAACTAAATAAAAAGGATGACGAAATCGAAGAATAATCATAGCTTCTTAGTTCCAAAGCAAAGCAAACTCTTACGAGTTACATAAAAAAGAATCCAGGAAACATTGCAGAGTTGCTTCACAAAACAAGCATCCATGTAGAAGCAATTTTGGCAATGAGATTCATTTTAAAACGCAACTAATTAGAGGTATCCATGTTCTCTTTTTCTTCTCTCTTTTCATGTAAAGCATGAACTTTTTGCATCTGTCTGATTCATTTCTTTTCTATTTCTTTGAATAAACTACAAGAAAAATTATATTTATTGTCACAGAGTGTGCAAGTGCCATGTATTCTTTTTTCGAAAAATAAGTAATAAATATGAGACCTACGTAAAAAAATAGTTTTTTAATAATAAATCTTTTTTTCAAAATAAATGTATAGCAAAACTCATAACTATATCTAGCATTATTGAAATTATAAAATTGATTCATTTATGTGCATAGTCTATACATGACGTGTCACAAAATGGAGGCAACACATGCGTATGATTAGTCAACAAATTTGTGGATGCATCACATGAGTGTATCCCAATCTTTATATTTATTTGGTTTTTGGCCCATTATTCAAGGTGCAAGGTATGCGATTTGGCCTTTATATAATACACAATTAGTAAAAGAAAATTGTGAGTAGTTAAATTCAAAAAAACAAAAAATAAGAGAAAAATTCTATCATTATTCATGTAATCTTTCACATGGCTACGCTAACATGCCATAGGTGATAAACGGCAATCATATGATATGTATGCATTCTATGTGATTAAGATGCATTATTACATATTTTATATAGTTAAAATCAATACATTTTTAATTATTTTATTATTTTATCATTGATTTTTGATGAAAAAATTAATTAAGAGGCATAAATCCAAGTTGTGATTTAAATTGATTAAATAGCATAATTTATGCTTGATTTTAATACTTGTGATTCAATTGTGTAATATTTCTTCCATGCGTAGCATACCTTTAATATTTTATTCTTCTTTTTTTTTTCTTCTTCTAGTTTTGTTTTATTTTATTTTTTATTTTTTGCTTTTATTTATTTATTTTTGTTGTTGTTGTTGTTTGTCTATTTTTATTTTTATTTGTTTTTGTTTTTCAAGCCCCTCCAAAACGACATGTAGTTTTTGTCTAGACAAAAACTACATGTCGTTTTGGTCATCTTCAACGTCCAGCACAATGAACACTGTCGTACGTCCAACTGCCCCTCCACCCAGCCACCATTCAAAGCCAACCTACATCACCAAGAGCCACCGTGTAGCCTCCTCCAGCAACACTGCCCCGAACACCACCGAGCCATGTAGCACCCCCACCTTGCCAACCACCTCTCTCCATTACTCAAGCCACCATGCAAAGCCGTGAACCTCCTGTGCATCACCACCTCGCTGCCACTCTCCACAGCAGTGCGCATGTCGTCTCCATCATGTTAGCACAGCCACCTACACAAGGCAGCATTACCACTGTGAGCCATCCTCAACACGTCCAACAGCCACTGCACTGCATCCGCAAGATAGAAGCACCATCCACCTCTATTTTCATACACCCAAAACAGAGCATCCCAAGCTCCACCATGCCGCATGATGCCCACAGCTCCATCTCCATCTCTCTCTTAGAGTTCTCCATTTCGAGGCCAGCTAGTTGATGGACACAGAAGACAGCAACGCTATGACAGACAGATGCTGAACACAAAAAAAAAAAAGTTAAGTTTTTCAACTTGCATACTGGAGGAAATGCCAAATGGAAAGAAGAAAGAAGAAAAATCAATTCGGTGGATAGACGAAAACGACACAGAAAAAGAATAGGAAAATAAAAGGGAAGCTTTCGGTTTTAGACAGAAGAGCAAGACACCGCATTATTTTTCTTTCTGGTATTACGTGAGACGCACACGGACGCAAGCTGAGGGCCCAGCAACGGAAGACTAGAAAATTTCGGCATTTCTCCATTTCGAACAAAGTGGAGTCTGGGACCATGGTTTTAGTTGGAGGAAGAAATAAAAGACTTGAAGACCACATGCGGAAAGAATGTAAGAAAAGAAAGGAGGAGAAACCGAAGAAGAAAGCTGGGAAAGAAAGAAAGAAGCAAAAACCAACATACATATGGGGAACAAGACAGATGCACATGGGCAACCAGACGAAAAGAAAGAAAACAAAATTATATTTGGATGTAACTTTTCGCTCTGTAACTCACGAATGCAAGCTTTCGGCACAAATCAATTTTATGGGTGGGAGACATAAGGAACTAGAATTATGGACGAGTGCAAGCAGCACTTATTTACAGTGTTATTTTGAAAGCCTATATAAGGGCTTGGAATTAGACGGAGAAAACTCGTTAGATTTTAGGAGTAGGAAGTAGAGAAATAAAACAGTTAGAGTTTGTAATTAGGAGTAAGAGTAGAGTAGAGTAGAAGTACTATTTTAAGTGTGGTTTTATTTTCTAGTTTTATTATTTTTATTTTATTTTAGTTTGAAGTTATGATAAACATGCCTACATTTTCGTATTAAGGTTGGAGGTCAACTCTAATGATTTAAATATTGTTTTAGATCAACAATAGAGTTTATATTGTGAGTTTGATCAATTGAATGGTGTTATTATTAGAAACTTTGATTATCTATATACTTTTCTTGATCCATTGTGATTTTCGAAAATATTAGATTTTTGAAGAATCCCTATGGTAATCAATTGGACTTGTGAATGTTTCTACCATAAATTGTTCAAACATAATCTTTAGTAACGAATGAATTTTTGGTGTTATTATTAGAAACTTTAATTATCTATATACTTTTCTTGATCCGTTGTGATTTTCGAATACATTGGATGCTTGAAGAATCTTTGTGGTAATTATATGGATTTTTGAATGTTTTTACCATCAATTATTCAAATTTAATCTTTGGTGATTAGTTTTCTTGGGCTTAACTGTTAAATTTTTCAGTTAAACAGAATCATTATTCTAGTTTAACTGAGCTAAATTGATTGAAAACAATATTCTAAATTATTAGACGGATCCTCGAAACCTTAGTCATTCTTCATATTGATTTATTTTATTAGTTCAGTTATATTTTGTTACTTTAAAAATCCTCATCTCAGTAATCTCCTCATTGCAGTTATATTTTGAGTGCACACTCCATTTAATAATCTATTTTTATTTTATTCTCTTTATCACATTAGTCAATTCCTATGGATTCGATCCTATAAGGTACTACAACACCTGTATACTTGCAGGTAAAACTGCTCTAAATTTTTTATTTATTATTTTGAGTGAAAGTTCAGCCGCAACACTATTCCTATTAAGGCAAAAGCAAAAGTGATTCATTAAAATATCTTTGACCAACTTGTCAAATTAGTACGATCTAGTATCTACCCTTGGAGTGCGGGATTGTTGATTGAGATTTGTATCCCTAATTACTACTGTTTTATCGGTATGTTTGGCCCTAGTAACTCATTCTCACCAACCACATCTCATAGACATCATCGAATCAAAGCTAATAAACCTTGTTTGAAGATGCTCATAATATAGGATTTTCTTCAGATTTTTGTTTAGATATAGCGGACTTTGTATACTGTATCTCTCTCCAAATTATAAAAGAGTCTTGTACAAAAGGGTATTACATGGTCAAGATCGATCAAACTCAACTTTTATAAAAATCTTGCATAAACTCCATGCTCAATTGTCTTTAAATTATAATTAGTATTTGAATGGATAGATTATAAAATAATCATATTCTCCTAAAAAACTAGCATTAAGAGGAAGCCATATTCGAGAGTCGTAGATGGTTGTGTCATGCCCTTTTCAAAAGAACCCTACCTTACTCAACCAAGCCTTACTTTCCCTTTTGTGTTCTTAGTTTTCTCCTTATTGTTCTACTTGCCTAGGAGCTTGCTGTTTTTACCTATGGCAAAAGTAGCTAAGCCCAGTAGTTTCTTTCTTTATTTTAGTCAAAACGGTAGCAATTAATAAATATATTAAAATTTGTTAAAAAACAGAAAGTGATTATTTATTAGAATTTTTTATATAACGATCAGTTTTGAAGATGTTTCACAAGTTTTAGTAACTGAAGT
This sequence comes from Cyclocarya paliurus, assembly GCA_029856935.1. Classification (NCBI taxonomy): domain Eukaryota; kingdom Viridiplantae; phylum Streptophyta; class Magnoliopsida; order Fagales; family Juglandaceae; genus Cyclocarya; species Cyclocarya paliurus. The sequence continues at coordinate 14,028,132 of CM056955.1, forward strand.
TATTTGTAAAACTTTTTTGAACAGATGCTCATGCATTTCCCTTGTGCATTACAGAATTGGATTCATGTGAACTAAGTTTGAGTTTCAAAAACACCACCATTGGTCACAAACCTTATCCATATCATGAGAATTAACGTCTATGCATGCGTGCAGCCAAGGTTTTCCTAGCATCATCTCTTTTCCTCTCTCTCTCTCTCTCTTTCTCACACACACACACACTTGTCCCTTTCTCTTTCTTCAAAATCTTCTACGTAATTATATATTCATATATATGACACCAATTGCAACAAGGAAAGCAAGCTTAGTGCTTACATTTGTGAAGTTAGATATTATTTGGTAACACACAAACATCTGGATTCCTAGTAAGTACTACCTAACAATCACCAAAAACATGCAGCACAAGTACTGTTCTTTCTCTCTGTCATTCTTTCCTCAAAATTCTCAGATGGAGCTGTTACTCTTTGATGCTCTTAGGAAAGAGCCACTCTTGGTGATCGCAAGCAAGGGCTTATCCGTGAACCGGATTAAATTATATACCAATCCACCAGGTACTGCCCCAAGAATCGGTCTTGCAATGTATACCCATATCCCCCTGTATTCATTGTGCACAAAGGCAGGCCCTAAGCTTCTTGCAGGATTCATTGATGCACCCGAAATCGGCCGGTCGAAGACTATCACTCATCATAATCTTTCCCAATATGGAAATAACGTCCAAAAATTAAGTATTAATGTGAACACATACTTTTCATGAAAGATATTAATAAATCAGGCTAGAGTAAGTTATTACCTTGAAAACATCTGCAGAGACCAAAAATATATTAAATTAAATGGTTTTAAGAATTCATACGTAATTTTCAAAAGGGATAGGCTTAAAAATTATTTTAGCATTACATCTCAAACACGTTAGTTGATATGGAAAGATTGTGGATGGAATAGGTCAACGAGTTCGAAAAAAACTAATCATCTCATCACACTAACAGTTTGGTTACTTTTATTGGAAATCTGAGACCAATGTAAAAGGTGAGGAACTAACAGCTCTATTGTCAGTGGCAACACCGGATATTACAAACATAAGGTAGAATGTGATTATGAATTCCCTCACAAAAGATGCACTTCTGTCCCCGACAGCACAGTTCCTACGAAAAAGGTTTTAGTGCCCATTGAATATTAGCCAAAGGGTTCTGCTTGCCATTGTTGATCCAAGGACTTAAGCAAATACGTAAGCTGGCACCTGAATATATAATTTTAAAAAAGAAAGAGACAACAAGAAGAGACAAATTTTATTAACATATCCATTTGGTTCTGAGAGTGGTATTATCTGCAGAACATTATGCCGTGTTAAGTTTTTGGTACAAAGGATACTTTAACATTGTATTAGAGCGGAAGTGCTTAATTCCAACCCATATTTCAATGTTGAGGCATCAGGTGTAACACCCTACTCATTCCTTCCTTCTAATGTAAGCAAATTTCAAGGATGGAATTTACTTAGGACATAACTGTCCGCTTCTCCCTAGTGTCTAAAAGTTCTGTTGTGCGTGCCAAACTCCGATGGCGTGTTTTTAAAGATACTATGTGATTTCAAAAGCTAGTTTTGTGTTTTAAAGTTGTGTATTTTAAATGGAATATTTCCATCGTTATTTAACTAAGTAATATTTTAAATAACTCAATTATAATATCTTTGAAGAGCTCCAAAAAATATTATAATTGTGGGAATCATTTATATAAAATGATTCCAGTTATTTTAAATATTACGTGATTTAAATAATGATTGAATCTTTAAATTAATTTAATGATTTTATTCTCTTAAATATGTTAACTAAGACTTCATCATTTTAGTAATGATGAATGAATATTATTTTAAATAATATTCTATCTTAATTCCTCTCAATGCTTTTAATTAAATAAACGTTTACACATTTTCAAATCAATATTTGAGGGTCATCGTTAGATCGTTTTGTAGATCTCAAGACAATGGGTTTTAGGATAAAACCCCTAGCCCTCTCTCTTTCTCCCTCACTTTTCCCTAGCTCTCTCTCTCTCCTCCCTTTCCTTCGGCTTGCCCAGTACGCATCTCCCTCTCTCACTGATCCACTCCATAGCCCGACACCGCCGTGCGCCGACAAGTCTCACCTCCGCCACCACCAGCACCTGCTCCCTCAAGTGAGTCTCTTCTCACCGATCTCCCTCTCTCACGCTCTCCCTTTCTCTCTCTCCGAAGTGCAAGCCCAAATGGAATTGGTATCCACTGCACTACCGTGTGCTGTCCTCCAACACCACCACCTCCAAGACAGCCTCTCCTCCCACCGGCCATCCTCCTCCAGCAAGTTAGGCCACCGGCTCCCCGCCGGCTCCTCCCATTCTCATACACAACCTTACCCATGCACGGGTTCACTGTGCACACCCCTAGCGTCACAATGCACAGCCACCCAGGCCACCGGACACCAGCACGAGCATCCCTAAGTTCCCCCCTTCCTCCTCCCGTAGACCCACTGCCAGTAGCCCCCTCCTCCACCTCCCGGTATCCCTCTCTCTCATGTACTGTTTACCCCTCCACCGCCATACGTAGCCACCCACGGCATGTGACTGCCCTCTCGGCATCCTCAGACCACCACCAACCCATCCCGACCGCCCATGGCCTCTATCTGCCACCCATGCATGCACACTTTCCCTCACTTTCTCACAGGCTATCCTTCACCTATGGCTCAGATTCACCACCGTGCCACCACCACTGAGCCTCCATGGCTCCACCAACAGCCTCCATTGGTCTAACCCTAAGCCTAAACCACCACTTTATGTGGTGGGTAGCCACTGCACGTGGTGGATAGCCACTGCGCGTGAGTGACTACCACTATACACTGGCAGATCCACTGTGCTACGCCCCTTGCCACCATCACAAGACCACCATGAGCCCTTCCAAGATCACACCTAGCTATCCAAATGCCTAAACAGCCACCGCGCGTGATTTAGCAGCCCCGTACGACCGTGTCTTCAACTGTAACGGCTAGCGAGCAACGCACGGGTTATCGCATTGATGGTATAACTCTCTATCTCTCGTTATTTATGTTATATGCTAGTTGGTTGGTTCGGTTGTGGACTGTGTTATTAGTATTATGGAGTTGTTGTGTAGTAGAGTATTGTAATGTGTCGTGACATGAAGTGTGGGCGCAGTAAGTGTGTTGTGTAGTGTTGTGGACTGTGCTGTAAAGTGTGATTGTAGTTTATGTGTTGTAGTAGTGATGTGGCATAGTACTGTGAAACGAGTATATGTGGAATGTACTCCATATGGTAGAACGATGCATCATATGGCTTGTTTGTCATAGTGGTGATATGGCGTAGCATGTATAAAGAAGTATGCATGGAGTGTACTCCATGAGATGCAACGATATACCGTATGGCGTGTCACAAAGATAAGGGTAGTTGCGTAGTTGATGGGTGAAGAGCTTGATGTATGGTGTCGGAAACTGTGGAATAGTGTCCCAAAGTGGCTAGGATGTGGCCTGTAGTCTGAGGTGACAAGTGTCGCCGTGTAGTTTGCCTATGGTCAGAAATATGTGCGAAGTAGCTGGAAAGTATCAAAGTAGTGCAGCGAAAGCATGACTGGGCAACGTCACGAAGTGATGTGGTCAGTTAATAAATCATGCTTGTGATGGATGAGGAGTTAGCATAAGAGTGACGTAGTGGGAACGTAATGAGATGTCACGACGTGATGGGAGTACGTGAGGAACCGTACTCATGATGAGTTAGAGGTTGACGTATAGGTTATGTAGTGGAATGTCAAAGGACGTGACAAGGTCACAGTGTAGCTTAGGAATAGTCTTGAGCTATATGGCAAGATGTAAGGTGTAATTATGAATTGAGTCCTGTCATGTTAAGTGTTGGGATGAATTGTCATGAGATACGGCTAGCATGAAGAGTCATGCCAGTAGGGTTATGAGAAGGTTGGTATCGGAGTATGGCGCTTGCCATACGAGCCTATGACCAATGTACTATATGTTGGTCTTAGGTGATAAAGGGGTAAGGAACGTGTGTAATCTGGTTAACACATGTGCCAGATGGATTTACTGTACATAATGGGTAGTTTGTCCTAAACATGGTTACATGGTGCTTAAGCCTCAGGGTGGCTTAGAGCCGTGTGATGTATGGTTGGTCATCAGGATTAGAATGAGCTAAGATACATTAAGGTAGTGATGAGTGTCGCCGTGTAGTCTGCTTATGGCCAAGAGTATGTGCGAAGTGGTTAGGAAGTATCAGAGTAGTGCAGCGGAAGCATGACTAGGCAAGGTCATGGTGTGACATGGTCAATCAAGAAGTCGTGCTGTGATGAGTTAAGATGTATGATTGGTGACGTGACAAGGTCACAGTGTAGCTTGGGAACAATCGCGAGCTATATGGCGTGACATAAGGTGTAATTATGAATGGAGTCTTATCGTGATAAGTGTTGGGATGAACTGTCTAAAGGGACTGGTAGCATGAAGAGTCGTGCTAGTCGAGTAAGAGAAGGTTGATATCGGAGTATGGTACTTGTCCATAGGAGCTTGTGACCAAATGTATTATATGTTGGTCTTAGGTGATAAGGGGTAAGGTACGTGTGTAGTCTGGTTAAACGCATGTGCCAGACAAATTCACCGTATATAATGGGTGATCTGTCTTATATATGATTACACGGTGCTTAAGCCTCAGAGTTGCTTAGACCCATGTGACGTGTATGGATGGTCATGAGGATCAGAGTGAGCTAAGATACATAAAGGTAAGGACGAATGTACTGTCTAAGAATGGGATGCGTGACTTAGTCAGTCTACATCATGTATCAAAACGTGGTTAATAAGAAAAATAAGATAAAGGTCCTAGTATCTTAATCGTAAGGTGAATCATTGGTTCACCCTAGCGAGTAAGCACTCGAAGTAAAGCATTGAGGTTAAAAGAGGTAATGACCGTAAATGGGTCCCTAAAGGTTTTATCATAGTAAGGGACATGAAATAACACAGGATAGAATGAGAGTATTCTAAGTAAAGCGTATCTCTATTTCTTGTAACGTTGCTTATGCACTAGATAGAGAATGACGTTAAGGTTATGTGTATGCATGTAGGTTGTTATCTGACATGAGCATGAATGGACTTCATAGTATGAAAGTAGCATGGAGTCCAGGTAAGTATTATGTTCATACTCTTCTAAAGTTTTCCAAAAGATAAGAAAAGAAAACGAAAGCTTTCTCTTTGAAGAAAAAAGAAAAGAAATGCTTTTCCTCGAAAAGGCGAACGTTTTAAGAAAGAACACGATAAGCATGACGTTTTTAAAGTATGAGTATGTATGGCCCTCTTTAGCTGTAACAACCCTGCCCCGCGAAGGGTGCAATTACTACGTACATATCTATTCTTAGCATATTTTTCTTTTCATTTTCCTTTTCTTACCAACAGGGAAGACACTAAGCATCTGCCTCTCTCTCTGCAGTAATGCCTTGCTCCCCAGCCTTTTCATCATTTTCTGGACGTTTAAAACATTTAAAATAAAAGTGAGTCTAATACTCAATAAGTACTACACCATGTAGTGAACTTAATAGCCATCTATTCTTTTTCCTTTTGAAAACATGCATACATAAACAATGCATTTCATGCATAACATCTTTCATACTTTTCATCTTTCATGCATAAACATGCTTTTCATCTTTCATGCATAACATGTTTTACATTCATTACATCTTTCCACTTTCATAGGATATTGCACACTGTTACGCCCCGCGTGCTAGAGTTAGCGGTCTTTTAAACCTATGGATTCGCCTGTGACCAGGGGTTGGAATCCCATTCTGTTAGGATGCAGCACTAGGTGCACTATCAGATACTACTACCTTGCGTTGCAATCTGCCCATTCATTCATTGGGTACCCCTTTTCATTCATGTGGCCGTTATGTATTTTTATAAATTGAAACTTTCGTTTCCTTTCAGTCCTTTCGTTTTTTCATTCATAGGAAAGAAATGTCGTTTAAAAGCATGAGCTTAATATCATTTAAGAGCGTGAGCTTAAACATTGTCTAAAAGCATGAGTTTAAACATCATTTAAAAGCATGAGCTTAAATATCACTTAAAGGCATGAATTTAACGTCATATAAAAGCATGAGCTTAAACATCATGTAAAACTTTTACATCATCTAAAGGCATGAGCTTAAATATCATTTAAAAGCATGAGCTTAAACATCATTTAAAAGTATAAGCTTAACATTGTTTAAAAGCACGAGTATAAACATTATTTAAAAGCATGAGCTTGAACATCATTTAAAAACATGGGCTTAAAAACATCCTTCAAGACATCCTTTAAAATGTTAGTGCTCAGGGACACTTTAAAACGTTTCCTCAGGGACATTTTAAAACATTAGTTCTCAGGGACATTTAAAGCATCAGTTCATAGGGACATTTTAAAACTCATTTAAAGTATCACTTGAAGCATAAAACATGAGAAGTTCCTTTCCTTTCCTTTCCTTTGCATTTAAACCTTTTCATCATCTTTCTTAGTTCAATGCATATGTATTTTTATGAACAATATACATTTTTCATGCTATACTACATATATGAATAATCATAAGTTTCTTGAGAGAACATGCATGCAAATCTCATGGCTTAGAACTTACGTGCATGCATTACCTTATACATGTACACACAATTATAATCGCTAGGGCACTTAACAGGGGCTATCAAGGAAAGGCTTGTACATACTATATACATTTACTCTTTCACAATTGAGAAGAGAGAGAGAGACATTCTTTCATAAAGAGAACTTGGTGTAAGAAGCATGGTCATAGCTACTTACCTCTATGCTCCTCAATACTTCCATCATCAATATAGGTCCTATTTCAATGAATAACATAAGCATGTTAATACTCATACAATATTCTTTAGCCCTCCCTTTAAAAGAGAAAGCCACGATACTTCAATCTAACATCTCTTCTATGCTTAACATTAACTCCAAATAACTACTCCTCACCTCAACTTATAACAGAAATAACTGAAGTATTAAGACATCGTAGCTGTCCATGGAAAGACTATTTTAAAACTTACATGAAAAGTAGTTAAGAATTCATAGGCTTCAAGTAAGGTTTCTTTGGTTCAAGCTCACTTTAGATTATGGACATTAGGAGATAAAATCTGAAATTCTCAACAATGGGCTTTAAAATAGATTTAGGCATCTCAAGTAGACTAAACAAACTTAGAAAACATGCCCTTTAATCAACTTGTAGTCCCTCATTATAAAAAAGTTAGCTCATCAATATTTAGGACTCTTGGTTAGGTAGAATTTAACCAAACGAGGGACAATATAAATGGGCTATTTTTACATCAAGATATGGCATGACATAGACTTAGGAATACTTGGACAGCTTTGCATATCATAATACATTATGCACAATTAATCTCTTATATCTAAACTAACTAAACTATAACCTATTCACATAAGCAATGTATTAATTAGTTTAGATAAAACCTCCCATTTAAAATTAAAGTAGCATAAAGTATGGCAAAGTTATCCATTAAGAAACTTTAAAACCTTTAAACACTTAAGCTTATGATTTACTCACTTAATACCTTTAAAGGCAAGATATAAAATTACGAAACCCAAACAAAACCTCTAGCATCCTAAAAATAGATTACCAACCAAATCTCAATACAAGGCAATGATACCAAAATATATAATTTAAAATCACTATAATCATCATCTATGATTAAACCAATTTTAAAAGCAACATAGCATTTGGTTTTGGGCCAAAAACAGGGCATAAATATTTAATTGCAATATAGGAAACCAAACACATCAAAACACAAGCTAAAACAACTTGATGGGCTTCCAAAATCACATTAGAAACAAATGAGTCAAATTAGAATTTTTACCTTAAGCCCTTGGCCCTTTCAAGAGTTAAGAAAGAGGACCAAATGGTGGTAAAACAGTGTAGATGAAGACAAGGTGATAGCACTGCTTTAACCCCAAACCGAAACACCAATGGGTAAGGAAATGGTGAAATTCGAAATCCATATAAAAATCATGCTAGAAAGTGAACCAAGAGTTTGTTACCTTGAATATTTCATGCTTTGGAAGATGAAATCAAGCTTTGGTTCCAAGCTTTGAAGAAAATATTTTTCTTCCTCCATTGCCATGGATTCACAAGCTTGAGGGAGACAAATGAGCTTGTTTTTCTTGAAGATGAAAAGAAAAGAGAAGAAGAAAGGAGGAAGATGTGCATCGGCTTGTTAGCTTGGAGAAGAAAAAAAAAGAAAGCTTTTCTTTCTTTTCCCAAATGTAGCCGATGGGTTAAGGGGAAGTAAAAAGGGAAATTGATTTTAATTCTTCCCTTTTGAGTTGCTTTGGCCGTAAATTTAAAGGAGGGGCAAGGAAGGAAATAAGTTGCTTCCCTTGGAAGCTTTTGGAAAACTTCTTGACCGATAGATGCTTGGAGGAAGGAATTAAAAAGCTTCTCTTGGAAGCTTACGGATGCAAGAAGAAAATGGATCAATTGGTCTTAGTCAAGGCTTATCCTACAAGCTAAGCAATGGATGGTGGAGATTTATCCACCTCAAGAATGCTTTTCACCTACCAATCCAATGGTAGACATTAATTGGGCCATTTCTAAATAAATAAAAATTAAAGGGCTTAAGAGAAATATTTCAAAATCTTAAAAATAATATTTTGATTTATTTTAATAAATCATATTTTAAAATAAAACATACTTATCTTAGTTTAAAATAAGACATACCATCTTAAAATAAAATAATTGAAAGTAATAATAAAAATAATCTTTGTCCCAAAATATTTAACTTAAAGAATTAATAAAATGACGTAAGGACCTACGTAGTAGGACTCGGGTATTACATTGGCAGCCCTATTTCACGCAACCAAAGTATTAATTGTACGCATGTAAATGGATGACTATACGCAGTATCTATTGTACGTATTTTCAACGAAAAGATATGTCATGAAAATATGATTTTTGGGCTCTCGTCCTAAACGACGTTTTCTCACAAAAAGATGTTTTCTCATGAAATGATGTTTTTCTCATGAAAGCATGAAATGAAATGAAAAGAATGAAAACTCATGCTCATGCTCATGCAAATGAATGAATGAAAGCCTCAACTCTTTAGAGCTGACATGAATGAATGAATGAAAGGCATGAAGCATGTATGAATGTATGAAGCTACATAATAGCTATATGGATGAAAGGGGTACCCAATGAATGAATGGGTAGATTGCAATGCCGAGCAGTAGTATCTGGTAGTACATCCAGTATTGCACCATGACGGAATGGGACTCCAACCCGTGGCCACGGGCGAATCCATTGGCTATAGGGCAATTAACCTTAGCACGCAGGGCGTAACAGTTTGCATTGACCTATGAAAGTGAAAAGAAAAGCAATGTATGAATGCATCGCATTCTTCAAGAAATGACGGCAGTCACGGGGGAAACGTTTTACGTAAAGAAAAGTATGTTTAAAGAAGAAAACCTCTGTCCACTGATGTTTGCAAATGAAAGGATGTATGCATGTATGTATATTATGTATGGAATGATAAAAGCATGACTGAAAACCTATATTGCTATATTTTAACTATATGAAATAATGCTTACTGAGTATTCGACTCATTTTAGTTTTTATGTGTGCCCCTCCCCCCACAGGAAGCTAAATGAGCAGTACGCTTCAGGACAGATATGGCCCAAGGGGAAGAGTACAAAGGTCTAGGCATGAGGGTTTTAAATGTATGAATGGCATTTTATTTTAAGATTTATATTTTTCACTCTTTTATCCCAAAAGAACATTTTATTTTATTTTATAACGTAGAGTCTTGCACCCTGAAAATGACAGTAAAATGTTTTAAATCAAACGGCAATTCCTGTCGTCTTTTCTAAAATATTTCGTAAAAACACCCACCACAAGGACGGGCATTACATCAGGGGTTTAAATTAAGCTTAAAACAGAAATTTCCCAAATTTAAACCCCTTTTTATTGGTAGAGATGGCTTACAAAAATGTAAGTTGCAACCCACCTGAAACTAGTATTTTTTTTTTTTTTTAAAGAAGAGCGGAAGGTCACATGTTCGAGAGTGACCCCCTCCCATATTTATTAATAAGATGCCTTTTGAAATGAAGTTCAAGGCCAAATGATAATGTTCCAACTTGGAAGGAAATTTCATATATGTAACATGTTCAATTTTAGCCTCTTTCGGGCTTTTCTTTTCTGGGAAAAAAAATGGGAATTTTCGTATATGAGCATTTCTTTTGTTTTTCCCTGTGATTTTGGTCTTTGAAAAAAAATATATGCTTTTGTTGTGCTATGTGTTTAAGGTTTTGATAGAATTGTTTCTCTTTATTTGCCTGTTTTATAGTTTCTAGGTTTGGCGCGTTTGAACCTTATTTAAGTTGATTAATTTATCTGATTGCTTATATGCAGGGCTTTAGAAGAGTCATATTGGGCACTTCTTCTCAGTTTTGCGAATTTTCTTCAAGAGGTGCTAAAATTATCCTGCTGTTGATAGAACCATAGTTTGGGAATTCTTAAATTGGTGATTTAGGTCGTTGTTGAATTTTATTTCTGTACCTTTGGCGTGTCATAAATTAGTTTTGTTTCTCTTGGCCCATTGAATATATGAAAGACTCATCTAGATCATATAAATTCTTTGTTTTCTATATTGAAAGTTTTCTTTTTTGTCGTCCAAATGCAGACGTGAGGTAGTACGATCCATGTGTGGATGCCATTTATTTGTACAAGGCTTAATTGAGAGTGTTGTTGAGTATCATAAAAATCGTATTAAAAATGAGAATCAACAGCGTTTATGAGAGGAAAGTTTGACAAACTGAACTTTATTTTATGTTGCCTTTGTTTTTTGATGCCCTTTCTCTGTCTCTTAACGAAGAGTCCCAAATTTACAAGAAATCCAAAGAATAGAAAGCAAAGGAAGATGTTATAGTGGAGAAGGAAAAGATCATTCAAGAGAAGTCAGATTACATTGCTTCGTTGCAGAGTGAGAACACATCGCTCCAGAGGATTAGCATAAACCTTTGCATGACCATTAACTAACAAGAATTACTAATTTCTTTAAATTTACAAGAAAAAAAGTGTACATGCCTTATTAGTAGCTACTATTGTTTAATACTTGGAGGCTGCTAGATGTGCTTAGTTTGTCACTACATATGAGCACATTGTTGACTACAGTTTTGGATATCATCATTCTTAAGCATTATGAAGTCATATGTCCAATTTTAATGAAATTAGTAGCTACTATTGTTCTATACTCAGAGGCTGCTAGATCTGCTTATCTTGTTACTACATAGGTGCACATTATTGACTACAATTTTGGATATCATCATTCTTATGCATAATGAAGTCACGTTGTAAATTTAAGGGACTTTCATACGGCGGTTCTCTATAATTTCAGAAAAGAAAGGACTTTAGATGCGGAGCAGGTTCGTAAGGCTTATGCACGTGATGGTGAATTGGAGAAGCAGGTTAGATATCGGCAAGCAAACGATTTACGATTCTAAAAGCATAGACTTTATGATCTCTCATTTTCTATACAGGTTGAGAAACTTAAAGCCGACTAGAAACTCAAAATAAGGAGAATGCAGCCTTGGAAACCCAGGTTAATGAACTGGAGAGGAAAGTAAACAATTTGACTTTGAATCTAAAGAGAGTTACTTATCTTGCTAGATTTTGTTTGGAAAGTATAACTTATGGTTGTGTGTCTCGTTGAAATACATTTTGTTATGGCATACAACATTACAAATGTGTAAGGATGCTTTCTGCTATTTAAACATTATAGCAGTTTCAATTCTTCCGACTTTCCAAGTTAGCAAGAATACGTGGCTTGGCAAAGTAGAAATTGAAGGTTCTAGAAGCAGGACTTCTCTTGCATTCTCACCTGCCACTAGACGGCTCCAGCAGATTATTTGCAGGGCCCTAGAGAAACCCAACTAGAAAATACAATGAGTCGATGCAAGTCTGCGTAGTGTTATTATATCTCTTGCTTGCAGATAATTTGGCGAATCTGCTACTGAGGCATGTCATTGGACGGATGGGTTCCCATTGAACTAATCTTTTCATTTTCTGATCTATGCATTGAATTATTCATTAATCAATTTTCCATTGAAAGATATTAATGAATCAGGCTAGATTAAGTTATTACCCTGCAAACATCACGTTGAGTAAGACCGTGCAGCCAACAGCAAGGCCAGCAAGCTCTCCGATCTGCAGAGACCATAAATATATTAAATTAAATGGTTTTAAGAATTCATACGTAATTTTCGAAAGGGATAGGCTTAAAAATTATTTGAGGATTACATCTCAAACACGTTGGTTGATATGGAAAGATTGTGGATGGAATAGGTCAACGAATTCGAAAGAAAACTGCATCTCATCACACTAACAGTTTGGTTACTTTTATTGGAAATCTGAGACCAATGTAAAAGGTGAGGAACTAACAACTCTGTTGTCGGTCGCAACACCGGATATTACAAACATGAGGTAGAATGTGATTATGAATTCCAGCACAAAAGACTGCACTTCTGACCCCGACGGCACTGTTCCTGCGAAAAAGTTCTGGTGCCCATTGAATATGAGCCGAAGGGTTGCGCTTGCCATTGTTGATCCATGGACTTGAGCAAATACGTAAGCTCGCACCTGACTATATAATTTGAAAAAAGAAAGAGACAAGAAGAAAATTCCAATTAGAGAGAGAAATTTTATTAACATATCCATTCGGTTCAGAGCGTGGCATTATCTGCTGAACATTATGTTGTGTTAAGATATAATATAAGTAGTTTGAATAATCTCTTTCCATGGGTTTAACTTTTAATAATTTTATTAAAAATGACACATGAGACTTCAGGATGGAACGCTGTTATCATCTCCGGAAGAGGTTCATGAAGGAGCGGTAAGGTACTTTAAGCAGTTCTTGGCGCAAAAACAGGTTCATTCTCTACCTGATCTATCTTCTATAGTTAGTAATAACATATCCATTCCAATGAGTTACTTGAGCAGTTCTTGCGTACTTTTTACCAAGACATTATGTAATGTCTCTGAGTTGGAGATCGAACCGTTTCCCCGTCGAAGCTCTGTTTTTTTTTCTTTTTTCAAACTTAGTTAGAAACGTGAGGAGCAATTTGTAGAGTTTTGGTAAAAAAACAGCAGTAATTGCATCGTTCATGTTGATATTAAAACCTTTGAAAAGTGGTGTCCAGCTTACAACAATTTTAAAAAATGTGCAGATTATGATATCTGCATAATTTTTCTTCACTCGTCCACATCGCACATTACAACAATTTTACAAAATGGCTAGCCTTGACTTCAACGCATGCAGCATGAGTTGGCGGCCTTTACACATTAATTTTATCGTACAAGTCAACGATGACAACAACGCGCAAACCACCCTTTCCCTCCCTCTTTGGCTGCAATCTCTTTTAAACATCAGTCTCACTTGTTAATCCTCAATTTGAGTGCCTAAACTGACATACACTTCACATGGCTGCCCCAACAAGTTTCCTGATCATGCTTTATTTTGTGTGCGGGTTTGGCATTGCCTTGGCAGCAACTCCCAACAATACCACGGATCAATCTGCTCTCCTTGCCTTGAAAGCTCATATTTCTTTTGATCCCCAAAATCATTTGACAAAAAACTGGTCTACTAATACTTCCGTTTGCAATTGGGTAGGTGTCATCTGTGGTTCTAGGCATAACCGAGTCATGGTCTTAAACCTTTCTTTCATGGGCCTTGTAGGTACCATTCCTCCGCATATTGGAAACCTTTCATTTCTAGTGAGTCTAAGCATCAAAAACAATAGTTTCCATGGCTCAATGCCAATTGAGTTGTCTCATCTTACTCGGTTGAAATTCTTTTACTTTGGATACAATGAATTCAATGGAGCAATTCCATCACAGATGGGATCCCTAACTAAACTTAGAAAATTGTATCTTAACGATAACAATTTCATAGGTACTATTCCACCATCTCTGTCTAACATATCTTCATTGCAAGTTATTGCTCTCGGATACAATCAGCTTTCGGGCTCCATACCTTCATCTATCTTCAAGATATCTTCCTTGCAAGATATTTCTCTTGGAGCGAACAAGCTTTTAGGACCGATGCCCTCCACTTTCTTCAACATAACTTCACTACAAATCATTGAACTTGGCGAGAATATGCTATATGGTGGACTATCCACACATATGTTTGATCATCTTCCCAATCTACAGTATCTTTCTATTACTCATAATCAATTTTCAGGTGAACTCCCAAAAATAGGAAATTTAACTATGCTTACAGAGCTATACCTTGGTAAAAACAACTTTGAAGGTATGTTTAGTCAGCTATCAACCTCCAATATATAGTTATCCTTTCTGTTCAAATACAAACATTAGCAAATTCTATATTTATTGACTAATAAATTTACAGGAAGACTACCCCCAGAAATAGGAAACTTAACCATGCTTGAGGGGTTGGACCTTTCCTACAACAACTTTGAAGGTATATATTCTTAGTCTTATTTGAAACAATTTACATAGATAAGGATATTGATCATTTAGTAGACATGTTTTCTTATCGTACTTTGAAGGTATGCTTATATAGTCTTATATGAGTCAATTACATCGATACCATTATTGATTTAGTATACATGTTCTATGATCATCTTTGATTGAAAAATTAATTTTAATTTGAAGTACAAAAAACTTTGTTCAAAATATATTGAAACTAGAAGATTTCAACAAGTATAGTAACAAAATTGCAAGAGGACCCAGAAACATTCATAACTATTTGTGACACCTCCATGGCATAATTTGAACTGGGAGAGGAGCCCAAATTCAACCTAAAATTTGCCAGCCCAGCCCCATGCATGATATTTGAGGTCATCGTTATTTTCTTACTGCTAATTATGAGTATTCTAAATTCATTATATCTACTTAATTTATCATCTTGAATAGAAAATACCAATGTCGATTGAGCATATTGTGACAGGTTTAATACCAAATCAAATTGGTAATCTGCAAAATTTAGAGGATTTCGAAATTGGAATCAATGGATTTTCTGGCATAATTCCATTTGGGATCTTCAATATCTCAACAATAAGAATGATTGGAATGGCGGCAAATAACCTATCAGGCCATCTTCCAGCAAATATGGGTCTCTTACTTCCAAATCTTCAACAACTTTTTCTTGGGGGAAATAAATTGAGCGGAACAATTCCAAACTCTATCTCTAATGCTTCACAGCTTGCTCTCATAGAATTATCTGAGAACTCATTCTCAGGCTTAATTCCAAAATCACTTGGAAATTTAAGATTTCTCCAGTTGCTCGACCTACAATTTAATGATTTGACCGTTGAATCTCCAGAATTGAGTATTTTCTCCTATTTGTCGAGTTGTATAAATCTCGTTGATTTATTTTTGAGCAAAAATCACTTGAATGGCTTCCTTCCCAAGTCCATTGGAAACCTCTCTCTTTCTCTTCAAACACTTCACCTGGATAATTGCAAACTTAAGGGTCGCATTCCAATAGAGATTGGGAATTTAAGTCGTTTGACTACATTGACCTTATCCAGCAACGAATTGAGAGGACTTGTTCCAATCACAATAGGAAGTTTGCACATGCTTCAAGGTTTGGGCCTTGATGGTAATAGACTAAAAGGAACCATACCACCAGAACTATGTTATCTCAGGAGCTTGTTTAAATTGCTTTTAGTTGGTAATAATCTATCTGGACGCATTCCTAGATGCATAGACAATATGACTTCACTAAGAGCTCTCTACTTAGGCTTCAATCAATTAACTTCAGTGATTCCATTGAGCTTGTGGAGGCTTACAGATCTCTTGGAGGTTGACTTCTCATCCAATTCTTTAAGTGGCTCTCTTTCATCTGAGATTGAGAAAATGAAGGTCTTGAGGATATTGAATTTGTCAAGAAATCAACTATCAGGTGATATCCCCCAAACAATTGGTGCTCTCAAAGATTTGACTAATCTCTCCTTGGCAATAAATCGACTAAAAGGCTCAATTCCTATATCTTTTGGTGAATTGGTAAGCTTGGAGTTCTTAGATCTTTCCGATAACAATTTATCTGGAGAGATTCCCAAATCCTTAGAAGGACTCCATTACCTCAAATATCTAAATCTCTCATTCAATAAACTACAAGGAGAAATTCCCACAAGTGGACCATTTCTAAACTTCTCAGCTGCATCATTTATGTCAAACAACGCACTTTGTGGTGCAACTCGATTGAAAGTTCCCCCATGTGGAAAAGGTGATCCTCACAAAAAGAAGACAACATGGCCACATATGCTAAGGTATGTATTGCCAGCCATTGGGTTTGTAATGTGTGCAGTCCTTGCATTTGCTTGGAAAAGATGGAAAAAGAGGAATCCAAAATCTCCTGCTCAAGCATACATGTACCCTCTAGTTACATGGAGAAGAATTTCTCACCAACAACTTGTACAAGCAACAAATGGATTCAGCTCTAATAATTTACTTGGTGAAGGAAGTTTTGGGTCAGTATATCAAGGAATACTTTCAGATGGGATGAATATTGCAATCAAAATTATGAACTTGCAAATGAAAGGGGCATTCAAAAGCTTTGATGCAGAGTGTGAGGTGCTACGAAATATTCATCACCGAAATCTTGTCAAGATCATCACCATTTGTAGCAATATTGACTTCAAAGCCCTTATATTGGAATACATGCCTAATGGAAACTTAGAGAAATGGTTGCATTCGCAAGATCACTATCTGAATATCCTACAAAGGCTAAATATCATGATTGATATCGCATCAGCATTAGAATACCTTCATCATGGTTATTCAACAGCAATTATTCATTGTGACCTGAAACCTAGCAATGTCTTATTAGATGAAGAAATGGTTGCACATGTTGCCGATTTTGGCATGGCCAAACTCTTAGATGATAGGGACTCTATGATGCAGACCATGACTCTAGCTACTTTTGGGTACATGGCACCAGGTAAATTTTTAAACTTTTCCATTTCAAATTGCATGTTCATCCTTCTACTCACTCACATGCAATTAAATATCTTTTAACTCCAGAGCAATATATATATATTGAGTCTTGATCTACAAGTAGTTTTTTTTAGATTTGTTTCTTCACTGTTATAAAATAAGAAAGTATATATGATGAGTTAGAATGTTATCCACAGAGTATGGATTAGAAGGAGTTGTTTCTACAAGAGGCGATGTGTATAGTTATGGCATTCTGCTAATGGAAACTTTCACAAGAAAGAAGCCTACGGATGGCATGTTTATTGGAGAAATAACCTTGAAACACTGGGTTGATGAATCACTGCTCACTTCAATACTCGATATTGTTGATGCCAATTTGTTGAGAAATGAAAATGAACATGCTGTCATGGAGGACTGCATATCTTCAATTATGAGATTGGCTTTGGATTGTTGTGCAGAATTACCTACACAAAGAATTGACATAAAAAATGTTTTAGCCACACTCAATAAGCTCAAATCAAAGTTTGTTCTAAATAGTAGAACAAACTAACTTGAGTGTCAAGTTTTTGCTTACAACTCCCTCATGTTTGTTCCTCTTATGTTTTGGATTTAGGCGTTGTGCTACATTAATTTTAGACAAAATTACAATTTCCATCTTAAACTATTAGTTCTTTTGCAATATTATCGTGGAACTATCCAAGTTATCATTTTATCCCCAAAATACAATTTTTCTGTCAATTAATGTTATCATTTTTTTTATTAAGTTATCATTTTTTTTGTTACTGGGTTTTTTTATTATGAAAAATGCTTGATTTATAAAAAAAACCTTATAAAAAATATAAAAGTTTATAAAATGAAATAGTTTATATAATATGTTATATGATAAAATATTTTGTATTATAAATAGATATGGCGTATCACATTAAACTAGATAAATGAATTTCTTTATAGATCTAACACTTCCCATATTCTACCCTCCATCTTGTAGTTGTGTCTCTTTCATGTAGCAATCTCAGTAGTCTAGCGTTGCTGGGTATTTAGTTTGGGTGTCAAGGTATTCTCAGGTATTCTGAGGATACTTTACTATTATTCATTATTTTATTACTACTTTTCATATATTTTTTTTGCTACTATTCAGTATTCTATTATTATTTTTTTATTATTTTTTATTATTATTCACATAATATCTCATAATTGCTCACTGTCCAAATGCAACCTAAATCCTCTACTTTCTAACTTTTGTGAACTTTTTCCTTTAAGAAGAATATAAGATGCTTTATCCTTCCTTGGTTGGGCTTTATTACACCTATCTGGGCTTCAGGAATCTCGCATTGGATTGTGGTCATTATTTGACTCAATCCCATCCTCACCTACTTTTAAACCAAATAAAAAGGATGACGAAACTAAAGAATAATTATAGCTTCTTAGTTCCAAGAAATCTGTAAGCAAAGCGAAGCAAACTCTTACGAGTTACGTGAAAAAGAATCTAAGAAACATTGCAGAGTTGCTTCACAAAACAAGCATCCATGTAGAAGCAATTTTGGCAATGATATTCATTTTAAAACCCAACTAATTAGAGGTACCCATTTTCTCTTTTTATTTTCTCTTTTTATGTAAAGCATGAACCTTTTGCATCTGTTTGTTTCATTTATTTTCTATTTCTTTGGATAAATTACAAAAGAAATGATATTTATAGTCACAAAATACATAAGCACTGTGTATTCTTTTTGAAAAAATAAATAAATAAATATGAGAGTCACGTGAAAGAAATAATAATTTTTTAATAGTAAACCTTGTTTTTATTTTTCAAAATGAGTACGCAGCCCAACTCACAACTATATCTGGCATTATTCAAATTACAAAATTGATTCATTAACGTGCATGGTCTACACACGTGTCACAAAATGGAGACAACACCTGAGTATGATTAGTCAACTAATTTGGGGATGCATCACATGAGTGTATCCCGACCTTTATATTTGGTTTTTGGCCCATTATTCAAGGCGCAAGGTATGCGATTTGGCATTTATATAATAAAAAATTATTAAAAGAAAATTGTGAGGAATTAGATTTAAAAAATAAATAAATAATAGAAAATTTCTATCACGATTCACATGAATCTTGCACGTGCCTACGCTAACATAGGTGATAAGCGGCAATAATATGATATGTATGCATTCTATGCCCTGTAAGGCAAAAGCAAAAAGTGATTCATAAAAATAACTTTGGCCAACTTAAACATAATATGTCTGAATCTTTCACAGTTGCATCCTATGACTAGTCAGATTAGTAGGATCTAGTATCTAACATTGGAGTGTGGGATTGTTGATTCCCTAATTACTACTGTTTTATGGGTATGCTTGGCCCTAGTGACTCATTCTCACCAGCCACGTCCCATAGACACCATCGAATCAATGCCAATAGACCTTGTTTGAAGATCCTCATAATATACTACTATTGAATATAAAGATCAAGATTTTCAACAGATTTTTTGTTTATATATAGTAGACTTTGTATACTGTATCTCTCTTCAAATTATAAAAGAGTCCTATACAAACGGGCATTACATGGTCAAGATCAATCAAATTCAACTTTTATAAAAGTTTAGTATAAACTCCATTCTCAATTGCTTTTAAATAATAATTAGTGTTTGAATGGATAGATTATAAAACAATCTTATTCTCCTAAAAAACTAGGTTAATGTCCAACCAGACATGCTCTAGTTCTTAGTGTCTTTCCAATGGTCATATAGCATTAAGAGCAGTGGCGGAACTAGAAATGTGTTGTAGGGGGGGCCGAGCAAAGCTATAATTAAAATAAAATATTTTTTATTCTAGTTCTAGGTTAAAATAATCTATAATATCAAAATAATTTTATAAAGGGGGTCAAGATAATTTTTTAGAGAGGAGACTAACATAAGATGATATTAATATAATTTTATTAAATCATATAAAATTAATATATATAATTTTTTTTTCAAACTTTGGGGGGGCCATGGCCACCCCCTGCCCCTACGTAGGTCCGCCAATGATTAAGAGGAAGCCATATTCGAGAGCCATAGATGGTTGTGTCATGCCCTTTTCAAAAGAACCCTGCCTTACTCAACCAAGCCTTGCTTTCCCTTTTGTGTTCTTAGTTTTCTCTTATTGCTTTACTTTAGCTAGCTTTCCATTGCTTGGGAGCTTGCTGCCTGTTTTTACCTATGGGCCATGGCTATTTCCACCCCCCTCCCTAAAAAAACATAACTAGAGAAGTTCTAAACAAAAAAGATGGGGGGCAAAAATTGCTAATTCCAATAGTTTCTTTCTTTATTTTAGTCAAAATGGTAGCATTTAATAAAGAGAAGTACTTTAGCTATAAAAAGATTGCACATTAGTCAACCCACAAACTAATGTGGTTTGATGCAGTACGTCAGATTATAAAATTACTTTTATTATAAAATAAATCTAAAAGATCACATGAAACCATATCAATTTGTGAATTTATTTTTGCATACTCTCCTTATGTATGTAGCACTTCTCTTTAATAAATAGATTAAAATTTGTTAAAAAATAGAAGTGATTATTTATTAGAATTTTTTATATAACCATCATTTTTGAAGATGTTTCACGAGTTTTAGTAACCGAAGTTATTTGTACAACTTTTTTGAATGGATGCTCATGCATTTCCCTTGTGCATTACAGAACAGGATTCATGTGAACTAAGTTCGAGTTTCAGAAACACCGCCATTGGTCACAAACCTTATCCATATCATTAGAATTAACGTCTATGCAAGCGTGCAGCCAAGGTTTTCCTAGCGTCATCTCTTTTCCCCTCTCTCTCTCTCACTTATCCCTTTCTCTTTCTTCAAAATCTTATACGTAGTTATATATTCATATATATGACACCAATTACAACAAGGAAAGCAAGCTTAGTGCATACATTTGTGAAGTTAGATATTATTTGGTAACACACAAACATCTGAATTCCTAGTAAGTACTACCTAGCAATCACCAAAACATGCAACACAAGTACTTTTCTTTCTCTCTGTCGTTCTTTCCTCAAAATTCTCAGATGGAGCTGTTACTCTTCGATGCTTTTAGGAAAGAGCCACTCTTGGTGATCTCACGCAAGGGCTTATCCGTGAACCGGATTAAATTATAGACCAATCCACCAGATATAGCCTAAGAATCGGTCCTGCAATGTATACCTGTTAAGGATAAAACAGTCATTGCACCAAATACCAGCTCACAACCACTGCAGCTCCAGACGTGTAGTGCAGTCACGTAAACACGTCCATTACTCTGCACCTTTTGAAACAAACTTCACTTTTCTTCCAGACTAGAATATTCCAGACTCTGTACAAAGCCGTAAAGCATAATGCCTATATAAAGGCACTGTTTGTAATACCATCTTCAAGTAATGAAATATAACAGAAATTTTCTTCGACTGGGTATCAAAGCACCACAGGACAAACGTCCATGGCTGCTTCCTCCTCTTCTTTGTCCTCTTCTTCCCCTGTCCTTCCTCATCCAAATCTATCCCATGCCATCACAGTCAAACTTACACCAAAAAATTACCTCTTATGGAAGGTACAATGAGTTCCATATCTTCGTGGGCAGTGCCTCTACAAATATGTAGATGGTTCCTGTCCTCTTCCAAAACCTGTACTCTCTGATTCCACCCCAAACCCAGCTTACGAATCATGGCTTGAATATGATCAAATGGTAATGTTTGTTCTTATTTCTTCACTCTTCGAACCTCTCATTGCCCAAGTGGTTGGCTGCAATACTGCTCGAGCTATATGGCTTTCCCTAGAGTCCTCCTTTGCGTCTGTTTCGCAAGCACGTGTAGTACAAACTCAGTTACGGCTAGCTTCTCTAAAGAAGGGTTTTGACTCCATTTCTACTTATTTTTGCTAAGCTAAAACTCTAGCAGATACCATGGCAGCTGAAAGCAGCCCTCTTCCTCCCTCTGAGTTCGTACCATATTTGCTCGCTAGTCTCGGTAGTGAATGATGCTCTTGTATCATCAGTCACTACCCGTATAGAACCCATCTCACCTGATGAATTACTTGGCCATCTCTTGGCTCATGAAGCTCGCATACTTCACCAATCTGCTCAACGTGGCCGAGGATCTCGAGGAGGCAGAAATAATTATCGTGACAGAGGAAGTAGTCGTTCTAATCCTCAGCATGGACGAGGTAACAATGGGAGTAATTTCTCTGCTTCCACTAACAGTTCTCTTATTTGTCAGGTGTGCAATCGCCACGGTCACTCTACAATTAGTTGCTTCCATCATTTTAATCAGGCTTACACAGTCTCTCAACCAGCCACAGCTCATTTCTCATCCAGCTATTCTCCTGACACCAACTGGTACCCGGATACTGCAGCCACAAACCACATTACCAGTGATTTAGCAAACTTGAATATGCATGCTTCTGAGTATCATGGCAATGAATAGCTCCGTGTTGGTGATGGATCACCCATTCTCATATCTCACACTGGTTCTGCCTCTCTCCCTTTTTCTAATTCTACCTTTCTTCTCAATAAAATTCTTTGTGTCCCCTCTTTTCAGAAAAATTTAATCTCAGTACAGCAACTTTGTCTTGATAACAACGTCTCATTTGAATTCTTTTCTGATTCTTTTTTCATCAAGGACTGCATCTTGGGAACAATCATACTTCAAGGGACAACAAATGATGGACTCTACTCCTTCTTTCCGTCCACACCTCCATCAGCTCAGACAAGTTCGCTTTCAGTCCCTCTTTGGCACTCTCGACTCGACCATCCATCTATCAAGCTAGTCAAATCAATACTTAGTCAGCACCGTCTTCAATATGATCCTTCTCTGTTACCTGTGTTCTGTGATGCATGTGCAATGGCAAAATCCCATAGAGTCCCAGCTCACTCACGGATAAACCGATCCACTGCTCCATTTCATCTTATTTTTTCAGACTTATGGGGTCCCTCACCACATGTATCTCTTCATGGATTTAAATACTATATTAGTTGTGTTGATGAATTTTCTCGATATACCTGGTTATTTCCCCTTAAAAACAAGTCTCAAGCATTTGATACATTTGTCAAATTTAAAGCTCACGTTGAACTTCAATTCAATACCAAAATCAAACAATTTCAATCAGATTGGGGGGGATGAGTTTAGACCATTCTCTGAATATCTAGCATCCTGTGGAATAAAACATTGTGTTACATGCCCACATACACACACTCAAAACGGTATCATTGAAAGAAAACATCGTCATATAGTTGATACCAGATTGGCCCTTCTAGCCCAAGCCTCACTACCGCTCTCATTTTGGCTTTATGCCTTCATTCATGTCGTGTATTTAATTAATCTCTTACCCTCTCCTTCTCTCAAAGGCTTGTCACAAAGGCTTTATTTGCTACAACATTCACTTGGGTCGGATATATATTTCAAAAGATGTTAAGTTTAATGAATCTAATTTTCCCTTTGCCCATCATTCAAAGCCCACGCTTGCCTTACCACCCACCCATGCGGCCCTACCCATTCTTTACAAACCTATTCCATCATCGTCTCCTTCTACATCAATTTTGGGCCCGCCACCATCTATTCCCTCGTTTTCTTCTCCCTCTCAACCTCTATTATCAACATCACCGAGCTCGTCTTCGCCTGATCCTCCACTGCATGCACATCCAATGTTGACTAGATCACGCATCAACACCTCTTGACCTCGACAGTTCACAGATGGAACTATCAAATGGCCTCTTCCCTGTGCCCATATCTCTGCTATTGACTCTATTCCAGAAACTCCCACATGTTTTACAGTTGCAGAAAAATACCCAGAGTGGCCTAAAGCAATGGCAGCTGAATTTAACGCACTTTTGGCAAATCAAACTTGGTCTCTCGTTCCTGCATCTCACACCACCAACACTATGACTTGCAAGTGGGTCTTCCGAACCAAACGATTTGTTGTGGCTCCATTGAGTGAAGAAAAGCTCACCTCGTCGCCAAAGGTTATCTTCAACAACCAGGAATCGACTTTGAAGAAACCTTCAGCCCAGTAGTGAAGGCCACAACAATTCGAATGATCCTAGCTTTGGTAGTTTCAAAACACTGGCCCATCCAGCAGTTTGACGTGCAAAATGCGTTTTTGCATGGTCCGCTTATTGAATCTATCTTCATGTCCCAGCCGCCTGGATTTTCTAATCCAAAATTTCCATCTCATGTATGCAGGTTACACAAAGCAATTTATGGCCTCTGTCAGTCCCCACGGGCCTGGTATTCCCGGTTGAGTGGTCGTCTTGTGGATCTCGATTTTAAAATTTCTGCAGCAGATTCTTCTTTGTTTTTTCGAATGGCTGGATCATCTATTCTATTTGTCTTGGTCTATGTAGATGATCTCTTGATCATTGGGTCTTCCACTCAATGCATATCCGAGCTTGTTGCTGCTCTGTGAAGTGATTTTCCAATCACTGACCTTGGCAGATTAAAATTTTTTCTGGGCATCGAAGCAACATTTAATTCTCAAGGATTACTTCTCACTCAGCAAAAGTATATCAATGACTTGCTTTCTAAGACGAATATGCATCTAGCAAAACCTGTGAAATTGCTTATGGCCACCTCTGACAAACTAAGTGCATTTACAGGTAACCTGTTTGAAGATCCCACTTTATACCAAAGTACTGTTGGCTCGTTGCAGTACCTATCCTTCACATGGCCAAACCTCGCATTCGCTATCAGCAAGGTATGCCAATTCATGCATGCACCTCGCATACCTCACTGGACAGCAGTTAAGCGTATCCTCCGATACCTTAAGCATATGTCCACTCTTGGCCTTCAGCTCTGTCCTTCTTCTTCTTTCAATATCACTACATTTTCTGATGCCGATTGGGCAGGGTGCCCTGACGATAGAAGATCTACCAGTAGAGTTTGCATTTTTCTTGGGAACAATCTGATCAGTTGGTCATCAAAGAAGCAGCCTACTATCACCAGGTCTTCCACGAAGGCAGAATTTAACGCGGTTGCAAATACTACCGTCGAAGTTATCTGGCTGCAACATCTGTGCAGAGATATTGGCATGCAACTCACTAGTGTTCCTCTACTCTACTATGACAATTTGGGTGCCACTTACCTTTCATCCAACCCGGTCTTTCATGCACGAATAAAGCACGTCGAAATTAACTTCCATTTTGTTAGAGATCGGGTCCTCAACAAGTCCTTGAAAGTGGCTTTTATTTCTAGCAAAGATCAACTTGCCGACATACTTACCAAACCCCTCTCAGTAGCACGCTTCCAGCAGCTATCTTCAAGTTTTCGTCTACACCATATGCAGCTTGACTTGAGGGGGGATGTTAAGGATAAAATAGTCATTGCACCAAATACCAGCTCACAACCACTGCAGCTCTAGACGTGCAGTGCAGTCACGTAAACACATCCATTACTCTGCACCTTTTGTAACAAACTTTTGAAACAAACTTCACCTTTCTTCCAGACTAGAATATTCCAGACTCTACACAAAGTCGTAAAGCATAATGAAGATATAAAGGCACTGTTTGTAATACCATCTTCAAGTAATGAAATATAACAGAAATTTTCTTCAGCTATACCCATATCCCCCTGTATTCATTGTGCACAAAGGCAGGCCCCAAGCTTCTTGCAGGATTCATTAATGCACCTGATATCAGCCTGTCAAAGATGATCACTCATCATAATCATACCCAATATGGAAATAATGTCCAAAAATTAAGTGTTAATGTGAACACATACTTTTCATGAAAGATATTAATAAATCAGGCTAGATTAAGTTATTACCCTGCAAACATCATGTTGAGTAAGACCGTCGAGCCAACAGCAAGGCCGGCAAGCTCTCCGATCTGCAGAGACCATAAATATATTAAATTAAATGGTTTTAAGAATTCATTCGTAATTTTCAAAAGGGATAGGCTTCAAAATTATTTTAGCATTACATCTCAAACATGTTAGTTGATATGGAAAGATTGTGGATGGAAGAGGTCAACAAGTTCGGAAGAAAACTAATCATCTCATCACACTAACAGCTCGGTAACTTTTATTGGAAATCTGAGACCAATGTAAAAGGTGAGGAACTAACACTCTGTTGTCGATGGCAACACTAGATTTTACGAACATGAGGTAGAATGTGATTATGAATTCCAGCACAAAATTCTACACTTCTGACCCCGACTTCACTGTTCCTATGTAAAAGTTCGGGTGCCCATTGAATATGAGCCGAAGGGTTCTACTTGCCATTTTTTATCCAAGGACTTGAGCAAATACGTAAGCTGCCACCTGAATATATAATTTGAAAAAAGAAAGAGACAACAAGAAAATTGCAATTAAAGAGACAAATTTTATTACCATATCCATTCGGTTCAGAGCATGGCATTATCTACAGAACAATATGTTGTGTTAAGATATAATATAAGTAGTTTGAATAATCTATTTCCAAGGGTTTAGATTTTAAGTTTTTGGTACAAGCTGATTTCACTTTAACACAGTATCAGAGCGAAAGTGCTTAATTCGAACCCAAATTTCAAAGTTGAGGCATCAGGGGTTTAAATTAAGCTTGAAACAGAGACATTAAACCCATATATATTAGCTTTATCCATTATTTGGGTTGAAGAGATGGAAGGAATGGTCAAGATGGAGTTATACCTGTTTCCATGGTAATCTCTTGGAAGTGGCAAAGCCAATGGTAACGGCGGGATTAAAATGGGCACCGGAGATGTGGCCAATGGAGTAAACCAAAACCATCACAGCCAGTCCCCTAACGATCGAAATCCTGGGCAAATATCAAGAAGATTCCCGTACCTATCGCCTCCGTAGTCAGCTGTCATCAATACAAAATTTCCATTTCCATGTCAAGTAGATTCATTAGACGAATTGAAACTGACAAAACAGAGTTGAACAAATTGACCCAAAAACACACTTATGTAGTACATTGTTTTTTATGTAACAGCTTTCAAATTATCATTTATCATGAAATAAACCAAAAGAAGAAAAGGAGAAGAACAATTTGCAAAGGGTCTTTTCAAAGGGTCAACTATCAAGATGAACGATGCAATTACTACTGTTTTTTACCAAAACGCTACAAACTGCTCCTCACGTTTCTAAATAGTTTAAAAAAAACAAAGCTTCGACATGGAAACGGTTCAATCTCCAACTCAGAGACATTACATGATTCATGTCTTTCAACTTGAGCCTTACTAGGTAAAAGTGAGTTCGCACACCAAACTAAGTACCAATACTTACATGGTCTTTTTTTATTAAAAATAAAAGAAAATAGTTTTGAGAAAAGAAGAAGGTCCTCTATCTCATAAAAATAGTTTCCGTCTTCAATTTGCACCGTTTCATTAAATATATGCCTTACATATCAGTATCAGTGTGCAGTTTGGTGCGCGAACTCACTTGCAAGAAGTCTTTTCCTTTTAAAAAATGTGCACAATGATTGACATTGATATCTACATAATTTTTCTTCACTCGTCCACATCACACAGAGCAATCTTATAATCGTAAGTACTGATCATGTGGGTGATCACTTTGATATTGCGAAAGCCTTACCAGAGAATGAGTATTGATCAATCTAGACAATAATTTCATTCTTATACAAAATAATTTCCTAATGTTTGATGCTACATCATGTATATTGATGAAAGAATAATTAACATTATTATCTTTTTTAATGTGGTTGCTAGCTAGCCTTGACTACAACGCATGCACCATGAGTTGGTAGTCTTTGACTCTTTCCACGTTAATTTTACCGCACAAGTCAATGATGACAACAACGCGCAACCACCCTCTCCCTCCCTCTTTGGCTGCAATCTCTTTTAAACATCAGTCTCACTTGTTAATCCTCAATTTGAGTGCCTAAACCGACTACACTTCACATGGCTACCCCAACAAGTTTCCTGACGCTTTATTTTGTGTGCAGGTTTAGCATTGCCTTCGGAGCAACTCCCGACATTACCACGGATCAATCTGCTCTTCTTGCCTTGAAAGCTCATATTTCTTTTTATCCCCAAAATGATTTGACAAACAACTGGTCCAATACTAATACTTCCTTTGGCAATTGGGTAGGTGTCATCTGTGGTTCTAGGCATAACCGTGTCATGGTCTCTTAAACCTTTCTTTCATGGGCCTTGTAGGTACCATTCCTCCGCATATTGGAAACCTTTCATTTCTTGTGAGCCTAAGCATCAAAAACAATAGTTTCCATGGCTTAATGCCAATTGAGTTGTCTCATCTTACTCGGTTGAAATTCTTTTACTTTGTATACAATTAATTCAATGGAAGCTAGAATTCTATCACAGACGGGATCCCTAACTAAACTTAGAAAATTGTATCTTAAAGATAATAATTTCATAGGTACTATTCCACCATCTCTGTGTAACATATCTTCATTGCAAGTTATTGGTCTTGGATTCAATCAGCTTTCGGGCTCCATACCTTCATCTATCTTCAAGATATCTTCCTTGCAAGAAATTTCTCTTGGAGCGAACAAGCTTTCAGGACCAATGCCCTCCATTTTCTTCAACATAACTTCACTACAAATCATTGAACTTGGCGACAATATGCTATCTGGTGGACTATCCACACATATGTTTGATCATCTTCCCAATCTACAGTATCTTTCTATTACTCGTAATCAATTGACAGGTGAACTCCCAAAAATAGGGAATTTAACTATGCTTACAGAGCTACACCCTGGTGTCAACAACTTTTAAGGTATGTTGAGTCGGCCATCAACCTCCAATATATAGTTATCTTTTTTGTTCAAATACAAACAGCAGCAACCTCTATATTTATCGACTAATAAATTTACAAGAAGACTACCCCAGAAATAGGAAACTTAACCATGCTTATGGAGTTATACCTTGCCTACAACAACTTTGAAGGTATTCTTAGTCTTATTTGAAACAATTTACATAGATAAGGCTATTGATCATTTAGTAGACATATTTTCTGATCGTACTTTGAAGGTATGCTTATATAGTCTTATATGAGTCAATTACATCGATACCATTATTGATTTAGTATACATGTTCTATGATCATCTCTGATTGAACCATTAATTTCAATTTGAAGTACAAAATACTTCGTTCAAAATATATTGAAACTAGAAGATTTCAACAAGTCTAGTAACAAAATCGCAAGAGGACCCAAAAACATTCATAACTATTTGTGACACCTCCATGGTATAATTTGAACTGGGAGAGGAGCAGAATTCAACCTGAAATGTGCCAGCCCAACCACATGCATAATATTAGAGGTCATGGTTATTAATTTTCTTACTGCTAATGAGTATTCTTGGTAGGTTCATTATAGCTTCTTTATCATCTTAAATAGAAAATGCCAATGACTATTCATATTGTGACAGGTTTAATACCAAATCAAATTGGTAATCTGCAAAATCTAGAGGTTTTCGAAATTGGAGTCAATGATTTTTTTGCCACAATTCCATTTGGGATCTTCAATATCTCAACAATGACAACGATTGTAATGGACGTAAATAACCTATCAGGCCATCTTCCAACAAATATGGGTTTCTTCCTTCCAAATCTTCAACGGCTTCTTCTTGGGGGAAATAAACTAAGCAGAACAATTCCCAACTCTATCTCTAATGCTTCACAGCTCGCTCAAGTAGACTTATCTTGGAACTCATTCTCAGGCTTAATTCCAAAATCGCTTGGAAATTTAAGATTCCTCCACCTGCTCGACCTACAATTCAATGATTTGACGATTGAATCTCCAAAATTGAGTATTTTCTCCTATTTGTCGAGTTGTATAAATCTCATTGATTTATTTTTTAGCAAAAATCACTTGAATAACTTCCTTCCCAAGTCCATTGGAAACCTCTCTCTTTCTCTTCAAACACTTCACCTATATGATTGCAAACATAAGGGTAGCATTCCAATAGACATTGGGAATTTAAGTGGTTTGACTACATTGACCTTATCCAGCAACGAATTGAGAGGCCTGGTTCCAACCACAATAGCAAGTTTGCGCATGCTTCAAAGTTTGGGTCTTGACGGTAATAGACTAAAAGGAACCATACCACCAGAACTATGTTATCTAAGGAGCTTGTTTCAATTATCTTTAGTTGGTAATGATCTATCCAGACACATTCCTAAATGCATAGATAATATGACTTCGCTAAGAGCTCTTTACTTTGGCTTCAATCAATTAACTTATGTGATTCCATTGAGCTTGTGGAGGCTTATAGATCTCTTGGAGGTTGACTTCTCATCCAATTCTTTAAGTGGCTCTCTTTCATCTGAGATTGAGAAAATGAAGGTCTTGAGAATATTGAATTTGTCAAGAAATCAACTATCAGGTAATACCCCCAAAACAATTGGTACTCTCAAATATTTGACTAATCTCTCATTGGCAATAGATAGACTACAAGGCTCAGTTCCTATATCTTTCGGTGAATTGGTAAGCTTGGAGTTCTTGAATCTTTCCGATAAAAATTTATCTGGAGAGATTCCCAAGTCCTTAGAAGGACTCCATTACCTCAAATATCTAAATCTCTCATTCAATAAACTACAAGGGGAAATTCCCACAAGTGGACCATTTCTAAACTTATCAGCTGTATGATTTATGTCAAACAATGCACTTTGTGGTGCAGCTCGATTGAAAGTTCCCTCATGTGAAGAAGGTGATCCTCGCAAAAAGAAGACAACATGGCCACATATGCTAAGGTTGCCAGCAATTGGGTTTTTAATGCTTGTCGTGACCCTTGCATTTGCTTGGAAAAGATGGAAAAAGAGGAATCCAAAATCTCCAGCTCAAGCATACTTGTATCCTCTAGTTACATTGTGATACCTCATATTTTAGTGTATTTTAATTGAATGATTATTTTAATTAATTCAAATATTAGTTCTCTTGTTTCAAAATTATGGGAGTTTTGTTATATTATTTTATAATATTTTTAAAATGTGTAATTTTTTTTTATGTGTCTTTCTTGTTATCAATTATTGTTTAGTATTTAAATTGATCTTTAATTTAAAGAGTTATGAGCTTTAAAATTAATGTGTTGTTAGATTTTATTATTTTATTTTACTTAATTATTGTGTTTAAATTAGTTTTATTTAAGAAAAACTCTTGCTGCAGTCGCCTCGTGCAATTGCTGGGCAAACGGGTCTGGTGTGGACAAAATAAAAACACACCGTTTCAATGAGTTTGGTTCCTTTCCGACATTTCCCCAGATCTACCCTACCTCCTTCAGTTGCCCTCCATCTCAGTGTTTCTCTCCCTCGAAGATGAAGACCTCTCTCCCTAAGGCAAATAAACAAGTGCTGGTTCCCCAAAACGAAGAAAACAGAAGCGGCCAAAGTCACTTGCGAAGATATCACACTCACTGAAACAATCTCTGGCGACAACTGGTTTGGCTTTGTTAGGTTTTTATGGTGTCCCTCTGGTCGAGAGTGTTTAGAGACTTACCGTCGGGTTTTTGTTTTTTTTGTTTTTTTTTTTTTTGCTTGGAGCAGTAGATAACTGAACGATTGGGGACCAGTTGAGAGATCAAATGGGTCGAATTTTGTCACTAGATGGAGGGAGGTAGCGTCTCTAGACTTACTTGTTCTGGTACTGTTCATTTCATACGTTTCTTAAAGTGATAGGGTTTTTTTGCATGTAAATTAGAGCAAAGATGTTTGCTTGGTTTGCTTTCAAATGGTGAGTTTACTTTCAAACCATTACACAATTTTTTTTAACCTATAGCTTGACTGGGTACGTGCTTGGCACAAAATAGAAATGTTTACTAGGTAATCCCTAAATTGATTGAAAAAATAGTTCATATTTTTCTTTAAATTTTTTTGGGGCCTTCTGGTTGTTTCTGGATTCTGGGCATATGTGCTTGCATAACTGTTTTGAGAAATTGGTTTTATTGTCATTTAGTTGTGTTGGTAGGTAAAGAAACTTTATATTATTTAATAGAAAAGGGATACAGTTTGATTTTTCGGTACTCAATTATCAAAAAATTAGAAAGTTCAACCCTTTCTATATGCATATCTATTTTTATTAGTAAGATAGCCACTTATTTAGAAAAAAACTATTAGTAAGATAACCGCCCTTTAGTTTATAGGTTTACTTGTTTATGTAGTATTATATTAATGAGAATGCTCCTTGGCCTGCTTTCTTTAAGTTTCAGTAGTTTAATTTTAAGTTTTATTCGCACCTACGGTCATGATTTCTCATTTTTTTTATGGAATTATGTGTCTCTTCATTGTACTCTATCCAATTTTCGTAGATATTTCCTTGATGGAAGTATGTGCCTCGTCTGGTTAATATTCAATTCCAAAAGAAGCTTAGGCTTCAAGTATGTGATATGTAGACTTTGAGCTTAGATTTTGTTTGATTCTACTTTTTTCTTTTTTGTTAAGTAATAGAAATTAATGGGGTTTTTTTGTTTTGAAGTTCGTTGTTCTATATTTAGATTTCAAGCTTGATGAGAGCTATACTCCGAGTAAGATATCCATTTGTGCCGATGATGGCTTCCACAACCTGAAGGTAAGTTCTCTGTTTCAGACTATTGATAATACGTCTGAGTGATTGTGTATTTAATCGGAACATGTATAAGTTAGGCAGTGATTTACATCTTTTGTTTGTAAGTGGAATCTGTTCTCCAAGTCAATTTGGTTAATCTAGATCTGCTTGTGCTCCCTAAAAATATTTTTAGGAGATAAAAACAATGGAACTTGTCAAGCCAACTGGATGGGTTTATCTATCCTTGTCTGGAAATGATCCTAGGTAAGTGACTGAAGCCATTTTTGCGTGTTCTATTTTTGTTGTTTTTCTCTCAACCACTCGCATATTAATTATCTTTCCTTCTTGGAAATGATCAAATGTAGCCTTGCATTTGAGAACTTTAGAACTTCCTAGGAAGAAGCTGTAGCTATTGATTATTATTGATGTAAGCCATGTTAGAGCTAGAAGAGGCCAAGCTACTACTAGTCACAACTTAGCAAAAAGGGTTAGAAGGGGAAAGATCAATGAAAGACTCAGATGCTTGCAAGGCATTGTCCCTGGATGCTATAAGAGCCTGGTAATGGTAATGATGCTATAAGAGCATATGAGATCGATAAGAGAGAGATGATGTTATCCAACACTAATGAGGAGGTTTTGAAAAAGGAGTTGGTGCTTCTTGATTATGTATTTTAGATTGTAAAATGGTCTTCAGATTGTGTATTTCAGATTGTAAAATGGTGTTCAGATTGTGTATTTCAAATTTTAAAATGGTGTTCAGATTGTGTATTTTAGATATTATTAATTTTGCAAATGTATAGTATCTTTGGTGCTTTATTCTATCTAGGTCCAACTACATTTCCCTCTTCGTTAGTTTTGACTTATCCAATATGTGTATGATGTCTTGAATTCTAACTGAGTAGAATTTATTGTGAGTCATCAAATCTTATTTCATAGGATTCTATGATTCTCTTAGGATGTATGAAATCTGATATACTGCAAACAGATTCCATACCAAAAAAAAACAAAAGGTGACAAGGAGAAGTTATTTGTTAATTTTGTTTATTTTGATACTTGCAAAACCAATCACTCATTCACTGGAAGGGCAAGTGTTTCATTATGGTGCTGCCCCCTCCTGTTGGAAACTTTGAAAATGTCATCCTAATAATTTGTTCACACTTCACTGAAGAGATACAAGAAAAAATAGAAGTCCCCATCTGAGAGTTCATCACCAACGCAAAAGTTGATATGCACTTATCCAAAAACAAATCTGTATATACAAATCTGGATATACAAATCTGGATATGCAAATCTCGAATGACATTACATCCATTCATCCAAAGAAAAATATTTCCATAAATGTACCTATAAAATTCATAAAGATTCATAAAAACTCATAAAAATTCCCTGAAAATTTCCTAAAATACATTCAATACACAACAATAATATTCAATACATAAAAATTCCCTGAAATACATTCAATACACAAAAATACATTCAATCCCAAGGAATTATATTCAATACAAAAAAATGCATTCAATCCCAAAGAACTATATTCAATATGCAAAAATCTTGTCCATCCCAAGGAATTACATCGGTTGTGATCCATCCAACTCAAGTTGCACCGGTTGTGATCTATCCAACCCAAATTGCATCTGCAACAAATAATATGAAAATATTAACTGTGATGTCGATACTAGTATTAAAGTATAAAAATATTAGAAATATTACACTTTGTTGACTCTTAAACACTTTTTTGGCTGCATATGAGTTCATTGAGCTCTTCTATGAATTGGTTATGTCCAGACTTCTGATCGCCAAGCAAAGGTGAAAGAATTGAATTATCCTTACTACTTTGTAAAGCTTGAATACATGGAATTCTGATATGCATCTAATTATTTCAAGAAATGCCTAGCAGATCTCAAAGAAGGGATTTCTAGTTTAATATTTGCTGCTCCAAGGTGCTCAGAAATTTCAGAACTATTGGCAATTAGGAATATTTTTGAGAAAAATATCGAAAATATTTTGTATCTGCAACTACTGATCTGCGACCAAACAGTGGTGTAAACCCCATGGTAACTACCATTTTCCTTTTGTTAATCATAAGTCATGCAAAAACTCATTGATTAGCTTGTATTTGAGTCAAACATTAGCTATCTTTTCTGCTGAACTGTGAATGTTATGTTCTCTTGTAACATTTTTCCTTCTTTATTTAAAATTTTAATTAAATTTTATATAATTTTAAGTAGTGTGATGGAAGACAACAAAAAAATTGGTTTTTCCTTCTAATAACAGCAACCAAAACTTTCTTTTACACAATGAGATGTAGACATCTTATGAACCTTGGATGAAGCTGCCACGAAGAACATGAAGAACCCAGACGAAGAAGAAGAAGACCTACACGAAGCTCTTACTAGTTTGCACCAACTGTTCCGACAAGGAGAGATCTGCCCAGTTTGGAAATAGATGACACCGAAGACAAAGATGGCTTCCAGATCTAGTTTTTCTCCACTTTGTTTCAATGCACAATGTGAAGAACACATGAAGAAGACGACCAAGTAGAAACACACGAAGCCATGGTGATTTTAGAACAAGTTCTGAATCTCTGTTTGAAGAACAAGCCTCAGACCACACGAACCCAAGATGGGTTTCACATATTTCATCTGCTTGAAGAACAAGCTCACACAAAATATATTTTCAATATTTCTCTTTCCCGCATTTCTTCTCTATTTTTTTTTTAAATGAAATGACTTACATGGCATAGCCGACTGCACATGGTTTGCGAGGCCCGATTGTCCCTAGAATTGTTGTTTATTTAAATTACTATTTTAAAATTTATTTTCGTTTGATCAATTTTGTAATCCAAGTTGTGAGGATTAGACCTCATTTATTTCCTTCACTTTTTCTTTTTCCTCTTCTCTTTTTCCCTCTTCTTTTTTTCTTCTTCCTTCTTTTTTTTTCTCCTGTTTCTCCTCCCAGCCCACACGAGCCTTCCCCTCTCTCTTCCCGTCTGAATCTTTGACTGCCCCTAGCGCGACACCGCCCCTTCCATCCTCTTCCCCTCCGGCCGACGACCTCACCCCCCCGTTTCCAGCTCCTCCTTCGCTGTCGTGAGCCTCCATACGCAGCTTCAAGCCGCGGCCTTCTTTGTTTTCCAGCGCCGTCTTCGCTCCTCCGTTGGCCACCAACTTTTCATCACACCACCCTCGACCTCCTAACTACCTAATCCACCCATCCTCAACCCAGATCCTCCACTGGTGGAGTCCCTCTGACTCATTTTTAGATTTGAGCTTTTTAGCCTCCAACTGTCGCCCATGCCGCCACCCACGGCCAACCACCACCACCTTTAGCTTCATCAACACATCTAAATCCTTCCCTAGTAATCTTAAGTTTTTATTTGACCCCATTCAAAATCTACAATTTTGAGACCCACGGCCATAGTGCATTTTGCACTGTTGCTTGACTGTGCTGCCACTTCTAGCACCTCTGTGATCCTTCGAAAATTATTTTATAGCGTTGTAAGTATTTTCCCAAATAACTTTTAAGATTTAAATGTATTTTTTCACGAACTCATTTACTGTGAATTGGTTGGTTGTGCCAGACTGAGTCCGAGGAGTAATGGGATCGGTTGGATTAGAGGATGAAGTTTTTTGTGTGATTGGTTATATTAGGATTGGTTGGTTGTTGGATATTGATGTTGTGTCATGTACATTGCATATTTGCAAGCATGTTCATATTTCTAAATGAAAACTAGGTTTTCGTATAATTACATGCATGTTCATGTGTATATTTGAAAACTAGATTTTCATGTGAAAGATGATTTTGAGTATGTTTTGAAATGTTTGGATTGATCGTTTTGAAAGAAATGAAAAGAGACTATAGAGGGATGGTGGTATAGTTCCGCCTGTAATTCCCACCTACGATGCACACGATAGGGATGGTGGCTTAGTCTAGCCTGTGATTTCCGCCTACAGTGTATGCGGTAGGGATGGTGGTAGAGTCCGGCCTGTGATTCCAGCCTATAGTGCTCTGATAGGTACCCCTTGTGTGGAAATGAACTATAGGGATGGTGATAATGGTTGATCGCATTAATGTATTTTTATCTCATGGGTTGTTTGGATTATTACTTACTTGCAGTACCGTTTTATGGTACCGTAAATTTTGATGCAGATAAGAATGAAGAGCCTTTGGGATCCGCTCCGCAAAGAGAGTGACATGTGGTTGCTTTTTGGATTATGGGATTTGCTTCCCTTTTGTCAATGTATTTGGCTTTTTACTATATTTCACGGATAACTGTATAATTTTCAGTAATATTTTTATTTTGGTAGTTTTGTATTTAAAACTTTGGTACTTAGTTGACTTATTTAATTTATCCATTTTATTTTTCTTGTGCACATTTTGCATATTGTACATACTTGAGCACTTATCGTTGGAATGCATAACCCGACCCGTGTTGTCATCATCCCGACGTCACGATTCTAGCATTTTTGTACGTGGAAGTCCAGGCGTCACATACGTGGAGAAGAATTTCTCACCAACAGCTTGTACAAGCAACTAATGGATTCAGCTCTTATAATTTACTTGGTGAAGGGAGTTTTGGATCAGTATACCAAGGAACACTTTCAAATGGGATGAATATTGCAATCAAAATTATGAACTTGCAAGTGAAAGGGGCATTCAAAAGTTTTGATGTAGAGTGTGAGGTGCTACGAATTATTTGTCACCAAAATCTTGTCAAAATCATCACCATTTGCAGCAATATTGACTTCAAAGCCCTTGTATTGGAATACATGCCTAATGGAAACTTAGAGAAATGGTTGCACTCTCAAGATCACTATCTGAATATCTTACAAAGGCTAAATAAAATGATTGATATCGCATCAGCATTAGAATACCTTCATAATGGTTATTCAATTGCAATTATTCATTGTGATCTGAAACCTAACAATGTCTTATTAGATGAAGAAATGGTTGCACATGTTACCGATTTTGGAATGGCCAAACTCTTAGATGATAGAGACTCTATGATGCAGACCATGACTCTTGCTACTATCGGGTACATGGCACCATGTAAATTTTCAAACTTTTCTATTTCAAATTGCATGTTCATCCTTCTACTCATTCACATGCAATTAAATATATTTTGAGTCCAGAGCAATATATATATATATATATATTGAGTCTTGATCTACAGGTACTAGTTTTTTTTTTCAGATTTGTTTGTTCAGTACTATTATAAAATAAGAAAGTACATATGATGAGTTAGAATGTTATCCACAAAGTATGGACTAAAATGAGTTGTTTCTACAAGAGGCGATGTATATAGTTATGGCATTCTACTAATGAAAACTTTCACAAGAAAGAAGCCTACGGATAGCATGTTTATTGGAGAAATGACCTTGAAACATTGGGTAGATGAATCACTGCTCACTTCAATACTCGATATTGTTGATGCCAATTTGTTGAGAAATGAAAAAGAACATGCTGCCATGGGGGACTGCATATCTTCAATTATGAGATTGGCTTTGGATTGTTGTGCAGAGTCACCTACACAAAGAATTGACATAAAAAAATGTTTCAGCGACACTCAATAAGGTCAAATTAAAGTTTGTACTAGATAGTAGAAGAAGCTAAGTTGAGTGTCAAGTTTGCTTACAACTCCCTCATGTTTGTGCCTCTTATGTTTGGGATTTAGGCGTTATGCTTCATTGTTTTAGAAAAATTACAATTTACACCTTAAACTATTAGTTCTTTTGCAATATTATCGTGGAACTATCTAAGTTGTCATTTTATCCCCAAACTACAATTTTTTCTATCAATTAATGTTATGAATGTATAGTGTCATCTATTTCTCGTATATTAGGTGCTAGAAAAATTAGATCAGAATACACAGAGGAAGCGAAATTACCTCGTCGGCAAATCGCAGATCTAATGAGGTTGTTGTTCCACAAACTTCTCCATCGTAGTTGTTCACCTAAAATCATCATTGTCGATGGTGAAACGTGTCACATGACAAAATTAGAACAACACTCACATATTTATTCACCTAAATACAGGGATTAGAGAGATACAGACATTTGAGAGAGATTCTATTTATAGCAATCATCAAAAGGGAGAGGGGCCTCCATTACAAGAGGCAACCAAGTCTTAAAAATGGGACAAACCCAAAAATTCTAAGTTTTCCTCTATCAATGGAGGTCTCGCATGGCCTTAAGCCTCAAATCTTCACTATATATATTGATGTTTGGCATTGGGGTTAGGTTCGGAACAGTCATTTATCCTTCCATAAAGCTAGTTTAAAAATAAATTAACCTCATACATACATGGCCGGCCTAAGTGATGGAGATACATTTGTGCACAATAAAGTTACTGTAAACATAATTTCAGCTTGTTTATCACCAACCTGAAATGCCAACCTCTCATTAATAACCTTCATCAAGTTTCTAACTAGTTTGTTTGTTGCAAAAGACAAGCCAACCGGCAAATGTACCTTTCTATTACAATAATGTAAATTATGTTCCTAGCAATAGTTGAAGCATGGGCAATAAATGCGATAAAAAGTTGTACTCATCTAAAACATAAATAAAGTCGACACTTAGGCCTAGTTTGGACACTTAGAATATTTCAAAATATCTATAAATGTAACGCCCCGATCCCGAATGGATTGGGAAGTTACCTCTTAACACTTAAAATCATATCTCATTGTACAAATATAAACTCCAATTCCTCAATCACTCATAGACCTCATTGTTTTAAACCATCTACTCCAAAATAATTAACTAAGAATACAACAGAGTCTCAAAATAAAAGCCAACTTTCCAAAGTACTAAGTCAACAGAGCAAAACGAAACTATTCAATAAAATTCCCCAACAATAAGTACCCTCTTTGTATTTAATACACTAAGCTGACATAGCTTACCCATGCTTCCTATTCTTGAACTTCCATTGAAGTATCTAAAGTATCTTAAAAATGTTGTGGAGATAAGGGGTGAATTATCAACAACTTAGTAAATAGAGGACATATACTAGTATGCAAACATGAGCATTTACAAAGTACAGTATGCAAAACAAAACCTTTTCCAGAGTTATCAAGCATAACGGAACATGTTTTCAAATGTAACAAAGCGATGATTTTAAGTCACATAAAACCTAAAGTACTTTGGCATAACATAACTTGAGCACCATCATCACATCAAAACAAAGCATCTTATAGAGTAGAGACCATATTTCATCCCTGTAGTAGGGTTATGCTAACCCCGATGGCCAAACCAGACAGAGACAGAGATGAAATATTTCCCTTATTACTCTCAGATCCCCGAGTGTATAAACAGGAAAGACCACATAAAACCACTTAGTTTACAAAGTGGGTACACTCAGAAACAGAGAAGTTGGTACCAACCCAAATAGAGTAAAGTAAAGACAGAGTCAAATACAAAATTCAATACACCATGCCAAAGGTTTTCATATGCCATATCAAAACAAAACAGAGTCCCAACACATAACCAGATCATTCTCGCATACTGAAAAACGAAAGTCAAAATATCTTTCTAAATCAATGCACAATTTTTCAGATTCTCAATATAGCTCTTTTTCAAATTTCAGAGACAATATGACAAAATTTAGCTCATGTCTACACAATGCATATCAGAAAATATTTTTCCTTTTTCGTACAGATTTTATGAGTAATGCAAATAAGCGACCAAGGTTGGTTTTTCCCAAGTTTCTCATTTCATCACAATCAATGACAAGTTTTTAGAAAGTCAATCTTAGTCTCAATAATTCATATAAAGCCTAGCATAGGAACTCAGCTTATCTGGACTTTTTAGTTTTTCAAAATTTATCCACAACAGTACTGAATGAAAATCAATCGTCAACTATAAAAATAATCACGTAATTTCGATAAATATCTGAAATTAAGACAATTTTTCAATACTTATAATGAAATGCTAAGTAACCTATTTTTCTAAAATTTCAAATTCTTCGAAACTCTAAAATATCATAAATTTAATCTTTGACTAAAGTATTAAATTATAACTAACTTACTATTGAAAAATCAAACTATCAAATTTAATACTAAATAATATAATTATACCAAAAATTCCTTTTTAAGATATACAATAATAATTATTTAATAAACTAGATCATAATAAAATTACAACATTGTCGCTTACTTTTGAAAGAAAACCTTACTTAAAATCAATTTAACTTATGAAAATAATTTCTGTAAATATAGATAACTTAGAGTTTCTAACACATATTAAAAGTTTAAAACACAATAATGCAACTTGTAGCTCAAAGGTAAAAACGTAATTTTATTTATTTAGTAGACCGACTATACAATAGCTTCTGTAATACTCTATCATTTTAAAACATGATCAAAAGGGCATAACGGCAGTAATCATCTTCTACTAGGTAAACTGATGCTTATAAACATTTTTAAGTCCTAAAGCAAACGCATGAAAACAGATAAAATGAGGTGCGGCGACAGAGGCTACCAAGTAGAAACCGAGGAGGCACGGCGCGACTGGGCTGAGCTGGAACAACCGTGGTGGCGCGGCTGCAGTTGGCTGAGGGTGGTGCGGCGAAGCTGCCGACGCTGAGCGGTTGAGTACGAGAGAGATGAGCGAGAGAGAGGGCGGAGAGGAGAAGAGAGTAAGACAAGAGAGGTACTCACCGTGAGGGGTTGCTACGGGCTGGGGTGGCTTGGGTGGGTGTCCGGCGGCCCCCTTTCCGTGCAGGTGGCGACACTTGGAGTGGCTGGCAGGGTGCGGTGGTTCGGCGGTAAAAATCTCTGTTTTGAATGAGAAAAACAGAGGTGGCGGAGCTGCCGACGCTTAGGCTGGGCAGTGGCTTTCGGTGGTCGTCTGAGAGAGGAGCAGCGACGATGGCTGGCTTGGCTTCGGGGTGGCGAGTTACGGTGGGGAAGGTTGGTGCGGCAGTTAGGTGAGCAGCGGCTGACAATGACTATCACACGATGGAGTGATAGAGTTGCTACTGAGCGTGGGTGAACTACTGCTTGTAGAGAGAAGGAGACGAGCGAGAGAAAGAGAGAGAGCACGGTGATTCGGGTGATGCAGTGGCTTTGTCATTGGGTTGGCGAATGAGGGAAGAGCATGCGGTTGGTTGCTGGACAGGGAGAATGGAAGCCGGCAAGCGTGTAACGGAGGGATCATCTCTATATATATGCGTGAGCAGACTAGCGGTTTCCAGGTTGACGTTTTGGAAGTTATAGTATCGAGAGAAAAATCGGGAGATGATGGGGAAGAGAGATCTGGACGTGGGAGTGGAGGAAAACAATGGAAAGGAGCCGAAAACTGAAAGGAGAACTTACATACCTAAACGACGCCGTTTGGCACCTTTGTTGGTACGGGTGTTACAATAAATAGTAGTAAAATTATTTACTAATTTAAATAAAATGATTTGAGTTAAAAAAATTTATTAAGTTTTGAGAAATGAGAGAGAAAAAATTTTTAAAAAAAAATATTATAAAATTAAAATATTATTTGAATATAGTTTTTTAATATTATTATTGTTTTAAAATTTAGAAACGTTGTATTTCTTTTTATATTTTGTTTAAAAATTTGTGAAAATTGTAATAATTAAATAATGATTAAATAAAATAGTTGAAAATTTGAAATTGAAAAATATTTTAACTTGAGAGAAGATATATGAAAATATTTGAGAATACATATGTTCCCAAACTACTTCTTAGCATAGTGATCTTATATATAATAGCAACTGATTTTTCTCAATGCCACTCTTACACATTTATATAGTCTTTGGTAAACTAGTTTGGAAGATTTTTTTTTCTGTTACCGAGTCTTTTGATTATGAAAAATGCTTGATATAAAAAATGTAAAATGATATAGTTTATATAAAACGTTATATTATAAAATATTTTTTATTATAAAGTAGATATGACGTATTATATTAAATCAGATAAATGAATTTCTTTATAGATGTATCACTCCTCCTATTATACCCTCCATCTTGTAGTTGTCTCTTTCATGCAGTAGGTCTTAGTAGTCTAGCGTTGGTGAGTGTTAATCCTCTACTTTCTAACTTTTGTGGGCTTTTTCCTTAAACAAGATTAGAAGATGCTTTCTCCTTTCATTCGTTCGGCTTTATTACATCTATCTGGGCTTAAGGAATCCCGCATTGGATTGTGGTCATTATTTGGCTCAATGCATCCTCACCAACTTTTAAACCAAATAATAAGGATGATGAAATCAAAGAATAATTATAGCTTCTTAGTTTCGAAACAAAGCAAACTCTTATGAGTTACGTAAAAAAGAATCTAGAAAACATTGCAGAGTTGCTTCACAAAATAGGCATTCATGTAGAAGCAATTTTGGCAATGAGATTCATTTTAAAACGCAACTAATTAGTGGTACCCATTTTCTCTTTTTCTTCTCTATTTTTATGTAAAGCATGAACATTTTACATCTGTCTCTTTCATTTCTTTTCTATTTCTTTGGATAAATTATAAGAAAAATTATATTTACAGTCACAGAGTACGCAAATATCATGTATTCTTTTTAAAAATAATAATAAATATGAGACCGTAAAAAAATTAGTTTTTTAATAATAATTTTTTTTTTCAAAATAAATATATGAAACAATTCATAACTATATCTAATATTATTAAAATTACAAATTTGGTTAATTTATGTGCATAGTCTACACATGACGTGTCATCTGCGTATGATTAGTCAACAAATTTGCAGATGCATCAACTGAGTGTATCCCAACCTTTATATTTATTTGGTTTTTTGCCAACAATTCAAGGCGCAGGATATGCGATTTGGCTTTTATATAATACAAAATTATTGAAAGAAAATTGTGAAAAATAAATAAATTATAGAAAAACTCTATCACGATTCGCGTGAATCTTTCACGTGGCTACGCTAACATGCCATAGGTGATAAACGGCAAAAGCAAAACTGATTCATTAAAATAACTTTGACCAACTTGA
Source organism: Cyclocarya paliurus (assembly GCA_029856935.1). NCBI lineage: Eukaryota > Viridiplantae > Streptophyta > Magnoliopsida > Fagales > Juglandaceae > Cyclocarya > Cyclocarya paliurus. Next base: position 14,071,520 of record CM056955.1, read on the forward strand.
ACATATGACCAGTAACAGTTGCATCCTATGACTGGTCAGATTAGTACGATCTAGTATTCCCTTAGTGCGGGATTGTTGATTCCCTAATTACTCTTGTTTTATGGGATGTTTGGCCCCAGTGACTCGAGTGATTTTAATTCACAAATCACTTCAATTCATCTCATTTTTATTATTATAATTTTTTTAAATTTTCACGTAAAATATAATTAACAATTCAACTTTTTTAAATTTTAAAACAACTTTATAGTACGACCAAGATTTTTTACAAATTTTTTACAACTCGAGTGAAGATGCTCATAATATAGTACGCCCAAGATTTTTTACAAATTTTTTGTTTAGATATAGCGGACTATGTATATTGTATCTCTCTTTAAATTATAAAAGTGTCATGTACAAAGGGGCATTACATGGTCAAGATCGATCAAACTCAACTTCTATAAAAATTTTGTATAAACTCCATGTTCAATTGCTTTTAAATTATAATTAGGGTTTGAATGGATAAATTAAAGAATAATCTTATTATCCTAAAAAACTAGGTTAATGTCCAGCCAGACATGCTCCGGTTCCTAGTGTCTTTCCAATGGTCATATAGCATTAAGAGGAAGCCATATTTGAGAGCCATGGATGGTTGTCTCGTGCCCTTTACAAATTTACCTTACTCAACTAAGCCTTACTTTCCCTTTTGTGTTCTTAGTTTTTTCCTTAATGTTTTACTTAGCTAGCTTTCTCCTTGCCTGGGAGCTTGCTGCCTGTTTTTACTATCTCCACCCCCTCCCCAAAAAAATATAACAAGAGATCAAGTTCTAAACAAAAAAGATGGGGGCAAAAAGAGCTAATCCCAGTAGTTTCGTTCTTTATTTTATAGCATGTTTTTATCTATGGCTACAAAATTACTTTTATTATAAAGTAGATCTAACGAATTACATGAAATCAAATCAGTTTGTGAATTTATATTCGTATACTCTTTTTGTTTATGTAGCACTTTTCTTTAATAAATAGATTAAAATTTGTTAAAAAAAAAAAGAAGTGATTATTTACTAGAATTTTTTATATAACCATCACTTTTGAAGATAAAGACCATGTTTCACGAGTTTTAGTAACCGAAGTGTACAACTTTTTTGAACGGATGCTCATGCATTTCCCTTGTGCATTACAGAACAGGATTCATGTGAACTAAGTTCGAGTTTCGGAAACACCTTCATTGGTAACAAACCTTATCCATATCATGAGAATTAACGTCTATGCATGCGTGCAGCCAAGGTTTTCCTAGCGTCATCTCTTTTCCTCTCTCTCTCACTTATCCCTTTCTCTTTCTTCAAAATCTTATACGTAGTTATATATTCATATATATGACACCAATTACAACAAGGAAAGCAAGCTTAGTGCTTACATTTGTGAAGCTAGATATTATTTGGTAACACACAAACATCTGGATTCCTAGTAAGTACCACCTAGAAATCACCAAAACATGCAACACAAGTACTGTTCTTTCTCTCTGTCGTTCTTTCCTCAAAATTCTCAGATAGAGCTGTTACTCTTCGATGCTTTTAGGAAAGAGCCACTCTTGGTGATCTCGCGCAAGGGCTTATCCGTGAACCGGATTAAATTATAGACCAATCCACCAGATACAGCTCCAAGAATCGGTCCTGCAATGTATACCCATATCCCCCTGTATTTATTGTGCACAAAGGCAGGCCCCAAGGTTCTTGCAGGATTCATTGATGCACCCGAAATCGGCCTGTCGAAGACGATCACTCATCATAATCATACCCAATATGGAAATAACCTCCAAAATTAAGTGTTAATGTGAACACATACTTTTCATGAAAGATATTAATAAATTAGATCAGATTAATGTATTACCCTGCAAACATCACGTTGAGTAAGACCGTGGAGCCAACAGCAAGGCCAGCAAGCTCTCCGATCTGCAGAGACCAAAAATATATTAAATTAAATGGTTTTAAGAATTCATACGTAATTTTCAAAAGGGATAGGCTTCAAAATTATTTTAGCATTACATCTCAAACACGTTAGTTGATATGGAAAGATTGTGGATGGAATAGGTCAACGAGTTCGAAAGAAAACTAATCATCTCATCACACTAACAGTTTGGTTACTTTTATTGGAAGTCTGAGACCAATGTAAAAGGTGAGGAACTAACAGCTCTGTTGTCGGTGGCAACACCAGATATTACGAACATGAGGTAGAATGTGATTATGAATTCCAGCACAAAAGACTGCAATTCTGTCCCCGACGGCATTGTTCCTGCAAAAACGTTCTGGTGCCCATTGAATATGAGCCGAAGGGTTCCGCTTGCCATTGTTGATCCAAGGACTTGAGCAAATACGTAAGCTGGCACCTGAATATATATTTTGAAAAAAGAAAGAGACAACAAGAAGAGACAAATTTTATTAACACACCCATTCGGTTCTGTGCGTGGCATCATCTGCAGAACATTATGTTTTGTTAAGATATAATATAAGTAGTTGAATCATCTCTTTCCATGGGTTTAAGTTTTTGGTACAAGTGACACTTTAACATAGTATCAGAGCGGAAGTGCTTAATTCAAACCCATATTTCAAAGTTGAGGCATCAGGGGTTTAAATTAAGCTTGAAACAGAAATTCCCCAAAATTAAACCCCTTTTTTTGGGTAGAGATGGCTTACAAAAATGTAAGTTGCAACCCACCTGAAACTTGGATTGTTAATCAAATGCCTTTTCAAACAAAGTTAAAGGCCAAATGATAATGTTCCTCCGAAGGAAATTTCGTTTTATACAAACTACCGAAAGGGTCGAATGCATTCCCTTTGAGTGCACCCAAGACCTAAGTCTATATATATATATATATATATATATATTAGCTTTATCCATTATTTGGGTTGAAGAGTTGGAAGGAATGGTCAAGATGGAGTTATAATATACCTGTTTCCATGGAAATCTCTTGCAAGTGGCAAAGGCAATGGTAACGGCGGGATTAAAATGGGCACCGGAGATGTGGCCAACGGAGTAAACCAAAACCATCACAGCCAGTCCCCAAACGATTGAAATTCCCGGCGCAGTCACCACCTTGTCATTGCCGATATTCACCACCACCGCCCCACATCCGGCGAATATCAAGAAGTACGTACCTATCGCCTCCGCAATCAGCTGTCATCAATACAAAATTTCCGTTTCCATGTCAAGTAGATTCATTAGACGAATTGAAACTGGCAAAAACAGAGCTGAACAAATTGACCCAAAAAACACACTCATGTAGTACATTGTTTTTTATGTAACAACTTTCAAATTATCATAGATGATGAATTAAATCAAAATAAGAAAACGAGATGAACAATATGCGTTTACTGACTGAGAAAACGATATGGGGATGATCACGAGAATGAACGGAATTCAAAAGATACTGTTTATTATGAAGGGTTCAAATTAATCGGAGGAAGAAGAGGAGTACTCACCTTCTGCACGAATGGTACAGAGATACAGAAGCCTGCTTCATGGTTGATTTTGGAGGTAGAGAAGGTGTGATTGGCATCACCTTCTTTAACATTCAAAACAACCGCATCGTTTCCATTACTTACTGCTTTTTCAGCCATCACTTCCGACACCAAAAGAAGCTAAGAGACAAGAAGGATCAGAGACAGAGAGAAAGAGATTGCTCAGCTTTGGCTCTCACCCTCGAACTGAGCAAGAACCGAGCTGAACAACTCCAATTTATGGGTGCCAAAAGGTCCAAAAATGAAAAAACGGAGAGAGAGAGCGCGGTGGACTTTTTCACAGGGAGAGAGAGGGAGAGAGAGAGATCAAACGGATAACTTTTCATTGTGTTTTTCAGACTTTTACTTCCTTTATAAAATAAAGTTCATAGGAGATATCGTTGAAAAATGTGACGTTTATGGGCTGTGAACTGAGAAAAGTATTCCCTTGGAAAAGAAATGAAAAAGATAAAAAATAAAATGAACAGAGAAAAGCATTGAAGGTCGATTCAACTACCAACCGGAAAAACAGAGGGACATGAATGCTCCATTTAAAGTCTTTTAGACACCATTAATTGCTTATACGGGCACCCATGACCCGTTAGTATAATATGAGGAGAAATGAATTATATAAAAATAAATTTATAAATTAATATAATTTGATATAATATCTCAGATTATAAAATTATTTTATTGTAAAGTAAATATCAAATAAAATTATATCAATTTATATATTTATTTTTGTGTACTCGGAGCAATTCTTTAATATCATGCACTTCGGTGCCATTGGACTTCACTCCTCATCGATCTCGACTCAAGAATACCTACTCACTAACTCATGGTTTTGATCTAATTACTAGCTGTAAAGCCGTCTCGTTATGCATGACTGATTATAAAATAATTTAGGGGTGGTTTGAGAATAATCTCACCTTTATTATTATATTTTTTTAAAATTTTTATGTAAAATATAATAATTTTTTTTTCAAATTTTAAAATAATTTTTTTAAATTCTTATACAAAATATAATAAATAATTTAACTTTTTTAAATCTCAAATTAATAATAATATTAAAAAAATATTATTTTTATTATTCACAAATCATTTCAACTCAAAACGATTCCTTAATTTTGCCTACTCTTCTGCAAAGGGTTTGAACTTGTAAAAGTGGAACATAGTAATTTTAACATTTTTCCCAGTTTCAAGTTTTGATACCGGAATCAAAACCATTTGTCATCAGGCTTGGCTAAAGAAGTTTTGAAATTAAACCAATTTAAAAACAAACAAATCGTTAAGGAAAAAAAAAAAGACGTTTCATCCTTGAGATGTTTAAACTTTGAACCATCCCCTGAGCTCGCAATGGCGGAGCACAACGGGACTTTCTAAACAGGTTTGGGTATTTTTTTTTTTTTTTTTAAACAAATTGTGGATTTTTTTTAATTGAATAATAAATAAATTGTAGAAATTTGTAGAAACTAATTAAATAGTTTCGTTTTTAAGAGTAATCAATCATGGGAATCCATTTTAAGAGCTATGATCATTAAAAATTTTGTTCTTTCACTTAAAATTAATTTAATTTACTAAAAGTAATCTCCATATACCTCAAAAAAAGTGATCCATACGGTCCCGAACCACTATGCATAATTCATTCACGACATTCTCATCAGTTATTGTTCATTATTTTATCTCACAATTTATAAAAAAATCTTCATATTCTATGAAAAACACTTATACACTTTATGAAAAAGCTATAAATATAAAATATAAAAATTAATAATAGCAGATAGATAACATTCCTTATATAAAAATCATATACTTAAAAAAGATTATTATGATCACCAAAACCAAACATATGTAGAAATCCGAACAATAAATTGTATTACCTTATCTAAAGGACTCTGACATATATGGAAATCACTCTTTGGCTTTATTGTGCCGAGAAAATCTACTCGTTTTTTAACACGCACAACACATCGTTAACGTGGAAATTTTCTATATCAATTATGCTATTATGTAATTAGTATTTTAATTTTCTTTTTTAAATTAAAATGGATCTCACGGTAAGTTATGTGTTAATATACTGGTTTATATGTAACAAAACTTTATTATGTCACAAGGAAATTTTGACTTTTCTTTTCTTTTCTTTTTTTCTTCTTTTTTTGATCTTGTTATGACTTGTTGTCTAAGCTCCCCAAATCATTTTATTATTTGTTTACATTTATTTGAAAAAAATAAGAGCCAAAGAGAGTGAAGATGCTGAGAGAGAGAAAAAAGAAGAAAGAAGAACATAGAGATAATAGGTTAATGAAAAACTTTAGTCCCCTCCACTATTATATTTCTATTATTTCCCTTTATGATTTTGACGTTAATCGTATCTGTTGAATCGAATTTTTAATTTTTTTTGTGAAACCGAAAAAGACAAATATAAAAGTATTAATAACACATATATAATTTTGATAAACTAGCTAGCTAGGAAGAAGCTACGTACGTCTATAAAATGGTATCTTCTGATCATAATGTAAAACAAAAGACAAAACCTAAACATAGGATTTATATATTTATTCACGAAATGCCGGTGTGGGTATCTAATTTAGAGTTGGTTTAGTTACACAAAATTAAATTTATATCTCATCAACTCATGTAATCATTATAATTTTTTTAAACTCTTAAATAAAATATAATAAATAATTCAATTTTTTTAAATTTTAAAACAAAAATTATATTAAAAATTTTTATTATAATAATATTTTATTTAATTTTTAATAAAATATATCATTTTATCTCATCTCATCTGAATCGCATGACCGAGGCCTTTATTATCAGTCGACTTCTTTCAAAGACGTTCTGCTAGCTGTGCACATACAGACATTATATATGTCATGATCGGGTGAAAAAATAGGGGTAAAAAGACAAAAGAAAAAAAGGAGAGGATATTTTACATGCATTAAAATAAAAGTCGATGTCAAAATGTAATAACCCATGTTCTTGGGGTTTATCGACCCAACCCAATATTCCCTCTGAATAGGTTAATTCATGAGATGGCTTAAAATCTTTGGCGTGTCTCGCATGGTTATCATATTTAAGCATTTCCCACAATTCCATTTGTCATGTACATGTACTAAACAAAACGTTAAGTACTTGTAGTAACATGCATTATTGACTGACGTGTTCACGACAGAATCACGAGGACAAGTTGTCATTTTCAACCATACGTTAACCAAGGGATCCACCAATTCAATTATTCGATAAATGAGTATTTATGTGCGTATATATCTCTATTTTATAAGCAAATGAGATTCCATAAGAAATGTAAAACTAGGAAACTTAAAAAGTAAAAACAAAAATCAGCATCTTTTCCGCTGTGAAACCAAGAAACAAACATTCACGCTAGCTAGTAGGCAAAATAGTTAAGTAATGATACATGTACGCACTATTTTATGCATAATATTATATGTACTAAGTGACAATCTCATTTTATCGGTGTTTTATTTTTTAGAAATGATATTTGCAGTCATAAAGTATGCAAGCACTACCCAGTACTCATTTAGAAAAAAGAAAAAAAACTGAGTAAATATGAGATCTATATGAAAAATTAATTTGTTAATGGTAAATTCTACTTTTTTTTAAAATGAGTGTGCAACGCTTGCATAATCTATGACTGTATCTAGTATTACAAAATAGTTTATTTTTATCTGCAAATAAGCAAAGTTTCACCAAATTTTGCACATCAGAATTTGCACTAAGATTATTAAAGTATTTGGGTCATGATTTCTAGAAAGGGAATTGTGGACGACGTGTTTAGGACACCAGGTACTGGGTTCAATCACCTGCAAGATAGAGAATGAGGGGATCAGGATTGTAAGGTCATCTCTGATGCCTAAGTCAATTTTTTGCGCTTTGGAGAGAATTTTAGTAAAGAAAAGAACGTAAGTCCCGAATTCTAACTCACTATCTGGCTTTTATACTACTTGTCAAGATGGTACTCCGTACCTTATGTCAGAGGCTCCTATCTCCTGTACGAGATACCAAGTTGTTGTTTTTAATGCGGTGTGGCCTCCTCAGCCCACGCCTTTGTGGTAGGTGGGTGGGTAAGGCCATCTTCGATCCGTGAGCTTTGTCAAGGACAGGAGATCTTGTCGTGATCTCTATCTATGTTCTATCTCCAATCCTTAAATGCGGTGTGGTCTTGTGACAACGAGCATCAATCGGTTTCCCATGCAGGCCCTAGTTCTTTTTCTTCCTTACGCAACTCATGGGTTGTTTGTACTGCTAATCATTGGGCCTCCAGGATAAGCTCGGCCCAGCCCAAGAGAGATATAAATGCCCCTTCCTAGAATTTTAGGGCATTTTGTATTGATGGTGCAGTAACATTCAAGGGATACGTGAATTCGAAGTTACTGATTTGAGATGATTAGCCTAATCAATCAAACAAAAAACAAAAGCCTAAGACCCTGTTTGGATACCCATATGAGATACAAACTATCTCATCTGGGTTATACGGCAAGTCTCATATGGGTATCCAAACGACCAGTGGGATGTTTTTATTTCATCTCTGTGTTTCCAGCCTTCATTTGCATTTTGAAATTAATAAGTAATATAAATAGTAAAAAGTTAAGAGAACAGTAAAAAACTAGCATAAATAGTACAATGAACAATATAAAAATGACATAAACAATAAAATGAACAGTACAAAACTAATATAAATAGTGCAAAAAATGACATAAATAGTGCAATGAATTGTACAAAACTTACATAAACAATAAAATGAATAATACAAAACTGACATAAATAGGACAAAGTTATGTAAACAGTGCACTTTTCTTTTCTTTTTTCATCCCATTTTGATATCATTCTTCCTTCCTGTTCATGCCTCTTCCCCTCTGTTGAACCCACCATTTTAATTTTTAGTAAGAATATAGAATAAGTTCGATTAAAAATATATATTTTGAGATATAATTTATTTATGGTATATTTTTTAATTAATTATAAATATTACTTTTTATTACTATATTCATAACTATTACTCAATAAATATAAAATAATTTTCAGTTATTAGTGGGATCTACACTTTTATCAAATCTCAAAAAGTAAAAACTATCATATCTCAACTCATTATCTAAACACACATTTTTTATAAATCATCTCATTTCATGATCTAATTAATTCAAAAGTCTCACTATTATTTATAATATCTAATCTCATCTTATTTGAACTACGTAAATAATTGATACCTAATTTCTATCTTTAATATAGGTATTCACCGATTTTCTTAAAATAGAAATGAAAGTTGAAATTTAATTTATCCCTTTAAAGGAATTAAAACATAGCTTGCTTGCAGCTTGACCAGAGGGCACCACTTTGTACAGTTTTTGTACTATTAACGACACCATGCATGTCATTATTGTATTTTTAAAATAGAGTGGTGCTGCTTTGCCGTCTGAGTAGCTTCGCTTCAAGTGACCGTTAGGCCAAATTGATATTTTTTATTTTTTTTTCAATTTTTTTATTTATATTTTTTATCATTTTTAAACATTTTTAAAATATATTAAAAAATTATTAATATACTAATAGTCACTTTCTTAACTATCAAGTAAAAAAAATTTAAAAAAATTAAAATATATGAGATGTCAAAATGAGGAAACAAGTTCAATAGACAAAATAATATATTTTTTTTAAATATTAGTATAATATATATACCCTTCATGATCAAGCTGGGGATGGCTCTGGTATGACTTTCTAGTCTGAACGTATCATAGTTGCCACATTAGAGCTAGTGAAAGCCACTTTTAAAAATAAAAAATAACTGAAGACAAAGCAAATGATGAGAGTACTAGTGCTTTTTTGCTTCCCTTACGGTCCAAATGATTTTATTAATAGAGTTGAATACTACCGAACATAATCATTATATATAAACATTCCAACACTATATTATATACTTTCCCACCGTCAACACGAGTACCAGCTTATAAATATGTATTTGATATAGTTTTACAATTTAACATATTATATTAAAACACGTCAGTTTGTAAATTTATTTTTATAAAATTTTTTTATAATTAAAACATTTTTCTTACGTATAATATAATTAAGCATACTCGGGCTACAAGTAGTTAGAGTGATATTTTAAAATTTCTCCTTCAAATTAATCTCTCCGGCCATGAACATGTCATGAATCTTTAACAGTAATTCATTGCATGAGATATCATTTGGCCGGGGAACAAAATCCATAATCCAGCTATCATTAGTTCCATGCACTAATTGGAGACCAAACCCTGGCCTTGCCGGCGGCTGTAATTGGTTGTAGACAAAAATTGTCAACACGTACTACTGTCATATTTAAGATCAGTGTCTGCAGTTTTTTTCCTCCGTTGAAGTAATAAAGGTGAAGGGTCAGTTTTGATGTTGGAGAGTAGGATATATTGCCCATGCAAAGACATCAGATGGCCCACGTACGTTTCAAATATGTTTATCGTGGGGTATAGGCATTTATGATAAAAACACGAATATGATTGTGGAAACGACTGGATCTTGCCTCTTTATTCTTTGCTAAGATTCATTTTCACATCAACTTAATTTAGTACCGTACGTATGTGAGTCTCTAATTACACCCAAAAACAAAATACTAAATACAATATGACCCACAAAAGATGATATCACATTCTGTCATAGATTACGTATACTCTATAGAAAAGATATTTGTAAGGAATGCAAATTTCGCCTACTATTTTTTGAAAAAATAGACACAAAGTATGTGAATAAATTTGAGATTTATATATAATTTCCTCTGTAGCATGATATATATAGTTCTTTAAATACATGGACCCCAATAAGCTCTTCGAATCATTTTTCTATTAATTCAGGGTATTAGCATGTGTTCATTTAAGAATAATCCAGCTATATCATAAAAAAACACAGTTAATAACTAAAATTATATATATTTATAGCACTATTCTAATATAAATTTGAATGTAATTTGTTTTTGTGTGGTTAATTTATGGTCACTAATTTTACCAAAGAAGGGCAGTGATAAGTTTTTTCGTTTGTTTTCACAACTCCTCTCAACTCATTTCATCTAATTATTATAATTTTTTTAAATTTCTACACAAAATTAAATAAATAATTCAATTTTTTTAAATCTTAAAATAAAAATAATATTAAAAATATATTTTTTAATAATATTTTATTCAACTTTTAATTTTAATCTCAACCCATCTCATCTGCGTGCGAAAACAAATCAGACTGTTTACAATTTTTTTCTCACAGGATTTGAAGTCACCCAATCTAGACCGTTAGTCACCAACTACCACAAACGAATTTTCTAAAGTAAGTCCTTAACAACAAGAAATTATAATTAAAAAAAAAACCCCAAGTGCATGTTTAAATCAGCTACAGTCATGACTAAAGAATTAAGAAAACAAAGTAAGTGCTAAAACAGGAAAAATCAAACAAAGTAAGTGCTGAGTGCATCCAATTTTCAACACAATCCACCAAAAAACACAGTGCTGCAGCAAATGATCATACCAAGAAACCATCTTCAATGCGCGTGCAAATTAAATCCAACCTCCCACTGTTCACTACTTCAACCCTGTTCTTGATGATCTTATACTCATTGCAACTTTTTTCTTTCTTTTTTGTTTTATATGGAAAATTACCCCCAATTTTGCATGCCAATGACCTTGGACTTGGTCCATGTTGGTAGTTGGATTGTATTAGCATTAATGTAATCTTACCTTTCACGCGGTTTCAGACCAATTTAGTTGTGGAAAATTTGACCAATTTGGCTGGTGAATGATGTTTTTTCAAATGTTTGAACCCATGATTCGTGGACAGTTACTAGAAACCTTTTGGTTTAGGCACTATACCCTAAAGTGACACTTTATTTGGAAGTTGCCCCTTTGCTTTCTCTGATCTTAAGTTCTTTCTGTCACTGTTATGCTTTTTTCTTCTGTTTTTCCACCCCTTCCCATTCTTTATATTAGTTAGTGCAGGAAATTCCTCAATGCAAACTTTGATCAACTTGCATGCAATTGTAAGCTTTGACTTCACATGTAATATTTTGTTTACTTTCTCTTGTAAAGTAGAGAGAGAGAGCATTACTTTGCAATTCTTTGAGCAACTTAAGTCTAAAAGCGGCAAATAATCACTCATTATCCTGTGGTTGCATGCATGCTCGTATCCGCGATTTGACTTGATCAAGATACTGTGTAATTTTTTTTTATTGCCACACTTTCTATAACTAGGAAAGATAGATCGACACATTCTTTGTATCAGACAATATTTGGACGCCAAATGTTGCATATAGGCAGTATATATGGACCCGAATATTAAATAGAGTAAGATTCATATTAAATACAGTATGGACCTAACATGTTGTGTTTATGTACAGGGAACTGCTAGGGCCACCGAAAGGTGTCCTGACAGTTCCCACCGATAAGTGTAAAATACACTTTTATTTTATGTAATTTTTTTATGTATTTTTTAAATCACTTTAATTATTTAAAAACAAAAAACAAATCGATAGAATTTGTCGGGAGAATGTGTCCGTACTGGCTTAAGCATTTTCCTTACGTAAATAAAAATTTTGAAAAATAAGCATTTAATCTATAAATCTTAGGAAATTTTGATCCGATTTGACTCTAGCAATTCTAGAAATTCACAGAAACAGTTTCATCTCATCATATCATTATAATTTTTTTAAATTTTTATATAAAATATAATAAACAATTCAATTTTTTAAAATTTTAAAACAATAATAATATTAAAAACTAATATTCTAACAATATTTTATTCAACTTTCAACTTTTATTTAAAATCATTTCATCTCATCTCACTGTTCAAACAAGATCTAAAAAGACTGAGGGATCAATGGGCTTTAATTTTGGTTTGATAATTGGGCTGGAAATTGAGATGGTTCTTTGCCACAAAAAGGGCTTTGTTGTTTCTCCATCCCATTTAAGGTTAAAAACATTTGTTCCGCCTGATCTGCATGCCCATTTATAGCGAGGTATTCGTCCACCCATAAACGAGAGGACAAATCAGTACAAAAGAAATATGTTTATTACTAAAAAGGAAAAAGTAAATTAACTATTGATTTTTCTCTATAAACACTCGCAAGATAGAGAATTTTAAAGTATTTTCGTTCTTAAAATGAAGTTAAGAAGGTTTAAAACTTTAAATTGAAAATTGGAGATAAGTAACATAAGTCAGTGCAAGAATAAACTTGTATAACGAAAGAAGGAAATATTGGGAAATTTATTTCTAAAAAGATAAATACTAAAATAAATAAATAAAAATGGCAAGTATAATAGAAAATTGAATAATAGATCATTTTCAAATACAAATAAACAGAACTTGTGACCGTTGGACCGAACCAAAATTTAAAATCTCTACCCTAACCCCCATTTCTCTCACCGTCCATTTGCGCAGAAATGGTGTCGAAGATCTCTAAGAGGACTTCGACGAAGTACATCAAGGATTTCCGTATCAGTAGGCAGCATCGCCGCCGTCACCGTCCGAAATACTCTGCCAAGAACAATGTTGCCGCCGTCGCATCCATCAACAAGTCGATTTTGACCTGCCATCGCCGCCTCATCAAACTCTTGTCCAAGTTGGCCCACCTCGATAACTCCAACCGCCAGCACAAGGGCTGCCAGACTCATGCGAAGATTCCAGATCAACACCAATGCACCGTCTGCAAATCGCAGCTGTTCGACAAGGACGACACAGCGCGCCTCCCGCCGCTGATTTCGCCGAAGAGAACGGTGTTTCTCGACCTGGACGAGACCCTGATCCACTCCAAGCCGGACACACCGCCAGACCGCTTCGACTTCGTGGTGAGGCCGACGATCGACGGCGAGATCATGAACTTCTACGTGCTGAAGCGCCCTGGCGTCGACGAACTCCTTGCGACTATGGGTGAGAGATTCGAGATCGTGGTGTTCACGGCGGGGTTGAGGGAATACGCGTCGCTCGTGCTCGACCAGCTCGACCGTAAGGCCGTGATATCCCACCGGCTGTATCGAGATTCCTGCAAGGAGGTGGACGGGAAGTTCGTGAAGGACTTGTCGGGTCTAGGGAGAGACCTGAGGCGGGTGGTAATCGTAGACGATAACCCGAATGCGTACGAGTTTCAGCCCGAGAATGCGATCCCCATTCGACCCTTTACAGACGATCTCAGCGACACGGAGTTGGAGAGGGTGATCAAGTTCCTTGAGGGGTCAGATGGATTTGAGGATATGAGGGAGGCTGTGAAGCAATACGTGACTGCTGATCCATATAATAAAACATTTTGATGGTATGCAAATTTAATAATTCCCACCAAGTTTGTCTCTTTCTTTCTTTATCAAGTTTCTTTTCCTCGAAAGAATATTAGATATTAATGTATGAATTGAACAGAAAGTTGTTCAATCATAAAGGAGAAAAGAAACTCAGTCGACTAATTTGTTAATTATGATTCATTTTCCTCCGAGTTGACACCGACAGAGAATTTTTAAATAATTAAAAATCTATTATTTTGGGATTTCAAATTATATATGAATACTTGAGTTCGGATCTTGTCGTAGTTGGAGGTGCTTATGCAAGACATAGCTGGATCTCCTTTTCTCTACCTTCTGCTGCATTAGTATGTTGGTTGGGAAAAAAATGCTTCAAAAATAAGATTAGCCATGCCGTCCTGAGTACAATACTGGTTCGCCATAGGTCCGAAGTCATCTCCTTTCTTCAACTGCACACGAACCTTGCTTTGCCATTGACTGACTGGCTTTTCCTCTTCTTAGAAAATATGCATATTTCTAAGTAAATTGATTTTGTAGCTTCTTCTGCAGGCCATAATGTTTATGAATCTAACACCCCCATATTGATATTTATCTAGTGTAGGATTTTCCTGACAAAGCACTCCAATCTTCAGCTCATTTTGTTGCGATCTGCATAATAAGAGAGCACAATGAATGCAGTAATTGCATGCTCAATCTCATATTCCCACCTATACAAGCCGGTCAAACTGGAAACAGAGCGACAGTGCAGTGATCTGCACACAGAAGTTTATGCGGCAAACTCGAGATTACCAAGAACAACAGAGAGCATCAGAGAACTTCAATGAAAAGAGAAAACTCGTGATATTATTGAATGAATGAAGAATAGTACATTCGGGTCTCTTATATACGCAGATGAATACAAGAACTACCATAACTAACTTGTAAAACAGAATGTGTTGACGTGGTGGACTATCTTGGATTACCATTCCAGCTAGGACAGCTTACAAGTGAGGCTTACGTCTAATACCTTGGGCGAGAGAGAAAGAGATCCATTTGCAAGACGCTCAACCAAAATTCACGCCAATAATTTCGACATGGAGGTTTATTTGCAATCACAAGTCCGGGAAAATTATAATGTTCAGCATAAGTGTCCTCTCTACCAGAGTCCTTTTTCAGTGAAGGAAAAGGTCTTTCAGGTGCAAACATCCCTACCAACATCTGCTTCTCTAGTCCGCTAATTAAATTGTTCAAGCCTAACCATTAATTCAAAAGCCTAGAACTAATGAATATTGATTTGGTTAAACTTTAATTTAAATTAATAAGTTTTGAAAACTTCTTGTTTATCTTTTTATTCGCGAGTGGCCTTCAAGGTGGAATATGAGCTTCAACCTTTATTTCCTTGTTTTGTCTATTGGGTTGTCCTTCATCGGTTGTGGAAGAAGCTAGTGGTCAGTTTATAAGTATGATGGAAAGCCTAACTTCTTGAGCTGGCTTTTGGAATTGAGCGAGGTCCATGACCACCCAAAACTGGTCTCAGAGCTCAAGTTTACTAACAGCCTCAGCCCAATAGTCCACAAAAGAAACGGGTTGTCTCTACTTCGACCCAAGCCCCCAATGTGGAGGAGGAGATTGTTGGGATTGCCCTACATTGGTTATGAAAGGGACAAGTAGTCAGTTTGTAAGTGTGGGGGAGAACCTCATCTCTTGAGCTAGCTTTTGGGGTTGAGAGAGCCCATGACCACTCAACACTCGTATCAAAACTTATGTTTACCAACAATCTTGGCCCAATAGTTCACGGGAGAAACGAATTGTCGCTACTCCAACCCAAGCCCAATGTGTGAAGGGGAAATTGGTTGTGGAAGAGGCTGGTCGTCAGTTTATAAGTGTGGGAAGAGCCTCACCTCTTAAACTAGCTTTGGGGTTGAGAGAGTCCATGACCACTCAACACTGGTACCAGAGCCCAGGTTTACCAACAATCTTGGCCCAACAATCCACGAGGGAAATGATTTGTCTCTACTCCAACCCAAGGCTCGATGTGTGAGGGGAGATTGTTAGGTTTGTCCCACATCGGTTGTGGAAGGAGCTGGTAGTCAGTTTATAAGTGTGAGAGAAAACCCCACTCCTTGAGTTAGCTTTTGGAGTTGAATGATGCTCATGGCCTATTGTCAAACAATGATGATAAACAAGCAAAAGCAAACACTAGCAAATCAATCAGACACACTATTTAACGTGGTTTGGCAACATGCCAACTCTACAAAGCTGCAGTGAATTTTATTCCAAATGAGATTACAATAACAAACTAAGTTATAAGAGCACCACTCTACTTACACAATCTCAACTCTCTTTCTCTGTCTAGGCTTTTTCTCTCAAACAATATACTCTCGCGCTTCTTGTCTCTATCTCTATGTTTAATCTGACACTTATTGACAAAGAACATATGAAATAACATTCATATATATAACAAACGGCGCTGGGAATTCAAATCCAACAAAATAGGGTTCTCCACTAGAACGGGTGTCGAGTGCGCTGCAATCGAACAACCAATTTAACATTGGCTCGAGCAGACTGTCAAACGAGCCTCAAACGAACTTTCTGTCCAAGTTTTGCTCGAGCCAACTGTCGAGCGTCCCTTGAGTGAACTCACTGCCTGAGTTTCACTCAAGTACCGAGTTAACTGACAATCGAACATACAATCTGTCTATGCCTTTTCTAACTCACAAAACCAATCAAGTTCCATAACCCAACAATCTTCCACTTGGAGACTAATTCTTCACATGCCAGTCACTATCTTCAACATCAACCTTGCCCTATCACCTCTACAGCTCACGGCTCCTGTCTACAAGCGAAAAGATACACTAACTAAAGTCAACCCCAACTTTAGTCTCTCACATACATCGCCCTCAGTCAATACATCTATTAGGCAACTCACAACTCCCACTATACTAGGAATATCTGATCTCGAACCAACCCTGACAAACATCAGAGAACTTGTTGTTGATGTCTCCTTCTTTGATCTAGGCAACTAATCCCATCTCCTACTGTTAACATTTTCTATCTTCAGTCGATGTGCCCATCTCCTGTGCAGTTTCTGTTTCCTCCCTAAAAGTTTAGTTATCTTCTTATTAGCCAACTCTCAGTTGCTCGATCTCCCGCCTTGCAAGATTTTCTTTTTGTACTGTGGCTCACTACCTTCTGTCAGCAAGATCTTGTTCAAGGTAGGTGACAACCGTGGAGGTTTGGTCGTCTTGGCAACTTTACGAGCATTAACTGTAGGTGTAGACGTCTTTAGAACTCTAGACGCTCTGTCTCTGTCTCTCCCACTTATGCTCTACCTTGTGGTCTCGAGAGATTTCTCCATGCTTACATGATGATCTGCAAAGCTGACTCACTTTTGCTTCCTCATCTTGTTTGCACAACCAAGACTACTCTGCTACAATTTTTCATTTACCTGCACATCACTGGACGTTGATGTCAAATACAAAGTGTCAGTCTTCTTACCACACCCCAAGACCAACGCACCCTTCATAACCTTGCACACTCCTTTGAAAAACACTATTGCATGACCACTGTCGTTAAGTTGTCCCATAAAGATCAGGCTTTTCTGTAGCATTGGAACGTGTCTAACTTGCTATAAAGTCCATACGCTCCTGTTCGGAAGTGCGATGAGAACATCACTCACTCCCACTACATCCAGTGTCTCTCCATTATCGATGTGCATCTTCTCAAAATCATCAGCAACATAATTTTGCATGATTTCTCGATGTGAGCTGCTATGGAACGAAGCCCTTAAATCCATCACCTAATCATCAACCAAACTGTACACTGCAAGGAATAAAGCGTCTTGTGTTTCCTCAACCATTACATTCACAGTGTCATCCTCAGTACTTTCCTGATTTCGGTAGTCTCTTTTGATGTGGTTCGGCTTGCAACAATTCCAACAAGTAATCTGCTGCCTAGATCTCGACTTGCTTCTACCCCTGTTCTTAGACCTGATAGGTCCCCGGCCCCAATCATCAACTCAAAGCCAAATCCATACCAAAAAACTCCCTAGAGTCTTTTTTTCGTACCTCCTCAGCAAGGATCATATCACTTATGTCATCGTAATTCAATTTCATCTAACTAGCTAAATTACTCATACCATTCTCATGGCCTCCCAACTATTTGACAACAATGTCAACAAAATCGACGTCCTAATCTTATCATCAAACTCAATCTCTACAGGAAACAACTAATTTGTGATCGTACTAAATTTAATAGTACTCAAGTGTTGAGTTACAGACATATCTTATGAACAGTTTGTTCATGAGATGCACCTTGTTATTCGCTGATGATTTTTCATCCATAGCTGACAAACCCGCCATGAAATCTGCCATATTTCTCTTTTTAATAAGTTGTGTGTCACTGATCTAGACAGAGTGAGCCGAATAACTGCCAGAACTTGTCGATCCAATAAATTCCACTCAGCATCGTTCATGCTCTCTGAATTCTATCCCAATAGAAACAGATGGAGCTTCTTCTTGTAGAGATAATCCTCAATCTGCATTCTCCAATAACCAAAATATGTGTTATCAAACTTCTCGATTCAACCTTCACTATGTCTCCTATCATTGTTCTCCCTTCAGGCCCGAACCTTAACTCTCTTATACCAATTGTTGTGAAAAATAATTATGACAAACAGGCAAAAGTAAACATAAGCAAATCAATCACACACACACGACATATAGCACTTAATGTGGTTGGCAACATGCTTACACCTACGGATTGCAGAAAATTTTATTCTAAAGAAAATTACACTCACACAGTAAGTTACAAGAGATCCACTCTACTCACACAATCTCAACTCTCTCTCTCTCTCTCTAGAGCTTTTCTCTCACACAATATGATTTCACGTCTCTTGCCTCTCTCTTTGTTCAGTTTGACACTCACTGACACAAAACATATGAAATAACATTCATATATATAATATATATAGCAAACAGTGCTAGAAACTCTAATATGGCAAAATAGGGTCCGTCGCTCAAGCAGGTGTCAACTGCGTCACGAGCGAACAACCAATCCAACATTGGCTCGAGTGGACTGCCAAGCGAGCATCGAGCAAAATTTTTGTCCAATCTTCCCTCAAATCCAACATTGGCTCAAGTGGACTACCGAGCAAGCATCGAGCAAATTTTTTGTCCAAGTTTCGCTTGAGCCAACTGTCGAGCACACCTCGAGCACCAAGTTGAGCGACAATCAAGCGAACAATCCGTCTACGCCTTTTCTAGCTCACATAACCAATCAGGCTCCACAACCCAACATGACCACCCAACACTTGTATCAGAGCCTAAGTTTACCAACAATCTCGGCTCAACAATCCACGAGAGAAATGGGTCATCATTGCTCTGACCCATTGCCCAATATGTGAGAGGAAAATTGTTGGGATTATCTTACATAAGTTGTGGAAAGGGTTGGTGGTCAGTTTATAAGTGTGAAGGAAAGTCTCACCTCTTGAGCTAGTTTTTAGGTTTAAGAGAGACTCATGACCACTCAACACTGTCCACTGCTTCAGAGAATCTTTAATGTGTATTATGAGCAGATTCAAAACTCAAAAGAAATTGGTTTCATAGTCAAAAAATTTCAAAATAGAGTATTGCGAGAATTTTGGTTGTTCATGTCAATCGATTCCTTCTATCTCCTATTGTGTTCTTACTATCTCTAATTGAAGATCTTGAGCATAAAGATATCGGTCTTTTTTCGAGTAGTTCAAGCCAACAAACTGCAATGCATCACCACCAACCCAATGGTAGTAGCACATTTCGACTAGCGGACTGTAAATAAATTATTATTTAACACAATGCTCCCTTTGCGGGAAATGAGTGGAAATCAATTTTTCAGTGTCAAAGCCAGATTTCTTTTTCTTTTTTACAAAATAGGGTTCTCCACTAGAACGGGTGTCGAGTGCGCTGCAAGCGAACAACCAATTTAACATTGGCTCGAGTGGACTGTCGAACGAGCCTCCAACAAACTTTCTGTCTAAGCTTCGCTCGAGTCAACTGTCGAGCGTGCCTCGAGCGAACTCACTGCCTGAGTTTCACTCGAGCACCGAGTCAAGTGACAACCTATTTCTCGATTCAATAGAAGAGATGAATAGGGTCCCAAATAATGAGAGAGATGTAAAAATCAGGTCTGATTACGCTTACACCTATTCCTAATCCTAAATGGAATGTAACGACGTAGGGATCCATATGTAAACATAGTATCTATTTAGATACACTCGAACCTAAATATGTAAACATACAATCTGTCTATGCCTTTTCTAACTCACAAAACCAATCAAGCTCCATAACCCAACAATCTTCCACTTGGAGACTGATTCTTAACATGCCAGTCACTGTCTTCAGCATCAGCCTTGCCCTATCACCTCTACAGCTCACGGCTCCTGTCTTCAAGCGAGAAAACACACTAACTAAATTCAAGCCCAACATTAGTCTCTCACATACATCGCCCTCAATCAGTACATCTACTAGGCGACTTACAACTCCCACTATACTAGGAATATCCGATCTAGAATCAACCCCGACAAACATCAGAGAAATTGTTGTTGATGTCTTCTTCTTTGATCTAGGCAACTGATCCCATCTCCTACTGCTAACATTTTCTATCTTCAGTCGATGTGCCCATCTCCTGTGCAGTTTCTGTTTCATCCCTAAAAGTTCAATGAGCTTCTTATTAGCCAACTCTCTCTTGCGAGATGGGAATCTCCCATCTCGCAAGATTTTCTTTTTGTACTATGGCTCACTACCTTATGTCAGCAGGATCTTGTTCAAGGTAGGTGACCACCGTGGTGGTTTGGCCGTCTTGGGAACTCTGTGAGCATTAACTATAGGTGTAGACGTCTTTAGAACTCTAGACGCTCTATCTCTGTCTCTCCCACTTATGCTCTGCCTTGTGGTCTCGAGAGATTTCTCCATGCTTACATGATGATCTACAAAGCTGACTCCCTTTTGCTTCCTCATCTTGTTCACACAACCAAGACTACTCTTCTACAACTTTTTATTTTCCTGCACATCACAGGACGTTGATGTCAAATACAAAATGTCAGTCTTCTTAGCACACCCCAAGACCAACGCACCCTTCATAACCTTGCACACTCCTCTGAAAAACAATATTGCATGACCGTTGTCGTTGAGTTGTCCCATAAAGATTGGGCTTTTCTTTAGCACTGGAACGTGTCTAACTTGCTGCAAAGTCCACACGCTCCTGTTCGGAAGTGCGATGAGAACATCACGCACTCCCACTATATCTGGTGCCTCTTCATTATCGATGTGCATCTTCTAAAAATTATCAACAACATAATTCTGCATGATTTCTAGATGTGAGGTGCTATAGAACGAAGCCCTTGAATCCATCACCCAATCATCAACTAGACTGTGCACTGCAAGGAATAGAGCGTCTTGTATTTCCTCAACCATTACATTCACAGTGTCATCCTCAGTACTTTCCTGATTTCGGTAGTCTCTTTTGATGTGGTTCGGCTTGCAACAATTCCAACAAGTGATCCGCTGCCGAAATCTCGACTTGCTTCTACCCCTGTTCTTGGACCTTATAGGTCTCCAGCCCCAACCGTCAACTTAAGGCCAAATCCATACCCAAAAACTCCCTAGAATCTTTTTTGCGTACCTCCTCAGCAATGACCATGTCACTTATGTCATCATAATTCAATTTCATCTGACCAGTTAAATTACTCATACCATCCTCATAGCCTCCCAATTATTTGACAATAATGCCAACGAAATTGACGCCCTAATCTTATCATCAAACTTAATATCTACAGAAGACAACTAATTTGTGATCGTACTAAATTTATTCAAGTGTTGGGTTACAGACATAACTTATGAATAGTTTGTTCATGAGATGCACCTTGTTATTCGCTGACTATTTTTCATCCATAGCTGACAAACCCGCCATGAAATCTGCCATATTTCTCTCCTTAATAAGTTGTGTGTCACTGATTTAGACAGAGTGAGTCGAATAACCGCCAGAATCTGTTGATCCAATAAATTCCACTCAGCATCATCCATTCTCTCCGAATTCTATCCTAATAGAAAAAGATGAAGCTTCTTGTTGTAGAGATAATCCTCAATCTGTATTCTCCAATAACCAAAATATGTGTTATCAAACTTCTCGATTCAACCTTCACTATGTCTCCTATCATCGTTCTCCCTTCAGGCCCGAACCTTAACTCTCTTATACCAATTGTTGTGAAAAATAATAATGACAAACAAGCAAAAGTAAACACAAGCAAATCAATCACACACACACGACACACAGCACTTAACGTTGTTGGCAACATGCCTACATCTACGTTGTTGCAGAGAATTTTATTCTAAAGAAAATTACAATCACACAGTAAGTTACAAGAGATCTACTCTACTCACACAATCTCAACTCTCTATCTGTCTAGTGCTTTTCTCTCACACAATATGCTTTCACTTCTCTTGCATCTCTCTCTGTTCAGTCAAACACTCACTGACACAGAAAATATGAAATAACATTCATATATATATAGCAAACGGTGCTAGAAACTCTAATATGGCAAAATAGGGTTCGTCGCTCAAGCAGGTGTCAAGTGCGTCACGAGCGAACAACCAATCCAACATTGGCTCGAGTGGACTGCCAAGCGAGCATCGAGCAAAATTTTTGTCCAATCTTCCCTAAAATCCAGCATTGGCTTGAGTAGACTGCCAAGCAAGCATCGAGCAAACTTTTTGTCCAAGTTTTGCTCGAGCCAACTATCGAGCGCACCTCGAGCGCAAGATCGAGCAACAATCAAGCGAACAATCCATCTACGCCTTTTCTAGCTCACATAACCAATCAAGCTCCACAACCCAACATGATCACCCAACACTAGTATTAGAGCCTAAGTTTACCAACAGTCCCGGCTCAACAATCCACGGGAGAAATGGGTTGTTGCTGCTCCGACCCATTGCCCAATATGTGAGGAGGAGATTGTTGAGATTATCCCACATCAGTTGTGGAAAGGGCTGATGGTCAGTTTATAAGTGTGAGGAAAAGTCTCACCTCTTGAGCTAGTTTTTAGGTTTAAGAGAGACCCATGACCACCCAACACTGTCCACTGCTTCAGAGAATCTTTAATGTGTATTATGAGCATATTCAAAAATCAAAAGAAGCTAGTTTCGTAGTTGAAAGATTTAAAAACAGTGTATTGAGAGAATTTTGGTTGTTCATGCCAATCGATTCCTTCTATCTCCTATTGTGTTCTTATGATCTCTAATTGAAGATTTGGAGCATAAAGATATCGGTCCTTTTTCGAGTAGTTCAAGCCAACAAACTGCAATGCATCACCACCAACCCAATGGTAGTAGCACATTTCGACTAGCGGACTGTAAATAAATTATTATTTAACACAATGCTCCTTTTGCGGGAAATGAGTGGAAATCAATTTTTCAGTCTCAAAGCTAGATTTCTTTTTCTTTTTTACACTGTAATTATTGTAATAGGATGTATGTTGAGAAACCTCATCCGCTTCTCATTTATCTTAATCATTTTATATTAATGAAATACTTGCTTTAAAAAAAAAAACATAGATACCCCTAAACTTGAGGACTTGTTTCCCTTTGTACGGTGTAAAGCGAATTATATAGTATCATAAAAAATGCTTCTTACCTGATGGATGATGACAACTCCCCAGAACGGATATCATTTTGAAGAAAGATTTTCACAGAACCGTATATAGCCTAAAATTTGAAAATATCAAAATCAGAACCAAGTGATTTACTCATCAAACAATATAAGAAAAGCAAGAAAGCAAGCAAACCCAAAGAAAAGGACAACTCTTGCGAAAATGGGTGAATGCCACATGGAGACTTCATCTTGTAGGAAGGTATTAAATTATAGGTTATAAAGCAATATCAGCATATTCACAGGAAAGTTACAACGTCTGAAAGTATTAGTCAATAGCACATGCAATTAAAACAAAGCGAAACCTCATACATCATCTACATTCATTAATCAGAACAAGATATCAAATCTACGAAGGAGAAACAAACAAAGGTAAAAATGTGCCAGAAAAGTGACGCAGTTACTTAACAGGATCTGTTTGGTTGCATGGAATACCAAACCATAGTCTAGTTACACCTAGGCTCATTTAGATTGTGAGATAAGATAAGATGAGATAAAATAATTTTAGATAAGTTGAATAAAATATAGTTAGAATATTATTTTTAATATTATTATTATTTTAGAATTTGAAAAAATTGAATTGTTTAATATTCTAATTTCTTTGAAAAATACAAGCAAATTACGGTATTATTGTCTTTGTTGGATTGGCATTCTAATTTATTTCTTCTTTTACCTCATTTGTTTCCAAGCAGTAGTCATAGACCAAATCTAGTGGTTTCCACTTTTCATAAACCAAAACGGCAGCCCCGTTTTGGGCTTTTTGTTTGGGCTTGGTCAATCGTCTTGAACCGTAACGGCGTAACGTAATGTAAACAGCAGCACAGCACATTATAGCTCAAGGAAGTAGAACAGTAGATAATAAAAATATTAGGAATAAATAGCAGTAAGCCTTTATTTTTTGCCCTATTTGAGATTTCTTGTATAATTTTTTTTTTTTTTAAAGAGAGTAGTGCTAATTATCATTCATTTTACCATCATCTTTTTATCATCATATGATAATATTAAATGATTTGAGACTATTTATTATATTTTACTTATAAGCTTATCATTTAATGTTACATCTAAAAATGTTAAAAGAATGATGTTAAAAAAGATGATAAATAGATTTCTCTTTTTTTTTTTAAATATTACCATGTACTTTGAGCGTATCATAAATTTTGAATCAAGCATCTCCATTAGAGTTTTCGTTTATCATACTTGATAAAAATTAGAGTTTTACTATTTATTATTCCACACACTACACTTATTTTTATTTTATTCTTTTTATTCTTTTTAAAATAATTGAATTATTCTACTTATCATTTATATACCACATATTTGATAAGAGAAAAAATATATATGTGATGTGTGGTGTGAGGATGATCATGAGTAAGAATTTTTTAAAAATAAAAAATCACATTCTTTGCCATTGCCATGTGAAAAAGTATTGTTTGTTATAGAAAAATAATAATAACTTAACCACTTCCATGGTGGCACTCTTTACGACTACGTGGTGGTTAGATTCAACACCAAGCTCAAGTCATCATGTGGTGATTGGACTTAGCTACCATGTGGACAACCAAATTTAACCACTACATGGTTGATTATGAGAAATGATATATACAAATCCCAAATTTATGAGTCTCACACAGACCCTTTATAAATTTCAAAAAAAAAAATGTAGAATTCACCATAAAAAAGTATGAAAAACTCGTTTTTTATTGATAGAACTCACATTTTTACAAAAGACTTGTGCAAAGCTTATATATTTAGGACTTATAACTAACATTACTCGGATGACTATATTTAGCCACCACAAGATGTTTAGATTAAGTCACCATGAGCCGGCCACCCCTGATGGCCCACAGCATGGATAGTCGAATCATCTAGCCACCTCGTTGCTAGTAGCTAAGGTCGTAATTGATCCGAGCTAAGGCAAGTTTTTGGATTATCAAGTCGAGCTAGACTCAAGTAACTGCAGTTCGAGCTCGAGCTAAAGTTGAGAGCTCATTGAGCCAAGCCGAGTTCGAACTGATCAAGAGTTATTTATCAATCTTTGTTTGTACTCTTTAACAAGTCTAAGCTGAACCGAGTTGAATCAAGTTATTACTTGAGTTTTGTTTGTACTCTTTTATATATTTTTACTTATTTTTTGAATGAATTGATAATTAAAAATACCAAATTATAGGACAAAATATTAAATCTAATAAAATTTTTACAACTAATATATAACCTTATATTGAATTATAAAATTATAACATCTTTATGAACACATTTCTTATACGGTTATAATTATTAACTATATTCAATATATAGGTATAAATTGACTTGACATAAGTAATTGAGTTACATATTACATATTTAATTATAAAGGTAACTATGTTTATGTTATTAAATTTAATATGTATAGAAGCAAATATGTGTGTATAAGAAAACTAATATATAGAAATAAATTATATATATTAAATGATTTATGGATGAGCTAACAAGTTGAGTCGAGCATAAACGAACTAGCCTTAACGAGCTTTAATCAAGACAAGTCGAGTCGAGTTTAATTGAGTTTGTATCATTTACTACTTGAACAAGTTTCTGATTTCACGATTGAGCTTTTTTTTATGAATCGAGCTCAATTTGAATTTAGCCGAGCGAGCATCAGGCGAGTAATCGTACGGACTAATTCATTTGCAGCCTTAGTACTAGTGGGAAACCTTGATTTTTGTTTTCATTTATTCTATTAAAAATAATAAATAAATTATAATTAAGTAATTATAATTTATTTTTAAAAAATAAAAAATTAATTTTCTACGAGATTGCTACGTATTTTCGGTTAAATAGAATAGAGGAATATCTTAACCGAGTGTCTTAACAACTTATGATAGGCTTAGCAAAACGTATTATTTAAAAATAATAATAATAATATTACGCAATCTCAAAACACGGGGGTTATTGGGGTAAACAAAACGGCAACGTTGTCCTAAATTTCTAGGTCTCTTGGGGAAGGGATAAATCGTTCTTTCAAATCGATTATATGCATCGGTTTCATTACTTAGAAGAGAAGAACAACGACAGCAACCTTGATTTTACTCCTACGATGGTAACCCACAAAGATACCGAGTCTTGGGCGCCTCCTAGGAATTCCAATTTCTCCTCCGGCCAAGATATAGGTTGCCCGGATTCTAATTCTCTCCCGGTAATATTGTTATCTCTGTTTGCTGAATTATAAGTTTCGGTTCTTTCTTTGATTAGTATGGATGATGAAGAAACAGAATACTTGGAGTCCGAATTTGATTGCTTTTTTTGTGGCTAAGATCTGCTGTTAATTTAGGTTATTTTAAGTATGACGTCCAACGTCCATGGTGCAGACAAATTTTCTGATTTTAGGGATTTCTTTAATTCTTTGAAATTGCTAGGTTTCTTAGGAGAAGCTCTCATAGGTTAGGAAGATGGAGGGCTATAATTTAAATTTTGAGTCTCAAGCTGAGTTTGGCGTCTGGGATTTTCATAATTTCCAGCTGTCATGAATTCTGATTCATATATGTTTCTGTTTCTGTTTGGTGAAATAGTTTGGTTTTTTTGTATCTTGGATATTGATTTGGCAATTTTAGCATAAGGGTTGGGTAGGGAATATGTCACTGTAGGGTTAAATAGCCTAATTCTTTTTGTATTCTACATATTGATTTGGGAAAATTTAGAATCAGGATCTCGTGGTGTTCATATTTTTTGTTGGTAGTTCATTGGTTTATTAATTGATTCAAGATTAGTGTTTTCGGTTTTTTTCCTCTTTTGTTTGTTTGAACTGATAGTGCTTTGTGGGTGCCAATATGCAATAGATTGTGAAAGCTGAATAACATTTTGATGAACAAATAATAAGAGTGATAAGTTGTGTTGCCTTTTGTGGATTCTGGTGATAGACTGAATATGGCGACCTCCAAAATCACATAGATCGTGATGTTATGCCATCCACTGCTGGCATTGGAAGCAATAGATTGGATGAGTCTGAAGAATGTGATGCTAAGTTAGCTCGAGGTTCCGAGGAAGATAGTGGTCAGAAAAGAGACTGCAAAGCTGGCCACCAGCAGCAAGGAAAATACTTCTTTTATGATTCACCGCTTTCTGAAGAAACTGGGGTTTGGATACCTGTTTCTGTTCCACCTATGTTGGAAAACGAGCATGAAGAGTGGGCTAGAGGTTTTCACACGAATGGGGGTTACTTCCCTGAAGGAGACATGGGATGGGGCCAGTACCTTGGGGAAGAAAAGGAGTTGACCATGTGGGATGTGATGGTGGAGATGTTACTTGCAGCACGTGGGAAAGTGGGTGCTATTGCTTCAGGTGACATCCACAGGTGTACATTCTCATTGGTTTCAAGCCATCTACTCGAACAAGCTTGGAAAGAGATGGCCCAGACTTTGACAGAGACTAATTTTGGCAATGTGAGGGAAATAATTGAGGCGGAGCCACCAAAATGGTTGGCTGACAGTGCTGCTTTTGCGTGTATGTTATGTGGTGTGCGGTTTCATCCAATCATCTGTTCAAGGCATCACTGCAGATTTTGTGGAGGAATATTTTGCGGTGAATGCACTAAAGGAAGGAGCTTGTTGCCTGCAAAGTTTCGTATTGGGGATCCCCAACGGGTCTGTGATGTATGTTGTGTTCGGCTCGAGTCTGTCCAGCCCTACTTGATGGACCAAGTCAGTCATGCTTCTCAGCCACCAACCCAAGACCTGACAGACCTCAGCACTTTGAGATCATGGGTTAATTTTCCTTGGGGACAGTCTATGGAATATGAGATCTATAAGGCAACAAACACTATCCGGTCTTATAATAAGGTAAGAATTTGAGTTCTAAGGTGTCTGTTTATCATAATAAATTGCTGCTGCCTAAAACTTTTTTTTTTTTTAACCTATCAAAAAGTTTCTTTTTTGTTTTTTGGTCGGTGCTGCTGCCTAAAACTTTCTGTTGAAGTCTGTGATCAACCAACCCGTCCTGTCAAACCTCCAACCTTTCATTCGAAGGAGGCATATTAGTCTAGCAACTGTCTTACTAGCTTGGAGGTCTCTCTATTGCAAATTTGCCAATGAAACTTAGGCTTGACTCGTGACTGATAACAGTGATAAGAATTTGCACATTCGTTGCTCCATAAATTTGTTGTCATGTTTGAATATGCTGTGAAGTGATCTTGCTGAATTGCTTGGATTCCTATTTCTTACTCATTTCTTTAATTTATGGATCACAAACCATGTAACTTCTCAGGTACCTGAGAAGAAAATTCCAGATGCCATTCTACGGCAAGCAAAAGGCCTTGCAATCATTACTGTTGTGAAAGTCGGGGTGATGGTTACCTACAATATAGGAACTGGACTTGTGGTTGCTCGTAGAGAAGATGGTTCGTGGTCCCCGCCATCTGCCATTTCTACATTTGGTGTGGGTTGGGGGGCTCAGGTAAACTAGTTCGTCTTTAACAACTTCAATGTAAATTTTCTTCATCTATTCCAAGTATTGTGAATGGAAGCAGCGACTGCACCGATGCATACAATCAACTGTCAGTGCATGCTCTCTTTCTAGATTTCCCAAGGAAAACAGTTTTTAAAATTTGATCAACTCTGTATTTGTTCTCTGTATATATTGAACCAACATATAGATATTTATGCTGTTTAGATGATCAATCTCCCATTCATCTATGTATTTCAACTCGAAATGAAACCTTGATTTTCCTATTTGAAATACCTGCAATTACGTTTTCAGTGTGTTTGATCTCAATTTTTAACGTGTTCTCTATTCCTTTGAAAATTTGAGAATCTTTCTGTCTTCCTACAGGCTGGAGGAGAATTGACAGACTTCATTATTGTGTTGAGAACAACTGATGCTATCAAGACATTCAGTAGTACTGTCCATCTTTCAGTCGGAGCTGGTTTGAGTGCAGCTGTGGGAAATGTAGGAAGGGCAGCTGAAGCTGATGTGCGTGCTGGTGATGGTGGTTATGCTGCTTGTTATACATACAGCTGCAGTAAAGGTGTGTGTATTATCTGAGTGATGCATATATCTACAGAAGGCTAATTGTTGTTGCTTATTATTATTTTGGTTGTTGGTGTTTTTGTTATAGTTCTTTTATTCGCTTAATTTTTCTTTACACTAGCAGAACATGATTATTGTTTAAAATGCAGGTGCATTTGTTGGTTGTTCACTTGAAGGAAGTGTTGTCACCACTCGTACGAAAGAAAATTCTCGATTCTATGGTAGCCAGTCATTGACTGCCTTAGATATACTTCTTGGCTCCCTGCCGAGACCGCCTGCTGCTGCCATCCTCTATCATTCTCTTGCAGATTTGTGTCAGAAGTTCGAGGATTGAGTGATTGGAGCTGATTATTGACTTTGTTGCCAAGTCTCATTGATCAAAAAGTATGCAGTTTGTAAAGGTTCTTTGCTGCCATTCTTTACACATGTAGAGTAATACTCAAAATCTGTATAGCATGTCTATTTGGAATCCGCCAAGGGAATACGCCAAAAGTGCCCCCCCAAAAAAAAAAGAATGTACATGTTTATGTAAATAGTGACAACTACTTGGTTGAACACCTGTCATATCTGCCGCAAATTGAACATAAAACTTGGATTGTCGGTGGATTATATTGCAACTCATTACATGAAAGAACATGCTGAAGAGAGTTCATGGCATTTCTCTATTGGCCTCCATATATTATAGCTTTTTACTCCCAAATTTGATGGCTCTAGTGCAGAGAAAAGCAAACCTTCACTTGCCGATGACCATGGCATACCAGGCCGTGCATGCAAGCATTTGAACATCAAAAACAATTTTGGATGGTAGCTGTACCCATCTTTCTTAGAATCGGGAGGTGACTTTTTAACTTTCGAGTACAACTGAAAACCTCGAAAGTTATTAACAATGGCTTAAGTTTGCCTGCTAATAATATTGTGTGGCATGACATGTCCGAAGAGTAGTCTCAGGAGTTAGCAGAATAAGTGACTCCTTGCTAGTCTGATTGGCCTCCAAAACCTATGCTACATCGCATGCTGAAAATCTCTATTCTACCCTATCCTTGGTGATATACAGGCTGCTGAAAACAGCCCCAACCCCAAAATGGGGGGGAGGAAGCCACAGAAATGCAATCTTGGAAATCTTGCACAATCGGAAAGACCCTCCCTCCAGTCCTTACATTGACAATGAGAAAGACTCTCATCACTAAACACAGCATTGATATTGATCTTTTACCCACACACACACAAAAAAGACAAATCACAAATTTAGCAAACAAGCAGCAGATTCTTTTTTATAGTTGTTGGGGGGTTTGCTTAGTAACAAAACTTCTCACAACTGACTCCCATGGATAATTAGGTATCTGCTACAATATATTAAAACTGAAGCATACTCTTTGTAAAATATTATACCACCTTTTTTTTTTGGGCACCTGATGTTCAAAAGAGCGTCTTGACTAATTTCAGAGATAAAATATTATGCCATTAGCATTGTCTATTTTAATTTTTAAATATTTTATTATTTCTTTATTATAATACAAACATATTTATACTTGTACCATTTATTTCAACTTTATTACTCATCTTTTGCCCCTTTTGTCAACTTCCACCCTTTACTTCCACCTCCTTAGCTGTCTTTTAGATATTTCTCTCTTACACTTTTCATCAACTTCTACCCTTTATTAGCAATTCCCTCGTCTTTTGCACTTTTTTTCAACTTCGACCTTTATTGCCACCTCATTAGCTGTCTTTTAGATATTTCTCTATTACAATTCTCATCAACTTCTACCCTTTATTATCTCTTGCACTTCTGTCTTTTCACTTTCTAGTAGTTATTTTTATTTTATGACTTATTCAGATACAGAAATTATCAACTCTTATCTCATCATTATAATTTTTTTAAATTTTTACATAAAATATAATAAATAATTCAACTTTTTTAAATCTCAAAACAATAATAATATTAAAAAATAATATTCTAACAATATTTTATTCAACTCTTCTAAAACCATCTCATCTCATCTAATCTCACTATCCAAACAAACCTTTTAGTTCAGTTTTACCTTAAAATCGTTCGAGTTTCCAAGTTATTAAAAGTTACTCAAACAATTGGATAACCATCTCAACATTAAATTTTGTATTTATTTGAAGAGTGTTTGGTCTCCAGGTCGTTCGGTTTCCAAGTTGAATCGGAAATCGTCTCACTTTCACTTGTTTTTTGTAGATCTCGAGCTTCTATTTAAGGTGTCATTTTTTGTTTCATTGTCATCTTAGAGGAATAACCGATCGTCATCTTTGAAGTGAGTGATGCTACTCCAAACAACACTGCAGCTTCTTCTTTTTTGAAAACCAATTTGATTGGATGTTATGAAAGGTCCTAAAAATGATTAAGAGATGAAACTCTTTGTGGCAATGTTTGTAGCGCTGGTGGTCATCTCTTTTATGCCAAAAAACTCTGGCTACTAAGATTTCAATGCAAAGCCCAACATCTTCTTTGCATCTCTTGCAGTTTTGACTTTCGGGTTATTCTTTTTAGCTATAATGGTCTAGGTCCAATGGCCAATACAGATAGGCAACATGTTGATTCATTTCTCTTGAGAAGTCCCCACTCCCTCTTTCTGCGTAAAAATTAACATGTCAAGATTCTCATGATTATGAGAGGTAGGGAAATATAATAGCATTAAAAACTTAATAATTATCCGCACACTACCAGAGAATACAGCTAGTATATGTTAAACATGACATGCAGTCATCACTTCTCACCATTAAGTATAAACTCCACTATTTTTTGTATGTGCGAGATCATAAGTACACGATCAGTTCAAGTGAAAAATATGCAAGGACGATTCATGAATAACTGTGATTTTTAGACTAAATGCTCTAACAAAGTCGAAAGTATAATCGAGAGAGAGAGAGAGAGCAGACATGCACGGATTAAACTGCAACTAGGCAGAGGAGGAACAACATTAACCATCAATGGCAACCAGTAAAGGCTATCGCCAATCCATTTTGAGCTAATCCAGACATTCAAAATCCCTTTCAATCACACTCCTCAAACCACTCCAGTAACATAATAGAAGTTCGTCTCTGAGGGAAAAAAAATAAACACGAATATTGGAATAAAAAAATCGAACCAAGGGCAAAGCAAAACCATGAACTATTTATAATTTACTTTTGGTTCTCTCCCTTTTGATCGGGGGAAAAATTAACAGAAAAATGAAGGGAAAGAAAAACAGTGGAAAAAAATAAAAAAGCTACTCCTACTCGATGTACTTTTCTAACTGGCATGCCTTGCCAAATGAAACTCTTGCACGAGAAGGTAGACCCAAACCAGGAAGCCCATTCCACCTGCTATCGAGCCTCTCTACCTGCACCACAAAAGCAATCATTAAAACAGAAAAGGAAAGAGTAAACCAGGAATTAATGCATCTGATAGCCATGATCTATTGAAAGATACCTAGTTCTAGAGTTCCCGAGTGTGAGTTCAAGATCATCAGATATGCATTCCTCGTGGATCCTTTCTCCTTCCCAGGGCTTCACCAACCCAGTTGTGTTACTGCCAAATGCAAATTCAGTTGCAATTCCATCTGACATTGGAACATCTGCAGTGTGATCAATGCCTGCAGCTACTGCAGGAGAGCATGTGCCACTCTGCCCGGGAGTCCACATCCGAGACCCTCCACCTGATAACGCCTCCTCCATAAAGCCAAAGGGGTTTCGTGCTACAAGGCTGAATGTAGGGGATGCTGGGCCGCTTTGGGAGATTTGTATACCAGCAAACCACCTTGAATCAGGCAGGACCTGATGGCGAGGACTTGGTGGGGTAGATGAGGGCAGGAAAGAATAGTGCTGCCCAGCCCATGATGGGGTTGCAGTTGGGTCATCCCAGTCATTTTTAGTTCTAGGAGTTCGAGATGTTGGGGAGCTCAATGGAGGGGTAACTGGAGCACTGATAGAACCTCCATGGACATGAAGATCGTGGGAAAGCTTGGATGAGGCCGATGATGATCCTGATGAGAGGTTTTTCAGCCATGGAATGAGAGAATCAGCATCAGCATTACCGTTGGCCTTTGCAGCATAATGGGATGAGACTGGGCTCGGGAAGGAAGATGAGGCAGGACTTGGATTGTAAGAAGCACATGGACTCGGTTGGAATGATGAGCATGGACTGGCAGAAGTTGATCCACCCATAATGTCCATGCGTTTCACAGGTTTACATCCCTGCACAAAGGCAAAAAGTAGCTGTCGCTCAGTCAAATAATTCAAAATCATACAGTGGTAAGATACAGACTAGACTGAACAGCCTTAGTGCTCACAGATTTTCATGACAACCTTAACAGTCCTATTAGAGAAGGTTTGTTAACCCTCATTATTCATCTCTTAGGAATTACAATTTAACGTGCTATCAAATAAAACCCCTAGCAACCCCCCCCCCCCTTCTTTCAGATACTTTGCAAGAATTTCTCGTGGTTTGAAATATCTGTTCCTCAAGAAAAACAAAATAAAGAAGAACTGATCATGTCAACGGAAAAAACACTCAAAATTACCAAGAAAAACGTTTGGCTGGGGTATGATCAACCATCAGAAAAACTAAAAATATTTCAAGCTTCCATAGTAACTTGATTGCCCACTGGTATTTACACAAACTTCTACAAAATAGTTTATGCTTCTTTTTTTTAATAACCGTGGGTGTCCGGGCTAGCTTGCGCGCACCTCGACTAATCCCATGAGGCCCTGAAATTAACGATCAGGTAAACCTCCAGTAGCCCTAAAGGGACTCAAACTGGTGACCATTGGGAAGCAAACCCAAGGCCTGACCAGCTGAGCTACACCTCAGGGTTTACAAAATAGTTTATGCTTATAAATGGGGATATTACTTCGACC
The DNA here is from genome assembly GCA_029856935.1 of Cyclocarya paliurus. Taxonomy (NCBI): domain Eukaryota; kingdom Viridiplantae; phylum Streptophyta; class Magnoliopsida; order Fagales; family Juglandaceae; genus Cyclocarya; species Cyclocarya paliurus. Next base: position 14,105,775 of record CM056955.1, read on the forward strand.
AAAATATGGATTGGGCTATTATGGTGAATGGTAGCTGCTATCAGAATTGAAACTAAAAGTATGACAACATTTAATTTTATTCATTAAAATTGAACAAAAATATTCAGTCCTGAGGATGAGGCAGATACTCCAATATTTTTCTCCACAAGGTAATGAAATTGCATCTTAAAATGCCACGCAGACTAAAATGGGATCATTTAATAAAGGCACCAAAAATTTTCAATAGGGAAGAAACCCCAAGCCCCAGAACAAAGTATAATAAAAAAAACCAGTTAGAAAACAATATTTCTATCACCTACGGTCTCATTATGGTATCAAGACCCTCATATCATTTGTTCTACCCATTCTCCCGGACAAATAATTTGATTGCTGGTTTTTGTCACCCCTCAAGGCTACCGCTTCCTGCCCCACGGATCACGAGTAGTCTACAATACAACATTACCCTTCTCACTATATTGCACTAAGCCAGTTCCAAACCCTAGCAAGATCTTATAATAATCGCGTGTAGAGATGGTAAATACTAGGTCTACAAAGACAAGTATAAAAAACTAACTTACAAACTAATGTTTCTTATTGTTTTGCGCCATATCTACTTCACAATAAAAAAAAAATTATGGTCTAATATACCACTAGCGTCAGGTAATCATACGAGAAGGGGGAATTAAGCATATTTAGCAATTGCAACAGAAGATAATAAGAAGGCACACAAAGTAACATTACTATTTCAGCTCTTATACATGCCGCTACTATGGTAGCAGCAGGAATTTTTCTTGTAGAACGGCTTCTTCCTCCTTTTTTCTGTACATGGCTATGCCTATTCATTGATCAATAAAATTTGTTTACTTATCAAAAAAAAGATATTAAGAGAATTTTACCCTATTCTAGAATGTCTCAATTGGGTAATATGATGTTAGCTCTAGGTATTGGGTCTTATCGAGCTGCTTTATTTCATTTGATTAGTCATGCTAATTGGAAAGCATTGTTGTTTTTAGGTTAAGCCATAAGTTGTTGTACTTCTATAAATTAAGCATTATTTAATTAAAAACATAGTGGTTAAAATTTTAAAAACACTATCTTCCTAAACTTTCCTATAAAATGTAGAGGATTATTACTCCATACCCACGACAATAAGAGGACTTTGGGATACAGTAGTATTTAAGGTATGATGGCAATCATGTGATTGCTATTAGACAAAAGCCATTTCTTAAAGAGAGATTAATGTCAACAATTGTGTGCATGGAACACACCCTATCACCCCTACCACATGCTCCCTAATCTAGGAACAGGCCCACTTTTCTCCTATAAAAAAACTAACAACTTGACGGTATCCAAGGATTCGAAAATCTTTCTTTACCAATTGAAACAGCAAACAAAACCATCCAACTTATGTAAAAAGAGCACCGCCCCCACATGCCATCAAAACGCCACGCTCTCAATCACCTTTGAGGAAAGTATTTCTCGGTGCCAAATTACCCGGGAATCTCGGAAAGGTAATCAATTACCCACAAAAAGCGGTAGTCCCTATTGGCTCGTTGGTCATTGAAAGTCCCCTTTTCCTGACAGAAAGCCCCTAACAACGCACCGAGTGGGGAGGTAGCTCAGTCACCTTGCAGTGGCAAATTGCTCGGAATTAAAAAAAAAAAAAAAAATCTCCGGAAAGGGAAACCGGACAGACTGAGAAATAAAGTAAAAGGAGAAACCAATTGGTGCGAATTAAAACAAAGCGGTGTGGAAGTTCACAAATCTCGACGATGGATTAGAAGTACTAATTGACGAGACGGCCTCTTCAATGCTCGGGAGTGGGAGTAGCAGTGCTGAGGAGTTTGAGTCATAACGGCGAGCTCTTTCGTCCCGTTATAAAGTTTCTGCGTGGTCTCTATGACTCTCTGTCTCGGTGTATCCTCCGATTCATAGCAGAGGGCGAACCCAAAAAACAGAATCTTCGTGTTTAGTGCACTCAACGAGAAAAAGGAAATACAACTGAACGCTGCTGATCTCGATAGAAAGACAGCAAAAGATAAATCCATCTCCGCCGTCGATCAGCACCACACGCCTAACGTGCCCGATGAACGTTGGCCATTTCGGAAGAAAAAGAAAGAAAACCCACCGCCACCCACAGATCGCACCTCAAAAAGCTCACAATTTTAAACAAAAAATGAAATAAAAAATGCAAACTGATATCACCATCAGCGGATTTCATCCCAGCTCCACAACAATTTGCTAACTTGTGGGGACAGGAAAGCTTGGGAGAGAAGAAAAGGAAAAGGTAAAGTTGGAATTCGTTTCTGTACCTTTCGGTAGGTGGTGCCGTCTTCTTCGACGGTCCAACCGGCCTCCTTGCAGAGAGCTTTTAGGACCTCGTTGTTGTCGCAATGCTTCGGGAGCTTGTAGTTCCCGTACATCCGGAGACCGGTGTAGATCTTCGCGGCGAAGGCTCGCCTCCTCCGCTCCCTCCTCTTGTTGTTCTCCCTCTCCTTCCACGTTGGCATTCTCGCCCCCGACGTCATTTTCAGCTACTGCTCTTTCCTAGAATACTCTCCAGCCGAAAAAAAATGAAAGTTGCTTCACATAAGTCGGAAGAAATAAGGTCAAGTCTTTCTCGGGATCCAAACGGGAAATAGTCGTGAACCGAAGTCGATAGAGTGTTGAGCCCTGCAACAGGCGAGGCTGGTCATGAGCTAAATAAGGGGGTAATTCTTAACTGGTCAGGGTTGGTTGTCAAAATTACGAGGAGTGCCACTGCGACCGTGTACTTTAAGACCTCGTTTTTTCTTTTTCTTTTTCTTTTTTTCCGCCTCTTAAAGCGAATTTTGATTACGCAGTTGAAATAAGATATTAAAAATTAAATAAAATATTATTATAATATAATTTTAAAATAATTTTTTAATTTTAAAATTTTAAAAATTAAATTATTTATTATATTTTATATAAAAATAATAAAAATTATAATGATTAGATAAGATGAGATGAGATAAATTAATTTGATTTTGTATAACCAAATCAGCTAGATTTGTTAACTAACGTCATTTTTGACTATTTGTTATACATTTTACCGATGACGTAACTAATCACATTAATAGAATACACAAAAATACAAAAAAGTGACTAGACATCACATTTTTGTTACTTTAAAGCAGCTTTGGCATATTTTAAGACCACTTTTTCCTAAAATGAAATAATAAAATTAGGACCGAATTAAATTTGAGACAAGTTTAATTGACATAATTATTAATCTAATCATTTTTCAGTCAATTCGAATAATCCAAGAGTTAATTCGGCTAACCCATTTATTTAGGGTGGGTTTGGATGTTGAAATGAGTTGAGTTGAGTTGAGATGATAAAATATTGTTAGAATATTATTTTTTAATATTAAAGTTGTTTTGAAATTTGAAAAAGTTGAATTATTTATTATATTTTGTATTGGGATTTGAAAAAGGTGTAATGATGAGTTGAGATGAGTTGGGATGAGTTGTGTAACCAAACGCACCCTTAGAGTATTTCATTTTTTATATTACACAATTTTATCATGTCATAGCTTCATAATAGTCAATATAAATCTTTAAAAAGTTTTAATGATATATCATATATGAATAAATTTTTAGTGATTGCTTGATCCTAAGCATTAATAAAAATGGCAAAATTACTCTATTTATATAGAATAATGATATATACAAATCTCATATGTACAAATCTCGCACGAACTTTTTATATAAAAGTATATTCCACCGTAAAAAAATATAAAAACTCATTTTTTTAATAAAATTCACTTTTTATAAAAGATTTTCATGAAATTTGTGCATTTCAGATTTGTCACTAACATTAATAGAGATCTTAATTAATCCTTTGATTTTTTTTTTCTATAAAAGATTAGACCGAAAATCCTCCTAAATCAATACTCTAAGATTAAAATCTATAAAATGGTTGAAGCTTTATCCCCCACATTATGTTATTGACTACTTCAAGATAGTGGTCAAAACTCACTCCAATCGAAGGCACCTCCATTGATATGAGCATTGTTCATTTTTTAGTTTTCTTGATTTTAGTATATAATATATCTTTAGATTTATGAAAATTAAAACTTTTTAAATTTATAATATATTTATAATCCTATCAATGTTGTCGGCATATGCCATAGATGAGTGACAAAGCAACTAAAGAAAATATTCATGAAAAATACGTATAATAATTGCTACTCAAGAGGAATGTTTTTACCATTTTAAAAAGTAGTTAAAAGATTTAGGACTCATTTTACAAACCATCTAATCTCATCTCATTTAATTATTATAATTTTTTCAAATTCACATATAAAATATAATAAATAATTCAATTTTGTTAAATCTCAAAATAAAATTAATATTAAAAAATTATATTCTAATAATATTTTATTCAACTTTTATCTTCTCGTATATCATCTCATATGTGTAAACAAACAAGACCAAAGAACTACACGTAACTTGACACGAACTTGAATGACTTGAATTCAACTAATGTATTTTGTTATTCAAGTTGGATTAGACTTCGCTGATTGATGATCCCAACACAATTAATCTAATACGAATTCAAATGACCCAACGCAAATTGATATCCCTAATTTCAAAGTAGCCATGACGGCCACACAAGGATAGTGTGAATTGTGTGACTTACTCGAACGATTAAAGAAAATAATGTGAAGAAGCTCTGAGGATTCTTGAGAGATAAAGATTAGGTTGCTTTTGGTTCCTTGACTGAACTCAGCTCAGTTTGGATTTAGACATCTTCTAACATCCAAACACTCAGCTCTTAAATTATTAAACTCATCTCAACTCAAAATCTCTTTACACGTGAGATCTAGAACCTTTTTCAACTCAACACCTATTTACACGTAAGACTCATAATCTTTTCAACTTTTCATAAATACATAAAACTTATCTTAACATCCAAATACATCTAAACTCATCTTAGGTGGGCCCTATAGAACTCACTTCACCATCTTAACTTACTACTATTCATAGAGAATTCAACTCAACTCAGCTAAACTTAACATTAATTAAACTCAACTTAATATCAAAATGAAAGATTCCTTTGTATACGCATTAATTTAGCTCAAACAGTCAAAGAACGTCAAAAATTAATAAAAAATACTTCAACTAAATTAAAAGATAACAGTTTCCATAATTTGAGAAAAATAATTCTACTATTAATAAGTAGCACTGTTAATCCGGGTTGAATTTTTTCCCAGCCCGGTCCGGAACCCAGAATATCGAATTCCGGTTCCGGGTTCTAGTCCAGATCAAAACGGATCCGGAATCCAGATTGTAAAACCCGAACCAATATGGTCCGGGTACGGGTTAGGGACTCGGGTATCGGATTTAAACCCGGTACCCGGGTGTTTTTAAACTCGTAACCCCCCCCCCCCGAATTCACTTATCTCTCTCCCTCTTTCTTTGTCTCTCTAGTCTCTCGCTCTCTCTCGTTGCGTTGCAGAAGCAGAAACCCTAGGTCCTACCGCCGACATCGTGACCCATCGCTGCATCTCCTTCTTCGTCGTTGCATCTCTGTTGCCGGCGAGCTTTGCCTCTAGGTCGTTGTTCCAGCACTCTCTCTCTCTCTCTCTTTCTCCTTCTAACCATGTTTCTGTGCGTGAGTACAAGGTCATTGCGTATGTGAACTATTTACCGTTGAGATGGGTCGTGCGGTGGTGGATGGATGGTTTGACCATCTGTTTGCTAGTGGTCGAGTGGTTTTTGGAATGTTTGGAAACTTGTTTTTTTTTTTTAATCTGTATTGGGCTTTGGTTTAATGAATCTGTTTGGTTGTTGGGAAAGTTGAAGGAAAAAAAAATTTTGACCATCTGTTTGCTGGTGGGCGAGTGGTTTTTGGAATGTTTGGAAACTTGTTTTTTTTTTTTTAATCTGTATTGAGTTTCGACTTAATGAATCTGTTTGGTTGTTGGAAAAATTGAAGGAAAAAAATTTTGACCATTTGTTTGCTGGTGGCCGAGTGGTTTTTGAAAATTTGTTTTTTTTTTTAATCTGTATTGGGTATCGACTTAATGAAGCTGTTTGAATGCTGGGAAAGTTGAAGGAAAAAAGCCCAAATTTGTTTACGTTATCCATTTCACTCTCTGTATGTACTCATCCATGCTAAGTCTAATAGAAATTTCCATAAACACTTTTTGGGTCCAATGAATCTGATGAAAAAAAAAAAAAAAAATTCCTGGTGTAACCTAGAACCCGGATTTCTGAGTTTTGAAAACCCGGATTCATCCGGATTTTGGCCCGGGCCTGACTCGGATCAATCCGGTCTGCATTCCAGTCCGGATTTGAAATCCGGGTTCCGGTCCGGGTATATCCGAATTCTCGAGTCGGAATCCGGATGAACACTCCTATTTACAAGCGCCGATAAGAAAGACGTATCTTTACTAAGTTACGAATATTTAATAGTGTGAAGTGTGTGCCATTTACCAAGTTTGCAATAAAACTTTGTTATTTATAAATCAGTTACGTGCAAATTTTTTATTTATAAAATTACAAACAAGGGTTTCAGCTATGCATTTCCTAATGAGTAATCATTTATTTATTCTTTTCTTTTGTTTTATAATTGTTTTCACCGTGTAACATATGTCGGAGCATTGGCGTTGCTACTTGTAAGTATATTTGTATTTATTTTATTCATAAAGGAATAACATGTTTAAGATTTGCCTATGATACATACTTCAACAATATCAAAAACTAATAATTAGTATAAAGAAATGTTTTAGTCATGAAAAAATCCATAAAAGTGAACTCAGAAGTTAACGTGATTTGATGTGATACATTATATTGTAAAAATATTTTTATTATAAAATAAATATAACGTATCATATGAAATCATGTTAATTTATAAATTTTTTTGTGACTGTAATACTTCTCATTAGTATAATACAGTTCTACATGTGTCTCTAAGTTCTCTATGTTGGCTTTGTCATAACAAATTTCTTTCTTTTTGTTGAAATGGTGATGGCATGGAACGACCAAGAAGCTAGAGTCTCTCTCTTTAAATGAGAAACATATGGCATGGTTTGATGTTGGTGCTTGTTGAGCATAAGTAGTAAACTAACAATCTTCATTTTTAAGACAAAGTTTGACTAGTTGCCTTAAAAAACACCACATCGTGAGCTAGCCAATAAATTTAAAGACTTTGGTATATATAAATTGATTATCAAAACTAGAAAAAGTAAATTTTCTATACGTGCAAATAAAATTCAAGCATCAGCGCGGACGTGCGCCGTGGGGTCACAAATTAAGTGGATTGGGATCCCATCCGGCCACCATCAGGTCCACCATGCGGCTTCCTCGGCGCTTTGTGGGTGGCCACTTATTGCACTTTTCCCTGGGTTGAGGTTTGACATTGGATACCCACATTGTGGAAAGCTTTTTCAGTGATGTTCAATTTAAATATTATTTATCGAGTTCTGCTATATACAATCCTTTTTATATATTCTTTACACACTTTATTAATATAATTGGTCAAATCAGTTATTTTATATTAAAAAAAATGACGCAAATATACAAAAGAGTATATATAGAATTTTTGTTATCCAAAATATCAATAACACTGTGTTTTTTAGAATTCTAGAGTCAATTTTGGAGGATAATCATTTTGGAATGGAAAAATTTTAAAATTGTTAAATAGAATGAAAACATTATAAATTATAGTCTATAATGTTTTCATCACAATAAAAGTCATCATGGCGAGAGTATTTTGATGATCTCCTATAATTTTTTTTTTTAATCATGAGAGGTAGCTTAATTGGTCCGGTATAAGGTTTGCTCTCCAATGGTCACCAGTTCGAGTCCCCTTAAGGTCACTCGATGTTTACCTGGTCGTTAACTTCAGGACTCATGAGATTAGTTGAAATGCGCACAAACTAGCCTGAACAAGCTCGGTTATAAAAAAATAAAAATAACAAAAATATTAGTTGGTAATTCACATATGTAAAGAGCAAGAATGATTTATTTATGTGTATAATATATATAGAAAAGTTTCCTACGGAATAAATATTTGATAGGTGTTGAAGAAGAGTGGGTATGACTGTTAATAAACAGTAATAATAATATCAAGTTTTAGGCTCAATAATCAAACGTACAGTTGGTCAAATGGTTATGATTTGGAGGCGATGTTGATGGAGGAGACGTGGGTGCATGAAACAAAGGAGAATGACAAAATAAATAAGACATGATGTATAACTATATATGAAGCATACATCCACAAGAGAGACTTCTGCAAACGTGCTAGTCCCTTTTGTAGTCTTTTGTTTGGTTATCATAAGCTTGGTTCGTTATTTTTCATTCACAAACTATCTTAATCTTTTCAAATTTTAAAATAAAAATTATATTAAAAAATTATATTATAATAATATTTTATTTAACTTTCAACTTTCATCTCATTTTATCTGTGTAATCAAAATAATTTTTCTTTATTTATAATTTCTATAAATAGATGTACATGCTTGTCTTATCGTATCATTCTTTTTTTGCGAGTAATGAGTTGGCGTGTTTTGCTTGGTTGATTGTATGTTAATGGGCAATTAGCCTTCTCCCCAAATACTAATCTCATTGGTATATCTTGGCTAAACTCGAATTTTGCTCAATTTGTTTAGTAGATAACTTATCTATAAAAGCAAAATTATAATATATTATTAAATAATAGAGCTTATATAAAACTTGATTTGATCAGTATAATTTTGTAATTATGATTTTTATAGTAAATAACATAAATTTACAATAGAAATATCTTAAATATATATATATATAAAAAAAGGAAATTATATTACTAATATAATAGTTTTTTTTAATATACTTCTAATTTCATTCCTAGTTCAAAAAACAGAAAACAACTTACAACAGACAATACTAAGCTCTTGATACAATACAAAGAACCAATTATAAGTCAGTATCTACAATCACCCTATTTGAAACAAAATCAGGATAGGAGTGCCACCATTGTGTCGTGTTGATACTAAAATAATAGCTATAAATATACTTATATAAATAATTTTGATAAGATATAATAGCTCGTGAAAAATTTAATGAAAGCTGCAAGCTGGTTTATCAACATTTCTAGATAAAATCATAAGATATAATATAAATATTTGATTTTATTGAAATTAATAACTCATAAAAAGGTTAAAATCGTTCTCGCATACATGTGAACATAAAATGTAACTTTGATGATAAATCCAAATTTGAATAAAAACTAAAAAGAATAAAACACCCCCAAATCGATTTATTTATATCATGCTTAAAAACGAGTCACACACAAACACACACATATATATATATAATGCCATGGTTAATTTCTAAAAGTTATTAACCATCTTATAATTTATAGAAATATTTTAATCATAAAAAGATCTCATAAAATCAAACTCAAAAATTGAAGTGATTTAATGTGTTACGTTAAATTATAAAATTATTATTATTATTATAAAATAGATTTAATGTATTATATTAAATCATGTTAATTTATAAATTTATTTTATATATATTTTTTTGTAAATATAACAATTTTATATATAAAAAAATTCTATTCATCATTTCATATATCACACACTACATTTTTTTTTAATTTTTAATTTTTTTCTCTTATCAAATGTATTGTAAATGAATAATTAGTAAAAGAAAGTAATTAATTTAAAAAAACTAAAATTTAAAAATTTAAAAAAATATGATGTATGACATATAAAGATCCCAAGTAATAAAACTCTTCTCAGTAATTTATTCCAAAGAAAGGACATGGAAGCATCCTTCCATTGTACCTTCTCTTTTGGCAAAATGAAACGAGCCTAGCCCACGTGTACGGCATTCAGATGTTGGGAGAACAGAGATGGTTTGGGTTTTATAGGTGAGATAAGATGAGAATTTTTAAAAATTTTGTGAGTAGTATTAAAATAAAAGTTTAAAATATTAATTTAAAATATTGAAATTTGAAAAATTTGAATTGTTTATCATATTTTATATAAAAATTTAAAAAAATTATAATAATAAGATGAGATAAAGATAAAGATAAAAAATTTCATCTTTATCCCAAACATAACCCTAAGATTCAGAGATATCCAGTCCACCAAAGCACACGCGTCAACACGCTGTCTCTCACGTCAACGAACTCCATCGGAATAATTCTCTCTTTCATATCCGAATATCATTCACATTTCATCCTCTATTTCTTATTTAGAATATTCTAATAATATTATTAAAAAATAATTTTTTATTTAATATATCTAAAATTATCTCATCTTATCTCACTATCTAAACGAGATGTAAAAAATAACTTATTTTCTTAAATTAAAATCTTTTAGAATAATAAAATTGTTCTTATTTTTTTAACCATATCTTCTAAAGTCAACAATGAAATCAAAAATATAATTTAGGTAGTTGGATCTGATCTTAAATAAGATCCAAAAAAAAAAAAATAAGGATTAATTTTTGTTTAAATGTCCAAATTATTGTTGAAAAACATGCATGTTTTGTATGATATTACTTGCATCAAAAAATTATCATACAACGTAAAGAACATGTAAAAAGAAATGATTTTAAGTTTGAAGTTTCAATTTTAAAAAATAATGATATTAATTGAAAATCGATACTTATTTAATAAATAAAAATTATTAATCTCATATAATTTACAAGTGCGCAAAGAAAGAAAAAGGTCAAACTTGATTATACAAATACAAGATATAAAACTACTTTTATTGTAATGCAGATATAACGTATCATATAAATTTATATCAATTTATGAATTTATTTTTATTGAATTTCTTTGTTGTTGTAGCATTTATTTACTCTAAATATTTCTCATATCATTTAAAGAGTTTTAAATGGTTGTATTCTTTTAATATAATCATGACTATTTCCACTCAAACTTTTATTCATCTCAACTAAGATTTTTAATTATTTGTTGAAACATCGTTTTAATTTTACTGACCAGAAGTTACAGCCACACAACTCTCTTAGACATAGCTTTGATTGTGGCTAAAATCGTATATTTTTATTAATATTAAAAAATATTGATTGCACGCATTTAAAAAAAAATTATTCAACAGAAATAAAAAAAAATTTTTTTGAAGTATAATATATATATTTTGGTCATATCTATGAACTAACTAAATTATCTTGAAAGCAATAACATCATATCATATGATATATGGATTAGTGAACCTTGAAATTACCCAAAATCAAAATACATGGAATGAAAATATTACTCAAAGTTAATTGATAATTGTTTGATTTACTACTCTGATTGGATAGAAAGAAAGTGGGGGGTAAAATGAGAGAAATTAGCAGCGGACAAAAAAAAAAAAAATAGATGAGAGGATTATATTTTCATTTTGAAGTAATGTCTAAAAAACGCAAGAAAATTAATTAATTAGGGTTGTTGCATGGCTTCCCAACTTTGTCCCTAAAGTAGGAAAGCTGCAGGTCCAGAGCAATTTTGGGCCATTTAATCAAAATATAGCTAATGCGACAGAAACTCATATAAAGTATTTTTATAACTTATATAACAGACATTAATATGCAGGGCATCAATAATGTGATGTAGATGCTATATTTGGATAATAATTTCATGAAAAATAAATAATATATATAAATGAATCTAAATGAAAATAAGAGATGTGCAAAAATTATGAGGGTCGAATCTTAATAAATAATTAAAAAGATATAATACAAAACCTAATAATTTAAGAGAGAACTGCTACATCCACAAAAGAATTACATAAAAATAATCTTATAAATTGACGTAACTTCATCTTATCCGTTAAATCTATTTTATAATAAAAATAATTTTACAATCTGATAAATCATATCAAATCACGTCAATTTGTGAAATTGTTTTTATGTAATCACTTTGTGACTAGAATATTTTCCTTTTTATAAACTCTTTTACAACTTGTTTTTATAACTATACATTTTAGCAAATATCTATAGTTTAAAATATAATTATATAAATAGTCGTAAAAAAATAAAAATTCATATAAACGTATAGATCGAGAGAACGGTCAAAGGGTTTTTGTCAAAGTCCATTAGAGAGGATCAAATTTTGAAAAGCAAGCGGGGAGGGACCACTCATTCATCATTTTATTATTGCCTCTATTTCATTGGGTCTGTCTGTTTATTTGATTTTTCAAAATGGTTTAGAAAAATTATTCCCAGAAACTTCTTATTAACCATGTTCGATGAAGGAGATGTATTCTAGAAATTTCCCCAAGCAGGTCCACACGGAAACTAGACTTGTTTGTTAATATTTTTCATACCACGTATTTTAGAAAAAAATATTATTTTTTGTTTCATACCTTCAACGTATGACATCGTGAGGTCTACATTCTTATTTTCATAGAAATTTGTCTTTTTTATAAAGATTAAAAAGAGAAAAATAAAAAAAAATTAATCACAATGTATAGCAGGTATCTTAAAATAAAAGTGCTACAATCATAAATATATTTTATAAAAATAAATTTATAAACTGACGTAATTTTATGTGATATGTTAAATTTATTTTATAATAAAAATTAATTTCATAATATGACGTATCACGTAAACTCACGTTAATTTATAAATTTAATTTTATAAAAATTTATTTATGGCTAGAACTTTTTTCTAAATAAAAACTGTTAATTAAATGGCCTTTTTAAAATTTTTATTTACTTATATTCATTATGATTATAAAAATTAAAATATAAATACTTTTTAATGTGACAGATTTTTTTTTTATTTAATGTGTTTTTCTGTATAAAATAAAGTTATACCCAATTATGTCTATAAATTGTTAACCATTAGTAGAAAAAGATTTTGTCACAAATTTGTTTTCCTGGAGATTATTTGTTCAGTTACCATAAACAGACAAAGTGTATTTGGAAGTAGCTTCAGAGTTTAAAAAACTCCGACATTTTAAAATAAATTGTTTTATGTAATTGTCAAGTTTTTAATGACGTGAAGATAAGATCATTAAAAACTGGCGTGTCGACGTTACTTATCTCCCAAGTTTTCAAGTTTTCATTTATTTTTCGGGATTATCTTACATTAATTGTGCTGTGTAAGGACTTGCCAAATGGTTGATATTTTCCAACTAATAACAGAACAGAAATGAACTGCTTGTTTTCGGTGTATATATATACAGCCAACCGGTAAAAATACAAATGTACAGGACGACCTGTTAACTGTTCGCTCTGTGACGCCGAATTTTTCTGAGGGTTTTTTTTTATTTTTTTATATATTTTATTTTCTGTTCCTTTGGGCAGAAATGGACGCTTGCCTGTCGTCTCGCGATTTCTTTGGGATTCGGCCGGTAGTTGACTCCGTTTAGACTTCATTACCAGGAGGTTTTCTTCATAGCGACCTTGATTCCGGTGAGTTTCGAAAACTCCTGGTCGTAATTCGACAGGTTTTGTTTTATTTTGTTTTGTTTTGTTGAATTGGGTTTGGCAGTTCCATGGTATTTAGAGGCAATTCGAGCTCAAGAGGTCCTGGCATGGTGTTTCTGATGGATTAAGAAATAAAGGGCGGCTTTGTAGGGGGGTTTTGTTTTGTTTTCTGGGTTTCGTAGTTATTGGAATCCATTGCAATGGGAAAGCAAGGTTCTTGTTTTGATTGAATTTGAAGCTTGGCAGTTGACTTTGAAAGAGTTTTGCAATAAAATTCTGGTTCTGGGTATTTGAGAAACTTGAGATTTTAGTTTTTCGTTTTGCTTCTGGGGAATTTGTGGATTCTGGGGTTTGAGGGCCTAACGAAAGTTTTGTGAGTGAGGAATTGGGAAAGTAGGATGGATGATTCCCAGGGTGGTTCGAATTCGCTGCCTCCGTTCCTTTCAAAGACGTACGAGATGGTGGATGATCCCTCCACTGATTCAGTTGTGTCGTGGAGCCAGAGTAATAACAGCTTTGTCGTGTGGAATCCTCCGGAATTTGCGAGGGTTCTGCTGCCGAAGTTCTTTAAGCACAATAACTTCTCAAGCTTCATTAGACAGCTGAATACATATGTAAGCCAATCCGTTTCATTAACCTCTCTGATTATTCATTTGTTTTCCTTCTCAATTTGTTGCTTAGAATTTTATTTTGCTTGAATTGAGTTGAATCATATTGTCTAATGATAGGGTTTTAGAAAAATTGATCCGGAACAATGGGAATTTGCGAATGAAGATTTTATAAGAGGTCAGCCACACCTTTTGAAAAATATACACAGACGAAAACCCGTTCATAGTCACTCAATGCAGAATCTGCAAGGACAAGGAAGCGCATCGCCTTTAAGTGAATCGGAAAGACAGAGTTTGAAGAAGGAGATTGAGAGGCTTAAAAATGATAGGGAGCAGCTTCTTTTGGAGTTGCAGAGGAATGAAGAGGAGCGGCGTGGATACGAGCTACAAATTCAGCGATTCAAGGAGCATTTGCAGAAAATGGAGCTGCGACAGCAAAACATGATGTCCTCTGTTGCTGGAGTCTTGCGGAAACCAGGGCTTGCCTTGAATCTTGTGACACAACTGGAAAATCATGACAGAAAGAGAAGGCTGCCAAGAATCAGTTATTTTTATGATGAAGCCGACATTGAAGATGATCAGATGGAGACTTCGCAAAGTTTACCTAGAGAAAGTGGGGCGAGTGCTTCTACTTTGACATTGAAAATGGACCCGTTTGAGCACTTTGAGTCATCGTTGTTATTTTGGGAGAGTGTCGTGCATGATGTTGGTCAAACTTGTGTTGAACAAAATTCAAGCGTGGTATTAGATGAATCCACGAGTTGTGCTGACAGCCCTGCTATATCTGGCTTACAGCTTAATGTTGACATTCGGCCTAAATCTCCTGGAATTGACATGAACTCTGAACCTGCTACAGTTGCTGCTCCAGACTCTGTTGAGCCTGTTACCTCCGAAGAACAAGCAGTCGTGAATGCTGCTACTGTGCCCACTGGGGTCAATGATGTATTCTGGGAACAGTTTTTGACTGAGAATCCTGGTTCATCTGAAGCACAGGAATTTCAATCAGAAAGAAAGGAATCAATGGCTGAAAGAATGAAACCAAACCTGGCAATCATGGCCAATTTTAGTGGAAGATAAATAATGGAAATTAACCTTGCCTAGCGGTTGGGGCATCTTACTCCAGCAGAAAGGACTTTATACCGGTTGATTCCTTTCTCCAGCTTTTGATGCCCCAGTGGCTCACATGTAATAAATTTAGGTATGGATTGGTTTATTCGGGTTCTAAATAAGTTTATCTTCTTTTGTTTACTGTTTTTGTTTCAATAGCAACTTCAATTAATTCCCAGAGCTTAGCATTAACATTAGTTTTAGTATGTTTACAAACATTTATTGTTGACCTGATATATATCTGAAGACAATGTATGTTTGTTTACAATGTGTGCACAAAAATACACATCGATGGTATGAGAAGACAAGAATTAAGTAATCTTTGTTTCCTATTGGATCTTGTCTCGATTTCACCCTCTGTTGCCCCCATGCACATACTCATTTTGGAACCCCGCAGTTTCATCCACTTTTTCTTCCTGTCCTACTGTTTCCTTGGATGAAAAAAGTGTACCACCTCCCACCCCGACAAAGCCCAGAATCTAACCTATGATGTAATCTAAACCCATCGTCAGTATCCTGTTTAACTTCCCTGTATGGATATTGCTACTATTCGCTGGTGTTTACCAAGTATTGATATGTGAATATGTGATACCTCCCCCATGCACCCTAAAAGGAGAGAGAAAAGAGAACATCGGTAGACATATATTAACTCCATAACACTACATAGTTCTGTTATGATGTAATGATCTTACTACAATGGTAGGCTTTTGCACCCTTCCATGGAAACTTTAGCTGATGAAGAATGTATCATGTCTGCTCATGCCCTTAATGCAACAAAACATAAAATGTGAGTTGGGCATCACATCATTGAATTGAAAAATGTTAAATCTGATCTAGTTGTCAGCGCCAAGAATAACACTTCAATTTAATGGCATGGCTACTGAGATGGACACTGAAATGTTGTTCTTGATGCAATGTTCCCATATATATTTTTTTTTATGAGTGAATGTTCCCATATATTTTAATGCCATGGATATATTTGTAGATACATCTGATGTTTGTTTTAAAAATAGTTGGGATACTCCTGGTGGCACTATCCCCATGGACGTCCTCCTTTATAAATGAAGTAAATTTGTGGTACACTTGGGGTTGGATGGAAGAGGCAAGTCGTCACAATGATATATGGACGACTTATTTAGCTCTCATCAGCTTTTATGCCTCATTTTTTGTGATTGTTATTAATTAGGACTGCCCCTCTTAAATATGTAGATGCTAACAGACTGTTGTAGAATTTATGTATAACCAACTTTAAATGTGCAACTTGAGATAGATATGTGCTTTAACATCGTCTGCATAATTGTTTCATGCAGATAATATATTGGAGCTTTAGATGATTGTGTCCTTGTATTTGTTACATAATATGTTTTACTTTCCAAGAACTGATCTATGTTGAACATGTACAGAAGGATGTACCCATAGAACAATTAGAATCTCTATATGTATAAGAGGCATATGTGTGGAAAACTAGGAATAAATAATCTTGAGGAAAAATATTATCGATTCATTAGTTCTTCAGAAAACAAACGAGGGATTTTCCCTCATAATTCATTCTAAAATCTATATTATAGCTGAAACACTGGACGTAGCCTAATTGTTTAGAAGGGATACTGGTGTCACCAGCTAAAATGAGTTGTGAAATCATTGTATATGTTGATTATTCTTAAACATGGGTCTTTAGTGTTCTCCCTTATGGTTTAATGGCAAGAAAGAGTGTGACCAAAATGAAACTTCTTTTTTGTTGCTAACTAAAATGGAATGAAAGCATTGACAATATTTGATGGATATTTTTGCTACATATAATGCCGAGTTTAAGTGTGTGGTGGTCAAATAATTGAATTTACGTCTTTCCATCTGGTATTTTAGTTATATTCCCAAACTCTCCTCACGTGTGTTAAGGTCCTCTTTTGTAAGTAGATCAAACATGTGGACTGTTTAATTAAATAGAGGGGGAGGGCGGTTAAAGAGTGCATTCAGGGTTTGAACTTAGTTCCACTGTTTAGATATCATGTTAAATCACCATTTGTCTCAAAACTTTGAGCTGATAGAAAGAGGAAAGTTGAACAAGGAAAATTTTACATACCACACTCTCATTCTACTTTTATCCTTCTATGATGAGGTAACGTGCCTATTAATCTTTGAGTTTTTCTTTAAGAAACAAAAGTTGATCCAAGGGTGATTAAAAGTGATACATTTTACATAGTGGGATGGGAGATAAGAGTATGGTGTGTGGCATTACTCATTGAATAATTTTATTATCTTCTAATAATAATACTGTGTGATGTGGCAGGACCAAATATGATTTCAACCATGTTTCACTTGGTTATGTTTGGAGAATTTTCAGTATGTATTGAACTCTTCATTTACGAGCCTACTTTTGTTAAACCTTGTATGAAAACCGCTAGTATATATAGGAATTAATTTGAAATGAAGAGCTGAGAGGGTTTACATTTTGGAAGGTTTTTTCTGTCCTTGGAGTTGCATTTAGTGGTGTTGGAAGTTTCTGAGGTATGGTGAAACTCCAACATACAAATGACCCTAAGAGAAACGGCTCTCTTTTTACCATATATAAGATGTTAATAGTATAGAATGGGTCACAGAGGCTTGTTATGTGACTTTTCAAGTTCATGGTATGGTCACATATCTACAACATTTATTATAACAGAGTTATCTTACTCACTCTGGTAAGTAGGCACTTACATTTGAGTCCCTTTTTTTTTATGACAAATAAAATTTGGATTGAAAAATCAATTATGTATGTCTTCCTAATTTACCATTTTTAGTAAAATGTACATATGCCAGTGGATGCAGCAAAATTATCACAAATGAAAGATTGAAGATTGTGGTAGCTATGTGATAGGTTCTGCTATCGTGTACTTATCCTTATTGATGCATCGGAACTGGTGTGTCCAAAAAGTGTTGGATATGGAAGGCTGGTCCTGATTATTATCCTGAGTGTATTCATTGTTTTTAAATGTCTGGTAAATCATATTTCAGTAGGGAACTTGGCCCTGAATGTTCCCTCTCAATTCACAAGTTGGTATAAATTTTAACTCGTCTCTCTGTCTCTCTCTCAGTTTCCAAGTTGACTTCGGTCACCTATTATGACGGTTCCTTTGTGTTACTGCTCTAGGTTTGTAATCTATCTCTTAGGTTTAATGGGTGTTTATTGCTTCGATGAAATGCATTGAAGGTTTGGTTTTCTGCATTTAGATCTTTTATATTTTTCGCCCCACACAGCAAAAAAGGCCATACTAAGTTTTCTGCAAAGTTGGGACATATTGATCCAATTATGTTTTTGTTTCTGTTTGTTGTTCTGTTCTTCTGTCAAATAAAGCTTAAGCTAGTGCCTATTCCTATTCTGGAGAAAGTTGTTTGTTTTACCGACCAATGAGCAAAATTTTCTCGCATCAGTAGGGAAAATTCATACCATGCACTCGTGAACTCAGGAGTCTGCGCAGAGATTGCTAGCTAAGCAGCAGGGAACCTCTTTCACGCACGCTGATGCGACCTTTGAGTAATGCCTATATCATTCTATGCAAGTTAAGCAGCATGGAACTGCAGGCTTGCGATGGCCACCTTTGGAAATGGGCCACTGGCTCAATCGCCAGCCACCCACATTTGCAGTTGCCTAGTCCGGCCACCGGGTGGTGGCTTGATGTCGAGGGATTTTTAACTTCTTCTTTTTTTTTAATATTTTAATATTTATATTTCATTTTTAATTTTGGAATAGTTTTTTACTTATTATATTATTTTAAATAAGGAGTTTTTCCATTTTTATGCCAGTGTGTAAAGCACGTCATCTACATAACTTAAATAGTAAGATTTAATTTGTAAGATTCAAATTTTAAAATTTATCTTTTAAATTAAATTACGCAACGTAAACAGTATGTGGTATAGAGATCTTAGAACAGTAATACTCATAAATAAGTGGCATATACATGACCTGGTAAGGAACCCGCAGCGAACAATGATGGGTGCTATTGTGGTGGTTCTAACATTTTATTAATGAATTTTTGGCAGAAGAATAAATTTTGATCATTCTTAAAATCACCCGAAGTAAATTAAGCCACAGCGACCATATTTGTATTTGACCACAAATCTTCTAACTTTTTAAGTAAAAGAAAAAAAAAATCATTTTTTGGACAAAAATAAGTTTAGTAGAGGGTAACCGTAGGTGGTCTCCCTATTCGAGCATGATCATAGTAGAACACCACCCTTGGTGGTAAAAAACCTAAGGGTGTTTTTTATGCATGTTTTAAATATCTTAAATTATAAAAATAATTTTAATACGATCATATATATTATTTTTAATTAAAAGTCCTTATATATAGTATTTTCGCTCATCGCGTGGGCAGAGACTGAAACCGTTAATTAGGTAAGAAAATAAGGGACCATATCTTCCGAGGATAATTTCTAGGAGAAATTTTGGATCTAGCTGTTTTTCTAATATTTTCTGTTACCATCTTTCTCTTACGTTTGAAACAAAACATGCACAAGACATATCGATACTTCGACTTAGAAAATGTTATCTATACTTACCATTTTACTTATCCAATAGTTGCTGATGTGTCAACTACTTAACATGATAAAAATCTTAAAATTCAAATTAAAAAGAAAAAACATGAATAAAATAGCAAAAAAGTAGGCATCTGATATGAAGATAAATTCCATGCAATGGATGAGTTTCATGATCTAGATAAGTTTAGTTAGCTTAGAAATTGAGGATTAACATAGAAACTTCAAGTTTTCCATTCAAGTTCATCACCCTTTTGTCACGCTTGGGCACAAAGTACTACTCTTATATGTCAAGCTCTCTTGGTTGTCATTAATGGCCAAGTACTGCAACCAAAATCCATGTGCCTTTATTCTAGTTTTGGTCTTTCTTTCTTGGGTTTTGCTTGTGCATACTGCTGAAACTGAGTATGTTTCGGCCGTGGGTGATCCGGGAATGAGAAGGGATGGCCTGCGAGTGGCGATAGAGTCATGGAACCAGTGCAATGAGGTTGGTCAAGCAGTTCCTTCCCTTGGCAGCCCAAGAGCTGCCGATTGCTTTGACATATACGATACTACTTCTGCACCAGCACTCGGTTAGCTAGCATGCCATTCTTCTGCTTTTATGTTTCCTTTTGCATAAAACTTCTTCGCTATTTCTCAGCTTTCTTCCAAAGAAAAAAAATAAAAATTCTATTATTTATTAGGATAATCCAACATTTGTTAATTCCATGAAAATGCAGTTCTAACGTTGGCAAGAGTTTATAGTAGTGTGGTTGTATATTTATAATATGTTTTGTTCTTTGAACCCAATAGTTCTAGATGTTTTTTTTTTAATTGTTAGTTTTAGTTTGCATTTGTTTATGTGTGAGAATGAGGAATTATATCATAAAGAAAAATTCTATTTATAAATCGGTATATATATGGATAACAAATCTAGTAAAGTTATGACTTACATGACATAATTTAATTTGAAAGATACATTTTAAAATTAGAAAAAGCTATCCTGCCTACCAAGTTGTACCGCTCAAATGTACCGCTTGACAAATTATTTATTTATTTTTTATATAGTGATTAAATAAGTGATTTTAAGTGTATTTGTGTATTTTTTTATTTTTTAAAAATATTTAAATATATTAAAAAAATATAAAAATAAAAATAAAAGAAAAAGTAACTAGCGATCATTAGGAGCGGTGTTACTCAAGTGGTAGAGTAGCACTGCTCTTTAAAATTTAAATCTTATAAATGAATTCTATCATTTAAGTAATGACGATGGTACTGTACTCCACACGCAAGCTTGGGAATAAAATAATTCTATATGACTTTGTTTATTTGGATAGGAAACAGTTATGGGTTAGTCCACAAAGTGACGGAGGAAGACAACAGCCTAGGGGTAGGAGGCCTCTTCCCGGGCATGCAGCCAGAGGCCCTTTTCGATGTAAATCTTTATGCTGCATGTAAGGAACTGTATCTTGGATCAAAATGTCAAGTTGAAGACACCCCAAATCCATGGCAGTTTTGGATGATCATGCTCAAGAGTGGTAACATGGACACTTATAATAGTCCATGCCCTAAAAATGGCTATAAAGTTAGACCTTTTGGAACGGACATCAGGTTCCCTTGCTTTGGAGAAGGGTGCATGAACCAACCAAGGATAAATCATGACTATACCAATTCGGAAGGGCCTAATACTAATAGCATCACTCTTAAGGGAAGGTTTTATGGGTCATGGGACTTGGAGGCCGATTTGAGCAAAGGTTTGGTTGGGAATATATCTTACCATTCAGTAACTTGGGAAAAGGAAATTGGCAAGGGAAGTTGGGTTTTTCATCATGTTTTGAGGACTTCAACAAAGTATCCTTGGTTGATGCTTTACTTGAGATTTGATGCCACCCAGGGATTATCTGGTGGTTACCATTACCCAGGTCGAGGCATGTCTAAAATTGTAAGTAACTTATTCTGTCTTTCACATTTTTAGGCATGAATATTATTAATTTCATTCTCATTTGACATTTTTTCTATGAAAAATTATATTCTCAAACCAGTATGTAGAGCACATCTAGCTAGTAAAAATCTTACCATTATCAAATCTAACATTTAAGTAATGGAAATGGTGTGCTAGTTCTACACATTAGTTTGAGAATAGAATAACTCGTTCTCCGTCGGGTCAAGGGTTAGAACTATTAGCTTCATAGACTAGACATATGTATCATGCAGATACCCGAGTCACCAAACTTTAAAGTGAGGTTCACCCTGAATGTGATTAAAGGCGGTGGTCAAAGAAGCCAGTTCTCTCTAATGGACATGGGAAGCTGTTGGAAGAATGATGGCCGACCTTGTGATGGAGATGTGACTTCGGATGTCACACGATACAGCGAAATGATCATAAATCCAGACACAAAAGGATATTGCCATTCAGACGACATCAGACACTGTCCACCTTACCACACATACCCTAATGGGACGCGTGTTTATCGCAACGACACTGCTCGCTTCCCATATGCAGCCTATCACATGCATTGCTCACCAGGAAACGGAGAGCAGCTTGAGATGCCCTACGCCATGTATGACGCATTTAGCAATCCTCAGCCTCAAGAGATACTGCAGATTTTGCCACACCCAATTTGGGGTGACTATGGTTACCCTACTAAGTTTGGAGAAGGTTGGGTTGGGGATCCAAGGACATGGGAACTTGATGTTGGGAGGTTGTCCCAATCACTTTACTTTTATCCGGTATGGATTCCTTCATGTTCATATTCGTTTTACTTTGGGGGACAAAGAAATGTGAAAATAACTTTGATGGAAACCAAAAGAAATGCAAAAATAACTTTGATGGAAACCAAATTTTTTGTCCAGTTAATTATGGAATTAGGGGAAGAATCATGAAAACGGTAGAATAATAAATGTTGTTTAATCTTTAAATGATCATTAGTGTTTGATGCAATGTTTTGAATACCGTACCCGTTACCGTTTCGATCAAGGCATTGAAACGAGACATTTCGATACCGGTACCGTTTCGGATATCGTTTCAGAATAGTCTATATATAAATAAATTATATATATAAATATATATAAATTATATTCTAAAATAATAGTCTATATATAAAAATATTATATATAAATATATATAAATTATAAATAGTCTAGTCTAAATTGGGAGGTCAAAAAATAAGCTTGCGGTTTAAAAAAATGAAAAAAAAAAAGAGTAAAGGCTGAAATATTGGTCGGTATGGGCCGAAATATAGACTGACATGGGTCTAACTGGTACAAAATTATATCATTTTGTGTATCGGCTATGCCACAAAAATGATATATTTCAACTATACTAGCAAGTACGGCATGAAAGTCAAAACTTTGGTTTGATGGAAGAAACTTTCATTGCATGCATTAATGCAGGATCCAGGTACTCCACCAGCTAGAAGGCAATGGAAGTCGATTGGTTTGGGAACAGAAATATATAAAGACGCTGACCAAGTTACTCAATGGACTATTACTGACTTTGACATCCACGTACCTAAGCAATGAAGGCATTGAAAAGACGTACTAGCTTTAGCTCGAAATAATGAAGCTTATTATAATGGGGAAATAGTGTAGCTTTTACTCATCAACTTGGTAAAATCACAGAGGATTTTCATGGATTTTTTTGTTTTATCAGTTGTTTTGTTTTGCTAGTGAAAAAGATCTAGTCCTAGGATTCTTTCTTTCTTATTTATTACGAGAGTTGGAAAATAAAAGATAGAGAGCTCTCACGTGAAGCTAACATGGCTGGCTACATACAAGTATAGTCAAATTAAGATGAGGTCATGAGACGAGATAAATGGTCAGAGGCCACAGCAGGATTACCATAGGAAAGCCCGTCCCCGCTAGCTAGCTAACATAGAAATCTATTCTCGGATAACAAGAGTCTCTGTGTGAATCTCTTTTCGACCAGGCCAGGCCACCACTTGGGATGGGAATGGCTCCGCCCACATGCATCATTTGATGAAAGCACTCTAGTCTAGTTGACTCCTCGAAGTGTCTTGTCAACCACACTTTGTAAGTTCGTTTACATTTGATATCTGTGGAATTTACCCATCTTTCATAAAGGAGCTTAATGAAACCAAAGTTTCATGTTCAATTTTGAATTAGAGACGTTAAAAATGATGAATCAATGTCAACTATAACCCTTAACCTTCCAAGCTAACGATGCGGGAGAATAACTTACTAAGCTGTGCCATAAGATTCATTCTAACACAAGCAATGCGAGGAAGGGGGCGAAACTTTTCTACTAATCAAGGGTATGTAAAATGGAAATAAAAAGTAATAGGAATAAGGATATGAACATAACTTATATTTATATATATTTTTGTCTCATCGTAGTTAACTTCAATTTTTTCTTTATATATAAACGTTGAACGTAAATTTAAAATACATTTGAACGTAAACACATCAAATGTCTAATAGGAGAATTACTCACGAAAGCATCTTACTCGTCTAGAATGATGATCTACTGAAAGTTAATCGTTTCTAACTATTGGACAACATCATGATTAATTTTGAAATCTAAGATTTAAGACCAGATTATTTCATGATGGAGGTTATGATCAATATTAAGTGGGCTCAATAATTATCATTGCAAAGAACCTTCCAATGGTCATTACGTTACAGTCACAACAACTTGGAATGCTATACTAATTAGTGCCTTTCCATCCTAGAATTCTCATAAAATGGTGTTTTCTTGAGTTGTTCCGAGAAGTGCTAATCGACGAATAACAAACAAAAGAGTTTCATGGTATCCTAAGAACAATTTTGTCAAACTCTATAGCACTAAAACGGGGACAATCTATTCTTAAGAAATCATTGTTACGACCGCCTTTAAGCTTTATTGATATTTAATTATTGCTTTTTTTTTTTTTTAATGAAGAGGCAATAGCCCCATTTTTATTAAAAAGAACCCCACTCAGGCGGGGGAATGCCACAAATACAAAAGCTAGAGTCTAGTATAAGGAAGACTACCCCATTTATCAGCAACCATGTTAGCTTCATGAAAGACATGTCGAACTCGAACATTCATCACCTGGAATAAATGAAGAGCTTCTTCCCAAAAATCTCATAAGTACCAAAACTTGCACACTCCCGAACGGAAACAACCGACTATTACCGTCAACTTGGATTCAATCAAGAAATCTTTCAAACCAAGTTGCTGACACATTTTTAACCTGTCAACAAAATCTCGACACTCCGCAATGGTGTTAGTGGCATGCCCATAAAAATGAGTGAACCTAGCAATAAATTTTCCTTGAAAATCTCGAATGACTCCTCCCCCTCTCGACATCCCTGGATTGCCACAGGACCCACCATCAACATTCAATTTCACTAAACTTGCAACCGGCCTTGACCAAGTAATTGTTTTCATCAGCTTTGACTACACCGGCATCACTGGGCAATTTAATTAATTCAAAATGAGCTCATCTCTTCTAGTAAACTTTGACAATTTCCTCAATGAGGTTGAGAGCTCTACAAAAAAAATTTCACTGATCTCAAAATCGATTTCCACTCAAAAGGTTTCCCTTCCATACACGCCTCACACCTCGCCCTCCAAATACACCAGTTAATAATGATAGGCGTAACCCCACAAAGCCATCCCACTTGAGAAGAAACTGAAGCTGTAGCCACCAGACATTTACAACCCCTTGCCATCCTCTATGTTGCAGTAAAACAACCCGAAACACCCCTGCAAAAAAATTCCAGACTTTGCTAGCCCTTGAATCAGCACACAAAACATATCTAAAGTTTCCATTTGTGCAACTTCATAGCAATTACACTTTGACACTATAAGAACACCCAGCTTTCTAATAATATCATCCACCGGTAGAGCTTGAAGTCATGCACACCAAACATAAACGACATTTTCTTAGGAACTTGCTTTTGCCAAAGCCATTTCTTCCATAAACAAATAGGACCCCTATTCCGAACTAGATGTTAGAGTGACTAGAGTCAAAACAGAGAAAGCATAAAAGAATGGAAATTCTCCTCATTGTATTTCATCCGTAAAGGCTGTAAATATATACACTGTGAAAAGGAATCAAAAGGGAATAAAAGTTGTTACAGAACTGTAGACAGCAACAACCTCACCTCATGTCTCTATGGTATTTACAACAGAATGCATATTATCGATTTGTTTATCTTTCTCAAGGGTATTTATTCTAACACACCCCTCGAGTTCAAGGGTGTATCTACAATATTGAGACTCGATTTGAAACAAAAAAATTTATCAGAAACAAGAGGCTTTGTAAGCACATCAGCAACTTGATCTTATGAACTGATGAAGGAAACTTTTAAAGACTTGGCAGCCACTCGATCTCTAACAAAGTGATAGTCAATATCCATATGTTTTGTCCTTGAATGATACACTGGATTTGTTGAGAGATAAGTGGCTCCAAGGTTGTCACACCATAAAATGGGAGCTTGAGATAAATGAATGCCAAGTTCACAGATAACAGTTTGTAACCAAATAATTTCAGCTGCAGAAGAGGCCATGGATTTATACTCTGCCTTGGTTGAAGATCTGGCCACAGTAGCTTGTTTCTTAGAATTCTATGATATGAGATGTTTGCCTAAGAAGATGCAATAACCCCCAGTTGATCTACGATCATCAAGACACCCACCCTAATTGGAATTAGAGTATGCTTGAAGTGTAAGGCTAGACTTTGATGCAAAAGATAACCCATGATTGATTGTGAATTTTAAATATCTTAAAATTCGTTTGACTGCACTCCAATGGGAAAGTTTCGGTGTATGCATAAATTGGCATACTTTGTTTATGGCAAAGGAAATGTCAGGTCTTGTGATGGACAAATACTGTAAACCACCCACAATGCTTCTATAGAGTGTGACATCCTCAAAATCAGGAGTATCATGTTTGGATAGTTTAAGAGATGTAGCCATAGGTGAGGACATAGGATTTGCTTGAAGCATTTTGCTTTGGGTTAGCAGAGCTTTGAGGTATTTATGCTGAGATAACATAATGCCCTATTGTGTATAGTCAACTTCAATACCTAAGAAAAATGCAAGTCTGCCAAGGTCTTTTACAGGGAAGGCACAACCTAAATCATGAATCAAGGACTCAATGGCAGTTTGTTTTGAAGAGGTGATGACTATGTCATCGACATACACTAGCAAATAAATCTGAACATCATGATGAGTGAGAATGAAAAGAGAGGGCTAAGCTCTAAAAGCAGTAAAGTCATAATCTAGTAACCAAGCACTCAACTGAGCAAACCAAGCTCTTGGAGCTTGTTTGAGGCCGTAAATGGCTTTCTGAAGTTTACAAACATGATGAGGCCGAGTGGGATCAATAAAGCCTTGAGGCTGCATGATGTAAACATCATCAGATAACACTCCATACAAAAATGCATTTTGGATATCAATTTGGAGCAAGGGCCATCCTCTAGAAACCGCAATTGAAAGCACAAGACAAATTGTAGAAGGCTTAATCACTGGACTAAAAGTGTCATGAAAATCAATACCAGGTTACTGATGATACCCTTTGGCTACCAAACGGGCTTTTCTCCTTTCAAATGAACCATCCGTATGTGTTTTGTTGTGAAACACCCATCGATAGCCAAGAACATTTGTGTAAGGAGGGGGAGGTACAAGTGTCCAGGTACAATTTTGAAGAAGAGCATCATATTCTTGTTGCATAGCTTGTTTCCACTCAGAAAACTTGAAAGCTTGAGAGAAGCTTGAAGGCTTATCTAGAACCTGGGCAGGGACAGTAAGACAATGTCGAGTGGGATACGGGACAGTACCATCAGTAAATATTCGGGGTTGAGAAGAGTGGGTTTGAGCACGTGTAATTATGGGAGATCGTGGTGGGATTAGGAGTGTAGGAGACGAAGTAGAAGAAGGTGGAAGAGGAGATTCGATGGAATTAAAAACAGGGGAGTTTTCTGGGTTTGGTAAAGTTAAAGAGGAAGACGACATGTTTTGAGAAGTAGGTGAGGATTGTAATTGAGATGTTGGACCTGGGCCAAGAATGGATGGGCTGAGAGAGTGAGTTTGTGGGTTAGGTGCTGGGCCCAACAGAGAAGAGGAAAGGATGGGTAGTGCGGCTTAAGCAGATACATTTTTTAGAGGAATTGTGATAGGCTGAAATTTAGAGAAAGGAAAGGAGTTCTTGTTGAATATAACGTCACGGAAAATATAAAGTCTATGATTTTTTATATCCATACATTTATATCCTTTATGAGTGAAACTATACCCCAAAAAGACACAGGATGTTGACCGAAAATTGAGTTTATGAGAAGTATAGGGCCTTAGGTTGGGCCAGCACTCACATCCAAACACTTTTAAGAATTTATAATTCGGTTCAGATTTGTAAACCATGAAGTACAGGGATTTATTTTTAAGTGTTGGAGTTGTAAGTAAATTAATGAGATAAACTGCCATTTCAATGGCTTCGGCCCAGTCAGTAAAAGGAAGGGAAGAATGAGCCAAGAGAGCAAGTCATCTCTCGACAATGTGATAGTACTTACGTTCCACTAACCCATTTTGTTGATGGGTGTGGAGACATGAGAAACAATGAGTTATACCAAGTTGTTTACATAGAGAGGTGAGTGGTTTAAATTCACCACCGCCATCAGTTTGAAGTGTAATTAGCTTGGTATTAAACAAATGTTCAACAAATGGTAAAAAGGAGGAAAAAATTTGATGCACTTCAGATTTTAATTTAATTGGAAAAATCCAAGTGAAATGAGGATAATAATCAACAAAGGAAATATAGTATTTATAACCATTGTGAGAAATATAGTGGGCTAGGCCCCATACATCGGCACACAATAATTCTAAAGGTTGAGTATAATGGGTCGGGCTAGTATGAAACAGAAGCTGATGACATTTCGCTAGGGAACAAGAGGAACATTGAAAAACTGATTTTGTGGGAAAAAAGGGCAAACACTTAAGAGTGCAGTACATGAGAAACCAAGGCTAAAGAGGGATGCCTAAGCCGTCTATGCCACTGACCAATGGACGCGCACTCACCAAGATGGATAGATGGAGAAGGTGATGAAGACACAGTAGTGGGAAAGATGTAGAGTCCGTCATGGGTGGGCCCAGTGAGGAGGATTTTCTGTGTCTCCATGTCTTTCACAGAAAAATGGGTGGAGTGAAATTCAAAATAACAGTTATTATCAATGCAAAATTTCATAACAGAGACCAAGTTTTTGGTTATGGATGGAACATGCAGTAAATTGCGAAGAAGAAAAGATGAGGAGTTGGAGTGTATAGAAGAGTCACCGAAATTTGCTATAGGAATACCGACACCATCACCCACTCTAATGGTCTCACCACCTGTATAAGGCTCAGATGACAAATTGAGATTAGACATATCATTTGTAAGATGATGAGTTGCTGTTGAATCAGGGTACCAAACCGATTCTTGAGATGGGCTCTAGGCAGTGTAATTTGCAAAGAATGTCTGTGGTGGCTCAAATTGATAGGAGTGATTGAAACGTTGCCTCCATTGAAGCGCAACATGCCGTGCTTTTTGGCAGACTTGACAAATGGGACGCTGGGAGTTGTACTGGTGGGAGAAGTTCTAAGAGATACCATGTTAGAGTGACTAGAGTGAAAACAGAGAAAGCATAACATAATAGAAATTCTCCTCATTGCATTTCATCGGTAAAGGCTATAAATATATACACTGTGAAAAGGAATCAAAAGAGAACAAAAGTTGTTACAGAACCGTAGACAACAACAACCTCATCAGCTTTTATGCCTCATTTGTTGTGATTGTTATTAATTAGTATAATGGGGAAATAGTGTAGCTTTTACTCATCAACTTGGTAAAATTACTGAGGATTTTCGTGGATTTTTTTGTTTTATCAGTTGTTTTGTTTTGCTAGTGAAAAAGACTTAGTCCTAGGATTCTTTTTTTCTTATTTATTATGAGAGTTAGAAAATAAAAGATAGAGAGCTCAATTGCTAACATGGCTGGCTACATACAAGTATAGCCAAATCAAGATGAGGTCATGAGACGGGACAGATGGTCAGAGGCCATAGTAGGATTACCATAGGAAAGCTCGTCCCCGCTAGCTAGCTAACATAGAAATCTATTCTCGGATAACTAGAGTCTCTATGTGAATCTCTTTTCGACCAAGCCAAGCCACCACTTGGGATGGGAATGGCTCCGCCCACATGCATCATTTGATGAAAGCACTCTAGTCCAGTCGCCTCCTCGAAGTGGCTTGTCAACCACACTTTGTAAGTTTGTTTACATTTAATATCTATGGAATTTACCCATCTTTCATAAAGGAGCCGAATGAAACCAAAGTTTCACGTTTGATTTTGAATTAGAGACGTTAAAAATGATGACTCAATATCAACTATAACCCTTAACCTTCCAAGCTAACGATGCGGGAGAATAACTTACTAAGCCGTGCCATAAGATTCATTCTAACACAAGCAATGCGAGGAAGGGGGCGGAACTTTTCTACTAATCAAAGGTATGTAAAATGGAAATAAAAAGTAATAGGAATAGGGATATGAACATAACTCATATATATATATATATATTCATATATATTTTTGTCTCATCGCAGTTAACTTCAATTTTTTCTTTATATATAAACGTTGAACGTAAATTTAAAATACATTTGAACGTAAACACATCAAATACTCACGAAAGCATCTTTATTCGTCTTGAACGATGATCTACTGAAAGTTAATCGTTTCTAACTATTGGACAATATCATGATTAATTTTGAAATCTAAGATTTAAGACCAGATCATTTCATGATGGAGGTTATGATCAATATTAAGTGGGCCCAATAATTATAATTGCGAAGAACCTTCCAATGATCATTACGTTACGATCGCAATAACTTTGAATGCTATACTAATTAGTGTCTTTCCATCCTAGAATTCTCATAAAATTGTGTTTTCTTGAGTTGTTCCGAGAAGTGCTAATCAACGAATAACAAGCAAAAGAGCTTCATGGTATCTTAGGAACAATTTTATCAAACTCTATAGCACTAAAAAGGGACAATCTATTCTAAAGAAATCATTGTTACGACTGAGCCTTTAAGCTTTTATTGATATTTAATTATTGATTGCCTGTGCATTGTTGATACAATGTTTATTTATGTTTTGTTGGAAAGTTTCCAAAATCTGCCTAGTCAACTCTGCTGTATTCTAGGAGATTTAATTTCCTTAGAAGTTAGCATTTAATTTATTCTTTCCTACTTTATTCTTTCCTTTTTTTCTTTAGCTATAATCTATATATATTGCCTTGTACCTATATTACGATTTTAATAAGAATAATCCCTACAAATTACTCTTCTCATTCTAGATGGTATCAAGAGCAAGGTTCTTTTATTGATTTAATCTAAAAACCATATTCCCTCTTGCGGCTTAAATCAACCCTTAATATCTTGGGTTTTCTACCTTCTTCATCTTTGCCTTTTTCTTCTATTGTTGTCAAGCATTTTACCATGGCTGATACTTTGAACGAGGCCAAATCCAAAAACAAACCAAAACCAAAACCAAAACCAAAACCGAAACCAAAACCAAAACCTACCCATTCTGAACCCTACTCGGTCCAAATCACAAACATACGACTGAATGAGGCAAACTTCCTACGCTGGTCACAATTAGTCAGGATGCATATTCGAGGGAGAGGGAAGATAGGGTACTTGACTAGTGAAACCAAGGAGTTCGAGAAAACAGACCCATCCTATGCTATATAGGATGCAAAAAATTCCACGATGATGGTGTGGCTTGTGAATGCTATGGATGAAGAAATTAGTGCCAACAACATGTGCTATTCGACTACAAAGGAGCTATGGGACAATGTTAGTCAGATGTATTCTGACCTTGGAAATTACTCTCAGATATATGAATTGCAACAGAAAATCAGCAATACTCACCAAGGAGAAGGTAGTGTGACCAAGTATTTCAATGTTCTTAAGGAACTTTGGAAGGATTTAGACTTATTCAATGATTATGAATGAAAAAATTCTGATGATTGCAATCATAATAAGAAGATGGTGGAGAATGCCAAATTTTTTAAATTCTTGGCTGGACTTAATGATGAACTTGATGAAGTTAGGGGAAGGATTCTAGGGAGACAACCATTACCTCCACTTGGAGAGGTATTTTCTGAGGTGTGAAGAGAAGATTGTCGTCGGAATGTCATGATAAAAAAAAAGGAAGATGAAACTGTGGAGAACTCTGCATTAGTTGCTGCCAACCCTACTCCTTATTGTGCTACTAGCACAGATATGTCCACTGCCAATATTTCATTTCTGCATAGCGGTCCTATTCTAACCAAAGGAGGTTTGAAGATAAGCCTTGGGTATGGTGTAATTATTATAATAAACCATGCCACACTAAAGAGACTTGCTGGAAACTCCATGGAAAGCCTACAAACTGGAAGAACAGCAAATCTGGAACCTCTTGCAGCAACTCTATAGCCCCTGCGCCAATGAAGCAAAGGCTAATTTCCTAAGTGCTGAGCAGGTGGATCATCTTCTTCAATTGCTGAAATCCACTCCTACATCCGGTTCTCCTACTAGTTCCTTGGCCCGAATAGGTAATACCCCTAGTACCTACTCTTGTGGCTTAACTCTTGCACCATGGATTA
Source organism: Cyclocarya paliurus (assembly GCA_029856935.1). Lineage (NCBI taxonomy): Eukaryota > Viridiplantae > Streptophyta > Magnoliopsida > Fagales > Juglandaceae > Cyclocarya > Cyclocarya paliurus. The sequence goes on from CM056955.1 coordinate 14,137,981, forward strand.
TTGATTTTGGTGCATCCGACCATATGACTAGTACTTTACAATTTTTTCAATCTTGTTACCCTTGCCCTAGTAAGAAAAAAGTCAAAATTGTAAATGGAAGTTTCTCATCCATTTTAGGAACAAGTTCTGTCCAAATCTCAGACAAAATTGAACTAAAACCTGTCCTTTATGTTCCTAAACTTACTTGTAATATTTTTTCTATTAGTAAACTCTCACGGGATTCTAATTGTCGTGTCATATTCTTTGATTCCCATTGTGAATTTCAGGACCAACTCTCGGGGAGGATGATTGATGGACTCTATTATTTTGATGAGACCTTATTCAACATTAAACAAGCTAAGGGTTTGAGTAGTAGTAGTACTAGTTCAATACCTATACGAGAACAAATTATGCTTTGGCATCTTAGACTTGGACATCCTAGTTTTCTCTATCTAAAACATTTGTTTCCCAATTTATTTAAAATTGTTGATTGCAACTCTCTTCTTTGTGATACTTGTCATTTATCCAAGAGTCATCGGAACACTTATCAATCAAAAGGTTATCATGCTTCAAAACCTTTTTATTTAATTCATAGTGATGCTTGGAGTCCCTAAAAAACCACTATTGCATCTGGAAAAAAATGGTTTGTGACATTTATTGATGATCATACATGGTTGTGTTGGGTGTATTTGATGAGTCATAAATCTGAAGTTGAAAAGTTATTCAAGGATTTTTATCATATGGTTGAAAATAAGTTCCAAAAATAAATCAGTATTTTTAGAAGTGATAATGGTACTGAACACTTTAGCAAATGTTTAGGAACTTTTTTGTCAGCAAAAAGTGTTCAACATCAATCTACTTGTCGTGACACCCCACAACAAAATGGTATTACAGAGAGGAAAAATTGTCATTTATTAGAGGTTACAGGTGCCCTAATGTTTTCTACGCATGTTCCTAAATATTTATGGGGTGATGCTATTTTGACTGCCTGTTATCTCATTAATAGGATGCCTACTCATGTTTTAAAATACATCACTCCTTTAGCCTGCCTAAAGGAGCTTTTCCCTACTTGTCTAGTAACATCAGATTTACAACTAAAAGTTTTTGGGTGCATCGTTTTTGTTCATATACCAACCCATCTTTGGTCCAAACTTGACCCTAGGGCAGAAAAATATGTTTTCCTCAAATATGCTCCTAGTAAGAGAGGGTACAAATGTTTTAACCCTATTACAAAGAAAACTCACATCAGTATAGATGTCTTTTTCTTGAAAAACAATCTTACTTTAGCCATAACTATCTTCAGGTGGAGACAGAGAAAAGTGAAGATAAGTTCTGGCAAACTTCTAATCTTTTTCCTAATGTTTTCATTGACATTGACATGAGCATCCAATCCTTTAAAAGGTCAGGAAACAAAAAATTTATCTAGTGAAAATAATGGAATTCCTAGTCTACAAGGCATAAGTGATTCACAACCAGGGGAAAAATACTACCAGATATTACCTCATCTAAACTTCGTGTTTATACTAGAAGAAGAGATCGTTAGAATAATAGAAATTATTCTTCTAATCCAGAGCAAAGCCAAATATCATCACCTCTACAAGTTGGTCTTTCCAATACACCAAGTAACTCTTCCATTCCTACGCCTTTTAAAGACAATTCTGTTGATTTAGACTTATCTATAGCCCTTAGGAAAGGAGTTAGAACTTGCACCATACGTCCTATTGCCAAACATCTATCCTTATCATAGACTCACTGATACTCATAAGGCCTTTACATCCAATATTTCTTATTTGTTTTTTCCAAGAACCATTCAAGAAGCCTTGGATCACCCGGAATGGAGATTGGCTGTTCAAGAAGAAATGAATGCACTAATTGCTAACGGCACTTGAAAAATTGGTGATCTACCAGAGGGAAAGAAGACTGTGGGTTGTAAATGTGTATTTACAGTCAAATTCAACGCTGATGGTAGTGTAGAGAGGTACAAAGTAATACTTGGGGCAAAGGGGTTCACTCAAACATATGAAATTGACTCCAGAAAACTTTTGTTCCTGTAACCAAAATGAACTCATCCGTGTGTTACTCTCCCTAGCAATCCAATATTCAAACTGGCCCTTGTATCAATTAGATGTGAAGAATGTCTTCTTAAATGGAGACCTAGAGAAGGAAGTTTTTATGGATCTACCACCAGAATTTGAAGGTAAAGAAGGCAAGGGGAAGGTGTGCAGATTGAGGAATTTTTTTATGGACTCAAATAATCTCCTAGAGCTTGGTTTGAATGCTTTGGGAAGGTAATAAAGAGTCACGGCTACTGTCAAGGTCAAGCTGACCACATTATGTTCTATAGACACACTGGTGGAGGCAAAGTAGTTATACTTATTGTCTATACTGATGATATTATTCTGACAGAAGATGACAACAATGAAATTTACAGATTAAAGAAGATTCTTGCTAAGGAGTTTGAAATCAAAGGCTTAGGTAACTTGAAATATTTTCTTGGCATAGAGTTTGCAAGGTTAAAGAAAGGTATATTTGTTTCTCAACGAAAATATGTTCTTGATTTACTTGAAGAAACAGGTTTATTAGGGTGTAAAGCTGTAGAAACACCTATAGAGCCTAATCTAAGACTCTAACCAGCTAAACCTGAAGAAGTAATCAATAGAGAACAATACCAAAGATTGGTAGGAAAACTCCTGTATCTCTCTAACACACGACCTGACATAACCTTTGCAACAAGTGTGGTAAGCCAATTTATGCACTCACCAGGACTCAAATATTTTGATGTTGTATACAAAATCCTAAAGTACCTAAATGGGACTCCAGGTAAAGGCTTATTGTTTGGAGGTCATGTGAGTTTACAAGTTGAAATATACATGGATGTAGATTGGACTAGAAGTGTCACTTATAGAAGATCAACTTCTGGCTATTGCATATTTGTTGGAGGAAATTTAGTAACATGGTGGAGCAAAAAACAGAATGTGGTGGCAAGGATTAGTGCAGAGGCTGAGTTTAGGCTTGTTGCTCATGGAATTTGTGAAACACTGTGGATTAAAAGATTGCTAGAAGAGTTGAAAGTTACTAGTTCATTACCAATGAAATTGTATTGTAATAATAAAGTTGCAATAGCTATTGCTCACAATCTAGTTCTTCATGACAGAACAAAACATGTCGAGATGGACAAGCATTTTATCAAGAAAAAAATAGATAGTGGGGTAATCTGTTTGCCCTATATTTCTACAGATGAGCAAGTAGCAGACATACTCACAAAGGGATTGCCTAAAAAACAGTTTGAAAACTTAATCAATAAGCTGGCTATGGAAGACATCTGCAAACCAGCTTAAGGGGTAGTGTTGGAAAATTTCTAAAATCTGCCTAGTCAACTCTGTTGTATTCTAGGAGATATTAGTTGTAAATGTGTGAATAATCTAGGAGATTTAGTTTCCTTAAAAGTTAGAATTTAATTTATTTTTCCTACTTTATTCTTTCCTTTTTTTTTCAACTGTAATATATAAATACTGTCTTGTACCTATATTACAATTTTAATGAGAATAATTCCTATAAATTACTCTCTCATTCTAGCTGTTCGAACACCAATATGAGTAAATGTGTGTAAAATAAATGCTTGTATTTCTAATTAAACTCAAGTTGGAACAAAGCTTCATACATATGACCTTAAAAACATTCGGTCAAAACTATAAATATTTGAACGTATGTTTAAATACAAAGAACTCAAAAAAATAACTTAACGTCTAATTGTAAGATTATGCTCAAGTTTTTAACAAAAAATGTATAATATTATTCAAACATTTATATTTATGTGTAATTATTTTTATTTAAAATGATACATGAATTAGAGTTCAAACTCAAATGTTGAATTTCAAGTTCGTTTGTGTGAATACAAGACACTTGATTACGTTCAAACGTCAAGTATAACATACGATCGATTGCATACGTAGTCCTAATTTATGTGAACTTTCACAAAATATTTGAACAAATACTTTAACATTCGAATGTTTTGATATATTTAATTATATATCTAAGTTGAAATGCAAGTAAATGCGAGCAAACACAAATGATTCAATTTTTCAAGTTAAATTAAAGTTGGAACCAATTTTTATATAATTGAACTTAAAGAAAAATCGAATGTAAATATAAAAGTTCGACGTAGATTTAAAATACATGAAATTCGAATGTAAATACATCTAAGTGTCTGATTGATAAATTACTTTTGAATATTCAATCTATGTAAAACATCATTCACAAATGTATATTTACTTACAAATGTTTGTATTTAAAGCGACATGTGCATGAGAGTTTACATCCGAACACTCAATATCATATATATTCGAATGTGTTGATACAAGTCAATTTGCATTCATGAAATTAATGTCAATAATAACATACGAATGTGATCAAGTTCTTCATGTGAACATTTACAAATTGTTGGAACATATGATATTTTTACATTCTAACGTTTTGTCACTGGGTTGTTTGAATTCAAAACCCACCTCAACTTATCTCAACTCATTTCATCTCATCATTACAATTTTATCAAATTTTCACACAAAATATAATAAAAAATTCAACTTTTTCAAATTCAAAAACAATAATAATATTAAAAAATAATATTCTGACAATATTTTATTCTACTATTCACAAACTATCTCAACTCATTTCAACTCATCTCTGCATCCAAACCATCATTACACTTAATTAGTTTGAACATCAATGTGAGTAAATGCAGGTAATTAACCACAAATGATTCATTTTTTAAAATTAAATTGAAGTTGGAACATACACTTAATTACTTAAAAAAAAATCAAACATCAGTGTAATGAATGTTTGAATGTATATTTAAAATACATAACATTCAAACTTTAATAGATCTCATTTAAACATAAACCTTAAATGAGTTAGATAAAAAATTACCATTCTTCCTATAGAAATATGAAATTATTTAAAAGTATGAAAAGTTCAATCATAACCTAAAAAATTAAATTTCCAAAACCTATAAAAAATAAACTAAAAATATGTTGTAGAGAGCTAACTCCAACTCAAAAATTGGCTTACAGGGAAATCAAGTACGTAGTTTAATTTACTTGAAAGTGTCTATTGATCGAGCAGTATCTAAAGTCTCGATTTTGTTTGTTTTTAGTTCTTACAAGAGCTAGAAGGCAAACTAGGCAAAGCTCGATTGCTCAATGTATATTGATGCGTACATATCATTTTCTTAGTTTCAATAGCAAATTAAACTTTCAGTTTGTTCCACTAATCAAGGTAACTGAATGAAAAATAAGCATGATAGGAATAAATATATGAATAGACCTTGTATATATACATAATGTTTATGTCTCTTTCACACTAACTAACTCTAATTTGTTCATATCCTCCCAAACATACTGGGGCGCCTTTGATTTGCTCTCTAGTATATATTATAAATACATAAATTCAGAATGGCTTTTTTTTTCTTAATTTTTGTCTCAGTTAATATTGTCTCACCCCTAATTATACTTCACAAAGTTATATTGATAAACATGTAGAATTTTAACTACAATTATTCTTTTGAGATACCTTGGAGATAATTCTAACATGATATTCTATACATTTTGTGGTATGTGATTCAAGAAGGTTTAAGATTTAATAGACCCCATAACCAACTTGCATTGGGTTAATCTAAGCCATAGTAACTAAGGACTAGGTCATGGATGCACAATCACTCTCCCAAACATTAAGGTCAAGGCTTAAAAAAGGCTTATGGTGGAAGAGTGATTGTTTCCTTCATTCAAAGTCAATTAAAATGATATGACCATTCTCTACCTCTCACCTACTTTGCAAAAAAGCTTCCTTTCGAGGAACAAGACCTAGAAGACAATCAAGGTCATGCGTGTCAATACGTTAACCCTTATCTCTCTTACCCATCATTAAGTGATTCTGCATAAATGAGTTTTTAATTTGGAGTTGTTATTGGTATCATTGCTCCATATGTAAATTTGGAGCATTTTGTGCATTCATTAAACTAGCACTTTAATTCGGACATTCACCCAACTCATTTCGACCAACAACTTGTGTATATTTTGTGACTTTAGATTTTTGTTTATGCCTATTGTTTCATCATGTAAAAAGACCTAAAAATGAGGATTGCACCAACAATTTTACTCGCAGGCCTTCAAATATAAAGAAACATAAACTTACAATTAGTAAAAATTAATTGGCTTCCTCATTATTTTTTTTATTCATGGGGAGAGTGATTCGATCCTTAGTTCTTTTAGTGAGAAACCAAAGTGTTGCCAATTGATCCAAAGGACCTTGGTAGCTTCCACACTTTTGTGGTTTAGCAGTGCCTCTTTATTTATAATGCTCACTTAGTGTGTTTTTCAAATACATTACATGTAGTTCTAAGTCTAAGCTAAAAGTACTTTGTGTTGAGTTCAATGACTATTCTGTTACTATTAGAAAGAAACATAATATTACTAGACCCAATTTTTTACTCTTCTTCTTGTGATGATTTCATCTTTTTGCCTTATGTTTATCCTTATCTCTTTGTTGCTTTGCTTTGTTAGAGTTTGAGTTGGATTTTGTTTCAATATGCCCCCTCAAGCTCATTGGCACTATGATGACGTTGAGTGTGTCTCTTAGTAAGGTGAATCGTTTTGCTGGAAGAGGCTTAGTGAAGGAGTCGGCCTACTGATCTTTGCTATAAATGAACTTGACTTGAAATGCTCTAGAAGTAACTTTCTTCTAGACAAAATGAATATTGATTTCGATGTGTTTCATGCATGCATGAAAAATCATATTTGCAGTTAAATAAGTTGCTATGATATTATCACACCACAAGACTAGTGGTTGTTGAAGGAAGATGTCGAGTTCACGCAATAGAGAATGAAACTATGTTAGTACGGAAGCAGCATTTGCAATAGCTCTATACTCAGATTTGGTACTTGATCGAGAGACGGCTGTTTTCAAGAATTCCAAGAGATGAGATTGGATCGAAGGAAGATGCAGTAACCACTTTTAGAATGTTGATCATATGAGCAACATGCTTAATCTGCATTTGAGAATGCATGGAAAGTTAGGGAGGAGAGGTGCTTGAGGAGTCCAAAAGATGGAGTGTTGCAAAGATAGTGTAGAATGCACTTGACAGCAGTCCAATGGTGGACCGTTGGTTTGTGCATAAATTGACAAACCTAATTTACATTACATGAGAGATTTGTGCAAGCAAGAGACAGTTACTGTAGCGAGCCAACAACATTGCGGTAAAGGCTAGGATCATGAAAACCTTCGCTAGAAGATAGAGAGTTGGGCAGTGGTGGACATGAGTGTAGAGACTGGTTTTCCAGAGCTCATATTAGTTTAGAGATTTACTTTTGTTGTGATAAGTCCCTTAGGATGAATAAATGTTTCAATGCCTAGAAAGTAATGAAGTCTGGCCCATATCCTTTAACTCAAACTCAACCTATAACTTGTTAATGAGATGAGGGATGGAATGTGAACTAGGCCTAGTGACCAAAATCATCTAGGTAGACCAAAAGATAAATACGATCTAGCCTAGATCGATAAATAAATAGTGACGTGTCTGACTTTGAATTGAGAAAGCCCAACTGAAGTAAAGTTGGATGTAATCGAGAAAACCAAGCTCGTGGGGCCTATTTTAGGCCATAAAGAGACTTTTTGAGGTGACAAATATGATTTGGAAACGATGGATGGATGAACCTAGGTGATTGTGACATAAACACATCTTCATTTAAATCACCATGCAAGAATTCATTTTCCACATCTAATTATTGAATGCTCCAGTTGTTTGTAACTACAAGAGACAAAAATACATGAATGGTGATAGGCTTTATAACTAAGCTGAAAGTTTCATTAAAGTCAATTATAAGCTGGATGTGAAAGCTTTTGGCCACAAGACAAGCCTTGTAAAAATAAATTGTGCCATCTACCTTCCGTTTAATCTTAAAGAGCCATTTGTACCCTACCTAGTTAATATTGGTCCATGGAGGAACCAAGACCCATGTGCCATTTTTCATCAAGGCTAAAAATTCATCATTCATAGGTTGGTGTTATTCTGGATAACGTATAGCTATTGAATAACATGTGGGCTCAAAATCACATGAAGTAGAGTATGTGAACAAGGCATGGGGTGATGGGTAGGGGATGAGGGTGAGAAATAGTTGTTTGGGTCGAATTATATTATTTCGGGCTTGCGCAATAATTGGAGTCCATACGTCCTTCAACAATTGGCATCAACTTCTTGGTCGTTCTTAGCTTGTATTCTTCGTCAAGTTATTTCTAAACACAATTTTTCTATAGTCAATAGTCGTTAGAGTCTTTTTATATGTAATGCGTGTCAAATGGGCAAAAGTCATCTTCTTTCACTAGGTCCAATCCAACATGACCAAATTATACTCTTTAAAAATATCTTGTCCCACATTGTGTGCCTCTCCACCTCTCGAGACGTCTGGAAAATGCTTGAGACCATATTCTCAACTCACTCCCAATCTTGAATTATTCATTAGCGGTCCTAGCTCTCCACCATAAAAATGGGCATCATGTCCATCTCTGGTTACTTTTAAAATGTGAAACTCTTAACTGATACACTTGTCATTGTTGGTCACCCTCTTCCAAATTTTGAAATTACCACCTATCTCCTAAGCGGTCTCAGTTTTGACTATGATCCTTTTGTCACCTTTGTGACCACACGAATTGAACCAATGACTCTTGACGAGTTATGGCCACTTGTTAACCCATGTCTTTACCAATACACTATTATTGCTAATCTTGGCAATCTTTCTGTGCAGGTTGATACTCACACATCTTAAGGTCATGGCATTACTTATTGTGCCCCCTTTAGCAGTTCCAACTTTTCTCAACGATCCTCACAATCATCTGGTCATGGCCGAGGCAGGGGGCGTGGTCGAGGAAAACCCATTAATTCTGACTTGAGCCACCAATACATCTACCAATCGCCCACTCTGTCAGGTCTGCAACATATATTTCCACATCGCTGTCAAATTCTACCATTGGTTTGATCACTCGTATCAAAGTGGAGACCAATCTCCGATGTTCGTCTATGTTGCAAACCCTTAGAACCCCAGTGACCTCTCTTGGTATCCTGACAATAGTGGTACAAATCACATGAGATTTGATTTAAACAACCTCAACATTTAGGCTAATCCCTATCAAAGACACGAGGATGTTATAACTAGGCGCTTGTTTGAACATAATCTCAAAGGAAGATTTGTGATTTGTAATCGGGGAGGGCAATCAGTTTATGAGAAATGTGGCAGTGAGGAAAGCTTTGTCCCAGTGTTTATGGGGTGTGGAGGAACCAGCTAGGAGAGATAGTCTCATCTTGACAATGTGATGATGCTTGCGCTCCACGGTGCCATTCTGTTGATGGGTATAGGGTAGGCCAAGCGAGGAGAGATTCTAAATTTGAAAAGAACAAAGGTAAGGGGTCAAGATTTGCCACCCCAATCGGATTGCAACGATTTAATTTTACGGTAAAAAAGATGTTCAAAATGAGTTTTGAAAGTGGGGAGAGCCGATAAACCGTCATATTTATTTTGTAAGGAAAAAAGCTAGACAAATTTGCTAAAATGATAAAATCATCAATGAATGAAACATAGTATTTATTATTATTGGCTGATATAACTCAAAAATCTGACCCTAAAAGATTTTTTAGAAAGCAAAATGAGACGTTGTTCCTTAAAAGCTGGATTGCCACTATAAAAAAAAAAAAAAAAAACCAAAAGATAACTGCTAATTACAAATACGTCCTTCAAACTCAAACGAGAAGAGGAGTCCCCAAACAAACAAAAAACGTGTAAAAAGAAAGCCCTACTAATAATTGAGAAGCAAAACAATACACGTTTTAAACAATCTCATCAATAGATTGTTTCAACAACTGTCGACCAATTATGGTATTAGATCAATTATTAAATATCGTTTCTCGACTAGATTTTTTTAAAATTTCTACGATATATTTAATGTATTAGAAAATTTGTTAAGATCACCATGCCCTTCTCATGTATTTCTTTTCTCTTACTGATAAAATGATCTTATCATGAAAAAAAAATTGAGTAGCTGTTTATGATATTGAGGATTAAAGAATTAGTATCCAACAGTCCTAAAACTTTTGAATCAATGGTTGGGTTTTTAACAATTAGTATCAGAACAGAGACCATGTCACAAGTTTAAATCGCAAAAGGGGCGACCTATAAACTGGATTAAAATATCTTGATATCATATATAGGCATGATGTTAAGTCATTAAATATTGATAGATGAGTGAAGCCGTCAAAAGGGAAATGGCTTCCACCGGGTCAGTGTCGATAGAGTGGACCGTCATGTATGTCGGATTCGGAAGTATGGTAGAATGTTATAATCCTGAAAATTAAAGGCGTAACCAAATTAGTATCCAACAGTTCTAAAACTTTTAGATCAATGGTTAAATCTTTAACAGAAGCAATAATAATGTAGTAAAAGGTAAGAAAAAGAAAATATTCAGTACAATTTCTCTCCGATCTCTCTTGGTTGACTTGCTCCAAACTGGTTGGCAAGGGCGGTGCGTTTGGTGCACTACACTCCAAGGAACATGTACCAAATGGCAAAAGGGACAGCTTAACAGAGTCGAAAAATCTAAGTTGAACGCAAAGGGAAACTGCAGCAACTTTGAAGGCAACACCATTGTGTTCAATGCCAAGAAAAACCGGGATCAACTATAAAGACCTCGATTGTTGTCGACTTGTAAGGAATGCTCTGTCTAGAATACATTTAAGGTTTGGATCAAGTCAATTCACACGATTTATTTAATTAAACAGATCAAATTTCAATTCTAGTATGCTAATTTTGTATTGGGTTTGCGCGTTGTGAATCAGAACCTTCAATTCTAATTTATTAATGTTGTAGGCCGAGGCATTCGAGTAAAAAGGAAGGAAGAGATGAAATAGAATAAACAAAGAAACTAATATCTGAAATGAGAACAACAGATGCTTATTATCATCATTAGCAAATATCATATCTCCCAATGACAGATTCCACTATTGATATGTTCAACTACCACCATGATTCTAATCTTATGTTTCCAGCAACCAGTCCCCAATTAATTTTCAAGTAAATGGCCTACTTGTACATCCACTCATTTTGGCCCAATGAAGACATGGCCAACAAAGGCATGCCCCCACAGTACCCTTCAATTTCAGACTCGAATGGGCGTCTGAAACCACCAAATTTCTTCAACCAACGTTACCATCGGCCAATAACAATTTGCTGGACTAGTGCAATTCAGGGTGCTCCAGTCAATTCCCAGAAAACGATAGGAGCACTTTAGATTGCCTCTCAGTGGAAAAGACCATATTAGTATGAAAAATTCTTTTCATCAGCTACTATTCACCACCCACATCCCACACTTCATAAAAAACACACTTATACCCTATGAAAAACACCCCCACATCCTATGAAAAAGTTATACCTGTGGGATGTGAGTGAATAATAAGGATGTGAAAGTGAATAGTAACTGATGCATAATAAATCCCTAATAGTATCCTCAATTTGACCGTAATTATAATGACATATTATGATTGCCCCCTCGTACCCTTTTTGCTCGTAAAAATACATCCATTGTTTATTGAGAACCCTAGTCACAGATAGCAGATGCAGCATCACGATGGTCATTTTGCAGTGACATGCATGACTGATAGGAATCTATTAGCAAAAGAGCATAGGATTTGCCTTGATCTAACTTATGGTCCAACCTTACATCACGTATAGAGAGAACCACTAGTTTGAACTCAGGAAGAAGTTTCCATTGTTGAAGTATATTCTTGCCTCTCAGAATCTTTGTAAAGCAATTCATCAAAGCATAAAGGCAAAGATCCCTTATTCTTATGATTTAACAACCGCAACCTTCAGAAACGGCATATTTTGACTCTTCAAATTAGTAAATGCTCCTGGCTTGACATGTGCGGAAAAACACAGAATATGCATTCTAACATTACCAAAAGTGGGTATTGGTGATTTTAGGTGTAATATGCACTCAATAAACACCTCTGTAGTCCTTTGATTCATCGCAAAAGATAATGGCTAAAGAAGAGTAAACAGTACCATAGTGCCAACATATATCAGAGTCAATCCTGCACCTAATGCCCACAAACTTTGAACAGGGTGCAACAGTAACCAAAGAACAGCACCGAATCCACCGTCACACTAGCTGCCACCATATATCATCTCAATCAAATTCCATACATTATATACTAGACAGCGCAAATTATGAGGTTAACAAAATAAAAATGGATAGAGATTTTTTTTTTTTTGGTCGGAGTTTGGTTGGTGCAATTTGTCGGATGTGCATCCTCGTTGCCAGAAGTTCTGAAAGACGGGATACATCCAATAACATGATTTGGTTCTTATACTCAATTCCAGCCATTGTAAATTTTACGGGAATAAGGCACGAAATACTTCAATGCACGGCTATAACAAAAAAGTCACCAAGCAAGTTCTTGGCAAGAATCAATTCTTATTATTAAAAAATAAAATAAAAATCGGCAAGAGCAAAATAATTTGTGAGCAACTGTATCAATCTGATAATTTTGGGAACATTCTCTACTCTTGCTCGAAATCATTGGACAATACATGTATTCAACTTAGGCTAATTGCTCAACACCACTCATCATTATTTCATAACACATCAGATATGGTATTTATATAATTTTTTTCGTCATTGTAAAGTTCAATGAAAGAATTTGTGAATATTTCCAACAAAAATGGAAAATATATAAGCAGGGTAGACAACAATATGAGGTGGATGTTACCACTACAAGACCGGCACTGAAATGGATACTGGCACTGAAACATCACCAGCAAAACTCGAATCCCTGTTTGTAGTTGAGTTGCCAGCAAATGCATATCCTACACCCAATCCACCAAAATGCAAGGATGTATTCTGACATCTCTGAAATACTCTAGCAAGTGAAGCTGCCTTTCTTCTTGCACGCTTTGTACCTGTAAATAACAGAGTCTGAAGTAAACCTGCCAACATTGGGGCCTTAAGTACCCTCTCAGTGGCAGCTGTTCCCCCACTACGGCATAACTCGAGCAATGCCGCCACTGCATTCTCTTTTCCCCTAGGCGTCCCACAACGCATCATTGCTATCAATCCTGCCACCGCCATTTCCTCCTTCCCCACTGCTTCTGCCCCAAATGGCTGCCGAACAATCAAGGCCAATGCACCAGCTGCTTCCTCAGCAACCCCTTCATTTCCCAAAGCCCCTATTAGTGCTGCTACCGCCCCTGCCTCTATCATTCTCAAACAATTTTCTGTGTGGGTTGACAAGTTAAATAAAGCAGTCACAGCATCCTTCTTTCCTCTAGGAGTCCCTTCTCTCAACAGCCCTGCCAAGGCTTCCACTGCCCCTTCCTCATCTGCTATTCTCTTCTTATAGTCATGAACTGCAGAGAGACTGAACAAGGTTGCTGCAGCATTTTCCCTTGCCTCTGTTGTGTGCCCAAATCTCAAAACTTCAACAATAGACTCCAAACACCCTTCCTCATCCATTATTCTGCTCTTGTTCTTCTCATATATTGATAGATTAAGCATTGCGGTCACAGAGTTCTCCTGTGCTACAGGGTTTGGAGAAGAGAGTAGCTTCCGGAGATGGGGAATAGCGCCAGCTTCCGCGATGAAAGCACGGTTTTCCTTCCCTGTTTTAGCCAACAAACGTATCTCACGAGCAGCAACAGTCTTTGCACCCTGCAAACCATTTGCTAATTGCTGAATGAGAAGTGCTGCTGTGGCTCTAGTGGCTTCAAGTGCAGCCCGGGTTGGGGAAGCAGCAGCAGCAAAGTTTTCACCAGAGCCATCTGTGCTCTCAGGAAGGTCATAAGGAACTCCATGGGCAGTGCACCACTGCATGATCAAATTCCTCAAAGCCCGATTGGGCACAAGCCGGTTATGTACAAGCATTTGCCCTGTCTTTGGGCAATTACAATGACCTTCTTCCATCCACCTTGCTATCGAGCAGCGATCATATGTCTGTCCCGTGGAAATTATCACCGGGTCACGCATCATATCCAACGATATTGGGCAACAAAAGTCCTTGGGGACCTTTGTAAACGTCTCGGCAATCTCCTGCATGATCAACCCCTTTCTCGGCCTCTTCACACTCCCAGCAATTCCCAATCCCATCTCATCCTCCTCAAATCCAAATAACAGAAACCTGCAAAACCGCGTAATTGCGACAAACCCATTAAGAACAGATACCGTAGGTTCCACATCCCCCTCATGATTCACAATCTGCTCCTCCAAGAACTCGATCTCAACCCTACAACTCTTTGCATCCTTAATCCTCAATCTATCAACAAAGAACGACCTCAATTCCTCCGAATTCGGAACCTTCCCGTTCTGAAACTCATCAAGGAAACCAAAAAATTGAATCCTAAGCCGCTCGTCGTTCTTATCGATGAACAACTTAGCTCGCCGAGCATGTCTCTGCATAAGCTCAACCTGTTCCCTTATATCCTCGCTCAATTTTAAGTCTTTCAGAGGGAATACATCCAAAAGGGTCGAGATTTCTTGGTTCAGATCATGAAAATGGCCCGAAATGGAATGGGTTTGAAGCAAGAGCCATAACTTACTGGATTGGGCGCAGTGATCGAGGAGTATCTTGGACCGGTAGAGCAGCAGATAGAGCTCCTTGAAGCAGAGCACCGCCGTGGAAGGCATGGTAGAGGCCGAGCCCGAGTCCTTGAGATAGTCCAGGAGCAAGAGAAAGACCTGAATTTTGCGGATGAGGGAGCGGGAGTTGTTGCGCTGGAAGAAGAAGGACTTGGGAGAGAAATTGGAGACGAGCCCATCCGAGACCGATGCTAGGGTTTGCACCAAAGCGACGTCGGATAGGTCAACCGGAGCCAAGAACGCGTCCAAAGACGGCGATCTCCGCCTCCTCAGCGACGAGAAAATCGCCGCCGTCGCCATAAAACGAAGTAACCTCTTGTTTTCCGCACAAAGCGATCGAGGATAAGAAAAAGGATAAAAAAAAAATCCTGAAATCCGAGATCTGAGAAAACCGATTCTCCCTGAACCCAACAAGTGTTCGACGAAAAGCCAAACTCTAGAAAACGAAAAACAAAAATACTATGAAACAGTCTTACAGCCTGTGGTTGTTGCTGAGGTTGAATCTTCAGAGGTTGGGGAGGAGAGAGGACTTTTTAATAATGTTTGGATTCCGCGTTTTCTTTTTCTTTTTTCTTTTTGTTTTCTATTTTTCGAGAGATGGAAAAAAAGGGTCTCTGAATTTTCCGAAGGGTTTTAATTTAATTTTTAATTTGTTATTTTTAATAATGTTTTTTGGGGATTAGATTTGTTTTCTAGTTGGAGGAATTTTCGTTCGGTTACGCATGGGTCAGGGGTAGGGATTGCAAAGAAGGTCAGAGCGTAAAAGCTGTCTCTGGATTTTTGAGGGATAAGTATGACTGTGAATAGGTTGGTCTTCCCTTTGTGCTCTGCCAACATAATATTCACACCCACTTAGGTTAGTCAAATGAACCTAATGATTATGTTTTCTTTCTTTTCTTTTTTAAATTTCCCTTTTTTCAAATATATCATGATTTACAAATTGATTAAACTGTCTCCATATATGCTTATGGAAAATTTCTTAATTTTTTTCTATAATATTATTTTTTATGTCAATTTTTAGACGCTATTAAATATTAAATATTAAATAAATATTGTATATTTATTTTTCTTTTTCACTATTAAGTGAATCAAAATATCATGATGTTTTTGGAAAACATGTATTTAAGATCATTTTAAGGTTCTGTTTAGATATAAAAGTATTTTTAACTCATCTTATCATTACAATTTTATTAAATTCACATATAAAATATAATAAATAATTCAAATTTTTTAAATTTTAAAATAATATTAATATTAAAAAAATAATATTTTAATAATATTTTATTCAATTTATCTAAAATCATCTCATCTCACTATTCAAATTAAGCCTAAAATTCTGAACATGTGTAGTTTACAATTTTACGAACAATATTATATATATTGAATAACAAATATATTTTATTAGTATTTTTTTTTTTTACTTTGAATTTCAGATATGAAATTCTAGAACTTTTACCGTTTTCAATAATTGACATACTATCACGATAATTATGTAAGTAAAATTTTAAATATATATTATATTTTCTTAAATTATTTATGAAAAAAAAAAAGTCAAACTCAAAATGGAAACGAATGTAATAAAAAGGATGTGCTATTAGTCCCCCTTTTACGTTTTACTTTTACCCACAAACCAAATTAAAGTGGGAGAAAAAAAGGTAAGGAGCATAATAGGATTTTGCGTCGAAGAGTTGACCAAACGAAGAGCGTTGGTCCCACTCATCTTTTTAGGCACCGTAGATGGTTTCTTTCCCTTTTTCTTTTTTTCTTTTAAATTATTATTTTCTCTTTTTTGGGTGTAACTTAAAATGGGTCCTATCTGCCTAATTTTCCAATTTGACTAATTAACTCCACCAAAAAAATAAAACATTTAGGACGAAGTGTCACTATCTTGTTAGAAGAAAGTTCTGGAAGGCCCACTATTATTATGATCTCACAACTTAAAAGTTTCACTTCAAATTTTCAGAATTTGTTTTTTCCTTTCTTAAGTTTGAAGGAAAGAGGGTTTTTTTAGGGTCTGTTTCATATCAATTTTTAAATTTATTTTTATATAATTTTTTTATAATTAAAGTATTTCCTATATATATATATATTTTTCTGTATTACCCTTTCGAAATATTGAAATTATCATTTAGACTCGTTTGGATAATAAGATTATAGGAGATAGTTTTGAATAAGTTGAATAAAATATTATTAAAATATTATTTTTTAATATTTTTATTGTTTTAAAATTTGAAAAAGTTGAATTATTTATTATATTTTGTATAGAAATTTAAAAAAAATTATAATGATGAGATAAGATGGGTTGAGAGTGTTTCTGTATCCAAACGAAGCTCTCTAATTTAAAATCCAAACAGTAATTTATTATTTTTGTATTTATAATGAGAACATCTTAATTATTAAAGAGATAAGAAGAAATTATGTTCATAATATTATATATGTTGCTTAAATTCTTAAGAATATTATTCTTGGTATGTGTATATGTAAACTATGTAAAGATATTAACAAAAAAAATCCAAATTTGTTTTTTAAACTTGTACATGATATAATTGTAAGACAGAAATAAATAATTTATATTGTTAAATGAAATATTTTATGAACAAATTCGAATTCACTCGAATAATAAATAAGAGAAAAATGTTCTATTCATTGACATAGGCACACAAGGATATTTCCATTTCCTAAGAGGAAAGCTATGCATGCCCATGTCACTGGTATGACTCCTTGGACGGAAGGTATCACCCAATGGTTGGTACCAGACCCTAGAAACTTGGAACAAGCTGTTGTTGTTCCTAAAACTTTGTCTTAACTTCTACACAAAGCTATATTGTGCAAATTACATAACCCCCAAGAAAAGGATTGGATGTTTGATCTTCCGAGTAAAGGTGGGTTTGGATGGAGAGTTTAGATGAGATGAGATGAGATATTTTGAATAATAGTGAAATTTTTTTAGTTAAATGAGATGAGATAGTTTGTAAAAAAATATGTTTGAATAGTGAGATGAAATGAGATGAAATAATTTTTACTTTTTGGAATTTGATAAAGGGTTGGGTCCCACTGTGAACTGTTCACATCCGTTTCACTGTTCATATACTGTTCACGCCATTTTGACACTGTTCACGCATTGTTCATGTCAATTTTCACTATTTTATATTATTTATTTACTATTAATTTAAGTGGATATTTTCAAAACTTAAGAGATGAAATATTGTATTTGGATAGGTAAAATTATTGTACGGTACAACTCTAGATGAGATGTTTTCATCTAGACTATATCCAAACCCACCTTAATTAAGAGAAGTGTTATAATCACAAAAAGATATAATAAAAATAAATTTATAAACTGACATGATTTCATATGATATATTAGATCTATTATATAATAAAAATAACTTTATAATCTAACATACAATATCAGGTGGAGGTGATTAGGAATATGCTTGGCTTTGATTGCAGTTTTATCGTGGATTGCAGAGGGCTAAGTGGTGGTTTAGCTTTCCTATGGCACAATTCATGGAATCTGGAGCTAGAGTCTTATTCTAGATCCCATATCTCTATGGTGTATAAGGGTATGGATTCTAAGGTGTTGTTAATGACAGGTTTCTATGGGAGTCCTCAAACGGAGCATAGAGATCTCAGCTGGGATCTGTTGAGAGAATTAAAGCCAAGAGATGACAAAGCTTGGGTTTGTGCTGGTGATTTTAATGAGATCCTTTACCATCACGAAAAGATTGGGGCTGCAATAAGACCTTTTGTTCAGATGGAGAATTTTAGGATGGCTGTGGAAGAGTGTGATCTTAGTGATCTGGGGTTCAATGGCAATAAGTTTACTTGGTGCAATAATAGAGATAATTGCCAATTCACCAAAGTAAGACTTGATAGGGGATTGGGGAATTCAAAGCTTGCTCTTATGTTTGGCAACATAGATGTTTATACCCTTCCTGCACAAACATCAGACCACTCTCCCATTCTTGTAGCTATGAACAACAACCCAAGCAATAGTAACCAAAAGAGGAGATTGTTTAGATATGAATGTGCTTGGGACAAGAAGGAGGATTGCAGGAAGATTATTGAAGATGTGTGGATGTCAAAAGATACAAGTCACAATAGTCTTCAGTCGATTTCACAAGGGCTGGCCCATTGCAGAAATGCTCTCACTAGGTGGAATAGGAATTGTTGGAGGAATAATAAAGAACTGGTGCTTTCCAAACTGAAAGAAATCTCGAGGTTACAAGAGGAAAATATGGGGCAATCTGTGTCTGTTATCAAAAGGAAACAAAAGGAAGTGGATCAGTTGCTAGAAGAAGATAATTTGAAATGGAAACAAAGAGCAAAACAGAAATGGCTTCGAGAGGGAGACAGAAACACAAGATTCTTTCATATGTGTGCAAACCAAAGGAGAAAAACTAATAGAATAAGCAAAGTGGAAGGAGAGGATGGCACTGTTTTTTCCAATGCAGCTCAGGTGGCTAGTGTGTTTCAAGTTTTCTATGAGAAATTGTTCACATCTTCTCAACCTTCAGGGATTGACCATTGCCTACAAGCTTTGGTTCCTAAAGTTACAGAAGAGATGAATGTTTTTTTGTGCAAAGAGTTTGTAATGGAAGAAGTCAAGTTGGCAGTGTTTCAAATGAATTCCTTGAGCTCACCTGGGCTGATGGCTTTAGTGCAGGCTTCTACCAAACTCATTGGCAAGTTGTGGGGGAGGATGTGAGTAAGGCAGTGCTGGATTTCTTGAATTATGGCAGAGGGGATCTGAGCTCCATCAATGACACTTTCATTGTGTTAATACCAAAATCGAAGTCTCCTTCTAAGGTGACAGATTATAGACCCATTTCTCTTTGCAATGTTATCTATAAAGTCATTTCTAAAGTAATAGCTAATAGGCTGAAGAAAGTGCTTCCTGATATTGTTTCTCAAAACCAGAGTGCTTTTATTCCCGGTAGGCTTATCATGGACAATGTGATGGTTGCCTATGAAGCTATGCATTCTATGAATAACAGATTGAAGGGCAAAAATGGTTTTATGGCTTTAAAGCTAGATATGAGTAAAGCCTATGATAGGGTGGAATGGGACTTTTTACTTGCTGCTTTAGCCAAGATGGGCTTTCATGAGAAATGGTGTGGTCTGATTGGGAAGTGTTTGAAGTCTGTTTCCTTTTCTCTACTCATAAATGGCTCACCCCAAGGGAAGTTCACAGCATCTAGAGGATTGAGGCAAGGTGACCCATTGTCACCTTACCTCTTCATCCTATGTTCTGAGGTTCTGAGTTGCATGTTGTCACAAGCTGAAAATACTGGAGCAATAACAGGTGTGCCTATTGCTAGAGGACAGATTTGTATTAACCATTTGTTTTTTGCAGATGATTCTCTTCTCTTTTGTAAAGCCTCTTCTCTGGAATGGAGTAATTTGCTCTATCTCTTGGAGTGTTATGAGATGGCTTCTGGTCAGAGGTTGAATAAGGAGAAAACTTCTATTTCTTTCAGCAAGAATACTCCCTCGAGCACTAAGGAGATTATTCTGAGGATTGCAGGTGTTAGATCTTCATGTTCATATGAGAAATATTTGGGTCTCCCAGCCCTTATTGGCAGATCCAGATTCAAAGCTTTTTCACCTATTCTGGATAGGGTCAGCAGCAAAATCAGTAACTGGAAGAATAAATTCCTCTCAAAAGCTGGAAAGGAAGTTCTCTTGAAAGCAGTAATTCAAGCCTTACCAACTTACTGCATGGGGGTTTTTAAACTTCCCAAATCTTTGCTTGGGAAGTTGAACAATATTATGAAACAATTCTGGTGGAGTCAGCAGCAGGGTGAGAAAAAGATTAGTTGGATTTCATGGCAGCATATGGGTAAGTCGAAATCAGAGGGAGGTCTTGGATTCAGGGACTTTGAAAGTTTTAACTTAGCTTTGCTAGCTAAGCAATGTTGGAGGTTACTTCAATTCCCAGATTCTTTGGTTAGTCAAGTTTTTAAATATAAATATTTCCCGAACTGTTCCCTATTTGAGGCCAAAGTTGGGACTAATCCTTCTTACATTTGGAGGAGTCTGTGTGAAGTTAGGAAGTTGGTGTTTGAAGGATCTATTTGGAGGATAGGGGATGGTGCTCAAGTGTGCATTTGGAAAGATCGTTGGATCCCTCAACCAGACTCTTACAGGATCCAAAGTAATCCAACTATTTTGGATCCGAATGAGAAAGTAGCAAGGCTTCTTGATCCAGTCACTAAGAACTGGAACACAGCTTTGATAAAAAGCTGTTTTTCTAAAAGGGAAGGGAACCTAATTACTCAAATGCCTATCAGTATTGCAGGATGTCCAGATAAATTAGTATGGAGATGCACTCATAATGGTCTCTTCTCAGTAAAGAGTGCTTATCATCTTCAGATGGAGTTAAATGAGAAGGCTAGAGGGCAATGTTCTACAGGAGGAGCTGATAGGCAGTTATGGACATCCATATGGAGACTTAATGTACTGAGCTCAGTGAAATTCTTTATCTGGAGAGCTTGCTTGGAATCTCTTCCAACTAAGCTTAACCTCTTTAAAAGAAGAGTAGTTGACTCACCAATCTGCCCTGTTTGCTTATCTGAAGAGGAGTCAATTTTTCATGTCACTTGGAGCTGCATTGCTGCAAGAGATACATGGTGTCTAGGTTCCAAGAAGATCCAGAAGACTGTGTTCGAGGTAGAAGACTTCAAAGGATTGTACAAAGGCTGGCTAACTACTATGGAGCAGGATCAAGTGGAGGAGATGGCTGTCATAGCTCAGAAAATCTGGCAGAGGAGGAACAGCTTTGTCTTCAAAGGGGAGTTTACTCAACCATCTGAGTTGATGAGGCAAAGCCTAAAAGCAGTGGAGGATTTCAAAGAAGCTGCTGTCATGGAAGTTACTCCTCAACCAGATATCCCAATCTGCATCGAGAGATGGACAGCCCCTCCTGAAGGACTCTATAAGGTGAATTGGGATAGTGCTTTGTGCAAAAGCAAAAACTTGGTTGGAATTGGCATCATAATTAGGGACCATGAGAAGCAAGTCATTGCGGCTAGAAGGATGAGAAGATTTCTCACGCAGGATCCACACATTGCAGAAGCCTATGGTGCATGCCAAGCTGTTGGCTTTGCTCTAGAGATTGGAATCAGAAGAATTATACTGGAAGGAGACTCTCTAACAGTGATCAACAACATAAATGGGAGTGAGGAAAGTTGCAATATTACAAGGCCTATTATATGGGACACCAGAGTTTTGTTGGCTCATTTGGAATGTTGGGAAGCAGTTCACACGAAGAGAGGGGCCAATTCTGTTGCAGATTGTTTAGCAAAAAATGCTCTTGGAGCTAGTGAGGATATTATTGAATTTGAAGTGTGGCCATCATGTATTACTTCTCTCGATTGAGAGTATGAATGAAATGATCTTTTCAAAAAAAAAAAAAGGTCATATCAGTTTGTAAGTTTATTTTTATAGATTATATTTATGATTAAAGCATTTGTAGCTCGTTTAAGAATCATCACAAAATTACAATATACCTCTGCATGCTTAGTGTTGTTCTCTGGATAAGAAAGATTCTATTAGGCCAATTTTAAGTGAGTGCAACACACTATCAATGATCTCTTGATTATTAGCTGATTTACTTAACATCACTAACACGTACAAGCTGATCTCTCCGTGACGCCACAAGGTGTTTTTCTTTCATTTTGTCCAGGTTTGTTTCTTCTACCCTTCTTTCGAGTAATTTTTTTTTTTTTTCTACTCATCATATATATATTATACACCATATATGATTTTGCGATTTAATTTTGGAGTTTGAGAGCTTTTCAATAGATTATTGAGTGAATTCTTATCCGCCCTTGTTTTTCAGTAGTTGAAATGTGAGCTGTGGAAGAAGTACGAGGGCGGTGCCGAGAAGTAGGGGACTAACTAATAATATGTAAAATATTATAGTTATAAAGAGATTTTATAAAAATAAATCATAAATTAATACGATTTTATGCGTTAAATCTACTTTATAATAAAAATATATTTATAATTTAACATACCATATTAAATTATGACAATTTTTAAATTTATTTTTATGAAATATTTTTGTGGCTATCGCATTTATTTAATAATATTCACATAAATTATAGAGTTTGCTTATACATCTGATATAAAAATTTTAATTTAATAATAAAAAAAAGAGTTGTACATTTCTATCTTCATAGGCAAGGGCTAAACGAAAAAAGAAAAAAGCATTAATTGCCAACTATTCAATTGGATCCACCCCTACTCGTTTATTAGACGATTTAAATAGCTACATAAATGCGAAAAAAAAAACAGCAATTTTTGAATATGGTCATCAATTTACAAACAGGTCTATCTATCAAGAGTAAATTATGATTTTTAAGAAATTATTTATGATTTTTTAAAAGGTACTCTTACGACCGAGAGGTGGTTTCGAGAATTTCTATTGAGAAGTGCAAAATATATATTTTTATTTTATGTATTTTATTAATATGATTTTTAAATCATTTTAATAATTTAGAAAAAAATTCATAAATTCATTTAAAAATATTGATTTAATAATTAAATAAAAACAATAAAAATAAAAGAATTTTTTATCCACATGCATCGTTTTCCTTTTTTAAAAGGAAGGGAGAGAGAGGAAGCTACGTACGGCAAAGGGAAAGGCTGGCAGAACAGTAAAATCACTGGAAAGAGGGCGGCGTCCACCTGTCTTTTCCCCCTATCGCCCGGTGCTTGTAGAAGCACGTTTCTGGCACATTCATGACCACTGATGTGATTTTCTCCGTCACGATCACGCCACGTAGGGTTCAGTCAACGCGTAACGTGTCTTGAATGGAAGAGTCAAAGAAAAAGACAGCCCCACGTCAAAAAACTGCCACCGTGATACTGATATCTGCTATTTTTCAACCTAAATACTATTTTAATAAAAACTATAATGATTTTTTAAATCATTATTTTAATAAAAACTTAATAACAGTTAAAATATAATGATTTTTGCTTTATTTTTTATAGTTTTCAGTAAAAATATTTTATCTTATTTTATTTTATTATTATAATTTTTAAATTTTTTAAATTTTTATAAAAAATATAAGAAATAATTTATTTTTTTTAAATTTTAAAATAATAATAGTATTAAAAAATTATATTTTAATAATATCTTATTTAATTTTTAATTTTTATCTCAATTAATTCAATCTAAACTCATTATCTAAATGGCACAAAGCAAACACTTGTGCTTGATTTCAGTGAGAATTTACATTAATTTATTTTAAATGAAGCTTTAAAAAATTAATATATATTAAAAATAATAATATTTATAATTTTAAAATGCATAAGTTTTGTCCATCATTTTTTTAAAATAAAATAAATTTAGAATTCACATAAAAAAAATTAACTTTTTTAATAATAAATTTTATTTTTTAATAACAATAAAAATATATAAAATTTACACATTTTAAAATTATGTCTATCAGCTTAAAAATGCAATCTCTAGATGACTGCCCAATAAGAAAAAAATATATAATATATTTCATATAAAAGCTGATGACAGATAACTAATTATTTCCTACAAATTCGTCAGTCCTCAAATCTAATTAAAATAGACATCCAAGTCAAGATCGGTGCAGACTACAGGGTGGCCGGTTTGAATTTTGAATCTGAATGTTCTCAAACCCTGAATATATAATTAATTAAACTTCTTTTTTATAAGTAGATTGCCGACTAATTCTAAAGAAACCCGTGTTTTGTTTGGAAAAGTGTTCTACGTGTTGCTGCAGGCCAGATGCATGCATGCATGCATGGTTCCTTTCCCTCTCCCCTCTTGTATGTCGATCAGCTTCAAATACCAATTGCAAAGTTCCATCATATTACTAGTTTATTATTATTATTATTATTATTATTAATAAGGTAACGCACGTTACACGTACAATTTAATTTATTAGATACTAGTATAAATTATAAGATGCATCCTGGTTCTTTCATCTCACTCCAATGATAAAAAAGAAAAAAAAATACTTAAAAAACTTTGAAAAAAGAAGAAAATTCTCTATCTCACAAAAATTATTTTTGTATCATTTCATTAAACAGATGTCTTACATTTAATATTGATACGCGATTTGGTACTTGAAATTGTATATCCAAGAAAAAGTTTGATAAAATGCATAACTTAGTAAACACATTTGTGCATGCACAGGTGAGCACTCCACATATGTTTAGTTGATATCAATTAACCTTATTTTGAAATTTTTGAACTCTCATTTAAATTTATATTCAGGCTTCAAGACAAAATCAACTAAAGAATGAAGAGGAAGAGAAAGAGAAAGATGAAGAAGAAGGGAATGATGAAGAGGAAAATGAAGAAGAGGAAGATGAAGAGAACGACGAGGACGAGGATTTAGGAGATTATAAGTGAAGAATCTCAAATTACATTAATATTTTAGTTTAATGGTATTTGCAACTTTCCTTAATTGAGATAAGATTTATGGTTATGCTATATATCGACATTTGCTCCGTTTTGCTAAGTAGGAATTGGAATGGATTATAAAAGTTTTGAAGTTAGGTCTTAGGTGAAGTGGTGGATTATGCATTAGTTTTACTACTCTTTTTGGAAATTGTGAATCTTAGTAAGATAACCTTTACTAGTTGGGTTCATGACCCTTTTTTTGAATGAACAATCGAATTCGGTATAGCATTTCATCTACTCATGATACAAAGGTGAAAACATAGCTACTCAAAGAATGATGTATGAAGACAACCATGATTTGATAGGTACTAGTTTGTATAATATTCAAACAGTTTTGACACTGCAATAAGTTTGTACAATATATTTGTAGTGCTTTTTGTTTGTGTATGTTCAATTGATTTAGCAACTAGGAAGCTCTCTCATATTGGTAAAATTAGTGATTTATAAAGAAAAATTATTATTCAAGTCTTTCAATTGGGGTTTGCCCCAAGATTTGTTCACCTTATTGTGGAGTGCATTAGAACTGTCACTTTTTCAGTATTCATAAATGGACATGCTCATGGACATGTTACACCTACAAGGGGCATTAGGCAAGGGGATCCACTATCCCCTTACCTTTTTCTCTTTTGTACTAAAGGCCTAATAGCACTTTTGAAAGATGCTGAGGTGACGAGGAATTTGAGAGGTATAAAAATCTGTAGAGGCATTCCGATGGTAACCCACCTTCTCTTTGCTGACGATAGTATTATTTTTTGTCGGGCTGATGTTGATACAACCAGATTTATTCAAGGATTGTTGACAAAATATGAGATGGCTTCTAGGCAAAAGGTGAATACAGGGAAGACAGCCATGGTCTTTTCGAATAATGTAGATGCCATTAAACGGAGAGAGTTGCTGCGTTCATGGGATATTAGAATTTTCCAACAATATGACAAATACTTAGGGCTGCCAAGCTTTGTGGGGAGGTCTAAATCTAGATCTTTCGAGGCCATTAAGACGAGTGTGGTCAAGTTTACAGAGTTGGAAAGAGAAACTGCTTTCTCAAGGGGGGAGGGAGATTCTTATTAAAGCAGTTGCCTTATCTATCCCTACTTACTCTATGAGTTGTTTTAAGCTACCTGTGACTTTATGTAGAGAGTTAGAAAGGATGATGGTGAGGTTTTGGTGGGGACAAATGAGTAATGAGAGGAAAATCCATTGGATGAGTTGGAAGAATTTATGTGTATCCAAATTTAGAGGTGGGATGGGGTTCCGCAACTTACATTTCTTCAATATGTCACTATTGGCTAAGCAAGGGTGGCGACTTTTGCAAAATGAGAATTCTTTGATGCAGAGACTTTTTAAGGCCAATTATTACCCCAATAGTACTTTTTTCCAAGCACCTTTAGGGAATAATCCTTCCTATGCCTGGCGAGAAATTTTTGAAGCACGAAGATGGTTTCTTAAAGGGTGTAGGTGGTGGGTGGGAAATGGTGCATTGGTGAAGATTTGGAAGAAAGATTGGTTACCTGGTCCTAGACTGTTACAACCTGAATTGGATAGTAGTCATGGGTCAGCTATTGATGAAGAAGCAACCGTGGACAGTTTAATTGATGGGACAACCAGAACATGGAATTCACAACTTATTAGAGCTCTCTTTAATCCAAGTATTGCTGAGGAAATCTTAAAGGTTCGATTATCATCAAGTCCTTGTGTCGATAGATGGATTTGGGACAAGGAAGTAAGTGGCAAGTTCACTGTTAAAAGTGCCTACCAGCTGATTCATAACATTGAGGCTAGTGGTGATGGGGAAACATCCCTGCAGGTGCAAGATAGGAAGCTTTGGAGGAAAATTTGGCATTTGAAAGTCCCTAGGAAGGTTAAAATGTTTGCTTGGAAAGCTTGTATGGATATTTTGCCAACTCTTGTGAACCTCAAGAGGAAAAAGGTGGAGGTGGACTCTCTATGCTGTTTTTGCTTGGATAATGAGGAAGATATTACTCATGCTTTGTTACCTTGTCCTACTAACCAGATTGTTTGGCAGCAATTTTTTCCATTTTTCAACCTTCTTCACTCTTCTCTCAATTTTATACAAGTTGTCCGAAGGATTTTGATGCAAGGAAGTGATGGAGAGTTAACTCTGTTTTTTGTCCTTTGTTGGAGCTCATGGTACAGAAGGAACCAAATGCAGATGGAGCAGAATATAATACAACCTGTGCAAGCAGCTGAGCATGCAATATCCCTTTGTAAAGATTTTAATGATGTGAGAGCAGTTACATCAAAGCAGCAACTACGATAGATAATTAAGTGGCAAGCTCCACCAGATGGGTTTCTTAAACTCAATGTGGATGGGGCTATCTTTGCGAATCAAAGAAAAGCTGGCGTTGGGGCTGTTCTGAGAGATAAATATGGACTAAATTTGATGGCTGCCAGTAAAATAGAGTTAGAGGTCGATGAGGCAGCAACGATTGAGGCTATTGTTGTGTTGAGAGGGATTCAGCTTTGCATTCCACTAGGCATTCCGAAGCTGATCATTGAAATTGATTGTCTTAGTGTGGTTCAGGAGTTACAATCCCAAGAGGCCTCGTATGCTAGTGCTGGTCATTTGCTCGAGGATATCAAGCATCTATTTTTGTGTTTTCAGGAAGTTCAAGTGGCACATGTCAATCGGTTAGGGAATGGGGTAGCTCATTCTTTAGCTAGATATGCTTGGACCATTGTGGATATTAATGTTTGGTGGGAGCAAATCCCTTCTTTTGTTCACCATTCTTTATGGTTTGATAACAATTGATGTATTGGTGTTTTAGTTTGAATGAAGTTTCTGTTTATAAAAAAAAAAAAGTCCCTTGAATTTATATAATTTTCTCAAACTAGTCATTAGAATTCAAAAGGTTCCCAACATATTTTAACATATTTTGTCATAAAGTTCGCAAGCACCACATTCCTTTTAAAAAAAGAATAAATATGAGATCTATATCAAAAGATTAAATTTTTAATAATAGATTCTATTTTTTTCAAAAGGCATGTACGACGTAAAATTGATCAATTGTCGGCATTTTTTTAAATGCCATCAAAGTTATAAATTATTGCCGACGTAACAATATAAACGCCAGAAAATTAATAATTTACCGTCGTAAAATTGATCAATTATAGGCATTTTTTAAAAAAATATCAATGCCGAAAAACTCAATAATTTACCAGCGTAAAATTGATTAGTTGTCGGTGTTTTGTTAAACACTAAAAAAGCTACATACTGTTACCGGCGTACATAAACGTGTTCAATTTTCGGCCTTTTTCTAAACGCTTTCAAATCTATTTATTATTACCGGTGTAATAATATAAATACCGGGAAACAACTAAATTACCAGCATATAATTGATATATTTTCGACATTTTTTTAAAACGCTTTGGGGGTAATAATATAAACGCCGGGAAATGACTAAATTACCAGCATATAATTGATATATTTTCGACATTTTTTTAAAATTCCGCCAAAGCTATATATTATTACTAATGTAATAATATAAACGCCAAAACATTTAATTATTTACCGGCGTAAAAATTAAGCGCCAGCAATAATATGTTATTACCAGCGCATAAACAACTACCAATAATATAAACGCCGGTAATTCTTAAATTTTTTGTAGTGTATAGGCTTACCTAAGATCCATGGGTTCAAGGTTGACAGTTACTGCATTGTGGAGGGTAGGAGTTTGTGAAGATAAATGTGATTTTGTCAAAGTCTCACAGTGGTTTAAAAATGGCAGATGCTAGCTTCATATTTCTCTTTTCTATTTTTAATAGAAGCGACATTGCCACATTTCTCATTCCACCACTTGACCTTGCCTAAAACTTCTTCATTGCAATTCTAAGATTATGTTCCCTTGTAAATTGAAAGTTAAGTGTGGTTTGAGTATTAACATTGACGAAGTGAGGGAGAGAAGGATGCTTACTCGAAGTTGTTGGCATTGTGGGACGGTGGCTTTGCACGTCTTGTAAATAAAGGCAGCAGATTTTGGTTGACATTAGCAGTGAGATTGGCAGGTTCATGGTGTTGTGCCGATGGAGGTGACGGGGGAGGTTCAAAAATTCGGTATCGGGATGGCGCAAAGATACGACATTAGATTTGCTGGCCTAATTGGATTATACATAGTTGTTAGAAAAGTACCAAATGCCGTCTATCTGACAATTATGAACTGCTCAAAAAGTAGAACAATTATCAACAATTGATATTAAAGACGAAAATGTCATGTTAACCATGTGGTTAATAGTAGTAGTAACTGGTCCCATAATATTAACACAAAGGTGAGGGCAAAATAGGGATAGAAATTCGAAACACAAGCATCTTTTTATATATACATATATATATATATATAGATATATATATATACACACACGGGAATGACCTCGAGTGAGTTAGTTCCTGGATGCACCTGACATAATAATTTAAGAAAAATGCTAGGGAGCCCGATTTGGGCTCCCGTTTGCTTTTTCTCGTCTGACATGGGGACCAGTTGGCCTTTCTGTACTGAGTTTTTTTTTTCCTCCCTCACATTTCCCTCACCCAGATCTCTCTCATTCGGCGTCTCCACGTCATACTTCTCAAAGAAACCCAAGATCCCAACAGAGCCATTTCATTCCTTATCTCTCCATACGGTTTGAAAGTCTATGGCAAAGTCGTGGAAGAAGCTAGTGGCGCCACTGCCACCAACACCCCCTCGTATATACAAGGTGGATCCTATTAACTTTCGAAACCTTGTCCAAAAGCTCATTGGTCCAGTCGAGTTAAATTGGTCTCGACTTCCTCAAAGCGTGGCGCCACCTCCACTCGAAGTGGGTTCGACAGAAAAATCAACTTTTTGTGCAGTAGAGTACTAGGAGGACTTCACACCAGGGGCACAAGAAATGAAACAAGGACAGAAAGTGTCGACTGAGAATAAAGAGGCAACGTTTTCCCTTGGCATGAATATGTCGCCGTCTTCTCAGAATTGGTTTTCTTTTCCTCTATTCAGTCTAGGAAGTCTTTCCACTTTGGAACACAGCACGGTTCTTTAGCTCGATGATGATAACTATATATGTCTCGGTATCCGTCCTCCAGCATTGCTTGAAAAACCCAACAATGAGTCTCAAATTGGTACAACAAAACTCAATGAACTGGGCAAAATGGAGATGCAGAAAACCAGAAAATAAAACTAAAAAAACATCGACATTAGTATCTTACCTTGGAGAAGAACTGGGCAGTGATCAACTAGCAGGGGAGATGGGTTCACTGGGTAGGGGAGATGGAGATGGAGACGCGAGGGAGGGGAGATGGAGATGCCGAGTGAGAGAGATTTGGGTGAGGGAAATGGAAGGAATAACACGGGGAAGGGGAGAAATGTGAGGGAGGAAAAAAAAAAAAACTTAGTACGAAAAGGCCAACTGGCCTTCCCACTTCAGACGGGAAAAAGCAAAGGGAGGCTAGCATTTTTCATAATTTAAATAAAAAAAAGTAAAAAAGTCAGTAGCCTATTTGTCTGAGAAAAGAAAATACAATGTTAAAAAAAGATAAAAAATAAGGATTAAAAAAAATCTAAACTTTAGCAAAGTATGAGCTCTATATTAGATTATCTTTTTACTTGTTATATAATAATAAAACATTATTAATTTTTTATTTTAAAAAAATTGAAACAAAAAGAAAGAAAAATGAGTACACTGTCAGAATAAAAAGAACATGAAAAAGATATGTCAATTCATGTGCGCCGCAAGGCTATTAAGGACATTTTGGTAAAATATGATCTTTCATTAAATTATACAAGGGAGTTATACGTCAAATAGTCAAGAGTTTTAAGAGCCTTTTGATAAAACAAGACTTAACAAAAAAATAAGAAAAATTAACGGAAAAACAACAAAAGTTATTATTCACAGTTATAAGATAGTCATTTATTATAATAGAGTACATAAATATATATATATATATATATATATATATATATATATATATATATATATATATATTCTCAACCCTGAAGAGAATATTTTTAGCCCCACAGGTTGATAAAATGCGAGGAAACTCATATTAAACAACATGATGGCATAGTCACGCATGGTGGTAGGGTCAGCATATTCAAGTTCAACGATCTTAAAGCTCTGTTTTGAGTTTTCTCTCTTGTCCACATTACAATGAAGTTTCCTACCTCCTTCCACGTAAACCCCATACATACATACATACATACATACATACATACATATATATATGTATGTTTTTTATATTACTAATAATACGTACGTACGTGAATTATTATGTCATAATAATCATGCATGAAAGGGCTTGCCTTCCAGCAAATTAAGCTGCGAGATCAAACAATGCATTAGATGCAGCATGCGTACTGTTCATTGGCGTCGCTTTCAGGATTCAAAGCGATGAAATGGGCACGCAGGTTCATACCAAATCGAGTTTGCTTTCTTCTACCTTGACGACGAACAAGTCAAGTTGCTAGTAGTATTAATATAATCAAATTGATGTCAAGCGTAATGTCGACTCTGATCTCCTCTTCCTCGAGTTCACACCTAGCTACTCTCATGCTTCTGATCAAACAGCTCGTCTTGAATGCTTAATTCGGAGTGTTTGGAGGGGTCTTCAATTCATTAGGATCTCTTTTCTTCATTTTACACTACTTTTTTTTTCTTTTTGTTCCTTCTTTGTCCAAAACGGGAAAAAAATGACAAGGTGCTTTGCGGATCCAACGTGATTAATAAAAGTAACGTGGGGGATAAGCCCACATGCACAAATTTTGTGCAAACCTTCGTAAAAAAAGTGGACCCCATTAATTTCCTTTTCCGTATTTTTCATATTGGGTCCACTTAACCTGCACAAAATTTGTAAATTTTAGACTTATATATGTCATTATTCGATTAATAAATTCGAAAAATACAACTCCACTAAATTTGTGAATCGGATCCGTATAGATTAATGAAATAAAACTTTTAATGCCGAATGATTAATGATAGAGTTACAATTCATTTGCATTTTGTTTACAACTTATTAATAAAATAATATTTTTTTAAAAATTCAAACACATCAAATCAAAACTAAAATTAAAATAAATATTTAAAAAAATATTATTTTATTTGAACATTGTGAAAAAATTGTAAAGAGGTTGTAATTCTATACTTTATAATGCGGAATAGTTCCCAAAACAGTTAGGATAGGTTTGGAAAATATATTTCACATAAAATTCTCATCTCATTTTATCTCATCATTACAATTTTTTCAAATTTCTATATAAAATGTAATAAACAATTCAACTTTTTCAAATTCCAATACAACTTTTTCAAATCTCAATTTAACTTTTTCAAATCTCAAAACTAAAAAATAATATTTTAAATTTTAAAACAAAACACAAAATTCTCATCTTACCTCCCAAACTTATCCTTAGTTTATAACCATTATGGTTCTTTGATAACTAGAGTTGGTAAATCTGTCCAAGCCCTATGGAGCATGCACGTGAGTTAAGATCATCGGTGCAATATAAGAGTTTTGTTATTCATTATCTCACATACCAAACAATATACTTATTTTATTTTTTTTTAATTTTTTAATTTTATTTAGTTTTATTGCTGTTAAACTGATTGAGTTCTCATACTCATTATCCATATAAGAGAAAAAAAAAGTTATAAATCACATGTGACGTGTAGTGTAAAGATGATGAGTATAAATTTTCAAAATATAATTATCTTGATAACTTAAAGTCTGGTTTTGATAGTAAGTTGAGATAGTTTGTGAATAGTAACGAAATATTTGAGTTGAGACAAGATGAGTTAGAAATAGTTTGAGTTAAAATGTTTCCTAAGATTTTGGGAGATGAGAGAAAAAAAATTAAATAAAAATATTATAAAGTTAAAAATATTGTTAGAATTTTTTAAAATAATTTTTGTTTTGGTATTTGAAAAAATTGAATTATTCTTTTTATATTTTGTTTGGAAGTTTGAGAAAGTTGTAATAATTAAGTAATGATTAGATAAAAAAAATTAAAAATTAAAAATTAAATTTTGTGGGTTTGTATATTGAGATAAGATGAGATGAAATGAGTTAGAATCATCTATCTATCCAAACCAGACTTTTAATCAGTTAGATAATTACACATCATTAACTAATTTCTATTTAGTTAATAAACTATATATCCAGTAACAAACTAATTAAATTTAGAAGTTAATTAACCAATCGTCAGAAGACTCCTAAAAATATGAAGTCTTGCGTTACCTTTGTATTAGGGTAGGAAAGAAACAAAATAACCTCGTCTCTCGACAATTTTCTTAGAACAACTATTTTCAATACACCATACATCACTATTTTTTATAATCTTTTTATTTTTTTTTTCTTATCAAATATGTGGTATAAGGATGATAAATAGAAGAATTCAATTATTTTAAGAAGAATAAAACAAAAAAAATTAAATTTTTTTTTTAAAAAAAAATAAAGAAAAAAAAGTGTAATGTGTGGTGTGTGTGACTTATTAATAGCAAAGCTCATTTTCAAAACCTAAAGTGATTTGGATATTAAGTTGACATGAGATTATATAAACGTTGAATAAAATATTATCAAAATATATATTTTTTATTTTTATTTTAAAATTTGAAAAAGTTGAATTATTTATTATATCTTGTTTAGAAATTTGAAAAAATTATAATAATTCGATGAGATAAGATGAATTGAGATTAACTCATTATCCAAATAAGGCCACTTAAGAGTTTTGCTACGTACAATTATTTTTATATACTCTTTACGTACTTCACTTATGTAATTGATAAAAAAATTATTTTGTATTAAAATAAATAACATAATTAATTATATTAATAGAATGCTAAAAAAATACGTAAAAATTAAAATTTTTGAAAACGCGTCCCAACTATAATACACACCTTCTGACAGGTGATCCTACACAACTATCAAAGAAAATAAGTTGTTGCACAAGAAATTAATGCCATTTTCAAGTCGCACCAATTTAAACTTCTAGCGGCAATTAATGTCTTCTTGACTCTTTTTATTTTTTTAGGTGAAATGTTTTCTCGACTCTTTGATTGTATTTGTCGTTAAGTGACAGAGAATATGTTACGAGGGATAATCCGGGTTTGTAGCCTGAATTCATGACCATACTTATCTTTGTAATATTCAAAGCACCGAATCTGACTTCTTATATTTCACAAAAAATTGATTCAGACTTCAGGGAATACTAAAATCAGCCCTCCTGATGGCCAAATATTAAAACCCATCAAAGGAATGACTTGAGGTTCCGTTTGGAATTTAGATTATACTGAAATCAATTCAGTTTAATCTAATTTTAAATTAAGTCTATTATCTAAATATTTAATTTTTAAATAATTAAATTTATCTCAACTCAAAACTTCTTTATATGTGAGATCCACGATATTTTTCAACCCAACAACTTTTTACACGTAAGATTCATAATCTTTTTCAACTTCTTATAAATACGTCTAAACTTATCTTAACATTCAAACATATCTAAACTTATCTTAGGTAGATCCTGCAAAACTCATTCAACTATCTCAACTCAATACTATTTATAAAAAAGATTCAATTCATTTCAATTCAACTCAACGTTCAAATAGACCTTAATCAAAACTATGATGTCCAATTGTTCTTGAATAGTGTGTAGAATTACCATTTATCACTCACACAGCAGACTCTCATTTCATGAGTTGGTTCAATATATAAAATATTTTAATTAAATAAGATGTAGTGTGTAATCAGAATTAAAATTCAAGACATCTATTATAATACTATGTAAAATTATTTCTTGACTAAAAAATTTAAACGGCAATTAATACAGAGAAGACCCGGAAGTCTAGACTGCCCATTTCTGTCTAGCAATAATAGTATTGGAATTTGGGCCGAGAATGGAGCAGGTGGCCAGCTATATATATAAATATATATATATATATATATATATATATATATATATATATATATTATATTAAACAATTTGCGTAGACATCTCTGCTGGGAAAGAATACCCCAGAAAACAGGTACAGATCACACCACCTTGGTCAGAAATTATTTCATTTATTTTATTCCAAAGTTGAAAATTTGACATCCATAACTCTCAAGTATATTCCAGCATGATCTTATGAATATCCTTATCCATTGAGAATCCTTCACGAAGAACCTAAACCCAGTTCGTGGAGATCCTGTAAAGTATACTGGGATCAATACAAGGGAAATATTAATTTATTTTTTAAGATGGATTTTAATCATAAGTTGGTTATCCCTACCAAGAATTTGGTGTATTAAGCAAGCCGATGTACAAAGATGGTAGGCACGAGTCTCATCTCTTTAAGCATCATTCTTACAGAGACTCGAGCTCATTATCTCTCATCAATCAAACCATGCATAGAGAGTGTGCTTATAGGCTAGATAATGTTAACCTCTTACTCCGCCGCTTACAAAATGCCATACAGAGAATGACAAAGCTTACCCTATTTTACAACCAAACCTCTAAACCGAAAACAACGCAGGTTGTTGTCGATCGAAAACGATCGACTTTCAACTATTTTATGACTCTTTTACGATTCCATATAAAATGAAGTGTAGTTGTGTAAACGTACAAATTATTTTTTAATAAAATGGCACGATCACATTGGTTGATCGTAAAATAAATTGTAAAATATTTGT
Organism: Cyclocarya paliurus; assembly: GCA_029856935.1. NCBI lineage: Eukaryota > Viridiplantae > Streptophyta > Magnoliopsida > Fagales > Juglandaceae > Cyclocarya > Cyclocarya paliurus. The sequence continues at coordinate 14,173,734 of CM056955.1, forward strand.
AAAAGAGTGGTAGGCGTATCATTACCCTTCTGACGAACCGATTTAGTGCCAAGCCAAGCTTATTTATTTCATACTCATAAAACAGAGTTTGGTCAAGGAACGTTCGAAATCATGTCAGAACATTATTATTGCCATTTGGGGTAAAGGATTCAAAGATGCTGATGAAACATAGCTGGCAGAAAAGAAAGGTGGTCCAGGATGCAACTCATTTTTTCTTTACATATCCGCAAAAAGTCCCCATAAGGAGGGCTGAAATTCTTCAGATACAGAGAAGAGGCTGTGCATAATTCAACTTTGTCCAAGAAGTGACGACCAATCAGTGACTTTTAGATATTGAGAGCTCAAAACTCTGTTTACATATACCCCTTCAAATAACATTAGTTTCTAAACTCAGGTTTAACCAATGTGCAAACACCTCGTGAGGCCATTCTTCTGATGTGAACAAAATCAAAAGCCTCAGTCAACTTCTCTGCTAGAGTGCACAAAAACAACCCCATTTCTAGATGATCAGAATTACCTATTGTTATTAATGGGAAATGGCAATTACTAACGTGTAACCTTAGATTTGGGTCAGCATTGCTGTGCTGTGAGTAATGACAGAGACAGAGGAACCAGCCACTTTGTAGTACACTGAGCCAACCCCTAGGGGGTTCTCTTCTATAACACGGATTATTTACATTTCTCCATCCATTTTAGAAGTCAAGGTAGGCAATTGTAACGCAGATAGTAACAGAATAACGCATTTCCTATGCAGTGCCTTGCACAGGCTAATTATTATAAGCACAAGTGTCTAAAATGAATAGGAATGAAAGCTGCAACCAATCATACAAGGCTGCAATTGATTGAATGTAAAAAGGCCTAACAACATAATTAATAGGGCTGCACAATCTAATTTCTTTCCTACAAATTCTCATCAGATATAAATCATATCTTTATTCAATGAAAAAGGATTTGACAAAGAAACTAACCTAGTAAACACCAGGAAACTCCCTAAAGATAAAGAATGCAAATGAGGTAGCACGATCACCCCTTCTGATCCATCCAATAATTCTATTCTTACCATTACCTCGGAGATTTAGTAGAGAGACACTTTCCACAGGAAACAAGCTTCAGAAACGAATGCGGCTTTTGCGTCCTGATTTTCAAACGTGAAAGCTGCAGATGCCAACAAGAATAAGCATCATCCTCAAATTGATCACAAAAACATAATCATTATTTAACTGCTATTCATACTGGAATTAGAAATGAATAAGAGGAAAAAAAAAACACTATTGGTCTTGCTGTGTAATTTAACCAACTGAACCAATTTAATAGTTTAACTTGGGGAAATCTTGTAAAGACAACAATCAGAAGTTCTATTAAAATGACCTCAGTAATGACTGGCAGTAGGTCCAACCAATTACTGAAAAAGCTAAACATATAAGAACATTATTTTACATTAATGTGAGCTCTTGACTAAGCTAATGCTTCTCTAAGAACAGTCAAATCCTAATATGGCCTCAAAGAAACATGAAGCATTTCTCTAGAAAGAAAACAATACCTTCAGTTTAGAAAAAAAATGAATGAGGATGACAAGAAGCGATAAGCATAGGCATATTTCTTTTTTATAGGTAATTAACATAGGCATATTATTCATATAGGGATGTACTTTTTGTTGGTTGAAGTATTATCATAGGGTGATGGACTATGATCAAACCGATGAAGTGGGTTAAACAATAGTTTGCCCCCATTCAGGCTCATTTTATGAGTCTTTGAGTCTTGCCATCTGAAATGATCCTAGGGGATGGCTTACAAAATATCAGCTTTTTGATAATTCACCTAGCCTGCCTGGTTGTACTTTATATGTACAGCAGAACACAAACTCTATGAGGTTCAGCATATCCATCATACAATAAATACCCAATTTGCCATTGATCAATCTACCTCTAGTGCTATTCTACTTCAATCTATCCTGGTTTTTCCATTCTGTCGCTCTTAATCGAAACATTTAAAACCATTTATGCTTTATAAACAATCAAGCAAGATGAGCATTAGGTACTAGATAACAGGGTTAGTAATGCAAGAGACAGTAAAGAACCCTTAGATGGGTCCATCCATCCTGCATTAAGTAACCCTTAACAATATAACTGAAAACAAGCACACCAAGGTTCTCCCTTTTACAACCCATGACAGACAGATCCATGGTGTGCCTCCCCCCATTCAAGGAAAAGATTAGAGCATGCCTCTTCCAATACTGGAATGAACTTGTTGCAAGAAAACTGAACAAAGTTTATTGATAATGTCTTCAAGAATTCAATCAGGAATTACCTTCCGACGAGTAACTCTTGTTGCTTTCCAGCAAAGCAAGCTTCTTGATCTAGGTTCCAGTCTCCTGTATGTTTAAGAATTTTTAGAACTAATTCAAACTCAGAAGGGAATATGCCTGTAAGCGTGCAAAATATTCTCAATACCAAGCTCCACACGAAATAGTTCAATTTTGGCTAAAGAAGAAAAAATGAATCCAGGTTATGGTTCTAGGAAACTTATCCATTTTTTACACAGCATGTATAATAAAACTAAAATAAACATGAAATATAGAAGAAGGGATCTTCTGTTATTACATTCCAGGAAATGAGGAATCTCAAGATATAGAAAACAGGATCCATTGTTTTTAAAATATTAAACTAGCAAGTAAATATTTTCACCAGTGCATTTTTCAAACAACTTTGAATTTAAGTAGACAAACTCTTTTGTTCAAGCAATTTCTATCTCGACTTGCAAGCCAAAATTACTTTTCTTACTTCCTTGTACTCTATATTATTAAATATCTTCTGAGAATTTAAAAACTTCTGGCCTTTTTTCAAAAAATATTAGATTTAACAATTGACTATTTCCTTTCTTTCAAACTACCCAATACAGTAATTTGCCAAGATTAGGCGAATAAGATCTAGCCACAGGATGACGCAACTACTGAATTGAGGGGACGGTATTGAGCTTTTACAGTAATTTCACATAACCCACATTCATTTCTATTACACCAAGATCTAAGGGTTTCATGTCTCTAACAAATCATGATCCATCTCATTCTTATGGAGTAATGGATATAAGGTGGGTGGGACAAAGGAGTTCACAGCCAATGTTCCAGTCATGTAAAGGTATCAAAGTCTTGTTGTCTAATTTAGTAGTTCGATAAGTCATTTGGCCACTCCTTAAGGTAAAATGAAATAATATCGATAAAGAATGATAGAATTGCATTACGTACAAATTCTCTTGTTCAAGCTTTTCAGCAATAGAAACCGCTTTGCGTTTTGACCATCCACTTCGCTGGCTACATCCTTCTGCCTGCTGAATTACATGGGCAAGAGATACCTTGCTTCTAACAAGGCTCTGGCTCTGACTTTGTTCCCCAAATTTCCTCCTTCCTGGGGCTGAAGCCATGGTTGCTTCTCCAACACATGAACCTCCCAAAGCTCTATTATCAGATGCTACAAGATTATGTATGTGTTCATTACCCTTGGGTCCCCTGGGAGAAGCAGCTACTTCTACAATTTCACTCCTTCCCGTTTTAGAATCGTCAGATTGCAAGAGCTGAGCTTGAGTGCTGACCCTATTGATATCTCTAATTTGAGACGAGCTGACCTCAGAAGCTGGCAACATAAGAGGCACACGCACACCTGATGCTGAATCTTTCTTTGATTCACATCTTATTTCAATTGTCACTGGGGACCCAAGGACAGTCTCGAATGCTTCTAAGATATGCCCCCCAAGTTTCTCTGCCCTTGATTTTGTTTGGTATGAACTGAACATCAACTGCACAGTAGGGGCTGCAAGAATTTTGTGATTTAGTTGGACAGATAGAAAATGTACAAGAGGTACTATATATCATTAGAGTTTCTAAAATAAGATGTATCCAATAGTGAAAATCTGCAATGTCAAATTCGAAAGAACGGACTTCAATATATACAGGAAAAATCAGATATTAAAGCACTTGAGATATAATGAACGTGGTCTGCCACCCACAGGATCCAAAAATGATAATTTTCTGAAAACTAGGACCCAAAAGTTAATGATTAAACTCATGACCAATGCCAAATAAACACTATGTTTTGATAATTAGTTTGAGTACAGTTATAAATACAGCAGACAACATCTTATGATAAATTGACAATGAAAGAGTTCTTCAAATGGTAATTTAAAACTCACAAAGGCATATATAAACAAACTTGGAAAACATTAATAGCATGTAAAAGTAAACTAAAAAAAAAGAGCTTCATGCAAGTACTAAATCTAGACTCCAGATCATGCAGATTTAAGATAAACTGGTCATAATGCTAAAGTCAGGATGACAGAGAGCAACTGGAATTGTACATTGGCGATAGAAGTGTATCAATTACTTTAATGGCTCTAAGGAAAGCAAGGGACTGTTTGCAAAAGAAAAGAATACAGCTTAAACCTTCTGCTGGTAGTAAAAGAATCTGTACAGTAGTTGAAAATATCTGAAGCTTTGATGCTATCAGTCTACCTTCCAAATCAAAATAAAGATAGTTAACTGGACTGGAAATGCATTTGGAATCAGCTCGACCTAATTCGAAAAATTCAAACTAATCCATGCTAACAAATCATGAGAGCAAGTTTTAATATTTTTCGAGTGGCAAGAAGAGGTAGGTTTTCCCAACTGGAGAGTGGATATATTTTCGAAGGTACACATCAAACCATTAAGATATTCAGTTGAGAGGCAAAAAATGAGTCAAATCAAATGGTGTTTGGCAGCTACACAATGAGGATAGCCTTTCCCCAAGCAAATTGCTTCCTTCCCATGGATTGGACGAAAACATCCTTTTATTTAAGAGGAAACACACTAGGCTACACCCACAAGCAAGAAGGAAATGTTGATCATCTTTCTTGTTTCATCAAATGGCAGCCAACACAATTTAGGGTGGCGTTCCTCTCCCAGATTCCTATCAATAACTACCACAGAGGAATTTTACCATGTGAATTTTTAATGAGTAATGCTAGGTACAAGCCCTAAATGTACAAGCCTTTCGTAAAAATGTGGGCCCCTTCAAGAAAAAGTGAGTTTTTCACACTTTTCCATGGTGGGGTCATCTTTTTTTTATAAAGGGCTTGCGCGAGGCTTATGCATTTGGGGCTTGTATATATCATTTCTCATTTTGAATTTTATGCAAAGTGGGGTTTACATCATCACTCCATCACATAGTATTCATGATTTTGATCTCAGAAACAAACTAAGCACTCGAAGATGAGATCATCAATGTACATATATGTACGATGACCAGAAGAAGCCTATCTCTCATGCAATGCGCTCCATCCCCTTCGTTAGTAGGAAGCCAATCTATTGATAGAGGGATGCACTGGGCAAAGACTATAGGAGCAATCCTACAATTGAAAGTTTAGGACATGATAGACATGAAGGTTAAGTCAAATGGGTGATTTACATGCTTATAACATTTTAAAACACGAGTCAGAAAGAAAAAAATGGGATCAAAGAAATTGAATGGTTCCCTATAAATCTTCTGTAATGTAAAGCCTCTCTTGCCCTTAAGTATTTCAAGGCAAGTCTGATTTTCAAATCTTGAAAAAGGATGTAAAGTTCTTGTTAATAAAATTGGGTGAAAGATCTGGCAACAGAAAGAAACCATGTGGAGTATATGCACACGTGAATGTAGAAAAGGTTAAGTTCCCACATAGGAAATATACTACATATGTGAGTGGTTAATATAGCATAATAGGGCTCAAACTCATAGGCATACTCTTTTGGCTTTCGTGGAGTTCCCAAATATTATATTATCTTTTAACTAGATGATTCCCAAGGCGTTTATTTTCACAATAAACTAATTTTCTTGAATGCTATAAGAACTGAGAGAATTTCAACTAATCGGAGAGTTTGGCATATTTACAATCAGTGCCATTTTTTAGTTTCAAATTTAGCCTCACATTGTGTGTCTTCAGAAGCTAATTGATCCCTGAAACTTTTCAGGTTCACAAGCACCAAGAGTTTTCAACCTTCTTCTTCTTGTTTTTACAATTAATCAAATTTCATAAAAAATGCAAAAGGCTCAACCCAAGTACACAAGACATATACAGTAGACACATATCTGGAATGAGAAAAAAAAATACAAGAAAATCATGTAAAGAAGTGAAAACTATCTAGCAATGTGTAAAAGTGTATAGAAGCTGTGATGGTGGTGCATCAGTCATGGCACTTGTAAATGATTCTTAATGCATGTTGGAGTGTACCTGCACCAAAACTGACTGAGATCAGCTTCCCTTCTTGATACAAAAATTCCTTTAAGCCATTGATTTGAGTTTTCCCAAGTACCTCCAGCCAGATATCTTCAGTTCCTCTATGGCTTTTACCAGAAATCTGCCTGCCACTTACCCTAGACATGTCAGCGGCATATGCAGATGTCTGTTGATGAGCCACACCAGTGCCAACATGTCTTTTTCTCTCTAAACTAATACCCTTAAGTGTAGCAATCTCACAGATATCAGCAGAACTTCCAGCAAGGAGATTTTCTACTCTGACATCTGTTGACAAGCCTCTCCCCTTATTGGGCATCCTGGAATGCTCACCTATTCTCCTGGATGAATCTCTTCCATCAGCATCATCTAGGGCCATGGGACTGTGATCAAAACTAGTGTCTGCAGAAGTAGGAAGCATGTACTGCTGATCAGGAGCAAGTTGAAGCAATGCTGCGGTTAGCCATGTTAACTTGCCATTTGACATCCTTAGTTGTTTTTCAGCCTCAGATAAAGTTTTCAAAGCTTGACGCAGTTTTTCCATATCTTCTTTGGATACTGCAACCAGTAAGAACAGATTGGGCCTGAATCAGAAGTGCCACAGATGAAAAGTTGGCATGCACAATTAATTACTAAAAAGGAATGCAGAGGCTGATTACAAAACTAGGTTCAACAATCTTATAAATGAACAACAGTTACGTTTGCTCACGTTAACAGACCTGCAGAGGTCTAATACAAACCACATCACCATAACTTGTAGATAAATGGATGAATTAGTAAATTTTTAATAATGGTAAAATTTATACTCACGGGGTTGTCGTCGAAAGAACTTCCTTCTAAGCCTTTCTTTTTTGAAGTCATAACTGCCAGCAAGAATATCGGTAATCACTGTAGCAAGCTGTGACATCAACGCTAATGGTTCCACACCAGTTTCCATTATTACTCTCAAATTCTTCACCGTGTTAATTGTGTCAGCAGATAGTGCTAAATCAAGAAGATCTACTAATTTCTCATCTGAGATAAGCCCAACCTGAAAAAGAAAAGGAAAAAAAAAAAAAAAATTCTGTTGTAATGCAGGTAGAAATCCTGTATACCATGGATACAATAATTAGAGAGAATATTCAATACTAATAATATGTGAAGAAAGCAGGTGGGGTAGGAAAACAGATAGGACATAAAGTTGCCACAGTTGGGATAACTGTCAGAATTATCCAAGCAAGGGTGAACCATACCAGCACAAGTACCAAAAAATGAGCACTTGAACTAAGCCTACAAACAGTGTTATTAGGAATGCAGACAAAAGGGAGAGTATTTATAATTTCATACAACCTACAAAGTGGCAAAGGTAAGGTAGTAAAAAGAGGATAGGACACTATGGTGGCAATATGTGACACAACCTGTGAACCTGTCACTAAAATAAGCGGGTTTGGGTTTGGTGTAAATCGATTCAGGTCAAAACCTGCAACAATAGCTTGTTTTATGTCGTGTCGGGTTTTGACACCCCTATGGACACCATAGGGGGGTAAGAAAAGGAAGTCACACTTGCAAATTTTAAAACAATAGCTGCAATCAAACGAAACGTGTTTATCATGCTAAGAGAAATTGGAAAACTCACCAGACCTTTGAAATCTAAGAAAAAAAATTATATGGGAGACCAACAAGCATGAGGTACTGCAGATACACTAAACAACTAGAAGTAAAATATTTTATCCCCTAATGATATGTACAGCTAAAAGTAAATATAAATATAAGGCCTAATAATTTAATTTTAGTTCTTGTACAATCCATCAAAGCTATACTCAATTATTTTGCCTACAACTTTTGTTGTGTGACAAACACCTATGACTATAAAACGATTTTATTCACACCAATGTACTACATCTATTAGGCCAAAAAAATGAATAGGGAAAATCACACATTACCCGCTTTGAACTTCCATTCCTTTTGCAATATGATCGCCAAACAACTGAAGTTGTCATTTAGCTTAATTTGAAACATAACTTGTAATTTACCCCTTGTTAAGATCTAACCATTCAGATGGACAAAAAGGTGGCTTGGCACAATTTTAAAAGTTAGATCTAAGAAGGGGCCAAAGTGAAAAGGGACTGGTAGTTTGGAGCATCAAGTGATAATTTTGATAGCTTTGATAGTCGCATTGCAAAAGAGAGTTAGTTTAAGGGCGATAAAGAGTAATTTTCAATAAATATGTATCAACGATCCCATAATCAAAATCAAATTATAATGCCTATAAAAAATCTAAGCATTCTAGCCCCAAAACAACATTTTCTTATATTATATCCTCATGAGCATGTCATGATTTTTGAAAAAACCAACATTCCATATATCTATGTCTCACCAGTAGCTATTATCTGTTATCATTTTGCCTCACAATCCCTAGACATATATCCAAAAACCCTTGATATATATATATATATCAGACAACAAATGTCTATCTTTTACCCAAAAAACCCTAGGGAATGAAAAAAAAGCACCCAGCACTTCCTCCAAAAGCTTGCATTAAAATATTGGAAAAGTCATCATATTTCTCTCTTTTGATAAGTTAAGTTTTATTGAAATGAAAAAAGGATGTTATCCAGCTAATTAGCGTACAATATACACACGTAAATAGAAAAAAGTAAACAGTAAAAAAATCCTAAAAAAAAAAAGAACAGGTAGCGATCCAAGAGAAAGTGTTCTAGAGAAAACATCCTTCACTTTTGCCATTGCCATTGCCACCATCTTCTCCTATTCCTCAAAATTCCTGTCATTCTTTTCCTTCCATATGCACCACATAACACAAGATCGAATCAGCTTCCAGAAAGTAACCCTCTTAGAGCTACAAAACCTACCTGTCTAGAATTTTGGGGCTCAACTGGATTATGCCAAATAGACGGTCTGTCATCTCCCCACTCCTCATCCACATACAACACAAATCCACCACAATCATGTGCGTCTTTCTAAGCTTGTAGCACGTGAGGATCTCTAGAGTTGCTGTCCAACAAAGAAAGTCACTCTCATCGGAAACTTATTCCTCCAAATTTGCTTCCATGGGAAAGAGAGTTACCTTGGGTAATGGTTTGACTGGGTTACTGGGGTTGAAGAGTCCAAGAACTCTCCTGCCAACTTCCTTCTCAAATTTTGCAATCTGAAGTTCATTTGTTCAGATTTATTAATGGTTCTAATTCATCTGGTACCAAAGAGGGGGCTATTATTGCATATAAGTCTGGAGGTCAGGGGTTGGGAGATGTTTTAAAAGTTGGCTATGATGTCATCATATAACTTAAAGAAACCTGACAGCCACACTTTAATAATTAACTTTCTTAAGGGAAATCGGCACAGACGAGCACTACCAGATTTAGTGTTTCATGTTCTGCCACCATGGATATCTACAAGCATAGCTTTCAAGCTTATTTATATCTTTTGGTCCAAGATGAAGACATCATGTTAAGAAATTGTGATTAAGGAAGTGAGCATGATAAAGAAGCCACCAGCTATAGGAACAAAGAGATCAAGATCCTCTGCTCTAGGATATATAATTTTTTTTATAGGTGCTCTAGGATATATAATTGCTCATTTGATATCAATAACATCCAACTTTCTTAGCAAGAAATGTTAGGTTGCAATTTTTTCGTATGTGATAAACATTAACGAGCATAAAGAGTATATATGAACAGCATAGCATTCAAATTCTGATGGTGAAATCAAAAGTGAAAAAGAACTTACCAGTTCCTGAACCAGATGAACAGAAATTCTCTGACCAAGCAAACTCAGTTGCTCAAGAGTCATCTCAGCATCCCTCAATGATCCATCTGATCTTGATGCAATGAGTTTTAATGCATCCTTATCAATATCCAGATCTTCTTTGGTTGCAATCCACTGCAAAGCATATATAATATCTGCATCCTTCAGCTTTGGAAAAAAGAACTTCTGGCACCTGGATATGATTATATGAGGCAAAACATCAATACTTGAACTGACGAGGACAACAACCACGCGTCTGAGAGCTCGATCAACGACCTTTGATATGGCACTCCAGCAATCAGGGGACAAAGTATCACAGTCATCAAAGATAAACACCCTATACTGTGATGGCAGCTGGGAGACAATTGTATTGTCAAGTAACTCTGTAATGTTCTCGAAGTCAAAATTACTAACTGGGCCAACTTCCCTTATGTTCCTACTCTTACCCATGTCATGTGCAATGCATGAATTGCAAAAGCCACAAGGTTTAGGATGTTCCGAAGATTGGCAATTCAATGCTCTGGCAAATATGCGGGCACAGGAGCTTTTACCAGTGCCATGAGGTCCATAAAACACATATAGCAATCCAACCTTCCTTTTCATGACAGCATTTAAAAGAGCCTGTGCGACCAAATTCTGTCCCACAAGATCCCTAAAGGTTCTTGGCATGTACTTTTGTGTCAAACTTTGGTGTCTACTGTTGCGATAGCCATTCAACTTGCGTTGATCCCCAGATCTGGATTCAGAGGCAAGGTCAGAATCAACATCGTGTGTGTACAAATTATCAGAGAAGATACCAAGCTCACCGGAATATTCATGGAACCAACCAGCATTTTCAGTGCTTCCCTGAGATCCAGATGCCTCAACTAGAAGAGGCATTGCCTCTGTATCGGATCCTGTAGATAGGGTCGAGTAGTCGGATGGCATTGGTGTGTCAGACATTTCTCTCCCGTGGGTGGTTGAACCTCCTTTCTTTAACCTTGAGTCCGACAGACCACAAGACAAACTTCTTCCAGCCATGTCAAGAATAGTTTTACCTCTGTGATGAATTATTGACCAATTCCAAGGAATCCCACACCCATTTCTTGGAGCCCTTGGGACATTTGAATCAACATATTGTTTTTCTCTCTCCTCCATGGAATACTTAGGACGGCCTGAATCCTGAGCTAATGTATTAAATGCCACAGACAATCCCCGATCGAATTCATTCTGAGCAACAATATCTCTTGCACCTGTAGGAGCTTTAGTTCTTCTTGCACCTCGAAACTTGTGCCTTTTAACTCTACTTAACCCACTGCAGTACCCAGGAATGCTGGCTTCTGGTTCCCTGATAGTTTTCTCAGGTCGAGAATGTTTTCCATGAAGACGGATGATAGAAGATGCTACATCATCACCATCCATACGAACATCATTCAACTGCTCAGAGAGACTCTGTAACTGGATATTTCCAATATGCTTCCCCCTTGGTTTACTTCTCCTATCTTTCAGGTCAGAGTTCTTCAAATCATGAGCCAAATCATTACCATCTTGATCTAGTGGAGACTCCTCATTGCCACCCAAAATATCAGTCTTACTAGTCTTCCGACTAGATTCCTCTCTCCTAACTCTTCTACTATTCCCAACTCCACTCTTGCTACTACATTCACTGATGGCCGCTATTCCATCATTACCCCCACCAACCTCACCAGGAGCAACTTTTGATGTGGCTAAATTTGCTAAGGGTGGCGAGCTTCCCGGCATTCTCCTAGCTTCTCTCCGGGGCTCAGTGGCTGTAGACCTTCTTGCCTCCCGAAGCATGGAATCATTTTCACCCTTCTTTGGGAGTAGATCAACAATTGAGGTTGAATGCCAAGAGGGAGGACTTGCAGAAGGGTCCCTGAGAGATCTTGACCTCTGAAGGGCGACAAGGTCCCTCACAATAGACCTATCGGCTAATATGGGGCTATGCTTGTGCATATGGTTCTTCAAATGAATACAATTTGTCAAATGGATGTGGTTGCGTAGATGATCACCAGTATCACCATTTGCATCCTTGAGAATCCTATCGCGGACAGCTCTGGTCATGATCAGACCATCAATGCACCCAATAACAGAAACAAATCAAAGTATATAGCTTTTATTATTGAATTAATGTCTCCAATCTTCGCAGTTATGGCGTTAAAGGAGCAACAAAATTCCTAAACAGTTAATACCCACCAAGTATATATCACTGATGCACAGCAAAGCCTGCATTAATACTGAAATTTAAGCAATTAGAGATCGCCCATCAATTGGTGACAAATCCCTTAACCCCATTTCAACAATAACACCCAAACTTTAAAGGGGGGGAAAAACTACCCCGGAGTGCAACCAAGGTTTCAAATGGACCATTTCTCCCTCAAAGGCATGATATGATACCCACCAACAAAACCAGAAAGTTAGCGCTGCAAGAACTTTGACCCACGAAGATGAATTCTAAAAGATCAAGCTTCAAGTAACCAATTCAAATGCCACTCCACAAGAAGCAGAACTTGCAACCACAAAACACCGCCTGAGGTCCAATGCATGAGATTACAAAGCACAAACCAAACTCTCGGCTTTCGACAGTAAAACTCAGAACAGAGCAAACTAAAGGAAACCCATGTTTTTAAATCAGGGAAGTAATCAGAATCCGTAATCGGTAATCTCAACCCTCCTGCTCTAAAAACCTTAAAAGAATACGGATTTTGACAGACGGGAGAGAATTAGATAAGGTGGTGAGATAGAAAAGGAACTAGCTGTGACATCACATAAAGGGAACAAGAAAGAAGAGAAGGAACAAAAAAGCAAGAAGGGAAACGCTGCATTAATCACCGGAATCAGAAAAAGCAGAGGTAAGTCCCGGATCTTTCCCCAAGCTTCACATGCACTTCACGAGGCCTTAGTTCAAAGAAACGATAGTATTCTATAGAGAAAGAGAGGGTTCTGTAAAAATAGTAACTTGAGAGAGAGAGAGAGAGAGAGAGAGAGAGAGAGAGAGAGAGAGAGAGAGGTATGGGATGAGATCCGTTACACAGACAGACAATGGGAGGGCTCTGGGAAGAAGGGACAGTGTCACAGTGGTAACAGTGCAAGCAAAGCGGTTTGTCCGTTTATTTAAATTGAAGATTTTAATTTTTTGTAATTTTCCTTTCAATTCTTGGAAATAATTCGTCCACTTTTGTTCAAAACGAAAATCTAAAATTATATATATACATTATTATTATTTTTTTTTCCAAAAAGAATGAAGATTTTGAATTTGGTACGGGGACCGGACGTTCGCAATGGCGTGGACTTATTTTTTAGCACCTAGATCTAGATGTTAAAGACTCAAAAGAGCAATAAAACGTAAATAAATATGTTAGAGAAGTATCTCAAACTTGTATTTTAATTTTTTTTTTTTATTTTCATTTTTTTTCTCTGCATTTATTTATTTAGTGATTAAAAAAGTGATTATTAATAAAATTATGTATTTTTTAATAATTAAAAATATTAAAAAATATCTAAAATTAAATCTAAACAAAAAAAAAATAACAAATTTATAACTAACAATAAGTCCAGCAAAAAAGGTCGTCGACCGCTAGCATGACCCAAACGTGAAAGTAAAAACAACACTTCATTCCAAGTCAAGAGTAATATGTTTTCCTGTTTAGTGTGCTGAGTTCGTAAATAGAATTTTTTTTTTTAATATTCTTGTTCAAATTATAAAATAAATATTTAAAAAATAAGCACAGAAAATACATTTTAAATATTTTATGTTGTTTAAGAATATTACAAAATAGTAATAAATACTGTAAAATTCACTGTATGTGTTAATTTGTGTTTTTATTTTCTTTTAATTGAATTGCAATATAGTTGTTAATTTTATCTTAGTTCTTTCTGTGTTTTTTATTTATTTTTTATTTTTTATAATTATATCAGTGTTCTTTCCCAATATAAAAGATATGTAACCATATATATAGATATGTAATTCTTGGAATGAACTTTTTAATATGTGACACGAAGGATCGATCTGGTGTGTAATGATAAAAGAAGGAAAACTCCAACCGTTCTAAATTATTAAGTAAATTCACTGATATAATAAGATTAATTAGGAAAATCCCTAAAGTAATTCGATTATTATTATTATTATTATCAGACAAAACAATCATCAACACCCACAAACTTGGATCTTGTTATTAATTATTTCCTAACAGTAGAATAATTTCTTATTCGGATTGAGATATATATTAGAGTTTCTATCTGAATTTTAGAGCTATAATAACAGATATAACTACAAAACGTGGACTCCATATAAAGTAAAAAAAGACTTAAGGTACTGTTTGGATAATAAGTTGAGATAAGATAATTTTTTATGAGTTGAATAAAATATTATTAAAATATTTTTTTAATATTATAATTATTTTAAAATTTGAAAAAGTTGAATTATTTATTATATTTTATATAAAAATTTAAGAAAATTATAATAATGAGTTGAAATCACTTCTCAATCCAAACGCAGCCTTTCCAGATGTTCATTTGGCTGAATCATTAACTGCTCTTAAAGCTATTATTCCATGTCAACAGTTGAGTTTAACTCATATAATGCTAGAAGAGGAATATTTAACTCATAATTAACTGTTCTTAAGTGAATTAATATGGCTTATTCATTTTAAAAAAAATATTATTATCATCTTTGAGAGTAATCTAGATGTTATTAAATACTCAATAAATAATATGGAACCTATATTTTTTTTTTTACTCTCTCTAGAATTCTTGTAAAATATTTTAAGAAATTGTGATCCATCTCATACTTCCATTTTTTTTTTATGAGATCCCATACTTCCATTTTGTAATTTCATACAAACCAAATCCCAAAACCACATAAAACTATATATATAGAACGAATAAACCAAACAAATAAAATTAGCTTAAAAAGAGTAATAATTTATAAGACATTGGGAGTTGCATGGATGTCCAACAAAGTTTTTTATTTTTATTTTATTTTTTATTTTTAATGAGTTAGTTTGTTATTGAGTTATTGTTGAATAAAACCAAATCACAACATCTACTGTGAGTCTGTGACATTAGGCATGGTCCCCATTGGATGATGCCACCACCGACCTACAAAAGAAATGTTATCTCAGTCTTAGACCAACTATCAATGTCACACTCACGTGTACCACTCAACTCATGAATGATGATAACTTATGTGAAAACAAAGACGTTTCTAATTCTTACCATATATGCTTACAATTATAAATGAGAGGTCCGTATTCTCAAAAAGATTTTATAAAGTAAATTTATAAATTGACGTGATTTTATGTTATATATTAGATTTATTTTACAATAAAAATAGTTTTACAATCTGACGTATTACATAAATCACGTTAATTGTGAATTTATTTTTAAAAAAAAAAATTTATAACTAAAACATTTATCTTATTTATTTGGTACCGATCACCAAATACCCATATGATAATAATATCATAGGATTTCTTTGACAAAACAAGCAAGTTATTGTTGTAATCTACGTGTAGAATACATTTTTCACAGTAGTGATCGACAAGATTTGATTTGCAAGAGAATTTAGTTTCTTATCGAGTCAAAACTAATATATTAACAAAGTTAATAATTTGTTGATCATAGAATTTCTTTGACAAGGTCAATTTGTAAAAAGATAATTTATCTTACAAAGTGAATTCTGTCATCCCCATGCATGAACATCAACTTATAAATATAATTTTTTATAAATAATATTTATTATATATAAAAATCATGATATCTTGGTGAATAATATGGAATAGGAAGATGTATACCACTAGATAGTGACAATTATTCCTCTCATTAATTATATTAGTTAGCAGAGAATTGTGTGTGTGTGTGTGTGAGAGAGAGAGAGAGAGAGAGCGTGTTCTATAGGATAGCATTAATCACTACCTTAATAATCTTATCTGAAACACCCCATGATCTATTCCTGTTTTTTGCATGCACATGCATTGTTGGGCGCATGCGGAGGCATAGAACCAATCCAGTGATCATGCACCTAAAAAATGGTCTCCAAAGGGACCCAAATGCTTTTAAGTTTTTTGTTTCTAACTTTTGTTTGTAATATGTTAATAAGGTACTTGTAGCATTTTGTTTGGCTCGTAGGTCTCATGGGTCGCTCTCATCATAAGGCAGCGCTCCTTTGTCGGATATGGATCCTCTCAATTTTGGAGGATCCTCATCAACAACTAATTATCAAAATTTGTAAAATTTTAGATGAGATTATTTGAATTCATCTGTAAATAGTAGTGTTTTGTAGGTCCCTTACTAAAAACATTATTTATGAACCTTAAGAAAGATGAAAGCAATTGGCTCGCCACCTTCTTCTTTGAGCTGCTTAACCCAACTGATCTTGTGCTACTTAAAAGGACAAACATTATTCAACTTAAATTAAAACAAGAGAATTTTCTCTTCGAGACAAACATGTTGTTTAATTTACAATGACAGATCATCAAGATGTTCTAGTATGTTTTCAAGGAGCGCTATCTTGTGAAGTTGATTTGTTAGATATTAATATATATAATTAAATAAAATTTTATTGGGGAAGTGGCTATGGAGATATGAGTCAAAAGAAGAGTCGCTTTGGAGGGAGGTCATTGATGGAAAGTAAGGAAGTGCTTGGGAGTTGGTGTTCTAATGAAGTTTGGGGGGTTTATGGTGTGAATATTTGGAAGTTCATTAGAAAGGGTTGTGATTGTTAGTCATGTTAGTTATGCTATTGGAGAGGGATCTAAGATCTGTTTCTAGTTAGACATTTGGTGTGGTGATTGAGCCCTCAATAGTGTGTTTCAGGCCATCTTTCAATTGGCTTCATATTGGTTTTTTGCTATATCTGATTTGCCCTATCGTTCTAATGGCTCAATTCAGTGGGATATTTGCTTAACTAGAGCCGTTTAGGATTAGGAAATTGAGGAAGCTTAAGCCTTCTTTAGCTTTTTATACTCTTTGAGGGTTGGTGGTCATGATGAGGATAGGATGTTGTGGAAGTCTGTAAAAAGTTCACTGTTTGTTCGTACTATAAGTTGTTGACTTTTCATAATAGTCTTTCGGTCTTTTCCTTGAAAGTGTATCTAGAGGTCTCACGTGCCCTCCAAAGCTACTTTTTTTCATTTGGACTGTCTCTCTTGAAAAGATTTTGACGTTGGATAATTTAAGGAAGTGGTGTATTATAGTTATGAATTGGTGTTTTATGCATCATCTACTCTTGCATTGTGAGGTGACAATGACTTTGTGGGGTGATATTTTTTTGCAGAATTGGCTTGGCTTGAGTGATGCTTTTGAGAGTGGTCGACCTTAATTCTTTCGTGTTGGAACGGGTTTCGTGGTTGTTCTCAAGTGGATGCAACTTGGAAGATAGTTTCATTGTATCTTATGGTGCATTTGGATAGAAAGGAATATTGAGATCAATTATTTTAATGATAAGGAGCGTACTTTGGAGCAATTTTAGAATTTCTTTATACACTCTTTGTTGTTTTGATTTTTTGCTTTAGTGATAGTTTCTGTTTATAATTTTCTGGAATTGCTTTTTATTTCCTAAAGTGAATTTAAGTATTTTCTGTTGTATAATTCCTATATACATGGACTTTGCCTATACTTTCATTTCTAATAAAACTCCTTCTTACTTGTATATATATATATATATATATAAATAAAGATATTGATAATTAAGTTCAACTTATAATTAATTAATTAATTGGTTTAGATCTTACAACCCTATGAACGATTTATCACATTAATTCATTACTAAATCATGTGTTATATCATGTGGTAAGTTTTGAGTATATAACTGAAGTGTTTGAAATGTAAGGAACTCGATCGTCAAGATGGAATTCCGACGTACAACCATGATTCAATATGTACCAATGTCATAAAACTGGTTAAATAATTAGCTGATTTTTAGAAGTTGTTCCTTTAGGAAAAGGTCGTATATATGTATCTTCCACTTAATTAATATGGAGTCATGGACCACCTACAAGTCTAAGCTCCATATTAAGTCTACAACCACAAGTTTTGTAGATCATTGAGCCGAAAATATTGAAATAGGATCATGATGTGATGTACGTGCATGAGATTAACAGCTCAATCCAAACGAGACTCAGAATAATTAAGGGCTAACATTCGATAGACATTATGAAACAACAGATCAGCAAATCTAGAGAGTTGCAGACTTAAATAAATATATAGGTAGGTAGACCATTGTTTCGAAACTCATTTGAAACAAAATTCGAACGGATGAATGTCGGTTAAGTTAAAAGTTGAATAAAATTTTGTTTAAATTGAATTGTTTATTATATTTTATTTAAAAATTTAAAAAAGTTGTAATGATTAAATAAGATGAGATGAGATGAATTAAGATCAACTCATTATCCAAACAAGGCCACTTGAGTTCTCCGACTCTGTGTTTGGTCTGTATCAATTTTAGAATTGAAGTTAGGACCACACTTAAAAAGGGGGCAAGGAAACTTGCCATGAGTAGGTACGTACCTTATGTTCCTTTAAATCTGGAACCTAACAAAGGTTCACATCAGTGGATCAAGATGAGCCAAATTTTGGGGTCCAAGAGTTCACCCAATACAAAGTTTGGACCATATCCGTGCAGAAAAAGGACATGATCACATAGGTTTTGAGGTGGCTCTTCCCTCTTCTATATTCTAAGGGCTGCGAGAAATTAAATTAAAGGAGTCCTTCATAATGGCTAGCTAGCTAGAGCTTAATTCATTTTAAAAAAATGTATTATTTTCACTGCATGTTGTGTGGTCCTTTTATGTTTGCCTGCTGGATGCTAACAATGTGACCTCAAAAAAGAGATATATTTATGGCTAAAATGTGAATGATGGTCTGAATAATGGGTTTTGTTTGAAGTTTACGAATAATAATGTTGTTTGCTGAAATTTAAGATCAAAATTGCTTGATGTAGGGTAGGCTTGTGGGGTGGCTGCATTTTGGCATTAATGGTGCAGCATGCATTAATGGTAGAAACTGAAGGAAATAAGTGTAGGGGAAATAAAGTATTGGTGGGTGAATCCTATATATCATAAGCACTAGTACTTGAAAGCCAGATAGGCAATCGGCGGCCAACATGAAGCTCATGTCCTTTTGGAGCTTTTGGTTAGGTGATTTTAAGACCAAGTACCGGAGGTTGGTTTCTGCAGAATTGGTTCAACTACCTGCCCGTGAATTAAGCTACCATTTCAACCAAAAACAAAAGCAAAGCAAAGCAAAGAAAAGAAATGAAAAGGGATCAAGATGATGAGAATTAGATGTTGAGTTGAGTGTAGCCATTAAGTAAAAGAAATCTTTTGCTGCTGCTTTAGGACTAAGCACACTATAGGTAAAGCAAGCAATTACTTTTGATATATGAAATTTTATAAGTATGATGATGATCATGGTATTTGATTTAAATGTGGTGTTTAGGCCAGACTTCTCTTCAATAAGTGAGCCTCAGCATGTGAAATATTTAATTAAATGGAACAGAGTGTAAATTCAGAATTTGAATTCAGATCTTCTGCTCTAAATTAATGTATGGGCAAAGTGAATTTTATTACTTAATATTATATCTTAACATTATAAAACTTCGATATTGAGCTTATGTTCCATTTGAGTGATCACGTGACATTAATTTTAGCAATTTTGATTGAAAAAGGTTAATATATATATATATATATTTATATATATTTGCTATTACTTTTAAGAGCTTTGCTACACATTATTCACACACACCACACTTTTTTTTTTTTAAGTTTTTTTTAATTATTTTTTGATTTTATTTTTCTTAAACTTATTGAATTCTTTAACTCATCATCTATATACCACATATTTAGTAAGAGAAAAAAATAAAAAAAAATATGGTGTGTGAAAATGATGAATAGAATTTTTCATATAAATTAGCTCTGTAGTGGCCCTAGCAACCACAAAAAGTGCAAAAATAAAAAATAAAAAATAAAAAAACCCCCTAAATCCTTGATTAGCATCATGCATGCCTAGCTCTTGAATGAATGATGTCAATTATATATATATAATCTAATGCAGCTAGCTGACCTTATTTAAGATTCCTCATTTATATCTTTAACGTTTCATATATATATATATATATGTATATATATATAGAGAGAGAGAGAGAGAGAGAGAGATGGTGGAGATAATCACGTTAATTCATTGGAATAAGCTGCTTTTTTGTCTAGTTCCTAAGCGACAATATTATGGTTTTGTGGTCCAACCCCTAATCTTTTTATACACTTCGTAAGCTCTAATCTTTGAGAAAGGCATATTGATTACTTAATCACGTGCCAATGCGTGCCTTTGCGGCGGTGTGGCACCTCTAGTTTGCAATGCTACTATATATAGGGGCTGCACAAGGAGGCAGCTTTCAGCCCAATTGGCATATGGGAATAATAAATTAAATTATTTTATTAATCACATCTTCGCTTGCCGTCCATTCTAATAGCTTGAAGTAGATATCGTTCGCATTGATTTTCAAATAAAATTTCACATTTTCCCCCTCAAGTTTTAGGTATGGGTGTTGTGGCTAAAATTTGGGCTAGGCCCATCAGATTCTTATAGGGACCCAGACCCAGTAGAGCCCAACAAATATTATTTCTGTTGGAAGTTCTAAAGACATACGAACAATTGCATTCCTGAAAGGCTGAAGCTGGTAGCCTTGTGCAGCACTACCTTAAGCTTAGAGTGAAGGAAAATAAAACAAGAAAATAATGTATCTTACCATCTATTGTACATTTTCGATGCAAACAAATAAAGCGCCGTAAATAATGCTTCTCCTTGATGGTCTATGGTGCTGCAAATTCTTATTATCGAGGGTTTTGTATCGCTGCAAATATGTATTAATCATCGGTAATATTGATGAGTTTATTTGACGATGACAATAACCGACGAAATAGATTGGTAATATTGTCGTATAAGTTCGCCGTAAAACCTTTTAGAATCGCTGCAAAAGTTTTTTATTTTCTAGCGAAAGGTTTCTCCAAATGTGTCGATTCCCTCGGATTTTCCCTAACAATTTCTAGGTAAACACTGCAAATATGTTTGATTATTTCCAGCATTCTCGAGATGCCACTGGAAATAATGTATATTACTGACGATTTTGTTCATCGTCAAGATACATAGCAGTTGGCTTCTAATTGTAGACTACACACGGACACGGATCTTTTGTAGCGCTACATCAATCTGTTGCACTGGTTGTAACTTCAGTTGAGCTAATTCTTTGAAACACTCATAGGACTGTTTGACTGACCGTAGTAGAACTTGTTGAGGTGACAAGTCCTCCCCATGTACAACTAACTACATTCCTCAACCATCAGCTAATGCTAATTCAAACTCCTTGCAATCAAGGCTCTCAACCATCCACTCTTTTCATTTTATGCTCATCAAAGGATTGACCCTTACACCGAGGACACATTCCTTGTTGAAAATGATATGTACTGTTAACTATAAACTTGCCATTTGTTGAGTCTCCAAATTAGTTTAATTGTCATCACATTGTGAATGCGTGTAATCGTTTTGAAAAAGAATGAGATTTATTATTAAAAAATTAAAATTTTTTATGTGAATTTTTTTTATTCATTTTTATCAAAATGGTTATGCGACGGTTGCGGTTACAAATATCTTTTCTCTTCTATTATATTGACACTCTTCGCATTCCAAAATTTGTCATATAAGACCCTATTTCAATAAACCAAATCACCCCGAGGAATGTACTTAGGCTTTAAAAATCATACAACAAGGGAATTTGATTCTCGTTTCACCCATTTATACCTGATTTCTCATCTGGAATGTCCATCAAAATTTAAGACATCATATTTTTACTGTTAATTAACTCAGATATCAATCAATAATTATTTGAAAATGTGAAATTGAAAATAAGTAAAATACTTTAACCACAAAAAGATTATATAAAAATATATTCAAAAATTGATATAATTTGATGTGATATGTCATATTATAAATTTACTTTTATTGTACAGTAGATTTAGTCCTGTTTAGATTCAAAAAAGTGTTTCATATTATCTCATTTCATTGTTATAATTTTTTTAAATTTTTATATTAAATAAAATAAAGAATTTAATTTTTTTAAATTTTAAAATAATAATAATAAAAAAAAATATTTTAATAATATTTTATTTAATTTTTAATTTTTACCTTAAAAGACTCTTACGAAGTCACGTCAAAGTCTTCGATTTATTTTGTGTAATAAAAGCTTTATGTCTGTTCTCGTAAAATAACCGCGATGTGGAACATTCGCCAAGGAGTATCCGCTCATCTCCTCCCCTCGCTCGCACCTCTTTTACGAAAACCAAAATCCCCGCATTCAATTCCTCGGATTCCTTCTTCAACACCTTCGCTTCCTGTCGCTCGCCAGAAATCTAGGGCACGAATCTTCGCCGCTTGGCCTCTGAAACCATGAACATTTTCAGGTTCGCCGGCGATATGATGCACTTGACCAGCATCCTGGTCCTGCTTCTCAAAATCTACGCAACCAAATCTTGCTCGGGTAAGTTAAATCTCCCCCTTACCTCTTACTCGTATTCATTTCTCTCTCCCCCGTTTGGTTCCTGTGAAAACACCAGGATGTGAAATAAACTAAATGGACACAATTTAACTTTTGTTCTTTTATTTGATAATTAACTTCTTTTTCATTTTTAGTACTGAATCCATCTTCATTAAGCGAAGCTTAAATCTTCTCAGTCCCGTAGGTTGATATAGTCTGTGATTGGGGATCTTATTGAACTATTTATCTTAATCTATTCAGCTTTCAGTGAACGAAGGGAGCATTAGTTCCCTCCCCTTCCCGTTTTGTTGCTCTAATAGTTAGCGTAAAAGGAAAATGAAAATTGAAGTACTACATTCTTGTAATTTAATTGTTTTCTCTAAAGAAATAGTGAGATTTCTTCCGATAGCTAGTTGATGAGTTTCAGTGAAGTGATATTTCATACGGCTGACTTGGGGAAAACTTTTAAGAATCGAAGATTTCTCTATGTTATTGCACCTTTTTTTTTGTCGGGAAAAGAATGGAGAAATAGTCTAGGTGTGATTACCGTTATGATTGATTCAAGTAACTTGGTGACGCTGGTATTAGTTGATAATTTGGTATATCATATCAGGGATTTCGCTCAAGACTCAGGAACTTTATGCGCTGGTGTTTCTGGCACGGTACTTGGACCTGTTCACGGACTTTATCTCTGTCTATAACGCCGTTATGAAGCTCGTCTTTATAGTGAGCTCTACGGCCATTGTGTGGTGCATGCAGAGGGATCGGGTGGTGAGGCGTTCATATGATAAACAGCTTGACACATTTCGCCATTACTTTCTCCTTGCTGCAAGCTTTGCTTTGGCGCTTCTTGTGAATGAGAAGTTTACATTTCAAGAGGTGGTTCATTGTCAACTTTAATTAGTCATCCTGAGATATTTTATACTTAGTGAGCTTGATAATGTCTGTGGTTTTTGAAGAGATAGGATAATGCCCATTCCAAATTCCTGCAATACATTTCTTCTAGCTTAATGAATATTTTACTTTTACACAGAATGGTCTGATTATAATGGATGGTCTAGGCTTTCTCTTGTAGTACTTCCCTTGGCAATGAGTATTGAGCTTTTGCGCTTTTAACAAGTACTTGTAAGAAAATAGAATGGATAGTACCTATCCAAATTTTGTTAATATTTGCTCTAACGTCTGTTGTGTTTCACAAGCCTTTAAATAGATGTTCTCCAGGCAGTAGAGAGTAGGAAGTATATTAATATTAGGTTAACTGTTGAAAGAATTTTGCACATGAGAGTTTTGAAGTATCACATTCATGAGTGGTATATGGTGTGGAGGTAATTTATTAAGAAAAGTGCTACAGTCACAATGAGATCCCACAAAATTTAATCCACAAATTGACATGCCTTTATATGTTTGATCTACTTTACAATCTGACAATCTAACGTATCACATCAAGCCGCATCAATGTGCATATTTATTTTTGTGGGATCTCTTTGTAGTTAAAGCATTTCTCATTATTAAAGTTTTTCTTTGCGTTCAAGTACAGTGGATCTCACTTTTGGCTTTGGGAGATGCCTTTGCTCTGAGAACTCTACTCCATGGAGATGGAGACAAATTCTTTATATGAGAGAGTTCTTTTTCTTTTATTTTCTTAGCATAAAGCTCTAACTTCTGGATTTAGGATTTTTTAAATGTGTTTACTGCTACTTTCCACCTGACCTGTTTCCTTGTGTTTAGTTAAATAACTAGACTTTGTAATTTGAAAATTGGGAGTTGTTACCAGCTCAATTGTTTTGCTACCATACGGGTCTGGGTTCATTGGCCATTTCAAAGTCAATCCTATTTTTATTTTTATCTTTAAGATTGCATTCAAGGTGGTGGTCAAGGGCCATAATCTGTCCTGTGTCATTTTGATGCTTTCATTTATAGGGTTTTCTATAGTTTCATACCTAATATTCAGCTTTGTCCTTAATATACTTTTTGAGACTGTAAGTTTGCTTGATTGTGATTCTGATATTTCATATTGCAGAATATGTTGAACTATTAATTTGCACAAAATCAATGTTGTATGGAATGCACTCTATAAATATGCCAGACATTTACTCAATAGTTGCACTTTGCCATTTTATTTTAAGTAATAAAAAAAATTGTGGAGGAGTGCTAGTTGCAATTCCATAATATGATGAAACTGGTGCCAGTTGTCGTTTTTCCATTTGTATTAGTTAATATGTTGAAATATTAACTTATTACAAAATCTTGTGGAAAACATCATACAAATAATTAAAAACTCAAACAAAAATCAATGATGTATGGAATGCAGTCTATAATTGCCAAACATTCACTCAATGTGACCGAAAATCACGAATAGTGGCACTTTTGCCTTTTTTTTATAAGTCATTAAAAATATTATGTAAGAGCACCAATTGCAAAAAATGGCAAAAGTAACATGATCTGTTACTAACATTGTTGTAACTTTTTACAGATCTTCTGGGCATTTTCAATATACTTGGAGGCAGTTGCAATTCTTCCCCAGTTAGTTTTGCTACAGCGAAGTGGAAATGTGGACAATTTAACGGGGCAATATGTTTTCTTTCTTGGGTATGTGTATTTCTTTACAAGTTTCCTCTCTGGAATTATCCATACTGTATGTTTATAAAAATTTTATTTAATTTTTCCGCCTATCATTTTGTGTTATTGAATTCATTTTTCATTTAAGATTTTGCTTCCCACTTGTGTTGTGTCATATAATATTTATACTGACTTATAAAAAAAATGTAATATTTATACTGTTTGTAAACTTACTCCAAATGAACATTGTGAGGATTTAGAACTGTGAAAATGAAAATATTTGGATGTAACAGGTTGCGGGATAAGATATAGAATTGCACTTTCGATGTTTCATTTGATATGTACATGCAAATATCATTTGATATGGTATTTTTGGTTGTATGTATTGACCTTACGGATTTGCACCTTAAATGCAACATGATGTGTCTGGCTTGTTCTGTGTAAATACTTTTATGTTGTTCCATAGTTTTCTGTAAACATCTGTCTTTACTGAAAGTAGGAAAGAGATAACTGTGAATGAATTTGCATGTAAATGTCTGTGTTTCTTTTATTTTTTGTTTTATGTGTGTGAGTCCATGTGTTTTCGTGGGTGTTATATTGGTGAACAAGACAATTGGTAAACAAGTTACGAGATCTGTATTTTTAAAAGTACGTGTATACTTAAAAAAAGAAGAAGTTACGAGATCTGTATTCTTCTTGAAAAGGATACACCCCTCATGTCCGTTACGGCAATCATACTGGTAATTCTGTAAACATTGAAAATATAAGTGGGTGTCTTGTGCCCCCCATCTAAAATGGTATAATGCAAAATGTATAGTTATTTTGGTTGATAAGAATTCTGAACCCCTTCAGAGAGGCACATCACTCTGTGTGCGTGTGCGCTTGTGTAATACATCACACACACATGCACACATAAACACAACCTTAATTTGTTTCGGGTCCTTACCTTTCCTTTAAACATTTTGATTTTCCTCCACGAATTGGGTGCCATAGATATCTTTGTGTACTCATGAATGATGAATCTAATCGTTATGATTTGGTGTCGCCTATACCCTTCATCTCACTCTCCCAACCCATTTCTACATGGCGTGAGGTAAGCGTCTTTTGGATACTCCAATCCTGAGGAAAACCTTTGGAGTGGAACTCTTGAAAGTTAGATACATACCCTAGTTTGTAAGATCAGAATAGCATGCAGCTTTGTGCAAGAGTATGACTTGTTATTACTGTTTTTGTTTCCCCTTGAAGCAATTAACAGTGCCTGCCTGCCACTTTTTTTTTTTGCAATTAACAGTCTTTGTGTCTGCATCATGGTTCATATAAGCAAGAAAAGCTATTGGTTACATGCATGTTAATTGAATTCATGGCAGGAGTACTGACAGTCCATATCTTCATTTTGCAGGGCATATCGTGCATTTTACATCCTTAACTGGATATACCGCTACTTCACAGAGACACACTTCAGTCGATGGATAGGTAAGCTATGCCTAAAATCAGGCAAACAAGAATTTGTCTTGGGTTCTGCTGCCTGTGAATATACTCAAAGATTCTGTCTAAATTTTGCAGCTTGCATCTCTGGTCTTGTTCAGACAGCTTTGTATGCAGACTTTTTTTACTATTACTATATTAGGTAATGAAATATGAAACATTCTTGATGAGGATCCATTCCCACACTTTCTTATTCGATGGATAACGGTTATAATTGTTTGTTTTGCAGCTGGAAAAACAATACAAAACTTAAATTGCCAGCTTGAGCCAAGAATGTATTTTTGAAATCTTGAAGCTACCAAATCATTCTTAGTTTTCACTCAGCGATCAGCACTGTTGGTAAAAAATGAGCCTTGGTATGATACTTGGACAGGAAGGAGGGATAAAGGTTTCTTATTATAATTAAGATGATAAACCCATGCCGACAGGTGAAAATTTTATTTGGTTTTAGGTTGAATACCCATGCAATTCGCAATTTTAGATTGGATTGAGCACTCCATGTTTTAGTCTGGTGATATAGTTTTGAAGTGTTTTTCCCACTGCTTTTCGACTTGAATATATTTATTGTAATAACACTATTGCAGAACTGGCAATTATGCTGTACATGGATGTTTGTTGCACATATGTTTTGACCAATTTACTCAATGTAATTGTATGTTTTTAGTTAGATACAGTTAATAAGTCGCTCTAGTGTTTTTACTTTTGTTATGTGCTTACAAATTTACAATTGTTCCTGGGGGTAGTTGAAGTAACTCCAAGGCAATTGTTTCTTTATGTTACATGGATTCTTTTTTATTTTTTTATCAACTTTGGAAATTAAACTTAAGAGATGTTTCGGTGCAGATCGGGGAGAACTTTCCACCCAAATTGTCAATTGGATTTGATGGAAAAATCTCTGTTAAATGCATCGTCCTCTGTTTTTTTGTTTTATTCTCTCCTCTTATTTACAAGACCCGGGAAAATAAAATATGAGAAAAACAAAAAAACATTGGAAACACGAAGTAACCCCAATAAACAAGAGACCGCGTTGGAAGTTTGTGGTACCCGTACATTCAAGACTTCAGATATTCATCCCATGCTCAGAGGTCCTAAGCTGTCTCATTACAAATGCTGGACTTAGAGCATTATCATTGGATTGGCTATGTTATTTTTCAAATTTTGACTAATATGTAGCTTTTTCACTTTTAGCTAATCATTCAAAACTTGAAGTCTACATTGGATTAGTCATTCTACTCTCTATAATAATAAAATATTATTATTTTTTATTAATTATATTTTATTAATTAATTTTTATTTTATTTTCATAATCTTCAATAATCTCCAACAATCATATTCATTTTTATTTTCACAATCCAACAATCTATAATATAATAATCTCATATGAATATAGATGATAAAATCTCATATGAATAAAAATATTATATTTATAATATAATAATCTCAAAAAGTACTTTTAGACTTTCTAATTCTTTTCATATTTAAAAAGAAGAATAGATTTACTGTAACTTATAGTTTGGATGAAAACAATTTAGCTAATTTAATGTGGAGCAAATATGGATGATATTGGCTAAATTTGAAGATGAAAAGGCATTTGACTAATCCAATGTCAATGCTCTTAGAAGTGCTCTTTCTGGAGTGCCAATTGCAAATGGAAGGATCCGAGTCACATTTATTGATCTTTGCTGATGATAGTTTACTCTTCATTAAAGTCAACTCACTTGATCAAGTTGACTTCAAGGAATTCTGGCAGTGTATGAGGAGGCATCTGGATAAAGATAGCCTCTGTTTGCTTCCACAAAACTCTTATTTTATCTCATCTCAATCATTACAACTTTTTTAAATTTCTATACAAAAATATAATAAATAATTCAACTTTTTCAAATCTCAAAATAAAAATAACATTAAAAAATATATTCTAACAATATTTTATTCAACTACTATTTAAAACATCTCATTTCATCTTATTTGATCTGTGTATTCAACCCTAAACTGAACCTTCCCGTCGGGTTTAAATATGCTAATAATATTTCAACCCACCCAAAAAAAAATATAAAATATAGATAGCGCGAGTAGCCCTCCATTTTTTACTTGGTGGATCATTATATGTAAAGCAAAAGAAAATGATAGTATGGTTTCTAAATATGCCTACTAAATATGTCTATTCATATATATTAGTTTTTTTAATTAATTAATTTATTATTAATGATTAAGAAAATGACTATATATTAGTGAATTTGTATTGTTTTATTTTTTCTTAATGATTAAAGATGTTTAAAAAATGTTTAAAAGAAAAAAAAAACCATTTGTGTTGGTGTGCATATTTGGGGTGGACATTTTAATATTTACTATAAAATTTAAAAAAAGTCTGAAATTTAGTTGCATGCTTGCCTTTGAGGGTTTCTATATATAATTAATCCAATTAAAATGTAGTAATGCAGCCAAATAATACACATCCTAAGACTAGGGAGTCCATGTGTCCGAGAGCTAGTTTTAGCCTTGAGTCTTGGTACAATTATGGGGGCATTCATGGAATGCGGCAAAGATTTTTGACGACCATATCTAATAAAAAAGAGCATATACAAATGCAAACAAGATGGTTATAGTTATGAATAAACCTTCATAGGTTATATAAATATATATATACATATATACATATATATATTTATATATTGGATTTGGAAACCACCAGTGAAACAATGAACATAAAAAAAAAAAAAAAAAATGAAAAGAGGATACGCCTCTCTTAAGGAGGAGATCACATCAAACTCCTTTGAACTGGCTTTCCCTCACAACAATTATAACAAGTTTCTTCCATTATAAAACTCCAATAATGTCTTAAACATACTAGACGGGATATTTAGAGCCTTGGGGAAATAAGCTCATGTGTTGGAGGACCTAAGTTTGAGACTTCAGGAGTCGAATCAGCTTTGCAAGCTCCAGAGATTGAATCTTTAACCACATGGTGAATAACATAAAGAATAGATAACATCTCTGATGAATCAGGAAAACCATCCTACTGATTTATTTGAGAGTTATTTAAGATAAATTCTAGAGTTTGTCGTTATCAACATCTTCACACTCCTATGAATAACACCTGAAGGTAACACATTGATTTCATTTAACTACATATATTGAGAACATTTCTCTCTAACTTAGGTATCGGAGTACCCCCAGGCACCTAGTGCCGCCATCTCTTTTGTTGCAATCATTCGTGCAGTTGGTGGTGTGAAACACGTCCTTAACACATACATAAGTGTTTTCTAGATCAGAATTAAGACAAGGGCTGCAAATTGGAAGAGCATTTTCAATTCGTCATCAAGGGACATAATTAGGTTATAATAATAATAAAGTTATACATTTAAAATCACATATTAAACCATAACATTCTAACTACGAGCTGGTGCAGAGGGCGTGAATTGATTCGTAAGATTATTTTAAAAGTTTGAATATCACAAATTAAACTTTGCCGTGTTAGTGATATGAGGATATGTACTCTACACCTAAAATTCACAAGGATGAAACTTTTAAAGTTTGATTATGTCTTCATGTCAGTAGGTCTATTGTTCCCTAACACCAATTAATTTTAGGTAGTAATTAAGTAGCCTAACGGCCAGATAAAGTCAATGCTCATCTTCTAGTATTCTTGACTTATATATATATACATATATACCATGTACACACTCAGGACGAGCAATCATTATGCGGATCATAAAGCACATGAATTCACATACGAGCTAAGACTGGAATTAAGTCCATGTTGTTGTAAAATAAAGCGAACAAGCTTGATAGAGGGATGACCAGGTCGAGAATGCCATTTTGGAATCAAGGAGATGGTGCTGGTTAGTGCAAAGGGATGGATAGATGATGGTGAGAAGAAGTAGAGACTGTTATTTGTGATCCCATGGAGTAGAGGCTTCCTCGACTCGCAATCCTTAACACAAAATTAATCAGAGAAAAATTCAAAAAAGATGCTGTTATCAATGCAAAATTGCCAGACAGAGATAAGGTTTTTCTGGAAAGAAGGAACACAAAGCAGTTTATTGAGAAGAAATGTAGAGGTGGGAGAGGAGAGGGAGGCTGAACCAAAATGGGAGATGGGAATAGTAGTTCCATCACCAGCATGTAGTTGATCCTCTCCATGGTATTCGACAGCTTGGAAATTCAACTTGGCCAGATCATTTGAATTATGATTAGTGGCAGCGGTGTCTGGGTACCAGCGTGCATCTAAGGGATAATTGGAGAAGTTTGCAGTTGCAGGTGGTGCAACAGTATATGCTTGATTAAAATGATAGAGGCAGGTATGGGCCGAGTGACCTCGGCGATTGCAAACCTGACAAATCAAAGGGCTAGTATTAGATGAAGAACTAGGTCCGTGATTACATGAGACACCACCACGACCATTATTAGGAGTGTATTGGCCTCCACCACCACATCCACGATAAGGATTACGACCACGAAATAGGCCTTGACCACATTGAGCAGAGGTGGATTTAGCTGTGAAACTAGTAGAAACATCAGCAGGGAAGAGACTCGTTTCAAAGAGATGAAGCAGTCTAGCTCCATGAGCTAGCAAGTGGCCAAGTAATTCTTTAGAAGCAATAAGGTCAAGACGTGTTGCAACAGATGAGACAAGAGCATCATAGTCAGGTCCCAATCCAGCAAGCAAATAAGGAACAAACTCAGCAGGTGTAAGAGGTTGCCCAGCTGCTGCCAAGGTGTCTGCTAAAGTTTTGGCATGGCAAAAATAGATTGAAATGGAATCAGCTCATTTCTTTAACGAAGCAAGCTGGAGCTGAGTTTGAATTAATTGTGCTTGGGAAATAGAGGCATAGGTGAATTCAAGAGAATTCCATACGGCACGAGCAGAGGTGTAACCGACAACTTGGGCAATCAACAGTTCCGAGAGAGAGGAAATTATTGTAGACATTACAAGTTGGTCTTGTTGGATCCAGAGATCATATTCTAGATTTGGAGAAGAATAATCAAGAAGAGGTTTAGGTGTTGGGCAAGAGCCATTTACATATTTGTAGAGTCGTTGGCCATGTAGATAGGGAACAAGCTGGACCTTCCATAGGAGATAGTTCTCGGGTGTGAGTTTTACAGAGATGGTGTGGGAAAGATTTGTGATGGGTAGGGTGGGAGAAGAATGAGTTGGAGAAGAAGCCATGGACGCTAGTCCTGTATGGGCTCTATTACCATGTTATAGAGAATGTTTCTATATTCTCATTGATTCCATATGTATTACATAAAGGCCTTTTATAGTGAGATGCTAAAATGAATTTACAAAGAATATTATTCTATGGACTAATGGCTTCTGGTTTGTTACAAATGCAGAGGTGCAGCTCATGCATGTAGTAGCTGGCAGCTTCTAGAAGAATAATTTGTTACGGGACTGTGCTTGGTTCACTTGGCTATTAGGACTGTGATGGTGCAACTATTCTAGAAGGAATATTTTCCTTAACACGTCAGAATAAAAAGAAATTTTGAACCTTAATAGTTAGAGAGGCCTGAATATGCATCGTTTGGATAGTGAGTTGAATGATTTGTGAATAATAGTGAAATATTTGGATTGAAATGAGATAAGTTAGAAATGGTTTGAATTAAAATGTTTTATGGGGTTTGAGGAAATGAAAGAGAAAAAGTTGAATAAAAATATTATAAATTAAAAATCTTGTTAAAATATAATTTTTAATATAATTGTTGTTGTTTTTTTTTTTTCGTATTTGAAAAAGCTATTTTTTTTGTGTGTTTTGTTTAGAAGTTTGGAAAAGTTGTAATAATTAGGTAATGATTATATGAAAAAATTGAAGATTTGAAATTGAAAAATGTTTGTGTTTATGGTGTTTGGATATTGAGACAAAATGAGATTAGATGAGAACCAAATTAAAAGGAAAAAAGGGCGAGTGTTGCAATGGGTTTTTTGAGAACTACATAAAACTGGATATGTCAAAGGCATATGATAAGATGGAATGACCTTATTTAAAAGCTGTTATGTTGAGATTGGGTTTCAGCAATAAATGGGTTGATAAAATTATGGCTTGTGTTTCTACTGTTAAGGATTCAATTTTAGTGAATGGTTAAAGCAATAACTTGATATACCCTTCTAGAGGTTTGAGGCAAGGGGATCCACTCTCCCCTTACTTTTTTTTGTTGTGTGAAGGTCTATCCTCCATGTTACATAGAGTTGAGGCAAAAGGGGTCCTAAAAGGGGTGGAGGTTAGTAAGGGGGTATTAGTATAAATCACTTGCTCTTTGTAGATGATTGTTTGATCTTTTGTAAGGCTGAGATCGATCAATGGAGAGCTTTGGAAGATCTTTTGCATAGCTATGAAATGGCTTCTAGTTAGAAGTTGAATCTAGAAAAAACTTCCTTGTTCTTTAGTTAAAACACAAAAAGGGAGGTGAAGGAGAGACTAGCTCAGGTTATTGGGGCACGAATTTGTGGTGATGCAGAAAAATATCTAGGGTTACCCTCGTTGGTGGGTAGGTCCAGATATCAAGCTTTTAGTAGCATCAAAGAGAGAGTGAAGAAAAGAATCAGAAATTGGCACAATAATTTTCTTTCTCAAGCCAGTTATAAGGAAGTCCAAATAAAATCGATTTTGCAAGCTCTGCCTACATATTCAATGAGTGTTTTCAAGTTGCCTCTTAAGCTGTGTATTGAGATTTCTCAACTGTTAGCTAGATTTTGGTGGGGTTACTTGACAAATTAGAACAAGATTCAATGGAAACAGTGGATTAGAGTCAGTTTACCCAAGGATAATGTTGGTATGGGGTTTCGAGTTATGGTTAGCTTTAACCAGGCTTTATTAGCAAAACAATATTGGAGGCTTTTGACCAAGCCTTCTTCTTTGGTTGCTAGAATAATGAAATATAAATATTATAAATCTGGGGATATTCAACCACCGTGGACAACCACTATACATGGCTAACCGCCACTGTACACGGCCTTAGCCACCACCTACGGACTCCCCACCATGTCAGCCATCCTCGTATAGCCCAGATCTACCAACTAGAATCTAAGATAGTCCTGTTGTAAGGTCACGGTAGTGATCGATACACCCTAAGCTAGTGATTTTTGACGCCACTAGCCATGTCGGACAGCAAACAACGCATTGGTTATCCCAACGATGGTATAACTCTTTTTCCCTTATCCTCGTTATTATGTTATTTGGTTAGTTAGGTTGTGGACTATGCTGTTAGTATTTGTGGAGTTCACTGTATAGTGTAGTGATGTGATGTGCTGTGTACGTGAAGTATTGGGTGTAGTTGGGAAGTGTGTTATGTTGTTGTGGATTGTGCTAGAAAGTGTGGCTGTGAGGTATGTGACGTAGTGGTGGTGTAGCGTGGTGTAATGTAAAGAGAGTCGTGTACTCTCGTGGCATAGCATGGAATGAAAAGAGTATACGTGGAGTGTACTTTGTGTGGCGTTGCGTAATGTGGAGGGAGTACACGTGGAGTATACTCCATGTGGTGGAGTGATGCACCATGTGGCATGCGTCGTAGTAGTACTGATGTAGTGTGATGTAAAAGGAGAACATGTGGCGTGTACTCCATATGGCGAGGCACCATATGGCTTGTATGCCGTAGTGGTGATGTGGCATAGTGTAGTATGAAGGGAGTATATGTGGAGTGTTCTCCATGGGGTGAAGTGATACATTGTGTGGCGTGTCACGAAGATAAGGATGGTTGCGTAGTTGAGAAGTGTGGAACTTGATGTGGGGTGTCGGGAACTGTGGAACAGTGTCCCAGAGTAGCTATGATGTGACTGGTAGTCCCAGTGACGAGTGTCACTGTGTAGGAGTGTTATGGCTGCTGTACGTGTGAAGTGACAGAATAGTGTAAGAGTGGCATGGTGGAAGCACGACAGGGGAATGTCACGAAGTGACATGGTTAAACAAGAAGTCGTGCTTGTGATGAGTGAGGAGTTAGTGTAAGAGCGATGTAGTGGAAACGTGATGAGATGTCATGATGTGACAGGAGTACACAAGGAACCATACTCATGATGTGTTAGGAGTTGGCGTAGAAGTGACGTAGTGGGATGCCAGATGACGTGACAAGGTCACGGTATAGCTTGGGAGTAGTCTCCAGTTATATGACGTGACGTAAGGTGTTGTTATGAATGGAGTCTGGTCATGTTAAGTGTTGGGATCAACTATTAAGAGGGATGGGTAGCATGAAGAGTCATGCTAACTAAGTTAAGAGAATGTTGGTATCAGAGTATGGGCTTGTTTACACAAGCAAGTGATCAAGGTGTTATATGTTGATCTTAAGTGATAAGGAGGTAGGGTACATGTGTATCTGGTGAGACATGCGTGCCGGACAGATTTACTATATGTAATGGGTAATCTGTCCCAAGTATGGGTACATGATGTTTGAGCCTTAGAGCTGGCTTAGAGTAGTGTGATATGCATGGATGAGAATGATGATTGAGGAAGCATATGCTCGAATACAGAAAGTGACGTATGTATTGTCTAGGTTGGGATGCATGACTTAGTCAGTCTAAGTCATGCATCAGGATGAGGTCAATAAGAAGAATAAGATGAAGGTCTTAGTGTCTTAACCTTAAGGTAAATCATGGGGTTCACTCTAGTTGGAAATCACTTGAAGTAGAACGTCGAGTTTGGAAGAGGTAGTGCCCATAAGTGGATCTCCAAATGTTTTAACATAATAAAGGACATGTAAGAGACCAGGGATGAAATGAGTGTTTCAACTAAAGTGTAGTTCTATTCTAAGTTTAGTTGCTTATGCACTAGATAGAGAATGATGCTAAGGTTATGTGTATGTATGTAAGTTGTCATCTGACAGGCACATGAATGGACTGGATGATATGAAAATAACATGGAGTTCAAGTAAGTGTTATGTTCATACTCTTCTAGAGTTTTCTAAAAGATATGAAAATGGAAAAGAAATGCTTTATGAAATGAAAGGAAATGATGTTTTATGAAAAGCATGCTAAGTGTTTAAAGGTATATGTATGTATGGCCCTTCTTGGCAGCCCATTTTTATGCAACCAAAGTATTAATTGTATGCATGCTAATGGATGA
This sequence comes from Cyclocarya paliurus, assembly GCA_029856935.1. Lineage (NCBI taxonomy): Eukaryota > Viridiplantae > Streptophyta > Magnoliopsida > Fagales > Juglandaceae > Cyclocarya > Cyclocarya paliurus. The sequence continues at coordinate 14,209,332 of CM056955.1, forward strand.
CTATATGCTATATGTATTGTATGTATTTTCATGAAATGAGATGTGAGGCTTATGCCTTATGCTTTAAGTGATGCTTTAAATGATGCAAAGAAAGTGTTTTAAAATGTCCCTATGAACTGATGCTTTATGGATGCCATGAAAGATGATATTTAAGCTCATGCTTTTAAACGACCTTTTATCATGAATGAACTGTTAACTGAAAGAATTGAAAAGAAAATACTAAAATGAATGAAAGAAAGAAAGGACTGAATGAAAGGAAAGGATTGAAAGAAAATAAATGTTTTAATGTATGAAAATACGTAACGACCATGATTGAATGAAAGAGTACCAACGGAATGGACAGATTGCAATGCCAGGTAAGTAGTATTGGTAGTACACCTAATGCTGCCCCTTGACTGAAAGGGATTCCCAACCTGTGGCCATAGGTGGAATCCAAGTCCAAAGGAAGACCACTAACCCTAACACGGGGCGTAACAGTGTGTATTGGCCAAAGCTGTAACCGTTTGAATGGAAAAATACGATACAAGAGAGTGCTGATGTGGCATAGGGATTTTTTTTTCTCTACGGTTTGGAGGTGCTTAGGGTTTCTATGGCTTTAGTCGCTAGCCTTAAGCCTTCCTTGGCAGGGCTGGAGGCTGGTGCTTCATTGGAACAAGGGTGGACAAAGGACGTAGTGCAATGTAATGGACCTGTGCTTGCTGTGGGTGTAGCATTTGTGGACGTGGTGGCTGTGAATCCGCAGTTGCTGTTGGAGGTGTTGTACCTCCACAGGAACCTCGATTTCAGGATGGTAATATGTTTTTCATGTTTTCGAAAACTGAGATTCAACAATCTGTAGAGCCTTTTGGTTCTCAATGGTACTTAAATTTATTCATCGATGGCCTCCGCTCCATCATATTTGTGCATTTATTAAAAATTGTTGGGGGTTGAAATCATTGCCGGTGGTTGGGCAATTGCGCAATCCTCGAAATGTGTTGGTATAGATGGCAAAGGAGGAGGATTTTATTTCTGTGATGGCACGAGGAAATTTCGAGATTCATGGAAGTCCTTTTCAAGATTTTCATTAGACCCTGAATTTTGTCGAAGATGAGGATTCCCTGTGGGTTCTAGTTTGGATTACGTTGCCGGGTTTGCCGCCTAATTATTTCCAGGAATCGATGCTGAGAAGTATAGGGAATGGTATTGGTCGCTATTTAAAAAGGGATAATGCCACAACGTGTGTGACTCGTCTGGAGGCTGCGCGGATTTGTGTAGAAGTTGATGTTTCATAGCCGCTACAGAAATCTTTTTGGTTGGGTCCTCTAGGGCTTGCTACAAGCCACTTCAGGAGGTCTATTTTGAAGCAACCCCATCATATTGTGTTGGTTGTAGAAAATAAGGGCATGTAAAGGCTTGGTGCTCTATACGTGAACGTCTAGCGGAAGGTAACGTTGCTAATGGGGCTGTGCTGGAGGCTGGAAAGAAAAAGGCTATGAGCAATGTGTGGAAGGCGATGGATAATCATAAAGAAGAAGAAATCAGTAAGGCGTAAGAGAAAGTGATGGGAGAGTCTTCAAAGACCTGATGAGAGGCTATTCTTGAATCCATTTGTTTGAGAAAAGCAGGGTCCAGCGATAAGGGGTCTGATGTCTGGTTTGTTACGATGGATGGAATTATTTTTTATGCATGTTTGGAGGAATCTAGAGAGGAATCGCCCAAGGTGTTGATTTCGGAAAAAGGTATGGCCTAGGATTCCATTGGGACTATACGCGAAGAGCAAGTGCAAGCTCTTGTTTCGTTGGAGGCAACATCGATTTCTCAACAGAAAAAATGGTTTGAATTAATAGAGGCAGAGGGTGAGGGAAACAGCCAAGAATTTCTGCAGACCTCAGCTCCAAGAAGTAGTTTATGCTTAGTGGATGAGGCTTTAGAATTTGAGTTAGGAGGGTTGGAAGAGAAGGATCTCTTTGATGGGGGCGACATGAATCACATGGGTTTTCTTTCCAAGGCTGGCTTTGAGGGTGAATTTGATGAGGAGTTGAATGAGTTACCTGCAAAATCATTTGATTCTAATCCAGATATGCATGTCCCGTTGAAAAAAGTGAAAGGGATTCGAAAAGAAAAATCGATCGTGGTTTCGGAGCGCCATACTCGTTCCAAAAAATTTCTTTAATTTTTTGATGCAGATTCTTACCTGGAATATTAGGGGCATTCTTTCGTCGAAGAGTAGATTTCGAAGTATTTTGAATAAAAGTTGCCCTTCCATGGTGGCCATTTTAGAACCATGTTTGAATTCGAATAAGTGTAGTAGATGGGCACGCCATATGAAGTTCCCTTTTTGTTTTAATAATGTAGAGGTAGGCAAAAAGATTTGGATTTTTTGGGATGTTGGTCTTGAGTTCAAATTGCTTTCTTTTTCCGATCAGGCAATAAGTGGCTGGTTTGTTCATGGTAGTTGTTGAGTGCTAGTAACTTTTGTCTATGCTAGCTGCTTTCGGGCTAAAATAATGGAATTGTGGGAGCATTTAAAGTCCCAAAATTTGTGTGGGCTTTCGTGGTTCATTGGTGGGGATATTAATATTATTTGGGAGGATAATGAAAAGAGGGGTGGTCTCTTACAGGCTCCGCAGGTGAAGAGGGAGTTTAACGATTGTATCCATGAATGTGCGTTAGTGGATCTACCTTGTGTCGGTAATCGGTTATCATGGTGCAATGGAAGGAGTGGGGTAGGAGGATTTGGGCTCGATTGGACCGAATTTTGGTGAACTTGCATTTCTTGAATTATTTTGGGGATGTTACGGTATCGTATCTGCCTAGAAATTCTTCAGATCATGCGCCGATGTTGGTGCAACTCATTAGGGAAAGGGTGGCTGGATTTTGGCCTTTCAAGTTCCTCCATATGTGGGGGTCTCATGATGGTTTTCTTCCCTCAGTACAGTCAGTTTGGAATGAGGAGGTAGCAAGGTGTGCCATGGTTCGTATTAGCAGGAAATTGAAAAGGCTTCGGCGTGGGCTATGTGTGTGGAACAAAGATGAATTCAGTCGAGTGGAGATGGAACTTAAAAAGGTAGAGGATCATATCACTATACTGGAAGTAGAGTTGGCCAATTCCTATTCAACTCAGACCGAGCAAGAGTGGCTGAGTTGCAATTAAGCGCACTTGCAGTGGGTGAATAAAGAGGAGATGTTGGCTTGCCAAAAGTCCCATATTAAATGGTTAGCGGAGGGAGATGCTAACACTGGTTTTTTTCATGCATACATGCGGTTAAAGAAATAGGGAAAGAGGATTGATAGAATGTGGTTGGAGGATGGCCGATTGTTAGCGACAGAGGAGATGGTTCATGAAGCTGCAGTGGAATTCTTTAGCACTTACTTTTGGCGTCACTAACGGAGACGAATATGGTGGAGCTGGATTTGATTTAGCCGATGGTATCCTTGGAGGAGAATGAGGCCCTATGTGCCGCACCTACTATGGATGAAGTCAAGAAGTCTCTAAGGTCTATTTCGGCAAGTTTCTTCATGATGGCTTGGGACATTGTAAAAGAGGATTTGGTGGAAATGGCTAATGATTTTTTTGAAGGGCAGCCAATAACTACTTTCTTTGGGGCTACAAATTTGGTATTCATCCCGAAGGTTGATGAACCTTTGGGCTTTGGGAAATTTCGTCTGATAAGTCTTTGTTCAGTTGGTTATAAAATTATGTCAAAGATCATGGTCTTTCGATTGGTGTCGATTCTAAATAAAATCATCTCTCCTAAGCAAGCGGCATTCATACCAGGTATAAGCATTTTTGAAAATATTTCTTTGGCTCAAGAATTGTTGCAAGGTATTAATAGGAAGGTGAGAGGGGGGGGGGGGGGGAATATACTTTTAATGATTGATATGGCCAAAGCGTATGATAGAGTTAATTGGAGCTTTCTTTTAGATATTATTTGAAGGTTGGGTTTTTCTGAAAAGTGGGGAACTATTATATTTAATGCTGTCTCTTCTCCTTTTTATTCGATGATGTTAAATGGTTGTTCCAAAGGTTTTTTCAACCCGTCGCGTGGTCTAATTCAAGGTGACCCACTTTCTCCGTATTTATTTATTTTATCGGAAGAGATTCTCTCGCGGATGCTTCACAAAGAATTTAGTGTGGGTTGTATTAAGCCGTTTCATCCTAGAGGAGGTACGTTGATTTCTCATTTGTTGTATGCGGATGATATTCTGATTTTTGCTAATGGGGGCAAGTCATATATTCGGAATCTGATTGGCGAATTGCATAGATATGAATTGATGTTTGGCTAGTTAATGAATCCATGCAAGTCCTCTATGTTTTTTTCATCCTCTATTTTGGCTAGACGGAAACATGATTTGAGGGTTATTTCGGGGTTTGAGGAAGGGAGTTGGTCGTGTACGTATTTGGGTGTGCCTTTATTTGTGGGGAGATTGACTGTTCGAGTGTTTGATTCATTATTGTTAAAAATTCAAAAAATGTTGGTGGGATGGAAGAGTAAATTTCTTTCCTTTGGAGGAAAAATTATTCTTCTCAAACACGTGTTGAATAGTATGCCTATGCATATTCTTTCGGTGTTGAATTTGCCAAAATGTGTGATATAGAGGATAAAGAGGGTTTTCTCAAATTTTCAATGGGGTTCCACTTTGCATAGTAAAAAGAGAAAGTGGATAGCATGGAGTAAAATTTGTGTATCAGTGGAAGAGGGAGGACTGGGCATTCGGGTGTTGCTTGAAGTTCAATCTTCATTACGTATGAAGTTTGCGTGGAAGTTGATTAATGAGAAGTCAATGTGGTTGAATTTTTTCATTGCCAAATACGTTGGTAATTCTCATCTATATTTAGTGATGAATCTGAATAAAGGGTCTCGTTTCTAGAAGGGGATAATGGAACACACGCCTAAGGTGTTGAGAAATTCTCGGTGGATCATACGGGAAGGCCATGTAAATTTTTGGATGGACTATTGGGTAGGGGAGGGACCGCTAATCAATTATATTCCTGTTGTTGGTGATTTAAATTTGCAGGGATGCACGTTATGACGTGCGCGGGACCAAATATCCATTTGTTGCGTGAATGTGTTTTGGAAGAATTTGTTTCTCTGATCGGTGAGGCTGGAATAAAGATAAGACCGGGGGTCGACAGGTGTGTGTTGAAGCCTTCTATTAGTGGAGATTTCACGACTAAGTTTGCTTGGTCCTTGATTCGCCAGCATGGTGAGATATGCCCTTGGAAGAAATGGTTATGGAAAAATTGGCTTCCAAAGAAGTGATCTTTCTTTGTTTGGCGAGCTAAGAGGAAGGAAATTCTGGTTGATAATATTATTCAACAGTTAGGCATTCCTATTGTTTCTAAATGTAAGTGTTGTATTCAACCACAAATGGAGTCTTTGAATCACATATTATGTGGGGGTCTCGGCGTTCAAAAAATCTAGAAGTTTTTTGAGGAAGCTTGCCGTATGAGAGTTCTACAGGTTGGGATTTGGGAAGGGATGATGACTTATTGGTGGCAGCGTGCGTCCATGTCCTCACAGGTTGGTTGGCTTTGGGGGGTGCTTCCGATTGCAATATCATTGGCGATATGGAAGGCCCATTGTGAGGCAAGAATGGAAGGTATGCATTTTAATCCTAATGCTATTATTCGATTTGTTAAATTGGCTATTTGAGACTTGACAGGGAAGTTGAAAGAATTTCAGGTTATAAACTTACATGACTGGGCGGTGAGGCTTCAGTATGTCCAATTGTTCCTGTGGCATCTAAGCCTATAAAATTTATTGCTTGGCATCCTCCAGAGAGAGGAAGAGTAAAATTGAATGTTGATGCTGGTTCTTACGGTAATCCAGGAGATTCCAGTTGGGGTGGTATCATTCGTAACTTTCAAGGTGAAGTGGTGGTAGCTTTTGCAAATTCATATGGGCATGCCATTAACACCATTGCTGAATGTAAAGCTCTTGTTGATGGGCTTCGGTTATGTAAGCAATTGGGCTTGAGAGATATTCTGGTTGAGTCGGATTCTATGGTCATTGTGAGTTGGTTGGCGTCGGGAGTGTGTAGGTATTGGTTTCTTTGGGATTTTTGAGAGGAAATTGTAGGCATTGCTGGAGAATTAAATGTGCGCTTTGGCATATTTATAGAGAGGCTAATATGACATCAGATATTTTAGCTAAGAAGGGAGCACATGGGGTTCATTTGCAATTTGGAGGCAGTCCTTCCTTAGAAGGTCCTATCCGGGGTATTGTTCGGTTGGACAAATTTGACATTCCGTATCTTCGAAGAGGATGATGTATTGGTTTGGCTATTTTGTTGTTGGTTTGTTTGGGGGTTCTTTTTGTTGTTTTCACAGATTTGTTTTTGGTATTCCTCCGCTGTAAGTGAGGGTGTTTCTTAATAAATTATGGCAAGAGGTCACTCTCGTACATGTGACCTCTCTTTAAAAAAAAAGCGTATCGGCCAAAGGAAAGTTATAAGAAAATGTATGTATGCTCGAATTCTTTAAGAAATGAAGGCACTGACGGGAGAAATGTTTTATGAAAAGAAAACTGTTTTTTAAAAAAACCCCGCCTAGTGATGTTTTTGAAAATGAATGTATGGCTTATGTACGTAAAGTGAGTATAGAGTGATGAATGCATGACTAAAAACCTTTGTTAGTATATTTTAACTGTATGAAGTAATGCTTACTGAATATTTGACTCATTTTTGTTTTTATGTATGCCCCTCCCCCCACAGGAACTAAATGAGCAGAACACGTTAGTACAGACATGGCCCAAGGGGAAGAGCATGAAAGTCTAGGCATGATAGTTTTAGTTGTATGAGAGGTCTTTTTATTTTAAGATTGATGTTTTCTGTAGTAAATCTCTTTTATTCTCAAACATATTTTATTTTATAACATAGAGTCTTGCACCCTAGGTATGGAAGTAAAAGTTTTAAAAGGATCAATAACTCCTGTCTCCTTCTCTCTAAAAACTATTTTCTAAAAAGTCCCACCACAAGGATGGGGCGTTACAGAGGGTCTTCCACATGGGCCATACCTCTGGATTCAAATGATATGAACAGCCGAATCATACTTGTGATGTCTCCAAACTCCGCTTGGGATTTGACAGAACTTGAAGTATCAAGATATGCAACACAAGATCACATACCCCACTCATGATAGTTAAAGATGCAGTGCATCTAGCATGCATCTAATAGTATGTTGTATTCATAATAGATAGTTTTTTAGTAATACACAATGTACTAGAATACTATATTCCAAAACATAATCATGGTATCATAATATTCACATCTCCAAAAGTTATAACATGGTTCCAACCAGTTTGTAGTAGAACAAGCATAATACTAAAAGTGTAACTCCTTAGTTACAAATATACATGATTCTAATCTAACTGCCAAACTACTCGCGCATCTTCACTATCAACTCGGAAAGATGTCCTATAAACAAGAGTATCAACTCTCTCATCCTCCCAAGGCTCCTGCTCGGCCTATTCGACATGCTCCAAGCAATCGTGTACTTTTGTTATACTTCCTGACATATCGTCTACCATTCCGGGGGGAATAGTAGTTGAGACTACCAGAATTAGATTTATAAAATCTCGGCACAATAGGCTCATAAGCTACCAACAATATGAATAAGCATGCATGACAGTAATATGATATGGACTTGAACATGTGTAACATGACCTGAAAATGACATGGCATGAACTTGACTTGAAATAACATGACTTGATGTGGAAGTAATGTGACGCCTCCAGATTCCGCTTGGGATTGGACGGACATTTGAAGCGTCAGGACATGCAACACAAGGTTACCTGCCCCCGTTCATGACAGATAAGATGCAATGTTCCTAACATGCATCTAACATTGTGCAATATTTGCAGCGGATAATTTTTTTTTTGAGCAATACTATGCACCAAACTTATAATATCCCAAGTAATTAAAACGTAATCCATTCATACTTAACAAAATAAAAATCCATGATTACAGTACGGGTCTCAAAAGACTGTAATCTCAAAATATGGGAGACCAAACTCCATATTTACATTACCAAAATACATTATTGGGCCAGTTTGTTGAGTAACTCGTGTAACTCGACAACGATGCCAGAATACTATCCAAAGACCTAATTATGGACGCTGTATGCTCCGCATCGAGTCTGTGGCATCTAGTCAACCTTCTCCAGTCTACCAGTGTCTGCTCCCTGCTCTGATCCTGACACATTGCCTACCATTCGGGGGGAAAGGTAGTTGGGACTACCACGGTGAGATTTGATTACAAATCTCAACAAGTTAATAGGAAACTTCCACACAGGTTAATGATGCATGCATGGCAGTAAAAGCATGAATGCCTAATCAAAGTCATAAATAAGCATAACATAACTTGACATAACATGACATGAAATAATAAGCATAACGTGACTTGACATAACATGGCATGAGCTGATATCACTTGAACTGAAACTGAGACTTAGCTTGACATGACATGACATGTATGTGAACTTAAAACATAATATGGACTAGCAACATAGCATGAACGTGAACATGTATAATTCGAATATGAACTTGAACATAACATGAATCTAAGCATAACATAACATAAACGTGAACTTGAAACATAACGTGAATGTGTACGTGAACTTGAACATAATATGGACATGAACATAACCTGACACGAACGTGAACATAACCTGACACGAACGTAAACTTGAAACAAAGCATGAACGTGAACATACATAACATGAACGTGAACTTGAACCTGAACATAACATGACATAAACGTGAACTTGAAAGATAACATGAACTTGAATTTGAATTCTTTACTTAACATGAATATGGACTTGAATGCTTTTACTTAACATGAACATGGACTTGAATGCTGACAATCAAAATGATTCCGCCAGTCATTTCATCAGGAATAGTGAACAATCAGAATGATTCCGCCCAACATATTCCGTCAGAAATACTCAAACAATCAGAATGATTCCATCATGAGTATTTTAAATGAGAAACCCTAACAATCAGAATGATTACGCCAGGAGTATCTACATAATTGAACTTGCACTTAATTCTTTGCTTGACATGAACATGAACTTGAATGCTGACAATCAAAATAATTCCGCTAGTCAATTCGTCAGGAATAGTGAACAATCAGAATGATTACACCCAACATATTCCATCAGAGATACTCAGATAAGCAGAATGATTCCATCATTAGTATTTTAAATGAGATACCCTAACAATCAGAATTATTACGCCAGGAGTATCTGCATAATTGAACTTGCACTTAATTCTTTACTTAACATGAACATGGACTTGAATGCTGACAATCAAAATGATTCTGTCAGTCGTTTCGTCAGGAATAGTGAACAATCAGAATGATTACGCCTAACATATTCCATCAAAGATACTTAGACAATTAGAATGATTCCATCAAGAGTATCCTAGACATAACTGACTTGAACGTAACTCAAAAGATATGACTTACTTGAGATAGAAACATTTCGTAATATGACATAACATGTAGTAGACAACCTACTTAACATGACCTACTTTCAACAGTGAGTACAACATGACATGACATACATGTATCAGATGGCGTACTTAACTTAACATGACATACTTACAATGTATAGCAATACGTAACAGAATATCATGTGTAACAGATAAGTATTTCATGACAGAATAATTCGTGTAATAGATAAACATGTGATGACATGGCATGTCATGGCATATATAACAACATACGAACATAATTGTAGTTCTCTTACCCATCACACATACATAGTAAACTGATAGTAAGTTAAGAACTAACTTACCTCGATCGTCGCATTCTACGAGAATAAAGCGCAAAACACGAGAAACTGAAAATAGTGATTCTAAAAATTAGAAATTTAATCACTAACAATTAGAAACATGAAAACGAGCTAGCTTATAGTAAAATTACCATTTTACCCCTAACTTAAAGATTTCACATCCTAACTCCAAAAATTACTAAAATTTACATTCCTCAAGTAAATTTTTTCCTAAACTTAAATATCATTTCATAAAAATTTAAAATCATATACAACTATTAAAACTCTATAGGTCCGAAACTTACATAGGCTACATTTCCCTTGATTTGTTGCAATCCCTTCAAATTTTAAAAACTCATGATCAAACCAAAATCTTTGCAACAAATATCTTTCCATCCTAAGTTTAAAAAACACTTAAAATATCCATTAATAAAAAGCTAATCATCAACACCAAACTTTTTGTAAAAAGATCCAAATATTTTAACAAAAGTAAACTCTTAAATCACAAATTTTAACCTCAATAAAAACATCTCCAAGAATTCCAAAAAAATCAAATCTTACTTATAACATATCCATAACATCATCCTAAGATAAACCATGCTTTAAATCATCAAACAAAAGTCATCAAAAATCACAAAACAACACTTGGAATATTTGGTTTTACACTTAGTCCAAAAACAGAAACTTTTCTCTAAACTAACTTTGATAAATCTCTTGATCCATGGCTTAAAGGCATGTGATCTTCAAAATAAAACATCACATGGTTTAAGAATGTGTTATAGAGAATATCCAACCATCAAACTTAAAATCACATGGTTAAAACTTAATAAAACATGGATCTAACTCAACAACATCAAATTTTAGGCCTAACCAAAATCCTTTTGCTTAGAAAATCATATCTTTGGAACTAATACTAAATATCTTCAAAATAACATCCTAACATGCAAATAAGAGACTTAGAATCATCACATAAAAATATCAAAGCCTTTGGAGTAAGATTAAACCACGAAATATTCAAACTTTCTCAAAACAGAAACTGTTTTTCCACTTCCAGTTTTCAAGTTTCTAGATCTAAGGAAATCTATCATCAAAAGCTTTAGTCATGCAATAAAACCTAAATTAAAATTCATAAACACATGATAACAAGACTCCATAAAATTTTCGGACCAAGATATGTCCATTAGCTTGGTCAAAAATTCCAAAACATAACATACTATCCAGTTTAACGCCGAGAATGACCTTTCTATGGTTAAAAGTACTTTTGACCAATCAAACGAGAATGGAATAATACTAATAAGATATACACGGAAAAGTAGAATCAACGAAGAATAAATTTCATGAGGATTCATCATGCGAAAATACTTACAATGGGTCGAAAAGCTCCACGCAAAAAGACACAGAAATCTGCCCAAGAGAGCTCTTTTGAGTTTCTCTCTAAGAACGGGATGAAGAAGTGATAAAGTGAAAGAAAGAGTGCCTTGCATGAATCTAGACTTCTGGAGGGTGAAGTTATGGGCTTGAATGACCCTTTATTGCAGGTGGCTATGTGACATAAAGTGGAGAATAGAGAGGGGAAAAGACTGCCTGCAGCAGCTGTGAGATATGGGAGTTAATGTGGTGGATTTCTTCTTCACATCAAGGTACTATTGGGTGCAGCCAATGGCAGTGGATGGTCTGCCATGTGGGGGTGGAAACTTGTTCAAGAAGCTTTGCCAAGGTGGCCAAATTCGTGGGCCTTGGTGGGCCTCAACCAAGTGGGCTTCAATTTGAGGTTTAAAGGGGGTTTGGTTAGGGTTTGAGATGCTATCAAGCCCAAATCCAATTTTTCTTGGTCCAATCAAATTTCCAAGGTTTAAAAGATTGAGTAATGATGTCATAACGTGAATTTGAGGAATTAATAGCATGTGAAAGTGATTTAATCAAGTGATTAAACACAATGCTAAAAAGGGTTTGGAGGCCAACTTTAGGGTTTGGGGAAACCGTTTAGGGTTTCGGTTTCAACCAAGCTTTTGGGGTTTCAATTGAATTCCAACCATTTAGGGTTTCACTAGGGTTGAAACTCTCTTTTATCTGGCACAAAATTGGTTGATCAGATGAAAAAGAATAGGGTTTCGATTAAGTGGCATGATCTCACACTTCGATTCCTTCATAATCTAACTCATGGTTCCTCTTTGTGCCAAGTGTCTAATACTATTCACTAAGGGTGGCTAAGATCTTGCTAAGTATCCAAATAAAACTTCTCTAACCTAATTTGGACATTCTACACTGTGATTTTGAAAACACTATACTTGGTGAGCTTATCGAGGTTACTATTTACTCCAAAAAATGCATAATAAACTTAGTACTGAAAAATCCTAAATATTCAAATTAACCTATAGTAAAAATCATCTACTTAAAATTTAACCCCGAAATGCCCCTAAAAATAAAATCACAATTTCGAATAGGTGTTTCGTCCGAAATTATGAAAACGGGTTATTGCGCCATAAAATCCTAAATAATCAACTGAGTCTAATGGCATAAACCATAACGTATTTTGACACTTCTAACTATCTCAAATAATTAAACTCATATTTCTAGCACCATAATGAGTGATAACACTGACTATGATGATATAATAAAACCTACGCGATTGGTCGATTCATGAAAACTTATAGGGTTTTCACGAGATTCCTAAAGTCAATAGAAATTTCACCAATGAATTTTTAGCGGGCTGTTACAAGTAACATGAGACTTATTCATAATTTTTCATGAATACCCTAACATGCAAAATGCTTTCGGCAGTTGTTTGGTCAGGAATATTTGAACAATCATAATGATTACGCCAACTTATTTCATCATAATACTCAAATAACTAGAATGATTTCACCATGAATATTTTATTATAGATACTCTAACAAGCAAAATGATTACACCAAGAATATTTTATTAGAAGTATTCTGACAATCAAAATGATTACCACACAAGTATCTAATGCATAGTTGAGTTAGAAAATATTTCATGATGGACTCATGTGGCTCATGACATGTATTCATGGCATGTAACAGACAAACATATAATATATGACATGGCATTCATGGCATGTTATAGATAAACATGTAAGAGATTATGTGATAATCATGGAATGTAACAGATAAACATATAACAATTATTGTGACATTCAGGGCAGGTAACATATAACATGGCATTCATGACATGTAACAGATAAACATATAACATATGGCATGACATTTGTACAATAGATAAACATGAAACAGATGACATGGCATTCATGGCAAGTAATATATAAATATATAACAGATGATGTGGCATTCATGGCATGTAACAGATAAACATATAACAGATGGCGTGGCATTCACGGAATAGATAAACTTCTAACAAATAACTGACAACATGGTATGGTATATTATGAAAATTATAATGAGCAGTAATGAACATGAATATAAATAATACAACCTTATCACCACACATACGTAAAAACACCGAGAGAAAGTTAGAAGTTAACTTATAGATTCTTCATGTAAAGTGAAAGCGTTGTGTAATGTTAAGCAAGCTTAGAAAGAGTGTGAACTGAAATGAGATATTTTCTAAGGTTAGAATATCTTAAAATAAATTTATGAAGTTAAAACTTACTAACTTAGAGCTAAATTTGCAAAGTTACTCCTCTACTTGTGGGAAAATATAAATTTTCTCCTAAAATAAGGATTTTGCAAACGAATTCCAAAATTTACCAAAATTTTCATTCTAAATCCAAATATGAACTCATAAAAACTTTAAAAAATTCACAACCAGGTGAAATAATCCTTGGCTGAAACACTCCTAGGCAAAAACCATGATTTTGTTGCTACTTGAACTTCTAAGATACTAACATGCTTAAACCGGATTTATCAACTCTAAAAAATCACATGATTGGTTTTAAAATCATGCTAAAACATTGAAACACACATTACACAAATACTTGAACTCACTAGATTAAGGAAAATGGTAAAACACCAAGTTTAGATCAATTAGAACCAACTCTTGATATTCTTATTCTAACACATTCATCATTCAAATATAGGTGATATCATGCTTGACTAATCAACTAAAAATCACAAAATGCAACTTAGAACAATCAGTTTGCCTAAAAGCCATGAAATCGAGTAAAGCAAGCTTTGGATTTGAAACATAGTGGCTAGATCCTTGATTTTCTTGCAATAAGTCTTCAAGTAATAAAACCATATACTTCACATTCAAGTTCTAACTTGATCTAACTATCAAATCTAGCATGTCATAGAAATACTTTCACCAAAACATAATACCAAACCAGAAAGCCTCTAGTTTGAGTTTAAAACAAACTCTTGTATGCTTATTAACATTCCATCAAAGATCTAAACCATATCTCCTAAAAAAAATCTTAATCGATAGATAAAAGCTTCATGAACAACATATATGCAAATCAAATCCATAGGATCAAGTGCCTAGAACTAACATCATAACATAAGCCAAAACAGAAACTATTTTGAGCCAATTTGTTTCTAACACTTTGAAATCATGCAATTTTTTTTTATAAAAATACTAACATGCCTTGAATCAAATCCTAAATTTCATATAAACATGTTAGCACTTCACCATATCAAGATCTACCAATTATTTCACCAAAAATATCACAAAACGTTCAAAGTTCCACACAAACATCAAAATTGTGAACACCAAAACCATTCAACCAAAAACACTAGCTTCCATCAATCAAATATCCACAAAAAAATTTACCAAAAAAAACCCAAATAAAATAGACTTAATGCTAGATAAAATGGAAGAGGTTAGAGCTTAAGAAAAATACTTACAAAGGGTTGGAGACTCAAAAGGCAAAATTTTCCAGATTTGCTCTCTAGCTCTCTCTTGTTTTTTCTCTCTAGAAATGGAAGGAAAAGTAGACCAACAATGGAGGAAATGAAGAGGGCGTGGGTTGTATAGGAGGGGTTGAATTAGTGGTTAAAGCTAGACCGAGTCAGTGACATTGAGGAGCCTTTTGGTTGCTTGTTTGACCTGCCAAAGGGGGACTATTTGGGTTTAGTCATGAGGTAGCCTGATAGCCAAGGTATGGCCTTGAAAGTGGGAGGAAGCTTGCTCAAGAAGCTTGGGCCAAAAGGGGGTTTTGGTTGGGCAAAAGTTGGGCTAACCGAATGGGGTTTGGTTAGGGTTTTGGCTAGGGTTATGTCCTAAATCAAATTTTCTTGTTAAAATGTAATTATCAAGATGTAAGTAAGTGGTTAAGGATGTAAGATGTGAAATTGAGTGGTTAGTTGCATGTAGAAGTGCTTTAACCAAATGATAAAACAATTTGGAGTTTGGAAACCAATTTGGGGTTTCAGTTTCTTCCAAGGATTTAGGGTTTCGGTTGGCTTCCAAAGATTTTGGATTTCAATAGGGTTTAAGCTCTCTTTTGGTTGGTCAAATAGTATTTGGTTGGATGGATTGATGGAATAGTGTTTGGTGTAAGAGACATGATCACATGACTTGATTTACACTCCAACACTTGCACATTTGTCCTCTACTTGACATGTCTCTTAGGGTTTCCAATTGGATGGCTAGGATTGTTCCATGTGTCCAACTAAAAAGTTATCTAGGTGATTTTTAGTGAATCTGGACTTCCAACATGGCGATTTGACAACTATTTGAACCAGTTGCCACATGGCACTCTCTTGAAGTGTTACTATTCACAAGAAAAACTCAAACTTTTTATTGTACCACAAAGTCCTAAATATTCTTATGAGCCTAATGGTGCAATTCGTTTTGTGAAATTCTACTCCTAAGTGCCTTAATTAAATAGAAGACACTTCTGTCCACTATTCACCTAAGAAACGCGAAACTCGAAACTTTTTATTGCATCGTAAAATTTTAAATATTTATTTGAGTATAATGTGAGGGCCCAAGTTTGCTCATGGGTGTGTGTGTGTTTTTCTTTGGTGAAGTTGGAGCCCAAATGGTGGTAAGTGGGTTTAATTGTGTGAAGTGTGTTCTTTTTTCTTTGTGTGTGAGTTAGACTAATTTTGGTGTAAAGTGAGCAGATTTCGGGCCCACCCCGTGTGCATGTAAGCCTAGCCCTTTCCCTCACTTTCAACGATGCCATTTTGAGGCCTGAATTGATTTCAGCTTTCCTCCCCTTAAACGACACTGTTTTGAGCCAAATGGTAGAAACCCCAAGTCATCTCTTTCCCCCTGGCGCCGCATGATCCCCTTCTTCTTCTTTCCTTCTCTTTCTTTTTTTCTTCTTCTTCTTCCCTCAACCCGTGCCCTGCAACTCATGGTTCCCCCACTATCCTGCACCCCCAATTGTAGCTGCAGCTACGTTCGCCAAACCCCAACCCGCAACCTATAAATAGGTTGTGCCTCCCTCACTCGAAACTCAACTCCAAGCCTCTCATCCTCCCTCAAACCTCCTCCTTTCAACTTCCCCATCCTTTGATCTACAACTCTGTAGATTTTAGGAGAGGTTTTAACATAGCTCTACCATGCACCGTTGCAAGATACTACTCTTAGTCGTGCTTTGGTGGCAGTTTGACCACCTCCTGGCCCTCCCCTTCCCATTCCCGTTTATCTCCTCCCTCGGTTCCTTCCAACCCATGAGCTAAAGCTCACTTTCATCACTGCTCTACCATGCTCCACCACACCCCATTGTGAGAATCCCTGCCTTTATCCTCCACCACGTCAGACCTGCCATCCACTTAAAAGAAATCTAATTGTGAGCCCGAAACTTTGCCAGGATCCGCCACTACCATCATGCACCACTGTTGCTGTCACGTGCTCCACCCCTCTTGATGCCACCACATGACACGAGCACACACACAATTACGGGACACTTTAAGCCATTGCGCTCGATCATCCATAAATTTTCTTTTCTGAGAAGTAAGTAAATTCCTGGATCAAGTCTCGGGTTTCTAACATGGAATATATTGTCATCTAGTTGCGGTTCTAGTTTGGTTGTGAATGACAAAGTGGTTGGGGGACCTGTGGAGTGTTGGGTTATAAAATCTGTAGTTGTGATGAATGTCGACCTAGGGTCGGGTGAAGCGTTGGGAATCACGTTTAGTTTGGGAATTGTGAATTTGTTGGAATTGTGACAATTGCGATGTTTGTATGATGTTTTTTTATGTTATGCCATACCATCCAATAACAGCTTGTCATGCATGTACATTTTTAAATTGTTATTATCTGTCATGATTTTATTAATTGTGCCTTGTTCTATGCTATGCTATGAAATCTGGAAAAAACTGTGTTTTGATGTCATGCGTATCACAACCCTAAGTCTGAATAGTTCTTTCTGATTGCCCTTCAGTTTTGGATGGTAAGAACTACTGACCTTCAGCTTGGTACCCATCAACGTTTGTAAATTCATCATAAAATGGGACGTAAACTTTGGATCTCGATCTGATACTATTGTCTTAGGAAAGTGACACTGTGATGCCCCGACTCCCACGAACAAAAAGTCTCGGGAATCGTGACGTCAGGATGATAACAACCCGGTCACGCATCCCAACGACAAGTGTCAAGTGTGTGCAACAAATTAAACAGTGCACAAATAAAATACACAGCGAAAAGTAATTAAGTCAACTAGTACCAGAATTTTAGTTTAATACAAATATCCAAAATACAAATCTCATAAAAACAAAGCCAAGGTCCCATAAATAATAATACAAGTCTGAAATAAAAAAATACAGCACGAGTGATCCCAGATCACTCCTCCGGCGGAGCCAAATCCTCAGGCTCAATATCTGCATCATCATCAACATAGTCTGCAGTACTATTAAATGGTACCACAGGTAAGTTATAACCTAACCAAATCCTGAGATAAAAACACATTGAAGCATCTAATCATGCATGCCCATGATGCAGTATGCAAGAAATGCAACACACGCCAAAAATCACATTTGGCCCAAAAATATTTCCAATAAATCATTTCCACCATTTTCCCAAAAAATGGCCCAAAATCAATTTCCATCATTTTTCGAGAAAATGATACACATAAACATACTCACGCTATTTTCCTAGAAAACAGCCATTTTTCATTTATCCATTAATTCATATGCACCATGGTCTCCCCTATGGACCATCCGCACGTCCTAGCTACTTTACGAGCGATACCCAGTTTCGCACCTAGTGCGTTCGTGGCCAGGTCATCCTCTAGCCCCCGCCAGCAGAAGGGCCACGGAGTCGGCACATCCGATGTTCGATCCCGTTGTCGCCTGACGACAACCCAGGGGACGTCACTCAGTATATTCCGCTCTCGAGTGACCAGAGGAGCTCCACCGAGATAATGCCCCATCTCGACTTGGGGTTGTGATACACACGCACCCATAAATCCAGTCAACACATGAAAATCCAGTTTTCAAAATAGCCACATGATCATGAATGCAATTACACGAAAAATCCAATTTTTCAATTTATAAACATGAACATACGTGCAATATGCAATGTACTAAACCATAACAACTGTATCCAATAACCAAATCCACATCACAATATAACCAATATCCAACAACAACCCAATCACAATAACCAACACAACAAATACTCCGTCCTCAATCCATCCACCCCTGAACTCCTTGGACTCAGTCTGGAACCAACCAGAATACAGTAAAAATCAATTAGTGCAAAAATATATTTAAATCTCAAAAGATTGTTTAGGAAATACTTACAGCGCTATAAAAAATATTTAGGAGGATCACGAGGCACTGGAATCACCAAAACAACAAATTTCACAGTGTAAAAACATTGTGGCCGAAACACAGTGAAACTCAAATTTCACACGGGGTCAAATGAAAACTTGGGAATGGTAGGGTAGGGTCTATGGGAGGTGGTGAAGCTAGTAGTGGTGGCTTTTGGTTGTGGGTGGCAACGAAAATGGGTGTTTTAAGGCCGGAAAGTGCAAAACGGAAGTGGTGTTCGATGGGGCAGCTCCGACGACGGATAGGGGCCGGGGTTGGGTCTAAAAGTTTGCTAGTGGGTCGGTGAAGAGGTGGTGAAGAAATGATGGCCAGACGGCGGCGGAATGGCGAAGTGAAGCTCACGGCTTCGCACGGCGGCATTAGCCGGCCTGAGTTTTGGTGGGGTGACTCGCCGGCACACGGGAAAGCCGATGGTGCCGGCGGTGTCGACCACGGGCGGCCGGAGCCAGCGCTGCGTGGGAATGGCCGAAACGCACGGTGGAGAGGAGAGAGAGAGGGTCGGGGCTGGGAGAGAGGGTCCGCGGGAAAGAAAGGAAAAAGAGAAGAAAAGGAAAGAGAAAATAAAAAGAGGAGGGAAAAAGTGAGATCCAGTCTTTTCATCTTGGGTCCCGAAAAATCCAACGAAGAGGATTTTAAAACTGAAAGATAAATAAAATAATCCAAACGCAGTGAAATATTTAAATAAAATAATAACTATTTTAAAACCCATAAACCAACCAATTTAAATTAAAAATCATTTTGAATGTCAAAACAGTAATAAAAATCAAGAAAACACTATAAAAATTAATTTTCACAATTTAAAATATTATAAAATAATATTTAAAAACTCCCAAAATTTTAAAACAAGATAATCAATCACTAAATAAATTAAATAAATCATTCATTAAAAATACACTAAAATCTGGGATGTTATAATCTCCCCTCTTTAAATAAAATTCCGTCCTCGAAATTGGTAAAGTCAAACATTAAGACTAAGACCAGGATAAGGTTCGACTAAGAGTAGAATTAAGAAACATACCAGTATGGTCAACCAAAAAAATACGGATACTACTCCCTCATATCGGTTTCTCGCTCCCAAGAGAAATCTTGAGCCAAAGGATCACCCCGTGACACCTTCACCAAAGGTATCGCCCTGGACCTTAGCCTTTGCACTTTCCAATCCACAATCTGAGTCGGAACAACTTCATAGGTAAGATTAGGCTGAAGTTGAATGCATTCCGGGTCAACAAAACGTGGCTCCTGTTGACCAAAACTCTTATTCAACAACGATACATGGAACACATCATGAACATCCCCGAAATAATCCAGCAATGCAATCCTATAAGCAACAAGCCCAACCTTCTCCACAATCTGAAAAGGACCAACAGACCTCGAGCTAAGTTTTCCTTTCTTACCAAAGTGCTTAACGCCTTTCATCGGAGAGACTTTAAGATAAACCCAATCGCCTTCCTCAAAAGATAAGTCTTTTCTCCTTGTGTCAGCATAATTTTTCTGATGACTTTGCGCTTCTGCCATTTTAGCTCTAATAACTCGGACCTGCCCTTGCATTTCTTCAATTAATTCAGGCCCAACTATTTTCCTCTCGCTGACTTCATCCCAACATAGTGGCGATCTACACTTCCTCCCATACAATGCTTCATATGGAGCCATTTGAATAGAAGCATGAAAACTGTTATTATAGGAGAATTCTATGAGCGACAGAAGATTTTCCTAGCTTCTTTAAAATTCCATGACACACGCTCTTAGCATATCCTCCAAAATCTAAATTGTACGCTCAGATTGACCATCAGTCTGAGGATGATAAGCAGTACTGAACTTCAAATTAATGCCAAGCGCTGCTTGCAAACTCTTCCAAAAACGTGACGTGAACCGTGGGTCCCTGTCCGACACAATGCTCTTGGGTACTCCATGCAACCTCACAATCTCTTTTACATACAACTGTGCTAATTTACCCAAAGAGTCAGCATTATTTACAGGCAAGAAGTGGGCACTCTTGGTCAACTGATCCACAATCACCCAAACTGAATTCTTTCCACTAAGAGTTCTTGGAAGGCCTACCACAAAATCCATAGAGATTTCATCCCACTTCCACTCAGGAATAGAGAGAGGTTGAAGCTTACCAGCAGGTCTCTGATGTTCAGCTTTAACTTGGCGGCATGTATCACATATTTCAATAAACAAAGCAATATCCAACTTCATACCTTCCCACCAGAAGTTCTTCTTTAAGTCCCGATACATTTTCGTGCTTCTAGGATGAATTGAATAAGGAGCTGTATGAGCTTCTGCCAAGATTCGCTCTTTAAATTCAGAATCTCGAGGTATCACTCTGCGATCCTGAAAATGAAGTACACCATCTTTGTCCAAACTGTAGTGCATGTGTCCTTTAGACTTCCTGACTCTTTTCCTGATATTTAACAACTTAGGATCCCTTCTCTGGAGAGTCTTCAATTCTTCAAAATCCACGACCCGAACATCCAAAACTGAAGAGAGCAATTCTTCCTGTTGCGAACTCTCAATAAGCAGTCTCCTCATTCCACAAAGGAGAGAGTCCAAACCTGACGACTCTGCCTCATCCACTAACTGAGATTTCCTACTCAAGGCATCAGCAACTAGATTAGCTTTCCCTGGATGATACTTGATCTCATATTGATAGTCGCTAATCAACTCCAACCAACACCTCTGTCTCATATTAAGGTTCTTCTGAGAAAACAAATGTTTCAAACTCTTGTGGTCAGTGAAGACTTCACAAACTTCTCCATAAAGATAATATCGCCAAATCTTGAGAGTAAACACCACAGCAGCCAATTCTAAATCATGGGTAGGATAATTCCTCTCATGCACTTTCAACTGACGAGATGCATAGGCAACAACTCGTCCTTCCTGCATAAGGACACACCCTAACCCAAACTTAGATGCATCGCTGAAAACCACAAATGGCTTATGTGGCTCCGGAAGTGTCAATACAGGAGCTGTTGTCAATCTTTTCTATAATTCTTGGAAGCTTCTCTTGCATCGATCTGACCAAAAAAATTCAACATTCTTTCTAGTCAAAGCGGTGAGAGGTCCGGATAATCTCGAAAAACCTTCAACAAATCTCCGATAATATCCGGCAAGTCCCAAGAAACTCCGGATCTCGCGCACTGTCGAAGGACGTGGCCATGACAAAACAGCTTCTACCTTGCTAGGATCTACAGCCACTCCATCTCGGGAGATCACATGACCAAGAAATTTGACTTCTTCCAGCCAAAATTCACATTTACTAAGCTTTGCATATAACTGATGCTCTCTCAATTTTCCCAGTACCAGTCGAAAATGATAAGCATGCTCTTCCAAGTCTCGAGAATAAATTATAATATCATCGATGAATACAACTACAAAAGAATCCAGATAAGGTTGGAATACTCGGTTCATTAAATCCATAAAAGCTGTAAGAGCGTTAGTCAACCCAAAAGGCATCACCTTAAACTCATAATGCCCATACCGAGATCTAAAAGCAGTCTTGGGAATATCCTTATCTCTTATTCTCAACTGGTAATATTCTGATCTCAAGTCAATCTTAGAGAAAATAGTTGCTCCTTGTAGCTGATCAAATAAATCATCTATTCGGGGAAGTGGGTACTTATTCTTAATGGTCACTTTATTAAGTTCCCAATAGTCAATACACATTCTGAGAGTGCCATCTTTCTTCTTGACAAACAACACAGGCGCTCCCCATGGTGACGTACTAGGCTAAATAAAACCCTTATCAACTAATTCTTGCAACTGAATTTTCAATTCTTTCAATTCAGCCGGTGCCATACGATAAGGAGCTTTATGCACAGGAGCGACTCCAGGTTCCAAATCAATAGTAAACTCCAATTCCCGAACTGGAGGCAATCCTGGCAAATCATTAACAAACACATCAGGAAATTCTTCTACGATTGGAATATCCACAAGAGACTTCTTCTCGGATGGGGAGGACACCACTTGAACCAAAAATGCATCAGCTCCACAAGCTATATCTCTCTTTGCTTGCACTGCAGATATAACTATCGGCTTCGCCTTCAACTTACTTTCCATATATTCCAAATAATCCCCTTCCGAAAGCTAGAAACCAATAACCCGACTTCTACAATTAATACAAGCCGAATACTGGTACAACCAGTCCATCCCAAGAATAATATCAAACCCGAGCAACTTGAATATAATTAAATCCGCATCTAGTGTCCTTCCACCAAAATCCAAAGGACACCCCATCGCAACTTTAGAACACCACACCATCTCGCCATTGGGAAGACTCACTACCAAAGGTTGCGATAAGGGTTCTGTGACTAAGTTGCACATTCGTGCAAAAGTGGTAGACACAAAAGATTTGGATGCTCCAGAGTCAAACAATGTACAAGCATAAAAATCATACAAACGGACTCTACCTGAATCAAACACATACACCAATGAAATCCAAAAGAAATATTAAACCACACCAAACATCAAATCCAAAGAATTAATTAAACACTTACCAGTAATCACCCCGGCATCCTGGGTCTT
Source organism: Cyclocarya paliurus (assembly GCA_029856935.1). Classification (NCBI taxonomy): domain Eukaryota; kingdom Viridiplantae; phylum Streptophyta; class Magnoliopsida; order Fagales; family Juglandaceae; genus Cyclocarya; species Cyclocarya paliurus. The sequence goes on from CM056955.1 coordinate 14,232,315, forward strand.
TGGTGTCTCATAGTCGATATCTTCAGGAGTCACAGCATACACTCAAGCCTGCGCTACTTGCTTCTGATTATTTCTCCCTTCACAACGGCCTCCGCGACTTCCTTGAGACTGATTAGGACACTCGCGAGCAAAGTGCCCCGCCTGGCCACATCTAAAACAATGAGTGGTCCCATTCTGACGACACTCACCCTCGTGAGCTCTATTACATCTGCTACAAACTGGGGCTCTGCCCCCAATACGCACCCCAGAAGATGCTTGTGGACGGGCTCTAATCCTTTGCACAAATTTTTGAGGCGACCCAGAACTACTGCCTTCACTAGCAAAACTTCGTCTTTTCTGACCTGGAGGGGAGCCTACAGCCAAACTATTTTCCCTCTTAACTATAGTAGCCAAATCAATTAACTCATTGAGAGAGGAAACCCGTTGACAAATCACAAATCTGCGTATCTCAGGACGCAGACCCTCTTAAAAACGCTCCACCTACAATTCCTCGGTGGCAATAAGATGGGGCGCAAAACGCCCAAGCTCCAGGAAAGCACGGGAGTACTTGTCCACTGTCATATTGCCCTGAACCAGATTATTAAATTCCCGAGCCTTCTGCCTTCTCACAGCAGGTGGGAAAAATCTATCATCGAACTCCTTCTTAAAATGCTGCCAGGACACAACAGTTAAAGTTCTCTCTCCAAAAGATTCCGCTTCATTCTCCACCAATTTGCTGCTTCTCCTTGCAGCAAATAACTGGCATACAAAACTTGTTGATCTTCTGTGCATCCACAAATTTCAAATGTTCTTTCTATCCCATTGATCCAACCTTCAGCTTGGAGTGGATCTTCTACTCCAAAAAACATAGGGGTCCGATACTTAAGAAACCTCTCATAGGAGCACCCCACTTGCACAGCCAGATTTTGGTCAACTGGTGGCGGTCTGATATTTTGATGGAAAAGATCTACCATCCTATTCAATGCCCTGGCAATGGCATTATCAATCTCGTTATTAGAAGATTCCCCCATGGGTTCCTTATCCTATCTCCTTGGCCTCACCATTATTCTGTCAAAGCACAATCCTCAACCCCACTTTAGTTCCGAACAAAATTTAATTAAGAGCACAAGTAACACCCAATAAAATAAAACAACATAAGATAAAAAAATAGAATAGAATAAAACTAATCAAAAACATCAACAATTAATAACTTTGAAACCATTAAAAATAACATACTTCAAACCAAAATAATTTTAAATCACAACTCTAAAAAATTTTCTGGTACTTCACCTAAGGGACATGTGGCTTTACCCAGAGACGAACTGCTCTGATACCAACTGTGACGCCCCGATTCCCACGTACAAAAAGTCTCGAAAATCGTGACGTCAGGATGATGACAACCTGATCACGCATCCCAACGACAAGTGTTAAGTGTGTGCAACAAATTAAACAGTGCACAAATAAAATACACAGCGAAAAGTAATTAAGTCAACTAGTACCAGAATTTTAGTTTAATACAAATATCCAAAATACAAATCTCATAAAAACAAAGCCAAGATCTCATAAATAATAATACAAGTCTGAAACAAAAAAATACAGCACGAGTGATCCCAGATCACTCCTCCGGCAGAGCCAAATCCTCAGGCTCAGCATCTGCATCATCATCAACATAGTCTACAGTACCATTAAATGGTACCACAAGTAAGTTATAACCTAACCAAATCCTGAAATAAAAACACATTTAAGCATCTAATCATGCATGCCCATGATGCAGTATGCAAGAAATGCAACACACGCCAAAAATCACATTTGGCCCAAAAATATTTCCAATAAATCATTTCCACCATTTTCCCAGAAAATGGCCCAAAATCAATTTCCATCATTTTCCCAGAAAATGATACACAAAAACATACTCACGCTATTTTCCCAGAAAACAGCCATTTTCCATTTATCCATTAATCTATATGCACTATGGTCTTCCCTATGGACCATCCGCATGTTCTGGCTACTTTACGAGCGATACCCAGTTCCGCACCCAGTGCGTTCATGGCCAGGTCATCCTCTAGCCCCTGCCAGCAAAAGGGCCACGGAGTCGGCACGTCCCACGTCCTATCCCGTTGTCGCCCGGCGACAACCCAGGGGACGTCACTCAGTATATTCCGCTCCCGAGTGACCAGATGAGCTCCACCGAGATAATGCCCCATCTCGGCTTGGGGTCATGGTACACACGCACCCACAAATCCAGTCAACACATGAAAACTCAGTTTTCAAAATAGCCACATGATCATGAATGCAATTACACGAAAAACCCACTTTTTCAATTTACAAACATGAACATGCGTGCAATATGCAATGTACTAAACCATAACAACTGTATCCAATAACCAAATCCACATCACAATATAACCAATATCCAACAACAACCCAATCACAATAACCAACACAACAAATACTCCATCCTCAATCCATCCACCCCCGAACTCCTCGAACTCAGTCCGGAACCAACCAGAATACAGTAAAAATTAATTAGTGCAAAAATATTTTTAAATCTCAAAATATTGTTTAGGAAATACTTACAGCGCTATAAAAAATATTTAGGAGGATCACGAGGCACTAAAATCACCAAAACAGCAAATTTCACAGTGTAAAAACACTGTGGCCAAAACACAGTGAAACTCAAATTTCACACGGGGTCAAACGAAGACTTGGGAATGGTAGGGTAGGGTCTATGGGAGGTGGTGAAGCTAGTGGTGGTTGCTTTTGGCCGTGGGTAGCGACGGAAATGGGTGTTTTAAGGCCGGATAGTGCAAAATGGAAGTGGTGTTCGATGGGGGCTCCGGCGACGGATCGGGGCCGGGGTTGAGTCTAAAAGTTTGCTAGTGGGCCGGTGAAGAGGTGGTAAAGAAATGGTGGCCGGAAGGCGGCGGAACGGCGAAGTGAAGCTCACGGCTTCGCACGGCTCACGGCGGCGTTAGCCGGCCTGAGTTTTGGTGGGGTGACTCGCCGGCGCACGGGGAAGCCGGTGGTGCTGGCGGTGTTGACCACGGGCGGCCGGAGGCAGTGCTACGTGGGAATGGCCGAAACGCACGGTGGAGAGGAGAGAGAGAGGGTCGGGCTGGGAGAGAGGGTCCGCGGGAAAGAAAGGAAAAAGAGAAGAAAAGGAAAGAGAAAATAAAAGGAGGAGGGAAAAAGTGAGATCCAGTCTTTTCGTCTTGAGTCCCGAAAAATCCAACGAAGAGGATTTTAAAAATGAAAGATAAATAAAATAATTCAAACGCAGTGAAATATTTAAATAAAACAATAACTATTTTAAAACCCATAAACCAACCAATTTAAATTAAAAATCATTTTAAATGCCAAAACAGTAATAAAAATCAAGAAAACACCATAAAAATTAATTTTCACAATTTAAAATATTATAAAAACTCCCAAAATTTTAAAACAAGATAATCAATCACTAAATAAATTAAATAAATCATTTATTAAAAATACACTAAAATCTGGGATGTTATAGACACCGTAACAGAATAAGATTTATTCTAATGGTTAGCTAAACGATGGAAGCTAGTGATTGAGATTGAGATTGAGAAAAATGCAAACAGAAAGAGAGCTATAAGATAAACTCTGAGATTAGGGTTTATTTACAAAACTCGAATATCTCCTTTAAGGCCAACAAGCTAGGCTTAAATAGCTAAGGAAAAGAGGCAAAAATACGATTATGACCAAATAATAAAATATGAAATAAAATAAGTATCTTGCTAAAATCTAGCTAGATATATGGAATAAATTGTTCCTAAAAATGAACATTAACATAAAAGAAGAAATAACTAAAAATGACAATTTAGAGGGGAAAAATAACTAAAAATCTTTCCCCAACCGAGGAACGTTGACCCATGCTTGCCAATCCGAGGAATCTTCAAAGTTTTCTGCTTGATTTGTGGTGATTTCTAGGTAGTCCAATACTTTTAACGTCGAATCTACCAGCTTAGCATCATCATACCCGAATCCCCTTGCATCAAAAGGACTGAAAGGAATGAATGAAGAGAAAAGAAATGAAAGGAATTGAATGTTTTAGTGTATGAAGTTGCGTAACAACTATGGCTGAATGAATGATAGTACCAAAAGGAGGGGTAGATTGCAATGCCAGATCGGTTCTATTGATAGTGTACCCAGTGGCTCCATCCTAATAGAAAGAGATTCCCAACCAGTGGCTATGGGCAGAGTCCAGGTCCACAAGACCACTAACCCCAACACTCATGGCGTAATATTATGTACCGACCAATAGAAAGTGATAACAGTTAATTGGATGTTATGAATTGATTTAGTTTCTTTATGAATGAATGCACAAGGTATGTGAAATGTTTTTATGAGGAATGAAAACCACTTTGAAGAAAAAATCCCCCCTTATAATTTTTTCAAAGGAAAGAAATGTTTTATGTAACGTATGTAGAGGAATGATAAATGCATGAAAGAAAATCTATAGTAGTATATTTTTACAATATGAAGTAATTACTTACTAAGTATTTGACTCATTTTTTATATATGCTCCGCCCAAGAATGAAATGAGGACAAAGCGTCAAGATAGACATGGCCCAAGGAAAATGTGATATAAGCCTAGGCACATTTTTTGTAATGTATAAATGCATATTTGTAAAATGGAGTTTATATTTTAATTTAATGAATGCTATTGCAAACTCTTTTTTAATTTACATAAATATTTTAATTTTAACTATAGAATCTTTTTTATCTTGAGGAAGAAAGGACAAATTTTAATAAGTTTGTTAGTTTTCGTCTCATTTTCTAAAACTATTACTTAAGTCCCACCCCAAGAAGAGGCATTACATAAGTTAAGATCAATTTTGAAATCCAAAAGTTTCCAAGTATTTACCATGAGTGAATTTTACTTTATGTACCAAAAAAAATATCTATCAAGTCCCTGATTAATCTAGAAAAGAATCCTCATTTTTTTTAATGAAAGAGTCGGAAGTCACTCGCATAGCAGTCTTGTCTCAAGTTTATTCATAAGTCCTCACATATGATGGAGGAATACTGTGGTAACAAGTAGGATACTAGGACTATTCAGCCACCCCAAACAATGAACCAAAAAATACCATAAAGATCTAAACATGCCTAGACAACAAACTAATCATACCTAGTAACTTAAACATAATGAAACTAAACAGGCCTCAGAAACCAAAAGAACTAGATACGGATGTTTGGAAGTCCTACCTTGATGCTCATGCTCTATCAAATAAAAAACAGAAGACTTTACAATTATCTAAGTTCAAGTACAGTTGATATCTATATGATATCCTAAATTCCAATTATTGAATTGAAATCTCAATCAAATGATGCCACTTGGTTAGGATCATGCCACTTGGCATCCTATTTGACAACTATTTCTGACAACCCTAAAAAAACGAATTTTAATATTTTTATGTTTTTTATTCTAATCATAGCTGATAATATATCAATAAAAAGTCATTTTCATTTAACGAAAATGTAACATTAATTATTTAAAAAAACTGAAAAGAAAAATAATTTTTATCTATAGTTATAAAAATGGTTTCATTTTCCACTTTGTTACGTGCGGATTATTATGCTCATAGCGTGGACTAATATATATTTCAAGGCGCGCGCCGTAAAACTGATGATGTCTGTAATGCTAGCTGTTGTAAGTATTTGATGTTTGCAGAATCCTCGTCAACAACAGCAAGGTCCGAAAACTCAGACTCGTAAATCCTTTCACCTTTGGATGAAAATAATTCTTCAGCAATACAAAACTACATTAAAATGACAAAGAAGGCAACAGGATTTTCTGTCTCTCTAAAAACCTTCTTCTCCCTTCTCTCTAGAAAACCAAAAGCTCCATTTTTTTTTTGGCATTCAAACGACTAATAGGGACAAAAAAAATTGCCTCAAAAAATCTATTTGAATGGAATTGTTGCTGTTTGAATGACCATTAGGGATGAAAAAAATTTCATCCCAAAAACAAATCCGTTGTTCGAACGACTACTAGGGATGAAACAAATTTGTCCCAAAAAATTTGTTCAAATGTAATTGTTGGCGATCGAAAGACTATTAGGGATGAAAAAAGTTTTATCCAAAAAAAATTTCATAAAAAATACAGACCTTTTTGGCATTGGAACAACTAAAATGGACTAAACAAATATCTTCCCCTCCCCCCCCCCAAAAAAAAAAAGAATCCTTTTCAACACTTTTTAAAGGTTTTGATAATTTTGTCTCAAAAAATATTTTTTGAGACAAAATTCAAAATCTCGTCCCAAAAGACTTTTTGAGACAAACCTCTTGGGACAAACTAGGGTTGAAAAATTTTCGTCCCAAAATATTTCATCCCTAAAACACAATTTTCTTAAAGTGGGAGGAGCTACCCCTCACTCTTCCTCTCTCGGCCTCCTCCTTTTTCCAAGCCCATTTTTTGTATGTATAGGTATTTTTCTTCGCTTTTTCTCTCCTAGATTGGAAAATGCTCAATTTATCATTTCTTGATCATCAAAAGAGTTCAAAGGATATACAATTTTTGGGGATTTCTTTTTATATTTTGAGTTTTGTGAAAGTTTTGGCTTTTGTTTGCTATAAAAATTAAGCCAAGATATATAGTTTCATGACTAATGTTATTTTGGTGAAACATATTTGGATTGAGAGGAATACAATTTTGATAAACTCTTAATTTGTTCCCAAAATTGATGGATCCAAACATCTTTACGTCTAAACATGACTCTCAATCATCAAAACGTATTACATCAATTTCTATTAAAATAGAAATAAAAAAAATCAAAGCAACTTCCCTAAAATTCAAAGAAACAAAAAAAGGGATCAAACAAACTAGCTCTTCGCTTCATATTTCCATTAAAAACATATCTAAAAGCTTTATTAATTCAAAAACTATTTATAAATAAGGTCCCACCACATTTATAAAATTCCATCAAACAAAATATCACATCCAAAATATCTCTAAATTAAACGCATTTAGTATTGTGTCCCCCTTAATCACATTGAGCTAGGGTTTGCTCAAGATCTAATTGTACAGCTTGCTATTAATTCAGTTAGGGCCAGCTATAATGCGTACGTCAAGAAGGCACATTGTAGTATTATCCACAAAGGGATGCCGACCAAGAGAGCGACCGAGACGTTGAGGAGAAAGGGCCCAACAATGAAGCCCCAAGGAATAAGAAAAAAAATTAAACCATAGGGAAACCAGATCGATGGGCTTTAATATCAACATAAGGGCTCTTGGGTGCCACCCTATGAGTGGGCCATGAAGGCCCAACAAGCCACTTGAGGCCTAAACACCCCTTGGCCCAATACGGCACTGGTCAATTCGTTAAAGGGAACTCCCGCCCACTTATTCTGGAATCGTTAAGATATTCAATCATTCAAAACAAGTGGATAGCCCAAAGAAACCAGGATTCAGATTTCAAATAGTGGATGAGGCAGTTAATCTGGGTGATCCTAAGAAGACAAACTCTTTATTTAAAGGGGCTAGGTATGCTAACGAAACCCTGGAACATTTTTGCTCTAAGACTACTCATATCATTACTGGCTTAGGCATAAGAGGGTCCACTTTCAACCCCCAAGCCCTCTTACTCTTTGATTGAAGGAGGTGGGAGTTCGTAGCAATGAAACACATCCTCAACAATTGGCGTCGTCTGTGGGACATTCAGTTATCTTGCAATCAACATGCTTTTCACATGCCCACCACCACTTGATCTCAGGCAACTAGAGATCCAGAGGAGACGTCACGAAAGATGGCAAGAATGCTTGCAGAAATGGAAGAAATAGTGAGTTGCGGGAATACGGCGATGGAACCTACCCGCTGCCTCCACTTGAAGTTTTCAGGGTGGACGAAAAAACAAGGGACGAGAAAAAGCTGAGACAAGGAGAAGTTGATGAGCCAATGGAACTCGTGCCCTTCGATCCAACTCAACCAGATACCCACGTGAGGATTGGGACTACAATGGCAAGGGAGGAAAGGACCAGGCTAATACAACTCCTTTTGGAGCACAAAGACATCTTTGCATGGAATCATCAAGATATGCCAGGAATCAGCAGAGAGGTGATAGAACACCAACTGAACATTAACTCAGACACAAGGCTTGTTAAACAAAAGAAGAGAAATTTCAGCACCGAGAAGTACAAAGCTATAGTAGAAGATGTGGATCGATTGTTGGCAAGATGATTTATCAGGGAGACTCAGTACCCAGAATGGTTGTCAAATGTCGACTTGGTAAAGAAGTCCAACGGCAAGTGGCAAATGTGCATAGACTTCATGGACCTCAACAAAGCCTATCCAAAAGATAACTTCCCTCTCCCTAGGATAGATCTAATGTTGATGCCAGGACAAGTCACAAGGTGTTGAGTTTCATGGATGCCTACTCTGAGTACAATCAAATTAAAATGAGCCATGCTGACCAAGACAAAAGGGCCTTCATAACTAACTAAAGCCTGTATTGTTATATGGTCATACCTTTCGGACTAAAGAATGCAGTAGCAACCTACCAAATACTGGTCAACAAAATGTTTAAGAATCAGATAGGTCGGAACATGGAGGTGTATGTGGATGAAATTTTGGTGAAGAGCATGGAGTTTGGGCAACATTTGGAAGACTTGAAGGAAGCTGTCGATGTGCTACAATAGTACAAAATGAGGCTCAACCCAACCAAGTGCGCATTTGGGGTTTAATCGGGCATGTTCTTAGGCTTCATGGTGTCTGAGAGAGGCATCGAAGTGAATCCAAAGAAACTCAAGGGGATCATTGAAATGAAACCACCCACGACTCTTAATGAGGTCCAAAAACTGACAGGGAGAATAGCGGCCCTCAGCAGGTTCGTGTCTTGCTCAACGGACAAGTGCATCCCTTTTTTCCAGATATTAAAGAAGGCTTAAGAATGGCATGTGCGATGTGAGTAAGCATTTGCGTAGCTAAAAGAATACCTAACCCACCCACCGTAGCTGTCAAACCAAGCATGTAACCCCCCGGTCCCGGATGGGTTTGAGAGTTACTATTTGTCACTCAAAATCATGTCTCATTCATAAAGTCATAGACTTCAAAGTTTTCAATAACACATACAACTCACTGTTTTAAATCAACTACTCCAAAATGAATAATCTAAAACACCACAAAATCTCAAAATAAACCTCAAACTTCCAAAATTCCCAATTGACAAAGCAAAACATAACTCTTGAATAAAATGCTCAGATAACCAAAGTACCCTCTTTGTACTTATTCCACTATGATCACATAGCCTTTATACATGATTTCTAGTCTTGATCCTTAGCTATACCATAAAAAATTATCTGAAAAATGTTATGCAGATAAAGGATGAGTCATCAACAACTCAATAAGCAGATAACAAATACTAGTACGTAAACATGAGCCTTTTTAGAATGTTCGGTATGCAGAAACAAAACATTTTATTCTTATATGCAAATCTCAAAAACATGTTACCAGAAAATCAGAGCTACTTTTTAATCTTTTCATATTCAAAAACCAATTATTCATGTTCAAAGATCCATTTCATATTCAAACACCCTTTTTATATTCAAAAACAATTTGGCATAACATAACTAAACATATTCCTCTTATCATATCATGTCATATCATATCATATCATATCATATATCATGTTTAACCCCCGTGGTAGGGTTGTGATATCCCCGATGGTCAAACCAGGCAGTATCAAATTGTGAAATTTTTCATTTTTCAATCTCGGAGCCCCAAGTATGCACACAGGAAAGAACACATAAAAGATGACTTTGTTTCCAAAGTGGGTGCACTCATATCATATCATGTTGGTGCCAACCATATCACATGAATCAGTATTATCATATCATAACCATATTTAGAATCAAAATCAAAACAGATAAGTATGCCAAAGGTTTTTCATATCCATATCATATTGAACCATGTGCTAATGTTGTGAAATGTTATGCAAAACACACACACCAACGATGACAAATAAAGTAAAAGAAACAAAATCAAGAACACGATGCATAATATACATGGTTCGGAAAATTGCCTACGTCCACAGAGCTACAGAAATCTTATTAACCAGAGGAGATTACAATCACTCAATCTCAACTAACACTCAATAAGGCTTTTTGCTCTCTCAAACAATATGCACTCACTAGACAATTTTTTTCTCTCAAAGTATGCTTGAGGCCATACAAGACATGTCAAAATATGTCATATAAATAGCACACGGTGTGAAAACCCTAAACCTGGCAAAACTGCATACTTTGCTCAAGCGGCGTGTTGAGCGAACATTAGGATTTGTGTCTCGCTCAAGCAGAGTGTCGAGTGGGACTCGAGCGTACCTCTCTATCTTCCATCCGCTCAAGCGGTCTGTCGAGTGGTGTCAAGTGGAGATCTCTGACTTACCTTTGCTCGAGTGGACTTGCCTTGACTCGAGCGAACTTTGGCTCAAGCCAACAGTCAAGCCAACTTTCAGCAAACACCTTTTCAGCTCCAAAACCAGTCTCTATATATACCCCAACACTAAACATATTTCATATTATTTCCATTTGGTAAAAAAAATATCCAAATCATTTTCATATCACATGTACAAAAATTCATAGACATCATATTCTCTCTTTTGCACATTTCAGAAACATGTCAAAAGTGTTTCTTTTCTCTTTCATACATATCTCATGAGTGAATACAAAACATATACTGAGGTTGTTTTTCATCTTTTTTTTTTTTAAAATAACATGCACATTTTTACAAACCAGCATCAGTTCATTTCTTTTTATGCAAATCTAGCATAGGAACTTCGCTTACCTAGATTTTTTAGCTTTTTCGAATTTGTCCACAACAGTACTGAATGAAAATCAATCGTCACCAATAAAAATAATCATGAATTTTCATAAATTTTCAATCAAACACGTATTTAATATTTTTGAGCCTATGATGCTAAAAAACTTATTTTAATTCCTCAAAAACTTAAATTCACCAAATCCTAAAATATTAACACTTCTCAAATTCCAACTAAATCTCTGACTAAAGTATTAAATTGTAACTTATTTACTAATGAAAATCAAACTATCATACTTAAATACTACATAACATAATTATACCAAAATTCCTTTTTAAGTTATACAACAATAATTATTTAATAGACTAGAATATAATAAAATTACAACATTATCACTTACTTTGAAAGAAAACTTTACTTAAAATAAATTTAACTTTACAAATAATTTTTGTAAACATGGAAAACTTAGAGTTTACAAATACATATTAAAAGTTTAAAACACAATAATGCATTTTGTAGCTCAAAGGTCATAATGTAATTTTATTTATTTAGTATACCAACAATGCAATAGCTTCTGTAATACTTTATCATAGGAAAACATGATCAAAGGGCATAACGGTAATAATTCCTATTCTTTTAGGCTCAACAAACATGAAAAATAAAAGAATTGAAGTGCGGCGGCATGGACTTACAGCCAAAATCGAAATAAGCATGGAAGGGCAAGGCATGACTGGCTGGGCTAGAGGAATTGTGGTGGCAGAGCTGGAGGACAAAGGTGGGCGTGGGCGGTGAGGCTGCCACGCTACCATACTGGGTGGCAAGAGCAAGAGAGGCAGGGAGAGAGATGAGCAGGAGGAAGGGAGTTCGGCGTGAGGTAGGGAGAGGTAGCTCACCGTGGGGAACAAAGCAACATGCGGCGGACTAGGGGTGATAGAATTTTTCGCCGTTCCTTTTCTGTGTAAACTTGTCGTGGCTAGTGGCACCGAGGAGTTGGGGTGGCTACAAGTGTGGCTCTGTTTTAGGTGTCTAAAATAGAGGAGTTCCAACGTGGGGTAGAGTGCGGTGTAGCAGTAGCCATGAATCGAGGCTGGCTGGTTTGTCAGTGGGTCTTTGGGCTTTGGTGATGCTAGTGCTCGGTATGCCTGGGGTGGGCTAGTGGTTGGCAGTACTGGCAGTGTCTATCACACGGTGGAGTGATAAAGTTGCTACTCGTGGGTAAACTATTGAGTGTAGAGAGAAGAAGACAAGCGATAGAGAGCACGATGATTCGGGTGATGCAATGGCTTTATCGTTGGGTAGGGAAATGAGGGAGGAGCATGCGATTGGTTGCTGGATAGGGAGAATGGAAGTTGGCAAGCATGTAACGGAGGGGTCATCTCTATATATATGCATAAGCAGACTAGCGGTTTCGAGGTTGACGTTTTGGAAGTTATAGTATCAGTGAGAGAAAAACAAAATTGGGAGATGATGGGAAAGAGAGTTCTGGACGTGGGAGTGGGGAAAATAACGGAAAGGAGCCTAAAACTGAAAGTAAGAAGAACTTACATACCTGACCGACGCTGTTTGGCACCTCTATTGGTATGGGTATTACAAAGCAGCTAGTCATTGTATTTGGCCGCACCCCAGATGCAGTTTTCACCGCTCTAGTCAAAGATGAGGGTAAGGAGCAAAGGCCGGTGTGTTATGTCAACAAAGCCTTGAGAGGGGCCAAGAAAAGATACCCAAAGATAGAGTTGATCACCTTCGCCTAGGTGATGTCGGCATGGCGATTACGCCCTTATTTCCAAGCCCATCCCATAAGGGTCATCACTTACACACCCTTGCAAAAGGTGCTTCAAAGGCCAAATACTTCGGGGCGACTAGGGAAATGGTCCGTCGAGTTGAGTGAGTATAACATTAGTTGAGTGAGTTGACATCAATTATGTTCCCTGAACCATTGTCAAATGACAAGTCTTGGCTAATTTTGTTGCGAAACTAATGCACTTCCCCGAGGAGACAACAAAGATACCAGAGAAAGAACCGTGGGAGTCCACATGATAACGTACGACGTCGTGGAGTCATTTCACGCAATCCAATTGAACTTCAAGGTGAAAAATAATGAAACAGAGTACGAGGCGGTGCTCATGCAATTGGCCATAGTTGAAACATTAGGAGGAAGGTCGATAGCAACGAAAGTGGACTCCCAGGTGGTGATTGGAAAACAAGTAGTAAAGTGTTTTAAAGAAAACAGATGTCGAACCCATAGGGAATAATTATGGTATTGAGTATTGAAATTTACTAAATTAATTACTATTTGGAAAACTGAAATTTGAAGAACAAATTATATAAATTAAAATGAAAAAAAGAACATTAAAATTTAGATTTTTAAAGATAATAAGAATAGATCTAGAGCGTTTGATTTCACCTTGCAACCCCACACAATTTATTCTTCCTTGTTATAGAATTCCAATTTTTTCAAGTTGATGATAAAAATCCCTTAACTATTCAATATTTTCTCTCAAAAAATACAAAAAATATCTCCAATTAATAACTCCATATCTCTATGTGAAAGTAATTGGAGACTCACTAAGTTCTTTGGATTTTTCTAAAATTACACTAATCGTGATAAAGTATCTCTACTTTTCCTCAACTAATGATGCTTAATCTTAGAGATCTAATCACAAATCACCTTTCGGTCTCATTGCAATTCAATAGATCGAACAATAATTAGCTAGAAAATTGCAAGCATTAAGAACAAGGAATAAACACTCAATCATGGAAATATTGAAAATAAAATAACTTAGAAGATAAAGTGTGTGTTCAATGCTAGACTACATCAAATTTCTAGAAAATTAAATTAGTTCATAATGATATTGAAAAGAACAAGAATAAAACTAGTGTTCTTCGTTGGAGTTGGTTGATGAAGCATAAGGCTCTTGCCTCTGCTCCCCAGATCTGCCTCCTTGAAAGAAACTTAAATAATAAACTTCGGACTGTTGAAATCTAAAACTAAGACTCTCATGCTAATGATATGCTTATATAGGGTAGAAAAGAAACCCTAATGTTCTCAGGATTTTCGCCTAAAAAATCACCTAAATTTTAGGACTAATTTTGGCAGTCTCGTATGTGCTCTAGTAGTCAGAATTCAGAAAATCCTTATTAAATACAAAGTTGCATCCCTTTATGCTAACTTTCGAACCCATCTAGTATCGTATCAATATGATATGTGAGTAGAAATTTATGATCAAAACACTCAAGCATGTCCGAGTTATCTCCTAGTGTATTCCGAAATTGGATTTCTTGGGGATTCCTTCCCTTATTTTTTTCCCTTTTTCTTGATCAAAATTACTTTCAAGCCATTTGCTAGTTGTTGTCCACGATGTCATTTAAGTCTGTCTTTTAAGTTGGTCGGTTAGATTGGTCGCTAAATCTAACCGCCCGGAGCCTTGTCGCGAAATCTTCTCACCCAGAAGGTAAAATATATCTCTCATTGCCTAACTCTTGTCGCCAGGTTTGGTCGCCATTGAGTCTCTTCTTTTGTACCAAAATGTTCTAATTTCGCACTAAATCTTCTCATTCTTACAAATCTTAGAAAGTAAAGAAAAATATATAGAAATAAAATAAAATCATTAGTATTGAAGGAGAATTGACACTTTTCATAGATAAAATAGTAATAAAAATCACATAAAAATCACACTTATCAAATACCCCAAAACTTAAGTTTTGCTCGCCCTTGAGCAAATAAAAAGAGAAAAACAATTAAAGCAATCATTGGTTTGATTTATAAAATTTGTTGCCTCAAAGATTGTCTAAAGTCTATAATTCAAAGGAATCATTCAAGATCGATCAAGTCTAAAAGTTAATTCAAAACTCAATTCCACCTCATTATCCATCTTCACATTCAAGCATACCTATTACTCTCACTTCATCATTAGCTCCCCGGATAGTTTTATGCAAATAAGTATATAAATAATGGATCTCTAAAAACTCCAGAGGCTTGTTTTTCAAATCACTTTCCACTAATGTAGAACAGAAACTATCACCAGGTTCAATAGGTCTTTATTAAGCTTGTAATGTAAGACTAGGGTGAGGGCTACAAAGAAAATGTAGGATTCAAACAAAGCAAAAGAACTTAAGTTTGAACATCAACAGAACAAATAGAGCATTCTCACTTCTAACATTTCTTCTCAATCATTTTAGATCTCTCAACATACCTCTCTTTATTGTACTTTCAAGTATCCCTCTCTTTATCCTTCTATTCGACATGTCATACATTTTTTTCTATGTTTTTTTTTCTTTGAAATATTCCATACCTTTTCAATTGCCTTTGTGGATGACTCTCATCGGCCTTTTCTTGTTGGCCACACAGTTGACGAGTTGACTTTTCACACCCCCAAACTTATGATTTTGATAAAATTGCTATAATTAACTTTACTTGTAGACATTCAACCTCTCTTTCCTTTCATGCTCTTGTGAGTCTGTGACTTTTTGAAAACTTAATTCTCTTGAAAGATAAGGAAATCAATGTTTAAGCTCAAATAGGACAGGGAATATGAGGTTTACAAGAAAGAAAAAGACATATAAAGCCAAAATATAATTCAATAAAGCTCAAAGGGGTGACTAGGGTTAAAGATATTAAATAGGTAAGCTTGAAAGTCTCAATCAGTCCAAACAATGCCTTACTCATTTCCCAGTAATATTTTGTCTAGGATTTCGCCCCGAGTGTAATCAAATAAGATCTAGAGTAAGTTGAGACCATACAAATTCACAAAATTCGCATAAAATTTCTCTAGGTATGCAAAAAGATTAATGATCGTAAGAAGCATTCATTGAACATAGAAAATATTAAATTAAGTAAGATCAAGAAAAGAATTAACAACTGGACTAAAGCAATGAGAATTTTTCCTAAAAATTATAATCAATTTCAACCATATTCTTATCATAGGCTTTTTTATTCATCAAACCATACTATTTTTATTATCATTATAATAATAATAATAATAATTATTATTATTATTATTTTAAATAAATAAAATAATATCCTTTCCCCCCAAACTTAAATTTCACATTGTCCTCAATAAGAAAAATGAAGAAAAATTAAAGCTAGGAATGAGAGAAGGTAAGAGATGCTCCCCTTGAAGGTGCAACCGTGTACCCTTTGGAGATTTCCCTGGCCTCTTCGTTCCTGCAAGATGAAAAGAAAAGAATAATATGAAGCAAAAAATTAAACTTAAAATAAAATAAAAAATTTGGGTTGCCTCCCAAAAGCGCTTTATATAAAATTTATAGCTAGACATTATCCTTTCATCATTTATCACTAGTGAGATTGATGGAACACTTTTCCCAGTTAAAGTCTCCATCCACATAGGGCTTTAATCTCTGTCCATTGAATTTAAATGTCCCTTTTGTCTTGTGATAGACTTTAACTGCCCCATAGGGAAAGACACAGGTCACCACAAACGGTCCCGACCACTGAGAGCGCAACTTTCCTAGGAAGAGTCGAAACCTTGAGTTAAATAATTGAACTTTTTGCCCGACTTCGAATTCCCTTCTTAGAATATGCTTATCGTGCCATCTTTATCTTTGTAAATCCAAGCATTCTCATAAGCATCATTATGGAACTCATCCATCTCATTGATTTGTAGTATTCTCTTCTTGCCAGCCGCTTGTAAATCAAAGTTTAGTGTTCTTGTCACCCAATAGGCTCTGTGTTCTAGTTCCATGGATGGTAGGATTTTCCATAAACGAGCCGAGAAGGCGACATCCCGATCGGTGTTTTAAATTCTGTCTGATAGGCCCATAGCGCATCATCTAACCTTCTTGCCCAGTCTGTCCAAGAGACACTAACGATCATCTCCAGTATGCACTTCAGCTCCTGATTAGACACTTTGACCTAGCCACTCGTTTGAGGAAGGTATGGTGTTGCCACGTGATAGGTAATTCCATACTTAGTCAGTAGCACTTCAAATTGGCGATTGCAAAAATGCTTCCCGCCATCACTGATTATGGCCCTCGGAGTGCTAAATTGGGAAAAGATGTTCTTTCGCAGGAAATTCACTATGACCCTCGCATCATTGGTTGGCTAGGCAACCGCCACCACCCATTTGGAGACATAATCTATAGCCACCAAAATAAATTTATTAGAATATGAGGATGGAAAAGAACCCATGAAATCTATACCCCAAACATCAAATAATTAAATCACTAAAATATTATTTAAAGGCATCTCATGTTTCCTATAAATGTTGCCAACCCTTTGACAATGATCACATAAATTAACAAAATTAAAAGAGTCTTTAAAAATAGTCTGCCAATAAAAGCCACATTGTAAAACTTTCATTGTTGTTTTTGCTCCACCAAAGTGGCCGCCCGCTTCCAATGAGTAGCAATGTCTAAGTATGCTCTCCATCTCCTCCTCGGGTACACATCTCCTGATTATCTGGTCCACACAATACCGGTATAGAAAAGGTTCCTCCAAAAAATAATATTTCAAGTCGAAGAAAAACTTCTTCTTTTGTTGATATTTCATCTCGGCTAGTAGAATTCTGGACACCAAATAATTTACTACGTTAGCATACCTTGGAATGACTTGTATAGCCATTAATTGCTCTTCTGAGAAGGTCTCATTAATTGGAAATTTCTCCTTAGCGGTTCCTTTTTAAGCTCAAGAAGAGATGAGTGGTCGGCCACTACATTCTCGATACCTTTCTCATCTTTTATTTTCAAATCAAACTCTTGTAATAGAAAAATCCATCTTAATGATCTTGGTTTGGGATCCCTCTTTGATAGTAAGTATTTAAGAGCAGAGTTATCGGTGTAAACAACCACCTTTGAACTTATAAAATAAGAACAAAATTTGTCAAATGCAAACTTATTGACTAAAATTTCTTTTTCAGTAGTAGCATAATGAAGTTGAGTTTCTGTTAAGGTCTGACTTGCATAATAAATAACATGAAAATTTTTATCTTTTCTCAGCCCTAAAACAACCCCTATAGCATAATTGCTAGCATCACACATTAATTCAATAGGTAGATTCCAATCCAGCGATACAATGATTGGTGGTGAAATTAATTTCTTTCTCAATGTTTCGAAAGCATACAGGCATTCATTAGAAAATTCAAACTAAGTATCTTTAAACAACAGATTGCAGAGAAATTTAATAACTTGGAAAAAATCCTTGATAAACTCACGATAGAACCCGGCGTGACCCAAGAAGCCCCTCACGCCGTTCACATTGGTCGGTGGTGGGACTTTGTCAATAGCTTCTATCTTTGCTCGGTTGACCTCAATTCCCTTGAAGGAAATGTGGTGGCCGAGCACTATTCCCTCCTCAACCAGGAGTGGCATTTTTTTTAATTTAAAACAAGATTTGTCTCCTTGCATCTCTGTAAAACCAAAGATAAATTAGATAAACAATTATCAAAAGAGTGAACAAAAATTGAGAAGTCATCCATAAAGACTTCTAAAACTTTTTCCACCATGTCCGAGAAGATGGACATCATGCATCTTTGGAAAGTGGCGGACGCATTGCAAAGACCAAAAGGCATATGCCTATATGCAAAGTGCCTTAAGGACAAATGAAAGTGGTCTTCTCTTGATCCTCGGGTGCAATGGCTATTTGATTACAACCAGAATATCCATCTAGAAAACAGTAGTAAACGTGACCGGCGAGTCTTTCTAGCATTTGATTAATAAAAGGTAAGGAAAAATGGTCTTTCCGAGTTGAATCATTCAGTCTTCGATAGTCTATGCATACTCGCCATCCTGTGACCATCCTCGTTGATATGAGTTCATTGTTGTCATTTTCTATCACGATTATCCCTTCTTTCTTTGAGACTACTTGCACTGGACTTACCCATGCACTATCTGATATTGGATAAATGATCTTAGCATCTAAAAGTTTCAATACTTCTTTATGTCCCACTTCTTGCATTGATGGGTTCAGTCTCCTCTAGGGTTGGAGGATCGGTTTAACATTATCCTCCATTAAAATCTTGTGCATGCAAATTGAAGGACTAATTCCTTTGATGTCTGATATGGTCCAACCCAAGGCCATTTTGTGTTCTCGCAAGACTCTCAGTAACTTCTCTTCCTCTACATCACTCAAAGAACTGCTAATAATAGCTGGAAAAGTAGAGTCCTGGCCTAAGAAAGCGTACCTTAAATTTGATGGAAGTGGTTTGAGTTCAAGTTTGGGTAGTCCTTACTTGGAGATGTCGGCTGATATGAGTTTAGCTATTCCACTTTTGGTTTTATTGAAGGAGGAAAGGATGGGGTAGCCTCCAAATATCTCTCACACTCCCTAACCACTTCATCTTCGAATTGAATAGATGTAGAGTGAGTAAGACATACCTCAATTGGTAGCTTTGGAAATTCAACTCCAATAGTCTTGTCAGCCTTGACCTTGTCTTGGTCACTTATTTGACAACAAGAATGTACCTCGGAAGGAAAAGTGACCTACTCCTCGCGAACCCTCAAAATGAGTTTTCCTTCCTGGACATCAATTAAAGTTATCCCTATCACAACAAAAGGTTGGCCCATTATCAAAGGGATCTCCTCGTCCTCCTCCATTTTAAGTACATTGAAATAGGCCAGGAAGATAAACTTATCAACTTTCACCAATACGTCCTCAATGAGTCCTCTCGGGTATTTAATAGATTTGTCTCCCAACTATAGAGAAATGGTGGTTGGCTTTGCTTCTCCAAGACCTAGTTTCCTGAAAATAAAGAGAGGTATTAGATTAATACTTGCCCCTAAGTCACATAAAACTTTATCAAAATATGAATTTCCTATAGTTCAATGGATCGTGAAACTCCACTGATCTTTCAACTTAAGCGACAACTTCTTTTGTAAAATTTTACCACTCTCCTCGGTTAGCATTACAGTCTCATGCTCCTCCAACTTCCGCTTGTTTGATAATATATTCTTCAAAAATTTTACATATTTAGGCATTTGCTCTAAAGTTTCAATGAGAGGAATATTAATATGTAGTTGCTTAAATATACTCAAAAATTTAGAGAAGTGATTATAAATCTTATTTTTTCTTAATCTTTGTGGAAAAGAAATTGGTGGATCATAAATTGAAGGAGAATAAGTTTCAGATATAAACTCCCTGGATTTCTTGAGTTTTGCAACCCCTTTATTTTCTTTAGTCTTCTTAGATTGTTGGTTGGCTGCATCCCGCTCTGCTTCTTTCACCTCATACTTAGTTTCCTTCTTCTCGGACTCCACATTTTCGACAAATTCTACATCTCGCTAGATATTTACTGTTTGTGGCTGGTTATATGTCTGCCCACTTCTCAATGTTGGTTGGTTATATGTTTGTCCACTTCTCAATGTTATGACTTTGACATGTTTCTTTTGGATTGGTCATAATGTTGCTCGATAAAGTCCCTATTGTCCTCTCAGTAAGCATGTTTAAGAGCTGACCGATTTGTACCTCAAGATTGCTGATTGAAGCCAAGTTGTTTTGAATCACCATATCAGTCTTTTGCATGTACTGCATAAGCATATCCTTAAGTGTCGATTTTTTCTCTTGCTGTGAAAATTTTTGGGGTGATCTAGTCAGCCCTTGATTATTGCTCTATGAATAGTTAGGGTGATTTCTCCATCCGGGGTTAAACGTGTTTGAATAAGGATTATTTTAACGTTGGAAATTGGACGCATAATGGGCTTGTTCATAACTTGGTTGGGCAAATGGATTTCCCACTTGGCAATCTACACTTGAATGATTTCCTGCGCAATGACCACAAACAACATTAGTTTGAATAGCATTAACATCCATCTTACTTAGTTATTGTGATAGATTTGCCATCTGCACCGCCAATGTGGTAATAGAATCAAGTTCAAAAACTCCAGACATCTTTCTTGGCATTGCTCTCTTTGCAGACCATTAATAGTTGTTGGATGCCAATTCTTCCAGAAGTTCATCTGCGGTTTCATGGGTCTTACTCATTAATGCTCCTCCTGTAGTTGCATCAACCATAGATTGATTCGTGTGTCCCAAACCATTGTAAAATGTTTGTACTTGAAGCCAGGCTGGAAAGTCCTTGTATCTCTCCCATGCCTCATATAATGAATGATTCACCCTTAATTTGGGTTAATATAGTAATATCATTCCTTAACTTCTCTATCTTCGTCGAAGGGAAATATTTGTACCAACTCCTCCTAGGTGGTGATGATACCAGACAGTAAAGAGTTCAACCAAGTTTTTTCTTTTTTCCTAAGTGAAAAAGGACAAAGTCTCAATCAAATTACATCATCTGTCACTCTGTTGTGTTTAAAAGTATCATAAATTTCTAGAAAATTTACAATATGGACATTAGGATCCTCTTGTGATAGCCCCCCAAACTAGACGGTTTGTTGAATCATTTGAATGATGGCTGAATTGATCTCGAAGTTATTGGCTTTATAGCTGGCCGCCTTATACTAGATGTCACCCCTTGGATAGAGGGCATAGCATAGTCTCTTAACGCATTTTGCTCCTGGTCGGCCATATTAAATTTAGATGCATTGACATCTTTCTTTTTCTTTTTATTGATCAAACTTAAGGTTACTTCAATCTCGTGATCGAAAAAGTATGCTCTAATGATTTAGATCAGGACATGCATTTCTAATTCCTAAAAACAAAAACCAAACTGAGATCTAATTTAAACCAAATATATATTTTTTTAAATTAAAATAAAATCCAAAGTAGTAAAAATCTAGCTAATATCAATATCAATAACAAATAACTAATCTCCGGCAACGGCGTTGATTGAGCTGTATTATTGCATATTTTATACACTTAAGACTAATATATTTTTAATTGTTTTATTATTTAATCATTGGTTTTAGATGGATAAATAGTTAAAAGGCATAAATCCAAGTTGTGAATTAAATTGATTAAATAGCATAATTTATGCTTGAGTTTATAACTTGTGATTTAATTGAACAATAATTTCTCACATGTACAACAAACTTTTAATATTTTAGTCTAGTTTTATTTTATCTTTATTTATTTATTTTCTTCTTCTAGTTTTATTTTATTTTTATTTTATTCTGCCTGTTTTATTTTATTTTTATTTTTTTATTATTTATTTATTTATTTATTTATTTATTTTTTATTTTGTTTTTCAGGCTCCTCCAAAACGACATGTAGTTTATCCATAACTACATGCCGTTTGGGCCTTCATCAACCTCAGCGCAGCACTGCATAGTGAGCTGCCTTGCGCGTAGTGACTCCACCGCAGCACCAAGCTTCTCCGCCGGCCACCAGCAACACCAGACGACGCCGGCGATCAGTTCTCCACCACCATGCACGGCCTGCACCGAAGGCACCCAGCCTCCACGCTGCACTGCATCCGCAGGATCGGCAACAACGCTTCACGGCCAAAAACCCAGCAAGCACCACCTTCCGAAGCCAGCACCACCTCCGCCAACCTCCATGCATGCGTTCGGAGCATGCACAGCCGCAGCCCACATGCATAGCTCAACCGAAACCAGTCCCCTGTTTTGACACCGAAAAACAGAGCAAGTTTCCAGCTCTTCCACCCGCTGCCTCCTCAGCCACGCACGTCGCCAGCCTCACCCGAAGCCACCACACTGCCCATCCATGCCAGACGCACGAAAGAGAAAGAAAAAAAAGATGAAAAGCTTCGGTTTTCATCGGACGCTGCACAGGAACGACGCACGGAAAAAGAAAAAAAAAATAAATAGACAAGTAGGCTGGAGTTCGGTGCAGCAAGAACAAGAGTTGGAAGAGATAGAATGAAAGAAAGAAAAAGAAACCGAAACAAAGAAGAATAGGTTCGGTGCAGTGCATATGTTCGGTGATAGCAGTTCAGTGCAAAAGAAAATAATGCACATGCATTTCGGCTAGACTCAGTGGAAGGAAGGAAAGAAAAAGAAGATATCATTCGGTGCAGTGCATATGTTCGGTGATAGCAGTTCGGTGCAAAAGAAAATAATGCACATGCATTTCGGCTAGACTCAGTGGAAGGAAGGAAAGAAAAAGAAAATATCATTCGGAGCATGCATGTCGTTCGGTGTAGCAGAAAGCAAGGAAAGAAAAGAGAAAAAAAAAAAGATAGGCAACGGACGAAATGCATGCATGCGGGGCCAGTAAAATGCAGTGATGCATATAGAAAGAATCACGGACGAAACACTGAAAATGAAATAAATGAAGAGCAACAAATAAATACAGATGCACATGCAGTGACAAATGGAATAATTTTGAGTGGGGAACATAGCAGCTAAGTGATGTTCATTTATGTCCTTCTTTGATGCCTATATAAGGGGGTGTTAGTCTGCAGTTGGGGAGTGTGGAAAGTGAGTTAGAAATTAGTGAGTCTGAAGTTAGAGTTAGAGAGTTAGTCAGTCGTGGTGTTAGAGTGTCACTGAGTAGTCAGTGAGTTAGAATGTTTTTAGTGTGATTTTAGAGTTAAAAAAATTCAGAAAAAAAATAGTGAGTGAATTTTTATAGTCAATTTTTATTTTTCTGAGTTCAATTTTTAATGTCGTGTGATTTATTCATCAGTCAGTTTCAATGTATGGCTCAGTGAATTTTATTTTTGTAAGTCTTTATTTTCAGTTTTGAGTTTGTTTAGTGAGTAAATTTTTAGTCATTTTTTATAAATGTTGAGAGTCCATTTTATTTTTGAGAGGTTACATTAATTGGAAGTTCAGATTTTTGGGTTGGAGAACACAGTCTCCATTTCCAAATATCGAGTTTATTCCGTACAATTTTTGTTTTTATTTAATTTCGAATTACTGTCATTTAATTTTCTCGCACTTTTAGTTTCCTACAATTTAAATTTATGTCATTTAATTTCCTCACACTTTTAATTTCCTGCAATTTAAATTTATGTCATTTAATTTTCTCGCACTTTTAATTTCCTGCAATTTAAATTACTGTCATTTACTTTTCTCGCACTTTTAATTTCCTGCAATTTAAATTACTGTCATTTAATTTTCTCGCACTTTTAATTTCTTGCAATTTAAATTACCGTCATTTAATTTCCTCGCACTTTTAATTTCCTGCAATTTTAATTACTGTCATTTAATTTTCCTGCACCTTTAATTTTTTGCAATTTACTTTTATGTCATTTAAATTTTATTGTCCATTTACATTTCAGTTATTTAATTTCCAGCAATTTTAATTTACTGTCTTGTATTTTAATTTTTTCACTTTTCATCATCCACTCAAAATCAACAAACATGAATCTAGTCCATGACTAGTAAATTTTCATTTCCATTGCATTCCCACATTCATTGCACATATCATCATTTTTATTTTTATTCTCTCATTGTAACTATTTCCACCATTTTACACGAGTTTGATTTTTAAGCACTTTCCCTGTGGAGACGATCTAAGAATTTATTCCTAATTACTACGCGACACGCTCCTACACTTGGGATAGCCTTTGGGCTACTCATTTTCGAACGAGTCAGGCGTCAAACTTGTTCAAGTAAAAATATCTGTAAGTGTATAGAATCATAACAAATAGTAAAGTGTTTTAAAGAAAAAGGATGTTGAACCCACAAGGAATAATTATGCTATTGAGTATAGAAATTTATTAATTAATTACTATTTGGAAAATCGAAATTTGAAGAATAGATTATCTAAATTAAACTGAAGAAAAAAAATATTAAAATTTTAAATTTTAAAGATAATAAGAATAGATCTAGAAAGTTTGATTTCATCTAACAATCCCACATAATTTATTCTTTCTTATTATAGAATTCTAATTTTTCCAAGTTGATGATAAAAATCCCTTAACTATTCAATATTTTCTCTCGAACAATACTAAAAATATATCTAATTAATAACTCCACATCTCTATGTGAATTTAACTAATTGGAGACTCATTAAGTTCTTTGGATTTTTCTTGAAAATTACACTAATCACGATAAAGTATCTATACTTTCGCTCAACTAATGATGCTTAATTTTAGAACTCAAATCACAAATCACCTCTTGGTCTCATTGCGATTCAATAGATTGAACAATAATTAGCTAGAAAATTGCAAGCATTAAAAATAAGGAATAAACACTCAATCATGGAAATATTGATTTTAAAAATAACTTAGAATATAAATTGTGTGTTCAATGCTAGACTACATCAAAGCTCTAGAAAATTAAATTAGTTCATAATGAGATTGAAAAGAACAAGAATAAAACTTGTGTTTTTCATTGGAATCGGTTGATGAAGCATACGACTCTCGCTTCTGCTTCCCAAATCTACCTCCTTGAAAGAAACTTAAATTATAAACATTAGACTATTGAGATCTAAAACTCTGACTCCCCTCCCTTAATTTCATGCTAATCGTTTGCTTATATAGGGTAGAAAAGAAACCCTAATGTTCTAATGCTTTCCGCGTAAAAAATCGCCTAACTTTTAGGACTAATTTTCGCAGCCGAGTACATGCTCCAGGAGTCAAAATTTAGAAATCCTTATACGATATAAAGTTGTAACCCTTTAAGGCAGCTTTCCAACCCATCTAGAATATTATCAATTGGATATATGACTGGAAGGTCATGATTAAACATTCAAGTATGTCTAGGCTATCTCCCAGTGTATTTCGAAATTGGTTTTCTTGTGGATTCCTTTTGTGATTTGTTTCTCTTTTTCTTGATCAAAATTACTTTCAAGCCCTTTACTAGTTGTTGCCACGATGTCATTTTGGTTAGTCTTCTAAGTTGTTCAGTTAGACTGATCACCTAATCTAACTGCCCAAAGCCTTGTCGCCAAGTCTTCTTGCCCAGAAGGTAAAATATATCTCTCATCGCCTAACTCTTGTCACCAATTCTAATCACCATTGAGTCTCCTTGCCTAAATCTCCATGGCTCTATTCAGATCTAGCTGCTTCTCGTTGGTCTATATCCGTAGTCTCTTCTTGCTCCTACGAGTGGTCCAGCTGTTGATTCAACTCAAAATTCGGATACTTTCTTTTCAAAAGCAACCAAGGTTTTCTTGCAAGTCTCCCAGCTCTGGTTCAGCTTCAACAGATGGAGATTTTGCTCTTTAAGAGCACTCTTAGCTGCGGCCAAATCCTACTCAGCCTTAGCCTTCTCGCCCTGAGCTATGCTCAGCCGAATATTGGTTTCTCAGTGTTCCTCCTCAAACACAACAGGCATGCAAGGCATTTAGCTTTCGCTACCCGCAATTCCTCCACTTACTTTTACACCCCATTTAGGTGAGAGGCCAGGATGCCTCGGTTGGCCTCTTTATTGGCAGCGTTAGCCTTGTACAGTGCAGCTTCTCCCAATTGAGGGAGGTAATCTAATTCCGATAGGTAGCTTCAACTTGGGAGAGCTCCCCAGCTAGCTTCTCTTTCTTCACCTGGGCAGAAACAATAGCCCTGTGGGCTTTACCGATGAATGAGCACATGGAATCATTTTCTTCCTTGAGCTCCATAAGATCTTCCACCATTACCACAACCAACTTGTCAACTCCCTGCAAAAACTCTATCAGGACAAAGAAAATAATAGCCCAATGAAAAGTTAGAGTAAAATGAGAGTAAAGCTTACTAGAGAGAGGATGCTGCATAAGTTGTGGATAGTGGAGTGAAATACCTCATCATGGCATGATCTAAAGGCCTAAGAAGAGTCATCAGGCCAATAAGAGGAAGCATCATGTTAAGCACTTGGAATCTGGAAGGCGATCCCAGCAGCATCCTTCGAGGTCAATGGCTCCTGAGTAGGGGGAGGTGACGGGTCGCTACTCGCCTGAGTTGAATTCCCAACAGTTTGGTCAACTTGGGGAGTGGTGACACCCTCCTGGAGTGGAGACCCATTGGGAAGGCTAATTTGATGATCGCCGGTGGGAAAAGTTGGAGACGGTTCCCCACCACCCTCGGGGAAGTACTAAAGGGCAAGGAAGGAATAGACACCCTGCTCCCACTAGTGAAAGATAGATTAGGGAAGATAAAGGGAAACTCAGGAGTGTCCCCACCCAAAGCCGTCGAGGCAGCAGGAAACGACTCATCAACATCTCCTAGATGAAACAAGTCCCCAAACTCATCTAGCAAGGAAGGAAGGTCACCAACAGAAGGAGCATTGAGAAAGTCTGGGCTCATGACGGAGATAAAATCATCCCCTTCTAGAGGAGGGACATCTTCAAGATTGACTGCTCGCCCAAAAGGCTCAATCTCTCTTAAAGAATGAGCCTCTGACCTTAGGGTCCATTTAGCTTCCAAAATAAAGTCTAGCTCACTGTCTGCCTGGTCCATGATGTCATCTAACGAATTAGACCAGGGTACTAGAGGGTTCCCCAACCCCTCCTTGGAAGAGCTAGATGCATCCGATGACTTCACCACGAGGCAAGCCTTCTTTTTCTTCCACCTGCCTCTGGGGTTGTCCCATTTTTAAGTTCCCCGTCGGCGAGGGGGCACCAAGGATCTCACAACTAATCACATGGGCTCGGCTGGGTACCATCAAGAATCTATCAATGTTGGTGGGCGTCAAAAGGGCATCAGTCCAGGTGGACTTGAGGTTAGTCATCGCCTAAGATTGAACCAAGCGAATGTGAGCTTCTTCTTAGGGAGACAACCAAACCTCAAGGTCACATTCATCGGGAATGGGCGACCAAGATGCTCGAAAAGGGAATTGCTGATGTTAGACCTCATCCACCAGAATTTCCCACCCCCTTCATGAAACAAAGAAAAATTTCTTTGACCAGTCCTTGGCATGGGAATATTTACGCTCAAGCTGCACCAGTTTGCTATGAGATCTAAAGCTACACAAATTCCCATCTAAACTCCTAAACCCATGAAGGGAAAGGAATTCTCGTGTAATGAGGTTGGAATAATCATCACCAGTGGGCTCTAGGGCTCGCCACCATAGAACGTAGCAAGCCACCAAAATACACCATGCATTGGGCACTAATTGGGTCAATGCAAGACCTACGACATACAAGATGTCACGAACAGGCCACACAAAGTGCAAATGGAGCCCCATTGAAAACATAGCCAAATAAAGGACAATGGAGATGGAGCCCTTCTAATGTCAATAGCTCTCTGCCGCTAGCCGGGCAGCGACAACCCTACCAAATCGTGGATATTAAAATGATCCCTTGCATCGTCTAGTTCATGATGAGAAAGGGAGGAAACCTAGCGGTGGCCCTCAAAGATGGAACGGGAAACGTCCCCTTCAACACTAGGGTTAGCAGCGGCACCTTCACGATGGACAGAAGGCTCGTGAGGTCTAGAAGGACCACTACCTCGAGAGGAGCCTACGCCCTGGTCTTTGCTGGAAGCCATGGACATGCTGAGCACAGAGGAAAGCAATGAAGGAATAAGGAGAAGAAAGCTGGAAGGCATAAAAGATTGGATGCAAGAGATCAAGAAGCTTGCGCGAAAAGATAGGAAGTGAGGAAAAGAAAAACAAACAACATTCCACAAAAAATATTGGCGGCAGTTGATAAAGGGGAATGCGTATCGGCTTCTGACAAGCATCCTAGGGTAATAACAAAGCAAAACCCCAAAAGCCGCCCCAAAAAAAGGATTGGATGTGGCAGAGACTCACAGGGTAGGTGGAAGGGGTTGTGGCCCAACACCTCATGGATTTAAAAGCCCCCATTGCGTGGCACACAACGAAGCCTCGCCGGGTAATTAGAGAGGCATAAGTTAATTTAACCAAGAGAGCCTAAATACACTTAATATAAAAGTCCCATCACACAATATGTAACTAGAAGGGCTTTAAGGCCCCATAAGAGCTCACAGGGTGCCACCCTCAGCCTGGGCCGTGAAGGCCCAACAAGCCACTTGAGGCCTAAACACTCCCCTAGCCCAATACGGCTCATGTTAGTTCGTCAGAGGGAAAACCCACCCACTTATTTCGCAACCGTTAAGATATTCACTCAATCAAAATAGGTGAATAGCTCAAAAGAACTGGGATTCAAATTTTAAATAGGGGGCGAGGCCGTTAATCTGGGAGATCCTAAGAAAACAAACTCTCTCTTTAAAGGGGCTAGGTACACTAACGAAACCCTAGAACATTTTGTCTCGAAGACTACTCATATCATTACTGACTTAGGTGTGACACCCCGATTTTTACGTGCTTTTTATTGAAAGGCTTTTTAATTAAATATTTAATTTTGAGCCTTTTAATTTAATTTAACATGTTTACGCGAGATTATTTTACAATTTTTATATTAGGAATTATTTTAATGTGCTTTCATAATTTTAATTAGTGTTCTGCAATTAAATTGCTTTTTATTTTAAAAGAATGTTATTGTTGGAGTTTAATATTTTACTTTAACTAGTTTTGAGTTTAAATTGATTTATTTAATTTACTGTTTTAAAAATAGTAATTTTGAGGATTAGTTGTGACCCAAAAGTTGTGAGGATTGGACCTCATTTCTTTTCCTTCCTGTTTCTTTTTCCCTTTCTTTTCTTTTTCTTCTTTTCTTTCTTTCTTTTCCTGTTCGGCCTCTCTCCCGCTCGGTTTTCTCTCTCCTCGTGCAAATCGGTTTCTTCCTCCCAGCCGCCGCCAGCCGCTACCGTGACCCTCACCGTCGGCACCAGTCGACTCCCCAGCCGCCGGTGACCAACCCCCTCAAATCTCAGGCTGGCTAGTGCCGGCGTTAGCCTCCACGAGCAGTTCGAAGCCGCGACCTTTCTCCTCCCATTCCGCCGCCGTACGGCCACTATTGGCTGCCATCTTTTCACCACTCCTTCACCGGCCTCTTGTCGTCCTAACCCACCCAATTTCGGCTCCGATCCGTCACCGAAGCCACCTCCACGAGCTCAACTTCTTTTTGGCCTTCCACTTCCATTTCGGCCTTCCACCCACAGCCAACCGTCGCTTCCACTAGCTTCACCACCTTCCATAGGCCCTACCCTATCGTTCCCTAGTTTTCGTTTGACCCCGTTTGAATTTGGGTTTTCTGTGTATTTCGGCCACAATGTTTTTACGCTGTGGAGTTGCTGTTTTGGCACTTTCAGCTCCTCCGTGATCCTCCTAAAATTACTTTATAGCGCTATAAGTATTTCTCCAAAAGACTTTTTAAGACTTAAGTATATTTTTGTACTAACCTGTTTTATAAACTGTGATTTGGTTATCTAGTTTGACTGTGTTGGTTGTTGGAAAATTAATGATAATTGTTGGTTGTTGGTAATTGGTCAATTTCATGGCATTGTGCATGCATGCGTGGGTGTGTGTTTTAGAAACTATGTTTAATGTGAAAAAGACTTTTCGGGTGCGTGTGTATCACCCCTAAGCTGAGATGGGGTATTATCATGGTGGAGCTCCTCTGGGCACTCAGGAGCGGAATATACTGAGTGTCGTCCCCTGGGGTTGTTGCCTGGGACTTGGATGGGATGGTAGCGCTCTCGATCCGACTCCGTGGCCCCTTGTGCTGGCGAGGGTCAGAGGATGCTTGGCTATGTACGCGGTGGGCGCGGAACTGGGCATCACTCGTTGTGCATCACTTGTACGGTCGTTACCCGTGGGGTGACGAAGGGAGCCAGAGTATGTGGATGGTCCTTAGGGGAGGCCATGGTGCATACGGTTAAAATTGAAATTAATGGATTTATTCCTGGATTTTAGTTTTGTGCCAAATGGTGATTTTTGGCATGAGTGGAAAAATAGTGATTTTCGAGATATGGTGTTTTTCTCGGGTTTTGCACTTTGGTCATCATGTGCATGCATAGTATTAGTTGTTTTAATATATTTGTATCTTGGAATATTTTGGATTTTACTTACCTGCGGTACAATTTTTTTGTTACTGTAGATTTTGATGCAGGTTTTGAAGAGGCTGAGCCCGAGGATACGACTCCACCTGAGGAGTAGGGACATTGGCTATTTTTGTATTTGAAGTTAATTGTTCGCTTAGGCTTATTGTATTTTATTTGATGTTGGTTTGTAAACAAAAATTGTATTATGTTGACATGTGGATTTTTAGTACTTTTGTATTGCATTAAATCCTAGTACTTAGTTATTTGACTTAACCATTTCGCTGCGCATTGTTTATTGTACACGTGTTGCATTACACACACTCGGCACGTGTCGATGGGGTGCGTGACCGTGTTGTCATCATCCCGGCACCTCGATTTCCGTGCGTGTCCGTACATAGAAGTGGGGGGCGCCACATTAGGAATCAGAGGGTCCACTTTCAACCCCCCAAGCCCTCTTACTCTTTGGTTGTAGGAGGATGAGAGTGTGTAGCATCGAAACATGTCCTTAACACCAGAAATGCCAATAATGATCACGGATTGGTATTTCCAATAACACGTTAAAAATTTCTTTTTCTGCGTATGTTCGTTTGAATGTATCATTTTCTTATGTAAATCTTAGGATCAATATTGAAGCACAATAACATGAATAAAGATGTCAAAATCCAACATTAATTGTACTCATCCTAAGACTGCATATAACGTTGGACACTACAACAAAGTTGCATTTCAGCAGGGAAAAATGTCATTGTTACTAGTGGACTTTTTGTGGCAAATAACCAATTGCAACAATTTGTTATCATTGGTAAATCATGGAATATACAGTGTGGGAAAAACTCAATTGTAAGGAATATTTTTTCATTGGTAATAGTTTACTTTTTACAAGGATTTCGTTCCAAATTGAATTTCTTGTCCTTGGCATTAGTTATTTTATTTTCTATTAGTTATTCTATTTTCAACGACTATAATCTTTGGTCATTGTTGTATATCCAGCAAAGATTTTGTTGCGAGTGACAACACCTGATATACGGTATCCAAGTTCAAATTCTAGGTTGAATTCACGAAACTACCTTCAAAATGTGAATATATATAGATATATATATATATATATATATATATATATATATATATATATATATATATATATATGGTAAGAAAAGCTTAATCTTGCTTCGATTGGGGCAATACAGTTATTTTTTTCCCAAATCGATCATTTACATTCATTTTTTCATTCTTAAGAAATATTTCATTTTCTGTTCTAGAAGTGATTTTGATTTTAATTTCGTCCAAATTATCGGGAGGATTATTGTTTACTTACATAGATAATTTTTGTGCAATAATTTAGATTTTTCCTTTTCGGAAGTGTTCTCATGATATCGAATTTTGAAACTATTTAAGCCTAGCATGTGCGATTCATAAAATAATTTCAAGTTTTATCATTATTCAATAATTTTTGGAGCTGTCTCTCTGTTTTGCATCTTTTCTCAATCTTAATTTCTATTGATTAACTAGCTATCAGGATAATACTATTTATGTTCATCATAGTCCACATTTTCAGAGATAATGGACTCCAAAATAGTTAACGTATTGCCTTTGTGCTGGTCTCATAGTGTCCATGCCTAGTAAGCTCCATATTCAGTTGATCACCATGATGACCCATTTTCCTCCAAATTCAATAACCTGGTAACCTTACAATAGACTATTGTATATGTTCATCATATTGAAGCCATACATTTATGCATGGCAAAGAATCATTATCCGGGCAAAAATACATGTATTCATGATCATGGTAAGGAATCACCCTCATAAAAAATTTTAAGTATATAAGCATGGTGAGGAATCACTCTCTGAGCAAATCTCATATATCCATAGTCTTTTATCAAGGTAAGGAACCACCATTTTGTCAATCCATATAAACTCCATCATATCTCATTATATAAGTATAAATGGGAAATTGCCCAATCGTTCGACACGAGAAATCTCTATGCCAGACCAATGTGCAAACTCATTCATCAAAACCAAACCATCCGATTTGGGGAATCACTCTACCCACTCAACACAAATAAGGACACTATGCATTAAAACCCAGGAAATCTATCTACCCGTATGAAATGGGTGGTAACGTTTTATAAGAATGGCATAGGGACTCTTCAACAGCTCCTCGATGTACTTGGTTGCCTAGCACGACGTTGTAATAAATATGAGCCTAACGGAAGCAATGGTCAAGGATAAGACCCACACAAATGTATGGATTTCTATGATAACATGAAAGGTCAAATCTCCACCTGAAAGGTCAAATCAGGAGAGGGTCTATAGAAGAAAGGTCACATCCTACAGATCATATCATCTTAACCCAAAAGTATGGTCAAGTGTCATGTGGGAGAGCCACATTTGAGAAAATATTACAAACAGAACTAAAGACAAGTTGTAGGAACATGTATGACTTTTCCAGTCAAACTATCTCTATCACCATGCAGATGGTCGACTAAGATTAAAGGGCACCTATTTAGTCACCTCAGTAGTTAGAAAGGCACCTTATGATTCCATCCTATAAAAAAGCTTAAGGTAAAAGTCAACTTTTGAGATAGCAAGTGTTCGAGCCTCTTGGGAGTCAGTCTCCAAAGAAAGCAAATGGGTTAAATGTTGTGGGTATGACATGAGTTCTAGCATTGCATGTTCTATATCTTTTCCCTTTATGTTCACGAATTAATAAACACTTTCCTTCATCATGTTTACGAATATCTTTACATTGTGATTTTGAGATCTTGATGTTTGAAAGGTTCGGATTAGTGATGCGGTGAATTCGGGTGTGTGAGTCTTATCATATGTCAATCATCATGGATGGGTTGAGGATTCTCCAAGGCCATTCCTACGATATGTTGCCATGAGTTTCATATGGGTAGAGAGAGTGTCCCTGTGATGATCTAGGTGAAATGCTTTCGTATTGAACTCACTTGATAAACGGGTCAAGAGATTCCCTGGGCCTATTATTTGTTGTGTCTTTGAGTTGGTGGCTGGGTAGAATGTGTCCCCGGTGCAATATTTACACTTTTAGTGTGCGTATTTAATGATTTGAAATAGGCGAATCAACTTGCATGTTGGTTAGGTGGAAGTAATTCCCTAAACCGAACAATAATGATTTTCCCTTCTAGGCATTTATGTTGAGACTTTACGTGATGAGAGCCCGTATAATGTGATATGATGAGTTCAACATGCTTCAGAAAAGGGTGATTCCTCACCTCAGTGATATATATACATATATACTTGAGTTTTTCCTAGAGGGTAATTCCTCAGAAGGTGATTCCTCACCATCCTTATTGCTTATGTTTTACATAGAGTGTGATTCCTCACCATGACTATGAAGGCATGTGTTTTGCTTAGAGGGTGCTTGCTCGTCCCACGCAAATACACTTGTTCATATATCTTTTACAAGAAACTATGCATTACATCTTCAGGTGCATTGTCTCTCATTAACGGTCTTGTCATAACCGTTTAACCTACCTATGGTTTCATTTATTGAAACCGTACATTTTGATGCAAAGTTAGTCCCAAGAGAGAGACCCAACGAGGAAGGACCAAACCCACTCGAGGAATAGCAATGGAGGCATGGCTCTATTAATAGCATTTGTCCTACTTTTGAAATGTATCATTTAGCAAGGCAACAAAGCATGTATGGCTTGTCATAACTGGATGTAGAAAACTAATGGATGGTATTGTATAACATTATTTAGGAAATGAAGTGGCATACATATATTTGTGAAGTTAATGAATGAACCTATTTGTGGTTTAGTCCTTTGGTATGACCAATATTTAGTCATTTGAACATTTCATGCCTATTCCCAATTTAAACACAAGCATCCTTGACACTACGGATCCTTGCTAGGTCTTTTACCAAGGAATGGCATACCACATCTTGGTATCAGAACATCTACATGGCTCTAGGTAAATCCATCATAGGAATAGTACTAGAGAAGTAGGATCTGATCTTTATTATCATAAGCTTGAATTTTAGAATACTATTGGCTTGTTCTACGTATAATAGGCGAGGGTTAAGCTAGAAATTCATAGGTTTGGGTTATATGGCTAACATTTCCATGCCGTTGTCTAATAGAGAGATGGTATTCTACACAAAAATGGTTGCAAAATGTCCTTTGGAGATAGGCTGAGTTATCTTGGAAGCAGATCTGTTAGTATTCTAGTTCTTGGGTTTGGATGTTATCCTAGGCATGTATTGGTTATTTAAGCATTTTGATAGATTGTCAATGAAGGACTGTAACATTCTGAATGCCTATAATAGAGGATTGTGTATTCCAAAGAAGTAGGTTACGATCAATACAAGGAATAATTAATTCACTACAAGCCAAGAAAGAGTAGGTGAGTAGCTCCAAGGCCTATTTGTGCTTAAGGAGAATGAGCCTAAGAAGGTGCAAGGTATACCAATAGTAAGCCAGTTCCCATAAGTGTTTGGAGTATTGCCAATTTTACCACCTCCAAGGGAAGTCAAATTTTTTATTGAGTTGGAACCTATGACTATTCCTATAGATAAGGCACCAGTGCTATTTGTTAGAAAGAAATATAGAACCCTTGATGTGCATCAATTATCAAGAGCTGAATAAGGTGACTATCAAGAATAGATACCCTCTACCAATGATAGATGACTTGTTTGACCAATTACGAGGAGATGCCATATTTTCTAAAATTGATCTTGCGTTTGGTTGTCGCCAACTGAGGATTAGGGAAGGTGAAATACCAAAAATAGTGTTTCGAATGAGATATGACCATTTTGAGTTGACGGTGATGCCATTTGGGTTAGCTAACGCCCCAACAGAGTTCATGCATATTATGAAGAGGGTGTTTAGGCCATTTTTGGATATGTTTGGGGTGGTGCTTATAGATGACATTCTAGTATATTCCAAGAATGTCGAGGATCATGAAAGTCACCTAAGGATGGTATATGGGAAGCTTAAGGAACATTAGTTTTTCGCCAAACCCAACGAGTACGAATTTTGGCTGGAAGGAGTTAAATAACTTGGTCACGTGATATTCAAGGAGTGAAATACGCGAGGTTAGGGGTTTCTTGGGACTAGGTGGTTACAATAGGAGATTCATGGAAGGATTCTCCAAATTATCAAGTCCTCTCACAACCTTAACTAGGAAGAACACTGAGTTCATTTGGATCTAAAAGTGTGAATAGAGCTTTGATGAATTGAAAAAGAGGTTAACCACAACCCTGTGTTAGCATTTCTAGTGCCTCACAAGCCTTTTGTGGCTTATAGTGACGCAATGAAGTATGGAGTGGGATATGTCTTAATGCAAGATGGAGGATAGTGAATCATGGATCTAGGCAATTAAAGGACCACAAGATGAACTACTGAACTCATGACAAGGAGCTACCAGCAGTAGTGTTTGCCTTGAAGATTTGGTGACATTACTTGTATGGTGAAGCGTGTGAGGTGTATATGGATCATAAGAGTTTGAGACACCTCCTCACTCAAAATATCTCAATTTGAGACAGTGAAGATGGTTGGAGACCATAAGCGATTATGAGATCAAGTACCAACTGGGAAAAGCTAAATGCTCTGAGTTTTAAGTCTAAGTCTAAGGATGTAGGAGGTTCCATAGAGGTGGATTCACCTCTCGAAGAAATGAGGCAGTTGTTGGTGAAGGACTCACCATAGGAAGAAATTCTCATTGCTATGCAGGAATTAAGAGTGGGCCACTACGAAGAGTTGAAGTACTAGCAAAGGAAGGGGAAAGGACCTTTGCATTTTAGTTTGAGCAAGAATGAAACCCTATTATTTAGAGGACGAAGAGTAGTTCTAGCTAATTCAAAAATTTTGGAAAGAATATTAGCCGAAGTCCATTCCTCGCCATACTCAGTACAACTGGAGGTACAAAGATGTATCAAGATCTTAAAAAAGGTTTTTGGTGGGAAGGAATGAAACGGGATATCGCCCATTTCATTGAGAAACATACCATATGTAGGAGAGAAAATGCAGAGTATCAAAGACTGACTGGTAATTTACAACCCTTATCCATTCGTGAGTGGAAGTGGGAAAACATAGTTATGGATATTGTTGTCGGATTACCTTGAGCCCCTGGTGGTAAAGATGTTACTTGGGTAATTATAGATAGATTGACTAAGAGTGCCCACTTTTTACTGGCCACTGCCACAGACACACTGAGTAAGCTCACTCAACTGTACATAAGAGGGATAGTTAGGCTACATGTAGTACCCAAGATCAGAGTGACAGATCAAGATTCTAGATTCATGTCTCACTTTTGGAAAAGTTTGTAAGCAGTGATGGACACTAAGTTAATATTTAGCAGTGCATACCATCTACTGAGCAATGGGTAGTCAAAAATGAAGATTTAGATGTTGGAAGATATGCTGAGAGCTTGCATATTGGACATTTAAGGTCCATGGGAAAGCCACCTCCCAATCATCAAATTTGTCTATAACAATAGTTACTAGGCCACCATTTCAATGGGCTTTTACAAGGCTTTATACAAGATGAAGTGCAGGTTGCCATTATGTGGGGATGAAATGGGGGAGGCCAAAGTTATTGGACCAGATATCATCCAACAGATGAGGAGCAAGTCAAAACTCATGCAGGAAAGGATGGCCATGGCCTAGAGTAGGCAAAAGTGCTATGCCAAATATGAGGAGAAGGGAGTTGACCTTCGAGGAAGGTGACTTGGTGTATCTCAAGGTATAACCCGTAAAATGAGCAAAGAGATTTGGGTTGAGAGGACAACTAAGCCCATGATACATAGAACCTTACTAGGTAGTGGAGAATGTAGGCCCAATGGCGTATACGACGACATTACTAGTGAAATAAGAAGGGATATAGAACATGTTCCATCTTTCCTCATTAATAAGAGGTTTTCAGAACCAACAAGCCTTAATGATTAACCCAAATCTAGTTCTACTACAACTAATTATGTGCAATTGGTGAGATACATCAAACAAGAAGTTTACATTGGAAAGTGAGTGGGTCACGTACGAGCATATCCCATTTTTATCAAGAGGCATAACAAGTGCACTATTAGGTAATTAGGACAAAATGAAGGCAGAAGCGTGTCTATAAATAAGCCTTCGAGTTACCCTTTCAAATCACAACACTTAGAGCTCTTGGAACCATAACCATGGTGTGAGAGAAGAAGACAACATGAAGGGAAGCTATACCAAAATAAACAATTCATCGATTAATGAAAGAATGAGACGAAGTACAATGCCAGCAAGCAAAGGAGGAATGCTGCTGAGGTGAGGAAGGTGAGGAAGGCTAGACGATGGGTGAAATATGAACCTAAGGTGAGGAACAATCAATGACAAGATCCACATGGACGTAAGCACTTTTCGGGACAACATGGAAATGCCTTCTTAAGGGCTTTTCGGAACAACATGGAAATGCCAGAAGGTAGCAATGTCATATACAAAGACTCATACTCCACCTGAAAGGTCACATACGGGTAGAGAGAGTGTCCTGTATATTGGCCTGATTTGATAGACAGGTTGAGAGATTCTCCAGATGTATCATATGTGGTGTCTTCAAGTTAGTTGGCCGGGTAGAATATGCCCCCGGTGCAACATGTACACTTTGGTGTGTATATTGGATGATTTGAAACAAGCGAATTAGCTTGCACGTTGGTTGGGTGGGAATGATTCCCTAAGCCAAACAGTGAAGTGATTTCCCTTGCTTAGCATCTTATGGGATGAGACTTTATACGATGAGAATTTATACGATGTGATATGATGAGTCTTACATGCTTCAGAAGATGATGATTACTCGCTTCGGTGATATATATACTTGAGTTTTGCACGAAAGGTAATTCCTTAGAGGATGATTCATCATCATGCTTATATGCTTATGTTTTACTCAAAGGGTGATTCTTCGCAATTACTATGAATGCATGTGTTTTGCTTTGACGGTGATTCCTCGGCACCGCACACAAATACACATGCTCACAAATCTTTTACATGAAGCTTTACATTATATCTTCAGGTGTATTGTCTTGCCATAACTATTTAGCCCATCTATGCTTTTGTTTATCAGAATCTGTGTAGACTTTGATGTTGAGTTAGCCCCAGGGGAGCTACTCGACGAAGAAGGACCAAACCCATCCAAGGAAAGCAAAGGAGGCCTGTCTCTGTTAATTGCATTTATACTACTTTGGGAAATGTATCGTTCATTTTTGCATTCTTAGGAAATATTTCAATCCAAGTTTTTGAAGTTTTGTTTGTTTATGTATTTAATCTTCATGTAATAATTTGGATTTTTCTTTTTTTGAAAAAATCTCATAATCTTGGTTTTGAAGCTATTTAAGCTTGACTTGTGGGTTTCATAACATAATTTCAAATTTTATCATTAATCAATATTTTTTTGAATTTTCTCTCTATTTTACATCTTTTCACAATCGCAATCTTTAGTTTCTGTTGATTAACTAGCGGTCAGGATAATTCTAATTTTATCTGGCATCAAATTTCAAGCTTTATAATCCTGTGGTAGCTGGAAATCTGTGTTTTATTTCTTGTATAGGCAATTAAGTCTATTTGTTTTTTCAAGTCAATGGCAGCTTCTAGTACTATTGCTGGCATATGAACCTTCCCGTCGGGTTTAAATATGCGCAGATGATAATAACATTTCAACCACCAAAAAAATAATATAAAGTATAGACAACGAGTAGCCCCCATTTTATACTGTGTGGACCATCAAATATAAAGCAAGAGGTCGTTTTTTAACATTTACTATAAAATATAAAGATGTCCGAAATTTAGTTGCATATTTGTCTTTGAGGGTTCTATATATATATATATATATAATTAATTAATTAATCCTAAGACAATAGTAGTTAGGAGGTTTAAATAATATAACTTTCCTTAAAAATAAGTTTTGACTAATGATACAGACAAACATTTTTATAGCTCTTTATAAAATGAAAGATCTGAATTTAAAACTCGAATCAGGTAAGAATCTCATAGTTTTGTCATATTGACAGGCTGTAAAATACTACTTTTGTCATCATCATATTTTTTAGGGAAATGTTTTTTCCACATAAGGTCACTGAAAATGTTTAATTTTTCTTTTTACTTAGTAATTAAGTAAGTGTTTTTAAATGAATATTTTTTATTTTTAAAAAATATCTAAATAGTTTAAAAAAATGGTAAAAGTAAAAATAAAAA
Organism: Cyclocarya paliurus; assembly: GCA_029856935.1. Lineage (NCBI taxonomy): Eukaryota > Viridiplantae > Streptophyta > Magnoliopsida > Fagales > Juglandaceae > Cyclocarya > Cyclocarya paliurus. Next base: position 14,271,887 of record CM056955.1, read on the forward strand.
AAAAAGATTTTAACTGATCGACAAAGGATTCTGTGGACGTAGCAACATCCTATTTTCAATACGTGGGGAATATTACAAGCCCTCCATTAATACTTTTTCCTTTTCTCTTTTCCTGATTGATTCACAAGTTATATATTAGCATAAGTGACCACCTTTTTAAAACCAATAAAGCCACAAAAGCTTAAAAAAGAAAAATAAAGCTCTCAAATTGTAAACGACGTGTTTCACACTACCAACTACTCGGATGACTTGCAACAGATGAGAGGGTGGCATTAGTCACCCAGGAGAGTCCCGATGCCTAAGTTAGATAAACGTAATCTCAATATGCGTATATAAGCCAAAGTTAGAGTTTAGTGTTACTTTTAGGTGTTATTTATAGAGGGGTTGAGAATATAGATAAGCACTAGTTGTCCTGTAATAGGTGAACGAGATAATCATCTTGACCTATTAGCATTATCATATCACACGGTTAAGCTCGTGGGTCACATGGGCTCATGGGCAGTGTGTCCCCCAATCTCGAGCACATAGGTTGAACTTGTCTGCTAGTCATGGGCTTATAACTGATGGACCTAAATATCTCCTCCAGTTAGCCTGCTAATTTCCTTTGTGCTGGCACAAAGGGAATTAATTTATTTCATTTCTTTTTAATTCGCATGAAGGCACCTTACCCCTCTGACTCAGGTTAGGTAGGTGGCCCATCAGACTTCCTTTCCTTCTACCCCACTAAGGATCCACATTAACTAAGGTGTGGGTCCAAAACTTGTTGTCGTACCCCAAAAATCATAACTATTTGCACGCTTTTATTCTGTCCCATTGAAATGAATGGTCCATCAATGTTGTCATCCGTTTGGCTTCCAAGAACCTCCTCAAAATTACCCTTTCTTTCTTTTCTTGATTCATTTCATCTCCCCCCCCCCATCCGTGCCGTATCTCTTCTTGCCTTTTCGTATTCTCTCTCATTTTTCTTCTCACAATCTCTCTCATTTTCCTTCTTGCATCCTCTCTCATGGCTAACCGCGGCCCCTCATGTGCCCCTAACCAACCTTCAACCCAAGGTTTGGCGAGGGCCTCTTCCCACGTCGTCGCAAAGTCTTCCGATGGCTGAGCCCCTCCATTCTTCAAAGGAGTCACTTAGTGTTCCACTCTGACAAAATTTGACCTATTGAAGTTGAGGTCCACCTATCGCATCCCCCATTCTGCAGAGCTCTCTATTCTAGAGAGAGGATGCATTGTTAAGGAAGGGTATGCAAGATCTGTTGCCCTCCAAATTTGTGCCCTAGCACATGAATTGCGATTCCCCTTCATTCGCCCAATCCGTAATGTCTTGAACTTTCTGGGGTTGGCTTTGCTCAACTTCACTCGAATGCATAGCGTGTTCTGCTATGCTCGTGCATAGTCTTCCGCATGACCTTGGAGCCCTTGGGGGAGACGTACCTAGACTTGATCGCCAAGGAATTCCTATCTTTTTATACCGTCAAGGGATTACCTGGTAACATCTATAGTTTTCACTTCTGTTCACAACATTTGGCGGCGTTTGAACCCCTCCACTCTAATGCCAAACAATGGCAAATATATAAATATATATATATATATATATATTTTTTTTGTTTCTGGTGGAGGTTGGGAATTTCCTGCCTCTGAAAGGCACATTCAAGATTTTCCTGTTCGTGTGAATTGGAGTAAAGTCCCTGAAGACAAAAGCCTCTTGTTAGAACTGACTAATAAAGAATGCTCTCATGTTGATATAGTCCTTAATTGGGCTAAAGAAAATGATGGTGGTCTAGGGACTGAGCAACTCCTGACCACCGCCAACATCATGGGTTCATTGTTGTGCCTGATCGCGCCCATGTCAGGGGGTGTTAACTTTAGGTCATGACACCTTTGACAAGCTTAAGGTCGTGACATTTAAGGTCGTGAAGACGGTAAGGGTTAAACTACGGAGCCCTCCATGGAGGTGGAAGTAAAATTAGAAGGGGTCGCGGCTTTTGGTTCCAACGTTGTTGTTGGCATTGAGGTGCCCAAAGCCTCTCCTGTGAGGGTGTCACCGCCCAAATAATCGAGTATTGACAACCTCAGTGGGCTCATGAGGCAAGCCTTTGTTGACTTGGCAACCGCCTTTGATTTTGACTTGCCTTCAAAGGAGTCTAGTTCAGTGGGTATTCCCCCTTTTGAGTTCCCTTCCCTTCTCTTCCTAACTTCAATTTCATTGTTGGCGAGATTTTTAAAAATATTTACGACACATATTCCATGTGTGTGTCTAGGGTGGCCACTTCTGAAGTTGTTGCCCCATAAGTTGGGGGCACCCAAATAGACGTCGAAGGCGACGACGGCTTTGAAGCTTGTGGTGGGCAAGATTCCACGCCCAGTTCCTTACCTGCAACCATCTAGAGGGGTGAGACCCCACCCATAGATAAAGAGAGTCTTTATTCCCCTCCCTTCCCCTTCTTCTTTTGGCGGTGATACAGACTCCTCAACTCCTTGGAAAAGGAGAGAGGAGGGAGAGATGGGACCAGTCTAGTGAGAGTTAGTGGCAGGAGCCCTGGCGACAGGGACCAAGGTAAAGGTTGAGGTGCGTTTGTGTCTGAGCCAGAAGTTCCTGCCACCCTTCTTGTGCCTTAAGTGTACTCATTCTTAGGGGGAACTTAGGCGGCGGTTGAAGCAAGTGGTCTCGAGGGGGCAGAGATGTCTAGACGCTTGAAGGTTTTCTTGTCCCCGATATCGTCTTGCTTTGTACCTGTTCTTCTTCTTTGGTTGTTGGATGTTCTTGCTTGTAACAACTACCTTGTTTGGCCTTTGTATTGTGCAGGGAGTGGATGACCTAGCAACTTGGGTTGTGAATGACCTTGCCCACTTGGAAGATGAGGTGTGGGAGAGGCGAATTCAAGGGTTCTTCGCCAAGAAGGAAAGGGAGCATCTTTTGGCTGAGAAGACTGAGGTTGAGTGCTATCTGAAATAAGCTTATGGGCACATTCATGCCTTAGAAGCCGACCTCGAATATCTCTGTGAAGAGTCATGTGAGCTACAGGGAGAATTGCTTCAAGCCCAGTCCCTTCAAGCCTGTAGTAGTTTTGCTTTGCAGCTGGCAAAGTCGGAACAGGCATCTGCCAAAGCCCAAGTATCTTGCCTGAGTCGGTGTTAGTCTCCTCTCAAAAGTTGTAGGCAAAGGTTGAGCAGCACTTCCTGGAGTCTGCCCAGGCACTGCACTGTCTTCCTTTGAGGAGGAGCACAAAAAGCTCGCCCATGAGCTATTGGAGATGAAAACATCGCATGTAGAGGAGCATAGGTAGCTCAACCTTTAACTATCTGAGGCGAAGGGGAATTATGCAAGGTTGGAGTCACGATTTGCAGCCTATAAGAAGAGCTGGGAGGATGCCGATGCCAACTTGGATAAGACGGTTAAACCATGGGGAGCATTGGACTCCACAAACAAAAAGCAGAAGGCAAAGATAAAGGAGTTAGAGTCACAGTTGGCTTCTACCAATTGCGAGCTGGTTTGTTTGCTTCCTCAGGTGGCCATCGCCAGGGCTGTTAAGGGCCAGCCTTTAGGTTCTGCTATGGGCTGGGTTTGCTCGCCTATGAGCCCATTTGTTGGCAAACCCTCAGGCCAACCTGGGGAGGATGGATCTAGGCACTGTCCAACCTGATGCAGCGTCCCGCCAATTTGTGGACACTTTAAGGTGCAATACTATGCCCAGTGCCTTTCCTAGCTCGCCCTTTTCTTCCAAGCCAAGTGGGGCTCTACCAACGCTGAAATAGAGTCTACTTACTTACATCTTACTTAGTAACATTCACTCTTAGTTTGGCCCTATCTGTAAATGATAACTTTGGCCTTTGGTTTTGTAAATAGAATGTTTGATATACAATGCTGATGTGTTTTTTAAATACAGTATTGATGTGTTTGTAAATACAATGTTGGTGATGTGGATTCTTTCGGCTTGCAACCATGTTGATGTATCCATTTCTGATGCAAGTACATTGGACTCAACAGAGGTCATGGCCAAGTGAGGGGGTCATGGGGACTTGTCACCTCCACGCCAATTTATTTGCACCACAAGGCTTTGGACTCGACACCGGTGGCTAACTATTGGGGTTGTGGGGTCTTGTGACCTCTACGCCAATTGATTTGCTTCGTGAGTCTTTGGATTCGACATTGGTGGCTAACTGCTAGGGTCAAAGGGTCTTGTGGCTTCCACGCCCATTGATTAGCATCGCCAATATTGCCTTGACATTAGTGGCTAAAAGTTGGGATCGTTAGGTCTTGTGACCTCCATGCCCATTGATTTGCACCTCGAGTATTGACTCCACACTGGTGGCTAACTGTTGGGGTCATGGGTCTTGTGACCTCCACACTCATCAATTTGCACTGCGAGCATTGACTCGACATTGGTGGCTAACTGCTAGAGTCATTGGGTCTTGTGGCCTCCATGCTCTTTGATTTGCACTGTGAGTCTTTGGACTCGACACTGGTGGCTAATTGCTAGGGTCATGGGGTCTTGTGACCTCCACGCCCATTGATTTGCACCGCGAGTATTTGACTTGACACTGGGTGGGTAACTGTTGGCTTTGCACTGTGAGTATTGACTTGACACTTGTGGCTAATTGCTAGGGTCGTGAGGTCTTGTGGCCTCCATGCATATTGATTTGTACCGTGAGTATTTACTCAACACTGTTGGCAAACTGTTGGCAAATGAGTGAATTGAACAGTAATCTGCCTTTATTGACTTGTCGTTTATCAAAAACATAGATTTTGCAAAATATCCAAGGGTAAAACCTCTTCACATGCTCAACGTTCCAAAGATGCTGCAACTCCTTTCCTTGGTTGTCCTTCAGGCAGTAGGAACCTGGTTTATTGGTGGTGAGGACTACTTACGGTCTTTCCCATCGCGGGCCTAGCTTCCCTTCATCTTGGGTTGTCACTCCCATTTCATTTAGTACCGAGTCGCCTACTTTAAAAGACTAGGGATTGACCCGCTTGTTGCAAAAATGCTCAGCTTTCCTTTTTTTGACGATGTTCTAGATCTCCGTCTCTTCTTTATTTTCCTCAAGCAAGTCTAGGTGTTCCTTGAGTGCGTCATTGTTTTCAATTTAGTTAAAGTGGCTGGTCCGGTATGTGGGCTGGCTAACTTCTACCGAAGCAGCTTGTTTGCTCCCAAAGGCTAGAGCGAATGGTGTCTCGCCTGTAAGGGTCTTCACAGTTGTCCTATAGGCCCATAGGACTCTTAGGAGCTCCTCTGCCCATTCTCCCTTTTTGAAGCCAAGCTTCTTCTTTAATTCCCTTGTTTGTCGACACTGCTCGTTGGCTTGTTGGTGTCTTATCGATGAGTATTTTACCTATATGCCTAACTCCCTGAACCATTCTTTGTAATGCTCCGAGTAGAACTGCTTACCGTTGTCAGAGACTATACTGTTTGGAATGCCAAAACTACACACAATGCTCTTCCAAAGAAATCTAGTGATAGCCTTTGCTGTTATGGTTGCGAGGGAGTCTGCTTTCGTCCATTTAGTGAAGTAGTCTACCATAACAACTTTGTGTTTTAACAGGCCCTTCCCTGGAAAAAGGGGATCAACCAGATCAATCCCCAATTGGGCAAATGGCCATGAGGTAGTAATAAAGAGCATCTTCTCAAGCAAATAGTGCAGAACAAGAGTGTAGACTTGCATTGGGTGCACTTTTTTGCAAATAGTTTGGCAGCTCTTAATGTGTTGGGCCAATTGTAGCCCACTGTGAGGGCTTTCCTTGCTAAAGACTTTCATGCCCAAATGGTTGCTTTAGATGCCCTCATGTATTTCTGCCAAGACATACTATGCTTCATCGGGCAAGATGCACCTTAGTAAAGGGGCGGCGAAGCCCTTATTGTACAGTATTCCCTCAATTTCGACAAATCGCGCCGCATTCCTTCTAACTTTTCTTGTCACCTCTTTCCCCTCTGATAGTTTACTAGTATCACCCTTCTTTCTACTTCCCGAGGGTGCAACGTGGTTCACCTGTGCTCTGATTGCTTTGACCACTATCACCCTTCTTTGAACTTCCCAAGGCAAGTATGTGTCATCCTTTGTAGGGGCGGCTTTGGCTAGCTATCAGCTATTGCAGTTTTCGCTCTTGGTACTTGCTCAAGACTGAAATAAGTGAGCTGGTCACGGATTTTTGGCACCCGATGTTGGTACTCTTTCAGTCTTTTCCCTTTCGTGGCGTAAACCCCAGTTACTTGGTTTACCACTATTTGAGAGTTGGCTTTGGCTTCGATCTCGTTGGTGCCTAGGGCCTTTACAATTGAGAGTCCTGCAATTAGGGCCTCATACTCGGCTTCATTATTAGTGGTCTTAAAGGTAAGTGTGGCCATATAGTGGTACTCCTGACCTACCTCGCTAATGATGTAGATCCATATACCTCCCCCTTATCGTAGGAGGATCTATCAACAAACATTACACAGGGTCAGCTGGGATGCGTTATTTCAATATCCGCCAGGAAATCGGTGCATTCAATGATGAAGTCTACTAAGGCTTGTCCCTTTATTGCACTTCTGGGCACCTAGTCGATATCAAACTCACTGAACTCCATCGATCCTCCAACCAATCTTCCTAAATTGTCCACTTCTGTAGTAGTCTACTGAATGGGTGCTCTGTCAGCACTTTGATTGGGAGGGCCTGAAAATACGATTGCAACTTCTTGCCGACTATCACTAACGCAAATGCCAACATTTCCATCTGCAGGTACTTGATCTCGGCACCTCTTAGCACACGACTTTTGTAATATACCGGTGCCTGTGTTGCTTCCTCTTCTTTGACTAAGACCGCTAAGATGGCGTGCGACAAAACCACCAGATACACATATAAAATGTCCCCTCGATTAGGCTATTTTAGTAGAGGCAGGTTGGCCAAATATTGATTAAGCTCCTAGAAGGCTCTATCGTATTTTGCATTCCATGCGTGTGCTTTTCGCAAGACCCAAAAGAAAGGAAGACACATGTTCGTGGACCTCAATATGAATCTGCTCAAGGCAGCTACTCTACCTACCAAACGTTGGGCGTCATTAAGGCTTTCTGGCGGCACCATATTTAAGATGGCATCGATTTTTTCGGTGTTTGCCTCAATACCTCCCTCCGAGACAATAAAGACTATAAACTTTCCTGAGTTGACCCCGAAGGCGCACTTGGCCGGGTTAAACTTCATCTTGTACTTGCGTAGCACCACGAAGGCTTCTCTGACGTCTACTAGGTGTTGGACAGATTCCTTGCACTTTACTAACAAGTCATCAACGTACACCTCCATGGTCTTCCCAATTTGTTGTTTGAACATCAAATTGACCAGCCTTTGGTAGGTCGCCTCAACGTTCTTCAACCTGAAGGGCATCACTCAGTAACAATAGAGGCCTCTGTTGGTGATGAATGTTGTTTTCTCCTTAGCCGTCTGTGACACACACACTAGGCACCCCCACCATTAGCTCCTGCACATAACACTCTTGTGGAAGGATTTATTCTCCTCGAGCCACGTTGACACTTGTTTCTGTTGGCAATTTCATTTTCAAATGGTAAGTAGAGGTGACTATCTTTAGGTCATTCATGGTTGGTCTGCCCAATATTGCATTGTAAGACGACGGGGCTTTGACCACTAGGAAATCCGTCATTGTTGTAAGTACGTGGGCACCCTGGCCGACTATAATTGGACAACTTCCCTGGAGAACCCCTTCAGCGGAGATGGTGAAGGGCATAGCCTATCAAGGCTAATGCCCATTTTGATGAAAGAATCCCAGAATAAAATTCCGCCTCAGCTCCCGTTTTCTATTAGAAGGGTGACGACCAAGGCATCGTCATAAGGGTACAAGACTCCTAGACAATCTTCATCTCAGAAAGAAATGGTAGGGTTGGTATTCAGTCTAGGGTGTTTGGGGGGCTTATCCACCATATACACCTCATGATACAATGCTCTGAGAGCATGAGCCTTCCTGCTAAATGCGGTTGCACCTCCCACTATAGTGCGGATTTCCCCAAAAGGAGCTTGGTCCAACTCACGTGGCTGCCAAGGTGTGTCATGTCCTTGTTCTCTCACCTATTTATGCCGTTTGGGACTTCTGCTTCATCTGGGTTCAAGGTCATGACTCTCTTTTCTCTTGGGCTTGAGATACTCGGCTGACATTGGCTCGAGCTCCCTGCTTCCCGCCAGGCTGGCAACTCTTTTTTTCAATGTTGCACAATCTTTTGTCTAGTGAGTGTCTGACTGGTGGTACTTGCAATAACGATGCCTTCTCGCCTATGGGAGTCCTTCCTTCCTAGCCGCCTGGTTTTGTTTTTGCATGCTTAGATTTTTGTGGATGAGGTGGTGTCCCTACTCTCGCCGATTGGAATATCTTTCACGTATCCCATCTCAATGACCCTGTCCAATCTTTTTGTCCTTGGTGTCGTTTGAGTTCCTAGCCTCCGACTTTGCTTCCTATTTCTGGGCACCAAAAGAGTTTGAAACATGTCCTTAGCATTAACGAAGTCATCTGCCCTTTCCATGAAGTCCCTCAAGGTGGAGGGGCTCTTTCTGGCTAACTCAACAATGAATGGGCTCTACAGCCAAATACCCCTAGGAGGGGCAGCTAGTGTGATCTTTTCGTATTGATCATCCATGATCAACTTCTCCATGTTGAAGCGGCTAATGGATCCCAAACGCAAGGTCCCAAACCAACCACATGTTATTCCCTTTAGCATTAATGGGAAGGCCTAACAAGCCACTTCCCTGGGAAAGCCATGGAGGGTCATGTGCGCTTTGAAGTTCTCCAGGTGATCTAGTGGTTCCCATGACCCATCATGCATGTTGATCTGTGGAACCTTAAACTTGGGTGGGAGGGGTACTACCATTACTTCCTTGCTGTAGGGGAGGTTAGTTCAGTTTAGCAGCTATTCTACATAAGAGGACCCTCTCATCCTTCTTGCCATCTCTTCATACTTGTCAACGAGGCTACACAGTTCATCATGTAACCTCTTCTTTTCCAGCTCTTCACTGTTCATGCCTCCTACACTGTGTGCACCTCCTTCCACTTGCCCATTCAGGACAAGTGGTGTAGTAGCGTTCTGCAGCTTCAATTCTTCGTTCTCCTTTTGCAATTGCTCAATTACCATCACAGCCTCTCTCTGCTTTTGCTCAGCCTCTGCTAGCCTTGCTTCTATCTCCGCCCCAATCATCTCTTGATCACAGGTTGCTTGAGATCGCGTAGTAGTTGGGATGTGAAAATCACGCTAAAGTCTACAAAGATCTCACAGACGGCACCACTATAAAGGATATGTTTCACACCACCAACTACTCGGATGACCTGCAATAGATGAGAGGGCAGCACTAGTCACCCAGGGGAGCTCTGATGCCTAAGTTAGAGAAACGTGATCTCAATATGCGTATATAATCCAAAGTTAGAGTTTAGTGTTACCTATAGGTATTATTTATAAAGGGGCTGAGGAAATAGATAAGCACTAGTTATCCCGTAATAAGCGAACGAGATAACCATCCTGACCTATCAGCGTTATCATTTCACACGATTAACCCCATGTGTCATAAGGGATATGGACAGTGCGTCCCTTAATCTCGTGCCCATAGGCTGAACCTGTCCACCAGTCACGTGCTTATAACTGAGGGACCTAAATATCCCTTCCACAAATAATTTAGAAATAGAATTTGGGAGAATTATTTGAGTTTGATCAGCACGTAATTACAGACTTAATCAAATTAATTTGCAGCCATGCATATTATTTGACAACCTGATTAATTTTAAAATTTATTTTTTTCAGAAAAATGTCATCATTCATTCATCAGAGAAACTTACATCTAAGATCGAATACATTCTAGGATGTCCCCATATGAAACATGACATCATAAACCAAAATAATGCATTTAAAGCTCCACCAGTACTCTATTTCATTTTTCTGACTGATCTAATCTTCACTATTGCTGATACTCTCTACAGAAAAATGTCCAAAAGATAACACTATCTGCCTAAACAAGAGACTCACCTCACCCTTCATAGAAAGAAAAGACTTAACCTCTACAGAAAAAAGTCTGAGAGATGAACTCTTTTTTTTTTTTTGCTTTAATTAATAATAAAGAAACCAAAAAGGAAAGTAGTAAGATAGATGCGGAAAAGGATGAATTACAGTTTGAACCAACTCCAGTAGACTTCAGAATCTATGACAGCCCATGAAGGGAACACACTTGTCTCTTTTCAGCCTCAAAGGTCAGATCTAAAAGGTCTGGTAGTGAAAAGTCCAATGATTTGGCACATGTGTCCAGAAGAACTTCCAGAAGGGGTGGCACGTGAGGATCACACTCAGATGTGGGTGGCTTCTGAGAACCACACTCGGTGATTTTTAAAATCACCACTTTCCTCCAAACGATTTTGGACCTGTGAATCTGCTTGTGCCGCGCGTATCTCTCAGGAGTTGTCTGAAAGTTGTAGATCTGTGTTTTTTGAGCTTTTAGAAAGTAAATTAAAACTAAGTAAAAGAAACTTTTATAGACAACGTGGGTGAATGGAGGAATGAGAGAAGGAGATAAAAGAGGGGGAGGAGGCCTCCCCCTCTAGCAAAAATTAGATATGGAGGCCTAGATTTTGAGAGAGAGAGAGAAAGAGAGAGAGAGAGAGAGGGGGAGGGAGGGAGGGAGAAGGAGGCACTAGGTTCCCCGATTAATTTTAAAATATGCATTACATGTGTACACATATATATATATAGGCATCATCCCAATTCTCATTATCCCATGATGTAACATTAGATGATTGGAGAGTATTTATTATATTTCACTTATGAACCTATCATCTAATGCCATATCATAGGATAATGAGAAAACAAATGATGAATTGATTTACTCATTTCCTAAAGCTCTTCAAAGAGCTAGCTTTTCTGATCTGCTGTTTTGGTATTTGAAAAAATTAAATTGTTAATTTATTGTACTTTGTATAGCAGTTTGAGAAAATTGTAATGATTAGATGAGATGAGATGATTTGTGTAACCAAACCTAACCTAAATATTTCATTCATTATATAATATAATGCAAAATTAAAATCTGAAATCCAAAAGTTTCTAAATACTTCATGCTCTAAAAAAGAAATCTATCAACTCCAAGCCTATTCCAAAAATGACCCTTCATGCTTTATCAAATAAAACACAAAAAACTTCACAACTATCTGCCTTCAAGTATTGTTGTATCTATATGATATCATAAACACAATATTTCATCCTGTGATAGGCAAAGAAACGAGGGAGTCTCAAACCATACTCGTTTTGTTCGGGAGCCCTTTATGAGCGTTCTCTGCTTCTTGCTCAAACGTTTAGACTCGCATGCGTTACTCTGAAGCCTCAGCCCCGAGAGGACACTTCCCATTCTCTCCCCATCTCGTAGGGATATTTCATCCCCTTTCGCTCCTTTTCACGGCTCTTGCTGCCTTTGGCCTCCTTTGATCCCTATCCTATTGGTCCCAATTCAGATTCCCTCAAGGTCGACAGGGCCTTTAGGGTTTCTTCTATGTTAACGAAGTCATCGGCCTTATCCATGAATTCTCGTAATGTTATTAGAGTCCTCCTTGCTAATTTTGCCATGAATGGGCTCTTGGGCCAAATGCCTCCTAGAAGCGCCACTAGCATAATCTTCTCATCCTGATCGTCTCTTATTATACGCTCCTTGTTGAACCTAGTAAGGTACATCTTGAGACTCTTTTCCTCCTGTTATTTCACCGTAAGGAGTTAGGCAACTGGTCGCTTCCTTCGCCGGCTCGCCATAAACTGGGTTAGGAATTGTTGGCCTAGTCCCTTGTAGTTTTCGATGGAACTCAGTTGTAAGGCTCTAAATCTAGCTCTTGTCTTTCCCTTGAGGGTCAAGGGGAAGGCTCAGTACATGACTTCCCTATGGAAACCATGGAGTGTTATGGGAGCCTTAAGTGTCTTTAAGTGCTAGAGAGAATTGTGGGACCTATTGCTCAATTTGCGGAACCTTGAACTTAGGCAAGAGTAGTGCCATTGTGATATCCCGTATTTACGTGTATCTTGACTAAGTAATTGTTGCATTTCTTAGGTTTATGAGCTTTCTTATTTTAAATTTTAAATGATTTACGTGGTAGTATTTTATGACTTTTAACTATGAAATTTAATTCAATATGTTTTATTGTTATTAATTATTATTCATTATTTAAAATGCTCTTTATTTTAAATTTCTTATTGTTGGATTTTATTATTTTAATTTACTTAGTCACTGTGTTTAAATTAATTTTATTTAAATTGTCATTTTGAAATCATTTTCATTGGATCAGTTTGAGACCCAAGATAAAATGGTTGGATCTCATTTATTTTTCTTCATTTTCCTTTTTCCCTCTTTTCCTTTCTTTTTCTTCTTCTCCCCTGTTTCTTCCAGTGCGCGCGCAGCTCCTCTCTCATTTTCTCCTCCATGCACAACCACCCAAGGCCGCTATCCACCACCATCAACTCCATTGACCTCCATGAGCCCCTCCATGACCAACCCAAGCCTCCCATAGCTCCTCTTCAAAATTCCCATTTTGAGACCCACAACCATAGTCCAAAATACAATGTTACGTGGATGTGCTGTCACTTCTAGCACCTCCGTGATCCTTAGAAAATTATATTATAGCACTGTAAGTATTTTTCCAAAGAACTTTTGAGATTTAAATGTATTTTTGTACTAACTCATATTTATTGTGCTTGTAGGGATGGTGGTATAATCCTGCCTATGATTCCTGCCTACTATGCATGCAGTAGGGATGGTGGTAAGTAGAGATGGTAGTAGAGTCCCGCCTGTGATTCCCGCCTACAGTATCCAATAAATATTTTTATGTGAATTATTTTTTGAAAAAATGATGGATTATTGTTTTGGGCCATTTTCTAGAAAAATGGTGGGAAATATTTGAATAGATATATTTTTGGGTCAAATGGGATTTTGGCATGTGTTGAAAAATAATCATTTTAAAAAACATGATGCTTTGGGTCTAATGCATGTTTCATCATTTGCATGCATAATTGTTGGTTGCATTAATGCATTTTTATCTCGTGAGTTATTTGAATTATTACTTACATGTGGCACCATTTTATAGTACCGTATAGCTTGTTGCAGATGAGAATGAAGAGTCTGTGGGATCGACTCTGCGGAAGGAGTGGCATGTGATCGCTTTTTGGATTATGAGACTTGTTTCCCTTTTGTCTACATATTTGGTTTGTATTATATTTTTTAGGATAACTGTATTATTCTTTAAAACACTTTTGTTTTAAGTGATTTTATATTAAACAATTCTGGTACTTAGTTGACTTATTTAATTTATCTGCTGCGTTTTTGTTTTGCACTTTTTGCATGTTGCACACACTTAAGCACTTATCATTGGGATGTGTGACCCGTGTTATCATTATCCCGACACCACAATTCCTGCATTTCCGTACGTGGGAGTCAGGGCGTCACTGGTGGTATCAAAGCAGTTCAACTCTAGGTAAAACCATATGTCCTTTAGGTAATGTACCAGAAATTTTTAAAGTTGTAAATTGAAATTATTTAATTTAAAGCTTGTTATTTTTATTGGTTTTACTTATTTATTTTATTGTATACTACTTTGTTTGTTTATTTATTTTATTGTATGTTATTTTACTTTAATTGTTTTATTTTATGATCGGTTATTTTATTTGTTTTAATTATTTATTGTGTACTTCTTCATTTGTTTTATTCATTTTATCGTATGTTATTTTATGTTTCTGGTTTTACTTTATTTTGTGATATTGTGCTTTATTTTAATTATTTTATTATATTATATCTTAATTTGTTTTGAGTAAGAGTGGGATTAAAGGTTACGCTATGGTAGGAAGATGGTACGACTAAGGATGTCATTAATAGGTATGAATATTTAGTGAAGTATGTCTGAACTCTTATCGACTTGGGTTGCTTTTATAATATCAAGGCTTGAACAGAACAACATGGTCTGGGTGATCTCGTTTGGGGAGTAGGATAATTGAGGTTTTAGATTTCACGGAGATATGACATGAGGCTTTAGAAGGAGGTTGTAAGTTCAACAAACTTCAAGGATAGATTTATGAGAATTTTATCTAAGGTTTGAGGCCCTATAGTTTTAGAAAATAAGTTTATGGGATTTAAGGTGGTAGGTTCAACAAGCATTTGAGAGATTAATTAAATTAGAAGTTTTAGAATTTGTCGACTCGAATAAGCAATTTGGTATCATTTGGAGCTTTAGAATATGCAAGTTTTTATTAAGGCAATTATTTTAGATTTAAGGTCATCGATCTTGCAGATTTCGGAGATTGATTCTTATAGAATTTAAGGTTTTAGACTTGCAGATTTGAAGAACTGATTTGTAATAAGATTTGAGTTTTTAATTCTGCAGGCTTGGTGTGCTAGCTTGATTTATTTTGAAAATTGATTAATTTGCAACCATTAAAATGGGGTTGATTAGAGTTGAGTTATTGACATAGGAATTTTTCAAGGGGAGTATTTCTTTGAGGATTGAAGGTATTGATCTAGTTTGCATAATGATTCTTATTAGTTCGAGGTTACAGTGGCAGGTTTAGGATTTGATCCATATCAATTTTAAGGACGATTGATGATTCCTATTGATTTTTAGGATTCGGTCAAGATGATGGAAATGATAGGAATGGATCACTTGTACATTGGAGGAATTTTAGTTTTGACTAAGGATGATGGAAATGCTTATTGATGGTTAACTTTGGAAGTAGCTAATAGAGTACCAACTTGTTAAATGAAAGTTTGGAAGTTTGGAAGGTAAGGCATCAGAGTCATTTGAGATTAGCATAGTTTATGGTGTAAAGATAATAAGCATTCGAATTTACTGGGTGTTGTATTAGTGTTCTTGTGGAATTGAGATTTTGGATTACATAGTCACCCTAGGAGTAATGGGCGTGATGTGTCATTGAAGGACTAGTGCGAGTATGATGGGATTGCCTATGGGAGTAGACTTGAGAGAGCAGTACCCATATTTGTTTGGGCGTCAATGATGGTATGTTGGTCTCAAGCATGTTCTGGGTTGAATCTTGTAATTGTCTTAGTGTTAATGTTTGACTTTACAAAATTCGAGGACAAAATTTTAAGGGGGGAAGATGTGATATCCCGTATTTACGTGTATTTTGACTAAGTATATAATTATTGCGTTTCTTAGGTTTATGGGTTTTCTTAGGTTTACTTGGTATTTTTTTATGACTTTTAACTGTGAAATTTAATTCAATGTGTTTGTTGTTATTAAATGTTGTTCATTATTTAAAATGCTCTTTATTTTAAATTAGTTTATTGTTAGATTTTATTATTTTAATTTACTTAGTCACTGTGTTTAAATTAATTTTATTTAAATTGTCGTGTTGAAATCATTTTCGTTGGATCAATTTGAGACCCAAGATAAAAAGGTTGGATCTCATTTATTTTCCTTCATTTTCCTTTTTTCCTTTTTCTTCTTTTCTTTTCCCTTCTTTTTCTTCTTCTCCCCTGTTTCTTCCCGTGCGCGTGCGCATAGCTCCTCTCTCATTTTCTCCTCTGTGTGCCACCACCCACGGCCGCTAACCACCACCATCTACTCCATTGACCTCCATGAGTCCCTCCATGACCAACTCAAGCCTCCCGTAGCTCCTCTTTTAAATTCTCATTTTGAGACCCCCAACCATAGTCCAAAATACACTGTTACATGGCTGTGCCGTCATTTCTAGCACCTCCGTGATCCTTTGAAAATTATATTATAGCGTTGTAAGTATTTTTTCAAAAAAATTTTGAGATTTAAATGTATTTTTGCACTAACTCATATTTATTGTGACTATAGGGATAGTGGTAAGCAATGATAATGGTATAATCTCGCCTACGGTGCATGCAGTAAGGATGGTGGTAAGCAAGGATAGTGATAGAGTTCCACCTGTGATTCTTGCCTACAATATCCAATAAATGCTTTTACGTGAATCATTTTTTGGGAAAACGATGGAGTATTGTTTGGGCCATTTTCGGAAAAAATGGTAGGAAATATTTTAATGGATATATTTTTAGGTAAAATGGGATTTTAGTGTGTGTTGAAAAATAATCATTTTTGAAAAAAATGATGTTTTAGGCAATGCATATTTCATCATATGCATGCATAATTGTTGGTTGCATTAATGCATTTTTATCTTATTGATTGTTTGGATTATTACTTACTTGCAGTACCGTTTGATGGTATTGTAGAGCTTGATGCAGATGAGGACGAAGAGCCAGTGGGATCGGCTCTACAGAAGGAGTAGCATGTGGTCGCTTTTTGGATTATGAGAATTGTTTCCCTTTTTGTCTATGTATTTGGTTTGTATTATATTTTATGGGATAACTATATTATTCTTTAAAACGCTTTTGTTTTAAGTGATTTTATATTAAACAATTCTAGTACTTAGTTGACTTATTTAATTTATCCACTGTATTTTTATTATGCACTTTTTGCATATTGCACACACTTGAGCACTTATTGTTGGGATGCGTGACCCGTGTTGTCATCATTCCGACGTCGCAATTCTCTCATTTCCCTACGTGAGAGTTGGGGCGTCACAGCCTACATGATGTCTACGCTGTAAGGTAGGACCATTGTATTGAGTAAGTGGTCGACCGAAGAGGATGAGCCTATCCTTCTGGCCATCTCCTTTTAGTTACCCATGAGGTTACGCAGGTCGTCATGCATCTTCCTCTTCTCCTCGTCATCAAAGGTAGGGTCTACCTCCACCCTCGGACTTCACTATATTCTACTCCGTGACTTGCTAAGGTTCTCGATGAACTCTCCCTGACAAGGACGTGTTCATCTTAAAATGATAATTGTTTTCCGTTTTACTTTCATTCATCAATGGAACTATACAAACAATCTCCCACTCAGGACTACAAATATATTTTTTCTAATTTAAAGGCATATAATATGTACAACGCATGCAAACAGTTTGTGGTCTTTTCCTAATCGAGCTGCAAACATCACGTTTTCGTCTAACTGTGTCGACTTTATTGTTGTCAATGGTAGCTGCTTCTTATATTCCTGGAATATTAGCTAGCTTTCTAGTGGGGTTTAAATATATGCAGATGATAATCATATTTCAACAACCCTTGCAAGGAAAGAACGTAACGACTGGCCATTCATTGTTGACTGTTCGTCATGATACCATTCAATTCTCTGATCATGTCCAATTGGCAATTTCAATAAATTAAAAGAATAAATAATTAAATTTTATTTGCAAAAGAGTACCTAGAACTTTTCAATTAATATTGAATCCAAAAGCAACTCCCTATTTTTCTTTCTCTCTTTTCGTGAGCTTTTTTAAAAGCAATAAAGCCACATTAACAAGCGTTGAAAAAAATAAAAAGTTAAAGCTTCCAAATAACGCAATTCCCACAGCTGCCATTGACTTGGTCATAATTATCTTGAATTAATAAATGACTTTTTTGTGCCCTACTTGGGCTTGATCGTGTATTTAAACCCCGGCCCTCTAGATCAGCTGATCATTTCATACAAACTGGAACTTATTATAATCCCTGAGGTTGGATTGATTTCCTAAAGCTCTTTTTTGATCCACACTACTTCAGGTATATATTTGTGAACTGTCTCATAATTAATATGGTTTTTTTTTAATCCTTTTTTTAGTGTTTCCACCATTAGTATTTGCCTGTCTCATGATAATATAGTCTATATATATGTTCTCTCGATAGATCTACATATATATTTAGTATAAAAATATTTAAATTTAGTCATTTTTCATGTCATTTTAATGTGAAATTACTAAAACAGTACTTCACGGAATGGATGATCATATCTATTCCATTTAAAATGTGGATTTGAAGATCTTCTTCCATAAAATTTAGGGTCTAGATAGGAAAAGATGGAAACTTGCTTATGAGTGCAGTTTTCTCACATGGCTGCGATTGAGATGAATAATCGACAGAACAGAACACTGAACTACTGGTGTCGTTAGTCCTAATTGCTGTGTTGAGCCGTTGTGTGAGACTAATTAGCTAGCCTTGTTTATTCTGCATGGCAGGGAAAATATATATTAATGTCTGATTGGAAAAGCTTGAAGGGACGTTTATGGTGTTCTGTACAACGGAATATTTATAATCCCGTGCGTACCACCGTGAAGAAAGGTCAGGAGCACCGGGAAACGAATTATGACGAGCCAGGCCACAAGCTGGCAAAATACAAAATGCAATGATTTAGACATTAGAATTTATATATATGTAGGATGAATGACGTAAGTATTCCATGCATCTACTTTATATATAGATCAAGATATGAATGCATGACCAGATTATTCTTAATTATATACCTACAGACCAGAATATATATAGGAGAAATCACTCAGTACTACTTATAATGCATTATAATTAATAATTAGGAAATATTTTAGTTATAAAAGGATTAAATAAAAGTAATCTCATAAATTAATGTGAGTAAAGTTACTTTTATTTTAAAATAGATTTAACGAACCGCATGAATCCATCTATGTCAGTTTGAAAAATTATTTTTATGTAATCTTTTTATAACTGTACCACTATTTTAATAATTAATATTCATGAGTTAGTAGTACTTGTGCCTGCAACTCTTTCTGTCTGTTGAGCGGTTGTGCGCAAAGACTAACTGTTATAGAAGTCTCTAATTTATTCCGGTGTACGTGCAGTTGCAGGAGCTGTCACGCGAAGTACTTCCGAACAGTACGGAAAAATGTTTCCTCCGAATGTTTCTACCTCAACTGAACACGGCAACATCCCTCCTTCGAATAGTCCTCCTACTTATACCCGATCATGATGCATGATCTATGCGCGGGCGTCGAACGGTGGGAACAATGAGGCTGTTGATGCATGCATGGGACCAATGAAGCTGCATATATGATCATCGATCGGTTGCTTAATTGGGAAAATAAGTTGGCGCGTACGTACGTGCGTTCGTTCAATATTGCTAATTAATTATGTGTAATATTTCTATTGTGATCGGAGTGGTATTTTCGGTCATCGTTCGGCGTGATATATGATCATGTACTACTACTTATAATTGTTGTTTTTATTTACTTCTTGAGGTTTGTACTCCTTCATGAGGAACTAATTGATAAACTCAGATAATAAAAAATCTATATACAAGTCTTATGTTTGTTGGCATATATATTAAACACATTATTTATTTAAAACCCCATAAGTGATTGCAATGCCACAATAATTTACAAAGTACCTAAAACAAGCTGGAAAATACTACTTTGAAACTTTTATTAAAAGCGTTTAGGTGCATGTTTACCAAACAAGAAGTTGTTTTTTAATAGTAGAGATTTTTCGTAAAGGTCTTATACAATATTTAAAAGATGATCATGATCTACTATGAAAAATCTCTATTTCTTAATGCAATTCCAAACACGCACATCATCTTTAATATTATTCTTTGTGAATTGAATGCAAAGCATGCGTCATCTTATATAAAAACATTATATGGAGATAGATAAGATAAATATTATCAGAATAAAAATCAAATCTGATCTTGATAAGATAAAATATCTTGATATTAAGAAAATCAAATATCTTTGAAGGGGTGAGACAATGACTAGCAGCTAGAACATCACCTTTGGAACCGTATCCAGCAAAGGATTTATAATTGGTGAGAGCCAATTTTGACTTGCATTTTACCTCCTGATTTTGACCGCTAATTAATGTTTTTAATTTTTTTTTAATTTTTTTCTTAATGGTTAAAGAAGTGAATATTAGTAGGTTGATATTTTTTTTAAATGTCTATACATGGTTTAAAAAATGTTTGAAATAAAAAGCAAAAAAATTTATATAATTTGCACTAGGGGCACACCAAGTGGGCACATACTGGTTGCAGAATAGCATCACTTTTATAGTGTCAACAATAAGCATAAATATTGAACCAATTATGGCTAAATATGTCGCCGATCAACAATAGGACAAAAAAAAGCCAACAAAAAATACGTTTGGGGCTTGCTTCAAACCATGTTCACGTATTAAAATAACAATTGGCTGGTAAAGAACCCAATAAGGAAGGGCAATCACTAACAAAAATACTCGGAATATGTTGATTTGATACGATATATAGTTTTTTTTTTTTTTAATCAATAGAAGAAATTTTATTGAAAATCAAATTAGAATATTACAATCGGTTGTCCACCCAAACAACTTGTGAAATAAATTGCGGAATCACATCCCACCACAATGCAATTTGTTCTACATTCCAAGCATATTAATTTGCTAACCTATGTGCTGCTTTATTTCCCCATCTACTAACATGTTGAATCATGTAGCTGCTAAAGCTCTTCATCATAGCTTTAATCTCTTGAACAACATTTCCTAACAATGACATAGATTCCTATTCAGTTTGTATTTCTCTTATCGCCAGCATTGAGTCACTTTCAATTATCATTTCAATTATCAAGCCAGGTATACCTATATTCATTCATAGCTGAAGTCCCCGCAACACATGCATTAGCTCAATATTCTCAGGCACTTGAACCTCATCTTCCTTTTTACTGGCCATCATCACAACTCCCCCATGTGCATCCCTAAGAATAGCTCCAATTTCTGCACGATGTTGATCAAAGAACAGAACTCCATCCACATTACGTTTCATTGAACTCTAGGAGGTGATTTCCAAAAACAAACTGAACCCAAACATTTTTGTTGCTTTGCTTTACCAAACTTTTGGACCTTTTGCAAAGCTAAAGCATGATCAATTGCTTGATTGGGTTCAATCTTGACCTGCTCGTGTATCAACTTGAGAATTTCTCAAGCTCTTCATGACTGCCTCTAGCTTTTATGAGTCGTGCTATTTCCTCTAAAGGCCTTCTATTACCCGAGACTCTCAGTGACGACATATATATCTCCCACATCTGTATCAAGAAAGGATAGTACTAATATAGAGCATGAGTTATGTCTTCTACACCTTCATTACCAATTAATGGACATACCTCATGAGAGTTTACTTACTTCTTCTGTAGGTTCTATTTTGTTAGTAAGCAAGTTGTACAGGCCTCCAAGCAAACACTTTCACTTTATTAATAGGGATTTATAGGTTCGGCAGCCCCCTCCAGAAATGCTTCTTGGTTATTGCACTGGAACACACTCCTTCACATTTATCCTTTCTTGTTTCTCTTAACAATATGTATGCACTTTTAACACTATATTTACCATTATTCTCCATAGCCCAAATAAGGTTATCAACTTGCTCTCCTGGACTTAGAACAATCTTGAGGATTTCTACTGCAGTTGGAGGGAAGAAAAACGCCCTCGCCTTATCTAAATTCTACCATATGGTATTGTCAGCCCACCTGATGCAGGGGGATCCGGGACAGATGATGCTGAGCTGTCAGATTGCACCTTAATGGCTCTGAGATACCATGAGTTGGCAGATCAGCGCAAAAGCAGGAATTGATTGTGACCTGTTCCTCATTGGGGCCATTTTGAGTGTGTTTTAGTCTTTTGGCCATAACTTTGGCTACGGGTGTCGGAATCGCACATAAGACCCCAATTCGGAAAGCTCCATGTGCCTTTTTTTTCGACCTCAAATTCTGCTGTTTTCCCTTCCGAATCACTAGTTTTAGTTAATTTTTACTATTTATGGTAATTTTTCGCTTGTCAGTTAGGAAGTCGTTTTAAATCCAATTTGGGCCGGATTTTTGCAGATTGCTTATTTTATTTTGAATTTCAATTTAGAGTCATTTCCGAGATTTGCTATTTTTGGCAAAATTCGGATAAACATGATTTTTGGCTATAACAGTCCAGCTTGTGGACTGATTTGGATGATTTGGTTTGATTTTATAATATTCCGTTAAACCCTAGAGACTTTTCTCTCTGGTTTTGGGTGAACTTTCTCCTGTGAATCATCTGTTGGAACTAGCCTGCAGGATAATCGCTATCCTGTTCGGCGTCACCTCAGTTGTTAGTACTTATCCTAAAAGTTTAAGCAGATAAAAAGAAATAGTTTTAATTATTTATATATTTTTTTTTGCAATTATGAATAGTTGTGATACTTGTCCTAACCGTGTAATGATAGTTGTGATATTTTCTTTTAAAACATTTTTCATTTCAAGCTTTATCCTGTGGTAGTTGGAATATTAAAAAAAAAAAAATGTTTTCATTTTTTTGTTTGAAAAGAAGAGGATGGCACCTCTAAACTTTATTAAAACAAACCCTCACTTTTAGCTGAAGAAAACCTTAAAAAAGCAGGACTAAGACAAACACAAAACCAAAACCAAAACCTGCCAAGCAACCAAATTAAGGCCTAATACTATGCAAACCAAGATAATTCAACCTAAGCAAGCCTCTAACACGGTGGCATAAATCATCGGAACCCACATATATATGTACAATTCATCCCCACCTCCCCTTGCCTTGCCAAGAAATCCGCCACTTTATTGCATTCCCTAAATTGATGAGAGATCCACTACAAGAAAATCGACATTTCTCGGTGTTTAAAAATCATTGAAAAAAGTACATAAATTGCCGCAAATACCTTTTTCCAGCGATTTATAAATCGTTGCATATTCGTTGTAGTTGTTTGCTCACTTCTATTTTCACCCAGAGAACATCAAAAATCACCGCAAATAATTTCTTTTTCTAGAGTTTTTTTTCGGCCACAAATGGCCATTTTGTTGGCCTATGAAATCATTGGAAAAAATTATTTACAGCGAATATCGTGCGCCGCAAATGTAAAAAAAATCACCGATAAAAATGAACCCTATTCCAACGAAAGCATTAATTCGCTATGAAAAAGTTGATGTGTCTATTCGTAATCGCCGTAAATAATCAAGTACTCGCCGCAATTGTTGTTTACAATCCCAACAAAATACTTAAATCATCGAAATTGGATTTATTACCGACGTACTACAATCGCCGTAAATTGATTTTCGCAACGATTTTATCTATCGTCAGAAATAATTTCAAAGAATGAAACTTACTTTTTCGGCAACATTTTTTGCCATAAAAACTATATTTCCAATGAAAGTTAATCACCGCAAAATTAGTTTTGCGATGTGGACATAACTATTTCTGGCAAACAAAAATCGCTGCAAATATACTTTGAAGAAATTTTTTTTTCGTCTACCTAGTTAGCGTTAATGTAAATTTTAGGTTATGTGGTCAATAGTTGAAAGTCAAGTGTAGTGTGATTAAGAAGAACCTATAACAAATACGTAATTTATAACAATTCTAACTTTAGTATAACTTTATAACATATTCAAGAAATACTATTTTGACATAGAGTCAAATTCACCTACATTTTCATTACACTATATTAGCAAAGGAAACCATCAAGGGACATGATTATTATACCCAACAACCTGCATGAACATGATTTATTTGATTGTAAACTTGAAACATCAAGCATTAACATCATTAACCTCTAAAAATTCAACCTGTAAAATGCATCAATTCATCCAAACTCAAAATTCAACTCATAAATGCATCAGGAATAGATTTGTAAAGGAACAGAAGGTAATTTGGTAATTCTAGAGGGCGATTTATTTCCTTCTGCTAGGGTTTGACGATTTGCATTTCTTTGCTCTACTACCAAGGCAGTGGCTCATGCCCACTCTAGGTGGCAATCCGGCATCCCTTGTGGCCGGTGGAAATGAGAAGGAGACGGCTAGTGGTCAGTTGGAAGGGTCTAGACTTGAGAAGAGGGTCAAGCTTGAGAAGGGTGGTCTGCCATCTGGGGAGTGGGGAGAGAGGCTATCGTTTGCACAAGCCCTGTAGAGGCCTTTGCCGCAGTTAAAATTTTGGATTCCTCTGAGGAAGCCAGAATAGATCAATGGTGACTTGGGGTTCATCTTCTCTTCTCTAAGGTGGAGATCGACAGAGTAGCAAAGGACCTCAAATTCGCCCTAGTGCTAAAATTTCTGTCGGCGAGACCATCGATCGATGTCTTGCGGCTGAAGATTATCAAAACTTGGGGTTTCTCTGAGGTTTCGATGCTCAACTTTATGAATGATTTTCACATTTTCTTACATTTGGCGGCTAAAGAGACTACCTTCATGCTTGGGCGAGAGAGGGGAGGATGGTGGCCGAATGTCAATTCAGACTATTCAATTGGACTGTGGACTTCGATGAAGAAGGAGCCTTCAATTGCGCCTCAATGGATCTTCCTACCAGATTTGCCCTTTCATCTGTATTGGATTGATTGTCTACAAATTCTAGCTTCTAGATTTGGTAGATTTCTGGGAACGGATAATGCAACACTATATAGAACAAGGGCTATAGGGGCGAGAATTTGTGTGGAGGTTGATCTTCAAGATGAACTGATTGGTGGCTTTCCCGTTAGTGGTTGGACAAAAACCTCCCTTTATGGCAGGATGTGGTTTACGAGAAAGGGGGATTTTATTGCAATAAGTGTTTTAGGCAGGGGCATACGTCGATCGTGTGTAGGGCTGGGGTGTTGAAGCCAAAGACTTTCCAAAAGATTGGATTTATAAAGTTGGGGAAGGAAGGAGAGGAAAAAACATGGGGGGAGTTTGGGCGTAAAGACACCCAAGTTAATTTGGCGGTTGTTGGGTTTGGTGGTGGAAAAGGAGATGGTACAGGAGGAGGTACAACTAAGGGTATGAGGTTAAATGGGGGTATGCGGTTAATGTAGGCGGTAAAAATATGGAGAATGAGGAGGACATGGTGGATTTAGAAATTGGGGGTAAAAGTGATGGGCTAGTGGATAGAGTTGTTTGCAATAACAGGTTTGAAATATTATCGAAAGGGGATGTTGAGTTTGTGGAGGATAGTCTGAAAGATTATTGATTAGACCCTGGGGTGCAAATGTAGGAGGATTCAGTGATGAGAAAGTCCAATAGGGTGAAAGCGCCCAACCTCAAAAATTGAATCTATGATTGATAAAATTTTAGTGTGGAACATAAGGGGTTTAGGCAAGTAAAGAAGAAGAGTAAGTTAGTTAGGAAATATGATGTATCAATTTTGGTGATTTCAGAACCATTTCAAGCGATGGAGAAACTTCAAAGGTGGGCAATGAGCCTAAATTTCTCAAAGTTTAGTTCTAATATGGAAGTAGCTGGAAAGATTTGGGTGTGTTGGAAAGAGGAAATCGATATGGACGTCGTAGGAATGAATAATCAGTCTTTCTCTGGGTTGTTCTCAGTGGATGGTAGCAAAGTAGTTTCTTCGTTTATATTTATGAAATGTTCATGGGTGGAGCGTAGGGAACTTTGGGAGCATCTGGGGGGTATCTCGAGAGCGGGTGATCCTTGGGTGGTGTTGGGAGACTTTAATATCATCCGCTCGAATGAAGAACGGGTAGGTGGCAACCTAAGGCCTCGTATTGCCATAGATGAGTTTAATGATTGCATTAATAGTTGCGGGCTTATTGATTGGAGGTTGGAGGGACATCAACTCTCGTGGTGTAATGGGCAACAAGGTTTGGCTAAGAAAGTTTGGTTGCAGTTAACCTCCAAGTTTAAGAGGTATGCACCAGCCCTTTTTAGATTCCAAAATATGTAGATCTCACATGAAAGTTTTTTGCAAGTGGTGGAAAGGTTGTGGAAAGAGCCAATTGGTAATGAAAGTGGTCTTTTTAGACTGGCAGGCAAGTTGAAAAGGTTAAAACAAAAACTGAGGATTTGGAATAAGGAAATTTTTGGGCAAGTTGACGAGATGATTCGGGGGTTGGAGGAGCGGATGGAGGTGCTGGAAGCTGAGTTACAAGACCATTTTTCAAGGCAGGGGAAGATGAGTTGATGGGTAGCAAACTGGAACCGTGCTGGGTTAAAATAGAAGACACAAGATTAGCAGTTAGCACAACAAGCTAAGAAAAAATGGTTAAGTGAGGGGAATAAAAATTCAAGATTTTTTTATGCTGTTATTGCCCAAAGACGAAGGAATTCTTGCGTTCAAAATATGAGACTAGAGGATGGTACGAAGGTGGATTTGCCAAAACTAGTTCATGGGGAGGCAGTGAAATATTTTGAGGATTTTTTGGCTCTATGACCTGATCGGAGAAGAGAGTTACTTGATCTAAGCCACCTTTTACAACCTATAATATTGGAGAGTGAACAGAACAGTTTAATGGAGGTACCTTTGGAGAAGGAAGTGCAAAGTGTTTTGGCCTCCATAGCAGCAGAGAGTAGTCCGAGGCCAGATGGGTTTGGGTCAGCGTTTTATTTGGCCTCCAGGCACATGGTTAAGGAAGATGTGATGGAGGCCATAAATGATTTTTTCAAAGGTACGGAACTTCCAAGATTCTACACTTCTACTTACATTGTTCTTATCCCAAAGGTGAAGCATCCTCAAAGTTTCGATAAAGTCTGCCCGATGAGTCTTTGCAATGTGATTTACAAAGTTTTTGCTAAACTTTTAGTGAATAGACTTTCAATGGTTATTGAAAAAATTATCTTAGATGAGCAAGGCGCTTTTGTGAAGGGGAGGACTATTTTTGAAAACATATCCTTAACTCAAGAGATGATTAAGTCGCTACACAGGAAAGCGAGGGGTGGTAACATTATGCTGAAAATAGACATAAGTAAAGCATATGATAGGGTGGATTGGTGTTTCTTAGATCATGTCGTGGGTAGTTTTGGCTTTCTGATGGCTTTTCGTAGGTTGGTACTTACTTGCATAGCTTCACCTTGGTTTTCCATCATGATGAATGGAACATACAAGGGTTTTTTTAAGTCCTACAGGGGTCTTCGTCAGGGAGACTCGCTGTCTCCATATTTATTCATTATTATGGAAGAGGTGTTAACTCAGTTGATCATTAAAAAGGTGGCTGAGAAAAGAATGAAATTGTTCACTCATCCGGTTAATGCACCATGTGTTTCGCATCTTTTGTACGCTGATGATGTAGTGATCTTCGCTAATGCTAGTAAAAGCTCTATTTGGTGTTTGGTGGAGATTTTGAAGACCTATGAGGATTGGACAGGGCAGTTCATGAACTATGAGAAGTCTGCAATTTTTTTCTCTAAGAGACTTCCGATCAGACGCAAGAGAGAGGTTCTACAGAAGATGGCTTTTTTGGAGGGATAGTTTCCTTTCACATACTTGGGGGTGCCGATAGTGGATGGCAAATTACAAGTCAGGCACTTAGATCCATTAATTGAGAGGGTAGAAAAGAAAATGGCTAGCTGGAAAAATAGGTTGTTATCGCAAGGGGGAAGACTTATCTTGTTAAGGCACATGCTTCCAAGCATGCCGATACATCTTTTATCAATTCTACATTTTCAAAAAGTGGTTTTGAGGAAGTTAAATAGCCTATTTGCTTCATTTTTCTGGGGAGAACAGAGAGTAAAAAAGAAATGGAAATGGAGAGCTTGGAAGAAGTTGTGTGAGCCAGTGGAGGAGGGGGGCATGGGAGTGAGGGATTTAGGGGAGGTGCAGGGAGCATTTTTTATGAAGTTTGGCTAGAAAATCTGACACAAGGGTCGTTATGGGAAATGTTTTTTAGGGAAAAATATGTCAGGAATGGGCACATCTTATTGAGTTTGGAAGGTAGACCGAGGTCAAAGTTTTGTGGGGGTATTGTTGAAGGGTTGCCGGACTTGATACAAAATTCAAGATGGAAAATGCGGGAAGGAAAAGTTTCGTTGTGGTTTGATAAGTTTTTAAATTCTGGTCCTTTGCATGAAGTGGTCGAAAGTTTTGAATAGTCTTACGTTCTGATTCAGGAGCTTGTTTTTAATGATCAGTGGGATGTTAAGAGACTTCAGGCGTTGTTAAGGGAACACTTGGCTAGTGAAGTGGTATCCACAATGGGAGTGATACGAGAAGTGAAGGATGTCTTAATCTGGTTACTGGATTAAAACGGTATTTTCTCTACTAAGTCGGCATGGGAATTAGTTAGAGTGAAGATGGCAAATTTTACTTGGGCTAAGTGAGTATGGAACTGCCTGCTTCCAAAAAAGATTTCTTTGTGCATGTGGAAAGCTGTCTCTAAGTGTGGATGAGTAGGTTAGGAAGCTGGGGATTCCGATGGTTTCTTGTTGCAACTGCTGCTTGGAAGGGAAAGTAGAGGATTTGGAACATGTATTATGTAAATGTGAGTTTGCGATAGAAGTGTGGAAAAAGATCTCGAGGGAGGTGGGTGTTTCGTTTATGCCTCAGTAGTCCTGGCACAAGAGGGTACAAGTATGGTTCAATAGAGCTTCTTGGCACTCTCAACTGGGGATGTAGATGGGTTTAGTACCATCGATTGTGGTGTGGAGATTATGGAGGAGACGGTGTGTAGCAAGGTGGGAAGGAAGAGGTGAAAGCTTGATAAATGTGTGGGGATTGATAAAATAATGGGTGAGGGTGTTGGTAAGGCAGCTACAAAAAGTTAAGAAGCTGTCCGAGAATGATTTATGGGTTTTAAGGGGAATGGATGTGCCACTAGTTAAGAAGAGGGGTTCAAAAATGAAAGTGGTTCGTTGGTTAAAGCCCGGAATGGGCAGGTTTAAGATTAACTTGGATGGGAGTAGCCTTGGGAACCCAGGATCAGGTGGAGGGGGTGGTGTCCTGCGTGATCATGGGGGTAGCTTGGTGGTTGCTTTCTCAACTTTTTTTCGGTAGTGTTCTAGTATTGAAGCTAAGCTAAGGGCAGTGTTAGAGGGTTTGAAGTTGTGCAAAAGATTGGGGCTTGTTCATATAGATATAGAGTGTGATTCCTTTGTGGTAGTCTCTTGGATTTTGGCTGCAAAGTGTACAGTGTGGTATCTTTGGGATTTTTGGAATTAGTTGTGGAGGTTATTGGAAACCTTTTTTCTCCATTCAACATTTATTCAGAGAAGGCAATTGAGTGGTTGACTTTTTGGTGAGGAGTGGCACTTTAGGGGAAAATAGATTATTCACTGAGGTGAACCAGTTTCCTCGAGAACTGAGGGGTTTATATAGATTGGATAAAATGGGTCTATCTTACATTAGAGAGGTTTTTTTATGTTTACATGTTTGTGCAGTTTACAAGATAGTGTTGTTCCCTTGTTTATTTCTTTGGTTCAGGTGTGATGGGTTTATTGGTGGGATTAGGAAAGTTGTATTGTTTCTTTTGATGGTTTTCCTCCACCTTAAGTGAGGGTGTACCTTATATATATTATAGAGGTTCTGTCCTCCTTGAGAGAAAAATAAAATAAAATAAAATAAACTCATAAATGCATCAATTCTTACCAACAAATATTAAGGGCACCATTTGCATCTAATTCAAATATTTAAGTGCATCAATTCATCCAAACTCATATATTTATACACTTGGATGGTGCATTATACCCATATCAAGTACAAACTAAGCTCCTAATTACATAAGCCACACATCATTGTTATTGCAGATTTTGAGGAGTCTAATATCTCACTAAAATAACGTGAATGTTCCACACCTCTATTTAAGGACCAACAACTGGCCAGTGGTGGGTGGAACATCTTAATACAACACTACAACCAGCCCTTAAGGATACATGTGGCAATCATCAGCCTGGCTAAAGAGGTAATTAAATCCATCAGTCCACAAGTATTAGAATTATAGAAAGGTTGATTTGGCATAAAAGGCATATATCACCAGCAATGAACTGTTGTTAGATAATGGAAAAAGAAATAATATAATTGCCAATACACCAGGTCTGAACATTAAAAAATGGAAAAAGAAAATCCACTATTCAGTTGTTAGAAACGTTATTGAGAGGATGATATAAATACATTTTTGGTAAGGAGATTTCCTCACAGCCAACAAATTATCAACAGAACTTGACTAGTACATACTCAAGAAAGCATTGGCCGCTTGCATTCACAGCTACATTTCTTGCTGGAATCACTCAAGCCACCCTAGGGTTCTTCAGGTAATTAAATCCCATATCTTCACAAGTTAGGAAAATAAATTGTCTTAAATGTCTATTACTATTGGTCTTGCATCAATCATATTCTCTTTTAAGTCCCTTGAAGGCTTCTAGCATTCTGCCAACTGTGAATATGGTGGTTTGGGTTTTATTATCAGGTTGGGTTTCTTGATTGACTTCCTATCCCATGCTGCCATTGTTGGTTTTGTGGGTAGAGCTGCCATCACTATTGCACTCCCAACAGCTTAAAGGTTTTCTTGGAATAAAAAGTTAACAAAGAAAACTGACATTATCTCTTTAATGCACTCAGTATGTGGCACAGTCAATCATGGAGTAAGAACTCTTTTTTCTCTATCTCCATCACTTTGTTTTGCCTTTCTCATCCTTTTCTGAAGAAGGAGATCACATCAAACAGCTTTCAAATCTCTTTCCCTCACAGCAAATTAGCAATTACAACAAGTTTCTTCCAAGCTTTCTAGATTAGTGTTTTCTAGATTAGAGTTAAGATAAGGGCTGGCTGCGAAATGGAAGACCATTTTCGATTGGTCATCAAGGAAAATAATTAGATTATAATAATAAACGTGAACATTTAAACACTTTTTAATTTCAAATTTTCAACATTTTTATCTAATCATTATATAATCATTACAACTGTCCTAAACTTTAAAACAAAACATAAAAAATAATTCAATTTTTTCAAATTCAAAAATAAAAATAATATTAAAAATATATTTTTTAATAATATTTTAATATTATAATTTTTGTATTCGACTTTTTCTATCTCATTTTTCGAAACTTCATAAACATCTTAACGCAACTCATTTCACTATTATTTACAAACCATTTCATTATTATTTATAAATCATCTCATCTAATCTTATCTTATCTAATCTCATCACAAGTTTTAAAACCCACTTATTCATTAGCTTCTTCCATGAACACAACAAAAAACACGCACGTCGCACTCCAACATAATGGAGAATTTCAATTTTCATTATATCAAGTTATTTAGAATTTTGTCGTACATGTTAATTCTTGCAATATGGCTATCTTACGTCTCTGAACATGATTTTTTACGATATTTTTTCTATCCATTAACGCTTTGTAATTTGGTTTGAGAGATTGTAACTACGTACAGCAGAAATTAAAAACTGAGATCGAGAAAATATGTAAAATAGAGAGAAAATTATGAGATTAGAATTATTCGTAGGACAAAATTAGTTTGAAGCCCACAAACCAAATTTAAAAATAGTTAAGGTTTTTATCAGGATCTTGCCTAAAAAACAAAATCTCAATTGTTGCGTAAAAATAAAATAAGTGTCTTGCCAAAAATTTGGTCCAAACCGAAATAAGAATCATCTTTAAAAGTGACCGTGAAATATTGCGTAAAAAGAAAAACGATTTAAATCAATAATTTAGAAGGAAAAATGGCCGATTTCGGGATCAAAAGGGGGACTAACAAGCGTAGCAAGATACGAGGACTTGAGCGCCTAATTAAAAAGCTTCCAAAATTGATGTCATATGCATGTACAATTCAGTCTACTTTCAATAGATTGGTAGATAGTGCTTTGTCTAGTACTGATGGCCAATTGGCCCAATTTTGTGGATGATCATTGTCTAATCTCGATTTTGTAGCCAAACTCTAGGGTAGCATGAGGAGAACTTTGTCATATGCATGGTTCTTTTCTCCGGTAAAGTTTGGAGAGGGTTAACACCCAAAAAAGACAGTTCCGAAGGAAAGAAAGATTCATTTTTGGATACGATGAAGTGGGTTGGGTCTCAATCGGTATTGTGTGTAGCCCCTGGTGGTGGTTCAATGCGGCTGTACGATATCCGTACATACATCCATAGTGGTGAACAACTTTTAAATGCAAAAAAAATAGAGAGAGATGGACACACAGATTTACATGATTCAAGACTGGGCCTACGTCCATAGAAGTTTAGGGAGGGAAGATTCCACTATAATATAATTGTTTACATTTCTCATAACCTCTTATTTCTCATTATACAATAGGAGCTGGAGATCGATTTGATGGAGAAAATGTTCTCGCTAAAGCTCCTCTTTTAGAAGTTGAAGAAGAAGTCAAGAAGAAAAACCCCAAAATCCCTTTTGAGTCGTCTCGCCGCTGGCTTTTGTCTAACCATCTTTCCTTGTGTGCCTTGGTAGTGGTGAAGGATGTCTGCTTAATGTGTCTAACTATCTCTCACTTTCCTACTTTCTCCTGACACCTCATACCTCTTGAGACACTCCTCTCCCTTGTCCCTTCTTGTTCCATTTTCCTCTCTTTTTTTGTCTTCTAATGATGGTTCTTTGATGGGCTGGGCCTAATCTTGGGCTTAATGTATTTTACGCCCTCACAGTTACACGCAATTCTTAAGGGCAATTTGTTCCAAAAATCCAATCTTTTGGGACGAAAATTTTAATCCCAACAGAAATGATATGTTGTAGTGATAATTATAACTTTCTCAAATTCCTAAACAAAGCATACAAAAATACAAATTTTAAAACAAAAATTATATTAAAAAATAAATTATATTCTAACAATATTTTAATTTTATAGTATTTTTATTCAATTTTTTCTCTCTCATTTTCTAAAATTTTATAGCATATTTTAACTAATCTCATCTCAACTCACTATCCAAATCAACCTTATCGAAATAAATATCATTTATTTTCTTTGTTTTTCTGTCTTTGGCTATCTTTTACTAAGCCACGTTACTTCGTACTGTACGTTCAAGTGATATTAATTGGTTTTGATTGTCAGCTTGAGATATGTACTCCTTGTCCAAATATTAGTTTCTCATTTCCATAGTTCAATCAAACATTTATCCAAAAATACTATATATTAGTAGTTAGTACCCAAAATATGTCATTTCATTTTACAATAGAATATTAAAAGAAAATCTCAATGCAGTAAACTACGTCAATCACAAGCTTACAAGTCTAACTTATACATATGTAATTGCATAGCTCCGAGCATTAGTAGTGGACTCAACTTAGTTAAATTTTGCCTAGAGTTTAGCTATGTTGCATAAAAAGTGACAACAATGAACTCAATATAACTACAATATTTTTAGTCAAAAGTTTTTCACTAACCAAATTTGACCAGCCCAAATTGCTGGCCAAATATTATTTTTGACATAAAAAATTATAAGGGGTTTTACCTCTAGCCGAATTTTTCTTCTTGTGACCTGGAATTAGTCATCCTAAGTATTTTCATCATAATGGGTTTTCATATTCCATTGCTGCGCATTTGGTTTGATTTGTAACATTATTTTGTTTGGCTAAAGACAATGGAATCACCCAAAATAAAATTTTTACGGAATTTCGGTGGAGCTATGGGTGTCTAAAGCAATGTTTTCAATACCGTTTCGGTCGAGACATTGAAACTAGATATTTCAGTACTGGTACCGTTTCGGAGTAGTCTATATATGAATAAATATATAAAAATTATATTCCAAAATAATAGTTTATATATGAATAAATTATATATAAATTATAAATAGTCTAGTCTGAATTGGGGGTCTAAAAATGAGCCTACAGTTTGAAGAAATGAAAAAAAAAAAAAAGTAAAGGCCGAATTCTGATATATCGGTTGGTACCGGCCGATACAGCCGAAATTTTGTCCAGTACGAAACAAGGGTCTTCTATGTACTAGCTACTCAGCCGGTACAGCATATTTCGATCGTACTGGTTGAAATATTGATTTTAACATTTTCATTTATTTTAAGGCTCCGTTTGGATATAGAAACACTCTTAACCTATCTTATTTCATATTATCTCATCATTACAACTTTCTCAATTTCTTATACAAAATATAATAAACAATTCAACTTTTCAAATCTCAAAACAATAATAATATTAAAAAATAATATTCTAACAATATTTTATTCAACTCATCTAAAACTATTTAATCTCATATCATCCCATCTCACTATCCAAACGAACCCTAATTCTATTTTTTTAACGGTTGCTAGAACCCTGCAAAGTCCTGGGTTGTTCGCATACTGGTTTGCTGGAAGTGTCCTGGGCTGTCCCCTTGGTGGAATTAATTGTCCTATTAAGTCGTTGCTCAACAGATCAATTTGCACTAAGAATGATAGATTTGAGAAGGAATAAGGTATATGACCCTGCAATATGTTATGTGATGCATCAAACGCGCCCAAATCTTTGAGTGACGAGGGGATCTCACCAGATAACTGGTTGTGGGCTAATACAAGAACTTGCAACGCCACCATGTCTCCAATTTCTTCGGGGATTTTACCACGAAAGTCATTGTAAGAAAGATCCAAATACTTCAAAGTCTGGTAGTTTGTAAAGTGGCTTAGGATTGGACCAGAATAAAATCTCGTGAAATCATAGGTCTTCAACGCTGGGACCTGCTGAAGTCTCTCAGGTCGAATTCCGAAAATTCCAACTGCGCGGAATAACAGGCGGCAGGAAGAGTACTTTTTTATGGTCAAAATAATATTTGACCAGTGATTTAGATTCAATAGATTTGACCAGTAAAAATATGAAAATTAGAAATATTGTAGTTTTATTGAATTCATTACAGTAAAGTTTTATGGAATCTAATTAAATTTTGACTAAAATATAATTTTGTTGAGTCCACTACTAAGCAGTCTACCCATGCGTATTTTGGCCTCTTTTGTCTCTGTTTAATTACCATGTAGATTGTCAGAGCACATATTTATTTAGTAATTGTTTCGTTCTTCCATGTGGTAGTAGCCGAAATCACCTAGGCCATAATCATGTCAAACCAATTAAAATCCCCAAGCACAACCCACCCTCAACAACCAAACTCAAATAACTCACTCCGCCAACAAAACTTTCATCCTAGCCAGGCCTAAACACCAACAAAACGACTACCTATCAAATGCTTAGCCTCCGATGAATTGATGAGATGAAGGGGGTTTCTTTCAAATACAATGATCAATATATAGTCCTGACCATATATAGATTCAAAAGGTTATTTATGATCAAGATGGTTGTTGGCCTTATTTGTGTGGAGTCCGATTTATTTTTGCCGACCTGATTTGATAATTTGATCTAATGAGAATACATTGTGATTTTCGGTAGATTTTTCAATAAAGCTTGGTCCATAGATTGGAAGCTTGGGCCGATATCCCACTGGGGGGGGGCGGCAGGGGAGGACAAAGATCCTAGGAAAAAATTTTATCCCATTTTTGCTCTAGGCCAGTTATTTGCTTGACTCGACCCGTTAATTAGGGTTTAGGGTTTCATATATATATATATATATATGTAGAAAACTTTTGGCCACAGTAATGTTGTAATGTGTATTCGACTATCATACAAGATAAAGTTCTTTGTAGTCCCATGGATGTATGCATGTTGTCGAACCACATAAATCTTGTGTGTCATGGACATAGGTGATATTGCAAATTTCATGGGTTTGGAGGTTGTGCTGAAGATCAATCACCAATGGGCTAGACGGCATATAAGTTGGGTGGGTATGCATCTTACATGACCAAGAAGATTGTGCCGAAGATCAATTCATGAGTAGCACACTACTGCTATTGAAAGAATTGGGGACACCTCCAGAACTACTTTTGACAACACTCCATAACATGTTTTTTAAGATAGGGCCTTATCTTTGCCGTATTCAAGAGGAGGGCTTCACCACATAGGGTACCTTGAACTTTATAAATACACCTCCAGATAAGCATGCAAGAAAATTGATGTAGAGACAACTTTTTTTATTAACTTAATCATTGGGAGCATCATCTCCAATCTAGACGACATTATGACATAGATGGCCAATACGCTTAAGCAATTCATGCAGATCTAGGCCACCACAAATAATCAAAACACTCAGGCCATAAATGAATTGCAAGGCACCATAAATAAGATGAATACAACACTGAGCACTCTGGAAAAGGGAAAGTTTCTGACACAGCCTCAATCTAATCCTTAACTGTACCAACAACAACCACAATAGGTACATAATGTCTCAGGAGATGTTATTGAGACAACAAAGGCCATTCTTAATTTGAGAAGTGGAAAGGAAGTCCCCCAACCTGAAATGACCATGGATAGACAGGAAGTTGCCCCTACACCTAAAGATGTAACGGAGTCTAAAAAAGCTAAAAAAGAACAAGAGGTGGTGAGATCGGAGTCGAAGAAACCTAAATTGCAGAGGCTGAAATAAGTAGAGCGTAACAACCTGTGGTACCCTATCCTCAGAAATTCGCAACTGGCCAAAAGAATAAATACTACACTAAGATCCATGAAATCTTCAAACAAGTGAAGATTAATATTCCACTATTGGAAACCATACAACAAGTTCCTTCATATGCAAGATTTTTGAAGGACTTATGTACGGTGAAAAGGAAGCTGAATGTAAAAAGAAATCTTTCCTAACAGAGCAAGTCAATGCATTGATAATGAATGAGACACCTCAAAAGTTTGGCGATCCCGGCTCTCCCAACATTTCCATTATGATCGGTAAGTCATGCATTGGGAGACCTCTACTTGATTTGGAAAGTAGTGTGAACTTGCTATCATTCTCGGTATATGAGCAGCTAGGACTGAGGGAGTTGAAAAAGACCTCTATTAAGCTATAATTGGCTGATAGATCAGTCAAGATACCGAGGGGTAATGTTGAAGATGTGCTGGTCTAGGTAGACAAATTTTACTACTCAATAGATTTTGTAGTACTTGATATGTAGCAACCTACCTCCACTATTTACCATGCACCTGTCATCCTTGGACGCCCATTCCTTACTACCTCCAATGCATTGATCAATTGTCAAAGTGGAGTACTGAAGCTCACATTCAGCAATATGACATTGGAAATAAATGTGTTCAATGCCTGCAAGATGCCTAGTGGATGCGATAATCCAAAGGTACATGCAGTTGATATGGTATATGATTTTGATATTTCAGAGCTGTTATCAATATTTGATTCTGAGAGTGTATTTGAGGATGACTCATAAGAGCAATCTGAGACTCTTGTTGAGACAATTCCTTCATCATTAGAGTTGACAAATTCAAAGGAGCAGTTGACACAAACAGATAGGTCTCTTCAGTTATCAGATATGAGTTACATGAGCAGTTGGCGTAAACCAGCCTTTGAAGCTCTTGATTTACCAGAAGTCATGAAATCATTAGAAGAAGAAGTCCCCACACTAGAGTTGAAGCCACTACCCAAGGACTTGAAGTATATTTTTCTAGGCCTAGTTTAGGGCATGTTTCCGGTAGTCATTTCCTCTCAGCTCACTTCAAAGCAGGAAGCTGAATTATTGGCAGTGCTAAGACAACATCAAGGAGCAATAGGCTGGACTATCACAGACATCAAGGGCATTAATCCTTCAATATGCACCCACAACATTTTTCTAGAAGAAGACTTGAGACCAACCCGTGATGCACTGCGGAGGTTGAATCCCACCGTGAAGGAGGTAGTGAAGCAAGAGGTGCTGAAATTGTTACATAAAAGACAATGTACTACATGAGTGTGTTTTTTGGGTCAATTTGTTCAGCTCTGTTTTTGCCAATTCCAATTTGTCTAATGAATCTACTTAACATGGAAACTGAAATTTTGTATAGATGACAGCTGATTGCGAAGGCGATAGGTACGTACTTCTTGATATTCGCAGAATGTGTGGCAGAGGTGGTGAATATGGGCAATGACAAGGTGGTGACTTTGCTCATAATTTCAATTGTTTGGGGACTGGCTGTGATGGTTTTGGTTTACTCCATTGGCCATATCTCCGGTACCCTTTTAATCCAGCCATTACCATTGCCTTTACCACTTGCAAGAGATTTCCATGGAAACAGGTATAACTCCATCTTGACCATTCCTTCCATCTCTTCAACCCAAATAATGAATAAAGCTAATATATATATATATATATATATATATATATATATATTAAGAAGAGGACAGTACTCCAATTTTATTGATTTACTTCAATTATGGTAGAGTAAAACCGTGGTTACATCCAGATGCATGGGGGTTACAGATTTCCACCAAAAAACCAAAACCCAGGCATCAAAAAATTAAACAACCCAACCACAATACAAAATAGTCAATAATGTTCATAAAAAAAAAATTACAGTACCAAGATAAAGTAAAAAGAGTGAAATGAAAGGCACTCGCAAAAAGAAAACACCAACAAATAATATCAACTCAAATAAAGCAAATAGAACTTACCAGTGGAAACCTACTTGAACCGCAGGTAAGGAAGACCAATTGTGTCCATACGAAGAAGACCTTAGAGGTGACCAATCAAGTTCTCACTATTAATGGTCCAATCCATATTTAAACCCTCAGCTCCTTACTTGACTAAAAAAATCTGCCATGACATTACCCTCAAGAAAAATATGGGTCAAACGATACTTCACGCAGCCCAAGAGACCCTGCAACTCTTCCCAGAAATCCTCTAAGTATCAAATATTACAAGCTTCTTTTGTAATCCAGTTAACAAGAAATTGAGAATTTTTCTCAATCTCAACCCTACCAAAACCTAACTGACAGCACCTTTGAACCCCTTCCAATAAGCTTCTCAATTCAACAAAATTATTAGACCCCTCGCCCAAGAACGTAGAATAAGCTGCATGCAATCTACCACAACTATCATGAAACACCCCCAGCACCCACCGACCCAGGATTCCCTAAGCTACTACCATCCGAGTTTAGCTTCATCCAACCTTGTGGAGGCCGGATCCACCTAACCACACGAACTTGCCTAGGTTTGGGAAATAAAAATGAAACTTCCAATCTCTGTAAAATAGTGACATCATGGGAAGAGATCTTAGAAACTTTCATGACTAAAGAAATAATCCTACGAATCCAAAGCTTAATCACATGCCAAAACAACTGAACTGACTCTACCTTATCCTCAAATTGAGCCTTACAACGTTTATTCCAAAACTTCCAAGAGACAATAGATAGAAGAAGGCCAAAAATAACCCTTAACTGAGAAGACTTTCCTGCAAGGCGGAACCAGAAATTAGTTTACTCCTTCCACGTCTGAAAAACGCCCATATGAACACCTAACTAGATCGCAGCTAGACGCCAAATTTGTCTAGCAAAATCACCAGTACACAGCACGTGGTTTAAATCATCCATATGACTCCTGACACAACAATTGCATTTAGAAACCATAGGAATGCCGATATTCCTGATCTTACCATCAATACTCAAACAATAATGGGATGCCTTCCACATCATCATAGAGATTTTCTTAAGAAGATTGGTATACCAAATCCAATGAGCCCAACGTAAAGGAGGCACTCTAATGCAGATATAATCCCAGGCACTTTTAGTAGCAAATTTACCATTATTATCCTTCAGTCAAACAAGAACATCATGCACATCCTTCATCCTAGCCAAAAACTGATATAACTCAAGAACTTTACTTTGACCCACTAGTCTCTCTAAAAGGGGAATATCCCATCCGTCATCAATCCGATACTCTTTATTTTCATCGAAGGTTTCTTAAGAACCTGGTAATAAGCACTAATAGGACCACCATCCTCCGAATTATCATACCAGAAAGAAATATTACCCTCCCTAACCATCCATTTTGAATTATTCAGAACCTCGAAAATACTACGAACAATTGATTTCCAAAATCGAGTATCCTTAATAGGATTCAAAAGGGATAAATGATTACCCTGAACATACTTTACTCCAAAAAATTCAGTCCATAAAGATTGGTCCTGAATGAGACGCCAGGCAAATTTTATGTGTCAAGCCTTCTGAATATCCCCAAAATCATGAATACCCAAGCCACCTTCCTCCGTAAGAGTACAAATATGTTTCCAGGCCACCTAAGAATCACCCCAAAGGAAGGAACTATGAATCCTATTCAAAGTCGTATGCACCCCATTAGGCACCTGTAAAACAGCAAGAAGATGAG
The DNA here is from genome assembly GCA_029856935.1 of Cyclocarya paliurus. Lineage (NCBI taxonomy): Eukaryota > Viridiplantae > Streptophyta > Magnoliopsida > Fagales > Juglandaceae > Cyclocarya > Cyclocarya paliurus. The sequence continues at coordinate 14,311,522 of CM056955.1, forward strand.
TGGTCATGCTTGACAAAACATGGGGCAAAAGAATTACCCGACTACCAGAAGAGAGCAATTTCATTTTCCACCCTACAATTTTCTTATTTACTTTCCCAAGCAACTTACAAAAATCACAAACCTTAAGCCTACCAACCACAATAAGAACACCCAAATACTTAAAAGGAAAGGAACCACCCGAAAAACCAATTATACGGAGAATAAAGGATTTTCTAGAAGCAAGAATCTTTTTAGAGCAGAAAATAGCACTTTTATCTTTATTGAGAACTTGGCCTATCCAAATCTCATAAACATTTAAGACCTCCATAAAACCTTTCATAGACTGCTTCCCACCATTAGCAAATATAACAATATCATCAGCATACATAACGTGGGAAATAAGAGAAATACCTCTAGCCTGAGTAAATTGACTAAATTGTCCATGCTTAAATGCTTCCTTCAGTAGACGAGACAAAACCTCTTACATAATAATAAATAAATAAGGCGAAAGAGGGTCTCCTTGCCTCATACCCCATTCACCTTTAAAGAAACCCAAAGAGGTATCATTCATCATAATAGAGTACCAAGGGGTGGAGATACACAATTTAATCAGATCGCAAAACTAAGAAGAGAAACCAAAAGAGTTCAAAACATGTAAAAGAAAACTCCAATTCACTCGATCATAAGCCTTGGACATATCAAGTTTAAGCAGAACATTACCCCCATGAGACTTTTTATTAATTGAATGAAACATTTCCTGAGTAGGACTAATGTTTTCAAAAATGCTACGACCAGGATAAAAGCCCCTTGCTCATGAGAAATCATCTTAGAAAGGAGATTCGTTAGATAACCCACAATAATCTTGGCACAAATTTTATAAATCACCGAACAAAGGCCAATAGGTCTAAATTTATCAAAACCATTAGGCGTATCAACCTTGGGAATCAGCACAATAAAAGACACAGTATAAAATCTGGGAAGCGAATTATGTTGAAAAAAATCAGAAATGGCTTCCAATAAATCATCTTTAATAATATCCGAACAAACCTTGAAGAACCTAGAACCAAAACTATCTGGACCTGGGCTACTCTCAATAGGAATGCGAAAAAGCACATCCTTAATATCCCCAATGGAAGGGATACTACAGAGCATCAAATTCTCATCTTCAATAATCACAAGAAGAATCAAATCCTCCAAATTGGGTAACTCACAACTTCTGCTCTCACCCAAAAAATTATGTAAATAATCAACTGCTACTTGATGAATTTCAAGCGGGTTTTTAAAAGAGTACCATCTGCCAAACACATATTAGTAACCCTTTTGTGATATTTGGCATTCAAGTAAGCATGAAAAAATTTAGAATTTTAATCACATCTTTAAGCCAACTTTTCTTGGCCATATGAGAAAGGCGAATGTCTTCTCGACCATTCCAAGTTAAAAGCTCCAAATTAGTAGGCAAGAGATTATTATCATCCTCAACTGAAATGGAGTTTTGAAGGTGAGTTTCGAGGCTATCAATACGAGTCCCAAGATCACTAAAATAACATTAGTTCTCCCAAAAACATGTTGATTCCAATCTCCTAACGCCACCTTCATCCTTTTCAACTTAAGAGATAATTTACAAAACCCAAAAAAAGTTCCCTCTTGATTCCACACTCCCTCAAAAAAAACTAAGAAAATCAACATGATCAGTCCACATAAATTGAAAGTGAAAAAGACTAAGCCCATACCTGAAGGGGCCGTCACCCATTTGGATCACTAAAGGAGAATGATCCAAAGTAGTACGGGAGAAAACCTAAGACAACGCATTAGGATAACAATTAAGAAAAATAGCATCAACAAAACATCTATCTAACCTTGCCCAGCTGCGAGCCACGCCGCTTTGACCATTACACCAAGTCATCCTTGAGCCCTTCGAACAAATGTATAGCAAGCCACAATTTTGAATGCACAAAGTAAAGTCTTCCATCGCTACAAATGGTCGTGGATGACCCCCTCTTCTTTCAGAGTCCTCTTTGATAATGTTAAAGTTACCACAAAGAAGCTACAGGTAGTTACTGTTACTAGTAGCAACCAGGTCCTCCCAGAGAGTCTTCCTCTCTAATGGGTTACACTTAGCGTACACAAAGGTAAGAATAAAGATATACCCATTCTCCTCAATTTCATAGAGACAAATTGATTAGACCCTGCCAACCATTGTATAGAAACCGCTACATTCCACAACAACCAGATTTTCCTAGTTTGCGCTTCATTTGTGACAAAAAAAATCACAACTAAAGTTCCCCAACCAAGTTGGAATTTTATCTTCCATCAGAAAAGGCTCAACCAAAGCTACAATTTTAGGCCTATATTTATTTATGAGTTTCCTCAAACGTAACTTGGAGGAACCAACTCCCCGGATATTCCAAAAAAGAATTGGACTAATCATAAATTAAGCTTGGTGGGGCGAGTGATAGCCCGGGTAGAATCCCTTTTTTGAAACTTGCTTACTGTTTTCCATGGTTTTTCAGAGTCAGAGCAATATTCTTTTCGCATGTCGTCTTTCAACCTATCTCTTTCAGTTTCACCTTCAGACTGTGACTCATCAACCCGCTCTTTCTTGACCATAGCATCACATCCGTTGGAAATAAATTGCTCCATTGGATCATCCTCATTGGCCTCAATCAACCAATCACCATTCAAGCTAAACCCATCCTCATCTAAGTTCGTAACTTCCACTAACTTAATATCCTTACCTAAACCCAACTCACCACCTCTATCATCCAAGCCCAAATCTGATTGCATCGGTTGCCCCTCATTTGACTCTGATTATTTACCACTTGAAGGCCCGGGGCCCGTAGGTCCATTAGATGAACTTGGCTACCCAACATCAATAAATGGTACAGACTACGTAAACTGCTTCAAAGATGATGGATTTCCATCTAAATCCTACAACCCATCTGAACTCACAACTGGACATATCTCAGCATCTACCTCCATGATTTTCTTCCCAATGTTAATGGCTATATTCTCGTTACTGGGTTCAACCAACTCAGCACTTTCAAGAGGCAAAATTTCACCTTATTGCACCACCGTATCCCCATTTGCCTCCAGCATTTGAATTTCTACACTTGCTTCCACAACCTCTGCAGGTTTACTTTCCTTTCTAACCCACTTCTGCCCACCCTTTAACGGCTTCTTCTGATCAACCACAATACGGCATCTTCAAATATTATGGCCTTGGCTTTTACAGAAGGAATAATAAGCAAGCAAGGTGTTGAAAACCACCTCCTGCCTCCTACTCCGTGGAAGCCCAAGTTTACCTATCTTGAAATAGGATATTGGCTCCTTTGAAGAATCTACTTGAAGACAAACTCAAGCCCCATCTGTTCGAGTCACACAAGCCGTAGAATTATGATGTCATATAAATCTTCCTATAGGGTGTTGTGAGCATTTTTAAGACAGAAGATTAATTAAAATTAGGAGGGAGTCCAAGTAAAAACACCTATACTGGGACACACGGTGGTTCAAAGTTTCATCAAAATCCAGTGTCCAAGTGAAAGGTCGGTAGAAATCACCATTGATCTCACAGGATTCTCTGGACAGGGCCTTGCAAAAATCTAACTCGTTGGCCATCCGAATAAATACATGGCATGGCTATTGCATAGCAAAGATCATAGGCATGCTAGACAGCCCCAGCGACTGCGGATAAAGGAACGCACGGCATCGAGAGAAGGCCTCTAGTGGAGGAATTTAAGGACCATAAAGCAGCGAAACAGTTGTGCCATTTTCTCAATCTCCTCCACATAAAAAGTAAAAACCAGTTCACCATCTATGGACTTTGGGTGACGAAAAGGGACCTCCATCTCCAGAAGTGGCTGAGGAACCACGAAGACAAGGTGGACAAACAATCGGGGTGTGGCTGCCAAAGGCAGCGAGCCATCAATGGCCGCCATGCAACCGCAAGAACGACTTAAAATTAGCAAGAATCACAAACATAAAAAACCCTAGCAAAGTGCTTTTACGTAGAAGTTTTTTAAGCGTTACTCACTACACCTTACACATTACATTTGTTGTGTTTTAAAGAAAAACTTGCAGCATGAGTTTGTATATATATATAACAGACATAGGTCTTGGGTGCACTCAAAGGGAATGCATTCAACCGTTTGGGTAGTTTGTAAATAATGAAATTTTCTTTGGAGGAACATTATCATTTGGCCTTTAACTTTGTTTCAAAATGCATTTTATTAACAATACAAGTTTCAGGTGGGTTGCAACTTATATTTTTGTAAGCCATTTCTACCAAAGAAAAGGAGTTTAATTTTAGGGAATTTCAGTTTCAAGCTTAATTTAAACCCCTGATGCCTCAACTTTGAACTATGGGTTGGAATTAAGCACTTCCGCTCTGATACTATGTTAAAATATTACTTGTACCAAAAACTTAAACCCATCGAAAAAGATTATTCAAACGACTTATATTATATCTTAAAACAACATAATGTTCTGCGGATAATGCCATGCTCAGAACCGAATGGATATGTTAATAAAATTTGTCTCTTCTTGTTGTCTCTTTCTTTTTCAAATTATATATTCAGGTGCCGGCTTATGTATTTGCTCAAGTCCTTGGATCAACACTGGCAAGCAGAACCCTTCGGCTCATATTCAATGGGCACCAGAACAGTGCCGTTGGGATCAGAAGTGTAGTCTTTTGTGGTGGAATTCATAATCCCATTCTACCTTATGTTTTTAATATCTAGTGTTGTCACCGACAACAGAGTTGTTAGTTCCTCACCTTTTACATTGGTCTTAGATTTCCAGTAAAATTAACCTAACTATTAGTGTGATGAGATGATTAGTTTTCTTTCGAACTCATTGACCTATTCCATCCACAATATTTCCATATCAACTAACGTGTTTGAGATGCAATGCTAAAATAATTGTTAAGCCTATCCCTTATAAAAATTACGTATGAATTCTTAAAACCATTTAATTTAATATATTTTTGGTCTCTACAGATTGAAGAGCTTGTTGGCCTTGCTGTTGGCTCGATGGTCTTACTCAACATGATGTTTGTAGGGTAATAACTTAATCTAGCCTGATTTATTAATATCTTTCATGAAAAGTATGTGTTCACATTAACACTTTATTTTTGGACATTATTTCCTTATTGGGTATGATTATGACGAGTGATTGTCTTCGGCAGGCCAATTTCGGGTGCATCAATGAATCCTGCAAGAAGCTTGGGTCTACCTTTGTGCACAATGAATACAGGGGGATATGGGTATACATTGCAGGATAGATTATTGGGGCTGTGTCTGGTGGATTGGTCTATAATTTAATCCGGTTAATGGATAAGACCTCGCTCATGATCATCAAGAGTAGCTCTTTCCTAAGAGCATTGAAGAGCAACAGCTCCATCTGAGAATTTTGAGGAAAGAACAATAGAGAGAAAGAACAATACTTGTATTGCATGTTTTGGTGATTGCTAGGTAGTACTTACTAGGAATCCAAATGTTTGTATGTTACCAAATAATATCTAACTTCACAAATGTAAGCACTAAGCTTGCTTTCCTTGTTGTGATTGGTGTCATATATATGAAAATATAACTACGTATAAGATTTTGAAGAAAGAGAAAGGGATAAGTGAGAGAGAGAGAGAGAGAGGAAAAGAGATGACGCTAGGAAAACCTTGGCTGCACGCATGCATAGACGTTAATTCTCATGATATGGATAAGGTTTGTGACCAATGGTGGTGTTTCTGAAACTCAAACTTAGTTCACATGAATCCTGTTATGTAATGCACAAGGGAAATGCATGAGCATCCCTTCAAAAAAGTTGTACAAATAACTTCGGTTACTAAAAGTCGTGAAACATGGTCCTTATCCTCAAAAGTGATGGTTATATAAAAAATTCTAATAAATAGTCACTTCTTTTTTTAACAAATTTTAATCTATTTATTAAAGAGAAGTGCTACATACTCAAAAAGAGTATACAAAAATAAATTCACAAACTGATGTGGTTTCATGTAATCCGTTAGATCTACTTTATAATAAAATTAACTTTTTAGCTACCGTTTTGGCTAAAATAAAGAAAAAAACTATTGGGATTAGTTATTTTTGCCCCCATCTTTTTTGTTTAGAACTTCTCTAGTTATATTTTTTTGGGGAGTGGATGGAGATAGCCATAGGTAACAATAGGCAGCAAGCTCCCAGGCAAGGGAAAAGCTAGCGAAAGTAAAACAATAAGAAGAAAACTAAGCACACAAAAGGGAAAGTAGGGCTTGGTTGAGTAAGGTAGGTTTCTTTTGAAAAGGGCAAGACACAACCATCTATGGCTCTCGAATATGGCTTCCTCTAATGCTAAATGACCATTGGAAAGACACTAGGAACCAGAGCATGTCTGGAGATTATAATCTATCCATTCAAACACTAATTATAATTTAGAAGCAAAATTTTTATAAAAGTTGAGTTTCATCGATCTCAACCATGTAATGCCCGTTTGTATAAAAGTCTTTTATAATTTGAAGAGAGATACAGTATACAAACTGAACTATATCTAAACAAAAAATCTGTAAAAAATCTTGATCTTTAAATTCAATCAAACAAGGTTTATTGGCATTGATTCGATAATGTCTATGGGACATGGTTGGTGAGAATGAGTCACTAGGGCCAAACATACCTGTAAAACAGCATTAATTAGGGAATCAACAATCCCGCACTCAAAGGGTAGATACTAGATCATACTAATCTGACCAGTCATAGGATGCAATCGTTACTGGTCATATGTTCAAGTTGGTCAAAGTTATTTTAATGAATCACTTTTGCTTTTGCCTTAATAGGCATAGAATGCATACATATCATATGATTGCCGTTTATCACCTATGGCATGTTAGCGTAGCCACATGAAAGATTCACGTGAATTGTGATTTTTCTATTTTTTTTAATTTAATTCCTCACAATTTTCTTTTAACAATTTTGTATTATATAAAGGCCAAATCGCATACCTTGCGCCTTGAATAATGGGACAAAAATCAAATAAATATAAAGGTTGGGATAAACTCATGTGATGCATATACAAATTTGTTGACTAATCAATAATCATACACAGGTGTTGTCTCCATTTTGCGACACGTGTGTAGACGATATCAATTTTGTAATTTAAGTAATGTTAGATATATTTAGGAATTGCGCCGCGCACTCATTTTGAAAAATAAAAATAAGGTTTACTATTAATTTTTTATTTTTATTTTACTTGGCTCCTATATTTACTCATTTTTTTCAAAAAAAGTATATGGCACTTGCACACTATTACTGTAAATATCATTTTTCTTGTAATTTATTTCAAAGATATATAGAAGAATGAAATAGACACATGCAAAAGGTTCATTCTTTACATAAAAAAAGAGAAGAAAAAAAGAAAATGGGTACCTCTAATTAGTTACGTTTTAAAATGAATCTCATAGCCAAAATGGCTTCTACATGGATGCCTGTTTTGTGAAGCAACTCCTTAATGTTTCCTGGATTATTTTTTACGAAACTCATAAGAGTTTGCTTTGCTTTGGAACTAAGAAGCTCACTATCAAAAAAAAAAAGAAGCTATAATTATTCTTGCGTTTCGTCATCCTTTTTATTTGGTTTAAAAGTAGGTGAGGATGGATTGAGCCAAATAATGACCACAACCCGAGATTCCTGATGCCCGGATAGGTGTAATAAAGCCCAACTAATGAAAGGAGAAAGCATCTACTATTCTTCTTAAAGGAAAAAGACCACAAAAGTTAGAAAGTAGGGGATTAATACCCAACAACGCTAGACTACTGAGACTACTACATGAAAGAAACACAACTACAAGATGGAGGGTATAATACAAGGACATTTATCTGGTTTAATGTGTCCTATTTATTTTATAATAAAAAATATTTTATAATATAGCGTATTATATAAACTATATCATTTTATATTTTTTATATCAAGCATTTTTCATAATCAAATGACTCGATAACAAAAAAAATGATCCAAACTAGTTTTCCAAAGACTCTATAAGTATGAAAGAGTGGCATTGGGAAAAATCCCTCGCTATTATAAGACTATGCTAAGAGCTAGTTTGGGAACACATGTATTCTCAAATATTTTCATATATTTCCTCTCAAATATCACTCAAATGTAAAATATTTTTCAATTTCAAATTTTTAATTTTTTCATCTAATCATTACCTAATAATTATAATTTTCACAAACTTCCGAACAAAATACAAAAAGAAATACTACTTTTTCAAATTTCAAAAAAATAAGAATATTAAAAAACTATATTCAAATAATATTTTTGTTCAAATTTTTTTCTCTCTTTTCTCAAAACTCAATAAAACATTTTAATTCAAACTATTTTGTCCCTATTCATAAACAATTTTATTACTACTTACAGATATTTTGAAATGTTATAAGTGTCCAAACTAGGCCTAAGTGTCTACTTTGTTTGTGTTTGAGATGAGTACGACTTTTTATCCAGTTTGATCCAAAATATTGCATCTATTGCCCATGCTTTAGCTATTGCTAGGAACATAATTTACATTTAAATGTAATAGAAATGTTCATTTGCCAGTTGGCTTGTCGTTTGCAGTAGACTGGCTAGCTAGAGACATGAAGCTTATTAATGAGAAGTCGGCATTTTAGGTTAATGATAATGAAGCCGAAATTATGCTTACAGTAGCTTTATTATTCACAAATGTATCTCCATCACTTAGGCCGGTTGTGTATATATCAGGTTAATTTATGTTTAAACTAGCTTTATGGAAGGATAAATGACTATTCCAAACCTAACCCCAGTGCCAAGCATTAGTATAGTGAAGATCTGAGGATTAAGGCCATGCGAGACCTCCAATGATAGAGGAAAAATTAGAACTTTTGGGTTGTCCCCTTTTTAAGACTTGGTTGCCTAGTGTAAAGGAGACCCCTCTCCCCTTAGATGATTGATACAAATAGAATCTCTTTCAAATGTGTGTATCTCTCTAATCTCTGTATTTAGGCGATTAAATATGTGAGAGTTGTTTTGGTTTTATCACGTGACACATTTCACCATCGACGATGACGATTTTAGGTGAACAACTACAATGTAGAAGTTTGTGAAACAATCGCAGTAGATCTACAATTTACCGGCGAGGAAATATCGCTTCCTCTATACATTCTGATCTAGTTTTTCTAGCACCTAGACATATAAGAAATAGGTGACACGATATATTCATAACATTAATTGACAGAAAAAGTTGTAGTTTGGGGACAAAATGACAACTTGGATAGTTCCACGATAATATTGCAAAAGAACTAGTAGTTTAAGGTGTAGATTGTAATTTTTTCTAAAAACAATGAACATAACACCTAAATCCCAAACATAAGAGGCACAAACATGAGGGAGTTGTAAGCAAATCGGACACTCAACTTAGCTTCTTCTACAATCTAGTACAAACTTCAATTTGACCTTATTGAGTGTTGCTGAAACATTTTTTATGTCAATTCTTTGTGTAGGTGACTCTGCACAACAATCCAAAGCCAATCTCAAAACTGAAGATATGCAGTTCTCCATGGCAGCATGTTCTTTTTCATTTCTCAACAAATTGGCATCAACAATATCGAGTATTGAAGCGAGCAGTGATTCATCTACCCAATGTTTCAAGGTCATTTCTCCAATAAACATGCCATCCGTAGGCTTCTTTCTTGTGAAAGTTTCCATTAGTAGAATGCCATAACTATACACATCACCTCTTGTAGAAACAACTCCTTCTAATCCATACTCTGTGGATAACATTCTAATTCATCATATATACTTTCTTATTTTATAATAGTGAACAAACAAACTGGAAAAAAAAAATAGTACTTGTAGATCAAGACTCTATATATATATATATTTATTGCTCTGGACTCAAAAGAAATTTAATTGCAGGTGAATGAGTAGAAGGATGAGCATGCAATTTGAAATGGAAAAGTTTGAAAATTTACCTGGTTCCATGTACCCAAAAGTAGCAAGAGTCATGGTCTGCATCATAGAGTCCCTATCAACTAAGAGTTTGGCCATGCCAAAATCGACAACATGTGCAACCATTTCTTCATCTAATAAGACATTGCTAGGTTTCAGATCACAATGAATAATTACTGTTGAATAACCATGATGAAGGTATTCTAATGCTGATGCAATATCAATCATGATATTTAGCCTTTGTAAAATATTCAGATAGTGATCTTGAGAGTGCAACCATTTCTCGAAGTTTCCATTAGGCATGTATTCCAATACAAGGGCTTTGAAGTCAATATTGCTACAAATGGTGATGATTTTGACAAGATTTCGGTGACGAATATTTCGTAGCACCTCACACTCTGCATCAAAACTTTTGAATGCCCCTTTCACTTGCAAGTTCATAATTTTGATTGCAATATTCATCCCATCTGAAAGTGTTCCTTGGTATACTGAGCCAAAACTTCCTTCACCAAGTAAATTATTAGAGCTAAATCCATTCGTTGCTTGTACAAGTTGTTGGTGAGAAACTCTTCTCCATGTAACTAGAGGGTACAAGTCTGCTTGAGCAGGAGATTTTGGATTTCTCTTTTTCCATCTTTTCAAAGCAAATGCAAGGGTCACTACAAGCATTATAAACCCAATTGCTGGCAATACATACCTTAGCATATGTGGCCATGTTGTCTTCTTTTTGCGACGATCACCTTTTTTACATGGGGGAACTTTCAATCGAGCTACACCACAAAGTGCACTGTTTGACATAAATGATGCAGCTGAGAAGTTGGGAAATGGTCCACTTGTAGGAATTTCTCCTTGTAGTTTATTGAATGAGAGATTTAGATATTTGAGGTAATGGAGTCCTTCTAAGGACTTGGGAATCTCTCCAGATAAATTGTTATCGGAAAGATCTAAGAACTCCAAGCTTACCAATTCACCAAAAGATACAGGAATTGAGCCATGTAGTTGATTTATTGCCAAGGAGAGATTAGTCAAATCTTTGAGACCACCAATTGTTTTGGGGATATCACCTGATAGTTGATTTCTTGACAAATTCAATATCCTCAAGACCTTCATTTTCTCAATCTCAGATGAAAGAGAGCCACTTAAAGAATTGGATGAGAAGTCAACCTCCAAGAGATCTGTAAGCCTCCACAAGCTCAATGGAATCACAGAAATTAATTGATTGAAGCCTAAGTAGAGAGCTCTTAGCGAAGTCATATTATCTATGCATCTAGGAATGGGTCCAGATAGATCATTACCAACTAAAAGTAATTGAAACAAGCTCCTTAGATAACATAGTTCTGGTGGGATGGTTCCTTTTAGTCTATTACCATCAAGGCCCAAACCTTGAAGCATGAGCAAACTTCCTATTGTGGTTGGAACAAGTCCTCTCAATTCGTTGTTGGATAAGGTCAAAGTAGTCAAACCACTTAAATTCCCAATCTCTATTGGAATGCTACCCTTAAGTTTGCAATTTTCTAGGTGAAGTGTTTGAAGAGAAAGAGAGAGGTTTCCAATGGACTTGGGAAGGAAGCCATTTAAGTAATTTTTGCTCAAAAATAAATCAACGAGATTTATACAATTGGACAAATAAGAGAAAATACTCAATTCTGGAGATTCAACTGTCAAATCATTGATATGTAGTTTGAGCCGCTGGAGGAATCTTAAATTTCCAAGCGATTTTGGAATTAAGCCTGAGAATGAGTTCACAGATAAGTCTAGGCGAGCGAGCTGTGAATCATTAGAGATAGAGTTGGGAATTGTTCCGCTCAATTTATTTCCCCAAAGAACAAGTCGTTGCAAATTTGGAAGGAAGAGACCCATATTTGATGGGAGATGGCCTGATAGGTTATTTAATGACATTCCAATCCATCCTATTGTTGAGATATTGAAGATCCCAAATGGAATTGTGCCAAAAAAACCATTGACTCCAATTTCAAAATCCTCTAGATTTTGCAGATTACCAATTTGATTTGGTATTAAACCTGTCACAATATGAATAGTCATTGGTATTTTCTATTCAAGATGATAAAGAAGATATAATGAACCTATAATTCTCATTAGCAGTAAGAAAATAACCATGACCACAAATATCATGCATGGGGTTGGGCTGGCACATTTCAAGATGAATTCTAGCTCCTCTCCCAGTTCAAATTATACCATGGAGGTGTCACAAATAGTTATGAATGTTTTTGGGTGCTCTTGCGATTTTGTTAATAGAGTTGTTGAAATCTTCTAGTTTCAATATATTTTGAACAAAGTATTTTGTACTTCAAATTGAAATTAATTGTTCAATCAGAGAAGATCATAGAACATGTATACTAAATCAATGATGGTATCGATGTAATTGACTCATATAAAACTATATAAGCATACCTTTAAAGTACGATCAGAAAACATGTCTACTAAATAATCAATAGCCTTATCTATGTAAATTGTTTCAAATAAGACTAAGAATACCTTCAAAGTTGTTGCAGGCAAGGTATAAATCCGTAAGCATAGTTAAGTTTCCTATTTGTGGGGGTAGTCTTCCTGGAAATTTATTAGTCAATAAATATAGAATTTGCTACTATTTGTATTTGAGCAAAAAGGACAACAATATATTGGAGGTTGATAGCCGACTAAACATACCTTCAAAGTTGTTGCCACCAAGGTATAGCACTGTGAGCATAGCCAAATTCCCTATTTCTGGGGGTAGTCTTCCTGTAAATTTATTAGTCAATAAATATAGAATTTGCTACTATTTGTATTTGAACAAAAAGGATAACTATATATTGGAGGTTGATAGCCCAACTAAACATACCTTCAAAGTTGTTGTCATGAAAGTATAACTCTGTAAGCACAGTTAAATTCCCTATTTTCGGGAGTTCACCTGACAATTGATTACGAAAAATAGAAAGATACTGTAGATTGGGAAGATGATCAAACATATATGTAGATAGTCCACCATATAGCATATTATTGCCAAGTTCAATGACTTGTAGTGAAGATATGTTGAAAGAAAAGGAGGGCATCGGTCCTGAAAGCTTGTTCACTCCAAGATATATTTCTTGCAAGGAAGATATCTTGAAGATAGAGGAAGGTATGGCACCCGAAAGCTGATTGTATCCAAGACTAATAACTTGCAATGAAGATATGTTAGACAGAGATGGTGGAATAGTACCTATGAAATTGTTTCTGTTAAGATACAATATTCTAAGTTTAGTAAGCGATCCCATCTGTGATGGAATTGCTCCATTGAATTCATTGTATCTAAAGTCAAAAAATTTCAACCGAGTAAGATGAGACAACTCAATTGGGATTGAGCCATGAAAACTATTGTTTACGATGCTTAGGCTCACAAGAAATGAAAGGTTTCCAATATGCGGGGGAATGGTACCTGCAAGGCCCATGAAAGAAAGGTTTAAGACCATGACTCGGTAGTGTTTAGAACCACAGATGACACCTACCCAATTGCAAACAGAAGTATTAGTAGACCAGTTTTTTGTCAAATGACTTTGGGGATCAAAAGAAATATGAGCTTTCAAGGCAAGAAGAGCAGATTGATCCGTGGTAATGTTGGGAGTTGCTGCCAAGGCAATGCTAAACCCACACACAAAATAAAGCATCAGGAAACTTGTTGGGGCAGCCATGTGAAGAGTATGTCGGTTTAGGCACTCAAATTGAGGATTAACAAGTGAGACTGATGTTTAAAAGAGATTGCACCTAAATAGGGAGGGAGGGAGGGGGGGAGAGGGTGGTTTGCGCATTGTTGCCGTCATTGACTTGTGCGGTAAAATTAACATGGAAAGGCCACCAATTCTGAAAAACTTTTTTCCAAACTCCAATCAGGCTTGTACTCTAGAACCAAGCATCTAAAATCAAGACTGCAAAAAGTTAATGATATGATACTAGATGATTGGAAACTATTTATTATATTTTATTTGTAAATTTATTATTTAATACTACATCATGAGATGATAAGAGAATGATGAGAATTGAGATAATGATTGGAGACTATTTATTATGTTTTATTTGTAAACCTATTATCTTAAAAATATTTTGTATTTGAATGATATTTTATAAATAATGAAATTATAAAAAAAAAAAAATTTTGAGAAGTTTTAAGAATTTTGGTAGTACTGTCCAAATATGGCATTAATTTTTTAAATTTTTTTACTTAATAATTAATGAAGTACTTTTTAAATATTTTTATTTTTAAAAATAATGAAAGATGTTTAATTTAAAAAATAGTTGAATATTTTAAAACAAGACATCGTGATAAGGTTGTTGATCACATGTAATGGAGGTTGCAAAAGACATGCCCATTAATTAAAAGTTGTGGTTGATTTTGAGTGGAACATCTACATTTTCTAACCCCTTAAATGAGCACGGCAACCTAAAAGTCGAGTTGACTCGGTCTTGTTAGTTGAAAACTGCATGTTTTCACATGTATGCTATTGGGGAAAGAACCTATAATTTAAGATAACTGCTATAAAGAATTTATGTAAAAATAATTTTATAAATTGATACGATTGTTATTTGAGTTATTTGATTTATTTTATAATAAAAATAATTTTATAATTAATAAATTTTATAAAATTATTTCAATTTATAAAATTATTTCAATCTATAAAATTATTTTTATGTAATTTATTTATATCTAAAATATTTATTATAATTTAACTGTAGGCTTTTCAGCTTCAAAAATTATGATGTTTCGTAGGCATGGATGGATCCTCGAAGACTCAGATTTTCTGTCATTATCATTAGTGAGTGATAGCTTTCATGCAAGGCTGGCCTTATTCCAAACATCATCTCACAAATTGTATATACATTTTCAAAAGATTAGTTGAGACTGATATTTAAAGTAATATACAAGGCAATAACTTTATCATATCCATTTTATCAAATTCATCGGACTATTCTACTGACTCCAATAATGCATTTTTAGACGCCCTCTAGTCAATGCAAAGGACATGATGCCCATTAATTAGTCATGGTTGATTTTTCATTGGAATGTCTACATTTTCTAGCCCCTTAAATGGTGCACGGCAACCTTAATGTCGAGCTAGCTAACTCGGTCTTAATCGTTAGTTGAAAACTGCATGTTTCCACATGTTGGTGACACTGCTCTTGGGCAAAGAACCTATTGACCGTTGGCTTAAGCTATCAACTTCGTGTAGTGATGGCGATGGATCATCAAGGACTCGGATTTTCTGCCATTATCATTGTTAGTGAGTGACAGTTTCCAAACATCATCTCGCAAATTAGTGAGCTTGCAATTCTTGGACCTGTCCCATTAAATGGCACTGCAATATAATTGCTTTTCGTGGCGGTTGAGAAATTATGACAATCCTCAAATTGTCATTAAAAAATATTTTCTGTAACAATTTTTGGAAACTGTCGTTAAAGACAGATCAAATTTTTTTTACATTCAAACGTATGAAAAATTTATGTTTGAATGTCACATATATGTTCGAACATTATGACTACTTACGTGTAAACGTGAAATGTTTTAGTACCAATGTTCAAACGTTAATTGTAAATTTAAATTAAATATGACTCTAATTTAAAAATTATGTAATTTTTATAGTACATAATTTGTGAACAAGTCTATAAAATTGACTTGTATATATTTATATATACACAATTTTTAAAATATAATTATATATTTATATATATATTTATGTTTATATATATTTGAAGTGTAATGATTTAGTATTAAAGAAGATTTAGGATTGAAATTAAAAAATAATAGATATATTAAATAATATTGTTTCTTACATATATTAAAAGCAAAATACATCATAGAATTTCGTAAATGATACTTAGACGAACGCATTGTTCACAAAATTTGTACTCCGTATCTCCTCAGTTAAGCTATCAACCTTCTTATTGAGGATACCTACACGATGGGCTATATCGGCGACAAACTCCTCTATAGCCACGATCTATCGATCGATATGCGCAGTCGGCTGTGAGATCACCACATCAATCCAAACAGGCCACGCATCTCCCGCAGATGTACTCGTCGGCTATTGACTACTACTCTCTAGATTGAGCTCGGGCTATGTCGGAGGAACTAGATCCTCTACAGGGGTGATTGACATCGAGGATACCCTCTCGCCTATCCAATGCTACGTTGATGCGTGCTCATGTTGAGGGGGCTCATCTGATCTTTGACAGACTCCTCCGGTTGGGTTGGCACTCTCCAAGCAAGTAATAGCCGGTCGATGATGACACTATATAGAAGGTTGTCCATGGAAACGATGCTCACCTCATAACAAATTCTCTCAAAGATGTGCAGTGGCAAATCGATGAGATCTCCACATGCCACATGTATCAAAAACTATGCCCGAATCCGACTAAATGTGGTCTTATGTGCCACAAGATTCAGGTTTGTTGCAACAATAAGCTGCAATATGCAAAAGAAATGTAGCAAATGTATTTGGTTGAAGGCGTTCTTCCTCTCGATCTGAAGGGTATACCTTCCTCCTCAATGTGCAGATATTTCCTCAACTTTTACTAATGAAGACATCTCTGAGGTTCATCTACTCCCATATAAGCTCGTCGAACTCATTGATCAGGACCTCTTACTCTACCATAATAGTACGAGCCTCGATACGAGCAGTATCCTGAGTGGCTCATTTCCTCTCCTGTTTCCTGGTATGCAAAGGATGAACCATATCCTGAAAATAGAAAAGGAAAAAACAATTATTAGTACTATTGATGCATCTTTCGTATTAATTTTAAACTGCTCTGCATTAACGTTTGAACACAGTAAAACATATGTTTTGAAAGTTCAGATAAAATGTTCACACGTATGTGTTTAAAGTTCTAACATAACAATTAACATTCGAACGTATAATAGCCATGTTCGAACATTAAGGCATAACGGCTAAGAATTTTGAAATGTGGTACAGTCAAACGTTATGCCTTACATGTTTGAACATTTATGTTATACATTCGAACGTATGTATTTTACATTCGCACGTATACGTGACATGTTTAAACGTATGTGTTTTACATGCAAACATAAAAGATACACTTTCGAATGTTGAAGGCATAACAACAAATAAATTAAAAAATAGCAGTTACATTCAAACGTTAAAATTCAACGTTCGAACGTAAATGTTATGAAAAGTAATATCTGAATGTAAAAAAATATACGTTCAAATGTCGAAGTTATAACGGCTATGTAATTGAAACATCGTACGTTCGAACATTCTGTCAAAACATTTGAACGTTACAATATAGAATGGCTATTCTCGAAAATCTCAAAAGTTACGTACCATGGTTCTAAGTGGCGATGGCACCATAGAAATGAAGTATACACTTCAAGAAAGTTTTCTATGGTGACCATTTGGCCAATGACAACCCGTAGTAGCCGAAAAATAGAGTTGAAAATCCGGCTACCACTAACTTCGTTTTGGAACAATTTCCTACTAAATCTTAAATAAAAAATATGTAAGAGAATAAAAGAGGGATGCCTACCTTTTTGTAACGGATGTGGCAGGGTTTGATGGCAGTGGCGACGGTTTAGTGGCGGCGTGCAAATGGTGGAAGAAGAAGAATGGTGAAAATGACATTTTTCCGTTTAGTTTTGGGCTTATGTACACAAAACGTTTGAATGTCATTCTGAGTAACGTTTCAACGTGAAAGGAAATGTTGGAACTTGACAAAATATTATGTTTCAACGTTTCGCGATTGAATTTCCAAAAATATATTATAACATATATTATTATTAATATATGTTATATATTATAATGTATTCTATAAATATAGCTTACTATATCTAATATTATATTATAATATATATAGTATAGTATATATAGAATATAGTGTATTATATATATACTATACTATATATATAGTATTATTATATATACACTATATAATGCTATATACTATATATAGTATATTGTTGTTGTTAGTTTTATTAATTATAGCCAAATATTTATGTTATATATTAATTTATTCGTCCTTAATTAATTCTATCATGTTTTATTTCTAAATGTGTACATCATATTATTAATTTTAAATAAAGCAATTTATTAAGAATATTAAAACTTCTGGAATAGTGTTAATAATGTTGGATAAATTATGAAAACTGTTTACGTTTTTATCTATTTTTAATAATATAATTTTTTATAGTAATTGTTTATTTGAAACTTCTAGTTTAAGATTAGATGTTTTCAAATTTCTAACCTCTTGTTTTATCTCATTAATTTCTTGTTGTAAATCTTGTATTATAATTCTTTGTTTTTCTATTTTAAATCTTCTTACTATATCTGAGAAATTATAAAGTGCTAAAGAGGTTACTGAAGCAGTTTGATTATTAAAACTATCTTTCATAAACCAACCTTCATTTCTTCATATCTTCTGCTTCCAACTCTTTTGTCTTCCTCACTCTCCGAAAATCTATATTTTGTAAATCAACCTTCTTTTCTTCATATCTTCTGCTTCCAACTCTTTTGAGAATTAATCTCCTTATAACTATTATGTCTTTAATGAAGTTGATTTTGTATATCAAATTCTATCTTATTTACTTTCTCATGCATATAGTCGATTATACCGCCTGTTTTACCTACTCTCATGCATATATTGCATATATCTGGTTAAAATGCCTATTATTATTATTAAGCTATTTATTACTACCTGAGATTTACGTCTTTGGTATGAGAGCCATTGGCGATTATATTGTTATTTTATTGATATTTTATTTCATTACAACTATTAATAAAGGAAGCTATCAAATATCACAAAAAACAGAAATATTCTATCATACACATTGGATTAGTACAAGTAGTTATAAAATTATTCACTAGAAATGGGTTAAACACCTCAGTATTACTCTATTTAAGATATGGAAGACACTACAATTTTCATGACTCATTACTTAGAATAGTAGAATCAAACTTGTTCCAAGATCCAATTTATTTCAATTGTTATCTCAATTATTCTCTTTCACTATTCGATACTAATATCTTACATGCTTTAACATTTTTAGGTTAAAAAAAGAAAGGATTTTCCATAATTTAATAACAGCAATTACAATAACGTCTTTCTGCCAGCCCATTTTCATTCGGTGGTCAAGGGTAAGATTGGATTACTGTAATAACAAGAGTAATGTTGTTATTCCTTAATCCTTGTAGATTTTTTTCATTTCCACTATTTTTATTATTTGAAACATGTTAAGTGACAATCATTTAAGTGATTAATATATTAAATTATTTTAAATTTATGATTAAAAATGAGAAAATTTAGATGAAGAAAATTTCTCTAATAATAAATAAATTCTTAACATTTAAAAGCATAACCCAACAGTTTTGTCAGTTTGTGGCCTTTTATCCTTCAAAAAAAAAAAAAAAGGTTTGTGGCCTTTTATCAATGAAGAAAAAACTTAACATTTTCATTTAAGCTTTATCGAGTCTGAATTAACAACGTTCAGGGAATCAAACTTATAAATGAAGTCAATGAGCTTCTGCGTCAAGTGTTCCTGTCTTACAATAAACTTCTGTGTTTAAAAATATGCAGATAATAACAGTATTCCAACCCCCAATCTAATACATAAATATATATATATATACATATATATATATATATATATATATATTTATATGTTTTGAGGGGAGGCTCACTTTTCTATCGTGTAACAATATAGGATTGAAAACTAATGGGATTGGAGGGGTTTCAATGCCAAACCGATGCCGCACTAATGTCTGTCGTGAGAGCTTAGAATCGTTCGATATTCTCGATCTCAACATGGTACGGTTTGATTTTTTGGTCTGCCATCAATCGGTGTCTCTATGACGGAGGAAGGATGTCGCGTCGTCTGCCAAGAGAGTTTAGAAGAAAGTTGCAAACAAGAAAACAGTGTAAACTAAGGAAGAAGGAGATGCGAGAAAGAAGAAGTGGGGTTTATTAATCCATTATGAAACGGTGTCGTTTAAGCCAAACAACGCCGGCTTAAATAGCTTCGTTCGGCACTGTTTCATTTACATATATTTCAAAAAATATATATATATTAATTGTTGGCCGATTTAGCAGTTTCCTGGTTCAAACCAATGCTAAACCGGCCGACATCGGTTTTCATACATTTCTGTTGCACGCAGTCTGATTTCCTGTAGGTTTTGACCAGTTTCGTGCTTCGGCGGTCGGTCTGAGTCGGAGCCTGCCGATTTTCTCGATTCCTATACCACCCTAGTGTAACACATTTATGTAAAATAAAAAAGAGATTAAAAAATAAAAATACATAACTATATATAAAATTATATCTTCATAATTTGTTACATAAATATAAAAATAAATTTCTAAAAACACAACTTATATGTTTCAATTTATGATGATAATGTTTCAAAGAATAATATTCATTCATTATTATTTTTGTACTTAAATAATTAGAATTTATTTATTTTATAGAAACTATCAAGTAATCTTTTAGAATGTCATCTTTTATTCTAGTGTATAAGCTAGTTTATTAAGTTTTATGTAAAATCTAGATATTTTTGTGTCAAATTAAACATATAATGTTATAATAGAGACCTTAAATATATTTTTTCTTACTAGATGAAATTTAGAAGATAAAACCTATCAACTATTTTTCATATAGATCAACAATTTAAAATGATTTTTCTTGTATTTTCACTTTGAATTTCATATTAAGAAACCTAATATTATATAACAAAAAAATTTGGAATCCATATTAATAAATTTATCATTTCTTTTAAATTTGGTTTAAATTAGTTTTTGTGAGGTCACATTCTTGAAAATAGAGAATATATGAAAATTATACATAATTTCAAGACTATAGAGAAAAAAATTGGAAAGAGGCATCTCTAGATAGATTGAAATTTTATAGGGTACATGGAGATTATAAATCCTTTTTTTTTTTTTTTTTGTGGGATTCTCTATATTCATAAAATTATAAATAAAATTTAGTGCATTTTAAAATTTTAAAAAATATTGGGAAGGCCATGGCCCCTAGTCCGCCAGTGTATATGTGTGTGCGACATAGTGGCTTCTCTTTATGGCCTCCTTTTCACATTATTCAATTACCCTAAAATTGTTTTTCCACAAAGCAGCCCATTCTTTCACAAGACATTTCCCGTGCATTCTGTGCCAAACTCCCACACCGCCAGTTCCCCTTTTGGCTTTACAGCCAAGACTACGAGTCTTGGACAAATTTTTTGTAGAAAAGAAAAAAAGATAAAAAAGGGTGGGTAGTTTTTTTCACACTTTTCTTTTAATAGTGAAAATATACTTTTTCATAAAATAATATGTACAAAACCTATATATTTAAAGCATATAATTATGATAAGTTTGAATAGTAAATTGAGATAAGATAAATTGAGATAAAAATTAAAAATTTAATAAAATATTATTAAAATACTATTTTTTAATATTATTATTATTTGAGATTTAAAAAAATTTAATCATTTAATAAATTTTATATAAAAATTTAATAAAATTATAATAATGACTTCTTCCATCCAAGCCCAATTTTCTAATATACGAATCTAAACCTATGGATGCCTTTAAACTTTTAGAGCGGCTCTACATCCGCACATGGCCCCCAACAGTGCTTTTTTTCATGCATTTTTTTAATACTTTTAATTTTTTTTTAAATCACAATATAATTAAAAAATAATTTTTTAAACATTAAGTAAAAAAATACTGTCAGAGTTCCGATTTAACATTTTTTTTAAGTATTATTTAGATAATAAGATGAGAAGAGATGATTTTAGATAAAAATTAAATAAAATATTATTACAATTCAACATTTTTTAATATTATTATTTTAAGATTTAAAAAAATTAAATTATTTATTATATTTTATATAAAAATATGAGAAAATTATAATGTGAAATGAAATGAAACGAAACACTTTTATTATCCAAACATAAAGATTTCGTTTGGTTATACAGTTAAGATGAAATGAAACGAAGCACTTTTATTATCCAAACATAAAGATTTCGTTTAGTTATACAGTTCAGATGAAATGAAATGATATATCTTAAATAGTAACAAAATTTCTAAATTAAGATGAGAAGAATATAATGTATTGATTTTTTTTAAAAGTAATATTATATTGATATGATTTTTATAATTATCAAATTATTTTAATTTTGACCTAATAGTTAACCAAAGTCATATATAGTCCATTGTTGATTACAATTCTAAATTTGATAGTCCAGTTACTAATCACTTATCACTAACATCATCATTTTATCGATAATTAAATAATATATATGAATGTTACTTTCAAATTTTAAATTTAAGATTCCAAAACTCTCTACCTCAAATTTGAGTTAGCTAGACTAGCTTTGAATGTTTAGGATGTCAATGTTTGGTGGGATGATCTTGTTACAATTCAACAACCTGTTTGGATTGCTAAACAGTTGTAATTTCTGCTTTTCTTTTTTTAATGAAAAGTTTGTGATGTTTCTATTTAAAAAAAAGATAGTTGTAAAAAAAATGTATCTGAGATGAGATACTTTTTATTTTTTAAAATTTGATGTAGGGGTAGTCCAAGTATTTGTACAGTAACCGTGGGCTTACTGTTTTGTACTGTTTATTTACTGTGTTTTACTGTTTTAAACGGTTCATTTACTGTTTCTTTGAGTTTGTACTGTTCATTTAAGAATTTTTTTATTTATCTTTACGTTGTTTGGTTAAATTTTGATAAGATGAGACGTTATATTAGAAATTAAATAAAATATTATTTATTATATTTTATATAAAAATTTAAAAAAATTATAATAATAAAATAAGATAAAATAATTTTATATATTCAAACCGATTCTTATACTGTTTATTATTTTTTACTGTTTATATCCCTTTCAAAACTTAAAAATAAAATACAGATAATGCAATGCCGTTTGGATAGACTCTATCTCTGTGCCTGACAGCGAGATATTTAGCATCCAAACCGGCACTATAAAGTAATTTAAAAAGAAGTCAGACGTCCCCAAAGACCTAGAAAGTAGAAAGTACTTTTCCATTAAAGTAAGGTCTTATCCGGAGACTCCACAAGTGACCAAGGTCTTATCCAGAGACTCCAAAAAGAAAATTACATAATTTTTTTTTATGCTTAGATATATTCATCAAATATGTAAAAATTAAGACATTTTATGGATTAAAGTTTAAACTATATAGAAACTTTATTTCAAAAGTATAATTAATTTATGTTCGAAATTTGAAATCTCTTGAATTTTTCAGAATAGTTGAAATGTTTTAAAAAAGGTACAATCATTTTTGTGCACAAATTGCGTATACTACTTACATTAGCACTTGTTTTATTAAAAATAAATCAAAAAGGAAAATAATGTAAGAACAATTATGTTACAACCTGTTTACAATAAACTATTAAAAAAATATTATTTTATTTATTTTGAACCGTTTTAAATATATATTAATATATTAAGTTGTAATATAATTAGTAATTTATGATTATCCAATTGAAAACGCGAAAAGAAAAGGCGCACTTGACAGATTTTTTTACCCCATGTCTCCTATTTTGGCACCGAAAGGTATAGTTTAAAAATATTAAAAAGTTATCTTTAGCAACTTTATTAAAGGTATATAGTTTAAAAATATTAAACGGTGGGAGAGAAAATTGTATCGTTTGTTTTTAAAGATAAGATGAAATGAAATGAATTGAGTTGAATTATTTATTTTATTTTATATTAAAATTTAAAAAAATTATAATAATTAAATAAAAAAAGATGAGATAAATTTAAAAAAATTAAATTGTTTATTTTATTTTATATTAAAATTTAAAAAAATATAATAACAAAATTGAGATAAGATGTTTTTCAAAAACAAACGAAACTAAATAATGATATCTTTATTTTTTTTTTATTGTACTATTTAAATTTAGATTACAATTTTTAAAATATATTTTTTTATAATTTTAAAAAAATAAATTTAATTAATTAATCATGTAATTTAATTTTAATTAATTTTAAATAAATTTACTCGAAAATCATTCCAGGCCAACTCAGTCAAATCATCTAGTCAGTAGCCACTTCAATTCTGTAGTGCAGAGTTCAGACTTATCTCTTCGTAGAACCACGACAAAAATATTTTAATAACGATTTTGTTATATTTCTCAATACTTCATATTTTATATTTTTTTAAATTTTTATTATCTTTCAATATTTTTTTAAAAAATTTTTTTGAGTTTATTAATTTTAAATTATTTTAAATTTTTATTTTTTATTCATATAATAAATATTTAATAAAATTATAATAAAAATTTTAAAAAATATAAAATATTAAAAAATTGAGAAGATTTATTGATTTATATAACATATCACACATAATTTTTAAAAAAAAAATTTCTTAGTCATTAAATATGTAATTTATGGTTAAAAAATATAAAAATTTAGTTAATTTTAAAAAAGTAAAATTTAAAAATATTTTTAAAAAAGAAATAAATAATAATAGATATAATGTATAATATATAATATATAAAAATTAAAATTAAAATTAAAAAAATCTATCTAATCTCTATTTTTTTTTTTGTTTTGGGAGACGTACGAAGAAACTGCACAATTCACAAGATAGGGTAAGCACAGAGAGAACGAGCCAGACGTCTTGTCATCTGGTACTGTGCAGTACATTACTGTAGTTTGGGACGCTCGTCATCTGGTACTGTGCAGTACCTTTTTTTAACAGCTCATTTCGTGCACGAAGTGTACAAAAAATGACTGGATGATTTTTCTTTTAAAAAGTTATAAAATAATAAAATTTTTCTGATTCAAATATCAGGAACGTTAATAAAAAGTAACGTTAAATATAAGATTTAAATAGATAAATTTTATATAAATTTTTTATAAAATGGTTTTGTTATATAATTTTTTATTATTTATTCATATTTTATATTTTACATATTTTTATATTTTTTAATATTTTTTTTTTGAATTTATTTTTTTTAAAATATTTTAAATTTTTTATTTATTATTTATATAAAAATTTTTAAAAAAAAAATTTTTAAAAATTATAAAATTTAAAGTATTGAGAAGTTGAAAAAATTTATGAAAAAATATAAAGAACTTGTCTAGGACTGGTAGATATCATTTTTCATAAAGTGCCACTTGTCAAGTTCAACGGACGCCCATACAGCTGTAATGCATTTAGCGAAGGGGAATTAAACCCCTCACCTTCTTTTCATCGAGGCTTGCCAGATGTCAATAAAGTTTGAACAGTATTATTCAGACGTCTGATTAATATGATTCAGTGTTACCGCTAGTTGAAAAAATAATTTTTTTTAGTTTTTTTATTTATATTTTTTAAATATATTTAAATATTTTTTAAAAATAAAAAATATATTAATATACTTAGTTATATTTAAATATAATTTAAATAAAATAAGATGATATATTTTAAATAATAATTAAATAAGATATTGTTAAAATATATTTTTTAATATTATTTTTATTTTAAAATTTAAAATAATTATAATAATTAAAATAAAATAAGATTAGATAAAAATTTTATATAAAAGAACGGATAAATCGCTACTTTTATTATTAAATAAAAAAAAACAATTAACGATCAAATGAAACGATAAGTTTAGTACGGCATAATAGTCTTTTTCACGATAAGTTTAGTACCAGCTTATCAAATGAAACGATAAGCTGGTAAGCACTTTTCCCGATTGCTTTTATTATCACCGACACTTCATATCCAGTCCTGCTTTCCCTCTTCTTCAAGCGCCCACTTCTTCAAGCCACTTATAGACACAACCAAAAGTCAAGTCACATAAGTTTTTAGCGGAACCGAGAGACAGTGCTGAGTGTTCATCAACTTTGTTTCAACTTTCAGGCTTTGGTAAGTGCAAATACTCCATTTCTATTTTTAGTACGAATGGATGCAGAACATGTAGTTGGTATTGTAAGTGTTTTTCTGGAAATAAATGGTTGGTTTGTGAGTTGGTGTTGTTCATATATATGTTTGTTTAGCATGCTATTAGTAGTTGATGATGACTCAAAGAAGTTGTTGGATGTTAATTTTGTGATGAGTATGATTTCGCTTCAAGCTTCTATTATGAGCTTAGCGTCTAAATATGTGACTTTTATTGTAAGATGTGATGATTTTGAGTTCTTGGTTTAGATGCCCAAGAAAATCAACATATTACAAGTGGATGAAGTTATAAGTTTAAAATGATTTTACTCTCTCTTTGATGAAACTGTGAAGTTTGGAAAAGTGTGAGTTGAGCAGCGAGCTAGTGGTGGTGCGAGACTAGATATTTTAGTTAGGCTTGTTAATTTGTTCCTTGCATGCATGCTGCAGCGCAAATAATGCCTCGATTGAAAAAATACGCTTCCGGGTCGTCTAGCCACCAGTCAAGCGGGATCATTATGGAGAGAATGCAACAAGAGATCCATTTAGGCAAGAGTACCGGTAAGGCGAAATCGAAGGTGCAACACTCAGTCAAGGCCAAGATGAAAGTAGAAGACAGTTATACAGTCCAGATCAAGCGTAGTACTAAGGTGGAAATGGCAGGAACTATTTTCCAGCCTTCATTCAAAATCGAAGAGAAGAAAATTGAAATGATCCAATACTCGAATTCTTCCGGCCACACAAACAGGAACGACGGTAATATATATATTTTCGCTAGCAAACTTACTGCGCATTAATTGATAGAATAAGTAAATTAGGGTTGTGGTTGGCATGCGTGCAGGTCAGCTAATGCTTCCATCGATAGAGTTCAGGGGTGCTACTCCGCATGATTCCCACCGTAAACGCAAACGCGTGGAGATCAGTAAGGGGAAAGGGATCAAAAATACAAGACCAGTAAAGAAGAGTAGTAACCAGCGCTCGGGATCTTGCACTTGTCACACAACCAAGACCGCTACTAAGAGGACCAGTACTAAGACTAGTACTAGGAAAGAGCAAAAGAGTAGTGAAACCCGATCAAGCACTCAATTAAGCTGTACGTACGGTGATGTGTTTGTTGATGATCTGTGGGATGATGATGATGCCTTTTATTAGTACAATATAACTTGTAATTGTTGTTTTCTTTATTTCCACCGGTCTTGAATTTGTAATCGTGTTTAGGGAATCCGATGGAGGTAAAAAAAGGGACTCGGTTACCCCGGATCATCCTATATATAATTGTATTAGTATTGGATTGGCAATACTATAAGGCAAACTTCGGCTAATATTACATTTTTTTGCTTTTATGTCTATTCCGCTCGCAATTTAATGGCACATTTGATTATTCATCTAAATTTTATATAATAATAAAATATTATTTATTTTGAACTTTTTATTATTTCTTGAGAACTTTTCTTGTCGTACATTACAAATCTAACGGTTATAATTTTATTTTGCAATTAAATAATACATATTTGATTTCAATTACTATATATAATTTATAACAAGCATTCTTCTTTTGGTTTTTTCAATTATTATAATTTATTTTAATTATATTTTTTCCGTTTCTGTTTTATTAAGGCTGCATTTGAAGAGAGAGTCGAGTTGAGTTGATAAAATATTATTATAATAGTATTTGTTAATATTATTATTTTGAGATTTGAAAAAATTAAATTATTTATTATATTTTTTTTATATTAAAATTTAAAAAATTTGTAATGATGAATTGAGATGAATTAAAATGGATTTGGATCTAAGTGTAGCTAAATGTTTTCAATCTGTTTATTTACATCTTTTGGTTAATTACATTTCAGCATTGAAGTCGAGAAACAGCACATGTTTTGAAAATTGATTTTTTATATGAACTGAGTCCGGTTTGGTCTGGTCTAAATTTTTTTAGACCGAATGCATTCGGTTCGGTCTGCGGTCTGGAGGTTTTTCAGATCGGATCGGACCAGATTGGATTGGATGTACCTAATTTCTATATATTTTTTTATATTTTTTATATATAATTAATTATATATATAATTATACTATATTATAATTAAGTATAGACTAATAGTCTAATACTTTATATTAAGACTATTATATAGTTATACTAATAGTTATATTAGTTTAATTAAACTATATTATAGTGATTTATTATAACTTACTAACTATATTATATATTAGTATAAGTTATAATGATTTAGTATAGTTATAACTATTAACTATAGACTATAGTTATATTTATACAATTATACTTATACTAATATATAGCTATAACCTATACTATATTACTAATACTCTAATACTTTATAGTTTATAATATTATTATGTAGTTATACTAATAGTTATATTAGTTTAGTTATACTAATTTATAGTGATTTATTATAAATATATTATACATTAGTATAAGTTATAATGATTTAGTAATAATAGTATTTTTGTTTTGAAAGAGATTTAGTAATAATAGTATTAGTAATAATTTATATCAATGTATTATTATATAATATATAGTATTAGTATCACTATATCATTATAATATATAATTACATATACACAGGCACTATATCATTATAGTATTAGAATCATAAATTATAATATTTATAATACATTGAATTTGAGTCATTTACATAGTAACAAATTAACAATTAACATTTAACATTATAAATATAATTATAATTAATTATTTTTTAAATGAGTTAATTAAATAATCCACATTAAATAGTTTATTTAATTTTAGTTTTACTAATTTAAATAATTTTTTAATTCATTTATGTGCCAAAAAGATAAAAGAATCATAAAAAAATACATGGGAGCTGCCTCAACAAAGAACGACGCCATTTGATTCAAAATGGGTCCCAAACGGCGCCATTTTAATCACTGCAGGCCAAACAAAGAACTGGGTTGCGTGAAACGGCATCGTTTCTAGCAACCCAGTTATTTTTTTTTTTCAATTTATTTACTTGAAACGGCGCCGTTTGGGTTTAATTGAGAACCAAATGCCGCCGTTTGAGGAACGATCCTGGAGTCTTCTTACCCCCCCCCCCCCCGCGGAATCGATTTCACTTTTCCCAAATTCCCCCCAACTCCTCCAGCAAAAACCCTAGGATTCTTCAGCGTAAACCCTTCGTCGCAGCAGGCTCGCCGCCACTCGGTAGTCGGTACTCTCTCTCTCTCTCTCTCTGTGTCCGATTTGTTCAAATGCTCGACAGGGATTAACATCAATGTCTATTATAATTTATCTCATTACAAAGCACAACAGCTTCTTCTGCTAGCTAACGTATCGGCACTTTTTAGTATTTACAAAGAACATAGTTGAGACCGAGAGGGTTTGGCTAGTTTCAAAATTTTTTTTTTTTTTCTAGTTCCAAAACGGGTTTGTTGAGGGAAAATTAGTTGATTGGCATATTCATGTGAAAACCTATGTAAAATTATGTTGTAACTAGTGTTGATGCATTGTCATATGAAAAGAATTGAAGTGTGCTCAACACGGCTCGAGCGGACCCAACTGGTGCTCGAGCGAAATCAGGCAGAGTGCTTCGCTTGACTCCCGCTCGACTCGCCGCTCGAGTGAAATTAGGTAGAGTGATTCGCTCGATGACTGCTCGACTCAACGCTCAAGTGAAATAAGACAGAGTGTTTCGCTCGACTCCCGCTCGAGCGAATTTGTGAATGTTAATTTTATTAATGTTAATTTGGAGATGGTTAATTTGTGAATTAGCCAGCTCCAAATTATTTATTTATTTATAATTTTATTCATTGTAGGTATACTTTCTATTTTTCCACAAAGAACTGATGTGTCAATTTTCTATTAATGGATGTAAAATTGTAAATGACCTAATTAACATCATGCCTTGATTGAAGTTAACTTACCCTATCAGTTGACTAGTGCTTGCACATGTGGCGCTCAATTATATATGTTGTGCTGTAAGTTTGTAATAAAGCAGCCCTCCATTTTTGTCATTTTCTGATCTTGACATTATTTGAAATGTTCTCCACAATGTCCCCATACATTTGTTTTTTTGTTACATTTGTTTTTATTTTTTTTTTCCTTGTTGCTCTATATCATTTATTAATGTTTGTTTTCTACGTCTTTTGTCCACTTGTCCTTTTATCCTTTTTATAGATGGAGTCTTCTACACATGATGTGCAAGAGTCAACACAAGACATGCCTCCACCCCCACCCCCACCCCCATCCAATGTAAGTGAACAATCAGTTGGTGGGTTACAAAGAGGTAGAGTTAGGTCTTTCGTTTGGGATTATTTTACAATCATACCAAAAGGTGATCCAACTAAACCTAGGGCTGCATGTCATTATTGTGGTGCTTCGTATGCATGTAATACGAAGACCAATGGTACGAAAAACATGAAGAATCACATTGAGAATCAATGTAAGAAATCTTCGTTTAAGAAAACGGATAAATCTCAGACGACTCTAGGTTGGAAGGTGGAGGGAGGAAGTGGTAGTGTTAGTGGGGGACTTGTGCCTATTGCATTTAGTGTTGAGACTTGTCGACAAGCTTTAATAGAGATGATTATTCTTGATGAGTTGCCCTTTAGGCATGCTGAAGGAGAGGGTTTCAGGAAGTTTATGCTTGTGGTTTGCCCTAAGTGGGTAGGGACTCCATCCAGTATGACGGTTGCCAAGGATTGTTTTAATTTGTTTTTGAAAGAAAAATAAAAGTTGAGAAATGCTCTTCGAGGACAGCGAATTTCCCTCACCACGGATACATGGACATCCGTGCAAAACCTAAATTATATGTGCCTCACAGCACATTTTATTGATGATGACTGGAAGTTACACGAGGATTCTTTCCTTTTGTTTGGTTGAAAATCATAAAGGTGATACACTTGGTAAGGGTATAGAGATGTGTTTGATTGATTGGGGGCGACCAAAATTTCTTACACTTACTCTTGATAATGCAAGTTCTAATAATGGGGCTGTTTTTTATTTGAAAAAAAATATCAAGTATAGGAGAGACACGATCTTGGAACATGAATTCTTGCATGTTCGATGTTGTGCCCACATTTTGAACTTAATTGTTAGTGAAGGGTTAAAAGAATATGATGAGTCTATTGCGAAGGTAAGGGGTGTTGTGAAGTATGTTAAATCCTCCCCTCAAAGGTGGAGTTTATTTAAAAAATGTGTGGGGTTGGCAGATATTTAATCCAAGGGCCAAGTTTGCCTAGATGTACTGACTAGGTGGAACTCCACCTATCTTATGTTGGAGAGGGCTTCCAAATTTAGAATGGCTTTTGATCGGTTGGAGGAAGAAGATCCGTGCTTCATTGGTAGTTTTGGAGATGACGAAGATGACGATGTCGATGATGAAGATGTGGACCATGTGGCCAATAGGAGAAAGCCAAAGAAGTTAGGGCCTTCCAATGCATCCAATTGGGAGAAGGTTAATGTGTTTGTGAGATTTCTTCAATTATTTCATGATGCAACTTTACGCTTCTCGGGGGGTGAATATGTAACTTGCAATGCTTTTTTTTCCGGAGTTGGTTACTATTAAAGATGCTATTAACATGGAGTGTGAAGAAGAAATCCCGTTGTGGGATTAATGGCCACAAATATGAAGAGAAAGTTTGACAAATATTGGAAGAACTTGGAAAATCAGAATATGTTGCTCTATGTTGATGTTATTCTTGATCCTCGCTATAAGATGCGATATCTTGATTTTGGGTTGGGACAAATGTATGCACATGATAATGCAAAAAAAATTGATTTTAGTTGGAATGTGAGAAATGCATTTATCCGCATGTATGAGGCATACAGAGAAAATGAAGAAGGGCATTCTCCTCAGCGCACAAGTTCCTCACATGAAGATGTATCTCCTTCAGCTGACAAGATGGCGAGTAGAAAAGCAAATTTGATGGCCCAATTTAAGCAACAGTTACAGTCAGAAAACAGTTTAGAAAGTAAGTCAGAGGTTGATAGATATCTAGCTGAAAGATGTGAGGATCAAGATGATAGTTTTGACCTTCTAATTTGGTGGAAGGTGAATTCAGCTAGATATTGCGTGCTTTCAAAGGTTGCACGCAATGTACTTGCAATACCGGTATCTACTGTCGCCTCTGAATCTACATTTAGCACTGCGGGTCGTGTACTTGACCCTTTCCGAAGTAGTTTAAATCCAATGAGTGTTGAGGGTCTCATATGTGCACAAAACTGGCTTCGTTCTTCTTGTACTCCAATAAGCCTTAGGACTTTAATGGATGAAGTGGAGGAATTTGAGAAGCAGCTGGATATGGGTATGTAATAAATTATCTTCTATAGTTCTATGTGTTGTAATTTTATTTTGTTTTATTTTCTATGTTATGTAATTTTATTTTACTTGTTTTGTTTTAAATTTTTATGTATAGAACTTGTTGGGGATCCGAACGTTGTTGATTCTGTGGAGGCGTCAAATTCAATGCCTACTGGCCCTACACCCAATCTTGATTAAAGACTAAAGAGGTAAGAAGATTGTTGCTTTACTTGAAAGCCTGAAACGAAATTTGTCATCAATCATGTTTAGTTATTTTGAAAAAAACTCATGCATTAATATTGGTCATTCTCTTTCTAATTTATTAATAACTTGTTTTGCTGGTTTTTTTTATGTATCACAAAGAGCCATGGTATTTACCATCAATTTGGAATTTAATTGTATTTTTTTTAAGAAAAAAAGGAAAGGAAAGAAAAGTAGACCGACCATGTAGAACTTGTAAAAAGCAGCTGCCTTGATTAGAATTTGATTTGATATTATCAAACACATTTTAGTCTTTTAGTTTGTTTAAATTACTATATAAAAACAAAACCATTTTTATTGACACATTAGTTTAGACCAAAATCAGAATTTCTTCAGCCCCACTTAAAAGAATATTTGTCTGGTGATCTTTTCCGTATTCTTTCTTTTTTGGTGGTTTACTCTGATCTGATCTTAGAAAATCTGGAATGTGCAAGCAGTGCACCACATGTCTACATCTCAAAAATCCTTCATTCATGGTGAGATATTAGAAAACAAAAATAAATAAAAAAAAATTAGGCAGCATCAATGCATCATAATATAATTATATAAGTTATTTGCCAGTAGAAAATAGTAAAAAATTATCTGGATGACAATTAGTTACTTTCAAATCCTCCATGATTTTCAATTATAGTGGATAAAAGAAATTAAGGGGGAAGGTGCTCATTGTTCGTAGAATTGAGATTTCAGTGAGTGTTTACTTTCCAAGTCTATGATATTGGTTAATAAGTCTTAGTCCAACACCGATGACACCTGTTATGTTTCCACATCAAAAATAAATTAATGTAATAGTTTTAATTTAATAAATTAATGATCAAAATGAGAGAGGACAAAAAGAGACAAACTAATTTTCAGTACTCAATATTCTATCTTGTTAACTGAACAAAAATGGAAGCTTATATATTTTTTGATCTTCTACTTCATATTATTATTATTATTATTATTATTATTATTATTATTCACCTGTTTTGTTTGTTTATTTTCTTAGCAATGAAGTAGTACTGAAAGCTAATCACGTGGATAAAATTCAGAATAGATGAAAGCTGAAATTTCAAGGTTGAAGATTATGTAATCCCAAGAAGCTGCAATTTTAATTAGTTCTGTTTCTCAATTGCTTAGAAGTTAGGTATATAATTAGACACCAGTACTTGTAATAACGTTTGTATTAATTAGTTCTGTTTCACTTCAGTTTATAATTTGTAATTTGTAAGTAATAACTTTTGTATTATTATTTTGTATTTTTTTTTGTTTTTCTAGTTTTTTATATAGATTAGTTTTTTTTTATCATTGCATTTTTCAAGATCTGTGTTTTTTTTTAGTATATTTAGCTAAAAACTGTACAAAATTTGAAGTGGGCCAAAAATAATTGAATTTGGGCCCAACAAAAGTCAAATTTAGATGGGCTGAATGGCCAATTTGGAGCATGTCCAGAACGAATGGACCGACCCTGGACTGGACTGGACCGGACCGGACCGGACATGTTTATACTCGGTCCGGTCCAGGGTTGAAAATATCTGGACCGAATAGGTCCGGTCCGGTCCACAAAATAGCCTAAAACCAGACCAGATCGGACCGATATCACCCCTACTCACATCCTCCATATATAGCTATTTTATCGGTAATTTTCTAAACATTGAAAATATATATGGGAATGGTATTACTATTTTTTGTGGAAAATACAACATATATAGTCATTTCGGTTAATGTTATCAACTTATCACACAAATTAAATAGCAATACTATTCCCACTGTTCACGCCACCCGATCCGGTTCGAAAATTTATGTTCCGCCCGACTCGATTTAGGTGTCTTTCGATTAGCCGATCAGGAAGTACACGCGGAATAATGGTTTTCCGACCATTTTTTTTAAAAATAGCAATCAGTGCAGTCAATAGCCTTTCTTGGTGTATAAAAGAAAGAAAAAAAAAAGGTGTCTAACAGACAACACTAGGACTTGAATTTGCTTTAGAACAAGAAGTCACGTAGTCGATTAATTTGCAATTCTTTAATCTTCTTTTTTTGTCGTGTTCTTCATTTTATATTTGCTTTCTCTTTTAGGATGAGTGGGTTATCTACAGAATCGTCAAGAAGATCTAAGCTGGGTCGCTCATTTAGAATGAGCGAGTTCCTATGCGGAGGAAAGAAACGCTTTGCAACAGGCTACAGCCCTGTTGCTGTTGAGCAAAAAACAGCCCACCAACAGGCTGGCTATACATAAGATGAAGGGTCTTGTAGCACAATAGCATGGAAAACACTTGATTAATTCCTCTAATGGTAAAATAAAATATTATTTTTTAATAATATTATTATTTTAGAGTTTGAAAAAGTTATATTGTTTATTATATTTTGTATAAGAATGATGAGATGAGTTGAAGTGAGTTTTGAATCCAAACCAACCATCTCAACTTATCTCAATTCATCATTACAATTTTTCAAATTTCAATACAAAATATAATAAACAATTC
Organism: Cyclocarya paliurus; assembly: GCA_029856935.1. Lineage (NCBI taxonomy): Eukaryota > Viridiplantae > Streptophyta > Magnoliopsida > Fagales > Juglandaceae > Cyclocarya > Cyclocarya paliurus. Next base: position 14,346,303 of record CM056955.1, read on the forward strand.
AAATTTTTCAAATTATAAAATAATAATAATATTAAAAAATAATATTATAACAATATTTTATCATATCAACTTAACTTGTTCAACATCCAAATGCAATCTTTTCTCATAAAATATCAAATTGCATTTTCCACATGCGCATGATATATTTGAAAATTAAAAATTAAAAATTTGAATTTTTAAAAGATAATTGATTGTCATTTTTCACATGCGCATGATATGAGTAAAAGTTTGAATTTTAAATTTTTAAAAGATGATTGATTATTATCTTTTACATGTGCATGTTTTATTTGGAAAAATTGTAAAGTAAATAATGCTCATTTTGTCCTTTTGTCATATGAAAAAAGTAAAAAATTAGGTTTGAAAATTTTAAAAAGTGAATAATGTTATCTTTTTGATAATTATAAAAAAAGATGAAATTTTATTTGAGAGAAAGCTGATGCACGAATGAGAGATGAGTTTGGATAAAGGATGAGATCTGGTGTACCCAAGTGCATAGTTAGTCAGATAACATGCTGACGTGGCGGAATGGGATTGGAGGGCTGGTTATAGTAGGAGACCAGACCGTCTGGTCTCCAAGTTTTCTCGTGGAGGAATCGCATCCTCTAGTGTTTATTTCATATATAATTATTAGTATAGTGATTTATATAGTAATTTATATATAGATTTAGAGTATATTATTAATAGTAATATAGTATTAGACTATTAGTATTAGGCCACAAAATGTAAATTATAATTAATATACATTATATACGAATGTATATTAGTATTACTAAGAGCATCCCCAACGGAGTCCCTATAGGACATATTTCCCTATAATTTGGAGATGAATTTAGGGTTTTCATGAAAAACCCTTCCTTATTGGATTCCCCATTTTACGATAAAATTATACGGGAGCTACAGTCGATCCCCATATATGGGGAACCACTGTAGCTCCCCATCTCATTCTCGTTACTCTTCCGTCCTGCGTTCATCTCTCTCGACACAACCCATCCCTCGACAACCAACGAGACGCAGCCCCGAATCCATCGACAAATTTGTAAGTTTTGCTTTCGGTTTGCTGAAGATTTTGAGGCTTTGATTTTGCAACACCAAGATTCACAGCCCCTCTCCCTCATTTTTGAAATTTTTTAGATTTGCATACCTTGAATCTTCTTTGTTTCTGTCTTGAAAATATTCTTCCTCCCGAGATCATGATCAAGGTAAGCCATGGATATTATCGTGGGCGAGTTCTTCACTGTTTGGGTTCTGAGAATGTGTTACATGCCATTTGTTTGGCTACCGAGAAAATCTTAGATGCCTATTGTTTGGGTGCCGAGAAAATCTTACCTGCGATTGATTAAATTAATCCTATTTTTTTTCACTCTCTGGTTGTTATTCTCATTTTGGGACTGTCTTGAGGGAAATATTTTCTCATTTCATTTAATTGATTTTTAGATTTGAGGATGCCGGTTCTCATTGATCATATTGTCATTGATGTTGCTGTTTATTTGTCACTCTCTGGTTGTTACTCTCATTTTGGGACTGTGTTGAGAGAAATATTTTCTCATTTCATTCAATTGCTTTTTAGATTTGAGGATGCTGGTTCTCATTGATCATGTATTCATTGATGTTGCTGTCTATTTGTCACTCTCTGGTTGTTACTCTCATTTTGGGACTGTCTTGAAGGAAATATATTCTCATTTTGTGCAATTGGTTTTTAGATTTAAGGATGCCGGTTCTCATTGATCATACTGTCATTGATGTTACTGTTTATGTGAGCTCTTTGGTTGTTACTCTCATTTTCGGATTGTCTTGAAGGAAATAATGTTCTCATTTCATTCAATTGATTTTTAGATTTTTATGTTGCCGGTTCTCATTGATCATACAGTCATTGATGTTGCTGTTTATGGGAGCTCTCTGGTTGTTACTCTCATTTTCAGACTGTCATTGATGTTGCTGTTTAAGGCCCTCGAAGCTAATATTTAGTTTGCCAATACCCTGTAAATCTCTCTTTTGGGTCACTCTTTTTTCAAGTTTTTCGCAGCTTAATTGGGATATATTTTTAAGAATATAGATGTTATGAAAAAACCCATGAAGAAATGGCTTTTAGAATTGAATTATGATGGTTGTATGTGCAATATGTTTATGAATAATTTGGAGAAAATTGTGGTTCATTCTAACTACCGTTATTTATTTTATATTCGATGGGCTCTAAACTCTCATTTTATTGTGGTTGCCAACAATTTGTGGTACTTTTCACCATTCTTTTGACAACCTGCATGTGTTGAGTGCGGGTTAATTGTGCATATCTTGAACTAATTGGCTGGTTCATCATTGAGTTCCTTCATCATGTATGTGGACAACCTAAGTGAGCACTTCCCCCTTGGAATCACGTATGACCTGCACCCATTTTCCTTGTTTTCCTTGTATTATGATGTTTACAATTGACTTGTCGTTTTTATGATGGGAAACGACACCTATCATCTTTGGCTAGAGGTACCAGTACCATGCATCTATTTTATTTTTTATTAACTAGGATCATGTGGCATGAAGGATAATTAATATTTGGTCATTGCTTTTTCTGCCTTAGAAGAGAATGCTCATCTCTTTTCTCGTTAGTAGCTAGTTAATTAGCTTGCATTTATTTTTTTGGTAAATTTCACCATTACCAAAAAGAGTGTCGATGTTAGCATTTTCCATGGGTAATTTGCTCTTTCCTTAAATTTAGGTTGGTTAAAATTATTATGTCGCATTGCTCTTTCCATGGGTAATTTGTTCTGTGTTGTTGAGTTTCTTGGCAGTGTTTCGTATCTCTCAAGGGAGGGGCTGTTATTACGTTATGATGATAGTGTTGTAGTGCGGGTTAATTCACAAGTGTTAATAGGGTCTCATTCATGTGGCGGGGTAATCCTCACCCCGAATTGTTATATTGCAGTTTGTGGTACTTTCCACAAAAAGCAATGGACGTTTGAGTGGGGTTTTGCAGCCATTTGATGTGAATGGATTCTTGCTTACGCATGCTGTCAATATTTCCACCATTCTGAGCCCCATTTAAGTATTTATTTTCATAATTTTATGGAGAATCCAATGGGAATGCTCTTATTTAGCATTATTTTGATTTGCATGTTGTTTGGTTGTTATTTGGTTTTGTTATTTTGTGATAGAAAAGTAATGTGAACTTCAACCCCCTCGGCTGTGATGATGACAAACCGTAGTGGAGATAGATGAAATTTATGGTCATTTCCTTAATGGCTAGGTAACCCGGATGGCCAACAAGTAGTGGCAACCGGAGCTGCAGCCATAAGGTGGTGCCCTAATTTCCTACGTGTCACCATTCGGTTCCTGAGCCAAGGTTGGAAGATATCCAAACTTCATAATATTGTGTCTAACAATTCAGTGTACTTTTAGATATGGATTCACATGACGCTGGCCATATGTACTTCACCAACCTCCTAAGTCAAGATCCTCAACTAGATCTCACTTACGGTGGGCAAAGTGGAAACTCTCCTATGACTGTTGATGACTCTCCACCCCTACCCCATAACGAGCCTATCGGAGTTAGGAAATCAGTTAGGGGTGCGAATTTCACCCCTGAAGAAGACAAGTTGCTTGTCTCCGCATGGATTAATTGTAGCCTTGATGCGGTCCAGGGAACAGACCAAAAACACTCCCAACTATGAGAAATTTTTTTTGAATACTTTGAGCAATTTAAAGAAACTACAAATGACTGGATAATTAAGTCTTTAATACATCGGTGGTCAGTTATTCAAAAGGCGACAAATAAATTTTGTGCGAAACTAGCTTAGGTCGAGGGGTTGAATCAGAGTGGCATGACCGAGCAAGACAAGGTAAATTACGCATGAATACATTAAGTTATTCATAATTAGGTTTCTTTAATGTTCGTTTAACAAGTTTCTTATTTTGTTTACATGCTAGTTTGACAAGGCGAATGTTAGGTACCAAGCGTTAGAGAAATGCTCCTTCTAGTTCGAGCATTGTTGGCACCTTTTGAAGAACCAACCCAAATGGAATTTGCGTTCCACAAAGGAGGAACCAAAGTGACGGAAGACGATGTCCCCTTCCTCGACCCCGACTCGATGTTCGGGAGCTGAGGCGGTTGATTCCGTTTTTTATGGTGGGTCAGATAATGTGATGGATAATGAAGTGATCGAATTGGACCGACCATTGGAAAGGAAAGTTGAGAAAGGAAAACGAAAGGCCAAAGGCCTGGCAAGAGAGGAGATTTCTGTGCTCAGCAGGCTGAAGTATACACTTCTGGAGGAGTCCCGTGCTAAAGAGAAAGAGTTTTATCGCCTCAAGTTCGAGAAAATAGAATATGACAAGGAAAGAGAGGTAAAGAAAATCCTTCAAGAGGATGAAAGATTGAGGTTGGAGGATGAGAAACTAAGGTTGGAGAAAGAGAAAGTAGAGATCGCCAAGAAGGAATCAGATCAGCGCATTATGATGATGGACGTTAGTGGCCTGTCGTCACTGCAATGGTTATATTTTGAGGGATTTCAGAAGGAAATCATTGCGAAATAGAATGCTCCTCCACATACGGATTGATAAAAATGTAATAATATTTTTATAGTTTATTTATCCATTTTATGTTTGAAACAATGATGTATGATAATATGTGTTCCCTTTATTTGGATTGTAAATAATTTAATTTTTCAACATCTTATCATTTGCTATAAAATTTGCAAAAACCATTACATAGGATATGCTCAAATATAGCCACTACTAACATGAAGGAAATATGAAAATACCTTAACTAACTCAACTCAAATAAATGGCGGAAAATATAAATAATTATGCGACATTTCTAATGTTGGGAAAATAATAACCATTGATGTTCAATTAGATCTGCTTGGAGCTGATGGTGTGCCGAGGTGTCTCTAATATCATGATGGCGTTGGATGAAGTCCGTAAGCTAAGTTGTATTATTGCGCGATAGTTCTGGAACTTCACCATCCAATTGATCATACTCAATGTTTGGACCCTCTGATTCATCACGCTCATCTTCAATAATCATATTATGTAGAATAACACATCCTTTCATTATATTTTTAAATTCCTTGACTTTCCACATTCTGGAAGGGTCACGAATGATTGCAAATCGTTGTTGAAGTACTCCGAAAGCACGCTCGACATCTTTTCTTGCTGATTCTTGTACTTTTGTAAAATATTTCTTGTTATTCCCTTGTGGTGATGGAATGGTCTTCACAAAAGTTTGCCACTTGGGATAAATACCATCTGCGAGGTAATATCCCATAGTGTAGTTGTTGCTATTGATTGTGTAATTGACTGGAGGAGCACGCCCTTGAGCAAGTTCCGTTAAAACAGAAGATCTCTCTAGCACATTAATATTGTTATGTGAACCGGGCATAGCAAAAAATGCATGTTATATCTAGAGATCATATGAAGCAACTGCTTCTAAAATAATAGTTGGTTCACGAATGTGGCCAGAGTACATACATTTCCAGGCTGTGGGATAATTTTTCCACTTCCAATGCATGCAGTCAATGCTTCCCAACATTCTTGGGAATCCCCGTTGTTCACCAACCACAAGCAATCGAGCAATATCATTGACATTAGGTGACCGCAAGTATTCATCTGAAAAAATACTGACTATTGTCTCAGAGAATTTTTTAAGGCTCTCCATTGCGGTGCTTTCACCAATACATATATATTCATCCATAAAATTTCCAGTAACCCCATACGCCAGCATTCTTACGGCTGCGGTTATTTTTTGCATAGAAGATAAACCAAGTTTTCTGGCACTATCTCTTCTTTGGACGAAGTACGGCTCGTAAGACTCTACCTCATTTAGAATACAGAGAAATAGAGGACGGTTCATCCGAAATCTCCTTCGAAATAGATCCAAGGGATATACTGAATTTTTTGCGAAATAATCACGAAAAAGGCGCTCGTGCTCTTGAATATGATCACGCCGAATGAACTTACGGCGTTGACGATTTCCACTATGCCTCGATGACTGTCCTTCGGCCTCGTCATTAAGAACAACATCCTCCTCATCTTCAGAGGATAAGTATGTGAGCAATTTGTGAAAGAATGTACGAGCCATTTCAAAAAAGGGAGTGGGCTATCAGGGGAGACACGAGAATCTTGGTTCTTTAGATCAAATGAGACTTGAGTTTGTGAGAATGTGAGTGTAAGAAAAATGCGTATTTATAGAGAAAAAAGTTACCATTACATATAGGACAAAAAATGTTACCGTTTGAGAGAAGATAAAAAAAGTGTCCGTTGGAGAAAAGACAAAAAAAGTGTCCGTTGGAGAAAAGACAAAAAATATTACTGTTAGAAATGCACATATTAAAAAAAAAGATTATTTTTATAATACGTATTTCGATTTAAAAAATAATACTGTATTCGGTACTCAAAATCATATAAGTATTTAGTATAATGTGATATTTGTGCGTGAATTTGAAATCTGTAAGTACAAAATGGTTTTTCAAAACTGTTTAGCTGTTGATTGTTCTGGTAGAAAGGGAGGAATTGCTTTGTTATGGGGTAATGATATTAATTTATCTATTATCAATTACTCTTACTATCATGTTGATGCTATGATTGAAGATGATTGTAGAAGAGGCTCTTGGTTTTTGACGGGCATATATGGGGAACCAGAGACTGGTTTGAAATATAAAACATGGAATTTAATGCGAACTTTGTGTAGGGTGAATGGGGAGGCTTGGTTGGTTATGGGCGATCTTAACGAAATACTACACCCTCATGAAAAATGGGGAGGTAAGATGAGACCAAACAGACAAATTACGGAGTTTAGAGATGTGGTGGAAGACTGTGGATTGAAAGACTTGGGATTCAGAGGACAGATGTTCACATGGTGTAATAAGAGGGAAGGGAATCAATGTGTTAGTGAAAGACTGGATAGATTTTTAGCAAATGAAGCTTGGGAGAGCAGATATCCCAATACTAGTGTGACTCATGGATTGGCAGCATATTCTGATCACGTACCTATTTGGGCAAACACTGAAGGAGATGAAGATTTTCAAAGAAGAAAAAAACTATTTCAGTTTGAAGCCATGTGGGTTGGTGAGAAGGATTGTGAGGATATTATTAAGATTCCTTGGGGTAGAAGTGACACTCTCGGCAATATGGGACATGTGATGAATTTAATAGAGACTTGTGGGAATCAATTAGCGGGATGGAACAAGAGCGTTTTTGGTAATGTACAAAAACAGCTAACTTTGGCGAGACAACGGATGAAGGATTTACATGAGCAAAATCCTATGGGGGCTAATACTGAAGCACAAAAGCTAGCATGCGAAGAGGTTCATAAATGGATGGAAAGAGAGGAGGTTATGTGGAGGCAAAGATCCAAAGCACTGTGGCTAAAGGAAGGGGACCAGAATTCAAGTTACTTTCATATGAAGGCATCTCAAAGAAAAAAAAAAGAAAATGTTGGTAAAGATTAAGGATGAAAATGGAATATGGCAGAGGGGAGACCAGAGAGATAGGGTAATTCTCAAGTATTTTGATAAACTATTTGAGAGTCCAAACCCGAGTGAGCCTATTGAATTTCTGGGTTCTTTAGCAAATAGGGTGACAAGCTCTATGAATGAGACACTGAGTAAACCTTATTCAGAAGAAGAAGTTGTGGCAGCTTTGAAGCAGATGCACCCATCAAAAGCTCCGGGACCTGACGGGATGTCCCCTATTTTTTTCCAAAAGTACTGGCATGTAGTGGGCAAACAAGTCAGTTCAGCAGTTCTGGAAGCTTTAAATAAAGGTGAATTCCCAACTTCTCTTAATCACACTTTTATCACTGTTATTCCCAAAAAGAAAGTTCCTGAGACAGTGGCTGATTATAGACCGATTAGTCTGTGCAATGTGCTCTATAAGTTAATTACCAAAGTTATTTCCAACAGATTGAAATAAGTTTTACCTAGTATTATTGAGGAAAGTCAAAGTGCTTTTGTGCCAGGCTGTTTAATTACAGATAATGTGTTGATTGCTTATGAGTTAGTGCACTTTCTAAAGAATAAGAGAAAAAGAAAAAAGGGATTTATGTCTCTGAAGTTGGATATGAGCAAGGCCTATGATAGGGTTGAGTGGGGTTTCATTAAAACTGTGATGGAAGTGATGGGATTTCAAAGGCCTTTGATTAACCTGATCATGCATTGTGTCAAAACTGTCTCATTCTCTGTGTTAATAAATGGGGAACCAAAAGGGCCTATTAGACCAAGTAGGGGTTTGAGACAAGGGGACCCTTTGTCCCCTTATCTTTTTCTTTTTTGCACAGAAGGTTTGATAGCTCTACTAAAGGAAGCAGGGGTGAGAAAAGAGATATCTGGTATCCAAATATGTAGAGCTGCTCCAAACATTAACCACATGCTATTTGCAGATGATAGTGTTATTTTTTGCAAGGCAGAAGTGGCGGAAAACAGGCGCGTACAAGCAGTTCTGGACAAGTATGAAAGAGTATCGGGACAGAGAATAAATAAAGAAAAAACAGCTATAGTTTTCAGTGGTAATGTGAGAAGGGAAACCAGAGAAGAGATTGTCCAATTATGGGGCAATAGCGAAATTCAACAATATGAACAATACCTGGGACTTCCTCCAATAGTGGGCAGATCAAAAAATAGAGCATTTCAAGCAATCAAACAGAAAGTGTGGCAAAAACTACAATGCTGGAAAGGAAAGCTTTTGTCACAAGGGGGTAAGGAGATCTTATTAAAAGCTGTTGCTCTTTCCATCCCAACATATTCTATGCAGTGTTTTCTATTCCCCACAAACTTTTGTACAGAACTTGAAAGCTTAATGTCAAACTTCTGGTGGGGCCAAAAAAAGAATGAACGAAGAATTCACTGGATAAGCTGGAAAAAAATGTGTGAGAGGAAATCAAGAGGAGGAATGGGTTTCAGAGAATTGCGGAATTTCAACCTTGCTCTTCTAGCAAAGCAAGGGTGGAGAATTTTGCAAAATAAGAACTCACTGCTGCATAGACTTCTCAAGGTAAAATATTTCTCAAACTCCTCTTTTTTTGAAGCTAAATTGGGTCACAACCCTTCATACACTTGGAGGGGTATTTGGGAAGCAAAGAAATGGTTGAAAGAAGGATGTAGATGGCGAATTGGGGATGAGAAATCAGCTTGTTTATGGTCTGAGAAATGGATTCCAGGTCACAAATCTCTAGAAGATGAAGGAATTTCAACGTGGATGGATAATCGAGAACACCTAGTTGTATCTATTATCGATGAAAACACAGGAGGGTGGAATGTGAATAAAATTAGAACACTATTCAATCCACAGGTGGCAGCAGACATCCTGAAGGTTGTGATACTCCCAGGAGCCAGTGCAGATAAATGGAGTTGGATGCATGAAAGTAATGGTAAATTCATAGTAAGAAGCTGTTACAGAACCATATCAGATCAGAAGACAACCTCAATAGCAGAATCCTCAAATGCAACAAGACAACTAGCTTTATGGAAATCATTATGGAAATTAAAGGTCCCTAATAAAATAAGAGTGTTTGCATGGAGAGCCTGTAAAGAATGTCTTCCAACAAAGGAGAATCTGATGAAAAAGCACGCCATTCCAGAAGGGACGTGTAGTTTCTGTTCCCATCCAGTTGAGAATCTTCACCATGCCCTCATTTCTTGCAAATATCTGGCAGAGGTATGGCAACAACATTTACCTTCTCTAATTCGTACTGAGACTTCTCTAATTGAACTGGCTTTACATATTGTTGAGGGAAGATATAAAGTAAATTTAGCACTATTCTTCTCACTAGCTTGGGGATTCTGGTACAGAAGAAATAAGATGGAATTTGAAAAAGTGCAAGTGAGTCCTAGACAGGCAGCCGAAATGGCTTTAACTCTTATGAGTAGACATCAGGAAGTTAAATCAATCCCAAGGGCAGCTCTTAACCAAGTTTTTCACTGGAAACCACCTCCTTTGGAGTTTCTTAAACTTAATGTAGATGGAGCTACTTTTGGTGGACTGCATAAAACAGGTATAGGAATTATCCTAAGAGATGAGAAGAGCCAAGTGGTTATGGCAGCCAGTATGGCGGAATAGGTAGTGGAAGAACCTGAAACTATCGAGCTACTAGCTATTTTCCGAGGGCTTCAGTTTTGCGCTAGTATGGGGATCTCACAGCTAATAGTTGAAAGTGACTGTTTACGAATTGTTGAAGCTCTACAACAAAATACTATGACAGACTCTATACTTGGTGTGTTATTTGAGGAAATTGCAAAGATCTCAAGTTGTTTTAGATCTTGCTCTTTTACTCACATCTATAGAGAAGGTAAACGGCGGCTCACTGTTTAGCCCGATATGCCTGGAATGTTGCAAATGTCGAAATGTGGTGGGATTGTATTCCAGATTTTCTTTATCAGGCCATTTGGTTTGAAAAATGTTTGTAATCCCCTTTATTAATGATATTGTTGTTTTCCTATCAAAAAAAAAAAGATTGTAAATGGAAGTGAGAGAAAAAAATAATAAATAAAGAATAGAGAAATATTATTTAATAGAATAGAGATAGGGATGGGAAATGAGATGTAGAAGGTTTTTGAAAGATGAGTAAAATTTAGGAAAAAATTTTAAAGAATGTACTTTTAAGTTAAATTATTGGGAATTTTATGGGGATTCCAATGGGGATGCTCTAATTTGCTAATGTACTTATCAAAAAGAATATATAGAGAGTTTATTATGCTATAAAATGTTATTACTATATATATTTTATGTTTAAAGCATATGATCAAATAAATTTTCATGTTTAAAATTAAAATTTTATGTTATAAATTATAATAATATTGTCTTATATATAATTATAATTTATATTATGATATATCTTATATATAAAATAAAAAATATTATGTATAATATTAAAAAATAAATAATCAGTGAACTGGTCCGATCTTAAAAAGTCTAGAATCGAAACTAGACACCAATACCGACCGATTTTAAAACTAAAGAAACCAATTTCAAACTGGACTGATTATGGACTGGAAGAACCTTGGCGGGCCCTAGAGGGAGGGAGTCGAGTTGGCCTGATAGAGTTAGTAAATGAGGAAAGCTTCAAGTCGGAACTAGTGTAAACTTTTAATTTACACCAGCCAACAAGATGCGGACACATAAGAGACTCACATAATTTATCGTGAGTGCGCATTGAGAGCATTTCTCCTTATTTCTCTCTCATTCTTCGCACAGTTCTTCTAGGTGCAGGCAGTTTCGTGCACCAACCGCCCACCAATTGCCCAGTTAGGGAATAGAGTTTTCCTTTGAAAAACTCTAAAGGCAAGCGACATTGCGCACCAGCCAGGCATGGGACCCACAAAATAAAAGCTCATTTCTTATTTCAGCCCTTGGTTCTTCTTTTGGGACATGGGTAAAGACTTCCCCCAATAGGAAACGAACCACCTCCTCATCAGTGAGAAACAATTCGTTGCTAGCCTCGTATGCACATAGCTTGGGAAAGAAGCTCAAGTCTCAATTGATGGGCAAGTCTAGTGTTACTGCTAGCATTTTAGGTCGTTTATTGAGAACTTTGAAGCCAATGAACTTCTAAATATACACATTAATTAAAAAAAATTATTTTCTTTCTCTCGTGAATTGGATGTTATTTGGTGAAGATAACTTTGAGTTTTCTATTCCTCATGGTGATGGAAATCAAAAGATTTCGTTTGCTAATCTTTTCTTCTGAAATTTTTTAAAATATCTAACCTGTAGGGCTGATAATCGGTCGGTCCGGACCGAGAAAACCGGACCGGACCGGTCATTTTGGACCGAATGAATTCGGTCCGGTCCACGGTCCGGCTGATTTTCGGACCGGACCGGACCGAATATAATTAATTTTTATATATAATTAATTTATATATATAATTATACTATATTATAATTAAGTATAGACTATTAATACTATTATATATTTTATATAGTTATACTAATGGTTATATTAGTTGTTATATTAGTTTAGTTATACTATATTATAGTGATTTATTATAAGTTATAAGTTTATAAGAAATTATAACTATATTATATATTAGTATAAGTTATAATGATTTAATATAGTTATAAGTATAGACTATAAACTATAGTTATACTTATACAATTATACTTATACTAAATTACTAATATTATTAATATATAGCTATAACCTATAGCCTATACTATATTACTAATAGTTTAATATTTTATACTAATACCATTATATAGTTATACTAATAGTTATATTAGTTTAGTTATACTATATTATAGTGATTTATTATAATTATATTATATATTAGTATAAGTTATAATGATTTAGTATAGTTATAACTATTGACTATAGACTATAATTATACTTATACAATTATACTAATACTAATATTACTAATATATAGCTATAGCATATACTATATTACTAATAGTCTAATACTTTATACTAATACTATTATATAGTTATACTAATAGTTATATTAGTTTAGTTATACCATATTATAGTGATTTATTATAATTATATTATATATTAGTATAAGTTATAATGATTTAGTATAGTTATAACTATTAACTATAGACTATAGTTATACTTATACAATTATACTAATACTAATATCACTAATATATAGCTATAGCCTATACTATATTACTAATAGTCTAATATTTTATACTAATACTATTATATAGTTATACTAATAGTTATATTAGTTTAGTTATACCATATTATAGTGATTTATTATAACTAATTTATATATTAGTATAAGTTATAATGATTTAGTATAGTTATAACTATTAACTATATATAATGATTTAGTATAGTTATAACTATTAACTATAGACTATAGTTATACTTATACAATTATACTAATACTAATATTACTAATATATAGCTATAGCCTATACTATATTATTATATTACTAATAGTCTAATACTTTATACTAATATTATTATATAGTTATACTAATACTTATATTAGTTTAGTTATACCATATTATAGTGATTTATTATAACTAATTTATATATTAGTATAAGTTATAATGATTTAGTATAGTTATAACTATTAACTATATATAATGATTTAGTATAGTTATAACTATTAACTATAGACTATAGTTATACTTATACAATTATACTAATACTAATATTACTAATATATAGCTATAGCCTATACTATATTACTATATTACTAATAGTCTAATACTTTATACTAATATTATTATATAGTTATACTAATAGTTATATTAGTTTAGTTATACCATATTATAGTGATTTATTATAACTAATTTATATATTAGTATAAGTTATAATTATTTAGTATAGTTATAACTATTAACTATATACTATAGTTTATTAGTTATACTTATACAATTAATATTATACTTATACTAATATTACTAATATATAGCTATAGCCTATAGTATAATACTATAATACTATATTACTAATAGTCTAATACTTTATACTAATACTATTATATAGTTATACACTTATACTAATAGTTATATTAGTTTAGTTATACCATATTATAGTGATTTATTATAACTATATTATATATTAGTATAAGTTATAACGATTTAGTATAGTTATAACTATTAACTATAGACTATAATTATACTTATACAATTATACTTATACTAATATTACTAATATATAGCTATAGCATATACTATATTACTAATAGTCTAATACTTTATACTAATACTATTATATAGTTATACTAATAGTTATATTAGTTTAGTTATACTATATTATAGTGATTTATTATAACTATATTATATATTAGTATAAGTTATAACGATTTAGTATAGTTATAACTATTAAGTTATTAACTATAGACTATAATTATAGTTATACAATTATACTTATACTAATATTACTAATATATAGCTATAGCCTATACTATATTACTATATTACTAATAGTCTAATACTTTATACTAATACTATTATATAGTTATACTATAATTGTCATTATAGTATTAGAATCATAAATTATAATATTTATAATACATTGAATTTGAGTCATTTACTTACTCTAAATCATGATTCATAATAACTAATCACTATAAGTCTATCACTACATATATTTAGTATCAATGTATTAATATATTCTTTAATATATTACTAATACTATTAAGTATTAAGAGTTATAGTGTAAATTATAATATATGTATAATTTATAAATTTATAAATTTATAATAGTATGTATAATTAAATATTTTATTCTTATTTATAATAGTATGTTAAGTATATATCTTTCTCAATTATGGATATAATATGTATGGATAATTAAATTATTCATACTTATTACTTCATATACAAAATGTTAAAAGTTGTATATGGCTCATTATGCATTAACATACTTTAAGTTAGTAATAAAATAATAATTAACATCATCAATAATGTAATTTTTATCTAATTTATTATCATTGACCATATAAAATATTTTTTTATTGAGTTTGTTACATAATCCATATTAATAAGTCACTTAGTTTAATTTAGTAATGTAAATAATTTTTTTTATTAATTGATTTTTTAAAAAAAAAAAAAAGAAAAAAAAAGAGGGTCGGACCGAATGGACCGAACCGGACCGGACCGGACCGATAGCTACCGGTCCGGTCCGGTCCCCTTAAGTGTTCGGTCCGGTCCAATCGATGGACCGAAAACCTTCGGTCCATCGCCGGACCAGACCGGACCGTGTGCAGCCCTACTAACCTGCCCGTTAGGTGCCCAGAAAAATGAACGAAATGAATATGTTGTTTTCGTCTTTGAAAAATAATATCTAGAACAATCTAGATTGGTATTTGGGATTCTGTTTTCTCTTTTTTCCACGGCAAAAGTGCAGGCCATCACACACATTTGCATTTAGACAGTGACATAGCATCTGACAAAAACAATAAAATAACAATTGATACGCGGGTTGTGCACCAACCCACTTGTACCTAGAAGAATTGCTTTCCTTTTCCACACGGCTTCCCTTTTCACTCCCATCACCACGAAACATGTCCCTCTCTCGGGCTTTCTCTCTCTCTATCCAAACAGATCCGTTCCTCTTCCACTCTCTCTCTCTCGTTGACTTTGTTCATAGGTAAAGCAGTTGATGAGGTCGCGAGTCTGTCGCAGACTCTCTCTTTCTCTTTCTCGCAAACTTCTCTCGTGCGCTCTCTCTCTCTCTCTCTATCCAACAGAAGAAGCAGCCAAGATGAAGCAGCCAAGATTTCTTCTCAACAGGTCGCAAGTCAAGACTGTACCACCTACAGATGAAATAAGAGTGACTTTTCAATATGAACTGTCAATTTCCCTCTTTGAAATAGAAATCTTCAAATCTAGGTTAATGATTCTCAACCTTTTTCTCAACAGGTTGTGAACTCGTCGATTTCCCTCTTTTCAATTTGGAACCCATCTCCTTAATTAATCTCTGTAAGTGGTTTAATATTCAGTTATGGTTAATTTTAATACTCACATTTTCTGAAAACTCGATTCGGTTTCTGGAACCCATATGCCTGATTAACGTTTCTCTCTCTCTCTTTTTATTTAGTTACAATGGAAATGGAATTGAAACCGGCATTGAAGACTAATTTTAGGAAGGAAATGACTATAAAATCAAATCCCACAAGTGGTTTTCAAGGATTTGTTGCCTGGGAATGGACAAAATGGCATGGGTTGCGACAACTTTTCTATGGACAAACTCCTAGACTTGTCTAACGAAGATGGGTTTGTAAAGGAAGAGCCAAGAAGAAGAGAAAGAAGATAAGGGCTTTGTCTTTTTTTCCGATCAGCAGGACCACCAAAATACCAGCATCACTCTCTCCATCAAAGATGAGTTTGGCTCTGAACTCAACGTTCCAACTTTCCTTTCCTGAATTTTACACTCTTTACCTATCTAAAAGTTTAACGAAAAAGTCTAAGAATGAAGGGCTGGAACTGGAGCCAGTAAAATACACTATTTCGTTGAGTTTTTGAGACCCATAGCCATAGTCTAAAATACACTATTTCATTGTTGTGCTGCCACTTCTAGCATCTCTATGATCCTTCAAAAAGTATATTATAGCACTGTAAGTATTTTTCCAAAATTTTTTTGATATTTAAATGTATTTTTGCGCTAACTCATATATACTGTAAACTGGTTGATTGTGCCGGACTAAGTCTGAGGAGTAAGGGGTCGGTTGGATTGGAGGATGAAGTTGTTATGTGTTTGAATTATGCAGGGATTTGTTGGTTGTTGGATATTTGTGTCCCTAGAGGAGATCATGGTGCATACGGTAAAAATGGATTAATAGGCTATTTTATGAGAAAATGACATGTGTTGGATAAAAGGTTTTTGTGTGAATTATTTTATGGAAAAATGGTGGATTATTATTTTGGGACCATTTTCAGGAAAAATGGTGGGAAATGTTTTAATGGAAAGTTTTTGGCCAAAATGGGATTTTGATGTGTGTTGAAAAATATTCATTTTTGGAAAAACTGATATTTTGGGCCTAATGCATATTTCATCATATACATACATAATTTTTGGTTGCATTAATACATTTTTATCTCATGGGTTATTTGGATTATTACTTACCTGTGGTACTGTTTTATGGTTTCGTAGATTTTGATGCAGATGATGCTGATGTAGAGCCTGAGGATTTGGCTTCATCGGATAAGTAATCTGGGATCACTTGTTTATGTATTTCAGCCTTTATATTATATTTTATGAGATAACTGTATTACCTTTTTAAAATGCTATTTTTAAAAAATAATTTGTATTAAACAATTCTGGTACTTAGTCGACTTACTTAAATTATCCACTGCTTTGTTTTGTTGTACACTGTTGCATGTACACACACTTGGCACTTATTGTTGGGATGCTGACCGTGTTGGCATCATCCCGACGTCACGATTCTCATATTTCTGTACGTGGGAGTCGGGGCGTCACAGGCCCAGTTGGCGGCCGTCCAAGCCTAGGTCAGGCATCATCTCAGTGACATTTCGACAGACGTCGTGTTAACTGAAGCAAACATTTCTCGGTATCTCTCTTCACCAAACCAATCTTATGTTTTGGGTCGGTGCTTTATGAGGGAGCCCCTGGGCTTCGAAGCCTTCGAGCAGCAGGACCACAGTCATCGGGGTGCCAATATTTTCCTCGAGTGTTGGATGACCCCTCGAAGTTCCCGCATGCTCGGTAGTGGGGGTTCCCGCGGTCTGGGCATCTTCCAGTCAGGAGGGCATTGCATTTCCGTCTTTCAGTGGCGCACCGATGCCGACACGGCCAGCCAATTCTGGCCACACTCCATGGGCTACTTGGGACCTAGGAGAGGAACTTAGCCATGACAAGGTCGATCTTGACATGGCCTTTTTTGCAGCCTTTCTTAAACCTACCCCAAGGGAGTGTCGCATTCTCGTGATGCCCTTTGAAGATGTTCCGGAGGCAATTTAGCCGTTTGTCGTAGGTTCCAAGGTTGAAGTCTTAGATGTTGCTACCTTTGTTGCAGTGGCAGAGGGTTTGGGCCATGACAATGGAGATTAAGGTCTGGGTGGCCCACTGGTGGTAGAACTCAACGAAAACCAGGTTTCCATTCCTTCCCCACCCTTCAGCCAAGCATCTAAGCCCCAGGTTGCTTTGTTTGTTACATTGGATGAACCTATCTGCGATGTGCCTCCCACAGGTAGTGTTGGGGCCTATGGAGCAGGAGAGGCCCCTATGGTCAGGCAGGTGACAAATTCAAGCATCTCGCAAGAGCCCATGTACAAACCTCCTATCTGGAGACTCTCTTCTCCCGTCTATGAGGCAACGCTAGGGTCCCAAGATCCCCCATTGTGGAGGGAGAGGCCCTCTCCGTAAGAGATATCGATTGCAGCACGACTGAGTCAGAGGTGAAGGTTCCCTGGGACTTTCCTCTAGGGTTGCCCAAGGTGACATCTGTGTCGAAGCTAGTCTTGAGCAAAAGACGTACTATCCTTCAGGACACTGGCAACGCCAGCCCTTCTCATGCACCTACCCCACCACCCCTAGATTCGTCTTGGAAACTGGGAGGTTCTGGGCAACCCCTCGTGTTGGAGGGAGTCGTCCTGGGGAGACCGGTCCAGGTTACGAGAGGGCAAGGGCTAAGGCCATCAAGCGTGAGGCCGATAAGCTGAGGGGACTTTTCTCATAGTAATCTGCTCTAACCCTCGTTGGTTGTACACTTGTCCTTCCCCCTTCTCAAACTTGTCTATATCACAGGGATCAGATCAGCTGGTTGTTCTGATTATGGAGGAGAGAAGAGAGCTCGAGGAGGAATTCCTTGCACTTAGGTCCATCGTCCTCCTTGCTCGCCTCGAGGTTTGCAGGTGAACCAGGAGGTGGAGGAAAAGGCTCGCGAATGGGATGCCATGGTGGAAAATATTATTGACTTGCAGGACAATCACTAGCACCAGAGGCATGAGCTAGCGCAGCTTCGGCAGAACATAGCCTTCCTCAAAGACGACCTAGCGAAAGCTTAGGATGTGGCCGGCTTCACCCACTTGGAAGCCAAGCTCTTGGAGGAAGAGTGGGAGTGGTTCAAGGACTTGTAGGCGAAGCAGGAGGAGGAGCTCGAGGAGTTAAGGGTGGTTCAATACCCTCAAAGGCGAGAAGGCCAAGCTGGTGGAGCAGCATAACTCAGACATTAGATCGTACAACTGGATACAGAGCAAGTATCTAGAGTTGACTAACTTGGCGAAGCGCAAGGGGGAGATCCTGAAGAAGAGGGATGCTCAGATCAAGACCTTAGAGTCTGAGTTGACTTTGGACTGTGACATAATCCAGTCCCGTGATCTGTAGATCCAAGCTCAGGAATCTAGTTGGGAGGCCGCTCGTATGTCTTTGGAAGGCATGTTAGCCTAGATGTGGAATGCCAAGGAAGTTTGTAACCAGGCCTAGGGCTACGGCTTCAAATAGGGCCTTGACAGGTTGAGGGATCACTTGTTGCAAAATACTGAGACAGACTTGAGGACCTTCGACCTGGCTTCCCTACCAGCCGACTGAGAAGCCCTCCACTTTTCCAAGTCATGGGCAAAGACCTGATGCTTAGCACCTTTCGTGACACACCGTCGAGTTCTTGAATACCTTTTTTTTTTCCCTTTTGGAATTCTCTTGTATTTTTGTTCTTTGTTTTTTTTTTTTTTTTTTATAAATGATCTTTCAAGGAATATTATTGGCTTCATTCCTCCTTTGCCTTTCCCTGTTCTTCATTTTCCTTTCTTTATTTTCATTTCAAATTTAGTCGTTATCCCAATTGAGCACCGCGTCGAGTCAATGGATTTGGCTTATTTTGCGCGAAGGTCGTAAAGTTAATGGACTTGTGTCCAATTTAAGCATTGCAGTGATTCATAGGATTCAACTTGGTTTTGGGCAAAGGTAGGTTAGTCAAGGGACTTGTGTCCAACTTGAGACACATCTCGGGGGTGGTTCTAAGAAGCCTATTTTGTACAGGATCTCATCTATAACGTGAAATGTGCTGCCTTATTTCTGAATTTTTCATGCTTCCCATTTTTCATTCAAAACTTTGTTGGCATCGAGGTACTGTACTACATCCAACGCCCATTTCAGTGCCCTTGGCTAGACAACCGAGACCTCGATCCCTATGGTGTAGAAATCCATGATTTGTTCTACGGTGTACTCTGGCAGTGGTGAGTCCACCTATCTTGACGCAACTCGTGCCAGCCTGTCGTCCATTTGGCTTTCCCCTCTTGGTACTTGTCGGATGCAGAAGTAACAAAAGGAGTCGTGCTCTTCCCATACCAATTACAAGTATTTTTTCTAGTTTTCACCTTTTGTGGTAAACTAGCCCAACACTTGGTTGATGACCACCTTGGAATCAGCCTTAACTTCGACTTCCGTCGCCCCCAACATCCTAGCCACCAACAGTTCGGCCAGTAGTACTTCCTACTCAACATTGTTGTCGGCCATCTTGAAGGCAAGCTTGATCGTATAGTTGTGCTCTTCCCTGGATTCTGTGCCAATGTGCAACCCTACACCCCTTCTAGCTCAACAAGACTAGCCGTCAACGAAGAGGTGCTAGGGTTTTATTGTGGGTGCAACAGGGATTTCCACCAGGAAGTCGGTGAATTCAACTGCAAAATCTGCCAATACATACATGTCCCTTCATTGCAGTGTAGGGGAAGTACTCTATGTCGAACTCGCTCAACTCAATGGCCCAGTTCATCAGGCAGCCAAAGGTGATAGGTCTGTACAAGACCTTCTTGAGGGGAATGTTGGTGAGCACCTTCATCAGGTGAGCTTGGAAGTATGGCTTCAATTGCTGTGCAGCAATCACTAACGTGAAGGCCATCATGTCAATCTGCGGGTATCTCACTTTGGCCCCATGAAATTCCCAGCTCATGTAGTACACTGGCTTCTGACAACCTCATTTGTCCTAGATCAAAACTGCCAAGACAGTGTGTGGAGATATTGACAAATATATAATTAGGTCCTTTCCCGGCTCTGCTTGGTTGATAAATGGGGGGTGAGCCAGATATTCCTTCAACTCGTTAAATGCCTGGTCACATTCAACATTCCAGTTTTGTGAGATTAATCGATCAAATGGGAGATTAATTGGTTGAGGACGACCACTCGTTCGGCCAACTTTTGTACTTCATTGATGTTTCGTGAGGGGAGCATGTTTAGTATGGCCTCGACCTTTTCTGGGTTGGCTTTGATTCCGCGTTTGGAGACAACGAAACCCATGAACTTTCTTGACTCCACTCTGAAGGCACACTTCAGCGGGTTGAGCTTCATTTTCTACCGGCACAAAACTGCGAAGGCTTCCCGCAAGTCAACCAAGTGGTGTTCAATCTCTTTGCTCTTGACAAGCAAGTCGTCAACATATACCTCCACCGGGGCAGTGCCCCGATCCACCCCCTTGCCACACCTTTCAGTGCTAGGGTGAAGGCTCGACAAACAATCTCCATTGGGAACTCGTGGAGGGTCATGTCGGCCTTAAAAGTCTCCAGGTGCTCAAGGGTGTCCTTGGATGGGAAGGATGCGGCCATGATCTCCGTGCTGTATGGCAAGTTTGTGCCATTGAGCACTAGTCCAAGAAGGATGACATGCCCATCTTTTTGGCTATCTCTTCATACTTATCCATAAGATCACAATACTCATGATGCATCTATCTTCTCTCTTCCTTTACTGCGTCTACTTCCACGACACTCCACAACTCGGCATGCTCATTTTGGCTCGGTTCAACATCTTCCATTAGTTCCTCGTTTGCTCTCCTCACGACTTTGTTTTCCTGCAGAAGCCTTCCCATTTCCATCGTCAGCTTCTTTACCATGTCCCCCATCTCGACAAGTCTTGCCTCCATGCTTCTCAATGATTCTTCCTGCCCGTGTGTAGTCTGTGAAAGCATTGTTGCTGGCATACGAATGACACATTATTCCGAGAATCCCATAAACGACGCCATTGTTAACTACATGTTTTGTACCATGGCCAACTCCTTCAGAGTGTCTTGTTGACCTGCAAAATGCTTCAAAAATGGAGGATCAAGGTGGTAAGGGATACCTCCGATGCCAAAATTAGTCAGGGAATCAAAGTATCGTTTGGAGAGAAAATAGCTTCAGTGTAAACAGAAGAGAGGAAAAGTCCCCTTACCTGTGCGTGGAGGTGGGTTTATATACATCGACCTAGATGGTCCCCCCTTCTTATCAGTGCTTTATTTGTGCGTCGTACTAGATGCCACACTGGTGGCAGGGCGACTACTTGCTATTTCAGGCACCATGTTACTGTATTGAACATGGGTGTGTCTCCTTACATGCCTGTTCCATGTGGCAAGTGGAGAAGGTGCGCCCACCATTAGGATCTCTAGAAAAGACGTGTTGCCCGCTGAGGTTGTTGCTTGTGGCCACTCTGGGCATTTAATGGGCATGGCCTCCAGCCGGGCATGTTGGCTATGGCACATCGAAACGACGCACCCTCATTTTCATTCATCCTCTTGATACATACGTCATAAGTCGGGCCTGGGTTCTCTCTTCTCATGCTGGCTAAGATGGGCCGTCCATGGCTAAAGTGGGCCCTTGAGGGAGGGAGCCGAGTCGGGTTGGTAAATATGCCTGCCACTATGGATCTCTTCAAACTTAAGTTTGAAAAGAAGTCAAACGTCCCCAAGGCCCTGAAAGTTTATTTCGATCAAAATAAAAGAAAAAACAGCTAGCCCACCACATTTGACTCGGTCAGAAGGTATATTTCCATCTAAATAAAGGAAAAAACAGCTAGCGCACCACATTTGACTTGGTCATAATTGGGAGACCAAGAATAAAATTAGATGGAAGGAATATTTATTTATTTAAAATATTATTTTTTAATATTATTATTATTTTAAAATTTAAAAATATTAATTAAGATTTAAAAAATTTAAATTATTTATTATATTTTGTATAAAAATTTTAAAAAAATTATAATAATAAGATGAATGAAATAAAAATTTTATACCTCATCCCACTTATCAAATATATACTAAATATTTAAGAAATTCTATAGATTATTATCTAGAAATTTTATCTCAAAAGTAAAGTCAATTTATTATTTTTAAGAGATTTGCTACACAACCTCCTACTATTCACCCACACTCCACATTTCATATTTTTTTAATATTTTTTAATATTTAAAAAAAAAAATTTTGAATTTATTTTTTTTAAATATTTCAGATTTTTTATTCACTATTCATATAAAAAATATTTGATAAAAAAAAATAAAAAAAAAAGTGGAGTGTGGAGTGTGATGAATAGTAGGAGGTTGAAAAGATTATTTCGTAATGCATTGATAAATAATGGAGAACCGAGAAACCCCACTTTTCTTTTCATAAAGTCTTGCTAGGAGTCAATAAAGTAATAGTTTTGTTTCCTTAACCGATAAGCATTGTTCCCAATTCCTTTTATTTACACCGACACCCACACTTCTTCTGCTCTCCCACTTCTTCACGCAAACAGACTCAGTCGCCTGCACACAACCAAAGTCAAGTCACAGAAATTTTTAGTGAAACCGAAAGAGAGTGGTGAGTGTCCATCAACTTTATCGCAACTTTCAAGCTTTGGTAAGTGCAATAGCTCCATTCTTATTTTTAGTACTTAGATGTAAAACATGTTAGCTTGTGTTGGAAGTGTTTTTTGTGGAAATAAATGGTTGGTTTGTGAGTTGGTATTGGGCGTATGTTTGGTTAGCATGCTTTTAATAGTTAATGATGACTCAAAGTTGTTGGATGTTAATTTTGTGATTGTAAAGGAGTTTTGTGATGAGTATGATTTGGGTTCAAGCTTCTATTATGAGCTTGGCGTCCAAATATGTGACTTTTATTTAAGATACATGATGATGGATGTTAATACTTTTATTTTAAGATAGTGATGATTTGAGTTCTTGTTTAGAAATGTTGAATTTTACGAATTATATGATGAGTATAAGTACTGTTTAGGTTTATAGTGAGTGTGAGTTGTTCATATATGAGATAAATGCTTAGGATTTAAGTAGATAGAGGCCATATGCATCAATACTAATAATAAGAGTCGGTTTGATGGCTGGATGTTCAGTTATGCATTAGTTGATGTTTTATTTCAAATCTGGAATTTTTATGACTTGGATGTTGTAATTGGACTTATATTAGAATTGATGATTTGCATGGTTTAGATGCCCAAGAAAATCAACATATTACAAGTGGATGAAGTTATAAGATCAAAATGGTTATATACATGTCTCGGGTTGAGCTGCTAATTAGTGATTTAGAGTTTTCCTCAAAGTTATCTTGGATTAATTGTTTGTGTTATCTTGGATTAATTTTTTTTTGGAGCATGAGAATGTCAAGAATTAATCTTTATCGTGAATATTTTAAAAACTTAGGATATTATGATGTTTTAAGCACACAAATACATCATAGAAGCAAGAAACTCCACATTGAGCTTTGCTTTATATTTTGGGTAAATTTGGTTATTTGTGGTGGAGTTTAATGAGATAATTTTTTTATTAAACTCTGTCTTGGGATGAGGTTAATTGATAATTTTGGTTTAAAGCTTACAAGCATAAGATTAAGCTTCAAAATGCACTTAGTGATATGTTTATGTTCATGAAATTCGGATTTGGTGTTTTCTTGGGTTTGCAGATCAATAAATCATATTCTAAGGTTAGAAATGTATTTAGAATAGAAAATACTTGTGATTTATGAAGTTTTGTGAAATTTGGGGTTAAATTGCAACTATTGAAAGTTTTGGGATTAATATGCAATTTTCAAGAGTTAAGGGGTTAGAGTGCAATTTTTGCAAAATTTTGGAAGTTTTGCTAACCATAGTATACTTATTTATTTCAGCCTTTGAAGTTAACTTTTTAAAGTGAGAGAGTTCGTAAGTTAACTTCTGACTTGCGGTTTATGTTAGTATGCTTAGTGATAAATGCCATATTAAAAATTCATGTTCACGTTCTAAAGTTCTATAGATATTTGATTTATTCATGTCATGATATTCCGTCATCCCTCATGAAGCATATGAACATGTCATGAAGCATAAGTTACGCATTAAAAATATTTTTATCATGACCCAAGCTAGGATGGTAATTATTTTAGCGGAACTCTTCTATCTACTCTAGAGTACATAAATGTAGAGTGGAGTCTCCTGGGTTAACGAAGAACAGTTTGTGACCTCGAAGGAGATAGTAATAGTCTTGGAGCGAGGGTAAGTATGTGCCTTCTCGCTAGTGGAGGCTAAAGAGTACTATAAGTGAAGGACATTTACGTGAAGTTTGAGTACTCTTGAGACGAAGCCACAGCGGTGTTGCCTGTTGTGTGGTGAAGATAACCAGTAAGTGCACACAGTTTTTTGGGGAACTGTGAAGTACCATAAGTATGTTTAAAAGATGATGTTATAATGATGATGATGATGTTACTTTCTTTTGCTAAAGAATCTGGATGGGAGAAAAATACAATTTTTGAGTAATGCAAAGTTCATGTCATTTATACATACATTTCATTATTATTATTAACCATGCTTTTGTAAACTGTTTGTATGTTATTGGTCTAACTTACTGAGTTTGGATGTTTGTAATTAAGGAGTATGCTACTCCAAAACATTTTATTTTACTTATAAAAAAAAATATTGTATTGACTAGCTGTCCGTAAAATCTGCTTTGTTTATAATTATGAGTGATGTTTGTGATTTTAGTTTATTCTGGTACAAATTTTAAACTGAACAAAATTTTCCATTACAATTATTATATATTGCTAGAAGCATGCTAGGTATTGCATATTATCTATCATGTACGGGGTATGTAACCTTGTGTTGTATGTCTTGACGCTTCAGTCTCCGTTATATCCTAAGCGGGGTGGGGGGCGTTGCAGTAATTACCTTTAAAAACAAATTATTTGTGCTCTACTTAGTATTAATTAACCCTCTAAACCAGCTGAACCCATTCCTTTATCAGTTGGATTGCCCTGCTTAAGTTCTTCATCAACAAGGGAGCTGAAGTACCTTATCTCAATCACAGACCTCTGTAGATCTATCCAGGTATTTGTCTGTCTATCATATTAAATTCCTAGCTTGATCAGTTGGATATGCTCTTGCTAAATAAAGGTCTCCCTCTACCCTATCATACATCTCTCTCTACACAGGTATTAATCTTTCTTTGATCTCATATTAGATAGATCTAATCTTATATCTTTTTCATTGTTTCCACTATTAGTGAAACCTTTTCAATTTCAAGTAGTTCTTAGCATATATTAATTACTTGCTCCTTATTTCGGTATTAATTTGCTCGTCTAGATTATACCATCAAAATGATAGCATCCGTATGAAATTGCATCAAATATCACTTCAGTTCACAAGTACTTAATTGTGCAACTGCTTTCATTTTTAATGAATATATATCATTACTGCTTTGATGAAACTGTGAAGTTAGGAAAAAGGTGAGTTTTTGCATTACAGTACTAGTTCGGATTGTCTCTGCAACTTGGTAACATGAATTGGACTCGATAGTAATCGCGGATCAGCATTCTGCAGTGAATATGTATCCGTGCCATTGAACTCATAGCTTATTGCTTACACAGATTAGATAGGACCATTATCCTCCTTAATCCCCCCCGCCGGAGATTATACAACACCACTTTATCAGGGAGGTAGTTATGGAAGATAGTTATGGGAGATTATAATATGGCTCAAATTGCCTCCTAAAAATTGTCCAACTTCAAGTATTATGTTTACTACATAATCGGTTACCTGTAATATTCCAGGCGAAGCAATATTTTCCAATATGAGAAATGTCTCTAGCTTTTGTTTTTGTTTTTTTTTTTTTTTTCGACTTTTCTGAAACGAGGCCAACATAATAAAGCAACCAGAATCAGGAAAAGAAAAGAAAAGGGTAAATTTTGTATATTTGCTTTCTTATTTCCTATATATAATAAAAACACATTTCCTTATTAAGTGACATTAATCTTTATTTAGTTTCATTGATCCAAAGCTTAGATGTGTAATCTGAATTTTAGGGCTTAGATGATGAAAAAAAGAAATATAATTAACATGTGCGTCCTACAATATTTAATACTAAATAGTTAATAATAAAATCCACATCATGATATTATGTCTGCTTCCCTCTATAAGAAATCTTAAAATTTGGGCAAACTCTAGAGAATCCATTTAGGCTGACATTTTTACTTAATTTATTGACATATATATATATATATATATATGCATAATTGACTTATTGCGCATTCATCATCGGTGCCAATGTTGGATTTGAGCAGCGAGCTAGCGGTGGTGCGAGACTTTATATTTTTTAATTGGGCTTGTTTGTTCCATGCATGCAGCGGCGCAAATAATGATTCAATCGAAAAAATACCCTTCCGGGATATCCAGCCAGCAGTCAATCGATATCATTACGAAGAAAATGCAACATATCCATTTAGGCCAGACCAGTAAGGTGAAACCGAAAGTGCAGAACTCATTCCAGAACAATTCTAAGATGAAAGTAGAAGACAGGTGTTCGGTCGAGATCAGGACTAAGGTGCAAATGCCAAGTATTAATTTCCAGACATCGGTCAGAATCAGCAAGGAGAAAACGGAAATGATCCAGCACTCAAATTCTTCCGGCCACACAAGCAGGAGCGTTGGTAAGAGTACTACTAAATACAATTATGACTTGTGCAAGCGTCATGTATTCTTTTTGACTTGTTGTGTCAAAAAATTATTTTTTTTTCATATAGGTCTTATATTTACTTATTTTTTTCAAAATAAATGTGCAGCACTTGCGTATTTTAGGTCTGTAACTATATTTTTTGAAGAGATATATCACCATCTTATTGCTGATAATTAATTGATAGAATAATTAAATAGGCTTGTTAAATATTGTGGTTGGGGCATGCAGGCCGCCAACTAATGCTTCCATCGAAGGAGACCAGTAAGGGGCAAGGTCAAAATACAAGACCAGTGAGGAAGAGTAGTAACCACCACTCAGGATCTTGCCACACAACCAGGACCAGTACTACTAAGAGTAGTACTAGGGAAGAGCAGAAGAGTACTGAAACCCGAAAGCACTATCATAGAAAACCATAAGCAGCAAAGCCACACATGATCAGTGATCTAGCTGTTTGGCAAAATAAGTTGACAGTACGTTCGGTATTGCTCTAATTAGTATTCTATATATTGTGATCGATCGGTGTTTGTGTTTTTTCTTTAAGCTGTGTTGACGGTGGTGTATTTGATGATCTGTGGGATGATGCCTTTTAATAGTACTTGTAATTGTTGTTTTTATTTATTTCCACTGGTCTTGAATTTGTAATCCTGTATGGGGAATCCGATAAGAGTTAAATAAAGACTCGGTTACCTCGGATCATCCTATATATAAATGGTATTAGTATTGGAGTGGCTATTCTATTAGGCAAACTTTACTTAATATTAATTCTCCTCAAAACCTAATGCCAAGTTAGATTATTCATCTAAATTTTATATAATAATAAAATGTTATTTATTTTTATCTTTTTTATTATTTCTCAAGAATTTTTTAATATATTTTATTTCAATTATTATAATTTATAACAAGCATTTTTTAATATATTTTATTTCAATTATTATAATTTATAACGGGTTATATAGTTCACTCTATTTAAATGATTGCTTTTGTACCGTTCGGCTGGATGAAATAAGAATAAAAATTAAGATGGTCTTTCTATAGTTCAGATCAAAGTGTTGATCCTCAGTCAGTTATTGTAGTTAAAAGTTAATAATTTGATCTTGCCTAATCCAATTAATGCAAGTCAATATTGGCTTCCATTAGCCATTTAATGGATCCCATTGGCAATTGGCTAAGCCAATGTCCGTGCTCTAATATGTTTGTGTTTTTAAATCTTCCAATTTGTTTATGTTTGTTTACATCTTTTGGTTAATTAGGTTTCAGGATCGGTGCCGACAAACAAACATGCGAGTGTCCAAACCCGCCAACAACGTTAATGTACCAAAGTAGTATTATGTGTCATATGACCGTGTTAGGATAAATATATATCAAATGTGACACCCTCGGGACCTGCTTCTGCTTTGGCAGAAGCCGTGTCGTTGAGATTTTGGTCGCTTGGGTCTCGATTCTCACCCCTCGAATGTTGTGATAACAAAGTGTGTGCTAACATGATTAGATTAAAGTACACAGTTCGTTTGTAGCTAAAATTAAAAAAAGATGGTCATAAGTCTAAATAATAGCACCAGAAAATTTAATACAACACTACCCAAGTATTCATAAGCTAATCAAATATTACAGTCATCCAATCTTTCAATAAAACAAAAACTTAACAATTAGGGAAAAGCCCTAATCCTCAATCCTTTGGTGGGACTCCATACTCATAACCACTATTGAACTCTACATCTGCATCAAATTATTATATGGTTCTGAGGAGCGGGACAATAGTAGATGTACCACGGTGAGATTTCATAAAATCTCAGTAAGTGAAACTAAGACTAACACTAAAAAATGCATGCTAGTGAAAATAAAATTGTTCAAGTCAAAAATGCAAGGAAGGATGATAATTGACATTTCACATTTAACCAAAATGAAACATAACAAAATAAGAGCATTCACAATAGCTCCTTTATCTTATCTTTTAAAATACATCATCAAATTTCATTTTTTCTATTTTACATACTGATTTTTACAATATATCATATATCAGTTTATATATTTTTTCTTCATATCAATTAAATAATATCTTTTAATTCTTTTTAACCATTTCCTTTCTACCAATAAATTTGCAATATCCATATACTTTTTTATATTTGCAATATATTATTATATACAATGTAATATAATTCAATCCTATACACAAAATAAAAATATATATGCAAAATAAAAATTAAAAATAAAATCAAAATATGAAAAAATTGGTCAAATAATACTTCCAAGCTATTTTTTAGAAAATAATAAAATAGAGGTATTTAAATGATGAACAATAAAAAGAATTTGTATTGAAATGTAAAAGTAAAAGGAAATGAGGGAGGAAATGAAGTACAAATAATTAAAAAATTATTAGAGGGATGAACAGTATCTATTACATGTAGCGAGTTACTGTAGCAATTTGTATTTTACATGTTCTTTTACATAATCGGATAGAACTCATTTTATGAACAATTTTTAAAATAATTTTCATTTTTGTATTATATATAAGCCATTGAAAATGCTCTAAGCTCAAGTACACAACATAATATTCCATGTAAGTTGGAATAGCTCAAAAGAACGTCATGTTTTTTAAAATATTCATTTTATTAATATGTGCACCATGGTCTAAGCTAAATGGACCATACACACACCCTAGCTCTCTCCTCCACAACATGGGTAATGACCTAGCATATGAATTTGTTAAGACAAACACTTGGTTATGTGCTCCGTCCTTGACCACAATGTCCTCTGGCCTCTGCCATTAGAGGGGTTAGGATTTTGACCTAAAAGCGTTACAGTTTCACTAGAGCTTGTTGTCTCCTAGCGACAACCTAGGAGATGTCACTCAATATTATGCACTCCTGAGTTATCAAAAGTGCTCCATTGAGATAATACCTCAGATTGACTTGGGGTCATGATACTAGGATTTGGTCCCCAAGGGGAGGGGGGGATTAGCAAAGTATGTCATATGTAGGGGTAAACTGTACTAACCGACATTTAAAATAGTAAAGTGTGTCATCGACATTTAACATTAACCATATAAAGTAACTATTTAGAGACAAACTAAATTATTAAAACGGCCTATCTGAACATTTCACTTGAGCTCTACCGAACTCAAATGATCGATAAAAATTAAGATAGAAATAGTTATGTAAGATTTGTTGAAGCAAACAAAAATAATTAAGATTTTTTTTTTTTGTTGAATCTAAAATTGAATATTGTAAAGTCTCTATAATATACATCGAAATAGTTATGTGATATTTGTTACCTTTATTCTTAATTGTTAACTCGTTGGTAGTATATATGTACTTACTAATAAAACTAATCCAAATAAACTAGTTAGTAAAAGATTTGAAAGAAAATGTGTAAATAAATAAGAAAAATGAGGTTGTAAATTTATCAAAGAGTTTTGCTACACAACCTCCACCTATTCACCCACACTCCATACTCCACATTTTTTAATATTTTTTTAAAAAAAATTTTTGAATTTATTTATTTTTAAACTATTTCAATTTTCTTATTTACTATTCATATAAAAATTATTTGATAAAAAAATTTAAAAAAAAGTGGAGTGTGGAATGTAAATAAATAGTAGGAGGTTGTGAAGATTTTTTGTTTATCAAATAGCTTAAGCCAAGGCCCAAGCCATGCGAAGCCCAACCCGTTGGAGAAGGAAACGACGTTGTTTCCTGGAGGTCACTACCCCTCTGTTTTCCCTCCTCTTCCCCACGCCCTGATGGTTTCTCCCTCTCGATTGCATCTCCTCCCCGTCTACTCTTCTCTCCAATACTTTCTCTCCTCACTCACCCACGCCACATTTATTTTCACTCCTAGATCCCTTTCAACTAACCGATCCATCTCTCTCTCTCACAGAGTATCTCCCGTCCGCTGTAGACCACTGGTGGCCACCGCTTGAGACCCAACACCAACAAACCCATCCATCGGGATTTGTCCCACGGACTCGCATCACTCATCGTAAAACAAACCAGCCCCATGCACACAACCTAGTATTCCCACAACCAAGGCCAGGCCAACCACCAAGTGGCACGACCACGCACGACCATCCCAGATCCATTATCCTCCATCTTGTTGTCGCCGCCGTTGATCTCAAACCAAGCACCAGTCCGCTAGGTACCTTCTCTCGGTGAGGTTTCTTCTTCTCTCGATGAACCTTCCCTTAATTTGTCTTTGGGTACTGAACTCACCTGTCCTTGCAATTACCTATATTTTGCTTCCTTTTTTATTTAATTTTATTTTTAGAAGTCTCATAGTCAGGGTGTTCTCAAATGAAAAAAAAAAAAAAAAAATTTCCTTTCCAAAGCTGCATTGCATGTGCCTTCCCAACAGATTTGTCGTGTAATCTGGTCTTCTACCAGAAAGCATGGCAGACTTTTGTATTAAAGTTGCTTTCCATAAAACAATAAATGGCATTTACAGAATTGCACTTAGCCCTTTTTGCCCCGTAGCCATAAAAAAAAGATTTTGCTACACAATCTTTAATTATTTATCTATATTTCACGTTTTATATTTTTTAATATTTTTTTAAAATTTTATTTTGAATTTATTTTTTTTAAACTATTTCAAATTTTTTATTCACTATTCATATAAAAATTATTTAATAAAAAAAATTAAATTTTTTTTAAAAAAAAAATAGAATGTGGAGTGTTGGAAGGTTGAGAAAATTTATTGTAAAGAATTTTAAGTTTTTCTTTTAGGTTGTGTTTGGGTAATTATATATTTTCAGATATTTTATAAATAATAGTAAAAAATAATAATAAAATATTAAATAATAATAAAAAATCAGTGAAAAAAATAATAAATAATGATTAGATATTCTAAAAATATCTAAGATTATACTGTCAATACCGAAACTAGGCATTAATGTTAGTTTTATTTTTGGCCCTTTGTAGCCATGGCAGATTATTTTATTTGACTTCAAGTGGTCCAGTTTTTATTTGTTACGAAACACCTGTAATATCTTGTGTTGGGTTGGGCTTGATTTTAAATAGATTTGTGATTGAGTTGGAATTATGTTAAGTGAATATTAAGTGAAGATGTATTTTATGTGGGTTTAGTTTTAATTGAATAAATATGTTAGCCATACACTTTATTATATAGAAATAATTTAGAGTTTAATGTATTAGTCGGAAAAGTTAAATGGATATCAATAAATTTGAGAAGTGATGATATCCTAGAGTTACCAAAATTTTAGATCTTTATAAAAAATATGCTACCTTAGTATTTCAAGCTTAAATACCAAAATACGTGTTTAATTGGAGATTTAAGTAAATTACGAATATATTTTATAGGTGACGATTAATAGTCGTTCAAAACTGTTGTGAGGAAATTCAAAGAAGTCAAAAAGTCTAGGTAAGCAGGGTTCCGATACTAGACTTTGCATAAAACGAAGGGACTGAGGTTGATTTTATAAAAAATGTGCATGATAAGTTTTGAAAAGAAATGTGAAAATAACCTCAGTCATGTGTTCTGCTTTACTTATGAAACTATGTATAAGAAGAAAGTATTTTCTGTTATGACTGGTGTAGACATGAGTTTAGTTTTTAACATTCTGTTTCTGAACTGTGCAAAAAGAGCAAATATGATTATGAAAGGTTGTGCTTGTTATATGAAAATGCTCATAATCTGTTTTGAATTATATGAAGATACTCTAAATCTGTTTTGATTATGTAAAAATAATATGATTATGTTAAGTACTCTGTTTTGATATGATTTGGCATCTTAAAACCTTTACAATGACATTCAAATTCTGTTTCTGATTCTAATTCGTTGATTTTGATTTTGTTTTGCTCCGATATATGGCTCTGCCACAGGTGATAATAGTGGTCTCTGGCCCTATCACAGGACATAATTGTGACCTCTGGCCTTGTCATGGGATATAATAGTGGCCTTTGGCCTTACCACGGGACAAAATAGTGGCCTTTGGCCCTGCCATGGGATATAATAGTGTTATATATTCTGAATGTAATTGTTTTAGTGTCATGATGATTTATGTTCTATTTGGCTTTCTGCAAAATGCACAACTCTACCATGGGGGTTAAACATGGTCTCTATTCGGATATGATATGACATGATATGATAAGATGATGTTCAGTTATGCTATGTCAAAGGATTTTTGAATATGAACATTTTAAATTGTCGCTCTGATATTCTAATAGCATGTTTTTGGATCTGCATTCTGAAGCAAAAATGTTTTGTTATGCATTTTGAATTCTATGAAAAAACATATGTTTACATACTAGTATATATTCTATACTTACTAAGTTGTTGATAACTCATCCCTTATCTTTACAATATTTTTCAGATAATTTTGATGACTCAGCTGCAAATTGAGAGTACAATTCATGAGCAAGACTAGATGGTCGTAGAGAAATAGGTGCCCAAAGGGTACAAGTACTTATTGGAGAGTCATATTTAGTAAGTTTATTATTTTATGTTGATTCGAGTATTTTGAGATGTGGATAATTTTGAGTGTTTATGAAGATTTTAATTTATTATGTTGAGATTTTTTCTTCAGTGTCGTTGTTTAAAAACATATCTATTTGGTTTGAGCAAATGAATATATTTTTATGGAGAATTTGGAGTATATATAATTGTGTCATGGGATGTCATTTTACATTACAGGAGCTAACTCCCTGAACCTTCGGGATTGGGCCACTACAGTTGGTATCGGAGCTACGTTTGAGGTTTTGCAGACTATAAAATTTGACGTTCTAGATTCAATAGACTTATTTAATAGGCTGTAGGAAATGACTTGGATAATATTTAAGGTTTAGATTTTGAAGGTGTACCTAAGATTGATCGAAATCAAGGTGTAAGATTCTATAAACTTTATGGATTGAGTTTTTCGGAAATAAGAGGTTTAAAGATTCTGTATACTTTGAAAATGATTTTGATGAGATCTAAGATTTTAGATTATGTAGGCTCATTCTGTGGACTTTACAAAATGATTTTGATGAAATTTAAGGTTTTTAATTTTGTAAACTTTATGGGATGAGTATTAGGAAAATATGAAGTTTCAGACTCTGTAGACTCTAAGAAATTATTTGTATTATATTTTAAATTATAGATGTTGTAGATGATAAGGATGATTTGACGCTATTTATGATTTTAGATTCTACGGACTTTAAGGAAGTATTTTGGGTAGGATGGAGGCCTTAGACTCTATGAATCTCAAAATGTAGGCTTTGATCAATAGTTTAGTATATGGGTAAGTACGGGTAAAACAAAGAATTCTAATTTGTTATATTTTTATCGTTTTATAGTTACTTTTACATCTAAATTTTTATGACTACTCTGACTGAAACGTTTAACCAAGTATAAGTTTTTCAAGATGGCATCTTGTCACTGGGTTCGAAACATTTCAGACTCGAATGCAACCAATAACAAGGGTGGTTGCATCGTGGAGCAATTTAATCAGATGCACCCTCCCACTTTTGATGTGCAAGGTGACTCGACCCTTGCAGAGGATTGGATTCAAGACATCGATGAAATACTTTGCGTCTTGAACTGCACTAATCAGCAGAAGGTATTGTACTCTGCCTTAGAGCTGACAAGAGAGGCTAAGAGATGTGGGTATCAGAGAGAACCATCAAGGAAGCTGATGGGAGGTGAGTTGCTAGCTGGCCCCACTTCAAACAACTTTTCTTTGATTGCTTCTTTCCAAGATCGGTCAGGGACGATAGGGCCAGGGAGTTTGCCAACTTAGTGCAGGGGCTTATGACGGTACATCAATATAAGGCCAAATTTGTTGAACTGTTGCTCTTTACCAGAAGGGCTTGAATAACCAGATATATGAGCGTGTAGTGGCCCTTCAAATCTATAAATTTTCACAGTTAGTGGATAAGGCCACGATACTTGAGCGAAGCCTCAAGAGAAGCACTGAACTTCAAGATTAGAGGAAGAGAGTGATGCCATGGGGGTTTCCTTGTAGTGAAAATCGAGGACCATGGAAGAGGAGGAATGTAGCGAACAACTCGGGCCATAGACAGGTGCAAAGCAATCAACGAAATAACCCTTGCAAGTCATGCAATGTAGTACACTTTGGGGAATGCAGAAGGGAAACTAGACGGTGTTTTCGATGTGGTAAGCATAGCCACCTCGTTAGAGATTGTCTAAGGCAATCATATGGTAGTATGAATTCCAACCTACCTCAGACGATTGATTTAGTAGCACAGGGCAAGAATTAAAAAAAAAACAGTGTTAGCCTGAGTTCAACACAATACAGGTATTCTACCCCTTTTCTTTGAAAAAAAAAAACTATTCTTGTATTGGATTTTGGGGAAACCATTCTTTCATCTCAACAGGTTATGTTAACTTCTGTACCTTAGGAGTTGAAAGATTGGGTTGAAGACAAGGGATATTGATTATAACTTAGGATGAAAGGGAATACCTAAGTGTTTGGGTGAGGGTGCATGGATATAGTAGACAAGAAGGCTATATGTTATCAAAGTGTGGTAAGTCATTTTGGTAGCCGGTGACTGGATTAGACTTAGCAATGATGTATTATGGGTCCTAATTTTAGAAATTTTGGTGAAGTTATCATTGTACGCGACAGAAGCATGGTTTTTGGTGACATGAGGGTTTGAGTGACGATTTAGAAATTAATTGTGACTTGAGATCACTTAGGACTTAAATCTCGTGGCTATAGATTTCAACTCTGAGGATTTTGAGAACGAGAGATTTCTAGGGATCTCGAGGTTAAAAAAAATTCCAAACTTTGGAGAGTTTTATTTCGCTATTTGTATGAGATTATAATATTATATGGAGAGTGCTATTTACTATTTTATATGAGGTTAAGCTAATAATTTGGGTGGAGTCATTATTAAGCTTTTAGTTCTATTTTGGAAGTTCACATTTTAGACTGAATTGGATACTGGCGAGTATGACGATCAATATTTTGTGTGCGAATGTATATACCTAAGGGATTTGGAGGTATGTGAGGCACCTAGAGACAATATCAGAAGGTTAGAATCTTGGAATATTAGGTTTGACATAAAGATCGAAGTTTAAAATTGGCTTGGAAGGGATGAGATGGATAAGTGCTTTAGACTTTGCATTAAGTGCAACAATTTTGATGAATTTTTTTTTTAAGAGTGGGAGGATGTAACAGCCAGCCTAACACCTAAGCCTAGGCCAAAGCCATGCAAATCCTTACCCGTTGGAGAAGGAAACGACGTCATTTCTTGGAGGTCAGTACCCCTCTGTTTTCCCTTTTCTTCTCCAAACCCTGACGGTCCCTACCGATTCCATCTCCTCCCCGTTTACTCTCCTCTCCGATACTTTCTCTCTTCACTCAACCACGCCACATTTATTTTCACTCCCGAATCCCTCTCTCAACAAAGCGATCTCTCTTTCTTTCTCTCTTAGAGTATCTCTTGTCTGCAAAAGACCACCAGTGGCCACCACTTGAGACCTAGCCATCATGATCTGTCCCAAGAACTCACATCACTCATCGTAAACCAAACCTTCCCCATGCACACAACCTAGTCTTCCCACACCCAAGGCAATGCCAACCACCAAGTGGCACAACCACGCACAGCCATTCCAGATCCATTATCCTCCATCTTGTCGCTGACGTTGATCTCAGACCAAGCACCAGTCTACTAGGTTCCTTCTCTCAGTGAGGTTTCTTCTTCTCTCGACGAACCTGCCCTTAATTTTTCTTTGGGTGCTGAACTCACCTGCCCAATTACCTCCATTTTTTTTTCGTCTATTAGAAGACTCATAGTGAGGGTGTGCTCAAATGAATGGAAAAAAAAAGAAGAAAATATTATTCTTACTACTCTATTCTACTGTTGTGATTTTTTAAATTTTTTTATTCAATAATTAGAAAATATTTTTTAATAATATTATATTTTTTAATTTTTTTAAAAAATATTTAAAAGTATTAAAAAAATAACTTTAACTTATCTAACGAGTAGCGGTGGAGGCACGTCCAAAAATAAAAACCTTTCCAAGACTGCAGTGCATGTGCCTTCCCAACATACATGTCGGGTATTCTGGTATTCTACCATAAAGCTTGTCAGACTTTTCTATTGAATTGCCTTTCATAAAGCAAAATTAAAACTCAATAATATTTACAGAATTGCCACTTAGCCCTTTTTGCCGTGTAGCTTCCAATTCTAAATTTTTTCTTTTAATGTTAGTTTTATTTTTGGCCCATCGCAGTCAGGGCGGATTATTTATTTGATTTCAAGTGAGCCTTGGTCGGATGTGGGTCCCATTCTCATTTGTTACAAACCACCTATAATATCTTGTGTTGGGTTGGGCTTGATTTTAAATAGACTTATGATTAAGTTGGAATTATGTTAAGTAAATATTAAGTGAAGATGTATTTTATATGAGCTTAATTTTAATTAAGTAAATATGTTAGCCATACACTTTATTATATAGAAATAACTTAGAGTTTAATGTATTAGTCGGAGAAGTTAAATAGATATCAATGAATTTGAGAAGATGATATTCTAGAATTACCAAAATTTTAGATTTTTATAAAAAATTTACTACTTTAGTATTTCAGGCTTAAATATCAAAGTACGTGTTTAATTGAAGATTGAAGTATGTTATGTACCTATTTTATAGGTGATGAAGGAACTAAGGTTGATTTTATGAAAAATTTGCATGACATATTTTGAAAAGAAATGTGAAAATAACATTAGTCATATGTTCTGCATTACTCATGAAATTTGTATAAGAATAAAGTATTTTCTGTCATGACTAATGTAGTCATGAGTTTATTATTTTAGCCTTCCGTTTTTGAACTGTGCAAAAAGAGCAAATATGATTATGAAAAGTTGTGCTTGTTATATAAAGATATTCTGAATCTGTTTTGAATGATATGAAGATACTCTGAATCTGTTTTGATTATATGAAAATGATATGATTCTGTTCAGTACTATGTTTTGATATAATTTGGCATTTGAAAACCTTTGGCACGACAATTTGAATCTATTTCTAATTCCGATCCATTGATTTTGATTCTCTTTTGCTTCAATATATGGCCTCCCACGTGTGATAATAGTGGTTTCTGGCCCTGTCACAGAACGTAATAGTAACCTTTGACCCTGTTACGGGACATGATATTGACCTTAGGCCTTGGCACGAGACATAATAGTGGCCTCTGGTCTCGTGATGGAGATGCAAGACGAGCCATTCGCAATGCTACTAGGCGAGCTAGGCACGCAGAGGCTAGGAGGGTTGCATTGGGGTGCATGCACGATTCGGGTAGTGAGGTGATGGACATTCAAGACAAATGCAACTAGAGGAGTCTCAAGTGTTGGCCAATTCCTTGATTTTAGGGATTGGATGATAAGATGACAAATATCTTAATTTTAAGCCACATGTCCTTTATTTTAGGAATTTATCTATTATTTCCATTATTTTAGACATTTGACTTATTTCCTTCAACTTAAGAATTTGATTTGTTTTAGGATTAGGAATTCAAAGAGTTGGTTTTGTTTTGGAATTAGGAATTCAAAGAGTTTGATTTGTTTTGGGATTAGGAATTCAAAAGAGGTTGGGGGAGGACTAGCCAAACCCTACTACTATATATTTGGCCTTTTGGCTTGTAATTCATGATTAAACTATTTTGAATGAATGATAACTTTCTCTTTCAATCTTTTGAGAATTAAGTGCTAGCTTGAGTTAGTCTTAATTTTCATCAACCAACCCATTGAGCTCTTTGTGTTGCCTTGAGGTAACCCTAGATTCAACCATCCAACACACCACAAACACGTGAGTGAGAGTGGGGCTTCCATCATTGGTGCTTTCGTTGAGAGTGTCCAACCCAAGGAGTGGAAGCCATGGCCGATCGACAACCAACTCATAGGGAGCGGATTGAGAACCTTGAATCCACTTTGGAGGCACAACAAACTGCCACCAATGAAAGGCTTGGAAGGATAGAGGAGGTGCTCCACCAATTGGTAGATCAAAGGAGGAATGGAGAGAGGAGGTGCCATAGGAGGAGAGCCCATAGTTCGGAGGACTCCATTGGATCTAGAAGAAGCCAACGCCGAGAGAGGGTGGATGACTCGGATTCATCTTCTCAAAATTCCTCAAACACTCATGAGGAATCAACCGGTGAAAGTGAAGGAGAAGGAGGGAACCGAGAGGAGAGGAAAGGAGCACGTAGGGGGGAAGTTCTCAAGCCAAGGATGGACTTTCCAAAGTTCAATGGTGATGACCCAAGCACATGGGTTAGTAGAGCTGAGCAATACTTTGAGCACAATCACATGGAGGGCCATGCAAAAGTGTCCTATGCCACCTACTTCCTTGAAGGGGAGGCCAACCAATGGTAGCAATGGATGAGGAAGACGTATATGGCTCAAAGGAGGGAGTTGAAATGGAGGAAGTTTGTCAAGGAGCTTTTGAGGAGGTTCGGGCCAACCGAGTATATGGACTACCATGAAACTCTCTCAAAGATCAAGCAAAATGGATCTTTAAGAGATTATTAAAAGGAGTTTGAATACTTGTCCACTAGAGCACATGGGTGGTCGGAGAATGCCCTCATTGGGACCTTTGTGGGCGGCTTAAAGAGTGAGTTGGCGGTGGAGGTGAAGCTTAGGAAGCCGAAAACTTTGATGCAAGCTTTGGAGGTTGCACGGATCAAGGAAGATCAACTTCAAGATTTAAAAAAGAGTAGCCGGTTTGAGGTGAGGAAACCACTCCCAATGGTTTCCAAGTTTGGTGCAAACAAGACCATTGGCAAGGATTTCTCATCGGGAGGTCCTAGTGGAGGTGCAACAAGTGGAATCAAAACCTTTCCCGTGTGTGTGAAGAGGCTATCTTGGGAAGAGATGCAACAAAGAAGAGAGAAGGAGCTTTGTTTCAATTGCAATGAGAGGTTCACTATGGGCCACAAATGCAAAGCCAAGCAAATCTTTCTCATTGAAGTGGAGTCGGAAGAAGAGGAAGGACAAGTGGAGGAAGAGCAAGGGCAAAATGAGCAAGAGCAAGGAGAGGCCAAGGGGGGAGACCCTCATATTTCTATTCATGCTTTGGCGGGTGTTGCCGGGCCTAGAACAATGAGAACACAAGCACACATTGGCAAGATGGAGGTAACGGTTCTTGTGGATAATGGATCGTCTCTAAACTTCATCAATTCTAAAGTGGCCGAGAACTTGGGGTTGCCTATGACTTCTATCACTCCATTCGAGGTCAAAGTAGCTAGTGGGGAGAAATTGATGTGTAGAGAAGTATATAAAAAGGTATGTTTGAAAACACAAGATCTTGAGATTGTGGTAGACTTGTATTATTTACCTATTGTTGGGTTGGATGTTGTGTTGGGTGTGCAATGGTTAGAGGAGTTAGGGAAGATAGTGTCAGATTACAAAAAAATGACTATGGAGTTTATGATGGGAGGTAAATGGGTGACCATGAGAATGAATGGAAGATGGGGGTGCAAGGCCGTGGGGCCTAATGAGATGGAAAAAATCTTGAGGCGTGGGGGGCAATGTTTTGCTATCACATTGGCCTCTCAACCGAGGGGCTTGAGTGAGGGGTGTGAAGTGGAA
The DNA here is from genome assembly GCA_029856935.1 of Cyclocarya paliurus. Taxonomy (NCBI): domain Eukaryota; kingdom Viridiplantae; phylum Streptophyta; class Magnoliopsida; order Fagales; family Juglandaceae; genus Cyclocarya; species Cyclocarya paliurus. Next base: position 14,386,887 of record CM056955.1, read on the forward strand.
GATGGGCGCTTGGAGAAGGAGTTAGGTGCCGAGGTGCCTAGTGATTTGAGGGAGTTGTTGGGGCGGTTTTCTAAAGTGATGGAGGACCCGAAGACACTTCCACCCTCAAGGGCATTTGATCATCACATTCTCTTGAAGGAGGAAGCCAAGCCGGTTAATGTTGCTCCCTACCGGTATGCTTACTACCAAAAAACCGAGATCGAGAAGCAAGTCAATGAAATGTTAGCTAATGGGCTCATCCGGCCAAGCTCTAGCCCATTCTCAAGTCCGGTTCTCTTGGTGAAGAAGAAGGATGGCACATGGAGGTTTTGCACTGACTATCGAGCCTTGAATGAGGCTACTATCAAGGATCGATTTCCAATTCCGACCATTGATGACATGTTAGATGAGCTTGGAGGTTCTATGTTCTTCTCCAAACTCGATCTAAGAGCCGGATACCATCAAATAAGGATGCATGAAGGGGACATTCACAAGACGGCTTTCTGAACTCACAATGGCCACTTTGAGTACTTGGTGATGCCATTTGGTCTATGCAATGCTCCTTCAACTTTTCAAGCATGCATGAACCAAATCTTTAAGCTGTATTTGAGGAGGTATGTGTTGGTATTTTTTGATGACATTCTTATTTATTCCAAGACATGGGAGGATCACTTGGGGCACTTGGAGGTTGTTTTGGGGGTGCTACTTAACAACTCTTTTTATATTAAGTTGTCCAAATGTGCATTTGGCCAAAGGGAGATTGAGTACTTGGGGCATATGATCTCACATGATGGGGTCAAGGTGGATCCAAGGAAGGTGGAAGCTATGGTGGCTTGGCCCAAACCGAAGACTATCACCGAGTTGAGGGACTTTCTTGGGCTCACGGGTTACTATAGGAAATTTGTGAAAGACTATGCTTCCATTGCAAGACCACTCACCAACATGCTCAAAAATAATAATTTTAACTGGAATGAAGAGGGGGAAAAGGCATTTGAAGCTTTGAAGAACGCCATGATGACTACACCCGTCTTTGCTATGCCTAATTTTGAGAAGACATTTGAGCTTCACACGGATGCAAGTAATGTGGGAGTAGGGGCTGTTTTGACACAAGAAGGGAGGCCACTAGCCTTCATTAGCAAAGCCCTTGGTATTCAAAAGAAAGGGTGGAGTGTGTATGCACGGGAGATGCTTGCCATCATAGAGGCCGTGAGGGTGTGGAGGCCTTATTTGTTGGGAAGAAAGTTCTTGATAGTTACGGATCAACAACCTTTAAAGCATCTTTTGGAGCAAAGGATCACTACTCCGGACCAACAAAGGTGGGTATCCAAACTCCTTGGTTTTGAATTTGAATTGGTGTATAGACCAGGTAGGGAGAATCGGGTGGCCGATGCCCTATCAAGGAGGGAGGATGGTGAGGTATTGGAGGCCCTCTCGGGTCCTTCATGGGGGGTTTGGGATGAGATTAGAGAGGGAGTAAAAAATGATTTAAGATGTAAGGAGGTAATGGAGAAGCTAGATGTGGATGCTAATGGAGTAGAAAATTATGAGATGAGTGATGTGCTTTTAAAATACAAGGGGAGAGTGGTGGTGCTGAGTGTGGGTGAGCTTAAAAGGAAGATCTTGAGCCACTTTCATGATTCCAAGGAAGGGGGACATTCAGGGGTGTACCGTACTTGGGTAAGGGTGGCCAATTTGTTTTATTGGGATGACATGAAATGAGAGGTGAGGGAGTATGTGAGGAGATGTGACACTTGCCAAAGAGTGAAGAGTGAGAATAGCAAGCCCAAGGGGTTGATGCAACCCTTACCGATCCCTACTCACACTTGGGAGGATGTTACTATGGATTTTGTGGAGAGGTTGCCACTTTCAAATGGTTGTGATGGGGTGCTAGTGGTGGTTGACCGTTTGACCAAGTATGCACACTTCATTACAATGGTGCATCCATACACGGCCAAGACTATTGCTAAACTTTATGTGGATCAAGTGATGAAGCTTCATGAAGCCGAGAAGCATAGTGACTGATAGAGATCGTGTCTTCATGAGCAACTTTTGGAGGGAGTACTTCAAGATGCATGGGACGGAGTTGGCCCGAAGTTCAACATATCACCCCCAAACCGATGGCCAAACAGAGGTGACCAATCGGACTCTTGAGCAATATCTTAGGTGCTTTGTGCACCAATACCCAAAGAAGTGGGAAGAGCATTTGGCATGGGCTGAATTTTGGTACAACACATCATACCACCGATCTATCAAGATGACTCCATTTGAGGCACTTTATGGGAGACCACCACCGGTGCTTGTAACTTATGAAACGGGGAGTTCACTAAATGATTTGGTGGATATGGAGCTTAGAGAGAGGGATGAAGTCTTAAAGGAACTCAAGAAGAATTTAGCACAGGCTCAAGACCAAATGAAGAAGTACTTTGACAAAGTGAGTAGGGGTGTAAATTTAAACCGGAAAACCGGTCCGAACCGGACCGGACCGGACCGATTTTACCAGTTTTGAATCGGTCCGGTCCGGAACCGGTTCTTATAATTCATAAACCGGTTGGAACCGGTCCGGTTGCGGTTTTAGGATTTTTTGAACCGGACCGGACCGGACCGAACCGGTTGATAAAAAAATATAAAAAATAATATTTTATATATAAGTTTTATACAAAATTAAAATTATACAAAATATTTTATATATATTAAATATATAAGTTTTATATAATGTATAATTATATGTGAAATTTTTATATATAATTATATATCATATATGAAATAATTTCATATTATAATTTATAAAATATAACATTAAATGTTAATTTTAAATATGAACATTTGTAATTTGTTTGATTATATACTATTAATATAATTATATATAAGATAATGTTATTATAAAATAAAAGTTTAATCTTAAAAATGAAAATGTAATTGATCTTGTATTATATAGCTATACTAATATATAGTTTATCACTAATACTAATATATACTAATATATAGCTATACTAATATATAAATTTATAACTTGTACTAATAGTCTAATATAGACTCTCTAAAAAAAAAAAAAGTAGTCTAATATAGACTATAGTTATAGTTATATTAATAGTCTAATATAGATTACTAAAAGTATAACATATTTTTTTAAAACAGTTTTTTTAAAACATATTTTTAATGACAAAATGTCAAACTTATATTTTAAAAAAACTGGAGGACCGGACCGGACCGGACCGGAAACCGGTAAAACCGGAAGTACCGGTTTAGGAGTATAACCGGTGCGTAATCGGTTTTGAAAAATACAAAACCGGTCATACCGGTTCGATCCAAGATTTTGTCCAAAACCGGACCGAACCGGACCGGTTACACCCCTAAAAGGGAGGAGTATGGAGTCTTTTCAACTAGGTGAGTGAGTATTTCTCAAGTACTTACCAAGAAAGCATAAAGCACTATCCAAAGCAACATTGAACAAGTTGAGGGCTAAGTATTTTGGGCCATATCAAGTATTGGAGAAGTGTGGACAACTTGCATCCAAGCTAGACCTACCGGTCGGAGTTCACATTCACCCTATTTTTCATGTCTCATGGCTAAGGAGGAAGGTTGGAGATCCAACAAAAGTGGTGAGTGAGATGCCCGTGGTGGACGAAGAGGGAAGAATGGCAATCCAACCCGAGAAGATCAGGGAGTATAGGCTTGTGAGAAAGGGTGGCCAAGTAAGAATCGAAACCTTAGTTCAATGGAAGGGGTTTCCAACTGAGGATGCTACATGGGAGAGTGTTCAGGTTCTCAAGGAACAATTTCCAGATTTGGACCTTGAGGACAAGATCGATCTTGAAGGGGGAATGATTGATGGAGATGCAAGACGAGCCATTCGCAATGCTACTAGGCGAGCTAGGCACGCAGAGGCTATGAGGGTTGCATTGGGGTGCATGCACGGTTCGGGTGGTGAGGTGATGGGCATTCAAGACAAGTGCAACTAGAGGAGTCTCAAGTGTTGGCCAATTCCTTGATTTTAGGGATTGGATGACAAGATGACAAATATCTTAATTTTAAGCCATATGTCCTTTATTTTAAGAATTTATCTATTATTTCCATTATTTTAGACATTTGAATTATTTCCTTCAACTTAAGAATTTGATTTGTTTTAGGATTAGGAATTCAAAGAGTTGGTTTTGTTTTGGAATTAGGAATTCAAAGAGTTTGATTTGTTTTGGGATTAGGAATTCAAAAGAGGTTGGGGGAGGACTAGCCAAACCCTACTACTATATATTTGGCCTTTTGGCTTGTAATTCATGATTAAACTATTTTGAATGAATGAGAACTTTCTCTTTCATTCTTTTGAGAATTAAGTGCTAGTTTGAGTTAGTCTTAATTTTCACCAACCAACCCATTGAGCTCTTTGTGTTGCCTTGAGGTAACCTTAAATTCAACCATCCAACACACCACAAACACGTGAGTGAGAGTGGGGCTTCCATCATCTCGCCATGGGATATAATAATGGTATCTATTCTGAGTGCAATCACTTTGGTGTCATGGTGATTTATGTTCTACTTGACTTTCCGTAGAATGCACAACCCTACCTGTAACGACTCGATTCTATATTTTTTAAGAATAAATTATGGATAATTTTATTAGGCTCAATAAATGAGTTTAAGCCTATAAAAGAATTTATCAAACATATTATTATTTTTATTTAACTTAGAATTAAGCCTCCATTACTACTACTACTATTATTATTATTATTATTATTATTATTATTATTATTATTATTAATATTGTTATTTCTATTATTATTATTATTATTATTAGTATTTTATCATGAACGGATTTTTTTTGTTTTAAGCACAAGAATTTTAGTTTTTTGAATTTAAACATTATTTCTCCCTATCTTCACCCATAAGCCTCATCCTTATCCTCTAATTAATAACTCCAAATCCTATTAGGAAACCAAACTCTCAACTCCAAATCCTATCCCATCTCCTTATGGTCACAATACCATTCTCCTTGCCTATAAAACCCACCCTTAGTCGAGACCTCCAGAAGAAAACATAAGAAACCACAACCACCGCCAGCCTCCTCTCTCTCTCTCTCTCTCTCTCTCTCTCTCTCTCGGTTGCCTTCGGCAACAGAACTCTCTCTCGGTACTATCTCTCCCTTTCTCGGCGTCGCACCACCCAGCCCAGTAAACCAGCCGCGTCACCTCACTCCTGGCCACCCAGAACCACCGTCGTCTCGTCCAGCCAACCCCCGTCACGTATCCTTCGGTGACGAGTTACGAAGTGAGATTCAGGAAGTAGCGCTGCAACGTAAGTAGCATGATCATACCCTTACACGTATGTATGGTAAACGACATGTATTTTATAAAAATATTATGCATGAATAACCTCCATTGGAAGCCCCTTTTTACGTACCCAAGACATGATAAAAATATGAAAATCCATGATTTTATGTAAATAATTATACATCAAGATATTTATGAAAACTCATGATTTTATGAAAGAAATTATGCATCAAGAGATTTATGAAAGGTTATGATTTTATATGAGAGTTATGCATTAAAATAATTTATGAAAAGCCATGCATGATTTTATGTGAAGATTTAAGCATTAAAGTATTAATGAAAAATCATAATTTTATGTGAGAAGTCATGCATCACGACATGTTATGAAAGAATGTGATTTCATTTGAAATCTATGATATGATATGACAAGTATGAATGTGATTTCTTTTGAAATCTATGATATGACAAGTATGCAAGTATGATTATGATGAAATAAGAATGATAAGATACGTAACGACCTATGCTATGATATGAAGACGGTACCTATGTTATGGGCATATTGCATTGTCAGGTCGTACATGCTGGTAGTGCACCCAGTATGTCTTCCTTATATATGGATTCCACAACCCGCGGCCACGGGCGGAATCGGAATCTATTTAGATTCGCTAACCCTAACTCACGGGGGTCAACAGTGGGTAACGGCCTATGACAAGTGAAAGATAAGCTCATGTTCATGTTCATGTTATTTACGTATGTATTTATGAGTATGCACGTTTTTCAAAAAAACCTTATGTTCAGTATGTTTACTGTATGATATATGCTTATTGAGTATTTGACTCATTTTAGTTTTTTTCATGTTTTTAAACCACCCCAGGTGATGACATTTATGAGGATGAGACTGCAGGACAGGACTTGACCCCGGGGGGCGAGGCAGAGACCTAGACAGATTATGATATGATTAGCTTTTATGGTTTAAGATTTAAGTAAATTATATTGATAAGCACATGAGACTTCTATTTTTTTTAAAATAAGTGCTTCCGCAGACTCTATGTTGGATTTTAAGTATTAATTAAATTATATTTTATTTATAGAATCTTTTGCATCTGGCTCGTTATTTAAAAGAAAAAGTTTTAGTCAAGTTCAATAGTAGCACACTAACTCTCCGAAAAATTCTAAAATGTCTTTATTGGGGAGCGGGGTGTTACACTACCACTGGGGTTAAACATAGTTTCTGTTCTGATATAATATGACATGATATGATATGATAAGATAATGTTCAATTATGCTATGCTAAATGATTTTTGAATATGAACATTTTGATTTATCGCTCTGATATTCTAATAGCATGTTTTTAGATATGCATTCAAAAGCTAAAGTGTTTTTTTTGAGTTTTGAATTCTATGAAAAAATTCATGTTTACATACTAGCATATGTTCACTGTTTAGTGAGTTGTTAATAACACACCCTTATCTCCAAAATATTTTTCAGATAACTTTGGTGACTTAGTTGGAAATCAAGAGTACGAATCATGTGCAAGATTAGATGGTCGTAGAGAAATAAGTGTCAAAATGGTACAAGTATTTATTGGAGAGTCATATTTAGTAGATTTATTATTTTATGTTGTATTTTGAGACGTGGATAGTTTGAGTCTTTATGGAGATTTTAATTTGTTATGTTGAGATATTTTCTTTAGTGTCGTTGTTTAAGAACATATATATGTAGTTTGAGAAAATGAATACATTTTTACGGAGAATTTGGAATATATATAATTGTGTCATGGAATATCATTTTAGATTATACGAGCTAACTCTCTGAACCTTCGGGATTGGGCTATTACAATTGGTATCGGAGCTAAGTTTGAGGTTTTGTAGACTATAAAATTTGACGTTCTAGATTCAATAGACTTATTTAGTAGGTTGCATGAAATGACTTGGATAAGATTTAAGGTTTAGATTTTGAAGGTGTACCTAAGATTGATCGAAATCAAGGTGTGAGATTCTGTAAACCTTATGGATTGAGTATTTTTGGAAATATGAGGTTTAGAGATTCTGTATACTTAAAAAATGATTTTGATGATATCTAAGATTTTAGATTATGTAGGCTCATTCTATGGACTTTACAAAATGATTTTGATGAAATTTAAGGTTTTTGATTTTGTAAACTTTATGGGATGAGTATTAGGAAAATATGAAGTTTTAGACTCAGTAGACTATAAGAAATTATCTGTATTACATTTTAAATTATAGATGTTGTAGACAATAAGGATGATTTGACGGTATTTATGATTTTAGATTCTACGGACTTTGAGGAAGTATTTTGGGTAGGATGGAGGCCTTAGATTCAATGAATCTCAGGATGTGGGCTTTGATCAATAGTTTAGTATATGGGCAAGTACAAGTAAAACAAAGAATTCTAATTTGTTATATTTTTATCGTTTTATAGCTACTTTTACATCTAAATTTTAATAAGTACTCTGACTGAAATGTTTAGTCAAGTATAAGTTTTCAAGAATGGCATCTCATCGCTGGGTTTGAAACCTTTCGGACTTGAACACCACCAATAACGAGGGCGGTAGCACTGTAAAGTAGTTTAATCAAATGCATCCTCCCACTTTTGATGGGTGAGGCGAGGCGATCCGACCCTAGCAGATGATTAGATGCAAGACATCAAAGAAATACTTTGCGTCCTTAACTGTACTCATCAATAGAAGGTATTGTATTCTGCCTTAGAGCTGATAAGAGAGGCTAAGAGACGGTGGGTATTAGAGAGAACCATCAAGGAAGCTGATGGGAGGGAAGTTGATAGTTGGCCTCACTTCAAACAACTTTTCTTTCATTGGTTCTTTCCAAGATCGGTCAGGGACGTTAGGGTCAGAGAGTTTTCCAACTAATTGTAGGGGATTATGACGTTACACCAATGTGGCCAAATTTGTTGAACTGTCATGCTTTTCCTCGTATCTGATCGCCGATGAATAGAAGAAGATCCAAAAGTTTGAGGAGGGCTTGAATATCCAGATATATGAGCGAGTTGTGGCCATTTAGATCCAGATTTTTTCACAGTTAGTGGATATGGCCACGATACTCGAGCGAAGCATCAAGAGAAGCACTGAACTTCAAGAGTAGAGGAAGAGGTCAACGCAATGGGGGTTTCCCTCTAGTGAAGATCAAGGACCATGGAAGAAGAAGACATTGGACGGTCCGTAGAATTTAAATTTGTCTGGGCTAAACGACATAGTTGTTCAGCCCATAGTGCCAAACGAAAGTGTCATTTTGGTCACTAAAGAGACACAACCATCACCTCCAAACGGCACCGTTTTGCCACCTTCTAGCCAAGTCGCGGGCACAACTCCGAGTCGAGCCGTTAACTAAGCCACCGACCGCCGATTTTTTCCTGAACTTGGTTTGAATTGGTTGAACCGGTTTACTTGGTTTTTTGAACCGGTTTGGGGCAGTTTTGGTTTTTCTGGCCATTCGAGATAATTTCAAGCCAGAGTTGGTCCGTTCAAAAGCCGTTGTGCTCCAAATTTCATGCCAAAATATTACAAAGCATTTGTTTGTCAAAATTATTGCCAGAAATTCTTTGAAAGAGGTGAAACATCAAGGAAAGGTAGTGGATATTCTCGATCGGGGTGTCACTTTCATTATTCTCCTTATTTAAAATATAATAGGAGAATTTTGAGACTTCCACCTTGGATTAAATCCAAGGATTATTATTACTATTAAGTTTGTAATAATTTTAATTTTTCATAGTTAAACTATTATATTTAAATAGTCTTCATTCATCTTGGGATCATATTGTTTCTTCTTTAACACAGTGGGAATGAAATAACAATGGCATTGCTTCTAGTACTTTTAGTACTTGAAGGAGAAAGGATGAAGAGAATGAATAAAGATAGTGAATCATCCAAGGTGAAGCCAAAATAGTTTAAGAAAAAGAAATTGTTGAAAAAGAAACAAAGTAAACTATTTATTTGAAATTGTTTTAAGTGTGGGAAGAAGGAGCATTACAAATCATAGTGTCCTAATAAGGAAAAAAACAGAAGAAAGCAAGGAAATTATGATGACAGTCTCAGAAGTAATGCTTGTGGAACCAGCGTCAGATTTCATGGTTGTTTGACTCTGCAGCAACAAGACATGTGCAAAAACAAAGATTTGTTTGTTAAAATTAAAGAAAAACAAATAGGAGAGCAGAAAATGTATATGGGCAACAACACATATTGCGATGTTTTGAGACAAGGTACATGTAAATTTAAAGTAAATAATTTCGTTATTTTACTTAGCGATGTATTATATGTACCTAGTATTCATAGGAATTTAGTATCAGTGTCTATACTATATTAGAAAGACTATACAGTTGAGTTTAAGTCTAGAACCATTGTTATGAGTAAGGGTAATGTATTAGGAAAAGATGTTAAAGATCATGATATATATGTACTAAATATTGATATTAATAAAATATCTATTTCTGATTATTTGAATGTGTTTACTAATTATGCATATTTATAACATTTAAGATTAGGCCATATAAATAAAAATATGATGATCAGAATGTGTATAAGTGGATTAATATCACAAATAAACTTAAATAATTCTGATATATGTGAACCATGTATAAAAAAAAAATGAGTAGTAAATTTTTTTTAAAAAGTTGAAAATTCACAAATTTACTAAAAATTATACATTCTGATGTTTGTAGACCTTTTAAAACTAAAACCTATAAAGGAATGAAGTACTTTATTATTTTCATTGATGACTATTTAAGATATGGGCATATATACTTACTCAAACATAAATCTAAGACAATTGAAAAATTTAAAGAATTTAAACTGGAAGTAGAAACTCAGTTGGGTAGGCCCATTAAAAATTTGAACAGTGATAGAGGAGGGGAATTTGAAGTCTTAGATAATTTTTGCAAATTGAATGGTATAAGAAACATTTATACTATGCTATATAAACCTCAATAGAATGACATTGCAGAAAGGAGAAATAGAACTCTATTGGACATGGTGCGATCGATGATGGCATATACAGATCTACCAACACATTTTTGAGGTGAAGCATTATCGACTGCTATATATATATTAAATAGAGTTAAAACCAAAGCAAAATCTCTTACACCTTACAAGTTATGGACGAGACATAAATCAGACTTAAGTAACCTCAAAGTGTGGGGTTGTAAGGCACAAGTGCTTATCCCAAGACCACTAAAGGATAAATTAAAAAACAAAACCAGTGGATGCAGGTTTATTAGGTATGAAGAAAATGGAAGTGGCTACAGATTTTATCATTCTGAAAGAGGATTGATAAAAAGTAGGGATGTCGTTTTCTTGAAAAATATAAATCTTATTACTCTTATTGATCAGATAGATTTAGAAAACGACTTAGAAAATCAACAGATCTCCACAGAGTTTGACAATGAAAATTTTGATATTATTTAAATACAAAATAATAAAAATAAACGAAAGTTAGATAAAAATCAATCTTCAGGTATTGATGTTGGAGACAGTGGGAGTAAAAGAAGCAGACGACCATCAATATTATTTCAAGATCCTTATGCACTAAATACCAATTTGGAAAATTTAAAAAATGATCCTGAAAATTTTTCTAAGGCAATTAATAGTATTGATTCAGATAAATGGCTTGAGGCTATGAAAGATGAAATGAAATCAATAAACAAAAATAATGTTTGGGAGTTAACAGATTTTCTGAAAGATAGAAAAACTATTGGTTGTAAATGAGTTCTCTAAAGAAAATTTAAAGTTGACTGTAGTTTAGAAATGTACAAAATAAGGTTAGTGGCCAAGAGATATACTCAACAACTAGGTGTAGACTTTGTGGATACGTATTCGCCTATAGAGAAGTTCACATCTGTAAGGATCATCATGTCTTTTATTCCAGGATGAATTTGAAATTACATCAATTAAATGTAAAATAGCTTTTCTCAATGGTGAATTAAAAGAGGATATTTTTATAATTTAACCAGAAAGATTCTAAATTAAAGGACATGAAGAGAAAGCCTACAGGTTGAGGAAGTCATTGTATAGACTTAAGCAATCTTCAAGACAGTGATATTTGAAGTTTTACCAAACTATTTTGGAAATGAGATATTAAATAAGTCCACTAGATCATTGTGTATACATTTACAAAAATATTAATAAATTAACATTATGATCATTGTATGTTGATGATATATTACTGGCAAGTAATTGTCTAGATATGATGAATGAAACAAAAAAATTCTTGAAATCTAAATTTGAAAGGAAAGACATGGGTGAAGCCGTTTATGTTCTTTGTATAAGAATTTCTATAAATAGAAATTCAAATCTATTGTATTTAGATAAAAAAAAATATCTAGAAAAAGTGTTTAAAATATTTGGTATGGAAAATTGTAAATCTTTAAATATGTCTGTTTGCAAAGGTCATACTTTAAATAAAAGTATGTGCCCAAAAGATGAGTAGGAAATAAGCGAAATGATTAAAGTTCCCTATGCTCAAGCTATGGGAAGCCTCATGTATGCAATGACAAATACCATACCAGATATTTGTCATACAGTAGGATTGGTAAGCAGAGATCAATCCAATCCAGGTAATGAACATTGGCAAGCAGTGAAGCGTATATTAAGATATTTACAAGGTACCAAAAATTTAAAATTATGCTTTAGAAACAGTCATCCAAAGTTAATCGGCTATAGTGATGCTGATTTTGGAAATGATGTGGATGATAGAAAATCTATAATTGGATATATATTTCTATTTGGTGGAACATCAATTTCTTGGTTAAGTAAGAAACAAGGCTGTGTGTTTTGTTTGTAGTACTATAGTGAGTAATGCGGTGTGGATAAAATGCTTTGTTGAAAGCTTGAATTTGGGCACATCCATAGAACCAATTAATGTGTTTTGTGATAACCAGTCTGCTATCTCATTGATAAAAAGTGAAACATAGTGTTCCAAAGGAAAACACATTGATGTGCATTATCACTATATTTTAGATGGTGAGGTTAATGTTAATTTTATTTTCTCGACTGAAATGGTAGCAGATTTGATGACCAAATGTTTATCTTTAGAGAAATTCAGAGAACATGTGCCTAGAATGGGATTGAGAGAAATCTAGGTAAAGTAATCTCATGGTCGATATGCATAACTCCGAAAATTCTAGGGACGCCTAGAAAATTGGAGTTATGGTAATACCCAAATGAAAATTTTGGTCATTTGTAAAGTTACTAATAAGGTGATCAAGAAAAACCTCAGTAATGGTCTTAGGGTGAATACTTGATAAAATTTTAGTGCAGGTTGATTAATTAAGTAAAAGGTTGATTATGGTAAAATCGCTGATAAGGTGATCAAAGAAAGACTCAAGAGAGGAAGTATCTAACGAAAATACAGTGTCATTCACTAAAGTTTTAGTGAAATGTGATTTGATTATCCAAGTAAATGGTTAATCATTTGCAAAGTCGTTGATAAGGTGATTAAGGAAAACCTCAGAAATAGCCTCTAAAGGAAGTACTTAACGAAAACTCAGTGCAGATCTATACATGTGCTATGTATTCGGCTGAAGTCGTCAATTATGACAGGGGTATTGATAATTGATCCAGTCACAGAGAATTGATGTTGTTTACTAAATTTTTTAGTAAAATGAAGTCACCCTTAATATGTGATCAGTGGGAGCACATCTAGTCAAGGGTGTGGTCAAATAAGGTAATGACAAAAACATGTGCACGCAAAGGCAGCTTGTCATGCTCTGGCGCCGATATGTAAGAGTATATAGATGAGAGTTGAGTAGTGGAAAGCTCATATTGGTACTAAGGTAAAATTGTAACACTCATCTTTGTGGTGGGATTTTAGAAAATAGTTTTTAAGAAAATAAGATGGAAATTACTGATCCTTTTAAAACTTTTCTCTTTCCTTCCCAGGATATGAAAGATCCTAAGTTTAAAACTAAAATTTACTCTATAAATATAAGAAAGGGCTTTGCAGGAAATCATTAAGTTAAATAAAAGATCTTTTACAAAAATACTATTTCATACTTTATACAAAATGCCTAGGCTTTGGTCACCCTTCTCTTGGCCATGTCTGTCCTGACACTTCATTCTCATGTTGTCCCTATGAGGGGGAGGGACATACATAAAAATTAAAATGAGTCGAATAATCAGTAAGCATTATTTCATATAGTTAAAATATACTAACATAGGTTTTCAGTCATGCATTCTTCATTCCATACATACTATACATAAGACATACGTTCGTTTAAAACATTATAAGGTGGAGTTTTCCTTAAAAGGGTTTTATTTTCATAAAACATTTCTCCCACCACGTGCCATCATTTCTTAAAGAACTAAAGCATACATACATTTTCTTATCGCTTTCCTTTGGCCGGTACACACTGTTACGCCCCGTGTGTTAGGGTTAGCGGTCTCCCTTTAGACTTAGATTCCGCCTGTAGCCATAGGTTGGAAATCTGTTTCAGTTACGGGGTAGCATTAGGTGCACCACTTGTACTACTTACCTAGCATTGCAATCTGCCCAGTCATTTGGTACCATCATTCATTCAATCGTGGCTGTTACATATTTTCATACATTAAAACATTCATTTCTTTTCAGTCCTTTTCATTTATCAGTCCATTCATTTCATAAACATCATTTAAAAGTATAAGTTTAAACATTATCTTTCAAGGCATCATTCAAAAATTAGTTCATGACATCCTTTTAAAACATCATTTAAAAGCATCAGACATAAATCTCAACATTTTTTTTCATCGAAAATAAAGACAATAGATACTATGTATAACATCCATTCACATGCATAAAATTAATACTTTGGGTGCACAAATAGGGGCTGCCAAGGAAGGTCATACATACATATATCTTTAAACACTTATACTTAGTATGCTTATCATAAAACATAATTTCATTTCATTTCATAAATTATCATAAAGAGAAATATTTCTTTTTCAATTCATATCATTAGAAAACTCTATAAGAGTATGAATACAATATTTACTTGGACTCCATACCATACTCATTTCATGTAGTCCATTCATGTCCGTGCATAAGCAACTAAACTTAGAAGACATAAACTACACTTCACTTATACTTTCCTCACTTATGCACACTCTCCTTTTATCCTTGTCTTCTATGTTTTTTTTTTTTTTTTTAATCACGTTTCCTCTTTCTGGGACCTTCTTAAGGTCATATTTTCCAAACTACTTTGAGTGTTTATCCTTTAAAGTGAACCTCCATAATTCACCTTAAAGTTAAGACACACTAACACTTCCTCACATGCTTCCTACTTCACGTTCTTATAATTCAAGGTAAACCTCCTTAATTCACCTTAAAGGCTAAGACACACAGTCACCTCCATTATTCCCTCTACCTACTGAACCATCCTCCCGATGCATAACTCGGACCAACCATGTTATACAACTCAATCTGGTCAATACACATGTCACTTCCTTCCTTCATGTATCCTAACCCACACTTTATCCTCATTCCCATCCATGCATACCACACAACTTTTAGCCAACTTTGAGACTTAAATATCGTATACCTATGCTTAAGATTACATATGATAAATTCATCCGACACATGTATCCAACCACATTACGCATGTACCCTGCCCCTTTTATCACCTAAGAGCAACATATATTTTATTGAACGTCCGCTTGTGTAAACAAGCTCCATACTCTGGTACTAACTTTCTCTTAAACTCGACTAGCATGACTCTTCATACTACCTGTCCAACTATATAGCTCATCCCAACACTTAATACGAAATAACCACATTCACAAGTATACCTCTCATCACATCATGTACCTTGGAACTACTTCCAAGCTACACCTTGACCTCATCATTTCACATGGCATCTCGCCACACATCACCTCTGCACCAACTCTTCACTCATCACAAGCACAACTTCTCAGTTACTCCTGTCACTTCGTGATGTGGCGGCTTGTCCGTGATCTTTCTTATGGGTCAAATATATTATAAATACTATTTGGCCTCGACTCACATTCCAAACTAGTCTAACTCATTCCATAACTTTGTGTGGCCAATTACTAACTAAAATAAAATCCACTCGGTCCCTAAAATATTAACTGAATTTAACCTAATTATCAAGCCCAATAAAAGTCCATATTCCATCATAATAGATTTTGGACCTGAAGCCTAATCCTAAAATGACTCGTTAAATTCCATTTCATCCATATAAATAATAATAATAAAAACATTCGAATGCAAGTTTCGTACTAGGCCAGGTGTTACACAATGTAGTGGAGGGGATGGATTTCCACACCATTTATAGAATGGGGGAGGCCCTCATGGGCAAAACAGGCTTCTACCTTGGTTGGTGGAGGGGGCAATGGTCAGGGGCAGCAGAGCCTAGCCAATGGGCTGGTTGTAATGTGGGTATAGGTATGAGATGTTGGTCATGGGAGAGGGAAGGGGAAGATGATAGGGAGGGGAGAGAGATAATGGAGGAAGGGAAAAAGGAAAGGGCATTTAGGGTTTATGTAGGGTATTAAAGGTGCTGTTTTGTCAATGGACTGGCCAATTTTCCCTGAGGGCTTGGGCTTGGTTTGGGGTGGTGAACACTTTATAACACCCAAGAAATATTGCATTTCCTTGAGGTCTTTGATGAAAAAGTTAGATTGTAGATTGGTGACGATGGACTGCATGGCAGGCGAAGAGGATCCAGTGATCAAGATATTAAATTAAAGGTAAACTTAATTAATTTAAATGACATCTTAATGATTTTCCTCACGTACAAGTCAAGCTATTTTTCAATAAATAGACCTAGCTAATTACCTATAAAATATCTAATTAGAAAAATGATACTTGCAGTTCTAGGATGTACATGTCCCACACACTCCCTTTGAAAAGAGTGTGTGAATCTAGGACCCACATAATGAAAACATCGTTTTTTTTAATGGTATTAGACTCCATTTTTCTTTTCAAATATTAGAATACGCTGGTCTTGCTTACTCTAGATTATATTATATCTAGCATTACCCATTAATTAAATGAAGTGGGTGTAGATTCAAGGTTTGAACTTAGAATTTTTGCTCTAATACCATAAGAAAAGAATGAAAGTCGAATATTTGTCTCAAGGCCTGCGTTGAATAGGTGGACTTTTATTTGTATTTGTAGAGCATACTTTTTTTTTTTTTTTGATAAAAGAATTTATAGAGCATACTTAAATACATTTGTTACAACTGATAAAATACAGACTCAAGACATAAAAAGAGAGGGTGGTATATAGAGCATATATAGTTTATACCAATCGTGTGGTGGAAAACCTTCAGAGCGGAACTCTTGAGACTCAGATACTACTCAAATATGACACCCATACACTAGTATATAAATCCTTATTAGATCAGAACAGAATGCAAATTTTCACAAAATTAAGGATATGTAAGTCGATCATGTGCTTGCAAAGTAATGGATATAACAAAAGGAGGCATGCAGAGGATGGGCACATTACAGATTGACAAATGGAAGTTCTTACTAAACGGCAGCTTCACTACAACCAAAGTAACTGTGGATCTGGGAATGCAAAGTACAGTTTATAATCAATATAAAAAGGATAGTAGTACATCTAGACAATTATGAAGATAAATTGAAGTGTTGATGGAAATAATTCTATTTTCGTCCATCCTAGCTAGTTCGAAATCACTTGATTGGCTTTTACAATTTCCCTTCCTTTTCTTTTGTCCAGCATTTTGGATTTTCTACCAGTCAATTGCCTAGTTGAATTCTTCCTAGAAAAGTCTACCTTCATGCGGTCGGAAAAGAAACCTAGAACCATACGTTGAGCGGAATATATCCGCCCAAAGTCTATAATGTAAAATAAAAAACAATGTAACTGGAATGGCGGCCAAACTTGTTATAATAATTGGAACACTTGCGATTTCACTGTCATATACCAGAAAGCAGGTAGCACTGAAAGCTACCACCATGCTTGCTATAGAGATGAAAAGTGTTGCGAGTCCAAGCAACAACCTTGAAGGTAATGAGTGAAGGAAATCCTTTTCTGCATAGCGTGATGTGAGGATTGACAAGAACGTTAATATCGATGTCGATGAGGAGAGCAATGCAATTGCGTCTGACATAAAGAACGCCAAAAACCAGTTGCCTCTTAATAAAACAGGAGTGCCTAGTTCTTGATTGTTGCCACCTGGTACAGTGAAGGCTGCAGCGAAAACTACAGTGGCAATCAGTGCCGCCACAAGCATGCCATTGCTTGCGGTGTCCTTCATCCACTTTTCACCTTCTTTGTGCAAATTCTCATGTGTCTTCGTAAATAATTCCCATGGTGTATCTAAAGCTTTCTTATTTTCATCTTTATTCTTCTTCTTTGCGTATGAAGGCTGAACAATCTTTTCTATCTCCTGTAATATTAATTCAAGTCTTAAGTAGTTGACAAGTAAAAGTGAAATACATAGCCCAGAATAAATAGAATAATTAAATCAAATAGATCAGAACCTTAAACCACAATAGCTCTCGTTGCAATTTAAGTGCTGCCCCTGATACGATATTTAGTCGGTCTGGAGGAGCTATTTCTGCAGCTAAGTGCAGCATATTGTTATGGTCTTTGTCAGTATAGAGTGCGATGATACCCTTGATGGCACCTAGCTCATATATTAGATTGAATACACTCTCTTGCCGATATATAATAGCAATGTGAAATATACTTCTTTTTTTCTCGTCTACACTCCATATGAGATCAGGATATGATCGTATAAGTATAATTAGAAACTCAACGTTCCCTGATATTGCAGCATCAAAAAGGAAAGGCGAATGGTTTTGAACCAGATCTGAGAAGTCTTTCTCTGGCAATTGTCGAACGTTTCCCCAGAGTAGATCAACTAATTGATGGGCTATTGTGCGCATCAAAGCTTTGTTATAGATCCCTTTCAACGGCCCTGGGATTAGAAAAGAAAAATCAACTTATTAAAGGTCACCTCATAGAAAACAAGTATTGATTCTATGAACAAAAAAGATGGAAACCCTGGGTACATCACACTAAGAAGATAGACATGGAGATGGCATATAGAATTACTCCACTAAGCTTCGAAAGGTTTCTTAATTAGCCTACTTAAATCGATTAGTAGTCCTGTGAAAACAATTCAAGTCAACTAGTTGGTAAATGATTTATATATATACAGTACGTGCATGCCAGTACTAAAGAAGATTGGGTTGGCAGCAAACTAACAGAAGTTTAACAATCTTTCCCAGACGGATAGCTGACTTTTGCTGCCGATTGCATCAGGTTTTTTGGCTAGCTCTTGCAATGCTATCTTCCCATATGTATTCTTCATTGTTGCTAATTCTGGATCTCTTTTCAGAATTTTCAATGCTATATCTGTCCATGAAGCAGCAGTAGTGCAGTTGAATTGATCACAGTCGGAAGTTAATTAGGCTAGGTTGGCCCATGGATAATTAAAAACAAAATCCCTATATGCATGGTCAATAACATTATTAATGTTAGCCAGCCTGAAAATTGAGCATGATATAAGTAGTTTTGTATGGTAATTCGATCCGACAATTAAGTCAAGTTGATCAATTACAATAAAGACATCTAACAAACGTAACCGCCGCATCGTAAATTATTATTTGTCACAAAACTCACAACAACAACAATAATAATAATGATAAAGCGAGATCAAGAAGGGCGTACGTACATACCATACCAATCAGTGGAAATAGAGGCCACAAGGATATCAATGCGTTCAGGAGGAGTCAAATGTTCAAAAGGAGTGACATCGTATAGATAAGACACCATGTTTCTACGTCCGTGCAAAGCTGCCATGTAAAGAGGCGTGACTGATTCGTTACTAACACGAATCAGCGGCAGTTTATTGTTCTTATTCACCATCTCCTCCGCAATTGCCACGATTCCTGATGCAGCAGCGTAGCAAATGGCTGTATTCTTATGTTTATTTTTTATTTCTAAGTCGCTTGCTTTCATCCACCTTACCAATTCTTTTACAAAATCAGTGCGCTCTGCTGCCGCCGCGATGTGAAGAACTGTATCCTTATGTCTTGTTATGGAATATCTAGCGGCTTCTGGATATTTATCAAGTACATCCTTAGCAGCTGACCAATCACCTTTTAGGGCTGCTTGATAGAGACGAACAGAAGTGTGGAGGAAATGAAATCTTCTTGTCCCTGGATTTTTTTTTTGGCTAGCATAAGTAATCACAATATTTAATTTGTTGATAAATCAATGCCGGTTAGATTCTAATTAAGAAGATGGAACATTTAAGAATATACTATCAGACAACAAATTATTTTCTGTGTATCCACTTATTTGTGTCGTTTTTCTCTTTGTGAACGAATGCAGTACTTTTCTCTAATTACAAAAGCTTAAATTATAGAGAAAAGATATTTGCAATTATGAATTGTGCAACTGTCGCGTAATCGTTTTGAAAAAATGAGTAAAATAGGAGACTCACATAAAAAAATTAATTTTTTAATAATGAACCTTATTTTTTTTCAAAGCGATTACGTGCCGTAATTTTACATTTTCTCAAACAGAATATTCGCACACCATACGAAAAATGTAATATTAAATAAGAAAGAAAATTATGGTGGCTGATATTTGTGCATTGTATAACCAGGCTAGTGAGGATGTAGCTCATGTTTTATTCTACTGCGCTGATGTTGTTAATGTTTGGTCTCAATATATGCCTTTTTTACATAATATTCAACTTGGTTTACCTTTTTGGGAAGTAGCTGAATTTGTTAAGGAGAAGGGCTCAATAGATGATTTCTCAAAGTTATTTTGCATTGCTTGGAGCTTATGGCATAGAAGGAACCAGTTTCTGTTTGAGAATAATTTCTTGGATGTTCATTATGCTATTTGCTATTCTTTGTCTGTGCATTATGAATGTAAGCAGGTGCAAGCTTTTGATGTGGGCTGTAGAGATATTAAAAGGGTGGCTTGTTGGGTTCTTCCTCCAGTGGAGTTTTTGAAGTTGAATGTTGATGGTGCCATTTTTTTTTATCAACAGAAAGCGGGTATTGGTGTAATACTCAGAGATGAAACTGGGAGTGTGATTGTGGCCTACAGCAAAGTAGAAAGGGAGGTGCTCTCTTCAGAATTTATTGAAGCTTTGGCTATGATGAGAGGTTTACAGTTGTGTGCTCAGTGGGGGGTACCGAATGTGCTACTAGAAACTGATTGTTTGGTTCTGGTCACTGCTTTACAGGATGGTTCTTCTTTCTTAACAGATTTTGATTTCTTACTCAAGGAGATAAGAAGGTTGATGAGTGGTTTTAGAGATATTCAGATTTCTTATGTCAATAGATTGGGTAATTCAGTTGCTCATGTTTTAGCTAGACGTGCTTGGGGGTAGAAGATATTGAAATATGGTGGGAAGGGTGTCCTTCTTTTGTATCACAAGCTATTTGGCTTGATAGAAGCAATATTGTGTAAGCACATTTGGTTCTGTTTTGATTCAATGAAATCTTTGTTTATCAAAAAAAATATATTTATATATATATATATATATTATATAATTTCCTAAGATATTCGAAAGTTTATTCGCTTGTTAATTACATTTGCACTTGTGAGCGAGCTAGAGAGAGAAAAAGTACTTACTCTCATGCTCATCATCATTACCCTCATTTTCAGATTCCTCGATCGAGCTCAACCCCTTTAATGATTCAGATTCATCCCAATAATATTCTGGTTGAGGAGAAGATGGAACAGAGCGGTGTCCTCGTTGACTCATGCCTAGCTCACTCCTTGCAATTATCTTTGTGATCTTCTTAATTTTGAGATGCTCTTTAAATATTGATAGCACCCTCGTTGACTTCGTTTGTTACTCCCTGGTAAGAAATATTACAAACAGATCATGCATAGAAAAGAAATAAATAATAAATATACTTAATATATGTGATGTTATCATGTATGCACAGATGACTTCGTCAGGTACTTACGCATGATTTGTGAGTAAATTTTAGCAGAACACAATCACATGCACAACAAACATCAGTAACTACGTACCCATTTATATGGCTCATGACAATTTATTGATCTTTTGATTTTTCTCCAAAATTTCTTCACACGTAATTGCGAAGTACGAGTACATGATTAGTATAAATTACTACAATACTTATTGCATGAATTTAATTTGTGGACTGCTGAAACGGGGGAAATAGACTCGCTCTTCGGTTATTATTTACTTTAAACAGAATATAATATAAAGGGAGGTGAGAAATTAAGAATAAAATGCTAAATGCATGACAACAAATAAGTCAAGGTTCACCATATGTATATAATATATATAGACACACTCGAATAGATAAAACAATGTACAAAGTTTAATTTGAGAAGAACGATCGACATGATTACTGACTTGAAAATTTAAGTCTGTCAAGTAAATATAACTTTTTAAAACCTCATTTATTTTGGATCGAAGTTTCATAGAGTTCATGTCCACACTTTTGGATCTCGAGTGAGGAAATATATACGTAAAATAATAAATGTTGTAAAATCCATAAAGTGTGTATCTCTCTAAACATCTTGTAATTTGTTCCAATTGTTGATACATTTTTTCGTCGAGGTTGGAGCACAACAATACAGTTGAATGGCCCATGATGTAGGCTTGGGAGTTGATACGGTGCTTGGATGCTCATTCGGACAATAACTAATAGATAAATCATATAAACTGCAAGTAAAGAGAGAGATACATAAATTTACTTGTTTCGGCATAAAAGTCTACGTCTACGAGTAGTTTGGGGGGAAACCCACTATATTGGATAATTTTACAGTCTCTCATCATCTTTCATAGCTCTCAATACCATTGAGGAAAGAGGGTTATAAGGAGGTTGAAGAAGAAGCCTCTCTTTTGGAGAGTCTCCCGATATGGTAGAGAAGCTTTTTCTTGTCTAGTTATCCAATCCCTCACATTCGTAATGGTTCCTTCCTTTTATAGTCTCCTTCTTTGGAATAGCTAAGTCCTACTTGTCTTATATCACTTTCGTCGGTTAACTTCGTTTTTAACCTTGATAATGAGATGAACCCTAGTTAATTTCAAATCCAACAAATGCCTGCGATTCTTAAAGTCGATTTGTCCAACAAGAAGGCCTTAAGAATTTTCAATATAAGAGACGATCATGGTAGTGAAAGTCTACAAAAACTGTAGAAAAATAAAGTCTAGAGACTTGCCCTTGATTTTCTGCTATTATTTGATGCAATGGAGATCTCTAAGGGCAAACCTTAAGGAGACGTGTAAATTTCATGTAAAGGCTTTGAGGATGGGCTTGTAAATTCCTGGGCCTCTTAGGATGAGCCTATAAGATGTTTGTTTGTACGAATGTATGATTGATTTTCGCATATGATAGTTTATCATTTGTGAGCAAAGTATGCGGAAAGTGCATTTTCTGTATTTGGTGATCTTTAATGTTTTTGCTGGTGCTAGTGGATTTCTTGCCTCTTTGAGGTAATTTTGTGGGTTAGCCTTCATCACCAGTTTTATTGAAGGTCTGAGTGCTTGACTCTAGGGCAGTCTGAATTTCTTGTACGAGAGGCTTGCTGGATGAAACTGTTGTAGTGTGAGGCTTGCTCGACAACGCTATTATGGCCAAGATGTGTGTGAGCCTTGGTCGCTTTTTTTAAGGGGGCCTGAGTGCTTGAGCTGTTTAGCTTTCTTGAGGCGAGTGACCTGATATTTTGTGAGGATTCCATTTATGGAGTGTTCAAGTGTGGCTTGAAGACCATCTGTTGCTGGAATTTTCCATTCTCTCTCTTCTTTTTGCTGGAGTATGACAAGGGCTAGAGGCGCCCTGATGACACTACAAAAAAATGAGTATTTGTGATGGATTATTTGCGATGATAATGACTATTTGCGATAAAACAGATTTATTTTGCCAGGAAATAGACATTTTTACAAGAAATAACTAGCCACAAATAAACAGTTTTCTTATAGTGTAAGACCTGTGGGCAACCCTGCCTCAATGATCATGAAGACCCAATGTGCCCGAGCAAGCGCTTTTGGGCAGTTTGGGCGGGTGAAGATAGGTAACTGAGGAGCCTAAGGGCAAACCCGCAAGCATTACTTCAACTCAGGCAGGCAAGTTTCCAAGCTTTTTCCTCTAGCTGAAGTTGATAACCATAATGTGTCCTCTTTGTTCCATTTATTAGCCCTAAGGCTTCTTATTTGGGATTTGGATTGGCCGAACCTGTTTTATGGAAAGCTTTGCCTTTTGGGAGAGCTTTGTCGCTTAGCATGGCTTTTATTGCTCTACAAGTGCCTTTGTTGTTTGAGAGAGCATTGTCTCTAAGACAGCATGGTTGCTCGGCATGATCCTTTGCTCAAGAGGACTTTAGTGCTTGGGAGAGCTTTGTTGATGGAAAGATAGTTGTTTCTTGTGCCATGCAAAGAGCAACAAGTTGCCGGGAATCCACACACAGGCGTCCGTGACCTGGTGGGGCCACCACCAGCAACCGTCTGAACCGTCGATGCTTTCTGTTATGGGCAAGGTGGTCCTTGACTGCTGAAGTTATGTACATCACCGTTCCCCACCCATGGGGACCTTGCACACCATAAGAACTTCCTCGCCCACGGAGACAACCCTGAGCAACTCACAAGGCAAGGCAATGTTCCATGGTAGGCAATGTCTCCATCGTGCAACCAAACTGGCATCTCTTAGCTGGCAAGCCTTTGCGTACCCTGACAAAACACACAGTCGTGACAGAGATCTCTGACAGTCCTTTCCCACCGTCCCACAGCAATGAGGAAGCCAAAACACAAGCAAGACTCTCGCCAGGTGGCTGGGCATAGGGTCTCAACATGAGTATCACCACATTAATGGATGCTGGTTGGTCAGTTCCTCCTCGCACATGGGCATGGAGCTTGGCTATGATCAAACAAAGCCACTAGTGAGCCATGCGGATCGTCGGGGTTCTCTCCCACTACCATGGCTTTCCTAAACTCAGGAATCGCTGGTGAACTCAAACCCACAATGCATGGCAAATAAAAGGAGTGCATGTCGCCGTGAACCTCGGAATCTCATGTGGCTAGGATTCTTTCTACCACCCCCTTGCATGACATGAGCCAAGTCTAGGAAGCCAAAATAGCACTGCCCAATAGAGACGGCAGGATCTCTACCACCATCCATTACATACACCCTAAGGACCTCGTCAGCGATCACCTACCAACTAAAGACTGGCAATAGCACAGAGTCACCCCCAGGACCTACAACGAGGGACACTAGACACCAGTTGCCTAAAGAACCCTACAGGCAAGTACCTTTCCTTGCCACCTTAGTCTCTTAGTCCCTCACAGTGTGCAATGAACAAGCCACCTGGAAGGCATGGCGGGCAAGTTTCGGCTCGTCACTACCTGTAGCGGGCAATGGCCAAACATTGCCCAACTCACCACTTTTTATGTAGGCAACAGTCAGCTTGCTCAACACGTCGCCCAGCTTGTCGTCCTTGCGGCTAGTGATAGGCATACTATACTGGCGAGCAACTCATGGCCTCACCTAACCCACCACCTCCACAACAGGTAACAAGCTTACCATTATGAACTTCTGCAACCACGAGTGAGGGTGGCAGTGTGGTAAGCATCAAGTGATCACCCACATCTAGGACCATGGACAAACGCATGAGACTCGACCAAAAAAGTCACCATGAGCAAATGGGCTCTAATTGTTACTGGGCTACTATAGTTGTTGTAACGCCCGTCCTTGAGGTGGGTCTTTTTAAAAAAATATTTTAGAAAAGACGACGAGGATTACCGTCCGATTTAAACATTTTACTGTCATTCCCAAGGTGTAAGACTTTACGTTATAAAATAAAAAGGTACTTTTGGAATAAAAGAAGTTTGCGGGTGAAAAGAGTGGAAAATATAAATCTTTAAAATAAAAAGGCCCTTCGTACATTTCAAACCCTCATACCTAGACCTTCGTGCTCTTTCCCTTTAGCCGTGTCCGTCCTGAAGCGTACTGCTCATTCAGTTCCTGTGGGGGGAGGGAGACACATAAAAACTAAAATGAGTCAAATACTCAGTAAGCATTACTTCATATAGTTAAAATATAACAACATAGGTTTTCAGTCATGCATTCATCATTCCATACATACTATACGTACATGCATACATGTTTTCGTTTGCAAATATCAGTGGACGGGAGTTTTCATCTTTAAATATGCTTTTCTTTTCTTTAAAACGTTCCCCCGTCACTGCCTTCATTTCTTAAAGAATGCCATGCGTCCATACATTCTTTTCTTTTCACTTTCATAGGCCAGTGCAGACTGTTACGCCCCGCGTGCTAGGGTTAGCAGCCCTATGGCCAATGGATTCGCCTATGGCTACAGGTTGGAATCCCATTCTGTCATGGATGCAGCACTGGGTGCACTACCAGATACTATTACCCGGCATTGCAATCTACCCATTCATTCATTTGGGTATCCTTTTTCATTCATTCATGTGGCCGTTACGTAATTTCATACATTCATACATGCTCATGCCTTTCTTTCTTTCTTTCTTTACATTCATTCATTCATGGCAACTCTAGAGAGCTGCAGCTTTCATTCATTTCATGTGCATGAGCATGAGCTTTTATCTTTTCATTTATTTTCATTCATTTCATGAGAAAACATTCATTTCGTGAGAAAACGTTCATTTCGTGAGAAAACGTTCATTTCGTGACACGATAGGGCTTCATTCATAACTACACTTTACGTAACGCCATATAGCTCAAGACTGTTCCCAAGCTACACTATGACCTTGTCACGTCACCTCACATACATTCTAGGTCATCATAGCGCATCTCCATGATTGACCACGTCACTTCATGACGTTGCCCAGTCATGCTTCCACTACACACTACTCTGATACTTTTTAGCCACTTCGCACTTATTCCCGGCCATAAACCAGTCACATGGCGACACTCATCGCCTTGGACTACAGGCCATATCTCAGCCACTTCGGGACATTGTTCCACAGTTTTCGACACTATACATCAAGTTCTTCCCCTATCAACTACGCAACCACATTTATCTTTGTGACACGCCATACGGTGTATCGTTGCACCTCATGGAGTACACTCCACTCATACTTCCTTCACAATACTACGCCACATCACCACTACAGCAAATACGCCATATGGTGGATCATACCACCACATGGAGTACACTCCATGTGTACTCCATTCACGACACTACGCCACATCACCACTATGGTACACACGCCATATGGTACATCTTTCTACCACATAGAATACACTCCACGTATACTCCATTCACAGCATTACGCTATATCACCATTATGGCACACAAACCATATAGTGCATCGTTCCACCACATGGAGTACATTCCACGTGTACTCTATTTACGACACTATGCCATATCACTACTATGGCACACACGCCATATGGTGCATCGTTCCACCACATGGAGTACAGTCCACATGTACTCCATTCACACCACTACTCCATATCACCATTATGGCACACACACCATATGGTGCATTGTTCCACCACATAGAGTACACTCTACGTGTACTTCATTCACAGCACTACGCCATATTACTACTACCGCACATAAACCACAACCACACTTCATAACATAGCTTACAACACTACACAGCACACTTCCCAACTACGCCCAACACTTTACGTCGTAGTCCACACCACCATACTACACAGTGAACCCTATAATACTAGCAGCACAGTCCACAACGTAGTCAACTAGCTAGCATTTAACATAAATAATGAGGGATAGAGAGTTATACCATCGACGAGATAACCCGTGAGTCGCTTGTTGACCATCACAGCAATAACATCGGAAGGAACGTATGGGGTGGCTACACCGCGTACAGTGACTGTTTAGACATTTGGATAGCTAGGTGTAGTCTTGGAAGGGCCTAAGGTGGCCTTGGTGATGATGGTAAAGGAGCGTATCACGGTGGATCTAGCCATGTACAGTGGTGGTCAGCCACGCGCAGTGACTGTCCATCACGTGCAGTGACTACCCACCACATAAAGTGGTGGTTTGGACCTAGGGCTTGGCTAAGGGAAGCTGTCGGAGGAGCCATGGAGGCTCAGTGGTGGCGACACGGTGATTCGTGGTGGTTGAAAGGGGCTGGCCATGCACTGTGAGGGAGGGAGAAGCTGTGGGAGAGTGAGGAGGCATGGGTGGCAGATCGGGCCCGTGGGTGGTCCAGTTAGCTTCGTGGTGGCCTGAGGGTGCCGGAGAGGGTGGTCACTAGCCGTGGGTGACGGCGTACGGCGGTGGAGGTGGCTTAACCCGTGCGTGAGAGAGGGAGGCACCGGGAGGTGGAGGAGGGGGTATCTGGCCGTGGGTCTAAGGGAGGAGGAAGGGGGAGACCTGGGGAGTCTCATGGTGGTGTCCGGTGGCCAAGGTGGCCACGCACGGCGGTGCTAGGAGCATGCACAGTAAACCCATGCATTGAGGAGCTTCTGCTCGTGCATGGGGATAGCCGGCTGGGAGATGGAGGCCGAGCTTGCTGGAGGGTGATGGCTAGTGGCAGAGGAAGCTGCCGTGGGAGTGGTGGCGCCGGAGAACGGCGCACGGCGGCACAATGGCCATTAAACCCCGTTCAAGCTGTGCACTGCTGAGGGAGAGGAGGGCGGAGCGTGAGAGGAAGAGGCCGGTGCAGGTGAGTTAGCCAGAGGGAGAGGAGGCCGGTGGTGGTGGAGGTGAGACTCACCGGTGGTGGTGGAGGTGAGACTCACCGGGCTAGGAGCTGGAGCCATTCGGGCTTGGGTGAGGCCGCGTATGTCGTACGCTGAAGAAGAGGGAGGAGAGAGAGAGTGGAGGGAAAAGTGAGGGAGAAAGAGAGGGGTTGGAGTTTTATCCTAAAATCCAACGTCTGTAGATCAATAAAATGATCTAACGATAACCCTTAAATACTGATTTGAAAATGCATAAACGCTAACTTAATTAAAAGCACTGAGAGGAATTAAGATAGAGTATTATTTAAAATAATATTCCTTCATCATTAATAAAATGATGAAGTCTTACTTAAAATATTTAAGACAATAAAACTATTAAATTAATTAAAGATTCCATCATTATTTAATCACGAAATATTTTAAATAACTGAAATAATTTATATAAAATGATTCCCTACAATTATAATATTTTTGAAACTCTTCAAAGATATTATAATTGAGTTATTTAAAATATTCCTTATTTAAATAATAATAGGAATCTTCCATTTAAAATACACATTACTTTAAAACACAAAACTAGTTTTATAAATTACATAGTATCTTTTAAAACAAGCCATCGGGGTCTGGCACGCATAACGAGACTCTTAGACACCAGAGAGAAGCGGACAGGCTATCGCATATGATGTAATTGCTTGCGTCAGAAGGAAGGAAGGAGTAGGGTATTACAGTTGTGATTGTGGAGGTTGCAAAGGGTTTTGTTGCAATTACGCTTGCTACTGCTACTATTTAGTTGGTAGCTGAAACCAAGAAAGGAAGAACACTGCAAGTAACGAAAAGCAAACAACGATGGATGGAAGCTTGTAAAGACAACAATTGGAAGCATTATGACCAAGAAACTAGTAGATGGAGTGAGGCTGAAAGAAGTCATACATCATATAAGAAGAGTGCTATGAGTAGCGAAAAACAAATGAATGAGTCAAGAAGATACCCTTCGCCCAATGCTCTAACCGGTGACCAATCCTACTAGACACGAAACAAATAGCCAAATAGCTTGAGGTTCTCTCCACAAACTCCTCAAGGTTTCATGAGAGTCCCAGTGGCTACATGCCACAGGAACATAATTCGCTAGAAATCACCTGCATGTCGTGAAACACTGGCTAAAAGGCCCCTCTCAGGCACTGCTCGGACATCTTAATCTGTGTTCATCAAAGTAGACTGCTCAATACTGCGGGTACCCATGATCTTCATCATCATCAAAGCATGGTTGCCTACGAGCTCGCCTCAAGTCTCAAGCCTTCACCACACTCTAGCAAAACAACTCAGGTTTGCAAAATCTCAAAATTTTGGATTATCTATACCTGTTTGGTTTTTGGGCGAAAACCTTTGAGCATAGTCGAGCCATCTCCTTTAGCAAAGCTAAGCTCTGTGCTCTCCCCTAGCCCAGTCGAGGCATCCGTCTAGCTTTCAAAGTTGAGCTCCGTGCTCGCACCTAGCGCGATCGAGCCATCTGCCAGATAGATCTCCAAGTCGAGCTTTGTGCACTTACCTAGTGCGATCCAACTGGATCAATTGGAACTGGAACAAGCTATGCTACCTTTGGCTTCGCCTCTGTTTCGGTTTCCGGTTCAGGGTCATCTGTCTCTTCCAATCAATCAAAAGTAGATTTTTTAAGTGTTTAAACTCAATGAAATAAATTTTCCACTCCGAGCTCAAAATGAGTGGCTTGTAGTGGTTTTTCTATAGGGAAAGTAGTTTATTTTCATTGGAGCGGAAGTCAATCCTTTTCTAACAAAAAGAAATTCTTATCTCGTTTTCTTTTTCTTTTATTAGTTTGTATTGTTGTCTATAATATAATATTTTATAATAGCAGGTCTAAATACAAAGCTTATTTTTTATTTGGAGTCTGGCGATAAAATAGAGGTCACTTTTAGGATCCTGTAAGCGGTCTAGGACCTCCTTGAGATCATCACGATTCACATTGTCTCCAGAGTAAGTCCGTTACCTTTTTGGAACACCCTATATCGGTATGCCGCTCAGCGATCAGAGCGAATGAACATAGGTAGCCCCATGGACTTACTCATCTCAGATCATATCTTATCACTTGGCTATTTCTCCAAGCTGACATTCGCGCTCGCACAACGAAGGAAATAGCTTCCATAAGCATTTCCCTCCTTGCCTAGCTCTCCAAGCCGAGCTCCACACTAGCACCTAGCACGGTCGAGCCATCTCTTGCCTCACATCAAAGCCGAGTGTTCTCACACTCAAGCTTAGACATCAATGCCAGCACATCGTCTTCTCTAGCAATGGCGAGTGTTGACACTTGCACCACAACGTTGCCAGTAGGTTACCTTCGGGAACGAGCCTCTAGACTTGGCAAATTGCCTAAGATGGACTCGAGGGGTCGATGAGCTCCCTGACCACTTAGAGCGGATCACAACAAACAAACTTTAACATCAATACAAAATTGGGAACGTCCACGGAAAATCACCTCAAGGAGCAAAAAATCAACTAATGCCATAAAAAACAAAAAAATTACTATCAATGAAAATACACACTATTTGCTAAACAATAAACAGTCGCATGCCATCATCGATAAACTAGGTGATTCTTCCTTCCATTCGCATAAAAAAGTGTCTAAAGCTCAAATTTCACAAACAAACAATTCACCTTAAGGCCCTTACTACAAATTTCGTGACTCTTCTCGAGCGGTAACTCTAATTTCGTTTATCTCCTTAACATTAGAGCCACTCCTAGTTTCCCGTCGGTTAAGCCACTCCCATTCCTCTCACTTTCAGGAGACAGACCAATCGATGAGTACTTGTGACACAAACTTTTGAATCTGTACGCCTCTCCCTTTCACCCTCCCATAATTAGTAGTGGTCCTTTTCAAACAAAAAACATGGTTTTGGGCGAATGCCATGAATCGTCTTTGCTGCAGTAGTTTGAATGCTTCTGAACTTTATGCATAGCTTCATATATAGGCATAATTTGCTCCTTTTTTTTTTTATTGGGCTTTTCCAGGGTTGCTTGATGTGGCTTTCGTTCGTGCTCAGAGACCTTCATTGCTTTGCACAAACAACAGAAAACTAGAGACCAATTCCTGAAATTTATTTTTCTACAGGTTTCTATAGGTTATATTTGTCACAACTTGACTTGAAAATTCTCAATACCTTCTTGTTGAGCAAATCAACTTTAAGAATCGCAGGCATACTGTTGGGGGTAAATGTACAAAGCCCAAGACACACCAAGCTCAGTCCACCATAAAGCAATCATTAGGAAGCAAGTGGGAAAAAGAAAGAAGGTACAAGATAAGGCA
Organism: Cyclocarya paliurus; assembly: GCA_029856935.1. Taxonomy (NCBI): domain Eukaryota; kingdom Viridiplantae; phylum Streptophyta; class Magnoliopsida; order Fagales; family Juglandaceae; genus Cyclocarya; species Cyclocarya paliurus. Next base: position 14,418,082 of record CM056955.1, read on the forward strand.
AAAGCCGGGGGAGAAAGGCAAGTCAGACATGAAAAAAGAGATAGTAAAGTGACATAAAGTCGATATTTCTCATCAACTACCCCAAGGCCTCAATAAAGGGGGCTTTAGGATGACTTCAAAAGGGGCATCTTCAACCTCATCATTGAGAGATCTTTTTCAACCTCAACATGAGCAACTCCCAAAAAATTATCTTCTTCAGGCTAAAGGGGTCACTGATCTCCATTGTACTGAAATATATGATAGACTATGAAAGATTGTAAAATATTCTCATCATAGTGAATTTGCCCTCCAAACGACTCGTGGAGGCTCTGTGCCGAACTATGTAAATCCGCGTGTCTCATTCTCTATTTATATTTCTTGTATTTATTTACTATTTACTACGGCCCAAACTGCAACTATTGACTTTAGACCCCATTTGTAGTCGTGGGCCGGGATGATTCTTTCTCCCATTTTGGCCTGTTGTGCGAATACGACCATATACTATAAGAGAAACATAAAATTAGTCCACACTTTCTGTTTATATGTCACAACTATTATTCTACCATAGCCGCAGGCCGGATAAAAAATATTTGCATCTTCGAGTTGATTCGTTATAAGGGCATACTACTTAATACTTCTATATATATATATATTTATATATATATTTTAATACTTCAGTAGTTATTAGCTAGTCAGGTAAATATACTTTTTAAAATTCGTTGAACTCTCATAAGTATATTATAAGAAGTCAATCTAGAATATTAATCGGAGGAAAAGGTAAAGAAATCGTTCATTATTCCCGTTTATTTTATTTTATTTTATTTATTGATTAAGAAAATATTGTTTAATAATGTTGTATTTTTTAAAAAAAAAATACTTAAAAGTGTCAAAAAAATGATGTGAAAAAAGGGATGTGTATTTAACTCTCTGTTTCGCATGATTTTTCTTCTACAACAAAAATTCAATCCGTAAAAAGAACAGAGAAATTCAATTTTAGGAAGAAAAGAAAAGGAAAGCCGAAAATATACCTCAAGAATGTTCGATTAGGCGACATTAATAAGAGTGTGGCACCCAACAATCAACATACACATCCCTCAGACCGAATTTGAAATAGACGGAACCATGCATACCCAAAACAGATACTTTTACTCTATGAAAACAGAATTTACCTTCTTCTATCTAAAGCAATGGTGAGAAATAGAGGGAAAGGAGGTGCACGACGATGATTCCGCGAATGGATGTGATGGCTGTTAGGTGTGGTTGCATATTGAGCAGAGGACGAAATTTACTTTGCGGAAGTGGGGAAAGAGAGAGAGGGAGGAAGATTGTGGCGTAAGCGAGTGATGGAGTAGACAACATCTATTCTTTGTGGATAAAGACTAGTCGTTTTTGGATGGACGAAAATGCGTTGTATGCAATTTTTTCCAAGTCCTTTGTGGTAGTTAAGGAAAAGTAGTTTACGCACCAAACTCATATTGATACTGACATGTAAGGTATCTGTTTAATGAAATAGTATGAATTGAAGACTAAAATAATTTTTGTGAGAGAGAAAACCTTCTTCTTCTCTTACAATTTTTCTTTTTTTTTATTTATTTATTTTTTCAATAAAAAAAATCATATAAGCGTTGGTACGCGATTTAGTGTGCCAAATCGCTTGTACATAACAAGACTTGGGTGGTAATTATGCTTTAAACAAAATGCCCTCCATATTCTGATGATTTTATTTTGCTGTGACGCGCAAATGTGCCCAACTTCTTGTGAGATGGTTATAATGTGGCTATTTTTTCTAGGTGCCGTCGATAGGGTTTGATCTAGCTTATATATTTTCTTCGCACTTTTGTAATGCTATAAGGTCAGCCCTTGTCCCCTCTCTTTTGCTATGCAATTATACATAGCATTTTGGTTTGCAGCTCTATGTCTTGGTTTTATAGTCTTTGGGTTTCGGTTTGCAAATATTGGTTTGGGGTTTCGGTTTCTGTTTTGTCCACACGTTTATTTTGTTTTATTTTGTGGTTTCTACGTTGCAATTGCGAGTTTTACATGGGTTCGTATTAAAGTTTGGATTAGTCTTGGTGTATAGCTACAAATACCGTGTTAGCTAGGGGGCGCCGATGCGTGCGTGAGTGTGTTTTTCTCTTCTTTTTTTTTTTTTTGGTAACATGTACTCTGTTTTCTGTTTGTGGTTTCTGGGGTGCATGTGAAGCACTATTTGGGTTACGTTTTATATTTATAGCCAGTGCATAGTTTGGGTTACTTTTGGTTGGATAACCAAAAGTACCTCCAGAAGTCCAAGTACACCATATTTATCAGAATGTCAATTTCTACTTATACTATGAAGGAAACCTTGAAAAAAAATTAATAAAAAAAAAAAGAAGAAAACAAGCTCTCTGACCGGCTCGAGAGGACATAATAATAAGTTGCATTATTATGTCCTACGATGACTCTTTCAAACAGAGGTTTGGCAAGTAAATTTAGATGAGAGGAGATGAGATAAAAGTTAAATAAAATATTATTAAAATATTACTTTTTAATATTAATTTTGTTTTGGAATGTTAAAGATTTGAATTATTTTTTATGTTTTATTTGAAAGTTTGAGAAAATTATAATGATTAGATAAAAAATTTGAAAATTTAAAAATTTAAAATTAAAAAGTATTTGTTGAGATGAAATGAGATTACAATATACTACATATGATCAATTTATCTATTTATCTATTTTTTTTGTCTATATCATTGATATTCTTTTTTAATATTTTTTTATTCATTTCAAATATTTCTTTTAACTATGAATAGATTGGAAATATCCTTATATCGTTTTATATTTGTAATATCGCCCGCCCATATAGAATAATTTGAAACTAATTACTCTTCCGCATCACTTGACATAACTAATGGTACCTTAGAACTAGTTCTAATTTTCTAATATTTACTCTCTAGTAGTTAATTAATTTAATTTTTGGTATCTGTTCAATGCATCTATTTGATCCAGATGCTCCCGCATTTAATTAAAAGGGTAGCCTTATTATGTTTGGAAGGTGAGATGAGAATTTTGTGTTTTGTTTTAAAGTTTAAAATATTATTTTTTAGTTTTAAGATTTGAAAAAGTTGAATTGAAATTTGAAAAAATTATATTGGGATTTGAAAAAGTTGATTTATTTATTATATTTTGTATGGAGATTTGAAAAAGTGTAGAGATGAGATGAGATAAAGATGAGAATTTTGAATAAAACATGTTTTCCAAACATAATCTAAAACTTTTGCTTGCATAAAAGTCAAAGAGGATCATAAACGGAAGGCTAGAAAGTAAGGTCACGTTTAAATAGTGATATGAGTTGATACGAGATAATTTGTGAATAATAATAAAATAATTTTTTTAATAATAATAAAATGTTTGAATTGATATGTTTTCTGAAATTTTGAAAAAATAGAGAGAAAAAATTAAATAAAAATATTATAAAATTAAAATATTATTTTTTAATATTATTTTGGTTTGGTGATTTGAAAAGAATTGAATTGTTTTTTGTATTTTATTTAGAAGTTTAGAAAATTTATAATGATTAGATAAAAAAATTAAAAATTTGAAATTGAAAAATGTTTATATTTATAGTATTTGAATATTGAGATGAGATGAGAGGACTTTGCTATATCCAAGCTAAGCCTAAGGCTCCATTTAGACACTAAGACTATGTTTAGGTAGTAAGGTGGTCTCAGATGATCTAAAAATAATAGTGTAAAAGTGGTGAAACAATAATAATAAAATTTTCCATTTTTACTTTTAATGCATTGGGTTATGTATGATAGCGTATGCATGACAGCACTGCGTTAATTTATGAAACACTCTTAATTATAACTGTATATATAGATATATAATTTGCAATAATTATATATATATATATATATATATATATATATATATTTATATTCCTTGGAAATCACATGTATGGATGATATTCAGAGTAGACTAGCCACACCTCACATTTGTTTGTATGTACGTTGAAATGTCAAAGTGGCCGGCTAGATATATAATTCATCATGAGTACTACTCATTCCTTCCAAACGTACGAACCTTGATTATGAGTACTAGGATTTTCTTTTTCAAAATTAAAAATATCAAGGTAGTTTCTAATTACATAAATACTTTAAACTTTATTTATCTTATTTTCCATCTAATTAAATATCATCATTTTAACTTTTTTATGTGACTTAAAAATGATTGAGAATTATTTAATTATTATTGGTTTGCTTAATCTCTAACTATTTGATGCACATCGAAAATAAGGATAATGGTTAATAGTTTATAAATATTTTTTTTCCTTACATAATTATTTAACGATATTTGTTATTTCTCTTAATTTAGTTTTAATCCTAGCTTCAAGTCTACAAAGCTACGGTTCGTAATTATGGTATATATAAAGTAATGTTAGGAACAAGCTTTAAATATATGTTTCTTGGTGTAAGTTATATGCTTAGAAGTATGGAAATAATAAAATATATTTGATCAAGCATTTGATGACCCTGAGATACTAAGATGGAGCTCTATTGACAGATCACTTGAACACATTCCAACGAATAATTAATCAGCTGGCTGGAATGGGCATCAAGTTCGATAATGAGGTATAGGGTTTGTGTTTGCTTGGTACATTGCCAGACTCTTGGGGGACATTTAGAATTTCATTATCTAACTCAATCCCGAATGGTATAATCAATATGGATCTGGCAAAAAGTAGTATTTTGAATGAAGAGATGAGAAGAAAATCATAGGGTTCATCTTCACAGTCAAAGGTCTTTGTTACAAAATAGATTGGGAGCAAAAGTAGAGGTCCGAAGAACCAAAATAAGGGCATAAGCAAGTCAAACAAGTTTGTTAATGTTAAGTGCTATCATTGTGGCACGAAGGGGCATATAAAAAAATATTAAAGAAAATTAAAGAGAGAATACAAGAAGAAAGGGAATGAGAAAAAAAAAGGACAATGGAAAGGATGATGATCAAGTTGCCACCACCACTACCAGATATTTCTTCATTGTTTATGATGATAATAATGTTGTAAATATTGCTTCTCAGGAAACTATCTGGGTGATTGATAGTGGTGCCTCCATTCATGCGACACCTCGAAATGATTTCTTCACAAAATATATACCCGGTGACTTTAGCATAGAAAATATAGGCAATGGTGGCTTGGCTAAAATCATTGGCATTGGAGATGTGTGCTTGGAAACGAATAATGGTACGGTGTTCATTCATACAGATGTAAAGCATATTTTGGATATCTGTTTAAACTTGGTTTCTATAAGTAAACTTGATGATGAAGGGTATTGCAACACCTTTTGTAATAGGCAATTGAAGCTTACAAAGGGTGCTATGGTTATAGCTTGAGGAAAGAATGTTTCAACCTTGTACATGCTACATGCAAGGCTCTCCAATAGCATTATTAATGTTATGAAGAATGAGCTCACAGTACAACTGTGACATAAGAGACTTGCCCACATGAGTGAGAAAGGCTTGGCTATATTGGCTAAAAATAATTTTTTGTCTGGAATGAAAAGTGTGTCTTTGAAAAAGTGTACTCACTATTTGGCAAGGAAGCATAATAGAGTTTCCTTCAAAAGTTTCCCTCCTTCAAGAAAATTAGGTATACTTGATCTAATGCATTCAGATGTTTGTGACCCTATGAAGACAAGAACACTTGGAGGCTCATTGTATTTTGTGACTTTCATAGATGATCATTCAATGAAGTTGTGGGTTTATACGTTGAAAATAAGAGATCGAGTATTATAAATGTTTAAAAGTTTCAGGTCTTAGTTCAGAGATAGACTAGAAAGAAGTTGAAGTGCATCCAAACTAATAATGGGGGAGAGTATTCAGACCCATTTGATGATTATTGAAGATAGCAAGGTATTTGGTATCAAAAGACACATCTAAAGACTCCTCAGCTGAATGGTTTAGTTGAGAGGATGAACAAAACACTAATTGAGAGAGTAAGATGTTTACTTTCACAGGCACAATTGCTGAGATCTTTTTGGGGTGAAGCTTTGAGTACAGTTATACCTGTTCTTAATCTCACACCATGTGTTCATCTTCAATTTAATATACCAGACAGAGTTTGGACTAGCAAGAATGTTACCTATGATCACTTACATGTCTTTTGATATAAAACATTTGTGCATATTCGATGAGAGGTCTAAGCTCAATGTGAAGACTCGATAGTGCATTTTTCTAGGTTATGGTCTAAATGAGTTTGGGTACAGATTATATGATTCAGTTGACAAAAAACTAGTGAGAAGTTGAGACGTTGTGTTTATTAAAGATCAAACCATACAAAATATTGAGAAGAAAAACAGAGCAATGTTTAGGTGCAATGATGGTTTAATTAACTTGGATCCGATGCCATATATAGATTTGCCAGCATAGGTTGAACATGCTGTTCAAGATGACTAATAGAGTCCAAGTGATGCAGATGCTCCCTTATAGAATGAGACCATTGATCAGTTTCCAAATCCAAAGATATCAATGAATGTTCCACTCAGGAGGTCTATCAGAGATCAATGTGCTTCCATTCGGTATTCTACAGACGAGTATATGTTAATGACTGACGGGGGAGAGCTCGAGTGTTATTTGAAGCCATGGAAGATGAACATAACGTAGAGTGGGTTGTCTCTATGTGTTGTTAGAACTTGAAAACATTCAAGAAAATGATAATGGTTTGATATGATAATGAAGGCTGTAATAAGGGAGAAGCTTGAGTCTTGTTGCTCAATTTCTGGGATGGTGAGTCCTCCCACATAGTCAGGAAGGAGGACATTTATTATGTTGGGTTCTCTCCTATATGGAGGATAGCCCATGTGGGATTATTAAGCCCACATGGAGAGAGTGTTTAGACCCAATTTAATTAGGTTTTAAACCTAAGTGTTGCTATTATTAGAAAAGTGATAACAAGTAAAAAATGTGGTAGTGATATTGGGAGAGGAAAAGATACAAGTTTCAATCATTTGTATTGATCGAAGTTTTGTAGACACATTTACAACTCTCCTTAGAAGATTTCCTCTCTGGAGGTCTGACTTTCGTAGAAGTCCCCCTTCCCTGTCGTGGTGCAGGTTTTGAGTTACTTTTCTAGAGTGATCAGGGTGGTGACATACTAGTGTCTTGTTTTCCTTCATAATGGAGGACAATCTAGAAGAACTTTTGTCAACGGCTCTCACTGTCAAAGCAGGAACAGGAGGAGCTTTTGGTGGATGATACTTTGCTCATAAGTTCGAAAATAAGAGGAGAAAGGCGTTCGTTTCTTTCTTTGCTTACTGATAAAATTATAATTGGGAGGCATTCAAACAAACAATGAAAAGGATCGTGAGCTTGTAGAGTTTGAAGATCAAGTAGAAAAGGATCGTGTGCAACACGAGGGCCATGGTCTTTAGATAAGAATTTAGTTATGATGCAACAATTTGAAGGAGAGCTCCAGGTTAACATTGCTAAGACAACATTTTGGATTCGTCTATACCATCTCCCATTACATGCTATGAATGAACAGGTTGCGAGAATGATTGGAAATAGCATAGGAAGAGTGGAAGATATTGATGTGGAGCATGGGGAGAATTCATCCGGGTAAGAGTCAAACTAGATATTACAAAAACATTGATGAGAGGCACGCATATAAACTTGGGATCTTGGGCTGCATGTTGGATTAGATTCATCTATGAAAGGCTTCCTAACTTTTGTATGTGTGTGGCAGATTGGGACATAACCACAAAGATTGCAAAAGTTGGCAAACAAACCAAGGTTTGTACATAGAAGACTGTCTTCCCTATGGTCAATGGCTAAGAACTAGCGTTTCCACAGGAAAGGGTTGTAACCACTTTGATCAGCAAGCAAAGTCTGATCAAAGCCTTCTGAAAATGTGACCCTACAATCATGTTGAGGAAAGTGCGGGAGATATGGTTCAAAAATTGGTTGACACAAAGCTGAGATCCATCAGGAGTAAATGTGGTAGCATAAATTATGGTATTAACATCAATAATAAAGGAGATGTTATGGGAGCTACTAAGGAAATAATTATATAGAGGAAGAAAGCTGGCGAGGATGTTATGGTAACTACTAAAGAAGGAAGTTTTCAAATAAGGAAAGAAGATAATATGCCTAACAGAAGTGAAGAGGTAATGGTCAACTTAAGAAAGGAAAGAATAGTACTCAGGAACACAGATTAGGAAATGGCCAAATTGAGGGCATAACGAATAGGCAATCAAATGGTCCCATTGAAGCAATCAGGGTTGAGCATTTTGAGGCCCAACAACAAGGGAAAGAGGAGGCCCAAGAAAGTGAGTTAATAGCCCAGCTTGTTGAGAACCATAAAGTGTCAACTGGAAAGAAGTGACAACGACTCAAGAATAACAATATGAAGGTTACCCCAAAAGAAAATTTGAACATTTCACGGAAGAGAAAGGAAATGGACGATGAAGACTTATGTGGTGAAGAATAGGCTATAAAACTTAAACAACGAATTGTGGTGGTTGCTGAGGTAAATAACAAAACTGGGATATCAGGGGAGGCTGAAGTTTAGCCCCACCAGAAGTAATGAAAACAATAAGTTGGAATTCTCGTGGGCTTGGGAACCCAGGAGGAATTTGAGCCCTTCACGATATGGTCAAAAAGGAAGGTCCAAACGTACTATTTTTACAGGAGACAAAGTTGTTAGGGAGAAAATTCCAGAAGCTAAAGTTTCAGCTAGGACTTGAAAGTTGTCTAGCAATAGACAGTGAGGGGCGTAGTGGAGGACTTTGTTTAATATGGAGACATGAGGTGATTTTAACTGTCCGTAGCTTTTCAAAACACCACATTGAACTATGGTTACTGAGGAGGGCAGAGATAAAAGGGAATGGCAGTTAACAGGGACTTATGGGCAACTTGAGACAATTAGAAGAAATGAGACTTGGGAGTTGGTTAGATTAATAAATAGTGGTGATTATAATGGATGGCTTGTATTTGGTGACTTCAACGAGATCCCAAGTAGAAATGTGGTGGTAAAGACAGACCTGAAAGATAGATCATGGAAGGGTTTAGGCAAGTTGTGAATGACTGTGCATTGCTTAACTTGGGTTATTAAGGACCAAAGTTCACATTCTAGAATAATAGAGAGAGGGAGAACAACATATGTGAAAGTTTGGACAAATTTTTAGCAAGTCATACATGGTGTCATATGTTTCCTTATGCTAAAGTGGTTCATGATTCAGTAGATCATTTGCCCATTCTCTTGCAGATAGAAGGTAATTTTTCTAGAAGAAAGGGTTCTAAACCCTTTAGGTTTGATGCTATGTGGATTGAACCTGATAAATGTGAAAAGGTTAATGGACAAGGTGCCATGGGAGATGTTATGCAAAAAATCTCTAGGTGTAGTGAGAGATCGTTTGGAAAAATTCCAAGCAGGAAACACCTATTCCCTGAGTAAGGAAGAACATCAACAAGCAAGAGATGAGTTAAAATGTTGGCTTGAAAGGGATGAAATATTATGGAGGCAAAGGTCTAAAGCTCTATGGTTAAAGGCAGGGGATCAAAATACAAAATTCTTTCATAATAAAGCTACTCAAAGGAAAAAGAAGAATCAAATAGTCAAGCTAAAGAATGGGGCAGGTATTTCGAAATAAGGAGATGAGAGAGATGAGTTGATAATGAAATATTTTGAGGAGTTGTTCACTTCAAGTTCTCAAAGAAGGGATATGGAATTCTTAATAGCTCTCAATGGAGGGATCACAAATGCTATGCATGAGAAGCTCACAAAGCCATTCAAAGAGGCTGAAGTGGAAGCTGCTCTACATCAAATGAATCCTACCAAGGCTCTTGGTCTTGAGGGTATGGAGCCTATTTTCTTCCAAAAATATTGGCACATTCTGGGGAGATCTGTAAAAAATGTTGTCTTGTAGGCTCTTAATGAAGGTCAGTTCCCTTCCTTTATCAACCATACTTTTATTACTCTGGTTCCAAAAACAAAGAGACTTGAGAAAGTGAAAAAATATATACCTATTAGTCTTTGTAATGTCATCTACAAATTGATTTCTAAAGTTTTGTCTAATAGCTTAAAGTTGATACTACCTGATGTAATTTCCAATTCCCCAAAGTTCTTTTGTAACTGGTAGAATCATATATAATAATCTAGTTGCTTATGAGATGGTGCATTTTTTGTAGCTGGATATGAGCAAAACCTATGATAGGCTAGAATGGAACTAACTGGAAGCAATTATGCATCAAATGCCAATAAATGGATTGAGCTGATTATGTTCTGTGCCAAGTCTGTCTCTTTTTCCATCCTCATTGATAAGTGTTATTTTTATATAATTTTTATTACTCTTTTAATTATGAAAAATGATAGTTTTCCTTAATTCCATAGATTTTATTCTATTTCTACATATTTTTCTTTATTTTCTTAGATTTGAAGGAATGAAAAGATTTAGTGCTAAAGAATGGCATTTTGGTACAAAAAAGGATATTTGGGTGAGGAGACTCGCGACCAGACTAGTCTAAACGACCAACTTAAAAGACCAATTTAAACGACATCTTGGGCAATAACGAGAGAAAAGGCAAGCAGTTTTTCCACTCGGTTGGCGAGATGAGTCTTTCATCCTAGTCAGAATTCTTTCCACTCGGTTGGTGAGAGGAGTCTTTCATCTAGGTTGTGAGTCTTTCCACTCGGTAGATGAGGAGACCAGTTATATTCAGCGTACACGGCATCTAACCGGTGGGATAGTTCCTCCAGACTCGGATCAATCTGGTGCTGACCACCAAATCCGAGTTTCGCAATCAATTTGTAGGCGACCAAATCCTCCTGAGCTCCGCAATTCAAGCCGCATATCGCTAAATCTTCCATTTTAGATAATCTCGTTATTCTTGAGATAATTTCTTTTATGTTAACGTTTATTTTTAGAAACTATTTTCTAGATCTTCAGGCCAAATTGTAGCCGCATTTATCTTATTTTCATATTTGAATTTCGACATCTATTTAATCTCGACTTGTGGGATGAATAGTCGGGTCTGAAGTTTTGAGTTTTAAAGAGTCTGAGTTTAGGTTTCGATAGTTTAAAGTTTATTATTTAAGTTTCTTTGAAGGAAGCAGATCTGAAGGAGCAGAGGCGAGAGCCGCATACTTCATCAACTGGCTCCAACAAAGAACACCATTTTTATTTTTATTTTTTTAATTTCATTATGAACTAATTTTATTTTCTAGAGTTTTGATGTACCCTAGCATTGAACACACAATTTATATTCTAAGTTATTTTATTTTTAATATTTCTATGATTGAGCGTTTATTTCTTGTTCTTAATGCTTGCAATTTTCTAGCTAACTATTGTTTGATCTATTGAATCATAATGAGACCGAGAGGTGATTTGTGATTAAAGCTCTAGAATTAAGCACCATTAGTTGAACGAAAATAGAGATGCTTTACTGCGATTAGTATGATTTTCAAGAAAAATCCAAAAAACTTAATGAGTCTCCAATGAGTTAAATTCATATAGAGATATTGAGTTATTAGTTAGAGATATTTTTAGTATTGGTCGGCAAAGAGTTCAACCAAACTTATGCTTTTTCCCTAAGTGAGAAAGGAAAAACTCTCAATCGAATCGCATCATCGGTCACTCTATTATGTTTAAAAGTATCACAAATTTTCAAGAAATTTGCAATATGGACATTAGGATCCTCTTGTGACAGCCCCCAAATTAGACGGTTTGTTGAATCATTTGAATGATGGCAAGCTTGATTTTGAAGTTATTGACTTGTATAGCTAGCTGCCTTATACTAGATGTCTCCCCATTGACCGAGGGCGTCGTATAGTCTCTTAATGCCTTGTGCTCTTGGTCAGCCATATTAACTTTAGATGCGGCGGGCTCTTTCTTCTTCTCTTTATTGATCCGACGTAAGGTTCTTTCAATCTCGGGATCGAAAAGTATATGCCCTAATGATTTCAATCGGCACATACACTTCTAATTCCTGAAAAGAATCATCAAAATGAGATCTAATTTAAACAAATAAAATAAAATTCAAAGTAGTAAAAATCTAGCTAGTATCAATATCAATAACAAATAATTATTCTCCGGCAACGGCGCCAAAAACTTGTTTGCATAAAAATATCTGCGAATGCACAAAATTGTAACAAGTAGTAAAGTGTTTTAAAGAAAACAGATATTGAACCCACAGGGAATGTGTCGAGGATCCCTTGTGGATCTTCTATTTGCATATGACAATGTTCTTTTTTGCAAAGCATTCCTCCAAGAGAATGTGGTTGTCTAAAGGCTTTTGGAAACATATGAAAGGGCCTTAGGTCAAAAGATTAATAGAGAAAAAACCTCAATGGCTTTTAGTAAAAATATGCCAATAGAGGAAAAAAAAGAAAAAGAAAGAAAGAAAGAAAAAAAAAAGGAGCTTCTTTCCTATTGGGTTATCCAAGAGTACCAAAACTATGAAAAGTATTTAGACCTCCCTCCCATGATTGGAAAAGCCAAACATAGAGCTTTCTCTAATATAAAGCATAGAGTTTGTTAGAATTTGCAAAATTGGAAGGAGAAGCTTCTCTCACAAGGTGGAAAAGAGATTCTCATTAAAGTTGTGGCCCTATCTATCCCTACATATGCCATGAGTTGCTTTAAATTGCATGGTTCCCTATGTACTAAACTTGAATAGATGATGGCAAGAATCTGGTGCGGTCAGAAACAGGAGGAAAAGAAAATCCAATGGGTGAGTTGAAAAAGAATGTGTGCTCCTAAAAGTGAAGGTGGCCTGGGGTTTTAGAATCTTAGAACTTTCAATGATGCTCTTCTAGCAAAGCAAGCTTGGATGATTATGCAGAATGAGGATAGCTTATTTCACAAGGTTTTCAAAGTTGGATATTTTCCTCATAATAGGTTTCTCCAAGTCGGGTTACAACCCTTCATATGTTTGTAAGGGTATCTAGTATGTAAATGATAAACTGACTCAAGGCTATCGATAGAGAGTAGGGAATGGAAGATATATTGATATATGGAATGACAGTTGGATCCTTGGCTTTAGAGAACTCAAACAGGTTATGGAAGAATGGGAGATTAGAGAGAATGGAGCCAAAGTGGAGGCACTTATTGATCCTAACAGTCGATGGTGGGATGTTTTGAAGGTTAAGAGTGTACTTCCACCTACAGCTGCAGATGAAGCACTGAAGATTCTTATAAGTCCAGAAGATCATGCTGATAAACTGATTTGGGCGATGGAGAGAAATGGGAATTTCAGGGTGAGATGTGCTTACAGACTTTTTAGATAAATGTGTACAACTAGAGGAGAGGGTGAAACCTTCAATGCAAGCAGGTAGAAACGAATCTGGAAGGATCTTTGAAAACTGAAAATACCTCATAATGTTAAGCTTTTTGCTTGGAGGGCATGTATAGATGGCTTACCCACCGTATCTAATTTGAAAAGAAGTGCAGTAGAAGATGAGTTATGTCAGCTTTGTTCAAAAGGTATAGAGGACATAGTACATGCACTTTGTCAGTGTCCTCTTCTAAGGCAAATGTGGAAGAAGCAGTTCCCTGCATTTAAAATTTCAGTAACCAATCAACAGTTTGTGGATATTGCTCTTCGTGTGCAGAATAGCAGCAAGCAGGAAGAATTAGAGGTATCTTTTAAGATTGCTTGGGGCTGCTGGTCTAGAAGTAACCAATGGACTTTTGAAGGCAAACATTTGGTTATTGAAGTTGTGATTAAGCAAACTCTCTCTATGCAAAAAAAAAACTTTCAAGGCTATTAAGGGAGCACATCTAAGCAGATTTAAAAAATTTACTCAGTGGCAACTTCCTCCTCAGGATGTCGTCAAACTAAATATGGATGGTGCTATATTCCATGAACAAAATTGTGCAGGGGTGGGTTTGATACTTTGATCCTCAAGGACAGTAATGGGAAAGTCATCATGGCAACTAGTAAAAGAGAGCAGGCAGTGGTTGATTCTGAGATTGAACTTCTTGCAATTCTAAGAGGCCTACAACTCAGCTTTCCTCTTGGACTTCAGGAAATACATATTGAAAGTGACTCTCTCTTGCAGTGGTGCTAGTCATGCAGGGGTGGTTTTCGTGAGGTGGAGGCTGTGGTGCACGGCTGGGGCAGTGTTGAGGATGCTAACAGCAGGAGAAACATGGTGGAGGAGGCTGTGGGGGCTGCACGATGGTGGTTTCCGTGATCATTGCTGCGTGTGGAGGGGCTATTGCGGCTCTAAAAATTCCAGGGTGCGATAATGGCAGTAATGTGTCTGAAGGGCTGTGCATAAGTGTATAGTGCTGCTGAGGGTTGTGGTGGCACCGTGATGAACTTTATGGAGAAGGTGCGGCATGATCTGAGGGGTAAGCTTCAACATGGGAAGGATGTGGAAACCCTAATTTTGGAGGAGGAAGATGAACCTACGTTCACGAAGGATCTATGTAAATATATAGGAAAAAGGAAATCCTAGAGAGGATGAGAGGAAGTAACTGCATGAGAGACGTGCATGCTAGCTAGGGGTCTACATGATCTCAGAGCATGGGCTTTTGGCCAATTTGAAAATTTCGGCCCACATCTAGTAGTACATAACAATTAATAAGTGGGTTTTCTCCTGAATTTTGGGCTTTGAATCAATCTCAAAAAAAAAAAATAATCCAATTTGTCCAGTAAATTTTAACCTAATTATCAAACTTAATAAAAAATGATAATCCGCCAAAATAAAATTTTGAGCCCGAAGCCTATAAAAAATTTACTCGTTAAAAAATCTCAAATGGGTTCTCCAGAGATCACAACTTTTGAAAAAAAATTTATAGAACGCACTTTGGCCTGGGCTTGGTGTTGACCCGAGTGTTACAATATCAAAGATAATACAAAAATATAGTGTAAAGTTACTTTTTAGTCCATTAGAGTAAATGGATAATCAATGTAAATACTAAGTCTAGCTTTGTTCTTTTACTAGATACTTCATTCTTTCTTTGAATAAATAGGATTATCTTGTGATGTAAATTCAAGTAAATAATACAGAATTTTTCCCTGAAAGTTTTTTCCTTTTTCAGTTCAAGATTAATTGAAACTGCTTCAAATGATCACCAATGTGATAATATGGTTTGATTATAACTTGAACTTTTGATTGGTGAGACAATGGTATGTAAAATTTATGCGGTAAAACTTGTAGTGCATATAGCATTAGCCATATAGACAAGTTTGTAAAGGCTGGCTCAGAATGTGTTTGAAACACTTTGATTGTCTTCTCCGAATGAATCTCACAAGTCACGAGTATCATTCCTCCTTTTAGGGCTCGTTTGGATAGTGAGATGAGATGAGATAGTTTTAAATAAAAATCGAAAGTTGAATAAAATATTATTAGAATATTAGTTTTTAATATTATTATTTTTTTGAGATTTAAAAAAGTTGAATTGTTTACTATATTTTATATAAAAATTATAAAAAATTATAATAATGAGATGAGATCAATCACTCTCTGAATCCAAACAAACCTTATTCTTTTTATTTACAAGTGTTATTCTTCAGCTACCTCTAATTTTCTAAATTGGCGGTACGAGAGTTTTTCATGGGCCATTCTTACATTTGCGTTAAAAGCCCACAAGGTTCATTGACAAATGACAACCGAAACAGCCCATCTATACAGCCCATTCACGTGCTAGCCCATGTAAAATAAAACGATGGAAGGAACCATGTTTTCTACTTTCCAGGAGAACGCATTCCAGCTCATAAGCTCTTGGTATCCACTATCCAGTTTCATATTTTATATTATAAATATCTAAAAAAATATATAAAAGAAAAAGGATATAAGATTCATTATACAATCCTTTATATAATTAAATTTTAAATGAAAATTATTTTTATAAAGTAATTTAAAAAAATAATATTGTTTTACATAAATATCCTCATTTTAAAATATGGTTACATAAAAAGTAATACTAGATATCTATTAGAATGTATAATGCTCACTTACTCTGTTTTAAAAAAATGAAATCTATTATTAAAAAAAAATATATATATTTTTTCATATGGATCCTACTTTAGTCAATGGGAGTGAACAAAGTTTGCACACTCTAAAATTGTAAATATCACTCTCTTAAAAAAAGGATGTAAATAGGATTGTGTGTGTGTCATTATTCTATATAAAATTATAACATTAATACCTATATCGAACAAATATGAAAAATAAAGAAAAACATAAAGCTTGAAGTAATAGAACCGACACCGTTTTGATGCGTGGTTGAACTCATAACTAAAATTTTACATGAAGTAATTGACTCAGTTATCGGAGACTAATTGGCTAGGGAAAAAAAAAAAACGATCTGAATTAAATTTTTCCTTTTTTAGTAGGTACCGAATAGTACAACAAATAAGTATATTTTTGTTTTTTTTTTAAATATCTTTAAATATTTAAAAAAATACATAAATTTACTAATAATCATTAAGATTTTTAAAAAAATATATATAGTCGATCAAAGTATTGTTCACTTGGCATTTCTCTTAGGACTAAAACCAAAAGACAAAATATTTGGTACTGTTTTTACGGCATATCGAAACGTAAGTTTGATGGCCAAAAAATATATTTCAGATTTGAAACATAAAGTGTGGACTACATTGCAAGGGTGGAAAGGAAGTATTGATCAAAGCAGTAGCCCTTTCCATACACACTTATACCATGAGTTGCTTATTACTGATAATGTATTGGTTGCCTATGAGATGGTTCATTTCTTGAAGCAAAAGAGGAAAGGCCAAAAAGGATATATGTCATTGAAGCTAGATATGAGTAAGGCTTATGATAGAGTTGAGTGGAGGTTTCTCGAGAAGGTGATGTTAAAGATGGGTTTCAATGTTCACTGGGTACAGTTGGTGATGCAGTGTGTCCAATCTGTCTCTTTTTCAGTTTTAGTAAATGGTGAACCTAAAGGCCCAATACTTCCCTCACGAGGATTGAGACAAGGGGATCCCATTTCCCCTTATCTTTTTTTGCTATGCACGGAAGGGTTGATATCTCTTTTAAACAAAGCTGAGATGACAAAGCAAATTGAAGTATTAAGCATATGCAGAGGAGCCCCGAGATTAAACCACCTTCTTTTTGCCGATGATAGTGTTCTTTTTTGCAGGGCTAATGTGGTGACTAATTTACATATCTCACATTTACTACAACTCTATGAGCAGGCTTCAGGCCAGAAAGTGAACAAAGAGAAAACTTCCATGGTTTTCAGTAAGAATGTGTCTCAAGTTCAACAACAAGAGCTGCTCAGATTCTGGGGGGTTCAAAGTCATCAGCAATATGAGAGATACCTGGGTCTTCCACCTATGGTTGGATGAGAGAAGAAAAAGACGTTTCTAGACTTGAAACATAAAGTGTGGACAAAAATGCAAGGTTGGAAAGAAAAATTGCTCTCTCAAGGAGGTAAGGAAGTTTTGATTAAAGCTGTTGCTCTTTCTATTCCTACCTATACTATGAGCTGCTTCAAATTGCCTTCTACTTTATGCACTGAGTTGAAAAGTATGATAGCTAATTTCTGGTGGGGACAACGAAAAGAAGAGAGGAAAATTCGATGGCTAAGCTGGAAAAAAATGTGTGAGACTAAAGGAGATGGTGGAATGGGTTTCAAAAATTTGCAAACTTTTAACTTGGCACTCATTGCAAAGCAAAGTTGGAGAATCATGACTGAAGAGAAGTCTCTATTACACAGGCTTTTCAAAGCTAAGTACTTCCCAAAGATCAGCTTCCAAGAAGCCAGGTTAGGTGCAAATCCTTCATATGTTTGGCGAGGAATTTGGGAGGCAAAAGAACAATTGTTGAAAGGCTGCCGTTGGAGAGTGGTAAGTCCATCAATATTTGGACTGACTATTGGCTGCCTCAGCATAAACTGATTCCAAGACCTGCAGGAATTGCTTTGGCTCATCAAAGTGATTCAGTCAACTGCTTAATCGATAGTGAAACAAAATGGTGGAATGTTGCGAAGATACAAAGACTAGTTCCAGCACAACAAGCAACAGAAATCTTCAAAATCTTGTTAAATTCCGAACCTGCAGCAGATTGCCTAATTTGGGAACACAGTAAGAGTGGGATGTATTGTGTCAAAAGTGGTTACAGATTCTTCAATTCACTTAAACACGACGAATAGGTGGGAGAATGCTCAGAAGCTCAAATGCAAAGGCAATTTTGGCCAAAACTTTGGAAGATGAAGGTGCCACATCGAGTTAAAATATTTGTGTGGCGAGCCTGTCAAAATGGCTTACCTACCTTGTTGAACCTTAAAATTCGACAAGTTGTTGAGGAGACAACGTGTAAATGGTGCAATGAGGAGGAAGAAGATATTTCTCACGCTTTGCTAAAGTGTAAAACTGTAAGAGAAGTGTGGTCTGATCAATTTCCAGATCTCATCACAGATGCTCCCCATATAAATCTGCTGGCTCTAGCAATGCAAGTACAATATGGAGGAAACAATGGAGAATTGGAGAAGTTATTCTTAATAGCATGGGGTATGTGGTTTAGAAGGAATCAGTTTTTACATGAAGTTGTGGTAATTAGTGCTATGCAGGCTATGGAGAATGCTTTGGTGTCTCACAAATCCCACATTCAAGTGCTTGACTCTCTTGGAAAGAAGAAAGTTTGTCGATGGGTGCCCCCCGATCAAGGGATCTTTAAGCTAAATGTGGATGGGGCAGTGTTTGCAAACCAACGCAGTGCTGGGGTGGGAATTGTACTAAGGGATGATCAGGGCAAATTGATTCTTTTAGCTTGCAAGAAGGAACACGAGATTCATGATCCTATCGAAATTGAAGCGCTAGCAATTTTGCGCGGTCTGCAGCTTTGTTTACCTCTTGGAATATTACAACTCATTATCGAGAGCGATTCTTTGCTCATGGTGAATGAAATCCAGAGTGACAAAGTTTAAGATCTCTTCATGGAAATCAGGTGATGGAGATAAAGCAACTTATGATTTCCAAGTTGTTTTCTACAGCACAATGGTCGGTTAGGCAATGGTGCAGCCCATGGGATGGCAAAACATGCATGGAATTTTGATGATTTGATAATTTGGTGGTGGTCTTATCCTCATTGTATTGCCCAAATTATTTGGTCTGATTCTATGCTGTAATTTTATTTCCAAGTATTTGAATGAAGGTGTTTTCAGTTATCAAAAAAAAAAAAAAATACCATGAGTTGCTTCAAGTTGCTCTCAACCTTGTGTACTGAGTTAGAAAGTTTGATGGCCAACTTCTGGTGGGGTCAAAGGAATGATGAAAGAATAATCAGATGGATTAGTTGGAAGAAGATGTGTGAGACCAAAGGAAATGATTGAATGGGCTTCAAGGACTTGCAAACTTTTAACATGGCACTAATAGCTAAACAAAGCTGAAGGATTATGATAGAAGAGAATTCCCTGGTACGCAAAATTTTTAAAGTCAAATATTTCCCTAAGAATAAGTTCCAAGAATCAAAATTAGGAGCTAATCCCTCCTTTGTGTGGCGAGGCATTTGGGAGGCCAAAGAATAGCTACTAAAAGGCTGTCGATGGAGAGTGGGGGATGGGAAGTCTATTAATGTATGGACTGACTATTGGCTGCCACAACATAAGCTTATTCTTAAGCCTGTAGTTACTGATTTGGTTCATCAAGTTGCTTTAGTTGCGAGCCTAATTGATAGTGAAACAGAGTGGTGGAATATGGAAAAAAATCATAGTTTGATTCCTACACAACAAGCAGCAAAAATTTTCGAGATACTATTGAGTTCTGACCCTGCAGTAGATTGCATAATTTGGGAACATGAGAAAAGCGAGGTGTATAGTGTTAAGACTAGCTATAAGTTGTTCCACTCATTGAGGACAGATGAACAATTGGGTAAAACCTTAGAAGCTCAAAACAAGAGAAAGTTTTGGCCTAAGTTATGAAAGATGAATGTGCCAAATAGAGTGAAGGTCTTTGCATGGAGGGCCTGCAGAAATGGACTACTAACCCTGTTGAACCTTAAAGCTTGAAAGGTTGTGGAGGAAACTAATTGTAGATGGTGTAATGAGGAGGAGGAGAATATTACTCATGCTCTGCTATACTGTAAATCTGTCTGAGAAGTGTGGTATGACCAATTTCCAGATCTCACCACAGGTACTATCAACTCAACTTTGCTAGAGATTGCAAAGCAGGTGTAGCTTAGAGGCAATCCTAGGGACTTAGAGAAGATGTTCTTGATTGCATGGGGCATGTGGTATAGAAGAAACTAGATGGTTCATTCAGTTGTGATAACTCCTGCTATTCAAGCAGCAGAGAATGCTTTAACAGTCTACAAATCTCATTTATAAATTCATGATCCTTATGGATCACAAAAAGTGTGTCGGTGGGTGCCTCCTGACCAAGGGATATTAAAGCTTAATGTGGATGGGGAAATTTTTGCAAACCATCGCAGTGCAGGGGTGGGAATTGTTCTAAGAGATGAAAAGGGAGGTGTAATCCTATCAGCTAGTAAGAAGGAACATGAGATTTCTGATCCTCTTAAAATAGAGATGCTAGAAATTTTGAGAGGTCTTCAACTATGCATTCCTCTTGGAATACCTCACCTTGTTGTTGAGAGTGACTCCTTACTTATGGTGAATGAAATACAACAAGATAGAGCACCTCAATCACTTCATGGGAACTTGGTACTGTAGATCAAACAGCTTATGAAAATGGTTCCAAATTGTTCTATTCAACATAGTAGCCATTTAGGCAATGGTGCAGCTTATGTGATGGCTAGACATGCATGGAATATTGCTGATTTGATAACTCGGTGGGGTTCTTTCCCTCACTGTATTGCTCAAGTTATTTGGTCTGATTCTATGTTGTAATCCTTTTTTCAAAGTATTCAATAAAAGTTCTCTATTATATAAAAAAAAAAGTAATAAAACATATAATCTTTTTAACTTTTTTTCTCAATCCATAATGGGAGGAATCAATGATCATTATGAAACTTAATGTATAGTATTGCCACCAACCATTGCAACACACTACTTTGAAACTACAAGCAATCGACCAAGGTCTTGTTACTTTCCATGAGATGGATAGAGAAAGATCCTTGGATGCATGTAAAGGGTTTTTTTTTTTTCTTTTTGTTTCTTTTTGAAATTCTAGAACTTCAAAAATGATTCTACTCACTTACATTTCCTTGCTTCATCCTTGAAGTATATGGTGAATGCATGGCTTAATTCTTTTCCGCTTGGATCTATCATGTCATGATAACTTTTTGGTCAAAATTAGAATTCTTTTCCAATGGCCAAAACCAACATTACAAAGAGAGAAATTGCAGATTTTTATCGGTAACAATTTGAGAAATTTTAAGATGAGAGGTGTTACATCCACACAAAAATCTTACAAAAAAAAGCTTAGAAATTGACCTAGCTTAATATCATATTTGGGATATAATTTATAGTAAAACAAGTTTTGCAAACACCTAATCAATTCACGTCTGTAGACTTTCTATTGCAATGTTTTTTTTTATAGACCAACCATGTTAGGATAGATGAGAATGATTGTATGTTTGGGTGTCAAACCCATCTTAACTTATCTCAAGTCAATCATTAATGGGATCTACTTTTTTTTTTTGAACTTTTTATAAAAAGTTGAACATATCTCAATTTATTTCTTACATTCAAACACATATTTCATACATTCAAACACATCTCAATGAGACTCACAAAATACTACTATTTACAGCTCAACTCAAATCACCTATGATCACCTCAGCACCCAAACTCAACCTCAATGTAGAACTAACATTGTGAATACTACTAGATACAGACGTGGAGTAAGCAAACGTCATACAATCCTTTTGAAAAAGTGTGGAGTCCATTCATTAAAAATTATTATTTTTTCATCTGAGTCCCGTAATTACTAACTTTTTTTCAATGCAACATGACCTTTTCCAATAATAGCTTCTATAGCAACATACACACATGGAGCTATAGTAGAAAGCTCAACCCCAGAATCTTGAGCTACGGGGATACTTGTACGAATGTTTTTTGGTGTATCGGTATCCAGGATTCAATGGAAGCGAGGGACCCCTAAGGGCCGAAAATAGATTAGGGATCTAGAGAGAACATTTGAAATGTGTGGGTGTACCAATGACTAGAAGATGTCATATGCATGATATTTGTTAAATGGATAGGTTGCTACATAGAGGGAAACAAAGCAACAATAGATTATTATAGAGTTGGGTTCAATGGAGCTTGTGACCTGGTAGAGGTTTAAGAAGGATTTTGATGATAGGTTCTTCCCCGCCATTGTGAAACAACAGAAGGTGAGAGAGTTTGCAAGCTTAATCTAAGGTAGAATGATGGCCAAGCAGTATGTGGCCAAGTTTATGGAGGTAAGAAAGTTTGCTCTGCATCTCATCGCCACGTAGGACATATGAGCTAAATGGTTTTAGGGTGGCTTATAACAGCAAATAAGATCTCAAGTGGCTATATATACCAAGCTTTTAGAGGCTAGTGGAAGTTGCCTCAATTGCAGAAAGAGAGCATCGTAATCTAGGGACCTTGGTGACTAGGCAAGAGATGAAGGCTTACACTAGAGAGCACTTGTGTGTCTCCCTAAAAGTTCATGTCCTTGATTGAAGTACAACCGTAAAGGAGGAAGAGCACTTGTGTGTAATAGGTACAATAAATGGGAGTGTTGGCAAGGCACGTTTACATGTTACTATTACAGATAGGCCGACATATTGCTGGGGATTTCCCAAGAATGGTTCAAGGAGGTAGGTCTTGTTGGGTTGAATATGGAGCTTGGTTTGTGAGTAGAAAAGATGCAGATAGAAAGTTCACTTGATTGTTGCTTGGGAGAAGATTAGACAAATTGTTTGCTCAAGGTTTGCATGATGATGGGCTTGAGAGAAACACTAACCCGAGTGTTTGCCCAAGCAGCGCTCGACAAACCTCTCAAGCCAATGTTCTATTGGCTATTCACTCAAATCAAACTCAACACTTGCTCAAGCGAATAACTCAGTTTTGCTATTTAGAATTTCTAGCTCCATTTTCACTATATATATATATATATGTAATATTTGTTCTCTTGTGTATGTGTTCAGCTAGAGTAAATAACTAGAGGCAAAGGTGTGAGAGCATATTAAGAGAGAAAAAATTTTGGAGAGTGAGAGTTGAGATTGTATGAGTAGAGTGGTGCTCTTGCAACTCACTATGTAATATCCCGCTCCTTTCTTCCTTCTAACGTAAGTGATTTCCAAAGATGAGATTTATTACAAGGAGAGGACATAATTGTCCGCTCCTTCTCTCTAGTGTCTGTGAGCCTCGTTATGTGTGCCAGACCTCAACGACGTGTTTTTAAAAATATTATGTGATTTCTAAAGTTAGCTTTGTGTTTTAAAGTTATGAATATTTTAAATAGGATATTCCCATCACTATTTGACTAAGTAATATTTTAAATAATTCAATTATAATATCTTTGAAGAGATCCAAAAATATTATAATTGTGGGAAATCATTTTATTAAATGATTTCAGTTATAAAATATTATGTGATTTAAATTATGTTGGAAACTTTAATTAATTTAATGGTTTTATTCTCTTAAATATTTTAAGTAAGATTTCATCATTTTATTAATGATGAAGGAATATTATTTTATAAACTAAAGTTTAGATTAAATAATATCCTATCTTAATTCCTCTCCGTGCTTTTAACTAAGTTAGTGTTTACGCATTTTCAAATCAGTATTAAAGGTCCATCCTTAGATTGTTTTATAGATCCCAAGACGATGGGTTTTAGAATAAAACCCTAGCCCTCTCTCTTTCTCCCTCACTTTTGCCCAGCCCTCTCTCTCTCTTGCCTCTCCTTCGGCTTGCACTGCACGACTCCCTCTCTCATCGATCCACTCCATCGCATAGCTCGGCGCCACTGTGAGCCGGCAAGCCTCACCGCTGCAACCATCAACTCCACCTCACTCCAGCGAGTTCCCCCACACCGGCCTCCCTCTCTCACGCTCCTTCTTTCTCTCTCTCGATAGTTCACAGCTCGAATGGGCTTGATGTTGCTGCTCTGATGGCGCCGCCCAACGGTGCCACCACTTCCAGGATAGCTTCCCCTTCGACTGGCCATCCTCCTCCAGCAAGCTCAGCCTCCACCTCGCCGCCGTTTGCTCCCACAAGGTCCATCTATCCCCCGTTTCCCCTTCTCCACTGCGGTACACCACAACCCACAGTGTCTAACCAACATCCCCAGCCTCCTTCGACCACCACTGACCCATCCCGACCACCCATGGCCTCGATCTGCCACCCATGCATGCACACAGTCTCTCACTCTCTCACGACCTCTCTCCCTCTCATGCACGGGTCCCTCTCTTCTACCATTGTAGGACGACCGTGCCACCTCCACCGAGCCACCACGGCTCCACCAACAACCTCCCAAGCCCCTCCATGGCCAGCCACGACCAACCAAGCTCTCCCCCTCCACTTCCACGCCTTGAGACACATAGGTGTCCCTTGGAGACTCACGGCTCCGCCGTGCTTCACCACCCCAGCCACTACGAGGACACCCTCAGCCTCCTTTGGCCTAGCCCTAAACCTAAACCACCACTTTATGTGGTGGACAGCAACTACCCATGGTGGATAGCCACTGTACGTGGCTGACCGCCACTGTACACTGCTAGATCCACCATGTTACCCCTCTTGCAGCCACCATGAGCCCTTCCCAGACCACACCTAGCTATCCAAAAGTCCAAGCAGTCACTGTACATGGTGTAGCCACCCCATACGACCCTTCCGACGTCTTCGACTGTGATGGTCAGTGAGCAACGCACGGGTTATCCCATCGATGGTATAACTCTCTATCCCTCGTTATTTATATTAGATGTTAATTGGTTGGTTAGGTTGTGGACTGTGCTGTTAGTATTGTGGAGTTCATTGTGTAGTATGGGATGTGATGTGCTGGGTACGTGAAGTGTTGGGTATAGTTGAGAAGTGTGTTGAGTAGTATCAGGAACTGTGGAACAGTGTTCCCAAGTGGCTAAGATGTGGCCTATAGTTTGAGGTGACGAGTGCCGCCGTGTAGTCGGCTTATGGTCGAAAGTATGTCCGAAGTGGCTGGAAAGTATCAGAGTGGTGCAGCGGAAGCATGACTGGGTAACGTTATGAAGTGACATGGTCAATCAAGAAGTCGTGCTGTGATGAGTTAGGAATTGATGTATAAGTGATGCAGTGGAATGTTAGGTGACGTGACAAGTTCACGGTGTAGCTTGAGAATAGTCTCGGGCTATAACATGACGTGAGGCGTGGTTATGAATGGAGTCCTATCTTGTCAAGTGTTAGGATGAACTGTCTAAAGGGACGGGTAGCCTGAAGAGTCCTGCTGCCGGGTTAAGGAAAAGTTGGTATTGGAGTATGGCGTTTGTCCATAGAAGTAAGTGATCAATGTACTATGGGTTGGTCTTAGGAGATAAAGGGGTAAGGTACGTATGTACTCTAGTTAAACACACGTGCCGGACGGATTTACCATATGTAATGGGTAATATGTCCTAAACATGGTTACAAGGTGCTTAAGCCTCAGAGTTGGCTTACAACCCTTTCGACGTCTTCAACTGTGACGGTCAGCTAGCAACGTACGGGTTATCCTATCGACGGTATAACTCTCTATCCCTCATTATTTATGTTAGATGCTAGTTGGTTGATTAGGATGTGGATGGTGTTGTGAGTATTATGGAGTTCACTGATTAGTATGGTGATGTGATGTGCTATGACTTGAAGTGTTGGGCATAGTTGGGGAGTGTGCTGTGTAGTGTTGTGGACTGTGCTATGAAGCGTGGCTAAGATGTGGCCTGTAGTCTAAGGTGATGAGTGTCACAGTGTAGTCGGCTTTTGGCTGGGAGTATGTGCGAAGTGGCTGGAAAGTATTAGAGTAGTATAGCGGAAGCATCACTAGGCAACATCACGAAGTGACATGATGAGTTAGGAGTTGGCTTATAAGTGATGTAGTGGAATGTCGGGTGACGTGACAAGGTCACGGTATAGCTTGAGAATAGTCTCAAGTTATATGGCGTGACGTAAGGTGTAATTGTGAATGAAGTCCTACCATGTCAAGTGTTGGGATGAACTATCAAAAGGGACGGGTAGCATGAAGAGTCGTGCTAACCAGGTTAAGAGAAGGTTGGTATCGGAGTATGGTGTTTGTCCCTATGAACCGATGACCTATGTACTGTATGTTGGTCTTAGGTGATAAAGGGGTAAAGTACGTGTGTAATCTGGTTAAACACAGGTGCCAGACGGATTTACCATATGTAATGGGTAATCTATCCTAAGCATGGTTACACGGTGCCTGATTGAGCTGCATTATTGCATATTTTATACATTTAAAATCAATATATTTTTAATTGTTTTATTATTTTACCATTGATTTTAGATGAAAAATTGGTTTAAAAGGAATAAATTCAAGTTGTGATTTAAATTGATTAAAAACATAGTTTATGCTTATTTTTATAACTTGTGATTTAATTTGATTTTGTTTCCTCACATGCACAACACACTTTTAATGTTTTAGTCTAGTTTTGTTTTTATTTAATTAATTATTTTCTTTTTCTAATTTTATTTTTTATTAAATAATTATTTATTCTGTCTGTTTTAGTTTATTTTATTTTATTTTATTTTTATTTTTATTTTTATTTTTGATTTTCTGCACAGGCTAAATGACATGTCGTTTGGTCAACAAGCCAAAACGACATGTCGTTTCGGGTTTATTATTGTATTCGGTTTTCTGCTAAACGACGTGTCGTTTAGTCCAGGGACTAAAACGACGTGTTGTTTTGTCTGTCGAATTAAAAGCTCCTTTGTCCTAAACGACTTGTCGTTTAGTCAATAGACAAAAACGACAAGTCGTTCTTGTCGTCTTCAACCTCCGTCCAGCTTCATGCAAACTCCATGCTTACGTTCAAGCTCCTCCACCGAACCACCACTCCAGCTTGAGCACTTCCATACACGGCCAAGAACCGTTGCTTCGACTGCCCGTTCTCCTCCGAAGCCACCACGTTGCACCGGGATGAAACACATGCCGAGTTATGCATGCACACCATCACCGAAACTTCAAGCTCCCATGCACTCCACCACAGCCATACCCAGTCACCTCCAGCAGCAACAGAGGACGCCGGAGATCAAGCTTCCACCGCCTAGTGAAGCCCAGCACGCATGACCCGATCATGGCAGTGCCATCACGGTCTTCACCCGTCGCTGCACCTTCCATCTGCAACCACCAGTCCGAGCTACGCGATGCACACCAGCACGTAGCCCGGGTAGATGAAGCTGCACAAGCTTCTACTCACAGTGCAGCTTCTACTCACATGCTGTAGATGAAAAATTGCCTTCCATGGAAACTACGTAGAAACACTAACATGCATGCCGAAAGGAGTAGAAAAGAAAAAAAAGGGGTTCGGATAGTAGGCCATACGCGGGACAACAGGAGATGCAATTCACAAGATGGCCAACTCACAAAGAAATGAATTACTGGGCGACGAAATGAGACACGGCTTGGTGGAGGCAGATGCTCTCCATTCACACGAAACCTGCTAGAGAAATAATGCATGCATAGGGTGTTTTTTTCGGTTTGAAGGAGCAGGATATCGCACGGAGAAGAAACAGAAAAAAGAAAAGAAAAGAAAATGGAATTGTGGTTCTAGCTGGAGTTCAGCGCAAAAGAAAAAGAAAGAAAATAAAACTAAACAATCAGACCCATTCGGTTTAGTGGAGGCTGGAAAGAAGAGAAAGGAATAAAAAAAGAAAAGAAAAGAAGAGAAGAGATGTTTCGGCTGGAAGCAACAAAGAGAATAAGGAATAAAAAAAGAAAAGAAAAGAAATGCACTATGCATGAGACGCCGAAAGTGAAGAAATAAAGAAATGGAAGTGGGCTACGACAACTAATTCTTATTGGCTTTTGAAGCCTATAAAAGGCTTGTAAATGGACGAAGGAAATCATCAGAAATTTTATGAAACTTTGCAGAGTTAATTCGAGAGAGAGAGTTTCAGATTTAGTGTTTGTTTTGAGAATTGTTGTTATTCTTGAAATGGACAGCTAACTCCTTAAGTAAAACTAGGGATGAACTTGCACAATTGAGGGCGTTTTTAATTTATTTTTGATTCATGTGATTGTTCTTTATTAATGCAAATTCTTGTTTATTATTCACTAATTATTTATGGTATTTTCTTATCTCCAAATAATCTAGGAATTGATTCTCTTCATAGATTCAGTCATGTTTTTTTTATAGAATGGTTAAAATCCTTGATTATGTTTGGATTAATTCATTGTCTTTATTGATTTAATTCTTTGCTGCAATATTTCCCACTGGGTATATTGTCGTCGCTGGGTTTTGTCAATGAGGATGATAATTCACAGAGTTTTTAAAAGTAGTGAGTGATTTATTAAAGAATTATTTTTCGATTAAAATGGTTTTTAATTCTATATTTTCTAATTGGACAATTTGAATAAATCTCTAATTGTGTAATTTATTGAATCAAGAATAATTAGAAATATCCAAATTTGTGCAAGGGATTCCTGATGCTTTACTATTTATAATTTCAGTGATCTTAATTTTTATCCTTGTTAATTTACTTGCTGAATCATATTAAAATCAATTTCCTCTTATTGATCATCAATTATTTTCCTTTAGTTCTTTTTATTTGTTGTATTTTCTTTAATCTGTCTCCCTATGGAATCGACACCCCAAAACTGTGCTACAACTACCGCGTTATATTTTGGACGTAATCAAATTTTGGCGCCGTTGCTGGGGAGACGGTAGAAGAATTTCTAGATAATTTTTCTTTTCAGCAATTAGTAAAGGCGGTAACTTCGTTCCTTTTTTTAGCTTGCTGCATTATTTTTGTTATTTTATTATCATTATTTTTTTTTATTCTGTTACCTTGCATGCACAGATATAGAGATTCTTTAGGTAGATTTGCTTGTAGACCTGTGCCAGAGTCAGGATCAAAATTTTCAAATCCTTTATTTGACAATCCATCTAGTTCTGAAGAAATGAGTGAACACGGGGATCAACCCACTAGGACTCTTCAGGATTACCTCCACCCTACACGCACAATAACACCATCATGTTTCCTGTTAATACTCACCAATTGGATTTTAAACCAGGGATGATACAGTTACTCTCTACTTTTCATGGCATGGAAAATGAAAATCCTTATGTGCACGTTAGAGAGTTTGAGGAAGTAGTTGCAACTTTTATAGTCAAAATGTAACTGATGACGTTGTGAGACTTAAGTTCTTTCCTTTCTCTTTGAAGGATAAAGCTAAGAGTTGGCTATACTCACTGAGACCCCGATCTATTGGGTCATGGAATGAGATGACTCAGGTCTTCTTTAATAAACACTTTCCCCAGCATAAGACCAACGCTTTAAAAAGACAAATCTCCACCTTTGCACAAAAGGACAGTGAGACTTTGTATCAGTCTTGAGAGAGATTTAAGGAGTTGTTGAGTATGTGTCCTCACCATGGGTATGAGAATTGGCGCTTAGTGAGCTATTTTTATGAGAGACTTACCCCTAGAGAGCGCCAATTTGTGGAGATGATGTGTAATGGTGCATTCTTACAAAAAGATCCTGATGAGGCCATAGAA
Organism: Cyclocarya paliurus; assembly: GCA_029856935.1. Taxonomy (NCBI): domain Eukaryota; kingdom Viridiplantae; phylum Streptophyta; class Magnoliopsida; order Fagales; family Juglandaceae; genus Cyclocarya; species Cyclocarya paliurus. The sequence goes on from CM056955.1 coordinate 14,447,625, forward strand.
TACCTCAATGAGCTTTCTGAAAAAGCTCACACTTGGACTGGACCTAGTGCTACTGAAAGCACAAATAGGTCATGACCTACTGGAAATCTAAATGGTGGTGGAATTTACCATCTCAAAGAAGAAGATAGCCTAAAGCCTAAGGTTGAGATGCTCACTCGGGAGCTAGATGCGTTAAAGACTAAAGACTTAAAGCCAACACATGTGCCTAATCATGCAGAGTCTTTTGGACCATGCTTTGTGTGTGGCGGGCTAGATCACCTCACCCAAGAATGTCCCACATTTGTTGAGATGAAAGGGATGTACGGTGAACAATATAATGCTTTAGGTATGTACAAAAAGCATTTTACACCTTACTCTGATACCTATAATCCGGGGTGGCGCAATCATCCCAATTTTAGCTAGAAGTCTGAAAACCAGCAGCCTGCACAACCCCCTAGATTATATCCTGCACCATATCATGCACCTTCATCCTCTAGGAGTCCTTTAGAAGACACTTTGCATGCTTTTATCGAAGCACATGGTAAGACTAACCAAAAGTTTGAATCATTGATTACGCAGGTTGTGGAAGAAAATAAGGAGATAAAGAGCCAAGTGTCCAAATTGATGAGCTCGTTAAGTGTGAATGAGCGAGGTAAATTCCCTTCTCAAACCCAGTTCGCCCCCCATGGTCAACACATGGCACAAGAGAATTTGAAGGATGTGAATGCCATTGTAACACGAAGCAGTAAGTCATTACACATCCCAACAAACAAATCAGAGGGTGTGGAAAAGGATCAAGATAGTAGCAATGCCGAGCTACCCGAAGAATCTGAAGTGACAAAGAGTCCTGTTAAGGTACCATTTCCTGAAACTCTAAAATCAAGCAAATGGACTCTGGATGCTAACAATGAAATCTTAGAGAATCTAAGACAGGTAAAAATCAATCTTCCTCTTTTACACGTCATTAAACAAGTTCCTACGTATGCAAAAGTTCTTAAGGACTTGTGTACAGTTAAGAGGAAGCACCATGTAAAGAAAACAGCATTCCTGACAGAGCAGGTTAGTGCTCTAATTGAGCAGCGGATTCCTCCAAAGTACAAGGATCCTGGCTGTCCAACCATTGCATGCACTATTGGAGATCACAAGTTTGGCCAAGCTTTGCTAGATTTAAGAGCTAGCGTAAATCTAATCCCATACTCTATTTATTTGCAGTTGGGGTTGAGAGAAATCAAACCAACCACTGTGGTGTTACAATTGGCTGACCGTTCAGTCAAAAGTACCCCGGGGGGTTGTAGAGGATGTTCTAATTCAAATCGAAAAATTTTATTATCCTATTGATTTCTTAATTTTGGACACTACCTCTGTCGTTGACACTAATTCTAAAATTCCTTTAATTTTGGGTAAACCTTTCCTTGCTACGGCTAATGCACTTATAAACTGCAGGAATGGGTTGATGAAACTATCTTTTGAAAACATGACCCTTGAGGTAAATGTCTTCCATATTGCAAAACAACCAGAAGACGATGACGAAAGTCACAAAACATACATGATTGACTCACTCGTGGATAGGGGAGTTTCTACAACTCATGATTTTGATCCCCTTGAGTATTTTCTTGTTAATTCTGAATTTGGCTCTATCAGTGATCCTTCTGACTTAGTTGACATTTGTGTTATTTTTGATAAAATTTAGGATTATGGCACTCGGGCATGGCAACCGAAGTTTGAGGAATTACCTGAAAAAGGTGAAAAAAAAATCCCTTCAAGTGTGGAAGCACCCAAAGTGGAATTGAAGCCTCTACCTAAGGGTTTAAAACATGTTTTCCTTGGTCCAGGTGATACTTTTCCTATTATTATCTCATCTGAATTATCTGAGTTTCAAGGTGAGAAATTAATTCAGACCCTAAGGGAACATAAGCCAGCCTTAGGTTGGAGCATTGCTGATATAAAAGGTGTTAGTCCCCTAGTCTGTTCTCACAAAATCAATCTAGAGGAAGGAACTAGCCCTCGTAGAGACCCCCAATGTAGGCTTAATCCCACTATGAAAGAAGTGGTGAAGAATGAAGTGTTGAATCTACTAGATGTAGGAATCATATATCCAATTGCTGATAGTAAATGGGTAAGTCCTACACAGGTTGTTCCTAAAAAGTCAGGAGTTACCGTGGTGAAAAATAACCTGGGAGAATTAGTCCCTACAAAACTTGTGACTAGGTGGCGAATGTCCATTGATTACAGGAAATTGAATGCTGCCACCCGGAAAGATCATTTTCCTCTCCCCTTCATTGATCAAATTCTTGAGCGTGTGGCTAGTCATCCTTTCTATTGTTTCTTGGATGGTTATTCTGGTTATTACCAAATTGAAATTGCTTTAGAAGACCAGGATAAAACCACTTTCACTTGTCCTTTTGGTACTTATGCATTTCGTAGAATGCCATTTGGATTGTGTAATGCGCCTGCTACTTTTCAACGTTGCATGATGAGCATTTTCAGTGACATGGTTGAAAATAGCATGGAAGTTTTCATGGATGACTTGACTGTTTTTGGATCTTCTTTTGATACAAGCTTATTGAATTTGAAGAAAGTGTTGACCCGTTGTAAAGAGAAGGAACTAGTTTTGAATTGGGAAAAATGTCACTTTATGGTACCTTTAGGTATTGTCTTAGGGCACATCATTTCTTCCAAGGGGATAGAGGTTGATCAATCTAAGATTGAATTAATTTCTAAGTTTTCTACACCAAAGACAGTAAAAGATGTTAGATCCCTTCTTGGTCATGCGGGTTTTTATAGGAGGTTCATACAGAATTTTTCTGCCATATCTAGACCACTATGTAACCTCCTGGCTAAAGATACTCCATTTGAGTGGACACAAGCCTGTCAAGAGGCATTTGAAATGCTGATTGGTAAACTTACCTCAGCACCCATAATGCAACCACCTGATTGGACTTTACCTTTTGAGATTATGTGCGATGCCAATGATTATGCTGTTGGTGCTGTCCTTGGACAGCGAAAGGAAGGGAAGCCCTATGTCATTTACTATGATAGTAGAACTCTAAACAATGCTCAAATGAACTACTCAACTACTGAAAAAGAGTTGCTAGCTGTAGTGTTTGCTTTGGATAAGTTTCGTGCTTACTTGATTGGCTCTCCTATTATTATTTTCACAGATCATGCAGCTCTTAAGTATCTTTTTACAAAGAAAGATGCTAAAGCGCGGTTAATACAATGGATTTTACTTTTGCAGGAATTTCACATCACCATCAAAGATAAGAAGGGAGTTGAAAACGTAGTGGCCGACCATCTCTCAATGCTCACTTTTGAGGACACCACAAATCACATGCCAATTAGGGATGATTTTCCAGATGAGCACTTATTCTCTATTACTTCTTTACCATGGTTTGCTCATATTGTGAATTATTTGGTTGCAGACGAGATACTAGCAGATTGGAACGCGCAAGATAAGAGGAAGTTCATGATTGAGGTACGAAATTTCTATTGGGATGAACCTTTCTCTTCAAATATTGCCCTGACCAAATTATAAGGCGTTGTATCCCTGATGAGGAGATTACTAGCGTCTTAGAATTTTGTCACTCTCAAGCTTGTGGATGCCATTTTTCAATGAAAAAAACCGCTGCAAAAATTCTGCAGTGTGGATTTTATTGGCCCACCTTGTTTAAAGACACAAATATCTATTGTCGCTCATGCGAAAGGTGTCAAAATCTCGGAGCTCTGTCCCGTCGTAATATGATGCCCTTAAACCCGATCTTAGTGATTGAAATTTTTAATTGTTGGGGCATTGATTTTATGGGACCATTTCCTCTTTCTTTTGGATATCAATATATTATTGTGGCAATAGATTATGTGTCAAAATGGATAGAGGAAGCGGTTTGCAGGAACAATGATAATGGGACGGTAATTAAATTCCTCAAAGAGAATGTGTTATCTCGTTTTGGTACACCACGTGCTATCATTAGTGACCGGGGCACACATTTTTGTAATCGTTCATTTGAGTCTTTGATGAAAAAGTATGGGGTTGTTCATAAAATTTCTACTGCCTATCACCCCCAAACTAGTGGACAGGTAGAACTTGCAAACAGGGAAATTAAGCAAATTTTAGAAAAAACGGTCAACCCAGATCGTAAAGATTGGTCTTTGAGACTAATTGATGCGCTTTGGGCCTACCGTACAGCTTTTAAAACTCCCTTAGGCATGTCACCTTATAGGCTTATTTTTGGAAAGCCTTGTCACTTACCTGTGGAGCTTGAGCATCGAGCTTATTGGGCCATCAAGCATTTCAATTTTAACATGGGAGAAGCAGGTAAGCTTAGAAAATTTTAGTTGACCGAGTTAGAAGAATTAAGAAACGATACTTATGAGAACTCTAGAATCTATAAGGCTAAAATGAAAGCATTTCATGATAAAAATATTTTGCAAAAAACATTTAAACCTAATGATCAAGTGCTCTTATATGATTCTAGACTCCATAAGCATCTAGGAAAACTTCGGTCTAGATGGACTGGCCCTTTTGTAGTAAAAAAATATTTTTGCAAATGGGGCGGTAGAGATAGAGGATCCTAAGGATGGTTGGATCTTTAAAGTAAATGATCAACGGCTTAAAGTGTTGATTGATAGAAAAATTCTGGAAGTGGAAGACATTCCACTTATGGATCCAATCTATCAACCTTGACCACACCTCAGATATGTTTTTTCCTTTTTCCTTGCTGTTGCTTTCTTTGTTTTTGTTTGCAAGTTAGTTTTATTTTGTCATTTTGTCACGTCACTCTTCAGGTGTCTTCTACCAATTTTAGCTACTCCCCAGTTAATTTTGATTTTTTTTAAACATTGAGGAAAATGTTTCATTTAAGTTGGGGGGTAGTGGTGCAAATTCAATTTTTTATCAAAAAAAAAAAAAAACCATCTCAGCGTCCAGGATTTCCTAGCATGATGAAATGATACCGACACGCGACTGCACAATGATCGTAAGTGTCCGTTTTGGCAAAGTAGTTATCTTGCCTATTATCCCATTTGTTTGATGGTATTTCTTTAGGGATATTGAGTCTAAGAAAACCCGTTTTTGAATGAGTCATTTCTTTTCTGTTTTTGTTTCATTAATTAAAAAAAAAAAAACTAGCGTGTGTGCATGTGATAAACAATATTTTGTCTTAATGCAATATGCACTGATATACACATAATTGACACACATAATTGACACACACTCTATTATTTCATTTTGTGAAATTTGAGCATCTTAGTGGTGTAGATGAACAGAATTATTTTTTTATGAAAATTTATTTTCAATCCTAAGCATAGAACATAATTCCTGATGTATCATTTTTTTTTGATGTGTGACTTGAAACATCGGGATGCTATATTTATTGAGATAGACTTGGCATGACTTATATATAATGAAGAAAAAATCTTAAAGGATATTTTGCACATGCTTACAGTGTTCTTTATTACTATTCACTGATTTAACACAGAAGAAGTAAACTGCAGGACTACCGAGCCTTTTATTAAAAAAAAAAAAAAATCCATCATGGATTTGCCTCAGTGGTAAGGGCGAACTTGTGAATGTGTGGGTTAGGCGCACGGTCCTAGGTTCGATTCCCCACTGTTTTAAATCTGTCTTAAAAAAAAAGTGTAATAAAGGATGAAGCGTATGAAGCTTTCCTAAGGAAAGGGCTAGAAACAGTTACCCAAACTATGGGGGTTGAGTGCTCAACCTTTAAACAGAGTTGGCGTGAAAACTGCTAATCCCTTGGGCTTTGAGGTAGTTAGAATCAGCAATGATTAATCTTAAAGTTGAAAAATCCTGAGACAAATCCTGACTAGTAATGAAGAACACATAGTCTATATACACACATCTATGTTCAAAGAAAATTTTCTCAATTCCTTGTGAAAGATTGTTGAGACAGTCTTGGTGGATATAGCTCCCGGGGGTTGATAGTCATGTGTTGCATTTGTGAGAATTCAATTAATTTTCACTATTTTGCTCAGAGACTAGCAAAAGGTTAGTTGGGGTGTGATTGAGCTGCATTATTGCATATTTTATACATTTAAAATCAATATATTTTTAATTGTTTTATTATTTTACCATTGATTTTAGATGAAAAATTGGTTTAAAAGGAATAAATTCAAGTTGTGATTTAAATTAATTAAAAGCATAATTTATGCTTATTTTTATAACTTGTGATTTAATTTGGTTTTGTTTCCTCACATGCACAACACACTTTTAATGTTTTAGTCTAGTTTTGTTTTTATTTAATTAATTATTTTCTTTTTCTAATTTTATTTTTTATTTAATAATTATTTATTCTGTCTGTTTTATTTTATTTTATTTTTATTTTTATTTTTGATTTTCTGCGCAGGCTAAACGACATGTCGTTTGGTCAACAAGCCAAAACGACATGTCGTTTCGGGTTTATTATTGTATTCGGCTTTCTAATAAACGATGTGTCGTTTAGTCCAGGGACTAAAACGACGTGTTGTTTTGTCTATCGAATTAAAAGCTCCTTTGTCCTAAACGACTTGTCGTTTAGTCAATAGACGAAAACGACAAGTCGTTCTCGTCGTCTTCAACCTCCGTCTAGCTTCATGCAAACTCCATGCTTACGTTCAAGCTCCTCCACCGAACCACCACTCCAGCTTGAGCACCTCCATACATGGCCAAGAATCGTTGCTTCGACTGCCCGTTCTCCTCCGAAGCCACCACATTGCACCGGGATGAAACACATGCCGAGTTATGCATGTACACCATCACCGAAACTTCAAGCTCCTATGCACTCCACCACAGCCATACCCAGTCACCTCCAGCAGCAACAGAGGACGCCGGAGATCAAGCTTCCACCGCCTAGTGAAGCCCAGCTCACACGACCCGATCATGGCAGTGCCGTCACGGTCTTCACCCGTCGCTGCATGGGTTCACCCTAAGGTGAATCATGGGTTCACCCTAATGAGTAGGCACTTGAAGTAGAACGTTGAGTTTGGAAGAGATAGTGACTGTGAATGGGTCCTCCAAGGTTTTATTATAGTAAGGGACACGTAAGAGCACGGGATAGAAGGAGAGTGTTCTAAGTAAAGCGTAGTTCTATTTCTAATTCAGTTGCTTATGCACTAGATAGAGAATAACGTTAAGGTTATGTGTATGCATGTAGGTTGCCATCGGACACGTGTATGAATGGACTGCATGGTATGAAAGTAGTATGGAGTCCAGATAAATGTTATGTTCATACTCTTCTAGAGTTTTCTAAAAGATAAGAAAAAAAAAATAAAATGAAACGCTTTCCTTTTGATGACTAACAAAAGAAATGCTTTTCCTTTGAAAATGCTAACATTTTACGAAAAAGCACACCAGGCATAATATTCTAAAGTATAAGTATGTACGGCCCTTCTTGGCAGCCCCTTTTCATACAACCAAAGTATTAATTGCACGAATGTGAATGGATGACTATACGCAGTATCTATTGTATGTATTTTCCAAAAAAGACATGTCATGAAAGACGATTTTCGGGTCACGCCCCCCAAACGACATTTTCTCATGAAATGATGTTTTCTCATGAGAGGACTATTAAATGAAAGAAAAGAAAAGAATGAAAACTCATGCTTATGCACATGAATGAATGAAAAGCTCCAGCACTTTAGAGCTGACATGAAATGAATGAATGAAAGGAAAGAAAGGCATGAAAGCATGAATGTGTAAAGATACATAACGGCCATATGAATGAAAGGGGTACCCAATGAATGAATGGGCAGATTGTAATGCCGGGTAGTAGTATCTAATATTGTACCCAGTGTTGTACCCTAACGGAATGAGATTCTAACCAGTGGCCACGGGCGAATCCATTGGCCATAGGGCCGCTAATCCTAGCACACGGCACGTAACAGTGTGCACCGGCCTATGAAAGTGAAAAGAAAAGAATGTATGAATGCATGGAATTCCTTAATAAATGAGGGCACTGACAGGAGAAACGTTCTACCAAAGGAAAACCCTTTTCTTTAAAGAAGAAAACCCCATCTAATGATGTTTGCAAAGGAACGCATGTATGCATGTACGCATAGTATATATGGAATGATAAATGCACGACTGAAAACCTATGTTGCTATATTTTAACAGTATGGAGTAATGCTTACTGAGTATTGACTCATTTTAATTTTTATGCGTGCCCCTCCCCCACAGGAAACTAAATGAGCAGTACGATCAGGACGGACACGGCCCAAAGGGGAAGAGCACGGAAGTCTATGCACCGGAGTTTTAACCGTACGAGAGGCCTTTTTTATTTTAAAACCAATGTTTTCAGTTGTAAACCTCTTTTATTATAAAAGCACATTTTATTTTATAACGTAGAGTCTTGCACCCTAGGTACAGAAGTAAAAAGATTTTTAATTGAACGGTAATTCCCGTCGTATTTTCTAAAATATTTTGTAAAAAGTCCCACAAGGATGGGTGTTACACACTGTGTGTGATTGTAATCTCATATGGAATAAAATCCCCTACAACTCTACAAACATAGACACATTGCCGAATCATGTTAATTTTGTGTCATGTGATTGTTTACTCTTATTTTTTGTCATTGATGGTTTCATAACAACTGATATCAAGAGCCAAGGTTTGGGTCTGATGAAGAATGATGGCTATAAATGCAGTGAAAGCACCTGGGATCGAGAAGTTTGATGGCACTGACTTCGGTTACTAGAGGATACAGACAAAGGACTACTTCTATGAGAAGAGACTTCATCTTCCACTATTGAGGAAGAAGTTGGAGAGAATGGACAATGCTGACTGGAACCTATTAAATCAACAGGATCTGGGGGTTATTCGGCTGACATTTTCAAGATCGGTTGAACACAAAGTTATTAATTTTTTTAAGGACCACAACGGATTTCATGACGAATCTATCTGGTATGTGTGAAAAGTTTTCATCAAATAATAAGGTGAACTTGATGAAAAACTGTTCAACCTGAAGATGCCAGAAGGCTGTGGCCCAACACTTAAATAACTTTAATACAATCACAAATCAATTATCTTTTATAGAGATTGAGTTTGATGATGAGATCGAAGTGTTGATTCTCTTGGCATTGTTGCTAAATAGTTGAGAGGCTATAAAGATGGTGGTGAGTAATTCACCCAGCAAGATAAAACTAAATTACGATGGCGTACGTAACATGATTCTTTCTACGGAGATAAGTAGAAAGGACTCCAAGGACTTTTCTTGTATTGGTTTGGCTCTGAGTGTTGGTGATCAGAGCAGAAGACGCGATGGGTTAAGCTCCAAGAACAGGGGCAAAAGCAAAACGAGATTTGGGTAACAAATCACTTATTGGAGTTATGGCAAGCCAAGCCACATCAAGAGAGACTGATAGAATCAGGAAAGTCCTGATGATGACTTTGTGAATGAGGTGGCTGGAGAAATACAAGACGCTCTAATTTTTGCAGTGCACAATGCGATTGACGGGGTGTTGGATGAGTTTGGAAAGATGTACATGGCTGATGGAGGGCATTGGATGTAGTGGCGGTGGGCAATGTGCACACCACACTTTTGAATAGAAGCGTGTGCACTTTGTAGCAAGTCAGACACATTTCAGATCTAAAGAAAAGTATGATTTCTGTGGGACAGCTCGACGATAGCAGTCATATAGTATCGTTTTCGGGAGGAGTGTGGAAGGTCACAAAGGGACGTTGTTCTTGGAACGTGGAAAGAAAACTAACACTTTGTATTTAACATTAGGGTCCAATAATGTGCAGGAAAATACAAAGGGAAGCAGGCTTGATCTCGTAAATTATATGGGAGTTAGTTTTGATGTTCCTGATGTAAGCCTATTGAAGTTGGCTAAGATTGCCAAGGTCGGTTCAAGACTGGATATTTCCATTGCATTGAGAGTTGTGAGTCACCCAATTGATGTGCTAACTGAGGGCAATGCACGTGGGAGGTTGAAGTCGGGCTTGACTTCAATGCATCTTCTAGCTTGAAGATGGGAGTTGTGAGTTGCAAAGGTTGTAGGGCTTGTACTAGCATGTGGAGAACCAGTCTCCAAGTGGGAGATTGTTGGGTTGCATGTGGAGCCTAGTGTTGTGAAAATTTGCAAGTGCATGAAATTGTAACAAGTAATACAGTGATAAAGAAAAATGTCGAACCTACTAGGACTATTTACCTATTAACTATTGAAATTGTTCTAATTCTATATTATTTGAAAATCAAGAAAAGTGGTGAAATTTGAATTTGAAAAATAAAAAATAAATAAAACTAAATCAACAAATGAAGAATTTACCAAACAATTAAAAAGAAAATTTCACCCAAAAAGAAAACACTAAGGCATCCGACTCAGCTAAACAATCTAATCCCAAATCCTAACCATGCAATCAATCAATTACCAATCTATTTGAAGGCAAAATATTCTAACTTATCTAAGACTCTCTCGAGTAGAATTAGAATTACCCAACATATGATAACCCATGATATGTCTATGCGAATTTAAAAGTATTTGAGTACATTAAGATTAATAATATTTCAAAGAGACTTTTCCTATGGTAATATCTTCTAAACTTAATCATATGCAAGAGAATAAATTATTGAATGTTTTGAAAAAGCAAAAGAGTTCTGTAGGGTGGAGCATTGCTGACATCAAGGGTATCAGTCCTCTAGTTTGCACTCACAAAATATATTTAGAGAATGATGCTAAACCATCTAGGGAGATGCAAAGTAAGTTAAACTCTACAATGAAAGAGGTAGTCAGGACTGAAGGGCTAAAATTGTTAGATGTGGGTGTCATATACCCCATTGCCGATAGTAAATGGGTAAGTCCTACATAAGTTGTACTTAAGAAATCTGGAATAACTATAGTCAAGAATGAGAATAATGAGTTGATCCCAACTCGTGTTGTCATGAGTTGGCGCATGTGTCTTGACTATAGGAGGTTGAATGTTGTCACTAAGAAAGAGCACTTTCCTTTGCCTTTCTTGGATCAAATTTTAGAGAGGATAGCTGGTCATGAATATTATTGTTTTTTGGATGGATACTCAGGGTATTATCAAATTGAAATTGCACTTAAAGATCAAGAGAAAACTACTTTCACTTGCCCTTTTGGTACCTTTGCATTCAAGAGAATGCCCTTTGGTTTATGTAATGCACCTTCCACTTTTCAAATATGCATGTTGAGTATTTTTAGTGATATGATAGAGCAATATTTGGAGGTTTTCATGGATAATTTTACTGTGTTTGGTGACTCTTTTGATGGATGTCTTTCTAACTTGCAAGTAGTCTTGACTTGGTGTGAAGAAAAGAATTTGTTGTTAAATTGGGAGAAGTGTCATTTCATGGTCTTGAAAGGGATTGTGTTAGGCCATATTGTGTCTTCCAAGGGCATAGAGGTTGACAAAACAAAAATTGATCTAGTTTCTAATTTTCCCACACCTAAAACTGTTAAAGATATTGAATCATTTTTAGGGCATGCTAGGTTTTATAGAAGGTTCATAAAAGACTTTAGTTCCATATCTAGACCTATGTGCAACCTTCTAATAAATGACACTCCCTTTGAATGGACCCAAAGTTGCCAAAATGCTTTTGATAAGCTAAAATGCATGCTTACTACTAAACTAATTATGCAGCCACCATATTGGGCTTTGCCTTTTGAAATCATGTGTGATGCAAGTGGTTATGCAATAGGAGCTTTTCTAAGGCAACGTAAGGATAAAAAGCTATATGTGATCTATTATGCAAGTAAGACTTTAAATGGTGCTCAAATGAATTATTCTACAACTAAAAAAGAATTACTTGGTGTGGTGTTTGCTCTAGATAAATTTCGTGCATACATTCTTGGCTCTCGTGTTGTTGTTTTTACTGACCATGCAGCCTTAAAGTATCTTCTTTCGAAGAAAGATGCTAAGCTACGATTGAATAGGTAGATCCTTCTACCCCAAGAATTTAACATTACCATCAAAGAAAAAAAAAGGTGTAGCAAATGTGGTGGTAGATCATCTGTCATGCCTTACTTTTGACGATTCTATGGATGTGTTGTCTATCATGGATTCATTCCCTGATGAGCAATTGTTTTCCATTGCTAGTTTAGCTTGGTATGCTGATATTATCAGTTTTATTGTCACAGGTAAAACACCATCTCATTAGAATACCCAAGACAAGAAACGTTTCATGGTCGAGGTACGTAACTTTTTCTATGACGATCCTTATTTATTCAAGTATTTTCCGGACCAAATCATGAGGAGATGTGTCCTTGATAATGAAATAATGTGGCGCCCCCAACTTCCATGCACGGAAATCGAGACACCCGGGATGATAAAAATACGGTCACGCACCCCAACGACACGTGCTGAGTGTGTGAAATGCAACACGTGTAAACGAATAATACGCAGCGGAAAGGTTAAGTCAAATAACTAAGTACCAGAATTAAGTACAATACAAAAATAGTACTGAAATCCACAAGTCAACATAATACCATTTTCTTGTTCATAAAACAACCTCAAATAAAATACAAATACAAGATAGAACATAGCCAAATATCCCTACTCCTTAGGCGGAGCCGCATCCTCGGGCTCAACCTCCTCAAAACCTGCATCAAAATCTGCAGTACCAATAAATGGTACCACAGGTAAGTAAAACCCAAAGATACTCCAAGATAACAAATATATAAATACAACAGATACTATGCATGCACATGATGACCAAAACACCAAACCCGAGAAAAACACCATTTCTCGAAAACCACAGTTTTCCACGCACGCCAAAAAATCACCATTTGGCACATAAACAAAATCCAGGAATAGTTACATTAATTTCAATTTTAATCCATATGTACCATGGCCTCCCCTAGGGACCATCCACATACCCTGGCTTCTTTATTCACTCCACGGGTAATGGCCGTGCGAGTAATAAACATGAGCGATGCCCAGTTCCGCGCCCACTGCGTACATAGCCAAGCATCCTCTGATCTCCGCCAGCCCGAGAGATCACGGAGTCGGATCGAGAGCGCTACCATCCTGTCCAAGTCCCAAGCAACAGCTCCAGGGGACGACACTCAGTATATTCCACTTTCGAGTGCCCAGAGGAGCTCCACCGAGATAATAACCCATCTCGGCTTGGGGGTGATACACACACACCCGAAAAGCCTTTTCAAATTACACACCCACGTATGCGTGCACAATGCCATGAAACAGACCAACTACCAACAACCAACAGTTATCAATAATTTCCAATAACCAACACAGTATATCCAGATAACCAAAACACAGTTTATAAAACAGGTTATTGCAAAAATATATTTAAATCTTAAAAGTCTTTTGGAGAAATACTTACAGCGCTTTAAAATAATTTATGGAGGATCACGGAGGAACTGGAAGCACTAAAACCGCAAATTCACAGTGTAAAAAACACTGTGGCTGAAACACAGTGAAACTCAAATTCCACCCGGGGGCAAACGAAGACTTGGGAACGGTAGGGTAGGGCCTATAGGAGGTGGTGAAGCTAATGGAAGTGATGGTTGGCCGTGGGTGGCACCCAAAACAGTGGTTTTAAGGCTGAGAATGTCAAATCGGAGAGAGGGTTCGTATGGGTGGCTCCGGCGACGGATCGGAGCGGGGAATGGGTCAGTTAGGTCGGCAAGAGGCCGGTGGTCAAGTGGCTAGGAGCTGGTGGCCGGAAGTGGTCGGACGGCGGCGCAGCAAGGAGGAAACCGCCGCGGGTTCGAGCGCACCGTGGAGGTAAACAGCCCGAGGCTCGGCCGGAAATTGGTGGGGCAAGGTCACCGGTCGATGGGGAGCCGAATGGCACCGGCGGTGTCGACCACGGCGGCCGGCAACGGCGACGGCGAGGGTAAAGCCGAACGGAACGTGGGAGAGGAGAGAGAGAGAGAGTCGACTGCGCGCGGGAAAGGGAGGAAGAAAGAAGAAAAAGAGAAAAAGGAAAGAGAAAAGGAAAAGAGAAGGGGAAAAAGGGAGATCCAGTCTTTTCAACTTGGGTCCCGAAAAAAATCCAACGAAGAGGATTTTAAAACTGAAAACTAAATAAAATAATCCAAACGCAGTGAAATATTTAAATAAAAAAATAACTATTTTAAAACTCATAAACCAGCCCATTTAAATTAAAGATCATTTTAAATGCCAAAACAATAAATAAAATCAAGAAAACACCATAAAAATTAATTTTCACAATTTAAATATTATAAAATAATATTTAAAAACTCCCAAAATTTTAAAACAAGATAATCAATCACTAAATAAATTAAAAAATAATCTTTCATTAAAATACACTAGAATACGAGGTGTTACAAATAAGTAGTGTCATCTCCTTTTGTCATAATGAAGCCTTTGAAGGCCATTTTTCTTCAAGGAAAATAGTTGCAAAAATTTTGCAATGTGGCTTTGATTGGCCTAGCATGTTTAAAGATTCTCATCATTTTTGCAAATTTTGTGAACCTTATCAAAAGTTGGGTGGAATGACTCGCAGAAATATGATGCTTTTAAACCCAATTTTAGTCATTGAAATTTTTTATTGTTGGGGCATTGATTTCATGGGTCCTTTTCCATCCTCTTTTGGATACTTGTACATTCTAGTAGTTGTAGATTTTGTTCCCAAGTGAGTAGAGGTTATTCCTTGCCGAACTAATGATCATAAAGTTGTTTAAAATTTTTGAAGGAGAATACTTTTTCAAGGTTCAGAATACCTCAAGCCATTATCATTGATGGGGGATTACACTTTTGTAATAGAATTTTTGAGACTTTGGTGAGAAAATATGACATTAATCATAAAGTTGCGACCCCATATCACCCACAAACAAGTGGTCAAGTTGAGCTTGCCAATAGGGAAAAAAAACAAATTTTGAGAAAAACAGTGAATCCAAATCATAAAGATTGGTCTTTGAGACTAACCAATGCTCTTTGGACTTACTGTATTGCTTTTAAGTCCCATGTTGGTATGTCTCCCTATAGACTTGTTTATAGAAAAGCTTGCCACCTACCTGTGGAGTTAGAACATAAATATTATTGGGTTATTAAAATGTTGCATTTTGATTTAGACAAGGCTAGCCCTCTAAGAAAATTGCAATTGAATGAGTTGAAAGATATTCACAGGGATGCTTATGACAATTCTAAGATTTACAAAGAGAGAATGAAGGTCTTTCATGACAAACATATTTTGAATAAATCTTTTGAACCATATTAGAAAGTTCTCTTATATAATTCTAGGTTCATTTATTGTCAAGAAAATCGAGATCTAGGTGGACTGGACCTTTCATTGTAAAAACGGTTTTCCCTTATGATGTTGTATAAATTGAGAACTCCAAGAAAGAAAATCATTTTAAAGTGAACGGACAGCGTCTTAAGCCATTTCATGAGAATTTTTCACATGAAGAAGAGTCCATTAATTTAGAGGATCCTATTTATCAAGACTAGCCACATGATTAGTTTTAGTGTAGGTGTCTTAGTTTAGGTTGTCTTTATTTTTTATTTTTATTTTCCCATATTGTTTTTTTTGTCTTTTAACCCTTTTTGCTAGTATAAAAGTTTTAGTTTCTTGTCATTACCTCAAGGTACTCTTTTTTATCTCTATTCTTTATTGTTTTACTTTGATTACATTGAGGACAATGAAAGTTTTAGGTTGGGAGAGAGTCTTGAGATGATTTAAATTTTTGCATTTTTTTTTCTTTCAGTTCATTTTTTTTGTTTTTGTTTTTCAAAATTTTTTTGTTGTTTTTGTTTCTTTAGCTTGAGTATTGAACTTTAAGTTCATTATGCTACTTCTACTTAAGAATTCCATTGTTTTTCATGCCCATTCATGTTCTATTTTCAATTTAGCCACACGAGTATAATTTTGGTTGAAAGATAGATATGATTTTGAAAATCTTGAAGATGGCTTGTGAAGTCGGGTACTTGTGAGATTTTGAGCCAATCCATTCATTTGAGAGGGTATTTTTAAATTACTCCGTGCTTTCATTTGGGAGGGCATAATATTTCATTGTTTAGTCTCATTATTCTTTAAATTGGTTGAACACTAAGAGTGCATCAAATTTTATGCTACACTTGAAAATCTTGAAGCCATGGATATTGAAGAACTATTCTAGTCCTCAAGAGATGAGTTTAGGCCATATTTCTTTACTTTGGGCCTTTAATTCTTTTTCTTATGCAATATCGCTAGTAACCCATTTGAGCCTATTATTTGAGCCTTTCTTTCTTTAACCCTTTTCTCACATGCTTCAAGAATGAATACTATAGATTTGTTTCATTGGAAAAGGCATACAAAAGATTTTGGGAAAGACACATTGAAATGGCATGTGAAAGAGAAAAAGAAAAGTAGAAAAGTAGAAAAGAAAAGGCTAGTGAATATGTTGGTGGAGTCTTGAAAGAAGAAAGCTCTAAAAAAGAAGAACGAAAGAGAAAGGCTGAAAGTGTTGCATTGAAAAGTCGAAAAATGAATTCGAAAGTTAGATGATACATTCAAAGTTATTCTTTGTTTGTTCTTGGAAACGCTTTTCATTATTACTCATTACCATTTGTTTCTAATCTTCCCATTTCACCAAACGTTACGTCTTAATAAAAGTCCTAATTGATCTTGAGGGTATGGTTTGGAAACTGACATGACAAAATCAAGATGGGGTGGCGTAAAATTCTTTATGTGTTTGGCATCCCTTCATGAGACTATCTATTTTCTTCTATTTGCATTCTTTTCTTTGATTTATATGTAAGATAATTCTTCTTTTTATAGATTAATTTGCTTACATATATTTGAGAGTGTGCACAATGTTTAGAGTGACTTTATTCTTTTGAGTGTTAACACCAGTGAGGATTGAGTCGAAACATAATTTTGGATAGGGATTCTGGTCATATTTTATTTTGAAACTTGAAGCATATTTGAGTTGGCTTAACCTCATTTCCACAATGAGTATTGATGGCACATGGATCTCTTTTGTGATTGTTAGTGTTTTGACCTCTAATTAAATTCTTTCTGCTAAAGTAATGAAAATTTCAAGTTTTAATTTCTCATTTTATGCTTTTATTTTGAGTCGCTTGGATTGCCAGAGACTAGCAATAAGCTGGTTGGGGGTGTGATAATAGCTTAGTTTTGCACATTTATCTCATTAGTAGATAGCTTTATTATATTTAGTTTAGGTCAATTCATGCATAGTATAGGTTATTTTAGAATAATGTTCTTTTCTTAATATTATGCTTAAAATGAGGCTTAATACATAAATATATTTTTTTTGTAGGGTTTGAGAGTGATTTAGATAAAGAAAAAGAGAAAGAAATAACAGAAGGGGTCCACAAGAAGTCCAAATTCAAAATGCGCTAGGAGACAGCCTGAGCATACTTTAGTGTTTCGATCATAAGTTTCTACACACATATAGGATTGATTCGATTCTTGATGGGTTGGAAATTTATCTTAAAGGGCCACAATTTTGTCTCAAATAAGGATTTCTAAATTTAGACGCTTGAAGTGTGTACGAGACTGCCAATATAAGTCTTAAAAATTAGGCCATTTTTTAGGCGAAAATCATGTAAACTTTAGGATTTATTTTTTACCCTATATAAGAATATCATTAGTATGAAATTGAGGGGAGGGAGGCCAGGAAAAAACTTAGTTTATTGTTTTATTTTATTTTACTTATGGATTGCTAAACACCTTGCTAAGGTGTAGGGTAAAGCCCAACCATCTTTTGGTATGTTCTTAACAATCTGTTTATGGTTTTTATGTTTAAGTTTTCATGTTTTCATATTGATTTTACCATTCTAGAAAAAAGATTTATTCTGTATAATTCTTTTATTTATCATAGCCTTCAGGCACATTGAGTGCTTAGAATTCCCTACGTATAAATTCTCTACATCAATTTTGCCTAAAATCAATCCAATTCATGAAACTATCTTGAAAAGTAATATGTGCTTTAATTGCTAAATCATCCGACTAAGATCATCCTTTGTATGAAGTTTAGTTGAGTTATTAAATAGATTGTTGAAACTATCATCAGATGCGTTGTGTGTGAATCCCGAACCCTTAGTGTTTTAAGATATTGACATTTTTCTCCATAGTTTTGACTTTTTTTTTTCCAGCAATTCAATCAACCATTGATAATCTTTCCTATTAAGTTTTCTTGCTTTGGATTGCAATTCCACATCCTTCCCTGTGGATTCGATCTTGGACTCACCGAGTTATTACTTTGTGACAATTCTACACTTGAGAGCATTATTAAAGTCGTAGCAAGGAACAATCAACGGGCTTCAAATCAGGTTCTTTTTAAGAACGCTGTATCGAAGTCAAATGTTATGCCACGTAATGCTGGTGGGTGTATATGTTATGATGTTATGATGATATTATGTTATATAACCAATGCATTGAGAACAAGTCTGTAGACAATGTAGTCTCAACGTGAGTTGTATTACATTCACCAACAAGTATTCATAGTGCACATGGGGAACTGTGATGATACTATAAGTTATGTTGTTAATGTTATGATTAATTATGAACTACTAAAAATGATGAAATTATGTTTTTTTATGGTTGTAGTAAAAATATTTTCTAAAAGAAAATGTGCATCAACATTTTTCTGAAAATGCGGAGGAATCTGGATGGGAGACAAAATATGGATTGTTTCCTGCATATCATTGGATGTGTGACGCCCCGACTCCCACGTACAAAAAGCCTCAGAAATCGTGACGTCAGGATGATGACAACCCGGTCACGCATCCCGATGACAAGTGTCAAGTGTGTGCAACAATTAAACAGTGCACAAATAAAATACACAGCGGAAAGTAATTAAGTCAACTAGTACCATAATTTTAGTTTAATACAAATATCCAAAATACAAATTTCATAAAAACAAAGCCAAGTCCCACAAATAATAATACAAGTCTGAAATAAAACACAGCACGAGTGATCCCAGATTACTCCTCCGGCAGAGCCAAATCCTCAGGCTCGACATCTGCATCATCATCAACAATAAAGTCTGTAGTACCATTAAATGGTACCACAGGTAAGTTATAACCTAACCAAAACTTGAGATAAAAATATATCTAAATAGCTAACCATGCATGCATATGATGAAATATGCAATAAATGCAACACACGCCAAAAATCTCGTTTGGCCCAAAATATTCCAATAAAAACATTTCCACCATTTTCTCAGAAAATGGCACACAAAACCAACTCACGTTATTTTCCCAGAAAATAGCAATTTTTCCAATTAATCCAATTAAACCATAATGGTCTCCCCTAGGGATCATCCGCACGTCCTGGCTACTTTACGAGCGATGCCCAGTTCCGCACCCGGTGCGTTCGTGGCCAAGTCATCCTCTAGGCCCCGCCAGCAGAAGGGCCACGGAGTCGGCACGTCCAACGTCCGCTCCCGTTGTCGCCCGGCGACAACCCAGGGGACGTCACTCAGTATATTACGCTCTCGAGTGACCAAAGGAGCTCCACCGAGATAATGCCCCATCTCGGCTTGGGGTCTTGATACACACGCACCCAAAAATCAATTTACAAAAAAGCCACATGATCATGCATGCAATACACGAAAAATCCAGTTTTTCAATTTACAAACATGACATGCGTGCAATATGCAGTGAACCAGACCAACCAACATAACCAATGACAAATTCCAAAAATCACAATACAAGTAATAATCCACGCCAATCCAATCACAAAAATCCACTCAACAGATACTCCGATCACAATCCATCCACCCCCGAATTCTTCGGACTCAGTCCGGAACCAACCAGGATACAATATATAAATATAGCAGTTAATTGCAAAAATATAATTAAATCTCAAAAGAATTGTTTAGGAAATACTTACGGCGCTATAAAAATATTTTTAGGAGGATCCGAAGCATAGGGAAACACCAAAGCAGCAAATTTCTGCAGTGTAAAAACACTGGTCGGAACATAGTGAAATTCAAATTTCACACGGGTTCAAACGAAGACTTGGGAACGGTAGGGTAAGGCCTATGGGATGTGGTGAAGCTAATGGTGTCGAAGGTTGGCCGTGGGTGGCGGCCGAATGGGCGGTTTAAGACCGGATAGAGTAAATCGGAAGTGAGGCTCGAAGGGGCGGTTCCGGTGACGGATCGGGGCGGGGGTTGGGTCGGTTAGGACGGCAATAGGCCGGTGGTCAAGTGGTTAGGAGCTGGTGGCCGGAGATGGCCGGACGGCGGCGCAGCAAGGAGGAAACCGCCGCAGTTTCGAGCGCGCCTTGGAGGCAAACGGCGGCAGGGCTCCGGTTGAAATTGGTGGGGCAAGGTCGCCGGCACACGGGGAGTCTGGTGGCACCGACGGTGTCGACCACAGATGGTCGACGGCGGCGCTGCGCAGTAAATGGCCGGACGGCATGGGAGAGAGGAGAGAGAGAGGGGGTCGGCTGCGCGGGAAGAAGAAGAAAGAAGAAAGAAAAAGGAAGAAGAAAAAGGAAAGAAAAAAGAAAAAGATGAGGGAAAAAGAGAGATCCAACCTTTTCAACTTGGGATTTCAAAATAAACCAATGAAGAGGATTTTAAGACTGATAACTAAATAAATTAAATTAATTTAAACTCAAAACTAGTTAAAGTAAAATATTAAACTTTAACAATAACATTCTTTAAAATAAAAATCAATTAAATTACAGAACACTAATTAAAATTAATCAAACGTAGAGAAATGTCTTAATAAAACAATAATAAATTTTAAAATCCATAAACAAACCAATTTAAATTAAAGATCAATTTAAATCCAAAACAATAATTAATAATAAGAAAACCCAATAAAATAATTTTCACGACTTAAAAGATTCTAAAATAATATTCTAAAACTCTCAAAATTCTAAAACAAGATAATCAATCTTTAAATTAATTAAAATAATCCTTTATTAAAATATACTAAAATACGGGGTGTTACAGGATGCATCTCATGTTTATCATTAATCATGCATATCATATCATTAATCAAGAAATCTTACCGTGGTAGTCTCACTACCATTCTCTTTGAAATGGTAGAAGTTGTGTTAGGATTGGCATACGATGAGCATGATGAACCGCTGGTTTCAGATGGTTGAGGAGGATCCTGATCTAGAAAGGAGGCTGGACTTGATTTGAACTTTTGTAACAACAGCTCTATATACTATAGAGCAGATGCGAGAGCTAGTCTGGCTATGTAGATTCAGTTTTATGTTGATTCTATCTCCCACGTTATGTTGAACTCAAGTGGACCTCTTAAGTGAGGAAGTATCTGTTTATGGTTTATAAATCATTGTGATGTTTAGTTCATTCTGGCATCAATTATTTTTATCACCTTTATTTCCACTCCAATTATTGCATACTGATAGTTGCATATTAGGATGCATTGGATATTAATTGTAACGAACGGGAGTATGTAACCTTGTATTGCATGTCCCGATGCTCCAAGTCTCATTTCCATCCCAAGCAAAGGTTGGGGGCATCGCAAATCATGCCACGATGGCAAAATTTTCAGCAAGCAGATACAAGTTATATGGTAGTCCAATGATAAGATTTTAGCAATTACTTTATATGTTATAAATAACCCAAAATTAGGAAATCCAACAACAATTATATGATGAAGAATAGTGCACATGGGGAAATTTTCAGCAAGTACTACAAGTTGTAATTTAGGGTAAGGGTGGGCATTTCTAGCACACATTGACAAATTGCAAACTAGTGCAAAAGTGACAAATTCCAGCAACCCTTTATGACTTAAAAATAGTATGAATGAGGGAAAAATCCCCACAACATAACTTAAAAAAACAATAATTAAATTAAAAAATTCACAACAACATTTATGCAATAGAATAAACAAATGGACAACAAATAAGAATTATACCAGAAAACCATACAAAATGCCAACACTTCCACAAAGACACTCGGCCACAATGCAAAGGACAACAGAAAATTCCAACACCTACACAGAGGCACTCAGCCATACAGAGAACCATACAACATGACAATACTTCCACAATGGCTCTCGGCCATAAAGAGAATCACACAACATCGCAACACTTCCACAAAGGCTCTTGGCCACACAAAGAACTGCACATCATCACCAAACTTCCACAAAGGCTCTAAGCCATACAAAGAACCACACAACATCACATTCACAATTCACAACTCTAGCAACAACATTTCCAAGTTTAGTTAGAGAGCCACTTACCACCATGCTGCCTGTGGTTGTTACCATCAACTGAAGGTGCGGTAGTCTCCTAGGTGGCTGTTGTGGTGTCTTGGGCAGAAAGGGAAAGAGAGTGTTTGGGCGAGAGCGACGGAGACAGAGAGTGAAAGAGAGAAAGAGATAGTGATAAAGGCAAGGGGAAGAGATAGAAAGTGAGAGGCGGTAGAGAGGGAGGGATTGGCTGGAGAAGAGTGGCGGCAAGGCGTGCGATGATGGATGAAGTGAGGAGGCATGGTTCCAAATCTTTTGACTCAAAAATGTGTTTGGCTTCAAGGTTGAAAGAGTGAGATAGACAAAGAGACTGAGAGAGGGAGCTCATCATTGTTGGCATAGTGAGGCATCGACAGGGATAACTGGAGGGAAACCGAGCACAACTGAGGTTGGAGATCTCGAACCCCATTCAGGGTTGAGCTTTGGGACCAAGAGAGGGGGGAGATCGAAAATTCTTACCGGTGATCTTGGTCGGATAGCATAAGGATAGTATATGGAGACGATAACAGACTAAAAACATAGGGAGAGGAGATAAGAGAGTGAGAGAGAGAGAGAGGAAGGAAGTCTGAGGGAGAGTGAGATTGAGAGACGTAATATGGGTTGTGAATGGAGCTAAAGAAGATGGAAATAGACAACACAACAACTGGAAGGGGGAAGAAAGGAAGGAAGTGACAATTAAATCTGTTAAACTCTGAAATGTTATGGTGTCATTTTGATTAATAAGAACGGTGCTGTTTATTATATGTTTATTTATGTAATAAGTTTAGTAGCATCATTGTAATATGTTGTTTTCTATAAAAATGAGATACAGAGTTGTATAGCATGAGGAACAAGTTTGTTATAATGGGGAGAAAAAAGAGTGGAAAACCATCTTGCGAATTGCATTCAATCCGTAAAGAGGGGAAATTGAGTGACAGGGGAAACTCAGAGAAAGGGAGGAGCTGCCTTGGCTTTACCAGTGTAGTGGAAGGGATGGATTTCCACACCATTTATAGAATGGGGGTGGCCCTCATGGGTTGAACAAGCTTCTACCTTGGTTGATGAAAGATGGCAATGCTCAGGGGTAGCAGGGCCTAGCCAATGTGTTGGTTGTAGTGCGGGTAGAGGTATGAGATGTTGGTCATGGGAGAGGGAAGGGGGAGATGACAAAGAGGGGAGAGAGAGAATGGGGGAAGGGACAAAGGAAAGGGAATTTAGAGTTTATGTGGGGTATGCAAGGTGTCGTTTTGTCAATGGGCTGACCAATTACTCCCAAGAAATATCTTGAGGGCTTGGGCTAAGTTTGGGATGGTGAACACTTCAACTCCCAAGAAATATTGCATCTCCTTAAGGTCTTTGATCACAACGTTAGATCGTAGATTGGTGATGAGCTAGTGATCAAGATATTAAATTAAGGTAAACTTAATTAATTTAAATGATATATTAACGCTTTCCTTAACTAATAAGTTAGACTATATTTCAATAAGTAAACCTAATTATCTATAAAATATTTAACTAGAAAAATGATATTTGCAATTCTAAGATGTGCATGCCCACACACTCCATTTGAAAAGAGTGTGTAAGTCAGTATTTTTATATTTCTAAACTGTTAGTGAGGATCTTCTAAAATTTAAAAATCTCTCCTCATAGTTTCTCCTATTTCGTGCATTTTAATTCTTCATGTTACAATCACTGTAAGTTAGCTTCTAACTTACTATCGGATTATTGTGTATGTGTGTTGGTTAAAGAACAATTGTTCATGTTCTTACGTTCTTACATATACCATGCTATGCCATGTCACTACATGTTTATCTGTCAGATATATTATTCTCTCACCACTTGTTTATCTGCTACACACTTTATTCTATTATTATCTATTACACATTTTATTCTATCACAAAATGTTTATCTGTTACAAATTTTATCATGTCACGAAATGTTTCTCGGTTGGAAATATGTTTTTCAGGTTAGGTCGGTTGAACAGTGCTAAAGTGAGTGGTGATCTCACCCTTTTCTTTTGCTCTCTAGGGCAGGGGCTACCCCTCTTTCTTTTTCTCCTCTTATAATGCTCAATTTACCACTTTTTGGTCATCAAAAGAATGAGAAAAAAATATTTACAGCCTTAAAATGTGCAAGCCTTACTCTCTTTGAAAAAAAATTGTTAAATATGGGACCTACATGAAAAATAATTTATTTAATGGTAGATCCCATTATTTTTCAAAAGGAATACACAAGACTTGTACACATGAAGAATGTATCTAGCATTACTCATTAACATATAAATTGTCAGAGTAAGATTTTATTTAATAACCTATTTCGTTCTTCCACATGGCAATAGTCGAAATCACCTAGGCTATAATCGTACCAATTAAAATCTCCAAGCAAAACCCACCCTTGACAACCAAACTCAAATAACCCACCTAGACACCAAAACTTTCATCATCCCCAAGCCTGAACACCAACAAACTGACTACCGATCAAACGCTTAACCTCCTTTAAGGGTTGGGTGGGAGGGGCCCTCATCCGCCCGATAAGGGTGGTAGGGTAAGCCACTCACATCTGAGCACCCAAAGGGTACGGGGGGTGGTATGGGTTGGGCCATTGTTTGCCTCTCCGCTACCCCACTTTGTATAATTTGTATCTTAAAAAATAAATTATACTTATAGTAAAATGACGCCGCATTGTTTTGCTAAAAGCCTAAAACTCTCCCTCTCGATGCCCACTCTCCCATACCTCTCTCTCTTTGAACCTCCATCGTACCATCTCTAACAAACTTTCACTTTTGCACCCTTGTTGTCCATTGCCGTTGCTGAGATCTCTCCCTTTCGGTTCTAAGTATCCTGAGCCTTTTTCTTGAGTTTTAAAATGAATTGTTTCTTGATATTTGGATTTGGAGGATGTGATTTGTGTGATTGTCCTTGAGTATCTAGGGGTTTAATCCGAACCCTTAAATTATGTTAGCGGTTTTAGAATTGAACCCCTAGGTGTTTTGGGGTTTCAATTTAAAACTGTTTTGATGTTCATGACTGTATGATTTTAATTGTTGTGTATTTTTGCATCAGGTCAAGTTTTTGTAGGAGATACCTAGCTCATGTGTTAATAGTAGGTGAGCTACCCTTTCCGTTTAAAAAGGGTTCTAAGCATACTTTAAATACTTGGAACCTGGGTTTGACATTCATTCTCGTCATGCAGTTGCGAATAATATTATGAAACTATATTGAGTACATAGAGAACTATTTAAAACCAATTGAATGGTCAAAGAGTTTGCCTCACGATCGATGAAATGTGTGGGAGTGACCCCAGTACTTGGGGAGATTCGAGTAGGATAAACTAGGTTGCGAGAAATGACAATGAACATGAGGATTAAGTATTACTTCGAGAGATTTGAGTAGGATAAACGTTTTTCTATATGTAGCTATTTGTTCTTGACCCAGTACAAAATTAAGGGCATGGTGTATGGCTTAGGATTTATGAACGACAAGTCATGGGCAGATTATATTGCAGTGAGGGTTAGGGAAACCATTAAAAGATTGTTTGATGAGTTTGTTGCACTCAGGGGTCGTAATATTTCTGCACCTATACCTACACATACCCGTATCCCTCCTCCCAATCTCGGGATGGGGAAAAAACATAGGTTGGGGTCGGGTGAGAGGTTTGAGCAGGTTGTCGAGTCTCATTAGCCTTCAGATGGAAAAGCTTAGTTGGATAGATACTTGGCAGTGTAGGTGCACCCATTTACACAAAGATTGGATATCTTATCTTGGTGGAAGGTCAATGTCGTTTGATTACTTGACTCTACAAGAGTTCGTTGTGATTTTTTGGCAGACTTTTTAGTGAGGCTTGGTCTATAAAGTAGAAGCTTGGGCCAATACCTTGTGGGGGCCTAGGATGAAGCCCCTGGGAAAATGTTTTATCCTGTTTATGCTATAGACCAGATTTTTTCAGCCGACCCCACCCACTAATTAGGGTTTATGATTTCCTATATATATTGTATTAAACTCTGTATGGTGGTCTTAATGTTGTACTGTGCATTCGACTATCATCTGAAATAAAAATCTTTTGCAATTTCATGTACAAAGCTGTGTTGCCGAACCACGTAAATCTTATGTGTAGTGTGTTATTAATTATAGTTTTACTTTAATTTTTTTTCCTCTTATCGTTCCTAACAATGGCAATATTGCAAATATTGTGGGTTTGGTCGTTGAGCACAATCAAGGTATGTTGGTTACATTTGCCTCAGGACTTGGTAGCAAAATAAAGAGTTTGAGGGCAATGTGGAAAGGTTAAAACATGCAGTGCAGAAGTTCTCTTCTAGTATCGATTTTGTTCTACACTTGAACAATTACGGGCTGATTTTAGGAGCCCAAACTCTTAAAATGTTGGGCTCAAATTTAATAGATTTCAATAGGCTCCAAATCAATCATCAATGGGCTGGACAACATATAAGTTGGGTACAACATATAAGTTGGGTGGGTATGCATCTTACATGACCGAGAAGATTGTGCCAAAGATCAATAGAGTAGCACGCTATTGCTATTGAAATAGTTGGGGACACCCCAAGACTGCTATTGATCCTAACAAGTTTTCATCAACGCTCAAGTGATTATCAGAATGAGTCTATAACCCATGCAATGGGCGGATTGTTGTGTATATTATGTATGAGAAAGAGAGATCGGGTTTTATAGTAGAGAAATTCGAAACGGTTTATAGGACAGTTTATTTGATGAAACAATATAAAGGTTGAAATGGTGCCTTTAGGTGGAAACTTGAATCGATTGATATCTTTATATATAAGAAAAGAATAAAACTCAAAAGTTATAACAATTCATAATGAAACATTGTTTTTAAAATGATTACCACTCCATAAACATAACACTTCAAGTTTAATGGGTAGAATGCCTACTTTTATGGGTAGAATGTCACATTGGACTCATATGATTCTGCTTAAAATACAAAATAATATAAATGTTGAATTAGTGCTTTTGGGTGGAATCTTAAATCGGTTTATATATTTATATATAAGAAAAGAAATGAAACATAAAAGTTACAATAGTTCATAATGAAATATTACTTTTAAAAGGTTTATCGCTTCATAAATTATAACATTTCAAATTTAATAGGTATAATGCAAAGAAATGAAATTTAAAAGTTACAATGGTTCATAATGAAATATTACTTTTAAAAGGTTTATCGCTTCATAAATTATAACATTTCAAATTTAATGGGTAGAATACAATGAAATGAAACTTAATAGTTACATTGGTTCATAATAAAATATTGTTTTTAAAAGGTTTATTGTTTCATAAATATAACATTTCAAATTTAATAGGTAGAATGCAAAGAAATGAAACTTAAAAGTTACAATGGTTCATAATTAAACATCGTTTTTAAAAGGTTTACTGCTTCATAAATATAATGGATAGAATGACTATTTTTATGAGTAGAATGCCATGTCAGCATTATATGACTCCGCTTTTATATATAGTAATAGATTGGAGACACTTGCGGACAAGATAGGTGTTAAGCTCAAACATATGCTCAACAAATCCATTGAAACTTCTTGTAGACAAGAGTCTTTTGTAACGGGATAGGATTATTATGAACCCATATAAGGTGTGTATACTATATAATATCTGTAATGAGATATTTAATTATCTTGATTTCGAAAATAAGACTTTCTATTAGACTATAAGTAATTTCCATGTATAATCATGGCCAATAATTTCATGTATGGCTCAAAGCTTCTATAAAGAGTTTATCTTTAAAGAGCCATTCACTCTTAGAATAAGAAACAAGTAATTATTCTACCAAAAAGTATATTTCCATCTAGTATGAAAATTGGAGGTCGGCTCTGATCTCGAAGTAGCTAAGCCTAATCTTCTTTCTTCATATTACCTCAACAATAGGTCCTAAGGGATCTAACACAATGTAATGAACCCCTTTTGTAAATGGTAAATGTAATACGATAATGTAAATGGTAAGAGCAAAACTATAAAATGGAAATAGAAGTAACTTCACTCATTCAAAGATTCCTATAGATAAACTGGGTATTCGAGGAACCTAGACCTCCCAAAAGAACAATATCCAAAGAGCATCACAATAAATAAAACAACTTCGTATTAGGTGCCTTTAGGTCCATTGCTCCATCGTACCATAAGTTGAAACGCTGCATTCCAAGCCAAGGTACTCTCCAACAAACGACGCCGCATTACGACAAGATCATAACAATCCCCTCCCCTTAAAGAACCTTGTCCTCAAGGTTCAGAGCAATGATCATTCTCCTAACTCACCATATATCATAAAAACACTGGCCCACTACCTCACTTATGAAACAAAGTAATAAAAGCCTCTCGTATGTTCTCTTCCATGGTTGTAAGAAAGGATAGAGAATACTCTCTAAGACAGGAACCAAAATTTTTTTTTATTTGTTTTTTTTGCAAGTCCCAATTTTGTTGAAAAAATAGCATGACTTACTGGGTGAGAATGATCCAAAATACCTTGGATTCTAGTAGGTTTACAAACAAATCAGTCCACATGTTTCACATCATGAATAATGGGTTCTTGGTCATCCATGTCCAAATCCATTGATTTTACCATTCTTGGGACCACCTTGGTATATATCCATGATAATCTTTGGGCAAATCCACTTCCACCCACGTCCTTTAATACACTTTCATCACCCTTTGCAACATTCTTAGTGTCAAACCTACTCTTCTCAGAACAAAATATCCCACCAAGATAAAATGAACATCCACATAGCACCAAAAACATGATTGACATGGGGACACGCTTCAAACTTTTGTACCCTTAAGAAGCTGGTTTTCCATCTTTATGCTTCCTGATCCTTGAAGTCGTAAACCATATTTCCTTTCCCTCCAAAAAAACCTTGTCCTCAAGGTTGGAGCATTAATGCCTTGTCCTCATCCCCCTACAACTTTGCCAAATAAGATGGAGAAGCCTTGGAGATTGACAATCCACATGCATGTACACAATGCAGGTGACGAAAATAAAGAAAAATTCTAGAAATCAACATCAGTAGCTCTGTAAGCATGGAGAGACTGCTGAACTTATAATAGACCTAGAAATGCTTTGGCATCATTGTTAAAGCCTTCTTGCCATCACCTAAGCTTCTCTTGGGAGCACTGGTTGCTATTGAGGACTTGCTAGTCCAATCTTCACTATTCTCATAATCTGTACCCATGACAAAAGCAGACATTGTAAGCCTAGAATCCAAACTAGACTGCTTTGCAACCATGCTCAAGTAATCTAATCTATCCAAGTCTGCTTCCTCTACCATCCTCTTCAATAGAAACATAAGGATTTGGACTTCATATTCCATAACATCCAGGTCATCACAATCTATTTCAACAAGGTTTCCTTCCTTTCATCTATCAAAAGACTCAAAAACCACCTTAAGTGGCAATATGTCAAACAAATTGTGGGCAAACAATTTCTTCCACTTACATTTTTCAGCAAACTCATCCACGTTGCCTTCTTCTTCAATGTTCCCCCACCTAAATGCAGAGTCACAATTATCCTTGCATATCAACCCATGAATAGATTCAGTCTTCTCAATCCATATAGAAAATTCATGCAGACCCATATGAATACTTTTTCGTTCTCTATCAAAGGGTGCAAAAACACCCTTAAGTGGCGCCATTCAACAAGCAACTTAGGTGCCCTTAAAACAATAGCATTCAAAGACCTCACATATCTATGAGGCATTTTCTCAAACAACTCTCTAGCATCACCTCTATTTCTTCTATTTTTACATTCCCCCAAAATTTTCTTCTTGTCTGAGTTGCTCTCTTCCATGGTAAACCAAACATTCTTACTCCCGCTTTCTATAGAAATAAAATCTCCTAGAAATAAAATACCAGGATTTTCTTCTTTATCTCTGTTGCTCTCTTCCATAACCAATTCATCTTTTGCAAATTCACCTTCTCTTGAAAGTGAATCTTTGCAGTTTTCATTCGAGTCCATCGAGAATTTCCGTGGAGGTTGCCAAACCAGACGAGGTCCAACCTTCCCCCTGTTGAAGAGGTTCCATCTCGGCGAGTTTGACATTGGACAAAACATGGAGAGGGAAATCGATAACCACAAGTCCATCCATTTGCAGCTTCACGAGCTTTTTTTTTACAATCACATCTTGTAAATCGAATCCATTCAAGAGAGGACCCTTGCAATCTACAATCGCTATGGCTTCGGTGCTCTCAGTCTTCATGATGGTAGTATTGTTAATCTCATTTGACGACAGCCCTGGGCAAACATAAGCCCCATATGCAAAGAAACTATTGGCTTTAGAAGCAAGGCATGGAAGATTATGAGGAAGCTCAAGATCGGCCTTGAGTAGAGACCAAGAGGAAGCTTCTAGCTGGAACCCCCCGAATCGCTTGGTTTGTAGATCTGTTCTTCATCCTTTGCTCCACTTTCGTCATGTCCTAGCCCTTTTGGTGTTTCTTCGGATGAGTCCATTGGGTTTTCTGTCCCTTCTTTGAATTTTTTTGATCCATTTTCTTTGCTCATCATCTCAAGAACAACATAACCATCGTCAAACATCGTCGTTCCTAACAAGATAACATCATCTTCTAAACGAACTCCTCTGTGTCTCACTTGTTGTTGCTCCAACGGATATATGTTTCTTCCATAAGCATATTCGATATTGAGCTTCATATAGTAAATAGTAAAGGAAGAATTGACTAAGATTTTTAGGTTTTTACTTCTGCAAGATTGTACTATAAGTACCATTTGGCCAGGATCTCTAAAGCAATCGTCATATAGTGCATGATGATAATTATGAAAACATTCTTAAAGTTCTTCATTCCTCAACTCCATGGCAAGATTGGTACCAATCCTTTTGTAAATGGAAAATGTAATACAGTAATGTAAATGGTAAGAGCAGAACTATAAAATGGAAATAGAAGTAACTTCACTCATTCAAAGGTTCCTATAGATAAATTGGGTATTTGAGGAACCCAGACCTCCCAAAAGAATAATATCCAAGCTTACAAGGTTTTCCATATATAGGATTATCCCCCTCCATTGCCTTCCTTTCGATTATATTCACTCTTTGCAAAAGACTAACAAATTCTAGGATTGATAAACTGACCTCTATGAAATTAAACTAAACCTCACAGACAACACAAAAGGAAAAGAGCATCATAGCCAATAAAATGACTTCATATTAGGCGCCTTTAGCTCCACTACTCCATCGTGCCATAAGTTGAAACGTTGCATTCCAAGCCAAGGTACTCTCCAGCAAATGACGTTGCATTACGACAGGATCATAACACACAACTAGGTCCATGCTAGTAAATGTATGTGTTTTCCTTTGTTTCTTTTCTTTATTTTTGGTGTGTGCTTATTTTTGTTTTCATGGGTACTATTATATTGGTAAGAAAGATTCTACTAAGCAGCTTTACACCACACAACTGCTAAGGGAAAAAAAAAATAAAAAAGTTCTTGGTAAACAAGTATTTCTGTTAATTACACCCCTCAAATCCGCCATATATATCAATTTTACCAGTAATTTTCTAAACATGGAAAATATATATATGGGAATAATATTACTATTTTTTTGTGGAAAATGCAACATATATAATCATGTTGGTTAATGTTATCACACAAATTAAAATGCAATATTATCCCACATATATTTTTTATGTTTGATATCCCTCCATGAATTGGGTGCGCGCCATAGATATCTTTGAGAAGCTATGAATCTAATTAGTATGATTTGGTGTCTACTATTGGACCCTTCACTTCAATTGCTCTCAATGTCTATTTGTACATGGCGTGACAGGGGTAGCTGATAAGGGTGTGCATCCAGACCGGATTTTTTTCCAGTCCGATTAAAAATCTCGAAATCCGGATGATCCGAGTAGATACAAAATTATTATATCCGGCTGGATCGGTTACGGATCCAATTTTTAACCGGTATTATCCGTAATCGGCTTTAATCACTTTTTCATTCCCCAAAATTAAAGTAAACCCGTAGGTTCCCAGTTCCCAACCTGTAGGCTTTAATCACTTCTCGATTTCCTCTCTATCTCTCTCTCTCTCTCTCATTCTACTTTATTTGAATTGTTTCCTTTCTTTTAACTAGCTTAAAATTGCAGCAAAGTCGCAAACACAATCCTTGTCTCTCTCAGGGTTTGTACGTGCTTCATCTGAAGACCATCTACAACTATTTCTCTATGAGCTCTCTCTCTCTCTCTCTAAGTTTGTAGATTTAAGTTTGTGTTTGCAGATCTGAGATTATGTGTTTGTAGATCTACTTTTTGGGTTTCTTTATTTTTTAAATCTTCCAGCAAAAACATGTTTGTAGATCTACATGCTCGTAACACTATCAATTTTGTAAAACTGTGTGTACTTTTTTGCTTTTGAAAAATAATGTTCAGATGCTTTCTCAGTTTCTATATCACTTTGGCTAGATCTATTTCTGTGTTTTTATGGTACTCGTATTTGTTCAATCTCAAATCT
This sequence comes from Cyclocarya paliurus, assembly GCA_029856935.1. Taxonomy (NCBI): domain Eukaryota; kingdom Viridiplantae; phylum Streptophyta; class Magnoliopsida; order Fagales; family Juglandaceae; genus Cyclocarya; species Cyclocarya paliurus. The sequence goes on from CM056955.1 coordinate 14,480,194, forward strand.
GTCGGGTTATATATGTTTTTTTTTCCCTTCCTTTGGGTTAGGATCTGTAATTGTGTTTGTTTTGTCCTCTCTATTCCTCGATAATATTTTTGAGTTCTAAATGTGAATATGGATTTTTGTGTTTGTGTTTAAATCTAGATGCAATTTGCCCAGATCTGAGTTTTTGTATTTAAATCCAGATGCAGTTTGCCCAAATCTGGATTTTTGTGTTTGTGTGTGTGAATAAACTATATATATGCTTTTGACCGAAAGAGGGCATAAACTTTTACCCTACCAGCTTGATGTCAGAAAATGGTCATGAACCGATTCTATGGAAGGGATGTTGTGTCCATGAGCTTGTATTTGAATAATGTTTTGTTTGAAGTAGAAGATGCTAAATGTTTTGCTTTGTTTAAAGACTAAAGTACAAGATGTTATTTATGTGATCTTGCTTTTTAACATGCATTTTGTAACTATTTAAAACTCTTTGTTCTTTATGTTTCTTGTTATATTTTTGTTTAATGAGCAGTATATATATCTAGCTTGTTGCTGAGAGTTTTAGTAGTTTTGTCAAGCTACTAAAACATATGTTTTATTAATATATTTGCATGCTGGTAATTATTTGTCAAGCTTATCTTTGGTAGATTAAAAAGGACAGAATAGCCAAGCTTATTGTGCTCTGACACTGTTTCCCCAGTTCTCCATCCCCACAACTGGGTCAAGCATTTGTTTCTAAATTTGTTTTTAGTACTTTATCTTTATCTATTTTTAGTGCTTTATCATTTGCTAAATCTGTTTTCAGAATAGTTTTGGCACCATTGACCAATTTGTATGGAGACAATGAAGAAGATGAGCAACAGCAGCAGTAGTAGTATGACTCTTTGGAAATATTAAGAGATATAAATATTTCAATCTTTGTTTATATTAGAGACAGATAGTCATAGCATTGAGTGTTACATCTATTGTTGTGAAGTATTATTATTTATTTTGTTTGTAAATTGATGTCTTGCATTGTGTTGTAAACAACAATGTAATATGTAGTGAATTGTGTGTGTTGATGTTCATTATTAGTTAGTTTGTTTTATAAAAATTTGAATGGTCAATAAAAAGTTTTAAATGCCTATAAAGATATTCATTATATAAAAAATGCCTATAAAAAATTATAAACATAATGGCCTAAATAAAAAAAGCCTTCTAAAAAGTGTTAAAATATTTTTTTTTAAAAGGCTTATAAAGTGTTTAATATATATATATATATATATTTTTAAAAAAAAGCTTTCAAAAAGTGCTAAAAGAATATTATTTTTAGAAAGTGATAAAAAAACCATGTACAAAGTGTTAAAAAAATAATTTAGAAAAAAAATTAAAAAAAAAGGTATTAAACCGGATATCCGGTTACAATCCGGAAAAACTATTTACAAAGTGTTAAAACAATAATTTAGAAAAAAAAAGTATTAAACCGGATATCTAGGCCCAAATCTGATACCCGCCTGGAATTTGTCTGGATTTATCTAGGCAGATATCCGTCCTATGTTAAAAAGTCGAATCTGGATGCTCCCGGATATTCAGATCCGGAGCAGAACTCCAATGTGGTGGAAAACCTTTGGAGCGGAACCCTAGAAAGTTGAAACTCATATGCAGACCCAAATGACATACCCATACCCTAGTCCATAAAAATATATCAGAATAGCATCCCGTTCTGAGCAAAATTAAGGTTGTGTGCGTGGATCGGAGCAAAGTACAGTACTGAAAATAAAAAAAGAGGTATATATAGCATGGTCACATCATTTGACAAATGGAAGTTGGACTGTGGATTTGGAAATGCAAAGTACAATTTATTAATCAATATAACAAAACTGTTAAAAAAAAATAATAATAATAACAAATAACAAAACTGTTAGGTATGTATCACGGGCGAGGAGACGGCCAAAGCGACCAAAGAGAGACTCTCGTATTAACAAGCACAGCCATATCCGCCAAGGTTTTCTTTGTGAGAGGTTCATGCCGACAGAACAGGTCCTGCAAAGATACTTTTGCCGGCGGGATACAATCATCTCTAGTTCAAGAATAGAGCTCACCATGTAGGATATCTTGAACACTAAAAATACATGTACGTACCTATATATGATACGCATTGCAAAAAGATTGATTATAAGAGATTCTAACTTCTTCTTTTTTTGACCTTAAACCGTTGAGAACATCCCTATCAGGGATCATCTTAGGTTGGAAGTGTTTCAGGCATTGCTCAGGATAGTCCCAACAATACACGTATCTTTTAACCTTTGTTTCTTTAAAGAACGAAAGGATTTTCCATAATTTGATAACAACAATTACAATAACATTTTTCCAATAAAACTCAAACAAATCTTAAAAAAACAAAAAAACAATGTCTGAAACGTACGGTTATGCGTTCTCTAGATTAAAAATTTAGAACAAGACACGGGGCTGCTAAATGCCAGGCCATTTTCATTCGGTGGTCAAGGGACAGATTGGATTACTATAATATAGAGTAATGCTGTTATGTCTTATAGATTTTATAATTTCCGTTCATTTTTATTATGTGAAACATGATGACTAACCATATGTAATGACCCGACCCAATAATTCTAAGATCGAAATATTGATGATTTTTATTGTGACTAAATTATATTTAATGAGTCATATTGGATAAGTCTACGAATGATAAATTACTGAGATTTATTAGGAATTTTAATTAGGTTCAATAACTAGATTAAATCTCATTTATTATTTGTTGAACGACTTAGACTCCTTTTAGAATTTAAAGATCAACCATTAGAAATTTATTTCAATTTAAAATCATTACTGATTGAAATTTCCAATGCAATTTTAGTCCCTGCCAATCTTATATTGAATGGACTACTAGATCATATTTTTAATTCCAAACTCTCTTATTGAATGATTGCAACTCAAACTCAAACTCGTCGGCACCCTCTCTCAAATTTCTTTATAAATATCTCTCATTCCGTGTGTTATTTGGAAAAACTATAAATATTCGTAAGCACAGTGGCTAAACCCAAGATACCCAATCTAGCACTGTATGTATCCCACGTTCACCATGCAATAGCCGACTGCCTCATTCCTCTCAAGTTGGTTTTCTCTCAATCTCTCGGTTAATCTATTTCTCTATCTAGCCAATGCCGAGCTCATGAAAGGAAATCAGTCGCACCTCGAAAATATTGGATTAGTGCTACAAGGTAAGTAGCTTGATCATAAATTAGGATTAGCATATGTTAGCTAATTATATATTATTATTAAATTCAGTTCGTTAAAAGTCAGTGTTTATGTATCACGCATGTCATGATATTTGCAAGCATGTCATTTGTCATGTTTTATTCTACATATTATAGTTATGATTTTTATTGTATAAAATTTGAGGAATTTTTAATAAATGCTTCTACACACTCTCATTTATAATTTCAGTATTTTAATACAAAATGACTTTATATATTATAAGGAATCTATATACCTAGAGCTTCCTTTGGAATAAAAAAATATATATTTTAAGTTAGGGTCAGTAGTAGCACACCATTTTCCCTCGATTTCTAAAAAATGAAGTCATTTTTAACTCTAGAGGAGCGGGGTGTTACACCATCATTTAAGTGATTAATATATTAAATTATTTAAAATGTGTGATTAAAAAGAACAAAATTTAGATGTAGAATATTTCTCTAATAATAAATGCTTAACATTTAAAAGCATGCATATGCTGCATGTACATCCAACGCAACATGAGTTTTGTTAGTTTGTGGCCTTTTATCAATAGAGACAAAAAAATAACATTTCATTTAAATTTTATCCAATACGAGTCTGAATAAATGTTACAAGGAATCAAACTTATGAAATCAATGAGCTTTTGCTTCAAGTTTCCTGTCTTATAAATATATGCAACGAGTCTGAATAAATATATGCAGATGATAACATTATTTCAACCACCCATCCAATATATATATATATATATATATATATATATATATATATATATATATATATATATATATGTATGTATGTATGTATGTATGAAAGTATGTAACACATCAGCAGTCTCCTTCGCTGAACTAACTGAATTTAAACAAAAAGGTTATTCTAATATGAGAAGTGTTACAAACACATGTAAAAGGATTACATAAAAGTAGGTTTACACACTGACGTAGTTTCATGTGATTTATTATATCTATTTTATAATAAAAATAACTTTATAATCTTATGTATCGCATTAAACCACATCATTTTTTTAATTTACTTTAATGAAACCTTTTGTGACTAAAGTACTTTTATTTTAAACTGACGTGGATTTATAGGATCCATTAGATCTACTTTGTATAAAAATAACTTTATAATTTTATGTATCACATTAAGTCAGGCCAGTTTGTGAATTTACGTTTATATAATCATTTTGTGACTAAAGTACTTCTATTCTAATATACAAACATAAACCTATGTGTTAATGACATGTTTCGTACTCTGGGCAACTTCTTCGAAGTGTCTTGTTGACCTGCAAAATGCTTCAAGAATGGGTGCTCGGGGTGGTGAGGGACACCTCCGATGCCTAAGTTAGTGGGGAGAATCAAAGTATCGTCTGGAGGGAAAATAGCTTCAGTGTAAACAAAGGAGAGGAAAAGTCCCCTTACTTGTGCCTGGAGGTGGGTTTATATACACCAACCAAGGTGGTCCCCACTTGTTGTTAGTGCTTTATCTACGCATCATACCGGATGTCACACTGGTGGCAGGGCAACTACCTATTGTTTCAGGCATTGTGTTGTCGTATTGAACATGGGTGTGTCTCCTTACACGCTTGTTCCCTATAGCAAGTGGAGAAGGTGCACCCACCATTAGGATCTCTAGAAAAGACGTGCTGCCCATCGAGGTTGTTGCTTGTGGTTGCCCTTGGGCATTTAATGGGATGTGTTGGCTATAGCACATCCATAGGACGCACCCTCCCTTTCCTACATCCTCCTGACACGTACGTCATGGACTGGGCCTGGATTCTCCTTTCCCATGCCAGCCGAGTGGGCTGTCAATGAGTGAAGTGGGGCCTTGAGAGAGGGAGCCGAATCGGGTTGGTAGGGTTGGTAAATATCCCTCTAATTACCCCGCAAATTCCCACCACACGCATGGGGTGAGAATTCAAGTCGTGTACTGCTCATTCTCTTGGCGCATGCCAGTCGCTCCTTATGTGCATGAGATGTCGTGCAACCATACCACTTCTCCTGCTGACAACGGGCTACCCCTCATCTACTGCTAACGGAGCAGGTCATGCACCCCATCCAGGCATCTTCGGTGGGCCATGTTCTTAATGCACGTTGGCCATCCCCCTGTGCGTGGGGCGCCATGCAGTAGCCCCTCTTCCACTGTAGGTCACGGACTGGCCCGTGTATGTCACGTATGTGGGCTTCTTTCCTTCGTGCTTGGGACCACATGACAGATCAGTTTTCCATGATTACGAGCAGTGTGGATCTCAGAATTTTCTTCTGACGTTTCCTTTTCAACGGCTCTTATCCCTTCCATTTGTTAGGCAGTCCAACCACCACAAGCCTCTATTTAATCCCCAGCTCCCTCGCCACCTTTTACCTTCCTTTGGCTTCTTACCCAAGTGCTCTTAAACCCTCATCTTTTCCAAACTTCCGTCATTCTCTTCTTTTACCGCCAATCGCTTCTACCGTTCTCCATATCAATCTCTCCTCCGTAGATAGCCCCTAACAATGCTTTGTGCCCTACCTCTAAGAAGTCCTGCTCTGCCCGTCCAGAAGGCTTTTTAGGGGAACCTGTGGGTCTGGCACAACTAGTGGTTGGAGGGAGCTCGTTATTCTTCAAGGGTGAGGATTGGGCCTCGGTGGCTTTGCCCGCTGACCTCCATTTGCTAAGGGGGACTTTTGACGTTCCCAATTCCGTGGTCTTGTACTCTCGAGGGCCTCATGTAGCAGATGTTGATTTAGACAGTCTAGCGGTGAAGGTGACCCTCTTTCCTTTGATGTTCACCAACTCGTTGCGATTGCCCTTCTATCGTCCCATTCGGGACGTTTTGGACTACCTTCACCTTGCCCCTGCTTACTTCACCCGAATGCCTGGTAGATCTTAGTTTCGTACTTCATGATTTATCGCATGGCGCTGGGCACTGGGACCGAAGGGTACCCTGACCTGACCACGAGGGAATTTCTCTTCATCCACGGGGTGTTTCATCTTGATGGCAACCTATGCAGTTTTCGTGCATGAGATAAGAAGCGGATCGCCAGTCTAAAGAAGCACTTTTTCCACATCAAAGATTGGACTAGGCGTTTCTTCTTTGGGACAAGGGGGAATATCTCGAGGGGGATGTCGTTCATTAGGAATTTCCAATGCACGCCTTTTGTGGTGTCGTCTCGGACAATAAGGCCATCTCCATAACCCTGTCTGAATTGGAAAAGGCCCAGTTGGCGACCATCCAAGCCTAGGCCAGGGATAATCTCGACGACGTTTGGATCGACATCATGTTAATTGAAGCCAACATTTCTCGATATCTTTCTTCACCGGACCGATCATATGTTTTGGGTCGGCGCTTTCTAAGGGAGCCTTCCACCTCTTAGGGGTAGAAGAAGCCGTCCAACTGACTCACTAAAAAATGAGCAGTACAAAGATTATCTCAAGTACAGGAGAGTGTCGCTTAATAATAAAGAATAAATTCCTAGATCGTCTTTTAAGAGAAAATGCTTAAAAATCAAACTCGTGTGAAATAGTGAAAATATTTACAAAGATTGAGAAAATAAAAATAAAAATGGTAATATGTATAATAGATGGAAGAGTGCAATGAAAATGAAAATGAAAATATTACTGGTCATGAACCAAATTCATGTTGATGGATTTGAGTGTTTGAGATGCAAGACAATAAACTAAAATTGTTGAATTTAATTAATTGAAATTTAAAGGAACAAGAAAAATAAATGACACCAAATTAAATGAGTAGGAATTAAAGGTGCAAGAAAAATAAATGATATTAATTTAAATGAGCAGTAATTAAAAGTGTAAAAAAAATAAATGATATTAATTTAAATGAGCAGTAATTAAAAGTGTAAGAAAAATAAATGACGTTAATTTAAATGAGACAAGAATTAAAAGTACAAGAAAAATAAATAACGTTAATTTAAATGAGTAGGAATTAAGATGAACATTTAAAAGATTGCAATAACACATCGTAAACTTCAAATTGAAATAAAATAAAAATAAAATTGGTGATAGAGATTACAAATAAAGGAGGAAAGCTCGACAACAACAATTAGATCATAAGACTCAACTGTGTTGCCGTTCTCCCTTTCTTCACCTGAGCTTTCTCCAAAAAGAAAAATAAAAACACATTGGGGTTGTTTGTATTTACAAATCTCCTCAACCCATCTCAACTAATCTCAACTTCATCATTACAACTTTCTTAAATTCTCGCGCAAAATTTAATAATTTTTTTTTCAAATCTCAAAATAACTTTTCCAAATTCTTACATTAAAATATAATATATAATTCAACTTTTTCAAATCTTAAAACAACTTTTTTCAAATTCCTACATAAAATATAATAAACAATTCAACTTTTTTAAATCTTAAAATAATAATAATATTAAAAAATAATATTCTAAAAATATTTTATTCTATTATTCACAAACCATCTCAACTCATCTCTCAATTCAACCTCTCCTAAGTTACGCTACTCTACTCATGCTATACTCTAACTCTACACCTACTCTAACTCTCTTTCTGCGTCCGTTTCAAGCCGTTATATAAGCTTCAAAAGGCACTGCAATAAATGCTTCTTTCGGCGTCCCATGTCCTGCATGTAGAAAATTATTCTTGTTTTGTTTACGTCGCTTGGTCCTGAGTGAAAAAGAAGTCCTCAAGTCTGACTTTTTTTTTCCTTTCCGCACTGTGAAAAAGAACCTCACTCTGTTTTACGGTGCTGCAAACAGAGGATGATGGAAGTTGTCTTCCGTCGTGTGGAGTTGCAGTGGTGGCGGTGCTAACTGGGCAGTGAGAGTGGTGGACGGTCGTGTAGAGGCGCAGTGCAGTGTGGAGCCGTGCATGGCTGGTGCTGCCACTAGGCAGTGGCGAGGCTGCTGGACGTGCGGAAGCTGTGGGCTGCGGGTAGAGGACAACGGGCTGAGTTCTTACGTGGGTGGCGCTGTGGAGGTGTTGGCCTTGCATGGCTGTGCATTTGATTCTTCTGTGTTTGATTCTGCTCTGGATACCTCCCAGTATAAACCATCAAGGAAAAGAAGTTCTGGAAGGAGTAGCGAACTTGACAGAGTTCAAAGTATATCATAGCATCTTCACTTCTGCACTGCTTTAAGGTTTCCTTGGTTGCAGTCTGTACACAATTCCGACAAACTGTGGAGTTGTATTGAAGACTGATGCAGTTTTCTATACAAGTTATATTTAGTTTTCCGTTGTTACTAATCATCTGATTTATTACTCTGCTTTGGAACAATATGTTATTAATTGTTGTTATTCTCAAGATGGCATATAAGATGTATTTTGATGAATTGTAAATGGCAGAACAATAGAATCAATCAAAAAATTGTTGGTTGAAGTTCTCCCCTATTTTTCTCCTTTGGTTTCATTATTTTTCTGTAATCTGATTTCTAAAACCAACAATTGGCATCAGAGCACGTCTCAATCTTCTTCGGAAAAATGGTTGCCCTTGGTTCATCCACATCAATTCCTATTTTTTCTGGTGAAAATTATGACTATTAGAGCATAAAAATGAAGACTTTGTTCTTGTCTCTTGATCTATAGGATGTCATCGAGTCTGGAGTTCCAACAGCCAGTAAAAGCTCAAGTAGTGGTGGTTCAGATTCAAGTCAAGTCAAGCTGGGAAAACAGCAGGATGCAAAGGCATTATTCACTCTGGAACAAGCTGTAAGTGAATCTATATTTCCAAGACTAATGAGAGCTACAACTTCTAAATAAGCATCGGAAATTTTACAACTTGACTTTCAAGGAAATAGCAAAGTTAAAACTATTAAGCTTCAAAGGTCAAGAAGGGAGCTTGAGAATCTCAAAATGAAAGATTTGAAACTGCCAAAAAGTATTGCTCAAAACTCATTGAAGTAGTTAATCAAATGAGGGCTTATCAAGAGGCCATAACTGATGAGAGAATCGTACAAAGATCCTCATTAGTTTAACTAAGAAATATGACTCGATAGTTGCTGCCATTGAAGAATCTCGGGATCTCTCTACACTTCAGTTACTGAATAGATGGATTCTCTGCAAGCACATGAACAAAGGATTGACTGGAGGAATGAAGCTACTCTTGAAAATGCATTTCAGTTGAAATTCAATCTCAAAAATCAGAAGCAAAAGGATTTCAAAAAGGGATATAAGGGCAAGGCAAAAGATCTAGAGAGTCATTAGAAAAAGTATGCTACAACCTTGTGGTATTTGCAAGAAAACTAATCACTTGGAGAAAAATTACTTTCATCGTGGTAAACCTCAGTGTGCAAATTGCAAAAAGTTTGGCTATGAAGAAAAGAATTGCAGGTTTAAAGACAAGAATCAACAAGTAAATTTCATAAAGGATAAGGAAGAGCAGTTGTTTTATGCTTGTCAAGTGGCTGCTAAACAAAAAAGGGAATGGTTTCTCGATAGTCGTTGTAGCAATCACATGACACTAGATTCAAGTCTATTTTCTCGGATTGATGATTCTGTTTAGGTAAAAATCAAACTCTAAAATGGTGATCTGGTGGAGGCAAGAGGGAAAGACACAATAGTTTTGGAAACCAAAAGGGGAACTAGATTTATAAATGATGTGTTGTTAGTTCCAAGCCTTGATCAAAGTCTGCTAAGTGTTGGATAGATGATGCAAAATAAATACTCCCTTCACTTTGAAGATGATTAGTGCACTATTTATGATATAAAGAATAACAATCATGTGGTAGCTGAAGTGAAGATAGGAAATGGGAGAAATTTTCCTAATTATTGGCAATACCCGAAAGCTCTTGTGCTTAAAAATGATGAAACTACCTTATGGCATCAAAAGTTTGGACATTATAACCTTAATGCACTAAGGTTGTTAAATCAAAGAAATATAATAAGAAACTTACCTCTTCTAGATCAGAATATGGCCGTGTGTGAAGGTTGCATGTTGGGGAAACAACATAGAGAATCCTTTCCAAAAGAGAAGCATGGAGAGCCAAAATAGTTTCGGGACTTGTGCATACAAATTTATGTGGTCCTATGAGAACTCCTTCACAAAGTCAAAACAGGTACTTTATCTTGTTCATTGATGATTTTTCTAGAATGACTTGGGTGTACTTTCTCAAAGAAAAATCAGAAGCATTTGAAATTTTTAAGAAATTTAAATTGCTTGTTGAGAACCAAAGTGGTAGAAAACTCAAAACTTTGAGAAGTGATAGAGGCACTGAGTTTAACTCTAAAAAGTTTGATGAGTTTTGCAAAAATGAAAGGTTGGAACACTAGTTGACTGTTGCCTATACTCCACAACAAAATGGAGTCTCAAAGAGGAAAAATAGGACTGTCATGGATATGGCCAGGTCTATGCTAATGGCAAAAGGCCTTTCTAAAAAGTTTTGGGCTAAGGTTGTAACATAGCTATGTATCTCTTGAATAGATGTCCTACAAAAGCTGTGAAAAATTTAACTCCGATTGAAGCTTGGAATGGGATCAAACCTATTGCTGAGCATCTGAAAGTTTTTGGATGCATTTGTTATATGCATATCCCTGAGCAAAAAAGGCACAAGTTGGAAGAAAAGTTAGCAAAGGGAGTCTTCCTTGGATATAGCTCTCAATCCAAAGGATATAGGGTCTTCAACTTAAAATCACAGCAGCTGGTTACAAGTAGGGATGTGGTGTTTGATGAGTATTCAACTTGGAATTGGGAGAAAGATGAAGAATTTACTCAGCCACTTACCATACCAGTAATTGAAGAACCCGAGAAAAGAATGGAAAATGATGATGACAGTCAACCAGCAACTCCAACTTTAGAACAAAGGGTTGACAGTAACCTTGAGTTCTCAAATCAGTCTACTCCTGAAACAACTCCAAGAAGGCTAAGACCTTTGAGTGAAATCTATGAATCTTGCAACTATATGTCTTTGGAGCCTGAAAGCTTTGCAGCAGCTATAAAAGAATCAGTTTGGGTTGATGTAATGTAGGAGGAGATTAAGATGATTAAAAAGAACAATATCTGGGAGCTTGTTCCTTGTCCTAATAGCAAAGAAATCATTGGAGTTAAATGGATTTACAAAAGGAAGCTTAATCCTGATGGTTCATTAAAGAAATGCAAAGCAAGATTAGTTACTAAAGGGTACTCACAACAAGCTAGAATTGATTTATGAAACTTATGCTCCTATGGCAAGATTAGATACCAAAAGAACTGTTTGTGCACTTGCAGCTCAAAGAAGTTGGAAGATCTCTCAACTTGATGTCAAATCAGCTTTCCTCAATGGAGAACTTGAAGAGGAAGTGTATGTGGAGCAACCTGAGGGCTTTAACAAGGAAGATGGCAGGTGCTTAAATTAAAAAAGGCTCTATATGGGCTTAAACAAACACCTAGAGCATGATATAGCAAGATCGATGGTTACTTTGATGAAAAAGGCTTCAAGAAAAGTGTGAGCGAACCTACACTTTATGTTCAAATCAAATGTAAAAATTTGCTTATAGTCTCCTTATATGTTGATGATTTAATCATAACTAGAAATGACTCAATGATGATTGAAGAATTCAAGCAAGAGATGACAAAGTCTTTTGAAATGAGTGACTTGGGTTTAATGCAATATTTTCTTGGTATGGAAGTATGTCACAATGATGGCATTTTCATTTCTCAAAAGAAGTATGCTGAAGATTTACTTAAGAGGTTCAATATGGCTGATTGCAAACCAGTGGCAACTCTTCTAATTGCAAATGAAAAACTTAAGAAAGAAGATGGGGGAAAATTAACTGATGGGGCTACTTACAGAAGCTTGATTGGCAGCTTGCTATACCTCACTTCTACTCGACCTGATCTCATGTTTGCTACAAGCATGTTGTCTAGGTTCATGCCAAATCCCAATCAAGTCCATTTTGGTGCTACAAAAAGAGTGTTGAGATATGTTCAAGGAACTTTGAAGTATGGTATTTCTTTCAAATCGTGTTCTTATTCAAAATTAATTGGGTACACTGACAGTGATTGGGTTGGTTCTATTAATGATATAAAGAGTACATCAGGCTATTGTTTTAATTTGGGATCTGGAATTTTCTCATGGGGTTCAAAAAACAAGATTTTGTGGCTCAATCTACAGCAGAAGCAGAGTATGTTGTTGCTACCAATGCTGTAAATCAAGCTATATGGCTGATTAGAATACTTGAAGATATGGGAGCAAAGCAACAACTTCCAGTTGAGATTTTCTATGATAATAAATTAGCAATTGCAATGGAAAAAAATCCAGTTTATCATAGCTGAACCAAGCACATTGCTATTAAGTATCATTATCTTAGATAAGTGATTGCTAATTGAGATGCTGAGTTGAAGTATTGCAAGTTAGAAGAACAATTGGCTGATATCTTTACGAAGGCACTTCCTAGAGACAAACTTCAGAAGCTGCGTTTGATGCTTTGAGTTAAAGAAAAGGCATCAAGGAGGAGTATTGAAGACTGATGCAGTTTTCTATGCAAGCTATATTTAGTTTTCTGCTATTATTAGTCATCTGATTTATTACTCTGTTTTGGAACAATATGTTATTAATTGTTGTTATTCTCAAGATGGCATATAAGATGTATTTTGGTGAATTGTAAACGGTAGAACAATAGAATCAATCAAATAATTGTTGGTTGAAGTTCTCCCCTGTTTTTCTCCACTGGTTTCATTGTTTTTCTATAATTTGATTTCTAAAACCAACAAGTTCACATCCCCTCTACAAAGCACTTGTCCGTAGACTATGTCTGAGTCCTCTCTAGTGGAGGTGTTGTAGAAACCTTTCAAAGAATTATTGGAAGGCAGAGAACTGAGGAGGAGGCTTGGCTTAGTTGGGGTAGCGCGGTGGTTCAAAGTTGTTGAGTTGCAGTACATTGGTGATGGCATTGGTGGCTGGTTCCTGGACGTGAATGTGCTCTGTGGAACAAACAAAAACAAAAACAAATAAATAAGTAAAAATAAAAATAAAACTAGACAAAGAAAATTAATAAATAATTAAAGACAAAAAATAAAACTAGACAAAAAAATGAAGAATAAAATATTAAAGGTGTGTTGTGCATGTGAAGAAATATTACCAAATTAAATCACAAGTATTAAAATTAGCACAAACCATGCTTTAAATCAATTTAAATCACAACTTAGATTTATGCCTCTTAATCATTTTTTCATCTAAAATCAATAATAAAGTAATAAAATAATTAAAAATATATTGGTTTTAAATGTATAAAATATACAATAATGCAGCTCAATCATAGCTCTCAACTAGCATTTTACTAGTCTCTAAACAAAATAGTAAAAAATAATTAAGATGAATATTGCATAAAGTTCAAAATCCAAACAAAAGCAATCAAACATAATTCTGAATTTTCACAAAAGATGACACATGACTACTCAACTCCAAGAGCTATATCCATCAAGATTTATCTTAACAATCTTTCACAAAGAATTGAGGAAAATCTCTTAGAACTCATATGTGTGGTGTAGCTAATGGTTGTGTGTTCTTCATTAGCCATGATTTGTCATAGAATTGTTCAACCTTAAAATTAATCATTGTTGATTCTAACTATCTCAAAGCCAAGGGACTAGCAGTTTTCACGCCAACTCTATTTAAAGGTTGAACAGTCAACTCCCAAAGTTGTGGATAATTGTTTTTAACCCTTTTTAGGAAAGCTCCATAAGCTGCTTCATCCTTTATTTCTATTATTATTATTTTGGGTTTTTTTATTATTTTATTTTATTTTATTCAAGTCTCATTTTTTTTTAAATGGCTCAATAGTCCTACTATTTACTTCTCCTTTGTTAAATCAATGAACAGTAATGAAGAACACTACAAGTGGCATGTGCAAAATGTCCTCCAAAACTTTCCCTTCATTATATATAAATCATGCCAAGTCTCATCTCAATAAATATAGCATCCCAGGGTTTCAAGCCACATTAACAAAATATGATGCATAAGAAATCAAGCTCTTTGCAAAGGCTTGAAATCTTCACAAAAATAATTTCGCTCAACCACTTCACCAAGATGCTCAAATTTCACAAAATGCTAGAAATGGAGTGTGTCAATCATGTGTATCAGTGCATATTGCATTAATGCAAAAATTGTGTTATTCCATGCACACATGCTAATCATAAAAATATATTTTATTTTATTATTATTTTTTTAAACATAGATCTGCACAGTGGAGAAACAAACCCAGGACCGTGCACCTAACCCACACATTCCCAAGTTTACCCTTACAAAATGCAATTCCCTCCCCCCAACTCAACAATGCAGTGTCCTCAATGCTATCAGAGAAGAAAAGCAATTTAAAGAGAGACAAAAAACACAAAAAACAAAAGAAAAAAAATAAATAAACAAACAAACAACACAAGAAATAAACCAAAGAGAGTAAAAAAATTAAAAAAAAAAGCACTTAAAAATATGTATGTGAGAGTTATAAAGAAGAACTTTTTTGCCAAGTGTGAAATGCTTGGGGTGAATTTTTTATCATGCAAAGATTTTCATACGATCCTTTGCCAGCTGAGCGTTGTCATAGGCATCTTGACAAGCTTCATCTAATTCATTGATCTGCACTTTTCTCTACTCAGAAGCTATATCGAGTCAAATATTTGCAATAAAACCTGGAACCTGACAAGTGCTATAAATTCTAGAGTTCGACAAGTGTCGTAAATTCTAGAGTCCTGGGTCCCAATACGTGCTGCAAATCTCAAGTCAACAAATGCTTTACAGCCTCGAGCTCCGCCCCAGGTCTCGATACGTGCTTTAAAGCGTGAGCCAACAAATACTTTAGAGCCTCGAGCTCCTTCCCGGGTCCTGCTTGGATCAACTTTTGCAGAGCCTTGAATGCTCTGGGTCTCTATTTAAAAGACTATTTTCACCATTCAAAATGCACATAGTACAATTTCTCTTATTTCTCATAATTTCTCAAATGGCCTAGCAACATTCTTTCAATAATGTTTCAGATTTGAATTAAGAACCATTTACGCCTCAACCACTAATATTTTCTCCTGAGGTCGTTAACGCCATGATAAGGGCATAGATACATTTTTCTAGCATGACTGATGCTGAGGTTGTTGCTGGATTGAGAATGCTCGGTGCTCAATATACTGCTACTATTACGACCATGTCTTTGGAGGTTACTGTTATAGGTGAGTGAGATTGATCAGCTTAAAAATCAAATATTTAAGTTGCAACAAAGGCTTGCTAGTAAAAGGAGAAAGAATAGCATATTAAAACAAGAAAATAAGGAGTTGAAGAAATTTGTGAACCGGTATGCTCATGACTTGCAACCATGTATAGAGGAGCTACAACGAGAGGTGTACAAATACAAAGTGAACAGCAGCTGTTAACAGCAGAGGTTTAGTGTTTATGAGAAACATAGGGACAATTTGCATCAACTCTTCTTTGCTTTGTGAAATCCATATACATTCTCATTTTCTAAGCTTTTTCTTTAATGGCTCAGCAATCTCTTTCCAACAATCTCCTCTTTCATTATATGGGGCATTCTGCATCTTGGCCACCAATTATTTCTACATACACCATAGGTGCCATGATGCAACATGAAAATGATCTAACTAACAAGTTGGATGATGACGTCATTTATGAATTCATGAGTCTCGATACTCGATACTCATCATCCATTGTCGTATTTTTTCGGTGACTGCAATCCATAACTCATGAGCTTGAAAAGCTTAACGAGAAAATTTATAAACTTCAACGACTTGTTCATGAGTCTAACAAAAAAATCAGAGACTTAAAACAAGAGAATACGGATTTAAATCCTTACTTGACTCTTTATTTCAACTTCCTCTACCTTTAGATAAGGATAACATGTTGATGTAAAAAGAGTAAGAGCACTTGAAAAATGAGGCTAAAAGTCCAAATTTTTGTAAGTCGCTTGAGATAATGAAATAAAAATATTTTCATGCATGCATCATCTCTGTCCATCTCTAAGCTATGTATACTCCTTTCAGTGCTCGATGCAACTCTACGCAATCTATTTGAATGGTCTCTCTCCTAATACATGAAACATCAGTCCAAATAGCATAAATAAAATTCAAACGACTAAGTAGCAGGAAATTTTTTATTTTATTTTTTATAGGCTGAGACATGCATTGATGTAAGGGAGGAGACTGACGCAGGCTGAATGAAGAACTCATGCACGCTGGAATGCAAAAAAAGTAACTCACGCAGATGTAAGCAAAAATTTAATGAAACAAACAATGTAAGAACAGAAAACAATTGACTCATTCAAAAGCGAATTTTCTTAAACTCAATATCCCTAAAGAAATACCGCCAAACAAATGGGATATCAGGTAAGATAACTACTCTACCAAAGCCGACACTTACGATCATTATGCTATCGTGTGTCGATATTACTTCATCATGCTAGGAAACCCAAGATGCTGACAGCTGCCAGAGTGTGGTTCCTCAACCTTGCTCTAGATTTACATCTTCCTGATTCGAGAAACGGGGAATCAGTTAGTCCGTCCCAACCATTAAAGGCCAGGCTATCTACAAAACAATCTGCAAACTACACCATCAATAAAGACCAGATATAATCAGATCAAGGATAAAATAAAATAAAGAAAAAAAAATAAAAATAACATGTTTAAAATTATGCCAAGCGATTATTCCCTACAATGGCGCCAAAAACTTGACTTACTAAAAAATGAGCAGCACACAAGTTATCTCAAGTGCAGTAGAGTGTCACTTAATAATAATGAATAAATTCCTAAATCGTCTCATTAGGGTAAGTGCTTAAAAATCAAACTCGTGTAAAATAGTGAAAATATTTATAAAGAGAAAATAAAAATAAAAGTGGTGATATATACAATGGATGGAAGAGCGCAATGAAAATGAAAAGATGACTGGTCGTGAACCAGATTCATGTTGTTGGATTTGAGTGTTTGAGATGCAAGATATTAAATTAAAATTGTTGAATTTAATTAACTGAAATTTAAATAAACAAGAAAAATAAATGACGTTAATTTAAATAAGCGAGAATTAAAAGTGTAAAAAAAATAAATGACATTAATTTAAATAAGTAGTAGTTAAAATGAACACTTAAAAGATTGTAATAACACATAATAAACTCTAAATTGAAATAAAATAAGAATAAAACTGGTGATGAAAGTTACAAGTGAAGGAGAAAAGCTCGAGAATAACAGTTGGACTCTTAAACTCTCAACTGTATTGCCGTGCTCCATTTCTTCACATGAGCTTTCTCCAAAAAGAAAAATAAAAACACACCAAATTACAATACTCTACTTCTACTCTACTCTAACTCTACACTTGTGTTTGGATATTGAAGTGAATTGAGTTGAGTTGAGTTTAGATGATAAAATATTATTAAAATATTATTTTTTAATATTATTATTGTTTTGAGATTTAAAAAGTTGAATTGTTTATTATATTTTATGTTAAAATTTGAAAAAATTGTAATGATGAGTGAAATAAGATGAGTTTGATCTGGTAACCAAACCAAGCCTCTATCCCCTTTCTTCGTCCGTTTCAAGCCCTTATATAAGCTTAAAAAACACTGCAATAAATGCTACTTTCGACGTCCCATGTCCCGCATGCAGAAAATTATTCTTGTTTTGTTTCCGTTGCTGGGTCCTGGGTGAAAAAGAAGCCCTCCAGTCTGAATTTTTTTTTCCCTTTCCGCATGTGCATTGTGTCTTTGTCTGCCGAATGCGTCCCCTCAGTCCAAACATAATTCCTCCAGTGCCAAGTGCGTGAATTGCTTTTGCTTTCGGCGTGAGTAATTTTTTTTCTTTTCATCTCTTTCTTTTAGGCGTGTCTTCCGTTGCTCGTGTCCTGCGTTCGTCTCCTTCTTCTTCTTCTTCTTCTTCTTCTTTCGTTTTATTTTTTTCTCTGTCTTTTGTTCTTTTCGTCTATTTTTTTCGCGTGCGTGCGTTGGCAGCATTTTTTTTTCCTTCATTTCTTTCTTTCTTCAGCTTGTGTTCAAACCGAAAGCTATATTTTCTTTTTCTTCCTGCAGGTCTTCATAACGCAACTGCTGCGTGACCCTTGCATCTTCGTGTATCTGCGTGAGAGAGCTGGATCAACTGCAACCGGGATTTGGAGCTGGACGTCTACAGAGAAGTAGTGCAGCGTAAGGTGGCTGTGCATGGAAGCTCACGGTTGTGTTGCTGGACGTGGAGGTGCAAGGTGGAGAAGCTGACAGTGGCGAAGGGTGGCAGCGGTTCATGGAAGAACCTCACAGTGCTCTATTTTAGGGTGCTGCAAACAGAGGATGATGGAAGCTGTCTTCCGTCGTGTGGTGTTGCAGTGGTGGCGGTGCAAGCTGGGCAGTGAGAGTGGTGGACGGTCGTGCAGGGGCGCAGTGCAACGTGGAGGAGGCCGTGCATGGCTGATGCTGCCGCTGGGCAGTGGCGAGGCTGCTAGACATGCGGAAACTGTGGGCTGCGGGTAGAGGACAACGGGCTGAGTTCTTACGTGAGTGGTGCTGTGGAGGTGTTGGTCGTGCATTGCTGTGCATTTGATTCTTCTGCGTTTGATTCCGCTCTGGATACTTCCCAGTATAAACCATTGAGGAAAATAAGTTATGGAAGGAGTAGCAAACTTGACAGAGTTCAAACCATATCATAGCATCTTCACTCCTGCACTGCTTTAAGATTTCCTTGGTTGCAGTCTGTATACAATTCCGACAAACTGTGGAGTTGACATCCCCTCAAAGCACCTGTCCATAGACTCCGTCTGAGTCCTCTCAAGTAAAGGTGTTGTAGAAACCTTTCAACGAAGTATTGGAAGGCAGAGACCTGAGGGAGAAGGCTAGGCACGGTTGGGGCAGCGCGGTGGTTCGAAATGGCTGAGCTGCAGTACATTGGTGGTGGCGTTGGTGGCTGGTTACTGGACGTGAATGTGCTCTGCGGAACAAACAAAAACAAAAATAAATAAATAAGTAAAAATAAAAATAAAACTAGACAAAGAAAATAACTAAATAATTAAAGATAAAAAAATAAAACTAGACAAAAAAAAGAATATATAAAATATTAAAGGTGTATTGTGCATGTGAAGAAACATTATCAAATTAAATTACAAGTAGTAAAATTAAGCACAAATCATGATTTAAATCAATTAAAATCACAACTTGGATTTATGTCTCTTAATCATTTTTTCATTTAAAACCAAAAATAAAATAATAAAATAATTAAAAATATATTGGTTCTAAATGTATAAAATATGCAATAATGCAACTCAATCACCTGACTATCTCAGTCGCGGATAAGGGACGAAGACCCAGCATTGAGCACGGGGCTTGTAGCACGACTTCGGGGGTTGAGAGCGGTCCCCCCCCCTCCCGGCGGAGGTCATGAGGTTCCTACTTGGGCTTCGAATGCTTCGATCAGCAGGACCACAGCCATTGAGGCACCAGTATTTTCCTCAAGTGTGGGATGACCCCTCGAAGTTCCCGCATGCTTAGGGATGGGTGCTCCCATGGCCAAGGCGTCTTCCAGTCAGCGCCAATGCTGACACGGCCAGCTAATTCTGGCCTGGCCACAACTCGCTAGTTGCTCGGGACCTAGGAGAGGAACTTAGCCTTGGCGAGACCAATCTCGAGATGGCCTTTTTCATAACCTTTCTTGAACCTAGCCCAAGGGAGTTTCGGGTGCTCGTGATGCCCTTTAAAGACTTTCCGAAGGCAATTTAGCTGTTTATCATTGGTTCTTGGGTTAAAGTCTCAAATGTTGCAGCCTTTGGTGGTAAAGGGTTTGGGTTATGATGATGATAGTCTAGGTGGCCTGCTGGTGGTAGAGCTCAACACGATCGGGTTTCCATTCCTTCCCCACCCTTTAGCCAAGCATCTGAGCCCTAGGTCACTTTGTTTGTTGCGTCAGATGAACCTGTCCAGGATGTGCCTCCCACAAGTAGTGTTGGGGCCTCAGGAGCAAGAAAGGCCCCTATGGTCTGGCAGGTGACGAATTAAAGCGTCTTAGAAGAGCCCGTGCACAAACCTCTTATCTGGCAGCTTTCTTCGCCCGTCCATGAGGCAGCGCTAGGGTCCCATGACCCCCTATTGTGGAGGGAGAGGCCCCTATGGTGAGAGATATCGATTGTGGGCCAACTAGGTCAAAGGTGAAGGTCCCCTGGGATGTTCCTCTAGGGGTGCCCAAGGTGATGTCTGTGTCGAGTCTAGTCTTGGGCGAAGGACATACTGTCCTTCAGGATACTTATAGCGCCAGTCCTTCTCATGCCCTTACCCCGCCACCCCTGCATGTTGGAGGGAGTCATCCTGGGAAGACCGATCTAGTTTATGAGAGGGCGAGGGTTGAGGCCATCAAGCGTGAGGCCGATAAGCTGAGGGGACTTTTCTTATAGGTAATATGCTCTGACTCTCATTGGTTGTACACTCATCCTTCCTCCTTCTCAAACTTGTCTATGTCACAGGGACCTGATTAGTTGGCCGCTCAGATTGTCGAAGTCCTTGCACTTAGGTCCCTCATCCTCCTTGCTCGCCTTGAGGTCCAAAAGGAGAACCAGGAGGTGAAGGAGGAGGCTCATGAACGGGATGCCATGGTGGAAAATATTTCCAACTTGCAGGACAATCGCTGGCACTAGAGGCATGAGCTAGCCCAGCTTCGACAGGACATAGCCTTCCTCAAAGATGACCTAGTCAAAGCCTGGGATGCGGCCAGCTTCGCCCACTTGGAAGCCAAGCTCTTGGAGGAAGAGTGGGAGTGGTTCAAGGACTTGTTGGCGCAACGAGAGGAGGAGCTCAAGGAGTTAAGGGGGGGTTCGATACCCTTAAGGGCGAGAAGGCCAAGCTGGTGGAGCAGCATAACTTGGATGTCAAATTGTACAACTAGACGCAAAGCAAGTATCTGTAGTTGACTAACTCGGTGAAGTGCAAGGGGGAGATCGTGAAGAGGTGCGATGCTCAGATCAAGACCTTAGAGTCTGAGTTGACTTCGGACTATGACACAATCCGATCTCGGGATCTACAAATCTAGGCTCAAGAATCCAGTTGGGAGGTCGCTCGTACATCTTTGGAAGGCATGTTGGCCCAGATGCAGAATGCCAAGGAAATCCGTAACCAGGCCTAGCCTCCTAGGGCTACTGCTTCAAAGAGGGCCTTGAAAGGTTGAGGGATCACTTGTTGCAGATTCCCGGGACAGACTTGAGGACCTTTGACCTAGCTTCCCTACCACCCGAATGAGAAGCCTTCCGCTTCGCCAAGTCATGGGCAAAGACCTGATGCCTAGCACCTTTCGCAACACACCATCGAATTCTTGAATAACCTTGTTTTTCCCTATTGCAATTCTCTTGTATTTTTTTTTTTTTTGTAAATCATCTTTCATGGAATATTATTGGCTTCGTTCCTCCTTTGCCTTTCCCTGTTCTTTATTTTCCTTTCTTTATTTTCATTCCAGATTTATTCGTTATCCCGGTTGAGCACCGCAACGAGTCAATGGATTTGGCTTGTTTTACGCGAAGGTCGACAAGTAAAGGGACTTGTGTCCGGCTTGAGCATTGCGATGTGTCATGGGATTCAACTTGGTTTTGGGTGAAGGTAGGCAAGTCAAGGGAGTTGTGTTTGACTTGAGGATCACGGCAAGTCAAAAGACTTGACTTGGTTTTGAGTAAAGGTCGACAAGTCAATGAACTTGTGTCTAACTTGAGCACTGAGGGGGAGTCTAGGGACTTGATTTGGTTTGTGCGAAGGTTAGCAAGTCAAAGGACTTGTGTCCAACTTGAGCATCGCAGTGAGTCAATGGACTTGACTTGGTTTCACATGAAGGTAAAAAAGTCAAGGAACTTGTGTTTGACTTGATCATCGCGGCGGGTCAAGGGACTCGGCTGCGTTTTGAAGAAAACTCAATTTCATTCATGGGTCGTGAAATTCACCCATATTGGTTACAGTTTATGGGAAATATTTCCTCAAGTATTAAGCATTCCATGGATGTGGGAGCTTGTTTCCTCTAGCATTTTTCAAGTGGTATGATCCTAGTTGATTATTGGCAATAACGACAAACGGTCCTTCCCAACATGGTTCTAACTTTCCCTCTTCTTGTGTGGTGACTTCATTTGGTTTCAACACCAAGTCGCCCACCTTGAAAAACCTAGGCCAGACCCACCTGTTGAGGTAATGCTCAGATTTTCTCTTATTGATCATCGTTTACATCATGGCCTCCTATCTTATTTCTTCTAGCAGGTCCAATTGCTCCCTTAACCTTTTGTCATTGCAACTTGGGTCAAAGTGTTGTACTCAATAGGTCGGCTCCCACACCTCCACCGGTACTACTTCCTCGCTGCCATAGGTCAGGGTGAACGGTGTTTCTCCTTTCGACATCCTGATAGTTGTTTGGTACGCCCATAAGACTCTCAAGAGTTCTTCAGCCTAGTTTCCTTTCTAATCTATTAACTTTTTCTTTAGGATTCTCAGCAGGGTTTTATTGGTTGCTTCGACTTGTCTGTTAGATTGAGGGTGGCCTGGGGAGGAGTATTTGAACCTGATTTCTAGTTCCACGCACCAGTTGTGGTAATTAAGGGAGTAGAACAATTGTCCATTGTTCGATATGATGCTCTGCGGGACGCCAAACTGGTAGATAATGGAATTTGACAAGAATCTTGTGATGGTTCTGTCGGTTATGGTTGCTAAGGCTTCCACCATTGCCCACTTAGTGAAATAATTGACCGCGACTACCACAAATTTTACCTCTCCTTTGCTTGGAGGTAGGGTCTGACCAAGTTTGCCCCCACAAGTTTGCCCCCACTACATAAATTCCTCCAGCGGGCAATGTGGAACTGGCAGGTGCATTTAACAATTTAAGCACTTTGTGATGAATTCTTCTGCATCTTTAAGGGCATGGGGGCTAATAATACCTAGCCCTCACTACTTTTCCCACTAGTGCTCTACCTCTTGAGTGAGTCCTGCAGACCCCCTCGTATATTTTGGCCAGTATGTACCGGGTTTCTTCCAACGAGACACATCTCGGGAGTGGTTCCAAGAAGCCTCTTTTGTACAGGATCTCATCTATCAATGTGAAATGTGCCGCCCTATTTTTGACTTTTTGTGCTTTCCATTTTTCATTTAGAACTTTGTTGGCATCGAGGTACTTTACTACTTTCAACGCACACTCCAGTGCCCTTGGCCAAACAACTGAGACCTCGATCCCTGTGGCGGAGAAATCCACCGTTCATGCTACGGTGTACTTTGGTAGTGGCGAGTCCTCCTATCCTAATGCAACTTGTGCCAGCCTGTTGACCATTTGGTTCTCTCCTCATGGTACTTGTTGGATGTAGAAGTAACAAAAGGAGTCCCACTCTTCCCATACCAACTGCAAGTATTTTTTTAGCTTTTCATCTTTCGTGGCAAACTAACCGAACACTTGGTTGACTACCACCTTGGAACAGCCTTGACTTCAACCTTCGTTGCCCCTAACATCCTAGCCACCAACAGTTCAGCTAGTAGTACTTTGTAGTTAGCATTGTTGTCAGTCGTCTTAAGGGCAAGCTTCATCACATAGTTGTGCTCTTCCCCAGATTTTGTGGCGATGTGCACACCCCTTCCAGCTCAACAAGACTAGCCGTCAACGAAGCCTTGTCAGGCATTTTTTGTGATGCCCCGACTCCCATGTAAAAAAATGTAAGAATCGTGACATCGAGATGATGACAACATGGGCCACGCATCCCAACCATAAGTGCTCAAGTGTGTGCAACACACAAAAAGTGCACAACAAAAGGTAGCGAATAAATTAAATAACTCAACTAAGTACCAGAATTATTTAATACAAATTCTCAAAAATAAAAGTGTTTTAAAAATAATACAAAAGCTGAAAATACAAATACGAGTGATCCCAAAATCACTCCTCTGGCGTAGCTAAATCTTCAGGCTCAACATTTGAATCATCAGCATTAAAGTCTGCGATATCATAAAACGGTACTGTAGGTAAGTAATAATCCAAAAAACTCACGAGATAAAAATACATTAATGCGACTAACTAATATGATGAAATATGCATTAAACCCAAAATATCATTTTTCCCGAAAATGAATATTTTACAACGAACGCCAAAATCTCATTTTGACCCAAAACATTCCATTAAAATATTTTTCACCATTTTTTAAGAAAATGGTTCAAAACAATAATCCATCATTTTTTCAGAAAATGACTCACACAAAATCCTTATCCAACACAGGCCATTTTCTTAGAAAATAGCTTATTATCCAACTTTACCATATGTACCATAATCTCTCCTAGAGACCATCCACACACCCTCACTCTCTTCGTCACAACACGGATAACGACCGTGCGAGTGACTTCATAACGAGCGATACCCAATTCCACGCCCAGTACGTTTGTGGCCAAGCATCGTTTAGCCTTCACCAGTAGAGGGGCCACGGAGTTGGCAAGAGAGTGTTACCATCCCGTCTGATCCAGTGTAGCCCCGCGACAACTCAGGGGACGTCACTTAGTATATTTCACTCCCGAGTGACCAGAGGAGCTCCACCGAGATAATGCCCCATTTTGGCTTGGGGTCGTGATACACACGCACCCAAAATCCTTTTACATATGAAAACTTAGTTTTCAAATGTACACATGAACATGTATGCAATTATGCAAAAATTCAATTTTCATTTACAAACATAAACATGCGTGTAAATATGTAATGTACTAGACACAACATTGATATCCAACAATAAATAAATCCCAATATAACCAATCACTCAAACAACTCCATTCTCCAATCCATCCGACCCCCTTACTCTTCGGACTCAGTCCGACACAACCAACCAGTTTATAGTAAAAAGAGTTAGTGCAAAAATATATTTAAATCTCAAAAATTATTTGGAAAAATACTTACTGCGCTATAATATAATTTCTGAAGGATCACAGAGATGCTAAGAGCGGCAACACAGCAACAGAATAGTGCAAAATGCACTATGGCCATGGGTCTCGGAAACCCACTTTTGAATAGGGACAAATTAAGATACGAGATTACTAGGAAATAGCTTAGAGGTGTCGGTTAAGCTAATAGTAGTGGTGATTCGCTATGGATGGCGGCGTGAGTGGCGGTTTAAGGCCAAAATGTACAAATCGAAAATAGGGTTGGCTGGGCTTCATCGGTGACGGATCGGGGCTAGGGATGAATGCTTTGGGTTGCTAAGAGGTCGAGAATGATATGGTGAAGAGATGATAGCCGGTGGTGGTGCGACGACGGCGTTGGAACTCAAGAGGTGTCTTGGATTGGTGCCGTGCATGTGGGTCAACGGCGGCGCGGGAGGGCCTAACATTGGAGTGGGGTGGTTGTCGGCTGGTGGAGAGAAGATTGGGAGGGGCGGTGTTGGACACTGTGGCGTGCGGCGGTGCAGAGGGAGGAACAAAATGCACGGACGGGGGGGTAGAGAAAACAGAGGGGTTGCACGGGTTGGGAGGAAAAGTGGGGGAAAAAAAGGAAAAGAAAGAAAAAAAAAAAGAGGAAGAAGAAAAAAAAAAGGAAAGAGAAAAGAAAAGAAGAAAAGAAAAATAAAGGAAAAGAAATGAGATTTAATCATCATAACTTGGGTCACAAAAATGATCCAATGAAAAGAATTTCAAAATAGTAAATTAAATAAAATAATTCAAACGCAGTGAATAGCTTAAGTAAATTAATAATAAAATCCAATAACAAAATAATTTTAAAACCCATAAACAAACTAATTTAAATTAATGATTGATTTAAATGCAAAATAATAATTAATATTAAGAAAGCATATCAAAAACAACTTTTACAACTTAAAAATATTATAAAATAATATATCAAAACTTCAAAAATTTTAAAATAAGAGGACCAATATTTGAATTAATTAAAATAATCATTCAATTAAAATACACTAAAATACGGGGTGCCACATTTTTTGTGGGTGCAACAGGGATTTCCATTGGGCAGTCAGAGAATTCAGCCATCGCCAACACTTGTCCCTTCATCATAGTGAGGGGAGGCACTCTATGTTGAACTTGCTCAGCTCAATGGCCTAGTTCATTAGGCGCCCTAAGGTGTCGGGTCTTCGCAAGACCTTCCTGAGGGGCGAGTCGGTGAGCACTTTCATCGGATGAGTTTAGAAGTATGGCACGACAGCGATCACTAACGTGAAGGCATCATGTCAATCTGTGGGTATCTCACTTTTTCCCTACGAAATTCCTATTTCATGTAGTACACTAGCTTCTAACAGCCTCATTGGATCAAAACCATTGAGATGGTGTGTGGAGATACCGACAAATACACAATTAGGTCTTCTCCCGACTCCGTTTGGTTGATAAGTGCGGGTTGAGCCAGATACTCCTTCAACTTGTTGAATGCCTGGCCACATTCAACATTCCAATTTTGTGCTTTCCTCAAGAGCTTGAAGAATGACAAGCACTTATCCATCGAATGAGAGATTAATCGGTTGAGGATGGCCACTCGTCTGGCTGACTTTTGTACTTTGTTTATGTTTCATGGAGAGAGCATATTCACTATGGCCTCGACCTTCTTCAGGTTGGCTTCGATTCCTCGTTCGGAGACCATTAATCCATGAACCTTCTTGGTGCACTTCAACGGGTTGAGCTTCATTTTCTATCGGTGCAAAACTGTGAAAGGCTTCCCTCAAGTCAACCAAGTGGTGTTCAGGCTCTTTGCTCTTGACAAGCAAATTGTCAACATACGCCTCCCTGTTGCGGCCTATCTGACTTTTAAACATCTGATTGACCAACTATTGATATGTTGCCCCTATGTTCTTCAAGCCAAAGGCATGGCTTGGTAACAATAGAGTCCTTAGTTCATGATGAATGCCATTTTCTCCTTGTCGTCGGGGTTCATCCAAATTAGGTTGTACCTCGAATAAGCATCCATGAAGCTAAGCAAGTGATGGCCTGTCATGGAGTCAACAATTAAATTGATGTGAGGTAGCGGGAAGCTATCCTTGGGCCATGCCTTGTTTAGGTCAGTAAAGTCGACGCACATCCTGCACTTACCATTCGAATTTTTCCCAGCACAACGTTAAACAGACACTCGGGTAGTGTGCCTCCCAGATAAACCCCATGACGAGAAGGCAATCAACTTCCTCGACTATGGCGGCATATTTTTCTGCCTTGAAGCTCCTGCATTTTTGCCAGATTCTTTTGGCCTCAGGGTCCACACAAAGGCAATGCTCGATGATCACATTGTCAATCCTAGGCATCTCGTCATGAGTAGTGACTCCATGCGAACACGTCATGATATTCACGAGGGATTTGTTTCATGGACTACCTCTTCTCGTGTCTCATTATGGTCTCAATTCTCATCTTGTGTTCGCACAGGGTCTACGAGAATGAGTTCTAAGGGCTCGTTTGGCTCTGCTTATTAGAGGGTTTGTTTGTCCCAAATCTCTTCATAATAGTCAACCAAACTTGGTGGGGGGCTCTACATTGTAGGCGTTCTCCTGAAGCACCCTCATGTCTTTCCACCTACACTTCAGCTCCTGTACATCATTCCTAAGCAAGTACTTGTTCTTCCTTGATTTTGCTAACTCCAACCTTTGGGATGAATTTAATTTTCAAGTGATAAGTTGACATTATCACCTTTGGATTGTTCAACGTGGGTTGCCCCAATTTTGTGTTGTATGACGGCGAGGCTTTTACTACCAGGGGGCCTTCCTGGCCCAAACTGACAGGGTGATTGCTACAAACGGTTGGACAACATCCCCCATGAGCCCTTTTGGCGCCATGGGGAGCCAAAACCGAGTAGGTGCTCCAACTCTTCCATCCTCCTCTTCAAGGTGTAGCAGTCTTCTGTTCGGTACCGGTCCATCTGGTGGTATGTACAGAATTGCCTGTCCCATTGGTTCTGCTAGGCAACATCATGCAGGATCGACATGCTTTCCCTTTGTACAGCTAGACTCGCGTGACTCTGTCTCGAGCTTGGCGCCTTGGCTGAGAAGTTCTAGCTAGGTCTTTTTTGGATTTTTGGGTGCCTTCCATTAGGCAAATCCACTGACTTTCCTGTCGACTTTTCCTATTCAATTTTCTTGGAGGCCGTTAGGGCTTGCAGAGTGTCCTCTACATTGATGAAGTCATCTACGTGGTCTATGAATCCTCACAATGTTGTGGGGGTTTTTTTGTCCAACTTCACCATGAATGGGTTTTGTGGCTAGATCCCTTCTAGGAGGGCTGCCAAGGGTATTTTCTCATCCTGGTCGTCTGTCGTCATTTGTTCCTTGTTAAATTGGGATAGGTACGCCTTAAGGCTTTCTTCATCTTGCTGCTTGATGGTTAGGAGATACCCCGCTGACAACCTTCTCTTCATATTCTCCATAACCTGTATAAAAAATATACAAGCCAACTCTTTAAACCAGTCAATAGTTCCCGAGGCAGTGCCTCAAACCACCCCCTTAAAAGTCTCTTGATGCTCGAGGGGGTCTTTGGATACATGATACATTTCCATTTGAGGAACCTTAAACTTGGGTGAGAGGGGCGCGGCCATGATCTCCATGCTGTATGGCAAGTCGGTGCTAGTGAGTAGCTAGTCCACGGAAGACGACAAACCCATCTTTTCGTACTTATCCATGAGCTCATGCAGCTTGTGATGCATTTGTCTTCTCTCTTCCTTTACTGCGTCTACTTTCATGGCACTCCGCGACTCGGCATGCTCATTTTGGCTCGGTTCGACATCTTCCATTGGTTCCTCATTTGCTCTCCTCACAGCTTTTGATTTCCTGCCGAAGCCTTCCCACTTTTGTTGTTAGCTTCTTTACCATGTCCGCCATCTCGACATGCCTCGCCTCCATGCTTCTTGAGGATTCTTCTTGCTTGTGTGGTCTATGAGCACATTGTTACTGGCATACGAATGACTCTCTGAAGGAGTTGCCCAGGGTATGAATCACGTCGTTAATAGTGGCGTCGTCTATGAGATTCTCGAAATAACATGTCATTCATATGCCAGTAACAATGTGCTCATTTGATGCCTAAGTTAGTGGAGAGAATCAAAGTATAGTTTGGAGGAAAATAGCTTCAGTGTAAACAGAGGAGAGGAAAAGTCCCATCACCTGTGCCTGGAGGTGGGTTTATATACATTGACCTAGGTGGTCCCCACTTGTTGTTAGTGCTTTATCTGTGCGTCGTACTGGATGCCGTACTAGTGACAAGGCGACTACTTGTTGTTTTAGGCACCATGTTGTTGTATTGAACATGGGTGTGTCACCTTACACGCCTGTTCCCCGTGGCAGGTGGAGAAGGTGTGCCCACCATTAGGATCTTTGGAAAAGACATGCTGCCTACTGAGGTTGTTACTTGTGGTTGCCCTTGGGCATTTAATGGGGGGTGGCCTCCTGTTGGGTGTGTTGGCTATGGCACATCCCGACGACGCGTCCTCCTTTTCCTTCATCCTCCTGACACATATGTCATGGGTCGGGCCTGGATTCTCTCTTTCCATGCTAGCTGAGATGGGCCGTCCATGACTGAAGTGGGCCCTTGAGGGAAGGAGCTGAGTCCGCTTGGTAAGGTTGGTATATTTGCCTCACACTATGGATCTCTTCTTACTTTAAGTTTGAAAAGAAGTAAAGCGTCTCAAGGACCTTGAAAGTATATTTGGATCAAAATAAATGTAAAAACAGCGAGCCCACCACATTTGACTTGGTCAAAATTGGGAGACCCAAGTAGAAAATAAGATGAAAAGAATTTTGATCCAATAAATATTTAGGAAATTCTATAGATTACGGGTCTGTTTGGAATTAGATTTTAACCTAAAATTTTTATCTCATCGTATTTCATTTTAAACATAATTTAAATATAAATATTTTCAAACTAATCAATACAACTTTTTCAAATTAATCATTATAATTTTTTTTCAAATTTTCAAATAAAAAATAATTCAACTTTTTCAAATTTTTAAATATTTTTAAAATTATATTATAACAATATTTTAATTTTATAATATTTTTTATTCAGCTTTTTCTTCCTCTTTTTTCAAAACTCAAAAAATATTCAACTTCAATTATCTTACTACTATTCACAAATTATATTATTATTATTCTTAAAATTCTCATCTCATCTTATTCTTCAGTTTAAAATTTTATCTCAAAACTAAAGTCAATTTATTATTCTTAAAGTAATTCGAAACTTCTTAAATTTCATTGAAATAGTTAGAATCATAATTAGCCTAAATAAATTTACACCATCGATTTAATTAGAATTTTTAAAAATATATGGTGCCATAAATTTTTTCTTTTTTATAATTTTCGAATGTAAATTGGACCAATAAAAGAGTGCCACGTGTCAGTCTCATAATAAGCTGCAAGAACGCCTTCCATGGACGCCCCCATACAGCTGTAATGCATTGATAAATATTCGAGAAATCCCCACCCTTCTTTTTCATCAAGTCTTGCTACAAGTCTTGTTCCCAATTCCTTTTATTTTCACCAAAACCCACACTTCTTCCGCTCACCCTCTTCCTCACGCAAACACAAGTCAAGTCACAGAAAGTTTTAGTGAAACAGAGAGAAATTTTTAGTCAACTCCATTCTTATTTTTTGTCAACAGAGAGTGGTGAGTGTCTTATCAACTTTATCCCAACTTTCAAGCTTTGGTAAGTGCGAAAGCTCCATTCTTATTTTTAGTACTTAGATGTAGAACATGTTAGCTTATGCTTTTTGTGGAAATAAATGGTTGGTTTGTGAGTTGGTATTGGGCGTATGTTTGGTTAGCATGCTATTAATAGTTGATGACTGTTGAGTCTAAACTTTCACTCAAAATAATGAGTAAAAATCTAGATCAGTTTTACCTACAAGTATACAGGTGTTGTAGTATCTTTACAGGATCGAATCCACAGGGATTGACTAACGTGATAAAGAGGTTAAAATAAAAATAAAATAAAAAGAACGAGCAATCAAAAAGAAAAGAGATCACTGGGATGAAAATTTTAAAATAACAAAATATGAACTGAACAATAAAATACTGTAAATAAATAGGCTGAATAATTAAAACATTATAAATAAAAGAGTTGCCGAAAATAGAAAAGTTGCCGAATAAATAAGTAAAGGAAATAAAGTGAAGCTGAGGTTGCCGAATATTTGATGCTAAAAATAAAACACTATAAACTCAAGTTGCCGAAAATAAAATGAAATGAGCCCGAACTAATCACAATAAACATGAAGCTTCTGAAAACACTGGTAAAATAAATTGATGCTGCCGAAACACTTAGCAAATAAAATCACAAGTTGCCGAGTAATATACAATAATTGAATGAGCTGCCAACCGAAACACTGTAAAGTAATAAAAGGTAGTTGCCGAAAGTAACAATTAAATAAACACAAGCTGAGTGCCGAATGAATAAACAAAGAAACTGAGCAAATGATGGTTTCCGAAAATAATGAGATGCCGAACAAAAACACAAATAAAACCCAAGCTGCAGTTACCATAAAACACTGTAAGAACTCAAACAGTAAAACACAAGCTGCCGAAAACGGAAATGAAAGAGCCGAACTAGCAGCTGCCGAAACACTATATAATAAATGAGCTTAGCTACCGAAAATAAAATAAATGCAGGTTGTCGAAAGTAGACTATAACTTGCCGAATGAACAACACAGTAGAACTTAAAACATAAGTTGCTGAAAATAACACGGTAACCTTGCAGTGCTGAAAATGGAAATGAATAAGCTGAACTAACAAGCTGCCGAAAACACGGTATATAGAATGGAAGTTGCCAAATAAACACAAATAAACTGAGAATAACAAGCTGCTGAAAACAGAATAAATAAACACTGCAGTGCCGAAACAAGCTGCTGTAAACTGAAACTAGTTTCCGAAAAGAGAAAAAGAGCCGAACTCCCTCATGGTCGAAGATTTTGAACTCCTGGTTTCGTCCGTTTATATAGGCTCCAAAATAATTCATCCCTCTTTATTTTATTCTCCCACTGTCGTGCTTTATATTTTCTTTCTTTTCTTTTTGCTTTCCAGCCGACCGGATGCACATGCATGTTTACTGCTTTCTGTTTTCTTTTGCTTGAGCTGAAACCGACTGCACCTCACTTTCTTCTTCTTCTTATTTTTCTTTGCTGCACCAAGTGACACGCACTGCACCGAACTTTATTCTCTTTCTATTTCCAGCTTGCACCGAAACACATGCATGCACCGAATGGTTCTGCTTTCATCTTTTTATTTTCTTTCGGTTTCTTTTTATTTTTCTGTTTTCCTTTCGGCATGTGCATTGTTTGTTCTTTGTTCCCCACCAAACTCCAGCCGAAGCTGCACTGAACGGTTCACTTATTTCAAACTCGGGTGTTCTGTCTCGGAGGTATGAAAACAGAGGAAACCGTGCGGTTGTTTCGTGGTGGTGAAGAGGCTGTGCTGCTGCCAGAGGTGGAGAGAAGGTGTAGTGGCGTCGGAGAGTTTCTCATGGTGGCTTAGGCACGGCTGCGTAAAGCTTGGAACGGCATGCATGGCGTTGCATGCAGTCGGTCGAGAGGTTGAAGATGAATCAAAACGGCGTCGTTTGGTTTTCGATGGAAACAGCACGTCGTCGACCTCAAACGGCAGATTCAAGTTCCGTGTAAAACGACATGTCGTTTTTCCTAAACGACATGTCGTTTAGGACCTGTGCAGAAAAATAAAAAAATAAAATAAAATAAAATAAAATAAACTAAAATAAGATATAATAAAAATAAAATAAAATGAAATAAAATAAAATAATATAGAATAAAAATAAAATAAAATAAAATTAGAAAAAGAAAATAATTAATTAAATAAAAATTAAATAAAAACTAAACTAGAATATTAAAAATGTATTATTGCATGTGAGATAATAAAATCAAATTAAATCACAAGTTATATAAAAATAAGCATAAATTATGCTTTTAAACAATTTAAATCACAACTTGGATTTATTGCTTCTTGATCATTTTTCTATTTAAAATCAATGATAATATGATAAAACAATTAAAAATACATTGATTTTAACTATATAAATTATGCAATAATGCAGCTCAATCACACCCCCCAACTAACCTTTTGCTAGTCTCTGAGCAAAAGAGTGAAAATTCATTGAGATGAATATTGCATAAAGCTCGAAATTCAAACAAAAACAATCAAACATAATAATGAATTCTCACAAATGCAACACATGACTATCAACCCCCGGGAGCTATATTCACCAAGACTGTCTCAACAATCTTTCACAAAGAATTTGGAGAAAATATCTTTGAACACAAATGTGTGTATATAGACTGTGTGTTCTTCATTACTAGCCACGATTTGTCTCAGGATTTTTTCAACTTTAAGATTAATCATTGATGATTCTAACTACCTCAAAGCCCAAGGGACTAGCAGTTTTCACGCCAATTCTGTTTAAAGATTGAATACTCAACCCCCAAAGTTTGGGTAACTGTTTCTAGCCCTTTTTTTAGGAAAACTCCATATGCTTCATCCTTTATTACGTATTCTTTTTTTCTTTTTTTTTCTTTTTTTTTTTTTTTGGGGACAGATTTAAAACAGTGGGGAATCGAACCTAGGATCGTGCGCCTAACCCACACATTCCCAAGTTCGCCCTTACCACTGAGGCAAATCCGTGATGATTTTTCTTTTTTTTTTTTTTTTTTTTTTTTTTTTTTTTTTATAAAAGGCTCGGTAGTCCTGCAGTTTACTTCTCCTGTGTTAAATCAGTGAACAGTAATAAAGAACACTGTGAGTATGTGCAAAATGTCCTTCAAGATTTTCCCTTCATTATATAAGTCATGCCAAGTCTATCTCAATAAATATAGCATCCCGGTGTTTCAAGTCACACATCAAACAAAATATGATTCATCAGAAATTATGTTCTATGCTCAAGGTTGAAAATAAATCTTCATAAAAATAATTCCGTTCATCTACACCACCAAGATGCTCAAATTTCACAAAATGAAAGAATAGAGTGTGTGTCAATTATGTATATATACCAGTGCATATTGCATTAAGACAAAATATCACATGCACACACGCTAAATTTTTTTTTTTTTTTTAAAGAAACAAAAACAGAAAAGAAAAGACTCATTCAAAAACGGGTTTTCTTAGACTCAATATCCCTAAAGAAATACCGTCAAACAAATGGGATAACAGGCAAGATAACTACTTTGCCAAAGCGGACACTTGCGATCACTGTGCTATCGCGTGTCGGTATCACATCATTTTGTCAAGAAATCATTTGGAGGAAAAATAAATACTAGCATATTTTCAATAGAAACTCACCCCCCAACTATATGTGACATTGTCCTCAATGTTAACCAAATGTGATGAGATTTTACAAAAGGGCATGAATTACAGCATAATTAACATCGCAGAGTAAAAGGAAAGAAATCACCTTTGATAAGTAGGATCCTCTAGAGTAGTGGATTCAATCTCTGGAGTAAAATGACCCAAAAATGGTTTCAACCTCTGACCATTGACTTTAAAAGTATTACCTATCCTCCGGATTTTCTATCTCAATAGTCCCATAAGGATAAACAGTTTTTACCACAAATGGACCACTCCATCGGGATCGAAGCTTGCCAGGAAACAAATGGAGCCTAGAGTTATACAACAAAACCTTTTGGGATGGTTCAAAGGATTTCCGAAAGATATTTTTATCATGAAAAATCTTCATTTTTTCCTTGTAAACCCGAGAGTTGTCGTAAGCTTCATTCCTGATTTCTTCTAACTCATTAAGTTGAAACTTACGAAGAGAGCTAGCTTTGTCCATATCAAAATTGAACCGTTTAATAGCCCAATAGGCTTTGTGTTCCAATTCCACAGGCAAGTGACAAGCCTTTCCAAAAATAATTCTATATGGGGACATACCAATTGGGGTTTTGAAAGCAGTACGGTATGCCCAAAGAGCATCAGTTAGTCGTAAAGACCAATCTTTGCGATTTGGGTTAACTGTCTTTTCTAAAATATTTACCCCCATCACTGATAATGGCTCGAGGTGTTCCAAATCTAGACAAAATATTTTCTTTTAAAAAATTCAGCACAACCTTATGATCATTTTGTCTACATGGAATAGCCTCAATCCATTTGGACACATAGTCAACAGCTACCAAAATGTAGAGATTGCCAAAAGAGATTGGAAAGGGTCCCATAAAATCGATGCCCCAACAATCAAATATTTCAATAATCAGAATTGGATTTAATGGCATCATATTTTGGCGGGTAATTCCTCCCAATTTTTGACAACGTTCACACATTTTACAAAATTCATGGGTGTCTTTAAAAAGAGTGGGCCAATAAAAACCACATTGTAGAATTTTGAAGGCTGTTTTCTTACCAGAGAAATGTCCACCACATGCTCCAGAGTGACAGAAAGATATTACACTTTGGAATTCATTGTCCGGCACGCATCTTCTAATTATTTGATCTGGGCAATATTTAAACAGATACGGATCATCCCAGAAGAATTTTCGTACCTCTACAAAAAATCTCTTCTTGTCTTGTTGAGTCCAAGAGTGAGGAATTTCCCCTGTAACAAGAAAATTCGCAATATCAGC
This sequence comes from Cyclocarya paliurus, assembly GCA_029856935.1. Lineage (NCBI taxonomy): Eukaryota > Viridiplantae > Streptophyta > Magnoliopsida > Fagales > Juglandaceae > Cyclocarya > Cyclocarya paliurus. The sequence goes on from CM056955.1 coordinate 14,515,794, forward strand.
ATACCAAGGCACTTGGGACATGGCAAAAGGTTGCTCATCTGGAAATGTGTCTTTAATTGGAACTGTCTCTATGGGATCTGAAAAAACAAGTCTAGACAAGTGATCAGCAACAACATTCTCAACTCCTTTTTTGTCTTTAATTGTTAAATCAAATTCCTGCAGCAAGAGGATCCATCTAAGTAGTCTGGGCTTTGTATCTTTTTTAGCCAAAAGGTATTTTAAAGCTGCATGATCAGTAAAAATGATAATTTGAGATCCAATCAAGTAAGAACGAAATTTGTCAAGTGCAAAAATTACTGCAAGTAGCTCTTTTTCAGTTGTTGAATAATTCATTTGAGCACTATTTAAAGTTCTACTTGCATAATGAATAACACAAGGCTTTTTGTCCCTACGTTGGCCCAACACAGCTCCAATTGCATAATCACTAGCATCACACATAATTTCGAATGGTAAGTTCCAATCAGGTGACTGCATAATTGGGGCTGAAATTAACATACCTTTTAGTTTTGTAAAAGCTATTGTACAGTCCTCAGTCCATACAAAAGAATTTTCCTTTGACAATAAATTGCACAAAGGTTTGGAAATTGTACTGAAGTCTTTGATGAATCTTCTGTAAAATCCTGCATGTCCTAGAAAAGATCTGATATCCCTGATATTCTTTGGGATGGGCAAATTAGCAATTAATTCAACTTTTGCTTTGTCAACTTTGATACCTTGAGAGGAAACAATATGACCAAGCACAATCCCATGAGTAACCATAAAATGACACTTTTCCCAGTTTAAAATCAAATTCTTTTCTTTGCATCTAATCAGCACTTTTTCTAGATGAGTTAAACATTCATCAAATGAATCACCAAAAATAGAAAAATCATCCATGAATATTTCAACAAAACGCTCTACCATGTCGCTGAATATACTCATCATGCATCTTTGGAATGTAGCAGGGGCATTACAAAGTCCGAATGGCATCCTTCGATATGCAAAGGTACCAAATGGACATGTAAAAGTTGTCTTCTCTTGATCTTCAAGAGCAATCTCAATTTGGTTATATCCAGAATAACTATCTAGGAAGCAATAAAAATTATGGCCAGCTACTCGTTCAAGGATTTGATCCATGAATGGTAGAGGAAAGTGATCCTTCCTAGTAACCAAATTTAGCTTTCTGTAGTCAATGCACACACGCCAACCAGTAGTAACTCTAGTTGGGATTAACTCATTTTCTGCATTCCTAACCACAGTTGTACCAGATTTCTTAGGTACCACCTGTGTAGGACTAACCCATTTGCTGTCAGAAATAGGGTAGATGATCCCTACATCCAGAAGTTTTAACACCTCTGCTCTAACAACCTCTCTCATGTTGGGGTTGAGTCTACGCTGCATCTCTCTAGAGGGTTTAACATTGTCCTCTAAATATATCCTGTGAGTACAAATCAAAGGACTGATTCCTTTTATATCAGCTATGGTCCATCCGATTGCATCTTTGTGTTCAATGAGAACATCAATTAATTTCTTCTCCTGAATTTTATCGAGTTTTGAGGAGATGACAACTGGTAATGTCTCTGCTTCACCTAAAAATGCATATTTGAGTTCAGCAGGTAGAGGTTTCAAGTCGAGTTTTGGTGTTTGGACATTTGAAGGGAGGGGCACAACATCACGAGGTGGTAACTCCTCAAAATGTGTCCTCCATTTATTAGTGTCCATTACAGGAGTGGATCTTAAAAAGTTCATAGAAGAAAGCATAGAATTATCATCAATATTTTCACAATGAACCAAACAAACCTCTAGAGGGTCAGAAAAATATGACAAATCAAATTGATCCTGAACAAGAGTTTGAATCAAATTTACTTCATGCACGTCATCATCATCGCCAGGTTGTTTACAAATGTTGAAAATATTCAACTCCAAAGTCATGTTGCCAAAAGAAATTATCATCACACCACTCCGACAATTTATTAAAGCATTCGAGGTTGCAAGGAATGGTCTTCCTAAAATTATAGGAATTTGTGTGCAAATATCAAAGACAGGTTCTGTGTCCAAAACAATAAAGTCCACCGGGAAGTAAAATTTGCCTACTTGCACTAATACATCCTCAACTATTCCTCTCGGTATTTTTATTGAACGGTCTGCAAGTTGGAGTGTTACCTTGGTAGGCTTAAGCTCACCAAGACCCAATTGCTCATATACCGAGAAGGGTAGGAGGTTGACACTAGCACCAAGGTCAAGTAAAACTTTCTCGATTTTAAAGTTCCCAATGACACAAGAAATTTTTGGACAACCTGGATCCTTATATTTTGGGGGAGAATTATTTTGGAGGATGGCACTTACCTGTTCTGTGAGGAAAGCCTTCTTTTGTACCTTCAGTGTACGCTTCACTGTACACAGCTCTTTCAAAAACTTCGCATAAGATGGAATCTGTTTAATGGCATCCAACAAAGGAATATTAATTTTCACCTGTTTGAAAATTTCAAGAATGTCAGCATTTTGAACCAATTTGTGAGAAAGTTGCAACTTCTGGGGAAAAGGGGCAGGTATTGGGGATTTGAGAGGGATATCTAACTCAATTTTGTCAGGTTCACCATCACTCTTGGAATTTGAAAAATTGTTGATCTTATCTTCTTTCATTGAAATATTTTTATCAATTATTTTTCCATTGCGTAGAGTGATGATAGACTTGGCATGTTCAGTTTTTGAATCATAAGAATTTGGATTACTTACCACTAATTGTCCTTTGGGATTTGGTTGAGTTTGAGCAGGAAACTTACCCTTTTCTTGAATGCGCAATGCGGAGGTCAATTCACCAATAGAGCCTTTCAAGTCATTAACAGCCTGCATTAGCTGGCTATTAATATTAACTTGACCCTGCATGAAAGTTTGTAATGTCTCTTCAAGGGTTTTCTTATGTGGGGGCACATAAGAGGTAGAAACAGAAGGCCCTTGAGGATTTTGATGTGAATTGGGGTCATTCCTCCAACTAAAGTTGGGATGATTCCTCCATCCAGGGTTGTATGTCTCCGAATAAGGTGAAAAGGGTTTTTTATACATACCAAGCGAATTGCAGTGTTCCTTATATACTCCTCTCATTTCAGTAAGGGTTGGGCAATCCTGCGCGAGGTGACCTACTTCCTGACAAACGACACACGGTTTAGGTACATCAGCTTGGTGAATACTGTGAGCTGTCGTAGTTCCCTTTGTCTTTAGTGCCTCGAACTCTCTTGTTAGACCTTCCATCCTTGCTTTCAAGTTATCTTCTTCTCTGAGATGGTAGATACCTCCACTAGACTGAGTTTGATTTGTGCGTGCTCGACTGGTATTGTCGAAAGCATTTGGTCCTGTCCACGTGTGCGCCTTTTCTGCAAGTTCATTTAAATACTCTATTGCCTCATCTGGATCCTTCTGCAGAAATTCACCATTACACATCATTTCAATGAATTGACGCTCTCTAGGAGTAAGACCTTCATAAAAATAGCTAACTAGACGCCAGCTTTCATAACCATGATGGGGACACAAGTTAAGTGTTTCTTTAAAACGTTCCCATGTTTGGTACAAAGTCTCACTATCCTTCTGTGTAAATGTTGAGATTTGTCTTTTCAAAGCGTTAGTCTTGTGATGAGGAAAGTATTTATTGAAAAAGATTTGAGTCATCTCAGCCCATGACCCAATTGACCGTGGTCTCAATGAATACATCCAACTTTTTGCCTTGTCCTTTAGTGAAAAAGAAAAGAACTTAAGTCGAAAAGTATCCATAGTGGCAGGTTGACTATTAAAAGTAGCAACGACCTCTTCAAACTCTCTTACATGCACATATGGATTTTCACTATCCAAACCATGAAAAGTGGGAAGAAGTTGTATCATACCAGGTTTGAAATCCACTGGAGGAATATTAGGAGGAAATAAAATGCATGATGGTGTTGTTGTGCGTGTAGGGTGAAGGTAGTCTTGAAGAGTCCTAGGCTGATCTTCGTGCACACTCATGTTTGATGAAGAAATTGATGAAATAGAATGTGTATCAGAATCAGAAGACGTGTCAAATAAATTTTCAAAGAGAGTATCAGTGTCTACTTCAGCTCTCCTTGCAAATCTACCCAACTCGTCTCTATATCTATGCATGCAAAAATTGACAGAGAAAAGAACGAGATTACAAAATGATATGAATTATGAAAGCAAAGCCACACAAATTTTTTTTTTTTAAAAACAAAATTAGTATTAAACAAAAAAAAAAATAATAATAATAATAAGAGAAAGAAAAATATTTATACATATATATTTTACCACATGTTGCAATCCCCGGCAACGGCGCCAAAAACTTGTTGAGTCTAAACTTTCACTCAAAATAATGAGTAAAAATCCAGATCAGTTTTACCTGCAAGTATACAGGTGTTGTAGTATCTTTACAGGATCGAATCCACAGGGATTGACTAACGTGATAAAGAGGTTAAAATAAAAATAAAATAAAAAGAACGAGCAATCAAAAAGAAAAGAGATCACTGGGATGAAGATTTTAAAATAACAAAATATGAACTGAACAATAAAATACTATAAATAAATGGGCTGAATAATTAAAACATTATAAATAAAAGAGTTGCCGAAAATAGAAAAGTTGCCTAATGAATAAGTAAAGGAAATAAAGTGAAGCTGAGGTTGCCGAATATTTGATGCTAAAAATAAAACACTATAAACTCAAGTTGCCGAAAATAAAATGAAATGAGCCCGAACTGATCACAATAAACATGAAGCTTCTGAAAACACTGGTAAAATAAATTGATGCTGCCGAAACACTTAGCAAATAAAATCACAAGTTGCCGAGTAATATACAATAATTGAATGAGCTGCCAACCGAAACACTGTAAAGTAATAAAAGGTAGTTGCCGAAAGTAACAATTAAATAAACACAAGCTGAGTGCCGAATGAATAAACAAAGAAACTGAGCAAATGATGGTTTCCGAAAATAATGAGATGCCGAACAAAAACACAAATAAAACCCAAGCTGCAGTTACCATAAAACACTGTAAGAACTCAAACAGTAAAACACAAGCTGCCGAAAACGGAAATGAAAGAGCCGAACTAGCAGCTGCCGAAACACTATATAATAAATGAGCTTAGCTACCGAAAATAAAATAAATGCAGGTTGCCGAAAGTAGACTATAACTTGCCGAATGAACAACACAGTAGAACTTAAAACATAAGTTGCTGAAAATAACACGGTAACCTTGCAGTGCTGAAAATGGAAATGAATAAGCTGAACTAACAAGCTGCCGAAAACACAGTATATAGAATGGAAGTTGCCGAATAAACACAAATAAACTGAGAATAACAAGCTGCTGAAAACAGAATAAATAAACACTGCAGTGCCGAAACAAGCTGCTGTAAACTGAAACTAGTTTCTGAAAAGAGAAAAAGAGCCGAACTCCCTCATGGTCGAAGATTTTGAACTCCTGGTTTCGTCCGTTTATATAGGCTCCAAAATAATTCATCCCTCTTTATTTTATTCTCCCACTGCCGTGCTTTATATTTTCTTTCTTTTCTTTTTGCTTTCCAGCCGACCGGATGCACATGCATGTTTACTGCTTTCTGTTTTCTTTTGCTTGAGCCGAAACCGACTGCACCTCACTTTCTTCTTCTTCTTATTTTTCTTTGCTACACCGAGTGACACGCACTGCACCGAACTTTATTCTCTTTCTATTTCCAGCTTGCACCGAAACACATGCATCCACCGAATGGTTCTGCTTTGATCTTTTTATTTTCTTTCGGTTTCTTTTTATTTTTCTGTTTTCCTTTCGGCATGTGCATTGTTTGTTCTTTGTTCCCCACCAAACTCCAGCCGAAGCTGCACTGAACGGTTCACTTATTTCAAACTCGGGTGTTCTGTCTCGGAGGTATGAAAACAGAGGAAACCGTGCGGTTGTTTCGTGGTGGTGAAGAGGCTGTGCTGCTGCCGGAGGTGGAGAGAAGGTGTAGTGGCGTCGGAGAGTTTCTCATGGTGGCTTAGGCACGGCTGCGTAAAGCTTGGAACGGCATGCATGGCGTTGCATGCAGTCGGTCGAGAGTTTGAAGATGAATCAAAACGGCGTCGTTTGGTTTTTGATGGAAACGGCACGTCTTCGACCTCAAATGGCAGATTCAAGTTCCGTGTAAAACGACATGTCGTTTTTCCTAAACGACATGTCGTTTAGGACCTGTGCAGAAAAAAAAAAATAATAAATAAAATAAACTAAACTAAAATAAGATATAATAAAAATAAAATAAAATGAAATAAAATAAAATAATATAGAATAAAAATAAAATAAAATAAAATTAGAAAAAGAAAATAATTAATTAAATAAAAATTAAATAAAAACTAAACTAGAATATTAAAAATGTATTATTGCATGTGAGATAATAAAATCAAATTAAATCACAAGTTATATAAAAATAAGCATAAATTATGCTTTTAAACAATTTAAATCACAAATTGGATTTATTGCCTCTTGATCATTTTTCTATTTAAAATCAATGATAATATGATAAAACAATTAAAAATACATTGATTTTAACTATATAAATTATGCAATAATGCATCTCAATCAATGACGACTCAAAGTTGTTGGATGTTAATTTTGTGATTGTAAATGAGTTTTGTGATGAGTATGATTTGGGTTCAAGCTTCTATTATGAGCTTGATGTTCAGTTATTCAGTTATACATTAGTTGATCTTTTATTTCAAATCTGGAATTTTTAAGACTTTTTTTTTTTTTTGAAATAAGGCTTTTTCATTACTTAAGACAGAATCTTGATACAAGGAGGAACATCCTCCATATAGATACACTCTTCCTTGCAAGAAAGAGCAAATTTTGCCAACTGATGGGCAGTAACATTAGAATCCCTGCTAACATGAGCTATAGACCAGTTGAGGTTCTTTGAGAGTATAATCTTGATGTCTTTAATGACCAGCCCGAATGTGCTCCAGCTTTCCTCTCTGTGTTGCACTGCCTTAACCACTGAAAAGGCATCACCTTCCAAGACCAAGTGTTGTAAACCCAACTCAGCACCAAAAGAAGAAGCTCTGCGAGCTGCTACTGCTTCACCAAGTTGAGGATCCGGATTCAAGGCCATTGGAGAGCATAAAGAGGCCATAATCTTTCCTTCTGAGTTTCTCACAATCACACCAATTCCCAGTTTTGAGTTGCCAGTATCAACAGCTGCATCCCAGTTGGCCTTGAAAACATTTGGTGGGGGAGGAGCCCAGTGAGCATTAGGTAACTTATGGGGCTTAGCTTGCTTTATGCTAACTTCTGATCTTAGTTGATTAGCAACCAATTCTGATTGGATCAGACTTGAGACTTGGGATGGGGAGTGGAATTTTTGTTCAAAGACCCAGGTGTTCCTCCTATGCCAGATGGCTTTAGCAGTGACTGCAAATTCAGTAAGTTCTTGAGGAGATAGCCGGGTCATCATAGCTATCACAATATCTTTGAATGGGCCTTCAGTGATGCTTAATTTTTGTAATCTTCTTGAGCTCGTGGACCAGACATCCTGGGCTGCTCTACAAGACCAGAGGGTATGTGTAACTGACTCAGGTTCCAAGGTGCAGATTGGACAAAGAGGCTTCTCACTCATTTTCCTTCTATGCAGATTCAGACTGGTGGCAAGAGATTCTTTCACTGCTCTCCAAAGAAATGACTTGGTTGCTTGAGATACTTGAAGACCCCATAATTTGTTCCAGAAGCTCGGGTTGGATCTCTCTGTTGATGACTGTCCCATATTAACCTCTTTTAATGAAGCTTGGAGATGGTATGCACTCCTTACAGAAAATTTGCCATTGCTGGAACATCTCTAGGTCAGTGTATCCTGGCTTCTACATGGGCTTATAGGGATTTGCTTAATCAGGTTTGCCTCAGCTGCTGTGAAGATTGCATGGAGGAGAGATAGATCTCATTGCAATGTCTCAGGGTTTATGAGTTCAGACACTCGGGCTTTAGCATCTAGAATTGAGATTTGGGACTGCACTTTGAAGGTTGAAGGACTAGGGAGCCACTGATCTTTCCATATTTTAATCTTACTGCCATCCCCTACTTTCCATAGTAAACCTGCCTTAAGAACAGGCCTTGCTTGGAGAAAGCTTTTCCATACATAAGAATCAGTTGGCCTCCACCCTTGTTTAGCCAGGAGGGCTAGGTTGAAAGCTTCAAAGTCCCTAAAACCCCGTCCTCCTTCTTGTTTTGATTTCCCTAGAGTTTTCCAGTTCAACCAATGGATCTTGGATCTGCTGTTACTCTGCCCCCTCCAGAAAGACTGCAGCAATTGGTTGAGCTTTTTAAGAATGGATTTTGGAAGTTTAAAGATCCTCATGTTATAGGTAGGGATTGATTGCAGCACTGACTTTAGAAGAACCTCCTTCCCTGCTTGAGACAGGAAGTTGGTTTTCCAGTTAGCCATCTTGGCTTTAACCCTATCCAATATTGAGTTGAAGGCCTTAGTTTTGTTTCTGCCTACATATGAGGGTAGACCCAGGTACTTGTCAAAGGCTCCTGATGCTTTAATACCCGACTGCTGGAGTATTGCTATCTGCACATTAGGCTTGGTATTGCTACTGAAGAAAATTGAGGTTTTCTCTAGGTTCAATCTCTGGCCTAAGGCTAGTTCATAGGTGCTTAAGATTTGCTGCAATCTGCTCCACTCCTCTGGATTGGATCTACAGAATACCAAGCTGTCATCTGCAAAGAATAAATGGTTGATATGTATGGAGCCTCAGGCAGCTGGAATTCCTGATATCAGCCCTTGCATTTCAGCTTGGTTCAGACTATAACTGAGGAATTCTGAACAGATGATGAACAGGTAGGGAGATAAAGGATCTCCCTACCTAATTCCTCGAGTTGGGGTGAAAAAATCTTGAGAGACCCCATTGACTATAATAGAATATGTGACAGTGGTAACACACTGCATCACAAGCTCGACCCAATCTCTTTTGAACCCCATCCTCAGCATCACTTTGCTTAGAAAGCTCCACTCTACCCGGTCATATGCTTTGCTCATATCAAGCTTGAGAGCCATGAATCCCTTTCCCTTCCTTTTAATCCTTGTTTGCATTGAATGCAGTAACTCATAGGCAACTATTACATTGTCTGAGATCAATCCTCCTGGCACAAATGCGCTTTGGGTGGGAGAAATGAGCTGAGGCAGAATGATCTTGAGCTTGTTTGCTATAACTTTAGATATAATCTTGTAGAATACGTTGCATAGGCTGATAGGCCTGTAATCTGAAGCATCTAAGGGAGCTTTCTTTTTTGGTATCAGAGCAATAAAGGTTTGGTTGATTTCTTTTAAGCCCTTTCTGGTGTTAAGGACTTCCATGGCTGCTGCTGTTACCTCACTACCAATGGTGGTCCAATGTTGCTGGTAAAAGGCTGCTGGGAATCCATCTGGGCCAGGGGAACCTAGCGAATTCATATCTTGAATGGCCAATTCCACTTCCTGCTCAGAGTAAGGGCCTGCAAGGGTGTAGTTCATATCAGAGCTGACTACAGCAGGGAAGGAGTTAATGGCTTCCTCGATGTTATTTGGACTAGAGGTAGCAAACAACTTGTTATAGTGATCTAGAAACACCCTTACAATTTCCTGCTTGCATGAGCTCAAACTACCATCTGCCTTTCTAATCTGTTTAATAGAGTTCACCAGTTTCCTTTGGGAAGCACATTTGTGGAAGAAGTTAGTATTTCTATCCCCCTCCTTTAGCCATCTTTGTTTAGCTCTCTGTCTCCATTTCATCTCTTCCTCTTCCAATAAACCATCCACCTCTCTTTGAAGCATTTTAATCTGATTACCAGAATGACCCGTATTAGCTTCTGCAACTTTCTTATCTGTTCTCTCTTTAGGAAAAGAACTCTTCTATGGTGTCTAGCTACCTCCTTATTCCAGGCCTCAAGCTTGATTCTGCATCTTATCAGACCTTCTTTGATATACTCAAACTTTGATGATTGCATATGTTTCTGCACCCAGACTGCTTTGATAATCTCAGTACATTCCTCTCTTCTACCCCATGCTGCCTCATACCTGAAGATCTTGTGTTTTGTGGCTTCAGGTTGGGTATAAGTTGAGCAGGTAATGATTAAAGGGTTATGATCTGAGCATTGTCCTGCTAACACCTCCACTTGATTGAGTTTAAAATGATCAAGCCACCCTCCATTGAATAATACTCTATCCAGTCGACATTTTGTGAAATCTGATCCCTCTCTTCCATTGCACCATGTGAACTTAGGGCCTTTAAAGCCAATATCCATAAGCCCCCATTCAAGTAGAACCAATCTGAACTCCTCCATTTGCTTAAAGGTTCGAGTACTAGAGCCATAATGTTCATCTTGGAGCATAACCTCATTAAAGTCTCCCATACATAACCATGGATTATTTATTTTTGAGTGGATCAACCTAAGAAGGTCCCAGCTCTCCTTTCTCTTTGCAGTCACGGATTGTCCATAAAAACCAGTAATGATCAACTTTTTGCTAGGGGAATCAGCAGCCACTGAGATGGATATATGATGGTTGGCGTAGGAGTCCAATTCAGCTTCCACTCCTTTCTTCCAAAATATTGCTAAGCCTCCACTTCTGCCCACACTGTCTACTGAGAAACTGTAGTCAAACTGCAACTTGTTACGGATTAATTCAATCTTGTTCCTTCCACATTTAGTTTCACTAAGAAAAACCACATCCGGGCCCTTTTCCTTCATCCTTGAGTGAAGTTCTTGAACTGTCCGAGGGTTCCCAAGCCCTCGGCAGTTCCATGCAAAGTGTTTCATGGTGACTGGCAGGGCTGGAGACCAGCCACTGCCATCTGAGCTTGTTTAGCTCTCTTCCTGGTCATGATGAATCCTTGTGTTTCTGTTGCAGGCCTTTTCTTGGTTTTGGATCACTCAGTTCACACATAAGCTCTTCAAATGGGCTTCTATTATCCATAGGCCCCAACCCTCTGGCCCTTCTTTTCCAAGTAGGTTTATAAACCTTATTAGAATTGAAGGTTTTAATAGGAGAGTTCTGGGAAGGTAAACTTACTTGGGTCATATCTCGAGTTGGGCTTACGGGGTCTTGTTCTAACTGAATCAAGTGAAGATCATGGGTTGACGGGGACCCCTTAGAGAACAGCGTATCCTTAGAAGCTACTTCCGCTGGACAGTTGTTATCAGTGCTTTCTGAGCCTACTGACGCAAGAGGTGCTAGTTGACCTTTAGATCTGTTACTACTGTCTTTCCCGTGAACAGGACCTCTTAGTTGGTAATTGTCAGAGCTCCCAAGATCCGCATGTTCAAAATCTGCATTAGGTATACTAGAGCCTTTCTATCCCATCCTATCTTCCTCGAACCTGATTTCCTCGTTTGTGTTTTGGCGCCAACTTCCCAAAGTCTCAGATTCACCTCCCTTCTTGTTGAATCTTGGAAAGCTCCTCGACTGTGAGTTGGCCCTCAGCTAGGTACCATACTGAGGCACCGTGTCGTTCTTTGTACTTCCTGCATCGATAGCCTGGCAAGCCGAGCCTGCATGCTTGATAACTCCACAATGAAAACAGAATATAGGGAGTCTCTCATATTTGAATGGTACCCAGTAACGTTTACCTCCCATGTTAATAAATCTTCCCCTGGTAAGAGGCTTACTAATGTCCACCAATACCCTTACGCTGAGCAGATTACCCCATGCCATACCATTTGTATCAGCATCAACCGATAAAACTTTCCCTGCTGCTGCTCCCATCCTCTCTCCCGTGCCTTTATTCATTCCAGCAAATGGTAAATCATGTAGCTGGATCCAGAAAGGCTCCTCCTTAAAGATAATTTCCTTAGGATCTAAACAGCCTGCACAGTCGAACAAGCATACCAAGGCCCTGTCAAAGGACCAGGGTCTTCCGGAAAGTATACATTCCTTCACCAATGGGTTCTGAAGTTCAATCAAGAACTTGTTGAAGCCTAGATACTTGAATGAAGATTGACCCTCCACTTTCCAGACCTTACTCATTGTCGATCGAAATGCACCTTTGTTCACTTCTTTCTCACCTATGATACAAACTGCCAGACATTTCTTACTTTTCTCTAACGATATTAGTATTTCCTCTTCTGGAATGAGGACTTCTTGCTTCTCTTCCTCTGTAAGGCTCAATCCCTCGTAGAGGTTTGATAACTCTTCCGCCATACCGTCACAGAGACGCTAACTAAGAGTAACTCCCAGCCAGACCTCTCTTCGAACCCTATCCAAGAGGAAGACCTCTACGTTCAAAGAACTAGAGAGAGAAACTCCACCTTTCCGGGAAAGAGGAGAGCCGGAATTTTTAAGACTTGGATGATGTATTTGGACTTATATTAGAATTGCTGATGTGCATGTCATCATCTCTCCACACTACACACCATACTAATTTTTTTTTTTTTTTGTAATTTTGTTTGGTTTTATTCTTCTTAAACTAATTAAATTTTTCTACTCATCATTCATATACCACACATTTAGTAAGAGAAAAATTAAAAATTAAAAAATTATGTGTGGTGTATGGGGATGATGAGTAGAATTTTTCATTTTCTATTCTAAATACATTTCTGACCTTAGCATATGATTCATCGCTCTGCAAACCCAAGAAAACACCAAATCCGAATTTCATGAACATAAAATTCATGAAATTACCCTCTCCAAAGATTTTGACTTTGCATTGGCTAGTCCAACGTGAATTACCCTCTCCAAAGATTTTGGCTTTAGCCAAAATTTCAAATTTTAGTCAAAATTTAGACTTGGTCATGGCCATTGTCAATGCTCTAATTGTAGTCAAGTACTGAATGCCTTGCCGCGTCTACTTGGTCTTAAAAATGACTAGTTTTTTGTGCTCTACTTGACTTTTTATTTGATATGGAAAAATTCTGGTTCATATAAACCCACTAAAACCATATACAAACTCATCTATTCGGTTGGATTACTTTGACAGCTGGAGGTACGTCTTCAATTCTCTGTTTACTGGTATGTATTTTTCTCTCCGCATGCAAGTTATCTTTCTTTTTTTTTTTTTTTTGATAAGGAGAATTGCATTAATAGAAATAGTTTTATAGACAATTATCAAGCCAAATGGCATGGGAAATAAAATCTGGAAAACCAGAATACCACATCTCAATAGACTCAACACACCAAGCATGTCGGGCTAAGCCATGAGCGGCTTCATTACCCACCCTACTTACATGTTGAATCTGAATGTCATCAAATAAAGACATCAATTTCTTGGTTTGTAACAATAAAGCACCCAACCTGGAGGAAGACTCTTCTGATGCTTGAAGTTCCCTCACCATCAACAAACAATCACTCTCAATCACCACCTTTTTTATACCCAAAGGGATGCATAACTGCAGGCCCCGAAACATAGCAAGTAATTCAATGTCTTCAGGTGCATGAACTGCCAGCTCAACCTTACTAACTGCCATAATAACACTCCCATTCTCATCTCGCAGAATGGCCCCTACTCCCGCTTTATGTTGGTCTCGAAACATTGCTCCATCTACATTTAACTTCAAAAAACCCACCGGAGGCAACGTCCATCTACAAAGCTTTTTCACATCTGACTTGGGGCACCCTTGAGCAATAGAGAACCACTCTTGAAGAGAGAGAGCATGTTCCACCACTTGCCTTGGCTCCAAAACCACTTGGTCATACATCTTTTTGTTACGTCTGTACCAAAAGCCCCAAGCTATGGAAAAGAAAGTCGACAAGGCATCTATGTTGTCCATAGCTTGGAAATTCAAAACCACTTGAAAAAAGGAGCCTGTTACATCCACATTCTGCATAATAGGCAAGAAAATATTCCACTGATTTTGGATAGAGGGGCAGCTTATCAAAGCATGCATTAGATTTTCACATTTTTCAATACAAAAACAGCACACCTCCTCATCAATGATTTTCCTTTTTTTTAGATTACATTGAGTAGGTAGCCCATCTCTACAAGCCCTCCAAGCAAAAATCTTGATTTTAGTAGGGACTTGCATCTTCCAAATTGCTTTCCACAGAGCGTATTGTTGACTTGCATTAGAGCATTCACCTATTAAGATCCCCCCATTAGTATTCCCTTGCTTAATAATTCTGTAGGCACTTTTCACACTAAAAATGCCATTTTTCTCAAGAGACCACATCCATTTGTCAGGTTGGGTTCCAGGGCATATAATGATTTTTAGAATTTCTGAAGAGACATTAGGGCTGAATAGACTTCTCACTTTCGCAACGTTCCACCAATTGCTATCCCTATCCAGTAAGACGCTCACTGTATCCACATCATTTATTTCATTACCTTGTGAGACTGCCATAGAAACATCATTAAAACCAGGAATCCAAGGTTCTTTCCACAATTTAGCAGTCTTTCCATCCCCAATCCTCCACCTACACCCCTTAAGCAGCCAAGGCTTTGCTGCCCAAATTCCTCTCCAAGCGTAGGAGGGGTTACCCCCCAATTTAGCCTCAATCTAATGAATCTAATGAATCTCCAATGATTATAGTTTGCAAAATGCATATAATTTTTCAAATTAGATTACGATTTTCCTAATTATTTCAAGATTGTAACTTTTCTACATATATAATGATATATCCCATATAATATGAATGCATGCGTATGAAATCTCATTGTATTTAATTATAGTTTCCTCCATTTCAATGAATATCATTTCTATTCAATTTTTTTCTTGATGAAACGGTGAAATATTCAGACAAAAAACATGTGGATTTTCGCATTACTGTTATTATAACTTTATTTATGAACAGGCCAGGAACTAATTATTTATGGAAGAATATCGTGTTCAATATGGACTTATTAATTTGGAGGTTCTGAATCTTCACAAGTTTTGTTAAGAGAAATTCAGCCTTTGAAAGATTTCTCAGAAGTTTCCAAAAACTTCAAAGATCAAAATCTTATGTCCAAAAAACGTCCCTAGCTAGCTAATCCTAACTTATAGCTCCCTCAACGTGCGTCACTCTTAATGCAGAGCGTTTCGAGACGAACTGGCCTGGCTGGTTGATTCAGGAAGAACAAATAATGCGTCGATCAAGAAGACAGGGCCAGCCTTATCCGCTTCAAGATATTTACCCTCCCCATTTGCGGTGTAGCAGTCAGAAAAGTGGGAAGGATGAGGAGCAAGTGGCCCCTAGGCTACTAGTGCATAATAATCACAACTCGAGGAATCAGAAAAATCCCATAGGCAATCAGAGGCACCAACCAAATTCCGGGCAGAAGAGCCGAGACGTTGAGGGCCGGCAAGTAGGGAATATTAACAACCACAACTCGAGGAATCAGGAAAATCTCATAGGCAATCAGAGCCACCAACCAAATTCTGGGTGGAAGAGCCGAGAAGTTGAGGGGCGAGTGCACATGATAACAGCCCGAGTAATCAGAAAAATCCCACTGGAAATCAGTTCAGCCCCCAATCATTCATTGTCACTAATATCGGCACAATAAAAGCTTTTATCTTGGCGTGTGTGTTTGGTTTTGCCATTTGGATTTATAAATGCAAGAATTTAGTTAGGATTAGGTGATTAAGTTGATAAGTTTAGATAGGACTAAGTGATTAAGATTATAGACTCTATCTTATGTTGGAATTTATATTTTGAGTGAATGTAAAATAATTTGACTTTATTTATAACTATTTTAAGTTTATCTAGAAGTTATTAGGAATTGTTTTAGATAAGTCAAGAGTGTGAAAATCGAGTTTCAAGAGTTCTGTAATTTTTCAGAGAAGAGTTTGAATGAGAAACTGCTAATGCTGAGAAGATAAGTGTTGACGTCGTGTTTCATATGCCTTTGGACAAAGTTCCAGTAAGTCAGGTCTTCTAGGTCTAGATCTGCACACACGAAGAAGATAGAGAAAGGGGGGCCAAATTGGTGAGGTGGGGAGTTTTCGTTACCTAAGAGCATTAGTATTGGATTGACTATTTTATTCTTCAAATTTTGATTACATGTAATTTTTTCACTTTTAGCTAATCATTCAAAAGTTGAAATCTACATTGGATTAGTCATCACACTCTCTATAATAATAAAAATATTATTATTTTTTATTATTTATATTTTTAATTAATTTTTATTTTATTTTCATAATCTTTAATAACCTCCAACAATTATATTCATTTTCATTTTTACAATTCAACAATCTATAATTTAATAATCTCATATATATATAAATAGTAAAATCTTATATGAATAAAAATCTCATATCTATAATATAATAATCTCAAAAAATACTTTTAAATTTGTTATAGTTCTTTTCATATTTGAAAAGAAAAATGAATTTACTGTAACTTATATCTTGGATGAAGACAATTTAGTTAATTCAATGTGGAGTAAATATTGATGATATTTGCTAAATTTGAAGATGAAAATACATTTGGCTAATCCAATGCCAATGCTCTAAGTATCTTCTTTTGGAAGTTTGTAAATAAAGTAGAGTTATGCTACACAATCTCCCCAACCTCCACACACCACATTATTTAAAATTTTAAAATTTTTAAAAATTTTTGAGTTTATTCTTTTTAAACTAATTCAAATCTTCAATTCATTATTCATATATTAAATATTTAATAAAATAAAAAAATAATCAAAATTAAAAAAAGTGTGGTATTTAGAGGTTGTGTGAATAGTAGGAGATTGTGTAGATTTTTTAAGGAAAGTCTAGAGGGAGTTCATTCATACCTGGGGGTTATTATTTATACTAGGAGCCTGAGGGACAAACTGTGCCTGTCCCCATGAGGCCTATGTCCTTTCAACCGTTCATTTTGTTAGAGTCTTTTAATGCGACTTGGTGTCTACGACAGTGCCATTAATGTGGCGTGTAGTCCGGATTGTAGTGCTATTAATACAAAGCGGCTTCCTGATTTGCTTTACTTTGCAAGCGTCTTTGGTAGCCCGTCGATGTCCCCCTACCAGAAGATCAAGAGTCGTTTATTAGTAAATTTGCCTTCCAAGTGTAGAAAGTGTCAAGTTGATTCAAGGAAGAGTCTCAAGATTGATTTCACAAGGACTATGGTGGTCAGAAAATCACTCCAGTCTAAAATTAATCGAGGATGCTTTTTAATTCCAAAAAATGTTGTAAGTGTGATGTGAAACAATTAAATGTGTTAAACTAATCTAAATTCTAAAATGGAACTTAGCTAGATTTATATATGTTCAAAGAAATGTCATGTACCAAATGAAAGACATGCCAAAATCGAATTTATCAATTCATATTCCTTCAGATATTTGTAGAATGCATCAAAAACAAAAACAATGAATGAAAATCACTTTGCATGCAATTTTTTTTTGGTGTCTAAGAAGCAAAAGGTTGAACACCGAAGCTATAGATTCGTTTTTCATGGGTTGTTTTCAAATAAGTCCTGATTCCCCAATCCCTTCAAACACCTTCTCTGTCGAGAGAAAAGTGCTCGAAAAATTTGAGAATAACATGCAATTTCAATTAACACTAAAGTCTCTACTGAATTGTTGAACAATCTTTTTGAAATGAACATCACCAGCATGTATTTTCATTACAATCCAAGTATCTATCGTGCCATTTGTCAATAATGAATCAAGGGTCGATGGGAAAAACCCATGTTGAATCTTGTTAAAAACTGTTTGCAATCCCATAAATTCAAAAATTAAACCAACAAGAATTAAAATTACAGAAACACAACCGAATCCAAACTTTACCCGAGCTTAGGTATTGAGTTACTCGTGCATGATGTAGTAAAAATACTCTCCTACTAATGCATAAAAATTTGACATCTAAAGCAACAAATGGAAGAACAACGATAAACAAAACTCTGCTTCTCAAAAATTTTGCCCCAGCCAAGTCTGACCCTCTCATCTCCTCTCCCCTTTTTATGCCTTTCCTTCGTATGCCTTGCTATGTGTATAACAAATTTCCTGATGTATGGACTATAGAATACTCCATCTCTTTCCCACGTAGCTCCAAATCTTCTGCTACTGCCCCTTCCATTCCATCCATTGTCTCCTTGTGGCAGTGTAGGTGTGTAAGTCAATGAGGGTGTGGGGTTAAAATCAGAGTTGGTTGTTCTAGAGGTTTGCTGGTTTATCACATGGGTGTAGGAGTCAATTGGCCTCACATATTCATAAGGGTCTACACACTTAAAATAGATATAAAGTCCCAAAATGTTACCAAGCCCTAATATTAGCAACCACTGTTATTCTTAATGTATAATTACGCTTGTAACAAATATTTTGTTCTATATTTACTCAATTACTATGCCTAATTATACATTATTATCTCTTCATCAAAGGGCTCTCCTTACTTTCTGTCCACCCAGTATCACAAGTCCCCGTGAGTGGGGCGCTGTAGGGAGGCATTAGGTCATTGTGTCCCATTAGCCACTACTGCTTGTCTACATCGCGTGTGGATTGCTTCATGGGTAAGTTCCCCTGGGCCAAGGATTTTTATGGAGGCCCACTAACCCCATTTGGGGATACCTCTTAGATTCCATCGGGCCCTACCGAGAGGTCTCATGGCCCATTAGCCTTTCGTGTGACCTTGCGGGATTATGGGGAAAAGGAAAAATTCCCTTAGAGTTACCCCGCCAATTCCCATCGGACTTGTTCGATGGGAATTCTTTCCATTGTCCTCTGTTTGCTATTTCTTCACAATTGCGGCTGGGAGGTCGCAAGTTCCCTTAGCTTCCACGTGTCGCATCTTCAGCCTTCTACCATGCTCGAATGGCCTTTTCATCATTCCACGACATCTAACAATGGTTCACCTTCAGTCTTTATGGCCACATTTTTTATGGTTCGGCTTCGTATTCAAAGGCATCCTTTCAGTTCCCTGGTCATTAATAGTGTCAGACGGCTACCTCTTGCCCACATCGATGCCTCTTGCCCACATCGCATCATCCGATACGCACCATGGGAATCGTGCGATTTTGTTGGCTTCATGGGGCACATGTGATTCTGCTGCCTTGGGATACCAACCATTGGGTTGGTCTATATAAGGCCTTCCCCCCACTTTGTTGGGGTTTTACTTTGCCCATTCCCTCCTCTTCAGAATATCCTGCATTCTTCCCTTTTTCTTCCAAACTTTCCTCTATGTGCTAGCCTTTTCATGCCCTTGTTCTTCTTCATCTGCCAACAAATGGCCCCTAAGAGTTCCCTACACCTTCCAAGCCTGCTAAATCTTCCGAATCCACTTGTGTTCTCAGGGAACAAGGTGGCAGCTAACCAAAGGTGTACACTGGTTTTTCGTGGCAGTTAGTGGTGACTCTTGGCGAGTTGGAGTCACTGAAGGAGTTTGGCAGGATCCCTCGGGCAGTGGAGCTTAAGGTGCCTCCCCCTACCAAAGGTGTTGTAGATCTTGAGAGCTTTGCTTCCAAGGTGGCAGCGTACCATGCCATGTTCTCTAGCGACCTCAGGTTGCCTTTCTGCCACCTAGTGCGTGAAGTGTTGGATCATCTTCATTTGGCACCTGCCCAACTCCATCCAAATGGGTGGAGAATTTTTGTGTCGTGCTGCATCATCTGGTGTTGAGTGTTGGAGGAGGCGGGGGTTGATTATTTGAACCTTATGGTGCGTGAGATCCTCCTCACTCACAATCTCTTGAGGTAGGACAGCAACACATGCAGCTTCAAGTCGATCCAAGCATTGGTTCGGTTGGAGCCATGGTATAATAGAGTGAAAGGGTAGAGTTGCCGCTTCTTCTTTCTATCGGGCATGGGATGGGAATTTCTCGTCAGTCAAGTGGTTCGGTACACTTTCCCCATTCACACCATATGGGGCATTGTAACTGATGATAGGAGCCTCTGTTCTACTTCCACTCCCAAGGAGGCGCTCAAGGTCAAAGTTGTTCGCACCTGGGCGAGTGCCCATCAAGATAACATCTTTTTGGAGGCTCTGTTGGGCAAGGACTGTAATACCCTGCTCCTTCCTTTCTTCTGACGTAAGCAATTACGTCAGATGCGTCAGCCTGCCCACTCCCCTCTCTAGTGTCTAAGAGCCCCATTACGCGTGCCAGGCCCCGATGGCGTGTTTTTAAAGATACTACGTAATTTATAAAACTAGCTTTGTGTTTTAAAGTAATATGTATTTTTACATGGAAGATTCTTATCACTATCTAAATAAAAGAATATTTTAAATAACTCAATTATAATATCTTTGAAGAGCTCCAAAAATATTATAATTGTAGGGAATCATTTTATATAAATGATTCCAGTTATTTAAAATATTAGGTGATTTAAATAATGATGGAATCTTTATTTATTTAATAGTTTTACTCTTTTAAATATTTTAAGTAAGACTTTATCATTTTATAAATGATGAGGGAATATTATTTTAAATAATATTCTATCTTAATTCCTCTCAGTGCTTTTAAATAAGTTAGCTTTTACGCATTTTCAAATCAATATTTAAGGGTCATCGTAGACCATTTTTATAGACCCCCAGATGTCGGGTGTTAGGATAAAACCCCAGCCCCTCTCTTTTTCCCCTCACTTTTCCCTCCCCTTTCTCTCTCCTCCCTTCGGTTCCCCCCATACGCAGCCCCCCTCCCTCTCGTCTGAATGCTCCTCAGCCCAGCCCGGCGCCGACGTGCCACACGACCCCCGCCACCGGCACCGCCTCCCTCCGGCTAGTCTCCCAGCATCGGCCTCGCTCCCTCATGCTCGGCCCTCCTCCTCCCTCGGCGGTGCAAGCCCGAACGGGCTTAGTAGCCGATCCGCCGCCGTGCGCCATCCTCCTGCGCCACCACCACTAGGGTAGCTCCCCCAGCCACCGACTGGCCCCCTCCGGTGATCTCGGCCTCCCTCTCCCCGTTGGTAGCCTCCATGCATGAGCTTAAGCTCTCCACCACACGGGTTCACTGTGCGGCCTCCTAGCGCCGCCGTACGCGGCCATCTTGATCACTGGCCACCACCACGAGACTCCTGAGGTCTCCCCCTTCCTCCTCCAGCAAACCCACGGCCAATAGGCCTCTCCTCCACCTCCCGGTGTCTCCCATGGCGACGCACGGGTTTGGCCCGATCCGCCGCTGTCCGCCGCCTCCCACGGCGAGCGACCACCCTAGCCGGCATCCTTAGGCCACCATGAACCCAATGGTACCACCTATGGCCCCGATCTACCACCCATGGCCCCACACTCTCTCGCACTCTCCCACGGCTTCTCCTCCCCCGCAGTGCATGGCCAGCCACTATAGACCACCGTGCCGACCACCACCGAGCCTCCACGGCTCCACTAGCAACCTCCCCTAGCCTAGCTCAAACCTAAACCACCACTTTATGTGGTGGGTAATCACTGCACGTGATGGACAGTCACTACGCGTGACTGACCGCCACCGTACACGGCAAGATCCGCCGTGATACGTTCATTGCCATCATCATCAAGGCCACCTTAGGCCTTTCCAAGACCACACCTAGCTATCCAAACACTTAAACAGTCACTGTACGCGGTGTAGCCACCCCGTACGCTCCTCCGACGTATTCGCTGTGATAGTCAACGAGCGACGCACGGGTTATCCCGTCGATGGTATAATTCTCCATCCCTCACTATTTATGCTAGATGTTAGCTAGTTGACTAGGTAATGGACTGTGCTGCTAGTATTATAGGATGGCTGTGTAGTATGATGGTGATGTGATGGGCTGTGATGTGAAGTGTTGGGTGTAGTTGGGAAGTGTGCTTTATAGTGATGTGGACTGTGGCGTGGAGTGTTGGGATCTATGCTATGTAGTGTTGTGGTCTGTGCTGTGTAGTGTTGTGGACTGTGCTGTGAAGTGACGTAGTGTAGTTCCGTGAGTGGAGTACACGTAAGGTGTACTCCATGTGGTGGAACGACGCACTGTATGGCATGTAAGCCATAGCGGTGACGTGGCATGGTTCTGTGAGTAGAGTATACGCATAATATACTCTATGTGGTAAGTGCTGCACCGTATGGCGTGTAGGCCATAGCGGTGATGTAGCATAGTGTTGTGAAGGGAGTATATATGGAGTGTACTCTCTAAGGTGCAGCGATACACCGCATGGCGTATCGCAAGGATAAGGATGGTTGCGTAATTGTTAGGGGAAGAACTTGGTGTATGGTGTCGGGAACTATGGAACAGTGTCCCGAAGTGTGAGGTACAGCTTGTAGTCCAAGGCGACGAGTGTCGCCATGTGATTGGCCTATGGCTAGAAGATATCAGAGTAGCGCATCGTAGGCGTGACGTGGTCGATTAAGAGGTCGTGTTTGCGATGGGTGAAGAGTTAGAGTAAGAATGATGTAGCGGGAACGTGACAAGGTGTCACGTTATGATGGGAGTACGTGAGGAACCGTACTCGTGACGAGTTGGGGATTTGACATATAGGTGACGTAACGGAATGTCAAAAGTGACGTAACAAGGTCACGGAGTAGCTTGGGAGCAGTCTCGAGCTATATGGCATAACGTAAAGTGTGGTTATGAACAGAGTCCCATCGTGTCAACAGTTGGGATGAACTATCACGAGGTTCGGGTAGCACGGAGAGTCGTGCTAGCCAGGTAAGGGAAGGATGGTATCGGAGTATGGCGCTTGTCCATACGACCCGATGACCAATGTAAGGTATGTGGGTCTCAGATGATAAAAAGGGTAAGGTACGTGTGTTGTCTGGTTAGACACATGTGCCGGACGAATTTACCATAAATAATGGGTAATCTGTCCTATGTATGATGACATGGTACTTAAACCTCAGGGTTGGCTTAGAGCTGTGTGATGTGTATGGATGGTCATGAGAAGTAGAGTGAGCTAAGATACATGAGAGTAATGATGAAGGTACTGTCTAAGAATGAAATGCATGACTTGGTTGGTCTAAGTCGTGCGTCGGAATGTGGTTAGTAAGAAGAATAGGACAAAGGTCCTAGTGTTTTAATCCTAAGATGAACATGGGTTCATCCTAGTGGCTAAGCACTCGGAGTAGAACGTCAAGGTTAAAGGAAGTAGAGACCGTAATGGGTCCCTAAGGGTTTTTATCATAGTAAGAAATGTGAAAGAGCACGGTATAGAAGGAGAGTGTTCTCTAAGTAAAGCATAGCTCTATTTCTAGTCAGTTGATTATGCACTAGATAGAGAATAACGTTAAGGCTATGTATGCATGTAGGTTGCCATCTGACACACGCATGAATGGACTGTACGGTATGAACGGATTGTATGGTATGAAAGTAGCATGGAGTCCAGGTAAGTGTTACGTTCATACTCTTCTAGAGTTTTCTAAAGATATGAAAAAGAAAAAGAAATGTTTTTCCTTATGAAAATGAAGAAAAGAACTGGTCTCCCTTTTCAAGGGCAGACGTTTTACCAAAAGAAGAACGAAAAGTAACGCATTTAAAGTATAAGTATATATGGCCCCCTTTGGCAGCCCCTTTTCACGCACCCAAAAGTATTAAGTGTATGCATGTGAATGGATGACTATACGTAGTATCTATTGTATGTATTTTCAAAGAAAAGACGATGAACGAAAAGATGTTTTTGGGCTCTCGCCCCAAACGAACGTTTTCTCACGAAAAGAATGTTTTCTCACGAAAAGACGTTTTTCTATGAAAGCACGAAATGAAATGAAAAGAAGGGAAATGCATGCTCATGCACATGAAATGAACGAAAGCCGTGGCTCTTTAGAGCCGCCATGAATGAATGAACGTAAGAAAGAACGAAAGAAATGCATGAGCGTGCATAAATGTATGAAAATACGTAACGGCCACATGAAATGAATGAATGGGGTACCCAAATGAATGAATGGGCAGATTGCAATGCCAGGCGGTAGTATCTGGTAGTGCACCCAGTGCTGCATTCCTGACAGAAAGGGATTCTAACCCGTGGCCATGGGGAAATCCATCGGCCTAAAAGGCCGCTAACCCCAGCACACGAGGTGTAACAGTGTGCACTGGCCTATGAAAGCGATAAGAAAAGAATGTATGAATGCATGCACTCTTAAAGAAATGAAGGCAGTAACGGGGTAAAGTTTTACCAAAAGAAAAACACGTTTTAAATATGAAAACCCCCGTCTACTGACGTTTACGAAAAGAAAAAAAAAGTAACGTAAGAATGCACGGCATTCTTTAAGAAATGGAGGCACTGACGGGAGAAACGTTTTAAGAAAAGAAAACTGGTTTTAAAGAAGAAAAACCTCGTCAGTGATGTTTTCAAATGAAAGCATGTATGCATGTACGTATAGTATGTATGGAATGATGAATGCATGACTGAAAACCTATGTTTTTATATTTTAACTGTATGAAGTAACGCTTACTGAGTATTCGACTCATTTTAGTTTTTATGTGTGCCCCTCCCCCCACAGGAACTGAATGAGTAGTACGCTCAGGAGGGACACGGCCAAAGGAGAAGGGCACGGAAGTCTAGGCATAAAGATTTTAAATGTAAGAAAGGCTTTTTATTTTAAAGATTTATATTTTCCACTGTTTTAAACCCCAAGCCTCTTTCATTGCAAAAATTTATTTTATAACGTAGAGTCTTGCACCCTGGAAAGGACAGTGAAATGTTTTAAATTGGACGATAATTCTCGTCGTATTTTCTAAAATATTTTGTAAAAATACCCACCACGAGGACGGGCGTTACAAGGACAGTCTTCATCGATACTTGGCCCTTTCAGCTAACTTACGTTTCAACATGGCCTTCTCGATAAGGTAGGTCATTCCTCAGGTCCGCAGGCATCCCTCTAGCCCGTGGGTGGAAGGGAGAGGAAAGAGACCACATATTTTATCCCCTCCTCGGGTCAATTTTGATGATGTCCCCATTTCTCCTAGGTGTCCCTCTGCGGCGATGCTCATCATTCGGCTAGAGCCATCACCACCAAAGAAGGTGATGGTGATCGCAAACCTTCCTCACATTGTGCCTTTGCACCAAGCCCAGGTAGGTGTTTCGAGCCCTCAGCTCGTGCAGCTAGCCCCTGAGACTAATCTGCAGGTTGTTTCTGCAACCCCATGTAGGGGCCATGGGCTTTTTAGACTAGGGAGGAGCCCCGAGTCACACCCTCGTCTCTTAGCATTGACCTCGAGCAGGTCCTTTCATCCTCTCTCGAGGAGCATCCTGCTGAGGAGGGGAGTTCCTTGAAACTGTCTTAGCTTGTGGTGAGGTAGTGGGGTTGTTACTTCGGCCAATGGAGTCTTTGCGAATGTACCCTAGGTAGAGGTGGCAACGGTGTCCGTGAAGGTCATGGAAGCTCCGGTAGTCGCTTCTATCATTGGGGCTCCACTAGCCTTTACTGACACCATCCTACCTTGTCTTTAATGGCTGGAGCTGAGCTTGGGATTGGAGTGGGTGGTGAGACTCCGGCGTCGACGATAGCTCGTGCTTAGGTGGCTATTGCAATAGGGGCTGAGGGTGGTCCTCCTGTCCTTGGTGTAGATGTGCAAGCTATTGATGTCATCCTGGTGGACTTTCAGTTAGTGGCCCCCTCGGGCCGTTCTGATCGCATCCTTGAGGTGGATAGCAGCCTTAAGAGGTTCTTTTATGAGGTTAGTTACTTACTTGCAACCTTTTTGCGCACTTTGTTGGTGTGCTTTCCTTTTGACACTAACTTGAAATTTTTATGATAGGGTATGGAGTGTCTGATGGCTTTCATTGTGGATAGCTGAGAGGAGGTGGCGGGTGAGAATAGGGTGCTCCTTTTCCTTACTCAGTTGGCTTTGCGCTGCACGAAGGAGGAGCAGGAGAGGAAGGACGAAGTGGAGGTGGACCTAGTCAAAGTGCAACTTGAATGATGGGGAATGAGAGAGAGGATTCGCCTACTTCACCGATGTAGAGACCTGCTTAAATTTGATTTGGCGAGGTCCTAGGATGAAGGCGGCCTTTTTACCTTGAGGTGGCGCTAGTCTCTAAGGCGAGGGATGGTCTACAAGAGTCACTCAACCATTATCAACATAAGCTTGAACGGCTGCAAGACGACAACTCAAAGTTGCTCAAGTAGCAAGACTCTGATGCCTAGTTGTACAGATGGTTGATAGAAAATTTTAAGAATGTCTCCAAGTATTTAGAGGACAAGAGAAAGACCCTCGCTGATGAAAGAAAGTGAGCGAGGAACTTGGAGACCGATCAGGCTGAAGCCAAGTGCACGAGGCTCGTGATGCTACCATACGGGGCTTGCAAAAGGAGTTATTGTATGTTCGCACTATCTATGATGACGCCTAGTGCTTTAGTTACCAAGAGGGCCTGAAGAGGATAAAGACTCAGGTTCTTTTGAACCCTCGAGGTAATCCGAGGGCTCTAAGTATATGAGAGCTCCCCCTAGACCTGACAACTATGAGACATGGTGCTGCCATCGGGAGGGAACTAATCCCAAGTGCCCTTGTGAACAGTCATGCTAGAGGCAACCCCGTCCATTGACCGTCCACTTTTCTCTATTGTTGTAGACCGACTTTGTCAACTAGTCTTGCTCTTTTGTTGTTGTTGTTGTTAGGGCCCCGTCGGTCGATCCTTCGTCCTGTAAGCAGTTCTCAATGTAGAAATCAACTCCGAGATGTATTCTTGGCGCTATCTTCGTTGTTGCTGTGGCACCTAGGCTCTTTTGGCCATCAGAACGAGCCTTCGCCTTCCCATTTGTGACTCGTCATACGACTCCATTAATTGCCTCATTACATCCCTATTGATTTTGTTAGAGGTAACTTCAGGCATTATCGTCATGTAGTAATGATAGAGATCTTAGTTTGCCACTTCCACCAGAAAATGATCTACTCGGGCTGTGGTTTCTTCTATTGAAGGTACTACATCCCTGTTTGCCACTTCCACCATACACATGGCCTTGTGGCCTTCTGTTGTAACTTGTTGCTTTTTGCTCTTTGTAAGCTTATGGGCTTGTGGCTTTCTGTTGTAACTTGTTGCTTTCTACTCTTTGTAAGCTTGTGGCTTGTCTTTTCCTTGTAAGGCCAATACTCGTGCCACCTGCTTGTGCTTTGTATATATTCAATTATCAATAAAATTTAACTTTCACCTTATCACTTTCTGTTGTCTCCTACGGTCGTTCACTTTTGGGGTTCCCTTTCCTTCATTTTCTCCCTGGTTGGCTTAGGGGGCTCGGCATAAGCATTAAGGGACTTGCACTTCTCTGGGGAACAGGCCAGGGTCCTATGCCAAGTCCACCTATGGTAACCCCATTGTTTGATAAGTCTTTACTCATGCCATTATCTTTAGTTTTGCTGAAAAGGAGAGAGCAGTAAGTGTTAGGGTTTGTTGGCCTTTACTCACTGTCGTTGGCATAGGGGGGGTCGGGAAGCCTTAGGCTATCCCTTCTTCTTGGCCTTCTCGATTTATAATGCAGCCATGTAGTTTGATATTTAGCTAGAAAATAAACAAGTTAGCACAGTTTTCATTTACAGCTGCACGGGTGCAAGACTTTGCAAACCTAGGCCGTCTGGCTAGCAATGCAATGTACTTGCCACTTTGTACCATGCTATTGGTGTGCATATCCTTGGTGTAATTTCGAGTGGTTGAAGGACTCAGCCTGCACTCCATTGAGTGGGAGGTCGGGATGCCTCAAGCCAAACTCACCCCCTTAGTCCCTCGATGAGGTAACTTCTTTCGGATGGCTAGGAAGCCAATCCTCTCTTCACAGAGATGGAGGTCGGGGTAGATTTTTGGGCAGCTGAGAGGCTTGACCCGCTCTCCTTCGCATGAGGGACGATGTGGCATTTGGAGCAACCAGCCCTTGTAGCCCCACGGAGAGGTAGGTTGTTCGGGTAGTTTGGGATTGGACCTGCTCCCACCCATTAACATTGTAGAAAAGGTAAGCTTTGGGTCAAGTTGGTTCTGAGCCCATTTTTCATCGTAGTAGAGGTCGGGGTAAGTTACTCTGGCTGTCGAGGGGCTGGACCCGCACTCCCTCGCGTAAGGGACAAGGTGGCCTTTGGCACAACTCGCCCTTTTGGCTTTACATAGAGGTAGGTTGTTCGGACGGTCTGTAACTGGACCTACTTTCGCTTGTTGACCCTCACGTGGAAGGTCAGTGCATCAGGTAGCTGAGGACTAACCACACTCAACTGATGAGGGGTCAAGATGCCTCAAACCAAACCCGCCCCTTTAGTTCCCTGAGGGGGTAAATTTGGACAGCGAAGTGGATGGTCCACTCTTTCACTACGATGGGGGTCGGGGTAAGCTTTCTGGCCATTGGGGAGGCTGGTCCCACTCTCTTGCTCACCTGTTGTCCTTTGTGGCGAGGTAGGTTGTTCGGGTAATTTGGGACTAGACCCATTCCTGCCCATTGACATCGCAGGGAAATGTAAGATTTGGTTAGGCTGGCAGTGAGCTCACACTTCATCGTGGCTGAGGTCAGGGTAAGCCTTTGGGCCGCCAGGGGGGTTGGACCCACACTCCATCGCGGGAATGGTAGAGCAATCTTTGGCGCACTCATCCCTTTGGTCTTGCAAGAGGTACTGTAGGAAAAATGAATTAATTGTATTAATTCGATTATAGCCTTTACATAGACTATATGTACAATTACATGGCTGATTTACAGAGCTAATTACAAGGAAATAAAATAGGAAACTTTCCTTCCTAAAACAGATTTCTATATCAGTGGGATTCCTTAATGGTTATCCCCTAATCCTAGGGAAGTCAACGATACAAATATATAGTTTTCCTAATATACCAAAGATTGGTGGAATCAATTATCTATTTTCCAACACTCCCCCTTAAGCTGGTGAATATACATCCTCCATTCCCAGCTTGAAGATAAGTCCTTGGAATGCTACACTGCTAAGCCCTTTTGTGAGTACATCCGTGAGTTGGCCATTAGTTGACACATATGGGGTACAAATTAATCCACTATCCAACTTTTCTTTTATGAAGTGTCAATCCACTTCAATGTGCTTTGTTCTATCATGTTGAACAGGATTGTGAGCAATGTTAATGGCTGACTTGTTGTCACAAAATAATTTCATTGGTCCTTCCCATCTGATTCTAAGGTCTTCCAGAATTATCTTGAGCCATAGTAATTCACACACTCCTTGAGCCATAGCCCTAAATTCTGCCTCCGCACTTGATCTAGCTGCCACATTCTGCTTCTTACTCCTCCAGGTCACAAGATTGCCTCCAAGGAAAGTGCAATAACCTATTGTAGACCTCCTATCAACTGGTGAGCCTGCGTAATTAGCATCGGTGTATGCTTCAAGAATCAATCCGGCGTTTCTTCTAAATAGAATTCCCTTGCCAGGAATGGCCTTTAGGTAATGTAGTACATGATACACTGCCTGTAGGTGAACTTCTCTCGGGCTGTGCATAAATTGGCTAACCACACTCACGGCATATGCAATGTCTAGCCGTGTGTGAGCAAGATATATAAGTTTTCCTACCAATTTCTGGTACATTTCCTTGTCTACAGCTGGATCTTCATTTGCCTCTCCAAGTTTGTGGTTTGGCTCAATCGGTGTGGAGACGGGTCTACATGCCAACTTTCCTGTCTCCCTTAGAAGATCAGTTACATATTTCTGTTGTGAAATAAAGATGCCATCTTTGGAATGAGCTACTTCAATTCCCAGAAAGTACTTTAGTCTTCCAAGTTCTTTTATCTCAAATTCTCTAACAAGACACCTTCTCAAGGCTTCCTTTTCTTCTCATCATTTCCGATCACAATTATGTCATCAACATATACCGAAAGAGCTATGACTCCCCCTGCATCTGAGTGCTTAACAAAGAGTGTATAATCTCCTTGACTTTGTCTATATCCAGTGGCAAGCATTACTTTGGTAAACCTTCCAAACCAAGCCCTTGGTGATTATTTAAGACCATAAAGTGCTTTCTTCAATCTGCACACTTTATTACTTTTCAGATTTCCCTTGAAGCTCGGAGGAACATCCATGTATATTTCTTCCTCCAACTCACCATGAAGAAATTCGTTTTTTACATCGAATTGCTCCAAGTACCAGTCAAAGTTAGCAGCTAGTGATAGCAGCACTCTTACCGTACTCATCTTAGCCACCGGAGCAAATGTTTCCTGATAGTCAACCCCATAGGTCTGTGTGTATCCTTTTGCCACTAGTATGGCCTTGTATCTCTCCAAGGAACCATCTGACTTGTACTTTATTGTAAACACCCACTTGCATCCCACAACTTTCTTCCCGGGTGGTAAATCTACAATTTCCCATGTCTGATTTTTTCTTAGTGATTACATCTCTTCATTCATAGCATTTCTCCAATTCTCATTAGATAATGCCTCAGATAAAGTATTAGGAATAGGAATGGTATTTATGTTGACTAGAAAACTCCTATGTGATTGTGAGAATTTTCTAAATGACACAAACTTTGATAAAGGGTACAATGGGTGTTTAGTGCATTCTCTTGTGCCTTTCCTAATAGCAATAGGAAGATCATGATCATGAGCTAATGGAGGAGAAATATTGGGTCTTACTCATTCTTAAGATCTGGAGTTGAAGCTGGAATTTGCTCAGGATTAGGGTTCTGATCTCTTCGTCTTGAGTAAACCTACAAAAATCTTCTAGAGTCATGGAATTCATCATTCTCTGTCATAGTTTGAGATGGTTCAGCAGGTATGGAAGTGGATTGGACAAATTCATGGGCTGTGGAAGTGGATTGGACAGATTCAGGGGCTGAGTTTGGAAGTGCAACCAAAAATTCTTGGAATGAGATGATTTGTTATTCTTAGATCGGGATAAAACTGAGAAAGTGTCTCCATTGGTGTTTTAAACCCTAGCACCCTTGATGGCAGTCGGTTGATGATATATGTAGCTGTGAGTACAGCCTCCCCCCAATAAGTTTTTGGAACATTTTGATGGAAAAGGAAGGCTCGAGTTGTGGCTAGCAAATGACCATTTTTCCTCTCAGCAATGCCATTTTGCTGTGGGGTATTAATGCAGGAGGATTCATGGATAATACCTTCTTTTTGGAAGTAAGGAGATAAGATACAATTGAAATAATCCCGTGCATTATCCGATCTAAATTTTTTGATTTTAACACCAAACTGGTTTTGAACTATGTTATGAAAATTTGGGAGAACACTGCTTACATCAGATTTGGTTTTTAGGAGAAAGATCCAAGCGACTCTAGTGCAATCATCGATAAAAGAGACAAACCATCGTGAACCTGAAACATTTGGAATTGTAGAGGGTCCCCATATATCACTATGTATCAAAGCAAATGGAACTAAACTTCTCTCATTACTTATTGGAAAGGGTACACGTTTATGTCTTGCAAACTCACATACATCACAGAAAAAGGTTCAGAATTCAGCCCTTTAAACAATGAAGGAAACATTGTTTTTAAAACTCCAAATGATGGGTGCCCTAATCTAAAATGATGAAGCCAAATGGTGTCTCTATTGGATGATGATAACAGTGACAGAGATAATTTATTCTTGACAATATTTGATATGCCTGATTCCTCAAGATGGTAGAGCCTGTCCTTCTCCCTAGCAAGTCCAATCCTCTTCCACGAATCCCGGTCCTGAAATACACAGTAAGAGGGATAGAAAACCACATTGCAGTTAATATCTTGAGTTAGTTTTTGGATGGATACTAGGTTGGTGGATAATTTGGAGACATGAAGAACATTTTTTAGGATAAGAGATGGATTGACATGAATATCCCCTAGACTAGCTACTGTAGTGAGAGAACTATCGGCAACGGCTATTTTTCGATTGCTTGGGCACGGGGTATAAGTGCTAAAATGTAGTGAAGAGTGAGTCATATGATCTGTGGCTCTTGAGTCAGTAACCCATAGATTCCTAATAAGTTCATCTGAGACATTTAATCCTTGAGAAATAGAGAACTCACCTGAGAGTGCAAGAGAACATGCACCAGTAGGATTTTCCAATGATCCCAAAAGTCCCCTGAATTTCTCAATCTCTTCCTTAATGTTGCTGATTTGTGGGTTGAGTCGTGGTGAAGTAGGCCTGGTTTGGATTCCTCTGCGATCCTCCTTGGTAACCCCATTTTTTACTTGGTGGTTTCCCATTCAGCTTCCAACAATTTTGTTTAGTATGCCGTGGTTTCTTGCAATAAGTGCACCAGAGGGATTCTTTATTATCTCATCCCGAGTTTCTCAATGTATCTTTCTTCCCGTTCTCCTATATTGGTTGCTACTCTGTTTTAATCACCATGGCTGAACCTTCCAGAACTTGGGGTTCCAGCATAACTCCCCTGTGACTTTCCTCAGCACGAATTAAACAGATAGTCTCATTGAGAGATGGTACCACTTCTTTGCCGAGAATTTGGACCCTGACTTGATCGAATTCTACATTGAGTCCTGCGAGGAAGTTGTAGACTCGATCCTTTCCAATAAAAATTTTTAAGATGGCAGCATCTGATGCACATTTAGTCTCTATGCACCGGTAATGATCAAGTTCCTACCACAGTTTTACTGCCTTGTCTAGCTGCACTGGTCTTGACCTTGATCTCATATACTTGAGCTGCATCACAGGCCTTCGAGTACGTCTATCAGACCGCATCCCAGATTTCTTTAGCTATGGATAAAAACATACAAGTGTCGCTAATCTTCGGGTTCATCGAACTCCATAACCATGACATAATCATGGAATCTGTTTCATCCCATGCGTCATACCATGGATCTCCTTCCTTTGGTCCAATCCTTAGGAGATGGCTAAGCTTTCCCTTTCCCTTCAAATAGGTTCGAATAAATTGGGACCACTTCAAGTAGTTCTTTCCGTTCAGCCTATATGCTACCTGAATGTTTTGCAAGTCACCGGATGACTGATGTGGAAGGCATCCTCAAATTGTGCCATAGTATTGGAAACTTTGATTTCAGACATTGATTCATGGCAATGAAGGCCAAGAATCCCAGAAAAAGCCTAAAGCTCTGATACCATGTGGGAAAAATGAATTAATTGTATTAATTCGATTATAGCCTTTACACAAACTATATGTACAATTACATGGCTGATTTACAGAGCTAATTACAAGGAAATAAAATAGGAAACTTTCCTTCCTAAAACAGATTTCTATATCAGTGGGATTCCTTAATGGTTATCCCCTAATCCTACGGAAGTCAAAGATACAAATATATAGTTTCCCTAATATACTAAAGATTGGTGGAATCAATTATCTATTTTCCAACAGGTACGCTGTTCGAGCAGTTTGTCACTGGACCCTCTCCAGCCTATTGGCGCTCAGGAGGAAGGTAAGTCTTCATCTTCGAGCAACTGAGGACTAACCTGCACTCCGCCACAAGAGGGATAAAGCAGCCTTTGGTGTACTCATCCCTTTGGTACCCTGCAGGGGAGGTAAGTTCGGACAACAAGGTGTCTGGTCCGCTCTTTCACCGCGATGGGGGTCGAAGCAAGCTTTAGGGCCACCGAGGGGGCTAGTCTCGTTCTCCTGAGCAAGGAGGTTGAGCCTCTTACTCACTTGTTACCCTTTGTGGGCAATTTAGGACTAGACCTGCTCCCACCAGTTGACATCGCAAGGAAGGGTAATTTGGGTCAGGTTGGTGCTGAGCCCACACATTATCGTGGCGAAGGTCAGGGTAAGTTTTTAGGCAACCATGGGACTGGACCCGCTCTTCTTCAAGGGAGGGACAAGGCTTCCTTTAGCTCAACCCTCCCATTTTGGTCTTGCAAGGAGGTAGGTTGTTCCGACAGTTTGTGACTAGACCCGTTCCCACCTATTGACGTTCACGGGGAAGGTAAATTGTCTGGTAGTCAAAGGCTGACCCGCACTCCTTCATAAGAGGCATAGAGTATCCTTTGGTGTAACTCATCCCTTTCGTGCCATGCGGTTAGGTAAGTAGTTGATTTAGATTTCATTGACAGAGAGTACATTGGTGTAGACTGTTTTGATGAAGTGACTAGCCGAGATAGGCGAGACGCATTAAGTTCTTGGAAAGTGGCATTGAAAAAATCTAAATTTATAGGTGTTAAGTTAGTCTAGCAATAAAACTTCCTTAGGTGCTTGGCATTCCAGGAGTGCGGCAACTCATTTCCTTGTGGGTCTCGAGGCCTGTAGGAACACGAGCGGTTGTTGGTGATGACCACATAGGGGCCTTCACATTGGGGGCACAACTTTCCCTCATCCAGTGTGGTTGTCCTTGTTTCTTTGAGTACGAGGTCTCCGACTTTGAATGTCCTTGGGCGCATCGTTTGTTGAAGCATCGCTCTGTCCTTCTCTTGTTGACGGTGGTTCTTGTTTCTGATTCCAACCTGACTTCTTCTAGCAAATCAAGTTGCTCTTCTAATCTCCTATCATTGGAGTCTTGCTCGTAGTGCTATATCCTGTAGGTGAGGATCCCAATTTCTATCGGCAGCACAGCCTTGTGCCTATAAGTGAGGGTGAAGGGGGTTTCCCCGATCAGAGTCCAAATTGTGACCCGGTATGCCAACAAGACCCTGGGGAGTTCCTCCGCCCAAGCGCTTTTCCTGTCGTCGAGTCTTTTTTTTAGCACTCCCATTAACGTTTTGTTGGTCACCTACACTTGTCCATTAGACTAGGGATGGCCCAGGGATGAGTATCAAAACTCAATCCCCAGCTCTCAGAACCAGTTACGATAGTGGTCAGAGTCGAACTGTCTCTCGTTATCCAATATGATATTGCGCAGAGTGCCGAACCTGCAGACCACTACCTTCTGAAGGAAGCGCATGATGTTGCTCGCCATAATTGTGGCTTTTACCTCTACCTCGACCCATTTGGTGAAGTAGTCTTTGGCCACTGCCACAAATTTTACTCCTCTCTTGCCTAGGGGAAGGGCCTACCAGGTTAATTCCCCATTGGGTGAAGGGCCATGGTGAGGTAATGGACATCAGTTTTTCTTGAGGGTAGTCAGACACCTTGGAGTATTCTTGGCACTTTCGGCATTTTCGCACATACTCCTCGACATCTGGCGAGGTGCGGGGCAAGTAGTATCCCACCCTAATCACTTTCCTGCTAACCATTGTTTTGAATACCACTTTGGTGATTGTTTCGGTTGAGGCATTGAAACAAGATACTTTAGTATAGGTATCGTTTTGGATATCATTTCAAAATAATCTATCTATGAATAAATTATATTCCAAAAGAATAGTCTATATATGAATAAATTATCTATAAATTATAAATTATTTGGTCTAAATTGGGGGGGGGTGAAACAATGAGCATGCAGTTTGAAGAAATGAAAAAAAAAAAGAAAAGATAAAAAAGGAAAGAAAAAAAAGTAAAGGCGGAAATATAGGTCGGTACAAGCCAAAATATCGGCCGGTACAGGTTGAGATGGCAGAAATTTTGACCGGTACGAAACTATATCCTTCTCTGTACTGACTACGATATAGAAACGGTATATTTCGGCCGTACTAGCTTGTATGGTACGAAATTCAAAACTTTGCTGCTAACACCTATCCTACAAAGTGGCTGCCACAGATCCCTTCATGTATTTCTGCCAACACATATTGGGCTTCTTCAGGGAAGATGCAGCTCAAGAGAGGCATCAAATATCCATTTCTATACAGGACTCCCTCGATCAAAGTGTAGTGTGCCTCTCGGTTCCTGATCTTTTTGGCTTCTTGTATGTCATTGGGTACCTCGTTGGCGTCCAAGTATTTGACAATGTCTAGAATGCCCCGATTGCAGAGGTTTGGGGAGTTATGTCTTGTAACCTAAAACTATCTCCCATAACATATTTATATACTCCAAATTTTCATAAAAATACAAATCCATTTATTCAAACCAAATATATATGTTCCTCAACCAGGACACCAAATAAATACCTTGATAAAATAATTTAAAAACTCCATAAAGATTCATAAATATCCAAGACTCCAGATACCAAATAACATAAAATCATAAACCTACTAAATAAGACTCTCCAATACATACTTGTACCTTTTAGCACTTATTCCTCTATGATTATCAAATCTTGCTAAGACTTCCTACTCTTGACTTTCCAGCTAAGACATCAAAATTATCTGAAAAATATTGTGAAGATAAGGAGTGAATTATCATCAACTCAGTAAGCAGAGAACATATACTAGTATGTAAACATGAGCATTTTTAAAATTCAGAATGCAGAACAAAATATTTACTTTCTGAATGCAGAGTAAAAAACATTTGCTTTCAGAATGCAAAATCAAAAGATGTTACCAAAAATATCAGAGCTAAACTTTCAGAAAACATTCTTATTCAAAAATCCTTTGGCATATCAAAATCTGAGACCTCATGTTGATCATATCAGAACATTATATCAGGATAGATACCATGTTTAACCCCTCGTGGTAGGGTTATG
This sequence comes from Cyclocarya paliurus, assembly GCA_029856935.1. Taxonomy (NCBI): domain Eukaryota; kingdom Viridiplantae; phylum Streptophyta; class Magnoliopsida; order Fagales; family Juglandaceae; genus Cyclocarya; species Cyclocarya paliurus. The sequence goes on from CM056955.1 coordinate 14,551,897, forward strand.
AACCACAATTATAACACGTGGATGGGCTGTATGCCACTATTATCACCCGTGGCTGGATCGTATATCATGTTTAACCCCTGTGATAAGGTTATAAACCACAATTCTAACCCATGGAAGGGTCGTATCCACTATTATAACCTGTAGTTGGGCCGTATCCACTATTATCACTTGTAGTTAGGCTGTATCCACTATTACCACCCTTAGTTGGGCCGTATCCACTATTCTATCCCGTAATTGGGTCGTATACCACTATTATCACCAGTGACTGGGCTGTAACGGAAATCAAATAGAACATCAGAATTAGACTGAATCATAATAAAGATTCAAAATCTCATGCCAAGGTTTTCAGATACCACAACATATCCAAATAGAGTACTCAACAAATTCAGATCTTTTCACATATTTAAAAACAATTTCAGAACGTTTTTGCATCACATGCACAAATTTTCATAAATTTCATATTCGCTCTTTTTGCATAGTTCAAAAATAGAATATATAAAATTAGCTTATGTCTATACCAGTCATGACAAAAAATATTCTCTTATACAGTTTTCAAATTTTTTTCAAAACAATCATTCATATTTTCAAAATCAACTTCATTTCATTTTCTTTTTATGCAACGTCTAGTATATGAACCCCGCTTACCTAGACTTTTAGCTTTTCAAACTTTTACACAATAGTGCCTTGCAAATATTAATCATCACCTATAAAAATAGTCACGTAATCTTGATAAATTTTCCGTCAAACATGTATTTCAATACTTAACCTAAAATGCTAAAATTAACCTACTTTAATTCCTCAAAACCTAAAATTTTCATAACCCTAAAATACCACCACTTCCCAAATTCCTCAATATCCCCTTAATTTCTTTGACTATTAAACTCTAAATTATTTCTAAAAATGCATACTAATATTTTTGCTCATTACAACTATGCCACATAAAAATACATCTCTAGTTTAAAAATTCTCTTAACATAATTATAAAAAATTTGATTAAAAAAGGAAAGTAAAATTTCATTTAATAAAAATAGACTAATTAGTTTCTTCTTAAAGGGTTCAAAATAAAATTGTGCACTTACTATGTATTTCTGGAATTCATATTTTAAAAATATATTATTACTAAAAATATACTTCAAATCATTATTTATTTTCTTTATAAGTTATAAATTTAAAAAAAAAATACTAAAACCCTTACTAATAACAAAATTTAGACTTTTAGGAAACAAACATAAAGCGCATGGGCATTTTGGGAAGGTTGAACTTTACAATTGAGTTTATGGATCTACCAATTTACACCCACCCCATACCCATTTGGGAACCATACTCACTGAGAGAGATGGAGAGGCACGATGGGTAGCGAGCTAGGCGTTGGTAGAAGGTGGTGAGGGTAGTGGCAAGTCATAGAGAGAGAGAGAGAGAGAGGAGAGTGGGTGAGTTCGGGGGTGGCTTACCAAGAGGAGTTTAAGAGAATTAAACACGTTGGTGTTGTATATTCAAAACCTATCAAACATATTACAAGAGATGCCTATTTATACATAGCTAGTTGTTTACATAAAAGGAATGAGCAATTAAGTTACGTGCACAAAATATTACACAAGCTTAAATTTAGGAAGTAAACACAATTAACTCCATGAGTTGTACTTGACTGAATCAAGGGAGATTGATACACACAATTGTTGTGATCATTTATTACGCCCCCTCAAGATGGTGCTCCCATCAGCGACACCAATCTTGGACCGTAGAAGTTGAAAATGCAGACGAAATAAGACCTTGGTCATTAAATCAGCAAGCTGATCATGAGTAGACACATGAGCAACTTGAAGAATTCCTTTGTTGACATAATCACGTATAAAGTGTAAGTCAATGGCAATATGTTTCATGCGAAAGTGAAGCACGAAATTGAGACTTAACTATGTTGCACCAATATTATAACAAAGAATTTTTGGTGTGGACTTCATGGTGACACCAAGTTCACATAAGAGAGATTGAAGCCATGCAAGTTTAGATGTGGCACTCACAAATGCCCTGTATTCCGCTTGGTGGAGGAGCGAGCCACTGTGCATTGTTTTTTAGTGCACCAGAAGATAGGATTGGCACCAAGAAAGATGATATAGGCAGATGTAGATCTTCTATCATTGATGTTCCCTGCCTAGTTGGCATCAGAGTAGGCGAGAAGTTGGGGAGCAACTAAGCAACGGAGTTGGATGCCATGGTAAATGGAATGCTCGAGATATCATGGTAAGCGACGGTGTTGGCAGCAATCCAGTGAATTTCAAATGGAGAGTGCATGAACTGAGCAAGTTTAGTAATGGGGAAGGCAATATCGGGCCGAGTTAGAGCTAGGTACTGAAGTGCACCAATGACACTCCTGTAATTAGTGCTAACTGCTGGACTAGAACCATCATTCAACTGAAGTCGGCTGGAAGTAGCCAGAGGGGTGGTGACATCTTTGGCACCATCCATTCCCATTTTATGCAAAAGATCTCGCACATATTTATGATGTGTAAGAAACAAACCATCTGAGGTAGGAATTACTTCAATCCTTAAGAGGAAGTGAAGAGGCCTAAGGTCTTTCAGAGAGAATTGTGCACCAAGCTGTTGGATGATGGTAGAGATGAAGGTAGAATCATTTCCTGTGAGGATTAGATCATCAACATAAACAAGAAAACATGCCAGTATGTTGTCATGCCGATAGATAAACATGAAAGGATCAGAAGCAGACTTCACAAAGCTCATGCCACATAGGCAATCATGCAGAGAACGATACCAGGCCCTTGGCACTTGTTTTAGTCCGTAGATGAAATTTTGAATGTGGCAGACATGGTGAGGATAGGAGGCATCAATAAAACTAGCTAGTTGTGCCATGAATACATCCTCAGTTAGTGTACCATGAAGGAATGCATTATTCAAATCAAGTTGACAGATAGACCAGCCTTTCATCACAACAAGAGATAAAATAACGTGTATGGTGGCAGGCTTCACGACTGGAGAGAAGGTTTCTGTGAAGTCAAGTCCAGGTTGCTGATGAAACCCCTTGGCAACAAGATGCGCTTTATACCGATCAATGGATCCATCAGGTTTGCGTTTAATACAAAACACCCATTTTGAGCCAACTAAATTCTGCTTTGGTGTAGCAGGAACCAACTTCCAGGTGACATATCAAATAAGGGATGTAAACTCCTCACTTATAGCTTGATGTCAATGAGAATCTTTAAGAGCTTGATGAATACCAGTGAGCTCCAATGTTGGGGCATTGGATGCTTCGTAGCCAAGAAGAGCCGCTTGGGTTTATATATATTATTCATGGATCGTGTGACCATGAGAGTTGGTTGAGGAGAAATGGCGGCAACAATTTGTTCAGCAGTTGAGAGTAGAGGATCTGTGGTTAGGAGTGTACTACCAGAAGAGGATGTTGCGGGGGAAACACTAATGCAAGGTTGTGATTGCACCTATTGGCTAAAAGTATCTAGTAATAGACTCGAGGTAGTTGAACCATTTGGTCGTGTTTGGGATAGAGGTGGCACAAGAGGATCAAGTGTCAAGAGCGGAGGAGAGGTGGTCACACACTGAGGTGGAGAAGAAGCTATTGATTTTTTAGTATGAGAAAAAACATATTTATCAAAGTGAACATGGCGTGATAGGTAGATCCAATTGGTGTTTGGATCAAGACACTTGTATTTGTATGTGGAATAGCCAACAAAAATACATGGTCATGACTTTGGGTCCAGTTTATGTTGGAAATAAGGTTTGAGCCATGGAAGACATTGACATCCAAAAATCAAAAATTTGAGATAATTAGGAGAGGACTGAAGCAGGATTTCAAAAGAAGATTTAAGAAAATGTAAAGGTATGGGCATTCTATTAATTAAGTAGACCGCAGCCTGAAATTCCAAATTCCAATAGGAGGATGGAAGTTGTGCTTGATGGAGTAAAGTCATGCCTGTTTCCAAGATATGTCGATGATGGCGTTCAACCACTCCATTTTGTTTAGGAGTGTGTGGAGCAATCGTGAGATGACTAATTCCATGTTGGCTAAGATAGCCTTTAAGAGCCACAAACTCACCTCCATTATCAGAGTAGAGGTGTTTGATTGGCAAGAAAATTTGTTTTTCAAGTATGGCTTTGAGTCGTGGAAAAATCTTAGAGACCTTAGATTTTAATTTCATAGGGAAGTACCAACTATATTTCGTATAATGATCAACAAATAAGACATAGTAACAATAACCCTCAAGAGAAAGGTGAGCGGCTGGACCCCAAACATCAGTAAACATATACTCAAGAGGTGAAGAACTCAAAATGCTAGAAGCATGAAAAAGAAGTTTCTGACTTTTATTAATAGAGCATGATGAACATAAGGAAGTAGAGATGCAATTATTTGCTAGCAATTGAAAAACTTTTATTAAATGAGTAACAAGTTTCCGAGAGGGATGACCCAAATGGTTATGCTAGATTTTAGAAGAGACACATTCTATGGTAAAAGTTGCCTTTGGATGTCCAACATTGCAGGATGTTGCTAGCAGTGTGTAGATGCCTTTGTCACATGGTCCTTGCATTAATGTCACCCCCGACATCGGATCCTTCACAAAGGAAGTGATAAGGGTGAAATTCAAGCACAAGGTTATTTGTCTTGGTGAATTCATGAACAGAGATCAAGTTTTTGTGAATTTCAGGTACACAAAAAGTATTGGTTAGAGCAACACTACAAGTAGGTAACTGAAATTTGACAGTGCCAACATGGGAAATTTTCAAACCTAATCCATCACCTATTATGACCTTATCCATTCCATCATATTCTGGATGGAAAGCTAGGACATATAAAAGGTGATATGGTGTGAGGCGTCGGAGTAAAACACCCAAGATTTTTCTACACCAGACCCAGTGGCAGCACAATTATCAGTTGGAGAAGTTGGAGTTCAGAATTTTCTGCATTGATGACCTGTGTGACCAGGTGCTGAACAGCATTGATAAATCACTTTTGATCTATTGGAGGATTGATTTGTATTATGTGACTGGGAAGACTGTTGATGAGGCCATGAGTTATTGTTGGTTCTGTTGGAGTTGCCTCGATGAGAGGAAGAAGCAAGAGCCTTCTTTTGGTGGTAATTGGCATTAGCAATGGTGGTTTGTTGCAACATCTCAAGATGATGGAGTTAGGTTTCATGACTAACAAGCAAGTCATGGAGCTTTTCAAACGTGAGAGGATTTTTGCGAGTGTGAATGGAGCCGCAATATCACGAAATTTAGATCCCAAGCCATTGAGAATGTAAAGCGTGAGATCATCATTTGTGAGGGGTGAATCAACTAGTGTCAATTAATCGACAGTGGATTTCACTTGCTGGAGATAATCTATGATGCTCTTAGAGCCATGACTCCAAAAAGTGAGTTGTCCTTGAGTTGCATGACCCTCGTTCAAGAAAGATTTGCATAGAGGCGGGTCTGTTTGAGCCAAGCTTCTCTTGCAGTGCTTGAGGCAGCAATTAAAGGCATGATGCTTGCAAAAGCTGAAACAAAAATGCCATTGAGAAGAAGTTTGTCTTGGCAAATCCAGCAGCTACGAGCAGGAATGGCCTCATCAGTGGGGTTACTTCCGAGCATAGGACACGAATTGGAACCATTGATGAAACCTTGGAGATCATACACAATGACAAGATTGTCAAGTTGAGCATGCCATGCAGGGAAATTAGAGGAGGTCAGCTTGTAGGGAAGCTGAGCATTTGCATTGATGAAAATGATATTAGGTTCGGAAGGATGAATAGAATTGGTGGAGTTGGTGACAGAGGGAAGTGTTTGAGCCATAGCAGAAGAAGATGATAGAGGATCAACTCGGTTAGGAGGAAAGGTCTCTTGATACCATATAAGAGAATTAAACACGTTGGTGTTGTATATTCAAAACCTATCAAACGTATTACAAGAGATGCCTATTTATACACAGCTAGTTGTTTACATAAAAGGAATGAGCAATTAAGTTGCATGTTGTAAAGAATATTACACAAGCTTAAATTTAGGAAGTAAACACAATTAACTCCATGAGTTATGCTTGATGGAATCAAGGGAGATTGATACGCACGATTGATGTGATCATCTATTAAGGAGACTGACGAACTTGGATGGCGTGCAGGTGGTGATGACGTGGCAGGTTGGTGGCTCATGGTGTGGAAGGCTACTTCCTCTGTTTTGGGGGTCAAAAGCAAGGGCGTCTTTGGTGTGGAAGTGGGTATGGTTTTATGATACAAGGGTTGTCATGGGCCGAAGGGAGGGGTGCACCGCAGTGACTGGGTGGCCCGTGGCTGAGTTGGGGGTGTTGCGCTACTGGGCTTCACGTGGGAAGGATGTTCCCTATGGCAATGGACTACTGCTGCGGTTGTTCCACAGTGGTTGAATGTGGAGGCTTCAGGGATATGTGGTTTCTTGGGTGTAGTTGTGGAGGCCAGGGTCGTGGAGGATCTTGGCACTTTCGAGTTGTTTCCATTCAGTGCTATTGTGTTGCGGGGTGGTTTGTAGAGGTGCAATGTGGAGGAGGTGTTGCTTCACTACAACTCAGGCGGCTGCAACTCTAGCTTAGGTTGAAGATGATCACTACGTGCATGAGGGGATGTGCTGTGTGCATGAAGTGTGTAACTTATATATATAGAAAACAAAACTGATAAAAACCCTAGAGAAACAAATGGGAGAGACGTGCATGAGTGCATGAGCGCAGAGCCGTGCGTGGTGGGGAAACTGATCCCAAATGAAAGTTGGTGCTCACAGGCTTGGGTCTTGGGCTTTTCTTTGAGTTTTGGATCTCAAATCAACCTCTAAAATAATCTTAACTTGTACCATAAATACCTTTTGCACATAAAAAGATTTCACCTACTCCAAAAATATTTAATGATTTTAACTTAATTAGCAAACCTAATAAAATTTGATACCCACCAAAAATAAACATTTGGGCCCGTAATCCTTTCCAAAAATTACATGTTAATCTCAAATGGGCCTTTCCATGAGTCATGGGCCTCGACTCAATTTCTAAAAACAATCCAACTTGTTCTATAAACTTTTTGGGCAAAGTCCCACTTGGTCCACAAAATATTTTAACCTAATCATCAAGCTCAATGATATCTATACTCTGCCAAACAAATTTTTTGAGCTTGTAGCTTGTTCTAAGATTTCTTGCTAACTCTCAACTCGCTTTTCATACATATTATTCTCAATAAAAAAATTTGAATTTGGCTTGGTGCTGGACTTGAGTGTTACACATTGCCCACTCCAAGGCCCTTGGCTATATCTCTACCACTTTGATCCCCACGGCGGGTACTTTGTCGGTTCAGGTCACCGTTTATTCTGGCAGGGGGAATCTTCTTGCTCAGATGCCAACTGTGCCAAGTTGTCCACTTTCTGATTTCTGCTCTTAGCACTTGCTAGATCGAGAAGTACCTGAAGTGAGAGCGATTGGCTTCTACTAGCGCTAGGTATTTCTTCAATTTTTTCTCTTCACTGTGAATTACCCTTGCCCTTGATTGACCACCACTTACGAGTCGGCTCGCACTTCCTTTTGTGGCACCCAAAGACCTGACTATCGGCAATCCCGAAACTAATGCCTCATTGTTTGTGGTCTTGAATGCCAACTTTATAGCATAATTTTACTCCTCGCCCTTGGAGGTGACAATATGCACCCCCACTCCCCCTCCAGCTAGGTAACACGAGCTGTCCATGAAGACTTGTCAGAGCTTCATAGGAGGTCCATGTTCACTCTCCTCTGGAAAGCCGGTGAACTGGGCTATGAAATCTGCCAGCACCTGCCCCTTGATGGTGTTTTGCGGCACATAGTCGAGGTCACACTTAGTGATAGTTTAGAATCTGAAACATCTAGTTCATCGTGTGATGATGAAAATTCCTTTATAGCTTTTACCATTGTTGTTGATGATTTTCTTGAAATTGTGCTAACAAAATCTGAAAGTGAATTTGATGATAGTGCCTCAGATATAGCTTTTATTGATGCTGACCATAAGCTAAGCATGCAAGAGGCAATAATAATTTATGTAAAGAAGTGGTCAAGCTGAAAAATCTTAACAAGAATCTGTACAACAAACTCACAACATTGGAGAATGAAAAGAATAATCTTTTGGAGGTACTGAAAATTTCTGAAGTGGAGATCTTGAGATTGAAGACTCAAAATGATGCACTAGACAAAGAATTGAAGAGTTCTCATGAGTATCAACAAAAATCAGCAACTAAGAAAGTGGATGAGATGTTAAGTTGTCAAAAATCCAATTGTGATCGTACTGGTTTGGGGTATACAACATCCCAAGTCAAAGATACTCAAGACTCATCATCCACTGCAACTACCTCCAATAGTATCTTCTTTGTCAAACGAAATCAAGTTGTGCATGCTCCAAAAGAAGTCACTTCAAAGTCAAATCATCGTGAAAAGCCATATGAATGATCAACCTCAAAGAAGTAGAACCGAGGTAGGTTTGGAAATAAATTTGTACCTATTTGTCATTATTGTGGCATTTCTGGTCATATAAGGCCATATTGCTTTATTTGGGTAAAGTGCGGAAAATAGAGGTGAAAGAAAATCAAAGAAAAAGGTAAAGACACTTGGAAATTGTAACAGCCAGCTAGAAATTCATTGGTGGAATTTCTATTAGCTTTAGGAATCTCGTAAAACTCCATAAGTTTTCACGAATCGATCAATCGCAGAGGTTTTCGTCTGTCAACATAGTTTTTGTTATCACTCACTATGGTGCTAGAAATGCGATTCTAATCGTTTGAGGTAGTTATAAGTGTCAGAATGCATTATGGTCTACGCCATTAGACTCAGTTGATTATTTAAAATTTTATAGCGCAATAAGTCCATTTTCATATTTTCGGACAATGTGCCTGTTCGAAACTATGAATTCTTTTTTTGGGGCACTTCGTGATTGAATTCGGTAAACAATTTTCACTGTAAGTTGATTTGAATATTTAGAATTTTTTAGTACTAAGTTTAATATTCACTTTCGGAATGAATAGTAACCTTAGTAAACACACCAAGTGCAGTGTTTTCAAAATCACAGTGTGGAATATCTAAACTAGATTAGAGAAGTTTTATTTGGACACTTGGCAAGATTAGTGAATAGTATTAGACACTTGGCACCATGAGGAACAGTTGATAGATTTGAAGGAATCAAGGTGTGAAATCATGCCACCAAAGCCAAACTCTATTACATCCGACCAATCGAATTGTGCCAAACCAAAGAGGATTTCCACCTTAGTAAAATCTTGTATAGTTTGAATTTAATTGAGAACACAAAAGCATGGTTGAAATCAAAATCCTAAACAGTTTTATCCAAACCATAAAGTTGACCTCCAAAATCTAAATGAATCAGTTTCTAGCATCGTATTTAATCGCTTAATTAAATTACTTCCACATGCGATTAATCCTTCAAATTTATGTTAGAACATTATTATCCAATCTTGTTAACCTTGAAAAATTGATTGGGCCAAGAGATATTGAATTTGGGCTTGATAGCAACCCAAACTCTCTTAAAACACCAAAATGTAGGCCCATTCGGTTTAGGCCCATTAAGGCTCACAAATTTGGTCTCATTAGCATTGCTTCTTGGCTAAGTTTGCACCCCCCACTTGGCTGACCAGATCTTTCCAAAAGAGATTCTAGAAGGTTTTGAAGAAAAAATCTAAAAAGAGCCACCTCACTCTTTCACTTTTACACTCCATCTTGAGAAAAGATCTTGGGCTAATTTTTTTGGGGACGAAAAGGCCAACACTCAAGCTTTCTTTCAGTCCTATAACTTTCCATAACCTGTATAAGAGTCTCTCCAGTCCACTTCCCATGAAAAGCAACCCTCCTTTATACTTTTCTTTGACAAAACACAAAAGACACTCTCAAGCAATTTTTCTCATCTCTGTTGCACGCCTTATTCGAAGCTTTTGTAAGTGTTTTCTCATAAAGATTCCTCTATTAAAGTTGTTAATGTTTTAGTCTAATTTATGTGGATATCTTATTTGTTCCATTTTGAGATCATTGCATTGATCAAAAGTTGTTCAAACTTCAGAAAGGTTAATCTGGGCGATAAACTGGAGAGTGTATTGTAGTTTTGAGTTTTTGACCAAGTTAATGAATAGTTCTTGGTCCAAAAATTTTATGGAGTACTGTTAACATGTATATATGATTATTTATTAAGGATTTGTTGCATGATTAAAAGTTTTGTGAAAAATTTTCTTAGATCTAGAAACTTAGAAACTGGAAGAGGAAAAACAGTTTCTGGTTTGGGAAAGTTTAAATCTTTTATGGTTTAATCCTAATCCAATGGCTTTGATATTTTTATTTGAGGATCCTAAGCCTCTTATATACATGTTAGAATATGTTTCTGAATATATTTGATGTTAGTTTCAAAGATATGAAATTTTATGCAAGGAGATATTCAGTTAGGCCAAAGTGATGATGTTCTTGGCTAAATTTATGTTTTGATTGATTTTTAACCATGTGATCTTGAGTTTAGAGATTGAATCTGTTTTGGGACACATTTTTAAACCATGGGATGTTTTTATTTGAATATCACATCTTTATAAGTCATGGATCAAGAGGTTGAGCAAAACAAGTTAAAAACAAAAATCTGTTTTGAACTTAGAAGAAAAATCACAATTTTGGCCCAATAGAATTTTAATAGTTGTGTTTAGTTTTAAATTTTTCTGAATAGATATTTCAGTTTAGGACAAAATTTACATGAGGTATGTAAATTTTGTTGATTTTTGGAGTAAGAATGCAAAATCCTTAAGTTAGGGGTAGAATAGTCATTTTTTCACATATAGAGGATAAAATGGTAATTTTATTCTAAGTTAATATTTTTTTATATTTCTAATTGTTAGTCACTAGCTTCTAACTTTTAGAAATCACTACTTTCAGTTTCTCATTATCACATTAGAGTTTTTATGTAGAAACGCGAAGACAGAAGTAAGTTAGCTCTTAACTTACTATCAGTTTATTGTATGAACTACAATTATGTCAATATGTTGTTATATATGCCATATTATCACATGTTTATCTATTACACAAATTATTCTGTCATGAAATACTTTTATGTTATATAATATATTCTATCACATGTTACTATCTGTTGCAAGTATGTCACACTACGTATGCCATCTGTTAGATGTATGTCATGTCACGTAATAGTCACTATCACATGTTATGCCATGTTACAAAATGTTGCATGTTACATGTTGTGCCTTGTTACGAAATGTTTCTACCACAAATAAGTAACATCTTTTGAGTTACATTCAAGTTAGTTATGTCTAGGATACTCACTATGTAATCACTATGATTATCTGAGCATTCCATTTGTAATTCACGTAAGGTACTTCTGGCGAAATCATTTTGATTGTCAGAACCCAGTTCAAGTTCAATTATACAGATACTCCGAGCATAATCATTCTGATTTTCAGAGTATTACTAGGTATTCCTGGTGTAATCATTTTGATTGTTAGGGTACGTGATTTAAAATACTCATGATGGAATCATTCTGATTGTCTGAGTATCTTTGATGGAATATGTTGGGCAGAATTATTCTGATTGTTCACTATTCCAAACGAAACGACTGGACAGAATCATTTTGATTGTCAAAATTCAATTCCATGTTCATGTTCAGTAAAGAATTCAGTTTAAGTTCAATTATGCAGATACTTCTGGCTTAATCATTCTGATTATTAGGGTATCTTATTTAAAATACTCATGACGAAATCATTCTGATTGTCTGAGTATCTGTATTAAGTAAAAAATTCAAGTTCACGTTCATGTTATGTATGTTCACGTTCATGCTATGTTTCAAGTCCATGCTATGTTTCAAGTTCACGTCCATGCTATGTTTCAAGTTCACGTTTATGATATGTTGCTAGTTCATGTTATGTTTTAAGTTCACATACATGTCATGTCACATCAAGCTAAGTCTCAGTTTCAGTTCAAGTTATGTCGGCTCATGCCATGTTATGTCAAGTCACATTATGCGTATTATTTCATACCATGTTATGTCCAGTTATGCTATGCTTACTTACGACTTTGATTATGCAATCATACTTTTACTGTCATGCATGCATCATTAACCTGTGTGGAAGTTTCCTATTAACTTGTTGAGATTTGTAATCAAATCTCACCGTCGTAGTTCCAACTACCATTCCCTCCGAATGGTAGACAATGTGTTAGGATTGGAGCAGGGAGCGGATACTAATTGACTGGAGGAGGTTGACTAAGTGCCACAGACACGATGCAGAGCATACAACTTCCATAGTTAGTTTTTTTGGACAGTATTCTGGCCTTGTTGTTGAGTTACGTGAGTTACTCGACTAACTGGCCCAATAGTGTATTTTGGTAATGTAACTATGGAATCTGATCTCCCATGTTTTGAGATTACAGTCTTCTGAGACCGTACTATAATTATGGATGTTTATTTTGTTAAGTATGAATGAATTATGCTTTAATTAGTTGGAATACTACAAGTTTGGTGCATAGTATTGCTAAAAAAAAATTATCTACTACGAATATTGCATAATGCTAGATACATGTTAGGAACATTGCATCTTATATGTCATGAACGGAGGCAAGTAACCTTGTGTTGCATCTCTCGATGCTTCAAATGTCCATCCGATCCCAAACAGAATTTGGGGGCGTCACAGTAATCAAGTCTTGGAGTTAAGCCAACAAATAAACACCATAAGTGCCAAGGTATGTGAATTGTCTGAATTTTATCTTGGCAACAAGGATAAGACCTAAAGAAGTTGTGATGATGTAAAGCTCGCCTCGAAATCTAAATCAAAGTGGGTGGTCAAAAAAGATGTCGTGTGACATTAATTGATAAGACCGCTTGCATGTTCTTGCATTCCTTGCATATCAATAGTTTAGGACATGCATTTCACATTCTTTTATTAGTTTGCATCTCTTTTTGTTTGGTTTAGTTGAGTTGACTTGTATTTTTTCTGTTTTCGTTTGGTTTGTTTGAGTTGTCTTCTATTTTTTTGGTTTGTCAGATAAACTAAAAAATAAAAAATGAAAAAGGAAGAGATCATTTTTGCCTAGCCAAGTCAAGAGTACTCGGGCCCTTACACTCCCATACTTGGTGTTGGAACATCTCTCTATTCTTTTTGTAGTCTAAAATCTAAGTGTAGACCCCATGGCTCATTTTGGCAAAGTCAACTTTTAGGGCACTATGAGAAACTTATTTTCCACATTTTGTTCATTCTGTAAGGTCTCATAGATGTTATCCAAAGGGGGAGCCCTAACCTTAAATTGACTAATACTAGTTTAACCTAATATAAAAGTCAGGAGGTCCCTTCTTGCCAAACATAAAGGTTTGATCCATATAGAAAAAGACGGTATTTTCTCATTGCAGAAAAAGACAAACACCTTACATGGATCTTATCCTTTAAGTCCTTATAGAAAAAATCGTTGCTCTATTCATTGCAGAAAGAGATGAGCAAGAAAATAGACATATTAAGGGTTGTGCAACCTTGTGTTCAAAGGAGATACTCTTTTAAGTATCTAGGCCCTAGCATAAAGTTTTACTTTTGAGGTCAAAGATAACCTAGTTAGAAGTATCTATGTGAAAGAAAAAGAAGAACTAGGGCGGAATAAAAATAGATATATTTAAATATTTACATATTTTATGGTGGTAGTAAGTTGCCTTACTCACACACCCACATAGACTTTGGCCATGATGAATTTGTGGTGTGTCATCACTTTTTTTTTTTTAGCTCTTTATTTCAAATAAGAGAATATGAACCTCTTTCAATGTTGGTTGTGTAATTGGAACATTGTGCTTGGACACTTGTTATATTTAGACAAGTGATTTTGCTTCAAAACAATTAAGTTGCTTAAAACTTTTTTTTACTGCTCATTGCAAAACAGAGTGTTGGGTCAGATTTTTTGGGTATATGGGCATTAATTTTGTACTAGTTTATTTTAAGAATGCATTGTTTTTTTTTTTTTATATATGGGCAATTTTCTGCATTTTTGTGCACATGGGTCTCAAAGGTGTGTTTTTGGTCTGAGTGTTTAAGTTGCAGCGGGACTCTGAGCCTTAGGCTCAAGTGTGTGGCACATTAAGCCACTAAGTGACATAGTATTTATGATGGACACTCACCCCCCCTAACCCCCCGATACTTCCTCCTATTCCACTCACGGCTCTTCACAGTTTGTGCCTTAGCCAACTACTACTCTTCGAGAGTCATGAGCGTTAGCGTCCATTCGGTCTCTACAATCAAGTTTATCTTGTCTCTACACGAGAGAGCTACATGGTACGTACAAGCTCTTCTTCTTTCTAAGTTCTTGGGTTTGGCAAACATGACTTTAGGGATTTTTTATTTTATGTGATTTGAGAATTGAGACTTGGATGGTTTTAATGGTCAGGGTGTGAAGAAGTAGATTGTGTGAAATACATTTGTTTTTTTTCATGTACTAAGGAAGGATTTTTGGTGGCTAATGCTTCATACACTTCGGTTTTCATGTTATGCCTACCAAGTGTTTGATTTTTTGTCGCAACCAAAATTTCTCTTGCATTTGTCAATTTCTTTACATGCATTCATGTTCATTCATCAGTTTACTACCATTGCATTGTATAGTTGAGGTTCTTCATAGTTGTGGGAGGGTCCTCTCAAGAGTTTTATTCTCGTATTCCCACACAGTAGTCAGCATTGGTCTGATTCTGATAATGTGGAAGGTTGAGCCTTCTCAAATTAGTGACAAGAAAGGGGAGTTAGAGGAGCTTTGGGGAGCAGATTGATTTTTTTGTATTATGAAATTTAGGGGAAGTTAGATGAATTTTTGTTGTTTTTAATATTGAGGGGGAGAACTAAATTCTGGTTTGCAAAAATTACTTTAGAAACTTTTACTTGATGGTTGATTTCATTTAAGGTTATTTTTGTTGGACATAATTTTGGTGTTGGACTAGAACATGCTTAGACCATGCTTACTACCTAAATCTCCTAATTAGGTACTAATACATGATGACTCTCTTGCCCAAGTCCTTCTTGCCTTCTCATGACCAAACATATATATATTTCTGGAAAAAGATTTTAGAAGAAAATAATGATGGGAAAATATATAGCTTTTAAGAAAATTGATGGGTTAATTGGTCTTGATGACAATTTTTTTCACCTTTTATAGGGTCATTTATTTGATCAGAAAATGGATTTTAAATTCACAATTAAAATAGTATATGAAAAATATTGTTTTGTTGATAATAACTGATACACATGAGTACAGATATATACAAGTGTAATACCATAATTCTATGAGAGAATACATCAGTAAAAAAGGTAAGATAGCATAGGCTAGATGCATGATTTGTGGAGCTAGCTGGGTGCTTGATTTGAGGATATGGTGGCTTGATGAAAAGGTAAGATAGCACAGGCTAGATACATCAGACGTTGGTGAAGCTTTGACCAAACCATTTAATATAGAGGATATGGTGGCTTGATGCATGGGAACATATTGTGCACTGTCACACCCCTGCAAGTTTAACGGGGAGGAAGCAATGGTGAGCTTGGAACGGAGTGTGGAAAACTTTGGTGCCCACCAGGGGCTTGGTGAGGACGTCTACAAGTTAATCCTTGCCAGAAATAAACCGAACTTGAAGCTATCCGAGGCTAACTTGTTCTCTTGCAAAGTGGAAATCAATGGCCAAGTGCTTGGTGCAAGCATGGAAAATGGGGTTGACTGAGAGGTAAGTGGCACCAATACTATCACATCATAAGGTTGGAGGTTAAGGCAAATAAACACCAAGTTCTCAAAGGAGATCTTGTAGCCATATTAATTTAGCGGTTGAGTTAGCTAAGGCTTTGTACTCAACCTCAGTGTTGGACCGGGCAACTATTTGTTTCTTGCGAGAGCTCTACGAAATTAAATTATTGTCATAGAAAAGTAGATAACCACTTGTAGAACGACAATCATCAGGGCAGCTGGCCCAATTCGCATATGATAATGCCAGTAGAAGATGAGAAGAATTTGGTTTTATACGAAGATCATACGTGTAAGTGGCCTTAAGATTGCACAAGATGCATTTAATAGCTGTCCAATGGTTGATAATGGGATGGTGCATATATTGCCACACACAGTTAATTGCAAAGGGGAGAGATCAGGCCGAGTGAGCAAGACATATTGGAGGGCACCCACTGTGCTATGATAGAGTGTAGGATCATGGAAAGCATCACTGCTAAATAGTGTGAGGGTGTGAGATGAAGACATTGGTGCGACTAAGGGTTTGGCATTAGTCATATTTGTGCGGTGAAGAAGGTGCAGGATATATTTCTATTCAGAGAGGAATATGCCTTTAGAATCATATTGTGCTTCAACCCCCAGAAAATAATGAAGTTGGCCAAGATCTTTAATGAAAAGCTATTCCAAAGATGCCACAAGAGAGAATCAACCACTTGAGATGAGGATCCTGTAATAAGGATATTATCTACATTGACTAGAACAAATAGTTCAAAATTGTGCTGGTGGTAGAAGAAGAGAGAATTGTCAGCTTTGGATGAGAGAAAACCAAATTCAAGTAGCCAAGAATTGAGCTTGGCGAACCACGATCGAGGAGCTTGCTTAAGACCATAAATGGCCTTTCTAAGCTGACGAACTTGGTGAGGATATTGTGGGTGAATAAAACTAGGCAGCTGGGCCATAAATACAGATTCAATAAGATCATCGTGCAGAAACGCATTGTTAACGTCGAGTTACCGAATATGCCATTTCCATGTGATTGCAAGAGACAAGATAAGTTGAATAGTTTGTGGCTTAACAACCAGATTGAAGGTTTGGCCATAGTCCATTACAGGTTGTTAAGGAAATCTGCTGGCCACCAATCGAGCCTTGTGCTAAGGAATGCTATTGTTGGTGTTATGTTTCAACCGATACACCCATTTGCATTCGATAATATTCATCTACGGATTGGCTGGAACAAGTTTCCAGGTGTCATTACGTAAAAGAACATTGAACTCATCGTTCATGACTTTTAGACCCTTGTACGCTGATGTGTATAGGGGCAATAGGCTGGTCTGAAATAGAGTTGTTGGCTGGTGTAGAGACAGCCATGGTGTGGGGAGCATTTGTTGAGGAAGATGACTCTGTAGTGGCCCATGAGACTTGCATAGGAATTAATGAGATATTGTGGCTTGATGTTGGTGATGAGCCTACTGGTGGTGAATGGCCAAGGATAGGAACCTGCAAACAAAAAGGAAGAGTGGCCTGTTGGGAGGGTCGTGTTAGTAAGGACTGATGAAACAGAATTACACTCTTGGAAGGGACACTGACTCTCATCAAATTGGACATGGCGAGATACTTATACACGACCAGTAGGTATATGAAGACAATTATAGCCTTTATGACAAGGACTATACCCAAGGAAAACACACAATTTAGATCGATAGTCAAGCTTGTGAGTATTATAGCGCCGGAGGTTGGGCCCATAAGCAGATCCAAAAGTCTTCAAAAATTAATAATAAGGTTTGGTCTTAAAAAGACATTCAACAGGAGATTGATTTTTAAGAATTGGAGAGGGGAGTTTATTTAAAAGAAAACAGGCTGTCCAAACGGCATAGTACCAATATCTTTTGGGCACATAAGCATGAGCCATAAGAGAGAGTCTAGTTTTAACAAGATGACGATGATTGTGAGGACAAATTATTCTATGATGAATACCAAGAGATTGGAAGAAGTGATTTGATTTTGCAATCAAATTGTCGCTCAACAAGCTTTTGAAAATGTAGAAGATAGGTTCCACTTCAGATTTTTTTGTCAATGGATAGAACCATGTAAGTTTGCTAAAGTCATCTAGAAAAATAACATAGTAGCGATAACTTTCAATTAAGGGTTCAGGAGAAGGGCCCCAAACATCAGAAAAAATTTAATCCAAAGGTTTTTTTGAATGAGATGGTGACAAATAAAAAGGTAAATTTTGACTTTTAGCAAGTTTACAAGAATTGCAAAGAGTAAAAGTGTTATTGCTGGAGACAGGAAGCTTATTTGAAAATAAAATATGCTTGTCAAGACGAAAAGATGGATGTCCAAGCCAACTGTGCCGAGTATCAAGAGGGGCTCGTTCTCCAAGAAAGGCAGATTTGAGATGACTGGTGGATGAAATTGGTAGAAATATGTAAAGCCCAACTTTAGTTGGCCCGTGGAGGAGGAGGTTCCTTGTATTGAGGTCCTTCACACAAAAAAATGATGGACAAAATTTAAAGAATACACGATTCTCACGAGTTAATTTGCTAACCAACACCAAATGTTTTTGAATTGAAGGAACATGCAAGAGTTGTTTGAGGAATAATTTTTTTGAAGGGGATAAAAATTGAGAGGTACTAATGTGATGAAAGGCAAACTTGCACCATTTCCTACCCTTATTTGATCAGTGCCAGCATAGTCATCAGCTTGGTGTCTTAATTTATTGAGATTAGAGGTAAGATGGTGTGTTGCTACAGTATCAAGGTACCTACTTGAATCAGTTAAGGATGGTACGATTGACATGTGAGCCTATAGGCTATTGTTCTGCTCAGCTTGATAAGCAAAGTCAAAGCAATGGTAGCACTTGAGTGCAATATGGCCAGGTTTATTACAAACTTGACAAACTGGCCATGACCCATTAGAATTCTGATTGCGTCCATGCCCCGACCTCATGAACGATTATTGGACTGGTTTTTGGTAGTAGATGATGAGCCACGAGCATTGCCATGGTGTGTGAATTTTCGAGAAACTGTATTTGTTGTAGCATTAAGAAGGGTCAAGGCATTTTGCTACTATTCTTGTGACACCCCTAGATTCCGCTTGGGATCAGACAGACATCTAAAGCATCGGGACATGCAACACAAGGTTACTTCACCCATTTCATGACATATAAAGATGCAATGCACCTAGCATGAATCTAATAGAATGTAATATTTGCAGTGGAAATTTTTTTTTCTTTCTTGAGCAATACTATGCACCAAGTTAAAGATATTCCAAATACTTAAAACATAATTCATACAAATTGAAATGCTAAACATGCATGATTACAATACAAGTCTAGAAGGTTCGTAATCATAAGAATATTGGAGACCAAGCTCCTTAAGTGCAAGCAGGAACTAAAGCAACTACCAGGCTAATCCATTGAGCAGCTCACACAACTCAATCAAGGATGCTATAATACTAACGATAAATCAAAGCATTGAGGCTATGAGCTCCACGTCGTGCCGTCACTGTCTAATCACCATCTCCAATCGAACAAACCACTGGTGCCCCTCTTGAGACTACTACAGTGAGATTTAATTACAAATCTTAGCAAGTTAATAGATAACTTACCATACAGGTCAAAGATGCATGCATGATAGTAAAAGCATGAATGCATACATAATCATAAATAAGTTTGGCATGACTTGCAATTTAACATGGCATAGATTGAACTGAAACTAAACTTGACATGACATGGACTTGAACGTAAACTCACTTGGACATTAACTTAAACATGAATGTGAAAATAAACTAAATTTGAACATAAACTAAATATGAACTTAAGGTGAATTATTGAAACATGAAGTGAACGTGAACTTGAAACATGATTGAAAGTGAACATGAAACATGAACTGAATGTGTACTTGAGCTTGAATAACATCTAACAGACAATATTACGTAAAATGGCATAACATGTAACTGACAATATTACATAACATGGCTTAACATGTAACCGACAATATTACGTGACATGACATATGTGTAACAAATAGCATTATGTTACATGATATACTTGAAACAGATAGCAATATATGACAGAATAAATTATATAACAGATAAGTATTTCATAACAGAATATAGTATGTGTAACAGATAAACATATAGTGTCATGGCATGTCATGACATATTTGAAAACATAAATACATAAATTGTGGTTCCTTTACCCACCACATATACACAATAATCTGATAGTAAGTTAAGAGCTAAATTACAATTATCATCGTGTTATGGGGATTAAGCACGAAATACGAGAAACTATAAGTATAGATTCTAAAAGTTAGAAACTTTATCATTAACAATTAGAAACATTAAAAATGCTAACTTAAAGTAACATTACCATTTTACCCTCTATATGTGGAAAAATGACCATTTTACCTCTAATGTAAGGATTTCACATCTTAACTCCAAAAATCAACAAAATTTTCATTCTTTGTGTAAATTTTGTCCAAAACTCAAATATCAACTTCAAAAAATTTAAAACCAAACACAACTATGAAAAATGACATAGGACCAAAACTTCCAATGCCAAAACTCTTGATTTTTGTTGCAATTTCTTCCAACTTCAAAACTCATGATCAAACCAAAATTTTGTAACAAAGATTCTCCTATAGTAAGTTTATAAATATGCTTAAAACATCCAGTAAAAATATACTAATCATCAACACAAAACCTTTTAGTAAAAAGATCCAAACTTTTTAACTAAAAAGCAAACTCTTGAATCAAAAGGTTTGACCTATTTCAAGACATCTCCAAGAACTCCAAAAAATTCAAATTTTACTTCTAACCTATTCATAATATTATCCTAAGAACAACCATACTTTGAATCACCAAACAAAACTCACCAAAAATCGTAAAACACCACTTGGAGTACTCGGCTCCATACTTAGTCCAAAAACATAACCTTTCTCTTAACTAGTTTTGATCAACCACTTGATCCAAGGCATTCTATGGTGAAATCTTCAACCCAAAACATCATATGGTTTAAAAATGTGTTCTAACGAAGATCCAAGCATTAAACTTAGAATCACATGGGTAAAATAATTCAAAACATGGATCTAACTAAAAACATCAACCTTTTGATCCCACCAAGTAATCTTTTGCATAAAAATTCGTATATTTGAAACTAACACAAAAGACTCAAACTTTCTTAAAACATAAACTATTTTTCCTCTTCCAGTTCCTAAGTTTCTAGATCTAATAAAATACTTCATCAAAAGCTTTAATCACGTAACTAATCTCCAACAAACATTCACATATACATGCTAACAACACTCCATAAAATGTTCAGACCAAGACTTGTCCATTAACTTGGTCAAAAACTCCAAAATATAACACACTCTCCGGATTATTGACCAGAATGAGCTTTCCATAGTTAAAATAACTTTTGACCAATCAAAATACAATGAAATCAAACCAGCAAGTTACCTACGGAAACTATAATCAAATATGTACAACTTTTATGAAGGAATCATCATGAGCAAATACCTACAACGGGTCTAAAATGGCAATGCAAAACATCGAAGAAAACTTCCCAAGAGAGCTACCAAGTCTCTCTCTAAGAACGGGGATGAGAAGTGATGAAATGAAAGGATGAGTTATGGAGGTGAGTTATGTGCTTGAAAGACATTTCAGGGAGGGTGCTTAGGTCACAAAAAGGTAAGAATAGTGGAGGCGAAGTGGGCTGCTGTGCTACCTTGTAGAAGGGGTGTGATGAGGTGGCTTTTTTCCCTCACATCAAAGGACTATTTGGGGCTGTTGAGGGCAGAGATTGATCTTCCATGGGTGGGTGGAAATTTCCTCTAGAACCTTTGCCAAGGTGGCCAAAATTCATGGACCTCAATGGGCCTTAAACAAGTGGGCTTCATTTGGGGTTTAAAGAGGGTTTGGCTAGGGTTTGAGGTGCTATCAATCCCAAATCTAATTTTTCTTGGCCCAATAAAATTTTCAAGGTTTAAATGAGTGGATAATGATTTCATAATATGAATTTGAGGGATTAATAGTATGTGGAAGTGATTTAATCAAGTGATTAAACACAATGCTAGAAATCAGAAAAAAGGGTTTGGAGGCCAACTTTAAGGTTTGGGAAAACTGTTTAGGGTTTCAATTCCAACCAAGTTTTTGGAGTTTCAATTGGATTCCAACCATTTAGGGTTTTAATAGAATTGAAACCCTCTTTGGTTTGGCAAAATTTGGATGGTTGGATGGAATAGGGTTTTACTTAGGTGGCATGATCTCAAATCTTGATTTCTTTTACAGACCATCTCGTGGTTCCTCTTGGCACCATGTGTCTAATACTATTCACCAAGTGTGGCTAAAATCTTGCCAAGTGTCCAAATAAAACTTCTCAAACCTAATTTGGACATTTCACATAGTGATTTTGAAAACACTGCACTAGGTGCTACTGTTGAGGTTATTATTATTCACTTCGGGAAAGTGAGAAATAAACTTTGCACTGAAAAATCTTAAATATACATACTAAACTAATTGATCAATTTGTTTATCAAATTCAACCTTGAAGTGCCTCAAGATAAATAAAACGTATTTTCGAACAAGCATTTCGTTCAAAAACTAAAAATGGGATTATTACGCCATAAAATCATAAATAATCAACTGAGTCTAGTGGCACAGACCATATGGCATTCTGACACTTCTAACTATCTCAAATAAATAAAATACACTTTTGGCACCATAGTGAATGGCAACACTAAGGATAGGTTTGGAAGTTTCATCTCACACAAAATTTTCATCTTATCTCATCTCATCATTACAACTTTTTTAAATCTCCATACAAAATATAATAAACAATTCAACTTTTTCAAATTCCAATACAACTTTTTCAAATCCCAATTTAACTTTTTCAAATCTCAAAACTAAAAAATAATATTTTAAACTTTAAAATAAGACATAAAATTCTCATCTCACCCCCCAAACCTATCCTAACTATGCTGACAAACTAAAATCTAAGCGATTGGTCAGTTCGTGAAAACTTATGGAGTTTTCACGAGATTCCTAAAGCCTACAGAAATTCCATCATTGAATTTCTAGCGGACTGTTACATCCACTCCTCCTAAAAAAAAGATTTCATTCTCGAAATCAACGAAGTACTAACAATCAATAATACTAAGGAGAAGCTGCTGCTCACCAAGACTATTGTCCATCACTAGACATATCATGGTCAGTGCCGGTGGTGGTGTGTCAATGTCGATCAACATGGCGTGCTAGGATAGGTAGTAGAATACGTCGTTTTTTGGGTCATACATCACATTATACACTAGGTTGGGGTGCTGCTCGATCTCTTCATCGTCGTCACTACAAAGTACTAGACCTTTTACCCACAAACATCCGTGGTGAGTTGATGACATAGGTGAGCTTGACGTTACAGGCTCAACGTTCGCAATTGCAACAGCTCCTCTACTGCTCCACTGGACTCAGCTTGGTCTCGATCCATCCTTACTTTGAAGCTATCTCGATCCATCCACTTGGTCGACTGAAGAAGTGGATAATGCTCTTCATGAGACAAAGCCTTCTTCCTATAGCCTACACAATTCCTATTTATATCCATAACATGGGTTCACAAAATAGCAAGTAATCGAAAAAAGAATATAACACTCACAAAGGTTACTACCTAAACAAGTTTTAGGCTAACCGTATAGGACACTGAGTCCTTGCCTAAGTGAAGTTACTACTTTCCTTGCTGCTCAAAGAGTTATTCACCACAAATATATATCAACAACTAAGATTTATCATTCCTTAACTCTCTCTCTTTAGTCAACAATTTGCACTAGAATCCTTCAGCAAAGTAGGTTGAGTCATACCGGCATACTCTCTAAATCTAAAACTTCAAGTGTTCACACAATTCAATTTGGAAGAATTTAATCCATACATTACTGAATTTTCTTTCTCTATTTCCTCAAGGAATCCTATCCACCTAGGACTAGCTTACTCCTTCATAATCAAAACGAATCGTTCCTCCTCCTTGGTTGTATCTTAATTATCGTTCAGGTATTAATCTAATCTCAAGACTTTCTCTCTTATGATTGACATAGCTCTTCTATCCTTCATGAGCTACCTCTTATTCTTACTCTAATCAAAAGGATATGTACTTACTGTTCAAGTAAATCCTTAAGACCAAGATTTTACTCTCCACATATTTGTCTCCAACATAAGGGCGATCTATGTTTTTCACAAACACAATGCTTTACCAAAAACCATTTAATGGTAGCTGGATAAAACTACTATCATAAGTGAATCCTACTAAGGCCAAAGCTTCTCCCACACACTTCACTCTTCTGAACACAAATTCCATTGCATCCTCATAATCAAAACAAACTCCAAATACGCTGAATACTAAATCATCAACCTTCAATATCCTTCCTTGTACTACTAAAAGGTATTTATATCTACACTAGTATGAACAGTAATACTCCTAATAAGAATTGTTACTCCTACCACTTGGTAACAATTCGGATTTCGAACTAAACTCTTGTGCAATACCACCATCACTAAAAGTAGGGACTCACTCGAATCAAACAACGTACCTGCTACAAACTTTAATGACTTGACATTACTCCAAAACAAGAATAATGCCATAAATTGCAATCCAATCAACCTTAACTAAGCTTAACAATATATAGGTCTTAGAAAAAATACCAAAAATAGTGTTTGCTCTATATGTTCTTGGGGCATCAACATCTACCTCTCTAGGAGTGACTACATACACTCCAGCTGGTACTAGAGGCAGTGACTTTGGTTTGGAATCTATGTTGGGAATAGTCCCATTTCTCTGATTTCTTTTGGGACAATTTTTGATCAAGTGGTTAGGTTGGCCACATCCGAAACAGAGTCCTAAGGTAAGTTTGCACTTGCCTCCATGGTTCTTTCCGCACATCCCACATATTGGGTATGTGGTCGGCATTGAGCTTCCAGTCTCGATGCATTTTCCCTTATCTAGTCCAATAGACATCTTCTTCCTTTCCAAACCATCTTCAGTAGCATACCACAAAGTCCTCTTTCTTTTCGGAATGATTTGGGAGGTCAAACCCTTCTGCTCTGCCTCTACTCTAGTAGCGACATTTACCAACTCTTGGTAGGTTCTATTTTGTGACAAGCCACTTGGCTACAGATCCTAGGCTGAAGTCTTCCTTGAAATTTTTGTGCCTGCATCCTCTTTGTAGATATCAGGTGAGGTGGAAACCTCCCCAATGCCATAAACTTGGCAGTGTACTCTTCCACAGTTAAACTGCCCAGAGTCAAAGACGCGAACTCAGGCGCCTTCAGTTGTTAGAAAGAATCTGGGAAGAATCTGTTGTCAAACTCTTCTTTGAACCTGTTGTGTTGAAAATTATCTACAAGTGCACAGAATCGTAACAAGTAGTAAATGATTTTTAAAGAAAATGGATGTCAAACCCATAGAGAATAATTATGCTATTGAGTACTGAAATTTACTAAATTAATTACTATTTGGAAAACTGAAATTTAAAAAATAGATTATCTAAATTAAACTGAAGACAATAACATTAAAATTAAGATTTTAAAGATAATAAGAATAAATCTAGAGCGTTTGATTTCACCTAGCAAATCCCACAATTTATTCTTCCTTGTTATAGAATTTCAATTATCCCAAATTGATGATAAAAATCCCTTAACTATTCAATATTTTCTCTCGAACAATGCCAAAAATATCTCCAACTAATAACTTCATATCTCTATGTGAATTTAACAAATTGGAGACTCATTAAGTTTTTTGGATTTTTCTTGAAAATACACTAATTGCAGTATACTATCTCTACTTTCACTCAACTAATTGTGTTTAATCCTAGAGTTTTAATCACAAATCACCTCTCGGTTTTATTGAGATTCAATAGATTGAACAATAATTAGCTAGAAAATTGCACGCATTAAGAACAAGGAATAAACACTCAATCATGGAAATATTGAAAATAAACTAACTTAGAATATAAATTGTGTGTTCAATGCTAGACTACATCAAAGCTCTAGAAAATAAAATTAGTTTATAATGAAATTGAAAACAAAAAGAATAAAACTAGTTTTCTTCGGGAGAGTTGGTTGATGAAGTATGCGGCTCTCACCTCTACCCTCTATGCGGCTCTCACCTCTGCCATCTAGATCCGCCTCCTTAAAAGAAACTTAAAGAATAAACTATGGAATATTATTCTACTCTAAAATTCATACTCTCCTCCCTATTCATCCACAAACTGGAATTAAATAGATGTCAAAACTCAAATCTGAAAACAAGATAAATGCGGCTACAATCTAGCCTAAAGATCTAGAAAATAGTTTCTAAAAATAAATGTTAACATGAAAGAAATTATCCCAAGAATAACAGAATTATCTAAAATTGAAGATTCAGTAATAAGCGGCTTGATTTATGGAGTTCGGGAGGATTGGGTGGTTAACAGATCTCCGAAGGGTCCCACCGGGTAAATGCTTGTGTGCACTGAATATAATTGGTCTCATCGCCTACCAAGAGGAAAGACTCCTAACCCGGATGATTAAACTCTCACGCCTACCTACCGAGCAGTAAAGCTACTCACCTTTTCTAGTTGTTACCCACAATGTCATTTAGGTTGGTTGCTTAAGTTGATTGTTTAGACTGGTCGTGGTTGGGTCTTCTTGCCTACTAAGAGGAAAGACTCCCGACCGGAATGATAGAACACTCTCGTCAACCTACCGAGCGATAAAGCTACTCGCCTTTTCAGATCTTGTCACCTCTCATCGGTCTCCTCTTTTGTACCAAAATGCTCTCATTTTACACTAAATCTTCTCATTCCTTCAAATCCAAAAAAATAAAGAAATATATATATAAATAAAATCAATAGAATTAAAGAAAAACTAACATTTTTCATAAATAAAAGAGTAATAAAAATCACATAAAAATCACACTAATTGGAACCTCTCTCATGTCAAAGCAGCAAGGGTTCCTAGTTTCCTTATCAAAAGTTGTCTTCGGGTATCCCACCATATTCCAGCTTCTCCTTGGAATAGGTATCCAGCATATAAAACCTTATGGTCCTCAGTGCATCCGCAAATCTCATATATCCTTTCGAGATCTATAATCCATTTTTCTGCCCTCAAAGGTCCTTTACTACTAGAAAAGTTCGGGTATCTGTGGATTAGAAACTTCTCATAAGGACTACCCTTAACTTCGAGTCTAGGTGCATGCACTTGCTGCTGTTGCTTATGTCTAAGCACATTAGTCAACAAATGTATAGCCTTAGTAAATCCTTGTCCTCCATCCATCGGGAGATTTTGATTTTCCTGATTGGTATCTCCACAAGGGTTTCGAGGTATCCTACCACACGTCATGTGTCACTTCCTGAAACAAACTGGCACATGTATCAAAACCATGTACTAGCTCTTATATTTCAAGAAAGTCAAGCCTAATGAAGATTAAAATTTCAAACCTAATATCTGGTGCATTTTCTAAGGACATGTGGATTTAAATCCAGAGACATATTTCTCTAGTACCACCCTGTGACCTCCCCAAATTCCACTTGGGATCTGATGGACATCTGAAGCATTGGGATATGCAACACAAAATTACCTGCTCCTGTCCATGACATATAAAGATACAATGTACTTAGCATGAATCTAACAATATTTAATATTCGCAACGGATAATTTTTTTTTCTTTCTTGAGCAATGCTATGCACCAAATTAAAGATATCCCAAATACTTAAAATATAATCTATACATACTAAAATGCTAAACATTCATGATTATAGTACAAGTCCAAAAGTTTGTAATCATAAGAGTACTAAAGACCGAGCTCCTTAAGTACAAGCAAGAACTAAAGCAACTACCAGGCTAATACATTGAGTAGCTCATGTAACACAGTCAAGGATGCCATAATATTAATGATAAATTGGAGCATCGAGGCTATGAGCTCCATGCCGTGCCATCATTGTCTAACCAATCATCTCCAGTCGGTCAACCTCTGGTGAGTCTCCTAATCTTGACACATGGTCTACCATTTCAGGGGGAATGGTAGTTGCGACTACCAGGGTGAGATTTAATTACAAATCTTAGCAAATTAACAGATCACTTAGCATACAGGTCAAAGATGCATACATGAATGCATACATGATCATAAATAAGCTTTGGCATGACTTGAACTTGAGCATAGACTAAACTGAAACTAAACTTGAATGTGAACAGACTTGAACATGAACTTAAACATGAACATGAACATAAAATGAATTTGAACTGAAACTGAATATGAACTTAAGGTGAGTTGAAACATGAATTGAACGAAAACTTGAAACATGACTGAATGTGAAATTGAAACATGAACTGAATGTGTTCTTAAGTTTGAATAACATGAACTTGAACTTAATGTAACATGAACTTGAACTTGAATAGCATGAGTTTGAACGTAAAATGCATGAACTTGAACTTGAATAGCATGAGTTTGAACGTAAAATGCATGA
Source organism: Cyclocarya paliurus (assembly GCA_029856935.1). Lineage (NCBI taxonomy): Eukaryota > Viridiplantae > Streptophyta > Magnoliopsida > Fagales > Juglandaceae > Cyclocarya > Cyclocarya paliurus. Next base: position 14,580,073 of record CM056955.1, read on the forward strand.
ACTTGAAATCTTGTTCAATAAACCAAACTTGAGCATGAACTCTGACAATCCAAATGATTTCTCCAGTTGTTTCCTCATGAATATTGAACAATCAGAATGACTTTGCCCAACATATTCCATTAGAGATACTTAGACAATCAGAATGATTACGCTCGATGTAATGCCCCGTTCCCGGACGTCTGGAGAGTTAGCTCTTGTAACCTAAAACCATCTCTCATAACATATTTATATATTCCAAATTTTCTATCAAAATATAAATCCATTTATACAAACCAAATATATATGTTCCTCCACTAGGACACCAAATAATTACTTCAATGAAATAGTTTAAAAACTCTATAAAGATTCAGAAATATCCAAGACTTCAAATACTAAATAACATAAAATCATAAGCCTGCTAAATAAGACTTTCCAATACAAACTTGTACCCTCTAGTACTATTCCTCTATGATCATCAAACCTTGCTAACACTTCCAACTCTTAACATCCAGCTGAGACATCAAAATTATTTGAAAAATATTGTGAAGATAAGGGGTGAGTTATCAACAACTAAGTAAGCAGAGAACATATACTAGTATGTAAACATGAGCATTTTCAGAATTCAAAATGCAGAACAAAATATTTACTATCAGAATGAAGAATCAGAAACATTTACTTTCGGAATGCAGAACCAAAACATGCTACCAAAAATATTAAAGCGAAACTTTCAGAAAACATTATTTTTCAAAAATCCTTTGGCATATCAAAATCTAAGACCTTATCTTCATCATATCAGAGCATCACATTGGGACAGATACCATGTTTAACCCTCATGGTAGGGTTATAAACCACAATTATAACTCGTGGAAAGGCCGTATCTACTATTATAACCCATGGTTGGGCCGTATCCATGTTTAATCTCGTGGTTGGGCCGTATCCATTATTATCACTTGTAGTTAGGCTGTATGCCACTATTATCACATGTGACTGGGCCGTGACGGAAACTGAACAAAATATCATAGTCAGACTTAATCAGAATACAGAATCAGAAGCTCATGCTAAGATTTTCAGATGCCACAAAATATCCAAATAGAGTACTGAACAAATTCAGATCTTTTCACATATACAAAAACAATTTCAGAACATTTTTGAATGACATGCACAAGTTTTTATAAATTTCATATTCGTTCTTTTGGCATAGTTCATAAACAGAATGCACAAAATTAGCTCATGTTTACACCAGTCATGACAGAATATATTTTCTCTTATACAACTTTCATGCATATGCAAAACACATATTTAAGGTTGTTTTCAAATTTCTTTCCAAAACAAACATGCGTATTTTCAAAATCAACCACGTTTCATTTTCTTTCAATGCAAAGTCTAGTATAAGAATCCGGCTTACCTGGACTTTTTATCTTTTCAGAATTTATTCACAATAGTGTTGAACGAAAATCAATCACCTATAACAAATAGTCACGTAACTTTCATAAATTTTCAATCGAGCACGAATTTTAATATTTAACCTAAAATACTAAATTAACCTATTTTAATTCTTCAAAAAGCTAAAATTCTCATAACCCTTAAATACCATCACTTTCCAAAATCCTCAATATCCACTTAATATCCCCGACTAAGACATTGAATTCTAACTTATGTACTATTGAAATCTAACTATATAAAAAATTAATCCTAAATAATATAATTATATCGAAATATATTAAAATAAACAACAAACTTTTATTTTAAAAAAATACTTAACTAGTTTCTTTTTAAAGGGGTTAAAAATAAAATTATGCACTTACTATTCACTTCTAAGAGTCAAAATTTAAAATATATATATGATTACTAATAATATAATTCAAATCTTTCTTTATTTAATAAATATATGTATATTTATTTACTAAAGCCCTTACACATAATAAAAAATTTAGACTTAAAATGCATGGGCAAGTTTTAACTTGCAAAAATTGTTTGAGATAATAACCATGACATCGTGCATGGCTCACTATGAGGGAAGAAGCTGCGACGAAGTTGGGTGGTTGAGGTGAATACATCGGCAAGATGGGCAGCTGCGCATAGATAGAGAAAGAGAACGTGGTGGGAGAGGAGACCGTGGGCTTACCGAGAGGAACACGACAGCTTGGGGTGGCGTGAAGGTGTCTGGAGGTGATCTCTATACAGGTGGCAATGGCGTGCAGGAGCTGGCGATGTGGGTTGCTGGCTTGTAGCTCACGGTGGGGAAGAGTACTTCCTCTATCTTGGTGTAGTAAAACAGAGTATTTCATGAGTGGGTATTTTCTTTTCAACGGCTGGGCGATGGTGGTTTTGTGGAGGCTCTTGACCTTGCACTGTGGTTGAGAGGGAGGAGACTACGACGTGGTGGTGGTTATGTTGTGATATAGAGTCTGAGTGTGGGCTGGGTAGTGCTATCACACGGTGGTTTCCGTGGTGTAGGGAATGTGGTTTGTGCATTTTGGCCTGGGCTCAATCGTGGTAGTGGCTGGTGGTGCTGCATGTTATTTTGTCTTGGCATATGGGCTGAGCTACTGGGTGGCAGTGGTTCACGGTGGTTCTATTATGAAGGTGAGGCGGCTCACTGTTTTTCTATTGGTTGGCAATGATGTGTTGCCTCTTGGTTGGAGATTAGCTTGCTGAGACCTATAGAGGAGGTGCAGTGGGGTAGGCTTGGGAAGTGGCTGATGACAGGAACAAGGCTTGGGCAATTTCCATATGCAAGGGAGAAAATACATGTGTTTATATAGAGGTGAGGGTAAACCCTTAGAGGAAGAAACGTGCAGGAGACGTGCATGGGCTTGGGGCTTCTTTCTGGCTTCTCACGACTTGGGCTTTTTGGGCTCAATTCAAAGTATTTGGGCCTACATCTTGGTTATTGTGGAACATAAATTGGGTTGGTAAGAGCACTTAAAAAAAATCTTTGGCTTGCCCATAATCCTTCTCATGGGTTGAGTATATTATAAATACTATTGGGCCTTAACTCACATTCCAAACTAGCCTAACTCATTTCATAATTTTTCAGGCCAAATACCAAATAAAATAAATCCCACTCGATCCATAAAATATTAATTGAATTTAACCTAATTATCAAGAACGATAAAAATTCATATTCCATTAAGACAAATTTTAGGCCTGTAACTTATTCCCAAAATTACTCGATAAAACCCTCATCCATATTAAAAAAAAAAAAAAAATTGGATGCAAATTTTGTTTTGGGCCTAGGTGTTACACCAGAAGTACCTAGTAATAATCTGACAATTAGAATGATTACATATGGAGTATTTGAGTAGAGGTATTCTAACAATCAAAATGAGTACGCCAGAAGTATCTTGCTTGGATTATAAATGGAGATGCTACAAAAATTATAGTAATTACATCACGAGTATCCTAGGCATGACTGATTGAGAAAATACTATTTTACAGACACACTCTATACTCGAGGCATGACGTTACATGAAACGAAATGATAGATGACATGACATATATAACGTGACATATACGTCAAATGCATGACTTGACATAACATGAAACAGATAAACAATTTGTAGCATGGCATAACATGTAACCAACAATATTTTATAACATGACATAACTTATAACAAACAATATTACGTGACATGACATATGTGTAATAGATAGCATTATGTAACATGATATATTTGTAATAGACAGCAATACGTCGTAGACTAAATTGTATAACAGATAAACATTTCATAACAAAATATAGTATGTGTAACAGATAAACATGAAGGGAGATGGCATGGCATGACATATTTGATAACATAAATATATAAACTGTGGTTCCCTTACCCATTACACATACACAGTAATCTGATAGAAAGTTAAGAGCTAACTTACAGTGATTTTTGCATTACAAGGATTAAGCACGAAACATGAGAAACTGTAAGTAGGGATTCTAAAAGTTAGAAACTTTATCATTAACAATTAGAAACATGAAAAATGCAAACTCTGAGTAAAATTATCATTTTATCCCTAACTTAAGGATTTCACATTTTAACTCCAAAAAATACCAAAATTTATATTCCTCATGTAAATTTTATTCTAAACTCAAATAAATTTAAAACCAAACACAGCTATGAAAAATGGCATATGGTCGAAACATCCAATGCCAAAACTCTTTATTTTTGTTGCAATTTCTTCCAACTTCAAAACTCATGATCAAACCGAAATTTTGCAACAAAGATCCTCCTATCCTAAGTTTAGGAACATGATTAAAACATCCAACAAAATATACTAATCATCAACACAAAACTTTTTAGAAAAAACATCAAAACTTTTCAACTAAAAAGCAAACCCTTGAATCCAAAGGTTTGACCTATTTTAAAGCATCTCCAAGAATTCCAAAAAATCCAAATCTTACTTCTAACATATTCATAACATCATCCTAAGAACAACCATGCTTTGAATCATCAAACAAAAGTCACCAAAAATCACAAAACACCACTTGGAGTACTAGGCTCCATACTTAGTCCAAAAAAAGAAACTTTCTCTTAACTAGTTTTGATCAAACACTTCAAACCAAAATATCATATGGTTTAAAACTGTGTTATAAAGTATATCCAAGAATTAAACTTAGAATCACATGGCAAAAATTAATTCAAAGCATGGATCTAACAAAATACATCAAACTTTTGACCCAACCGAGTAATCTCTTGCATAAAAAATCGTATCTTTGAAACTGACACACAATAAATCTTCAAACTAACATCATAACATGTAAATAAAAGGCTTAGGAGCATCAAATAAAAATATCAAAGCCATTGGGGTAAGATTAAACCATAAAAGACTCAAACTTTCTTAAAACAGAAACTATTTTTCCTCTTTCAGAATCTAAGTTTCTAGATTTGAGAAAAGTTTTCATCAAAAGCTTTAATCATGCAACTAATATCCAACAAAAGTTCATATATACATGCTAACAACACTCCATAAAATTTTCAGACCAATACTTTTCCATTAGCTTGGTCAAAAACTCCAAAATATAACAAACTCTCCAGATTATAGCCCAAAATAATATTTCTATGATTAAAACAACGTTTTACCAACCAAACAACCATGAAATAAAGAAAAAAAGTTACCCACAGAAACTAGAATCAAAGACTAACAACTTTCTTGAAGGAGTAAATGTGAGATAATACTTACAAGGAGTCTAAAATCGCCACACAAAACGTCAAAGAAAACTTCTTGTGAGAGCTACCAAGTGTCTCTCTAAGAACAGGAATGAGAAGTGATGAACTAAAATGAAGGATACCTTTCACACCTCTAGAATTCTGGAGGGTGAGGTATGGGCTTGAATGGCCCTTGAGGTAAGGTGCTTAGGTCACAAAAAGGCAAGAATAGTGGAGGGGGAGTGAGTTGTTGCTGCTGCCTTCTAGAAAGGGATGTGATGAGGTGGCTTTTTCCATCACATCAAGTGACTATTTGGGGCTTTTGAGGGCAGAGGTTGATCTTCCATGGGTGGGTGGTAACTGCCTCTAGAAGCTTTGTCAATGTGAACAAAATTTGTAGACCTTAATGGGCATTAAACAAGTGGGCTTCATTTCGAGTTTAAAGGGGTTTGGCTAGGGTTTGGGGTGCTATCAAGCCCAAATTCAATTTTTCTTGATACAATCAAATTTTCAAAATTTAAAAGGGTGGATAGTGATGTCATAACATGAATTTGAGGAATTAATAGCATGTGAAACGGATTTAATCAAGTGATTAAACACAATGCTAGAAATCAGATCAAATAAGGTTTGGAGGCCAAATTTAGGGTTTGGGGAAACCATTTAGGATTTTCGGTTCCAACCAAGCTTTTGGGGTTTGAATTAGATTCCAACCATTTAGGATTTTACTAGGGTTGAAACCCTATTTGGTTTGGCACAATTTAGATGGTTGGATGGAATAGGTTTTGCTTAGGTGGCATGATCTCACACCTTGGCGCCAAGTGTCCAATACTATTCACCAAATGTGGCTAAGATCTTGCCAAATGTCCAAATAAAATTTTTTAAAACTAATTTGGATATTCCTCAATGTGATTTTGAAAACACTGCACGAGGTGCTACTGTTGAGGTTATTATTTATTTCGAGAAAGTGAAAAATAAACTTTGCACTGAAAAATCCTAAATATACATACTAAACTAGTTGTGCAATTCGTTTATCAAAATTCAACCCCAAAGTGCCTTGAAATAAATAAAACGCGTTTTTGATCAAGCATTTCGTCCGAAACTAAAAATGGGATTATGACACCATAGAATCCTAATAATCAACTGAGTCTAATGGCGCAAACAATATGGCATTTTGACACTTCTAACTATCTCAAATAAATAAAATCATGCTTCTAGCACCATAGTGAGTAGCAACATTGACTATGCTGACAGACTAAAACCTATGCAAATTGGTCAATTCGTGAAAATTTATGGAGTTTTCACGAGACTTCTAAAGCCTAAAAAAATTCCACCATTGAATTTCTAGTGGGATGTTATAGTTCTAGTCGAAGCTCATAATTGCAAAGATGCTCGTATGTCTCCTAGAGATTCATGGGTTCAAGTCAAGTTGTGAGGGAGGTTATCAGTGGATCATAATCTAAACCAAGCCCTGCAAGGATGTAACTAATGAGCTCAGAGTTAGTGAGGGGTTGGCCTATGGCGACCAAGGTATTTGCATAGGAATTCATCTTTTAGAAATATTCACCGATGGAGCTACTACCTTTTTTTGAAGATGATAAATTTACTCAAAGGTTGATTATCCGAGCATTAGACTAAACAGTGAACATGCTCTCCAGGGCATGCCACACTTCACGAGAACTGTGAAGACCAATTACGTGAGCAAAATATCTTCGAAAAAAAGAAGAAACAATGGCTGAAAGGAGAAGTTGGTCCTACTGCTGCCAACGATGATGTTCTAGTTAGGAATAAAATATGAACCATTGTTGTCATTGGTGGATGCTGGAAGCGATAGAGGAGGTGCCAGTATGAAGCCATCAATAAAACCATACAAGTGCTGCTCCTTGAGACAGGGAACCAATTAGGCTTTCTAGAGGAGGTAGTTTTCTCTATTAAGCTTTATGGTAATAAGGCGATTGACATTGATGAGAGGGAGAGGTGAGGTAGATGAAGCAAGAGAAGAAACTGTGGTTGAAGAAGATGCCATAGAAAAAAAATAGGAACTATGACATTAGTCTTGAATGGCTCTAGATACCATAAAAGAATATGTGAAAAATATTGTCTTGTTGATAATAACTGATACACATGAGCACAGTTATATATAAGTGTAATACCATAAATCTAGTAGAGAATACATTAGTAAAAAATGCAAGGTAGCACAGGCTAGATTCATGATTTGTGGAGCTAGTTGGGTGCTTGATTTGCAGAGGTTAGTGCCTACTCATGCATTGGTGACCGAACCATTTAATGCAGAGGATATGGTGGCTTGATGCATGGGAACAAATTGTACACTATCAACAATGAATGGAAGTGTATAAGATCACCATGTGAGCGTCACTACAGCATTTAATAGTGTCTATATAGAAGTTATGTTACTTCGTAATTTCATACGTATGAAATTAAAGAGTAACATAATTTCTTTTACAAGTATTTAGTTAATGTTATGTTTATCACAATCCAAGTTAGATCATCCAATGGAAAATATCTCTATTTGTACATAGGAGGCTAATTGTGTTTATTCTTGGAGGATAAACAATGATAATGTCTCGATTGATAAGGTTGGAGGAGCCTAATCCGGTACAGGATATGTTCCCTCCCCCGTTAGAAAGCAACCATGAGAATGGTAATAATTAGGAACAAGTGCAAAAGAATGATGCCCCAAGGGAAAGCAAAATACTAAACAAAAGAATATCGAGCAGTGAGACACCATCCCGAAGAGCGAGAATGATGAGGATCAATTGCAACTACAAAAGAATGACACCCCAATGATAAGCAAAAAACCAAGAGGAGATCTTATATAATAGCCACCATACAGATCTCATTCCTACAAGTGGAAACTCAAAGACAACTGATCACCAAACAAGTTTTTGCATCCAATCATACACTTATGGGTCAAGGAGCATGTAGAGCACATGAATTCGGCACAAAATATGTTCCCCCATGATAAGAGATAAGTTTTACACAAAGTTGAGGAAATCTCCCATAACATATTTGTGGAAGGTACTATTGTATTTATAGACTATATCGGTAACATTAGATAAGTATAATGAGATTGAGATAATTACACAAGATAAATATGAATAACAGATTTACTAGAGTTTATCTATATCTTGATTTGCTTTAGCTTTATCCTTATCACCCTCCCACAAGTTCAACGGGTTGGAGATCTCATTGAGCTTGTTCCAAAATGAGAAGAATTTGTTGGAGACAAGTGGCTTGGTAAGAACATCAACAATTTGATCCTTAGTTAATAAGAAACAAACTTGAAGGGCTTTACGTCTAACATGCACACGTACAAAGTGATGGTCAATCTCCACATGTTTTGTCCTGGCGAGAAATATAGGGTTGGTTGTCATGTAAGTCGCATCAATATTATCACACCATAACATCGGACACCCAGTAATGAGAATTTGAAGTTCACTAAGGAGAGAAATAAGCCAAAGGATCTCAGCAGTAGCATTAGCAACAGCTCGATCCTTCCCACTACCTCTCTTCGTCTCTTTATAAATGCTAATGTTTACATACTAGTATATGTTCTCTCCTTACTGAGTTGTTGATAACTCACCCCTTATCTCCACAATAGTTTTTTAAATAATTTGAATATTTCAGGTGAGGATCAAGATTATGGAGCATGGGTGAGATGATTTAAGCATAGTAGATTAAGCACAAAAGGTTTCTATGAGTATTGGTGAATTTTATTAAGTAATTTTGTTGTGTTATGATGACTTAGTATTTTGGGAGGTCGATTATATTGAGGTAATTGGTTTGAAATAATAATTTTTATATGGCACTAAGAATTTAGAGTCTAAAAATATATTGTTAGAATATGAGTTTAAGTGACAGGAAATAACTTTTCAACCCCACCGGGACCAAGGTGTTATAGTTGGTATCAAAGATAGATTTGAGATTCTACAGAATTTATTGGTTGAGTTTTGGAAATCCAAGGTTTAGGGATTTTGCATACTTTAAAGATGATTTTGATGGGATCAGAGGTCCTAAATTTGAAGATGTTAAGGAATGATTTTCATGACAATTGGGGTTTTAGATCCGGTAGGCTTACCTTGTGGACTGTAAAAAATGATTTTTTTATAAGACTTAAGGTTTAGATTTTGAAGGTGTACATAAGCATGATTGGATGTTGGGTTTGAGGTTCTATAGGCTTTAATAAATGGGCTTTTGGATTTCTACGGACTTTATTAAATAATTTGAAGTTTGATGTTTAGAATTCTATGTACATCAAAAGATAATTTTTTTGATTTTTAAGTTTGAGATTCTGCAAACAACAATATAGGGATTTTGGATTTTGAGGACTTTAGGAAATAATCTTCAAATTTGATGTTTGGGAGACATCGAGAGATGTTTTACATGAGATCTAAGCTTTTAGAGTTTTATGTCGTTAAGAAAAGATTTTGGATAAGGTTCAAGGTTTTAGGTAGGATTAGTGCATTTTAGCTTATGAGGATGTACATCTTGCAGACTTAAAAAAATGATTTTTATGAGATTTATGGTTTATAATTCTGCAAACTTTGAGAAGTATTGTCAATAAGATTTTAAGATTTGAATTTTGTAGACCTCAAGAAATATTTCCTTTGAGATTTTAGATCCTGTAGATTTTAATAACGAGTTGTATGAAATTTAAGGCTCTAGATTTTGCACACCTTAAGCTAAAATTATTTTCATATTTAAGGTTATAGACTTTGCAGATTTTTGGACAATTGATTATTATCGGATTTTAGGTTATAGGTTCAACAGGTTTTAAGAAATGGTTATTTTCATATTTAAGGTTATTGATTGTAGTTGAGAACGAAAGAAAGAATGTAAGAGTATAAGTGAGTGTATATGGATTTGGGAGACAAGAAGTCAGTTGCTATCATAGTGTGGTAAGAACCATCTTGGCAGATATTGAAGTGGTTAGACTCCTAATTTTGGCAAAGTTATCAGAGTGCACAATGGAAGCGTGAACTTTGATAATATGATGGCTTGGATGGTTGAGAGTAAACTTTATGCTGAAAGTTCTTTTTGCATTAATACATGAGGTTTAGTTAAAAAAAAATGGATTATTATTAGGTTTGTAATTCCATTGTCCAGGTGTATGACAACCACTAGGTGTGTAAATGGGTATGCCAAGAGGATTAGGAGGTATTTAAGACACCAGGCACAAAGTAAGGGAAAGTTAAGATTTTGGAATATTAGGTTTGACATAATTATTGAGGATTAAAATAGGCATGGATTATGAGGGTATTGTATACTTTGCTTTAGGAGCAACAAATTTCGAGGACATTTTTAAGGAGAGGAGGATGTAACACTTGGGCCAAGCGCGAAACTCACGTTCAAATTGTTTTTTGGTTAATATGTATGAAATGTCCACTTGAGATTTAATGAGTAATTTTGGAATAGGCTACGGGCCCAAAATTATGTTGGCAGGATTTGCATTTATTTGGGCTTTGAATAGGTCAAGTGAGAATTGACCAAAAATTTATAGGACAAGTTGTATTACTTTTAGAATTTGAGACAAGGCCCATAGAAATTTATCGAATACTAGGCCCATTAGTATTTATTTAATTCTCGACCCATGAAAATACAGACAAACCTGAAATATTATTTAGACTACTCTAACCGGCCTAACATATTTGTTAAGACCATTCATTATCCAAGATGTAGGCCCCCTAACATTTTGGAAATAGACCCAAAATTCGAAACTCACGAGCTAAAGCCCAAAAGCACTGCATGAGACCCATGCATAACTCCATGCACGTTGTTTTCTTCCTTTTCTTTCTTTAAGGTTCCCAACTATGCGTATATAGATGAAGTTACCCATGGTGTAGTAAAGGGAGTGAGGGTGTGTGGATGGTCCATTTAGGGAAGACCGTGGTGCACACATTAGTAAACTGGATGTTTTAAAACTAGATTTCTGAGTTTGTTCTCAAGTTGCTCAGAAGGCTTGGGGCCCCCGAGCGAATGGTCCGTGTCTTGTGTGTTTTGAGCATTGTTATCCAGTAGGTCTTTATGTGGATTTTTAGTATGTTGCTCGAAAGCCTATAACTCGGTATATATGATTTAATTTTCTTTGCATCCATAATTTTCATGAGCTCCTACAAGTCCTATATGCATTATTGTTGAGATGGAGATTATCAAGCGAGATATCTGTTGTGATGCCATATAAAGAATAAACAAAGTCTGAATTTTTGTCTCACCTATATATGTTGATCAAGTGAACTCTAATTTGTATTTAAGGAGTGTACGAAATAAATTGGTTACCACTTAAAGCAAATTTCCATTTGCGGCAACATATTAGCAACGATTTTCAAAATTTAGACAATTTTTCCTGACAACTATTTATACTATTTGCGGCGCAGTTAATCACCGATAAAGGTAAATATTTCTGTCAATTTCAAAAGTCGCCCGAATATGTTTTACTTGGCTCTTTAGAAGCGGCGATTTTTGGGCAACGAATTGTAGCCAAAATTGATTAATTGCGGCAATTTAATGCATTATTTGCAACGACTTACATCGCTAGAAATAACGTTATTTCTTGAAAATAGTTTGAAGATATCAAAAAAGAGGTATATAGAGCATAGTTGATATCTGGTGGAAAAAGAAAAATTATACTTGTAATCATAGAGTACGTAAGTGCCGTACAATCATTTTAAAAAAAGTGAGTAAATATAAGCCCCTACGAAAAAAATTAATTTATTAATGGTGGAATACTCCACTCTTTTTCAAAAATAGTGCACGGTACTACCTGTGGATTTGAAAATACAAAGTACAATTTATAATCAGTACATCTTGAGAATACAAAGATGTATTGAGATCTAAAGGAAGGTTTTTCTGGAAATGAATGAAGCGGGATATAGCTCAATTCGTCGAAATATGTCTCATGTGTGGACAAGTAAAAACGGAATACCAAAAACCTGCTAGAAATCTGCAGTCCCTACTAATCCCAGAATGGAAATAAGATAACATAACTATGGATTTTATAGTCGAGCTGCCATGGACTCCAAGTGGAAAGAACTCATTGTAGGTGATGGTGGACAGGCTAACCAAAAGTGCCAATTTCCTTCCAGTTATCAACACGGACACCCTAGGGAAGTTGACCCGATTACTTGTGGATGGGCACATTACTCGACAAATGGAACTTCTTACTAAATGGTAGCGATTGACCACAACCAAACAAGCTTTGGATTTGGAAATGCAAAGTACAATTTATAATCAGTATATATAACAAAAAGGAAATTACTAAATCGATCTTGTCAATTATGAAGATCGAATTGAAGTCTTGATGGAAATAATTCTATTTTCGACCATCCTAGTTCAGAATCACTTGACTACCTTTAAAAATTCCCCTTTTCTTTTGTCTTGCATTTTGGATTTCTACCAATCAATTGCCTAGTCGAATTCTTCTAGAAAAGTCTACGTTCATGTGGTCGGAAAAGAAACCTAGACCCATACGTTGAGCGGAATATATCAGCCCAAAGTCTAAAATGTAAAATAAAAAACAAAGTAACTGGGATACCAGCCAAACTTATTATAACAATCGGAATACTTGCGATTTCACTGTCATATACCAGAAAGCAGGTTGCGCTGAACGTTACCACCATGCCTGCTATAGAGATGAAAAGTGCTGTCAGTCCAAACAACAACCTTGCAGGTAATGACTGAAGGAAATCCTCTTCTGCATAACGTGACGTGAGAATTGACAAGAATATCAATATCGTAGTCGAGGAAGAGAGCAATGTAATTGCATCTGATATGAAGAATGCCATAAACCATTTATTTCTCAAGAAAATAGGAGTGCCTAGGTCTTGATTGTTGCCACCCGGTACAGTGAAGGCTGCAGTGAAAACTACAGTGGCAATCAATGTCGCCACAAGCATGCTATAGTTTGCCGTGTCCTTCATCCATTTTTCACCTTCTTTTTGTAAATTTTCATGTGTCGTTGTAAATAATTCCCGGGGAGTATCTGCAGGTTTCTTGTTTTCATCTAAATTCATCATCTCCGTGTATGAATGCTGAACAATCTTTTCTATCTCCTGTAATGGTCAAGGTGTTAGCTGGTACGTAGTTGGTAAGTGAAAGTGCGACGGATGTGTATATATATATATATATGTATGTGAGCATGTGTGTATGTGTATATATTGCTAGAAGAAAAGAAATGTTCAGTAATGTAGAGAACCTTAAACCACAATAACTCTCGTTGCACTTGGAGTGCTGCTCCTGATATGGTATTTAGTCGGTCTGGAGGAGCTATTTCAGCAGCCAAGTGCAGCATATTGTTATTGTCTTGGTCAGTATAGAGTGCTATGATACCCTTGATAGAGCCTAACTCATATATTAGATTGAATACACTCTCTTGCCTATATTTAATAGCGAGGTGAAATATACTTCGGTTTTTCTCATCTACTCTCCATATGAGATCGGGATAAGAGCATATAAGTACAATAAGAAATTCAACATTCCCTGTTCTTGCTGCATCAAAAAGGAAAGAGGAATGGCCGCGAACTAGATTTATGAAGTCTTTCTCCGGCAATAGTAGAACATTTTTCCAGAGAAGATCAACTAATTGATGTGCTATTGTACCCATCAAAGCTTTGTTATAGATCCCTCTGAACCCTGATAAGATATAATAGTGATCAAAAGAAAAATCAAATTTTACAACTATGTATTGAGACATGAAAAAAATAGAGTACTTTTAATTCAATTTCTGATATTTTAAGGTGAGGTAGACTTCGAGTTCGATGGAAATATATCGAAGTGTTGATCACTGATCAACTACGTATGCGTGAATTTGTTACTAACTTAGAGTAAGTAAATGACTCAAATTCAATGTATTATAAATATTATAATTTATGATTCTAATACTATAATGACAATTATAGTATAACTATATAATAGTATTAGTATAAAGTATTAGACTATTAGTAATATAGTAATATAGTATAGGCTACAACTATATATTAGTAATATTAGTATAAGTATAATTGTATAACTATAACTATAGTCTATAGTTAATAGTTATAACTATGCTAAATCGTTATAACTTATACTAATATATAATATAGTTATAATAAATCACTATAATATAATATAACTAAACTAATATAACTATTAGTATAACTATAAAATAGTATTAGTATAAATTATTAGACTATTAGTAATATAGTATATGCTATAGCTATATATTAGTAATATTAGTATAAGTATAATTGTATAAGTATAACTATAGTCTATAGTTAATAGTTATAACTATACTAAATCGTTATAACTTATACTAATATATAATATAGTTATAATAAATCACTATAATATGGTATAACTAAACTAATATAACTATTAGTATAAGTGTATAACTATATAATAGTATTAGTATAAAGTATTAGACTATTAGTAATATAGTATTATAGTATAGGCTATAGCTATATATTAGTAATATTAGTATAAGTATAATTGTATAAGTAATTAAGTATAACTATAGTCTATAGTTAATAGTTATAACTATACTAAATCATTATAACTTATACTAATATATAATATAATTATAATAAATCACTATAATATAGTATAACTAAACTAATATAACTATTAGTATAACTATATAATAGTATTAGTATAAAGTATTAGACTATTAGTAATATAGTATAGGCTATAGGTTATAGCTATATATTAATAATATTAGTAATTTAGTATAAGTATAATTGTATAAGTATAACTATAGTCTATAGTCTATACTTATAACTATACTAAATCATTATTACTTATACTAATAAATAATATAGTTATAATTTCTTATAAACTTATAACTTATAATAAATCACTATAATATAGTATAACTAAACTAATATAACAACTAATATAACCATTAGTATAACTATATAAAATATATAATAGTATTAATAGTCTATACTTAATTATAATATAATATAATTATATATATATATTAATTATATATAAAAAATATATAAAAATTAATTATATTCGGTCCGGTCTGGTCCGAAAATCAGCCGGACCATGGACCGGACTGAATTCATTCGGTCCAAAAAAAAATAGACCGGACCGGACCGGACCAAGTTCGGTCCGGTCCGATTTTCTTGGTCCGGACCAGCCGATGATCAGCCCTAGGTATATATGTTTGTTCTACAAATGTTGAGTTGTTTATGTTCTAAGCTAATGGTGCTGGACTATCTCCTATAGCCAAGAAGTCTTTTACAAATTTGAATGAGCAACATACTTTTTTAAAATTTAATGTGGGAGGCAAAAGTATAAATAGACTAATTTAGGCAAAATTAGTTTTTATAGACATGTACAGCTATTTTGACTAAAGTTTTTATTTTCCCCCTAAACAAAACAACCGAGGAAGGAAATGTGACAAATAGAATAGAGAATGATTTATCTCATAACAGTAAAAATTGTAATAATGATATGAGATAAAATGATATAAGATGAGATGAGATGGGTTGAGAGTGTTTCTCATCCCAAGGAGTTTTTAGTAAATTTATCATCAAATCATTAGCCTACAGAAATCGATTAATACTTAAGTCAGAATATCAAAAGAAAATTAATCAATTAAAATACGGTAATTGCAATATATAAATATATTTATTTATAGACATGCACACACATATGTATTCACACGCGCATGTATGCCAGTAAAGAAAGATTGGGTTTGAGGCAAACTGACAGGAGTTTAACCATCTTTCCCAGACGGATAGCTGACTTTTGCTGCCGATTGCATAAGGCTTTTTAGCTAACTCTTGCAATGCTATCTTCCCATATGTATCCTTCATAGTTGATAATTCTGGATAATCTTTCAGAATTATCAATGCTATCTCTGTCCATAAAAGCATGCAGCACAATTGATTTGATCATAGTCAAAGGTCAGTTAAAAAGAATCCCCATGCATATGGCCAAAAACAATATTATTGCAATGGATAATGTGGTAATTCTATCTGACAATTGAACAGAATCAGTGCTAAGAAACTCGATCCTATGATATATATAATACCCACTAAGTCCCATTTACAGAAATTATTATAATATAATTAGTTAAATATTTGGATCACTTTGAGCTCAAGAGCTCTACTCTAATACCATGTTAAATCACTGTCTTAAAAATTTAAACTGATTAAATGAGACAAATTTAATTATTTAAATTATATTCTATCAGGCATCAAAACAAAGGTAATGGCGGTGTTAAGATATAATATAAATGATTAAATCTAACTCTTCTCATATGCTTGAATTTTTAGTAAAAGTGTCAACTTCACTTAGTATCGGAATAGAGATTTTGAATTCGAGTTCTAACTCTACACTTTATCTTATTTAATTAAATATTCAACATGTTAGACCTCCTCATTAAACAAGATTGTAGCCCACACGTGAGGGACTGCTTGGACAAAATATAAATTTTGTTTAGACTAAAAATAAGCGAGATGAAGGATGTGCGCACGTACCATACAAATCACTGGAAATACAAGCAACCAGGATATCAATGCGTTCAAGAGGAGTCAAACGTATAAAAGCAGTGACAGAGTATAGATAAGCCACCATGTTTCTACGTCCTTGCAAAACTGCCATGTAAAGCGGTGTCATTCTTTTACTGCCGCGGATCATTGGCAGATCTTTGTTATTCTTTACCATCTCCTCAGCAATTGGCACGATCCCTGATGCAGCAGCAAAGCAAATGGCCGTATTTTCATGTAAATTTTTCAGTGCTAATTCGTTCGGATTCATTCGTTTTACCAGTTCTTTTACAAAACCCGTGTGCTCTGCTGCAGCTGCGATGTGAAGAACTTTATCCTTCCGTCTTGTTATGGAATATGTAACGGCATCTGGATATTTATCAAGTACTTCCTTAGCAGCTGGCCAATCACCTTTTAGGGCGGCTTTATAGAGACGGACGGAAGTGTCAAGAAAATGAAATCTTCTTGTCCCTGGAAAGTATTTTGTTGATAAATGATGCCTTTTAGTTTCTAAGTGAGAAGCTGGAAGATTAAAAAATAGGATAATAATAGTTATTATCGTCCTACTACTTATTTACTACTTTTTTTATATTTGATTTTTTTTAATTTTTAATTTTATTTAATAGTTAAGAAAGTGACTATTAGTAAAATTATATATATATTTTAATTTTTTTTAATGATTTAAGATGTTAAAAAAATACTTAAAAGAAAATGATAAAAAAATAAAAAAATTTCAAATACACTATAAGTAGTAAATGGATAATTAACCCTATCACTGCCCTAAAAAATATATCATCAGGCCACATTATAAGAATGTTCTCTCTCTTTTCTGTATATTTCTTGACGTAAGAGTACTTGGGCGCATTTCAAATGCAGTCTTTGCAAGTTGGACGGTGTTTAGCCCCTAGATATCAACTGGACACTCCGACTAATTAGTGACTAACACATTAGCCACAATATTGAACGGTACTAGAAATTATCCTGATTAAAAGTACGTGTAAGATTTCGAAGCTCCATTTGCCAAGCATGTCGATCATGGGAATCGGGGATAATTATTGGGGATAAAAACAAAAATGATATTTATAGTCGTAGAGTATGTAAATACTGTGTAATTATTTTGAAAAAAATTAGTAAATATAAAATCCAAATAAAAAAAATTAATTTTTTAATAATAGATTCTATTTTTTTTCAAAACGATTACACAATAATTATACACTCTATTATTATATATAGCATTACTCGGATAAAAATAGGTAGTTATCCCCGGTCACAAAACCCACTACATGATGTTAACGGTATAAGCCACTTTTTACATAATGGCCATGGGCCCATGAGCCCCACTTGAAATAATCCCCCACTCCCAACTATCTAACCGATCCAAGATTGACACAAGACAAGCATCTATAGTCTCTAAAAATCTTATAAAAGGCCACTCCGTAAAATGAAAATGGAATTGAGAAAATGGAAGAAAATACTCTCGTTCTCTTAAATCTCTTGAGATGATAAAATGACTAATATTTAATCGTAGGAGTGTCCCTGGTCCTTCGAGATCCTACGGAGTCCTGTGACAATTTTCATGTTTTACAGCAGCAATTCAAATCACAACAAAAAATAAGAGTCATCCGACGATACTGTTGGCATTCTCCCTTGGAAGGAAAAGCATGAACGATTTGGTGCCATGTGTGGAAACGATATATTGCTCTCCAGATAAAAGGGTGCTCGACCAAATAAAGACAAGTTCTACACAAGGGAGGCGTCTAGCAAAATTATGCCCAAAAACCATGAACATAATCTCTTATCACTCTGTTATTTTTTAATATTAAGGGCAGGTTTGAAGGTGAGAAATTTTTCAAAATTCTTATCTCATCTCAACTCAACTTATCATTATACATTTTTCAAATCTCCATATATAATATAATAAACAATTCAATTTTTTCAAATCTCAATACAACTTTTTCAAATCCTAATTCAACTTTTTCAAATTTTAAAACTAAAAAATAATATTTTAAATTTAAAAAAAAAATACAAAATTCTCATCTCATCTTCAAACCTACCCTAAGTTTCAAATAACAAGCATCGGGAAATGTGTTGCACACGCAGGCACAGGATGCTCATGCACATGGCATGTAAATGCGAGCACAAGCAAGACAAGGACTCAACCTACCCATGTTGAAAATGCCTCAGCCGAGTAATGAAATTTGCCTGAGCAACAAGCACTAAGAATAGGTTTGATAAATGGCATGGAATATAAAATTTTCATTTTATCTCATCTTATTATTATAATTTTTTTAAATTTTTTTATCAAATATAATAAATAATTCAATTTTTTTAAATCTTAATTCAAATTTTAAATTCTAAAATAATAATAATATTAAAATAATAATATTTTAAACTTTAATTTAAAACTAAAAATTATCATCTTATTATTAAAATTTATCCTAAAGCTCGGCAACTAATAAAGCTCACCCTATCGTTGCGTCATGCGTGTGCAAAGCCCGCAACCTCGGATCTCTTTGGCAAACACCAACTACAACGCTTGCCCCAAGGTTACAAGAAGGAAGACTATGGGACAAATCTCAACCCCCGAGGTTCCTCCAACAGTCCGATTAAAGATTATTTATCGAGAGATGTGGAGAGACTGGCATGTCTAAATTTTTATGCTAAAAATGCACTCAGCTATAGTTTATTTGGGTTCAACTCGATCTTTTGTCTGTTCGATACTGTTCTATTATTTAAACGAGCCTATAATTCGCGCAATGCGCAGATCGTTATCTATGCTGAATTTTATAATTTTAAATAGTTTATTAATATACATAATCACTACTACAATTATTAATAAAATGTGTATCAAATATATATAAAATGGAGCATGCATTTATAATAATCATAAAAAATGAACATAAATATATCAGATAAATATCAGTTGTTTAACTTAAAAAAATCAAATTAATTAAATCATGAATAAATGCATCAAAACAATCACAATGGAAACAAATGATATGAGATAAAGAATAAATTAATTAAAAATTAGAAGGGAACATAAATGCATCAGATAAAAATCATTAGTTTAACTAAATATAAACAAATTAATCAACCCACAAATAAACTAAATAGAAAAAACTGAACTCATATCCTAGCAGTAAATAAAACCATTAGCCATTATTATTAATCACATTTTAACATATATAGTAGATAAGAAAATTGCCGATTACCTATAATTACTTTATTATTATTTAATATATTACTTGGTATTTTTTTTTTTTTTTTTTAATTACTTCCTAATCAAACGGGGCTATGATTGCATTTGTTCTTCAGCCAACGTCCAGCCCATATTATCTTCAGTAGCCCACTTCTTTCTTTATTCCCTTCCTGCCTACTTAAGCCCATACTTCATTGCCTAGGGCTCTCTACTTCTCTTCACGCTTTAAGAAAACCCAAGAAAGTATGGCGTCGAAATGCTTCTTGTGCTTCTGCTTAGCAATTTTCTTCTCCTTCTTTTTGATGGGTCTCTCGGTTTCTTCTCCTTCTCCTTCCACTTTCATTTCAGGTGCTTTTAGTCTCTCGAATACGTATGTCTTTCTGAAACACTTTACTCTTCCTATTTCTTTGTTTGTTAACCTTTTTTTTATCCATGGGTGTTTCATTGCAGATAATATTTTTGAATCTTACTCATCTATTGGCCAGAACCTCCTTCAGGCTAGAAAAGGTGTTAATCTTCACAAAATTTTCTGGGCTTAATATTTTATTCATTGCAGTGAGATCTAATGATTCGATATTTTTTACCTCGGTTTATGCCCTTTCTAACTTCGCCACTGATCCCTCGAGGCCTTCTCCCCTGTCGTGTAACACTTAAGCCCATACCTTCATTGCCTAGGGTTCGCTTCGATCCCCAACTTCCCCAAATCACTTCATCATCTTCCCGAGCCTTTACCTCTTCTTTATCTCTTAATTGACCAATTCTCCATGCTCTTCGGAGAGCTAGGGTTTCATCTCCTACGGTCAGCTTTGGAGGCTATTCACGCCAACGCACATGGACCACGGGAGGCAGATTAATTTTTAAGGTTAGATAATTTTTGGTCTTTCTGGCTTGCAGTAATTTGAAGACTTCATATTCATATAAATATTATTAGTAATTTTTGTTGTTGGTTTTGATCTCTGTGTTATACATTATTCGTTTGTGGGTAGGTTTGGGTAGTGTGTTATGTTAGGGATCTCTTATATTGATTAAATTCACCATATATCCTATTTGACACACGGCCTTTAGCTTTTTGGTTTTGATATCTGATGAATCTAGCAACGTTCCTCGAGTACCATTTTCTCATCGCCATAAATATATGGCTAACTTTTTCTTGCAAGATTTCATTAAATGTTAAAAAGAAAGAAAATTCAAGTCTATGGTCAATGTCAGTATTATGATCACAGACTCACAGTCACTTGCTTTCCTAAGACCCAAACTAACATTTCCTTGTCCCATAATTTCCAAACAACCAAAATATCATCTATTCTTGTAGATATTCTTTTGATATATTTTGTGTAGGATCTGTGACTGTGTGGAAAGCAATCTAAAGGAAGAACAAATGAACCTAAAAAATAAAAATTTATTCGAACATCATATATCTGCAATAAATATTACAATATAAATTACTTCTTTAAGTTTTATGATTCATTTATGGTATCAATTACTTCATTTCTTAGGATTATGAACAAACATGTGAATTCTTTCTTATCAAACTATTTTTTTTTTCTCTCCAGGTATGAACTATTGTAAAGCCAGGGTGTTCACAGGATGTTCTGAAAGCATCGTTGAGTGTCATGGCTTCTGTGATAGAAGTTCTCTCGGTGATGGCTTCCCCTTCATCCAACCCATCTCTCTAAATATGGTTATTCTCGTTTAAATCTGATGGATCAAGTCTATGGTCAATGTCCTATAACATAATTGATGGGTGACCTCCTGGGAAGTCCTCGTGTTTCACCCCTCGTGTTAACTTATCAAAAAAAAAATGTTCTATAACATAATTCTACTCTAAAGTGTTGGTTGTACTAACACAGTTTCAGAAATGGTCTAGTGGTGCTTTTGCTCTGTTTCCTATATGCAGTTTGTGAAGGATAACCATCACCATTGTAGTTGGATATGATCCTTTATATATGGATATTTAATTGTGTCATTATTAAACATATTCTGCACTTTTTAGTTTTAATCCATCTTTTCCCTTTTTATATTTACTACTTATTGGCTATTGATATGCATTGGCTTTTGTTCATTTTAATCTATTATTGGGATTTGGGTTTTGGTAGATGAGGCATGTCATGCATTTTATTGTGTTTATTGGTGAGTAAATTCTACTCTATGACCTATAACATAATTTGTTTTTTTAGTAGAATTGATGTGGACTTATATTTAACATCATTTATCATTTTTTAAGGTGTTGTGTTTAGTTTTGGCTTGCTAGAAGGCTTAAAATTTCATTGAATCACTTACATGGACAGAATTTGCAAGTCTTTGATAAAACTCAAGTTATTACTTGGCATGTTCTATGTTCTATTGATTATGAGGCATGTCATGCATTTATGTGCCTTTGGTAGATTCTAGAGACTTTAATTTATTTCCTCCAGGTTTACTCTCTCTCTCTCACATACACACTGCTATAAAGTATGTCTATATATGCATTAGAACTAATACATTTATAGAAGACACCTTAACTATCTATGCATTATGGTTTCAGAACTATTTCATTTTATGTCTTCATTCCTATAAAACAGAGAAGGTTAATGCATGGTAGTATGCATTTTAGAACTAATACATTTTATGTCTTCATTCCTATAGACATTTTATGTCTTCATTCCTATAGATTGTTAGTGATGAATTTTTTGGTTGAGATTTTTGGAAACTGATGTGGGAAAGCAATCTAAAGGAAAGAACAAATGAAGACAAACATTATCTTCGGTAAGTACACAGTGTTTTGTTTGTTTATGTTTCAACAATGTTTATATTGTTTTAGATTGATGGTTTCCCTATTTTTCAACCACAAAAATCTGAAACTTGAGATCTTTTCTGAATTTTCAGAATTTATTGTATCGGTGACTTCATTTCTTAGGACTATGAACAAACACAGAAAAGACATAGATATACTATATATACCAAAAACACAGAAAACACATAGATATACTATATATATCATAAACACAGAAAAGACAGTCGGACTGACCTGTTTTATTTTCCTTTGAACTTCAGCAACTCCAGACCAGAGAAGCACTTGAATAAGAAAGTACAGTGCAGAAAGTACAGTGGCCTCAATTTATTTGAGAGAGAGAGAGCAAAGAAGGAAGTGCAAGAATAGAGAGTAATTTTCAACCGAAAGGGTGAATGAAATCAGCCTACGGTTTCTTTTAGAAAAGCAGAAAACTGCTTCCCCATTTTTTGGTTGCCATTTTGCACTGGTTCAGACTAGACTGTCACTTTTTTTTTCGGTTGGCTTTTGTGTTGTTTTCGGTGGCACCTCTTCTGAAGTAAAATTATTATTACTGTTTTGTAATTATTTATGAAAACATTGCCTCAAAATCATAACAATTTATTTATTTATTCCAAAAACGCACCTTACATGAATAAAACGTCAGATTGGAAAAGAAACTAATGTAGTCTGGAGAAACCGCTTTACAGGAGGTTTTAATTGTAACCGCTTTACATGTGTGAGGTTGACATGATTGGGTGAGATTTAATTCTAGCCAAATATTGCGGAGAGAAGGCCAAGTCAGCAATTCAAACTTGGCTTTTATATAATTAATAGATACGAGAAAATTGAATGATATTAGTATTGGCTTTTGATAACTAGTTAGTTTTTTATTTTTATCTTTAAGAATTATTTCTTGGAATTTTTATATTGAAAAGCAACGTGGGTCAAGTGGGGTCCCATAATTGTGTTGGTTACAAAGGAATTGTGTCACGAGACCTAGTAAGAAATGGCCACTTTTGCCCTCACACTTTGTCCACAAGGTATCTACGCTCCTCGGAAGGTTTCGTAACAAATCGGAGAAGAGTCGCAAGCTATGGCAAATCGGTAGCCCTAGGAATGTGTCAACTAACCATTAATTTCATAGGAGCCATGTGTAGGGGTGAACTGACTTGGCAAAATACGCTAAGTTATCGGTTTGTAAAGATGGAACCGAACTGGATGCCAGACTCATAACACATGAGAAGCTTGTATATAAGATATGTCTTTGCACAGAATTGGAAGTTTACCACCGAGCAAGGCCACTTCCTAGCTCGCAATCAACGTGCAAGAAAAATTAAACTCTTTCTTTGGATCACTGAGCAGGACCATGATTCCTAGTTCGCGATGAACGAGCAGGAAAAATTAAGTAAGCTCTTGCTCAGGACCACCAAGCAACTCTAATTTCTAACTTGCAATTACAGAGGAAGAAAGAAAATAAGTCTTACTTGGGATCGTCGAGCAAGGATAATCTCTTCATACCATTGCAAATCAACGAGCATGAAGAAAACAACCCCTTGCTCGGGACCACTGAGCAAGAGTTCAATCAGTATGAGAAATGAGAGGGTCATCCGACAGTACTGTTGGCATTTTCCCCTGACAGAAAAACTTATGAACATATGGTGTTAAAATCACAATTTTTATATATTTAATTTTGAAATGGAGGATAAATCATTAAGTACTTGTGAAATCAACGTTTAAAGTTATAATCTTTAATTTGATCTAATAGCATGTTCACTCATCAATTGTCCCAAAGCTTGATCTCTAGTTTCATGCCAAATGCCAATATGGGTGAGCTAGAGAGAGAGAAAGAACTTACTCTCATTAGCCTCATTTTCAGCATCATCGATCGGGGTCAACTCCTCTAATGATGTAGCTGCGTCCCAGTAAACTTCCGTTTGAGGAGATGATGGAGCAGTAAAGAATCCTTGTTGATCCATAACGATTCCATCACTCATCGTGGAAAAGCCTAGCTAGCTCACGTACTCCTTCCAAAAAGCAAATCTCTGATGATGCATATTAATTGATCTTCAAATATGGAATATTTCTTTTGTTTGCTCGTAAGAAATACAAACAGAGAGAAATGAATAATAAAATATGCTGAATATCATGAAGCACAGATGAATTTTTCTTGTACTTGCACATGATTTGTGAGCCAAATATTTGTGAAGTATGATCAGTACGTACATCAGTATAAACTTCGATGCAGATTGATGAATTTATGGATTGCTGAAAAGGGCGGGGAAAAAGTTTCGCTATTTGCTGAAAGAGAAAAATTGCTAAATGCATGATCACAACATGAAACTATATATGATATACACTGTAGATCTGCTAAAGGAGATTGTGAATGCTTACTTATGCGGTTGCAAATTGAGCTTCAGAGCCTCGATCCCAGGCAGCCAGATGACTGAGGTTTTGGATTATCAACCTTGCAGGACTAGTGTTTGAAGACAAAGTCAAACTTATGATCTAGATCTAGACCAGGTTCACCATAATATGGACAAAAACACACCAATGGATGAGACGATATTCACTTATTAAATAATAAATATACTTTTTTAAAACCTCGGCCTTTGTTTAAATCAAAATTTTGTACAGTTTTAAGTACTATTATTCTATCGTAGCCAAGTCCACATACGTATAAAATAATATTCGAATCTTTGAGCGTAGTATTTAATTAATGTTTTGTGAACTACATTTTATTCGCAGATATTTTTTAAACGATATTTGAATATATAAAACTAGGTCATGAGCCATTTTGGCGATTTTGAAATATTATGGTTTTGGTTATCCCGTTTTGAACGGAGTTTCCAAATTTTGAATTGTAACGTTTGCTGCACTAGGGTTCGGCCATGGAGGCCACCCTTCCCCCTCCTTTAGACTCTTCTACGGTGGGGGCTGTTGTGGCACAGGGGGCAAAGTCTTTTGCTCAAGCAGTTTCCTCTACAATGCAGACCTCTTTCAGGCTTCCGATGAGATATCCAGTGGACATAGATGGTGAACAAGGCTTTGTTTTATCAGAGGTGGAGATGTCAAAAGCTACGGATGATTTCAAGTTTGCATTGGTTCTCAAGTTTTCTCGTACCAGGTCGTCCATTGAGATTGTACGTTCTCATATTGCTAAATCATGGGGACTGAAAGAGGCCCCCACTGTCAGTTTTATGGATGCGTTGCATGTGCTTGTACAGATGAGGAGTGAACGTGATTTCTTGCATGGTTGGGCTCGTGACGAACGTACTATGGGGGATTCCTCTTTTCGCTTATTCCGTTGGACTAAGGATTTCAATCTGGCACACGAATCTCCGCTTGCACCTCAGTGAATTTTTCTGCCAGGGTTGCCACTTCATCTGTATCGTCCGGACTGTTTACAAATTTTGGCAACTAGGTTCGGTCGCTATCTGGGAATAGATAATGCCACTATTCATAAAACCAGAGCATCCGGGGCTAGGATGTGTGTTGAGGTGGATCTATCGGAGGAACAAGTGCAAGACTTTCCCATAGTTTTATCAGCTATGAATAAAATATGGCAAAACGTTAAGTATGAGCGGCATGGTTATTATTGTTCTAAATGTTTCCGTCAGGGTCATACTTCGGTGGCCTGTAGGGCTGGTGTGAGGAAACCAGAAGGGGAGAAGGTAAATAGAGAGCCTCTATTCAAGCAGGCTTGGCAGGATAAAAATAAGCAGGTGGAGAAGGACTTGAATGAAGGGGCGAATGCTCGGGACGTATCAACATCTGCCCAGGCAGAGGCGGTGGATGGGGTGGTTTTAGGTGCTGGCTCTTTATCGGCTGCAGTAGCAGAGGATGGGTTAAAATGTAATGAGGTGATTGCGTCTGATGTACAGGTATCTGGGGATGATCTAGAGGATATTGAGAGCTATGAGGAAATTGAATGCAAAGTGGATCCGTCCAAGTATGTGAGTGAGGTCATGCTTTTAAAAGACATACCCATACCGTCTGAAGATCTTGAGCCCTGTGATAAGAATCCTGCGATCGTTGAAACCAATCCTGCTAGTTTGGAAAATAACCCTACGCTTTTTGAGTCTGAGCTCTCAGTGATTGAAAATCTTGGAGTTGGATCTGAAGTAAACGGGCAATGTGATGTAGTGTCAGAGGTTTTGGAAATGGAAAGCCGTGGTGGGAATTTTATTAATCATCTTGCTAGAGCTGGTGGTTTGGAGTACAATTCTGATGGTGAGGTGGGAGGCAGGGGACAGGAGGTGAGGAAGGAAAAGGCATATGATTCTAACTAGGCCTCACGGTCATAAAATCAAACGGACAGAACAATTGACACATTGTGTGCGGCATTCGCAGCGGGTGGCTACCCGAACCTCTAAGCTTAATTTATGATTGACACGACTTTAGTATGGAATGTTCGCGGTTTGGGTCGGTCTAGGAAGACTTAAAAGTTCAGTTAAAAAGCATCGGGCAACGGTAGTAGCGATTTTGGAACCCTTTCATGAGGAATCTAAAATGCAATAGCTGGCTAGTTTCTTGGAGTTTTTGAAGTATTGTTGTAATGATTCTTCAGGAGGTAAAGTGTGGCTTTTTTGGAAGGATGATTATGAGTTTGAGGTGCTCCACATGACTAATTAATCCCTTTCGGGTTGGTTTTGCTTGGGGACTAATCAAGTTTTGGTAACCTTTGTTTATGCCAAATTTACTTAGTTAGAACGACGCAGTTTATGGGGTGAGCTTGAAAGTATTTGTACTATCGAATCTCTGTGGTTGGTGGTAGGGGATTTTAATATTATACGCTAGGATTCAGAAAGTATAGGGGGCACCCACGTCCATTGTCAGCAATGGCTGAGTTTAATGAAAGCTTGGATAATTGTGGACTTGTAGAAATGACAGTTCAAGGAAGAAGTCTGTCTTGGTGTAATGGCCATGAGGGTCGGTCCTGAAGTTGGGCCTGATTAGACCGAGAGGTGATGAATATTGCTTTCTCTAATTATTTAGCACAGTTTATATGGAATATTTGATGAGGAAGGCGTCCGATCATTGTCCCATTGTGGTTCATTTATGTCCACCGAGATTGTCATATGGTCATTCTCCTTTTGGTTTCCAGAATATGTGGTGCTTGCATGACTCATTTTTTAAGTATGTGGAGGAAGTTTGGACCAAACCAGTAGTCGATGGTTGTGGTTTGTATAAACTATCTGCCAAACTAAAGAAAGTGAAGGTTGTTTTGAAACATTAGAACCGTAATATTTTTGGCCGGGTGGATCTATCGATTAAGACACTAGAAGAGAAGTGGAGTTCCTCGAGTTCCAACTTCAGGATAGCAATGATCTGGTTGTTGAAGAGGGATTTTTGCTTGCTAAACAAGAGCTGGCAGAATGGGAAGCAAGAGAAGAAATTAGTTTGGCCCAAAAGGCAAAGAGGAAATGGTTACAAGAGGGAGATCAAAATTTTAAGTTTTTTCATGCATCTATGAACCAACGTAGGAAGCATTCTACTGTGTTGTGCATGTAGTTGACGGATGGAACTGTGCTGACAACGCCGGAGGCCATTCATAACGGGGCCACAGAATTCTTTCAAAACTTTCGGCGCTGGAAGACCTTGTGATTTTGGCTGATGAAAATACTATGCTATGTGCGAGCCCGATAGAAGATGAAGTTAATGCAGCGGTGTTCTCCATTTCGAAGCATAGTTCACCTGGTCCAGATGGTTTCGGATCTGGTTTTTACATATTTTGTTGGGAGATTGTGAAGGATGACGTGGTCGAAGCAGCGCAAGATTTTTTAAATGGTGCAATGTTATCAAGGTTTTACTCGTCTTTTTATATTGTGCTCATCCCAAAAGTGCCGGACCCAAAGAGCTTTGACAAATTTAGGCCTATAAGCCTTTGCTCTGTGGCTTATAAAATCTTTTCGAAGATTTTGGTTAACAAGTTGACTAGTTTACTTTCGAAACTGATTTCACAGGAACAGGGAGCTTTCATTCCTAGACAGAGTATTTTCGAAAATATTACGCTTACTCAGGAGATGGTCCAGTCATTGCACAAAAAGATCCAAGGTGGTAATATGTTGTTGAAAGTCGATATGGCCAAAGCATATGACATAGTTCACAGGGATTTTCTTTTGCAGGTCCTGAGTAGCTTTGGTTTCAATGACAAATTTTGCAAGCTGATTGCGGAGTGTGTCCAATCTCCTTGGTTTTCTATTATGCTCAATGGAACCTACAAAGGCTATTTCAAACCTTCTAAAGGTTTGCGGCAAGGTGATCTGCTTTTGCCATATCTTTTTATTATCATGGAGGAAATTCTATCTCAGCTTTTAGTGATTAAATTTGGGAAAGGAAGAATTGGAAAATTTTATCATCCTAGAGGTGCTCCCTTGGTATCGCATTTAATCTATGCAGACGATTTATTGGTTTTCACTAATGGGGATGCTAGGTCATTTCGGATGTTGTTGAGGACCTTAGAGAAATATGAAAGCTGGTCGGGACAATTAATCAGTACAAAAAAATCTGCTATTTATTTTTCCAAGCAGATCAACTTAGCTCGAAGGCAGGAATTGTTGAGAACTTCAAGATTTGGGGAAGGGTCTTTTCCAGCTACTTACCTTGGTGTACCATTAGTGAGTGGACAGCTAAAGACTAGAATGATTGAGCAATTGGTGAATGAAATTCGTGATAAAGTAGCGGCTGGAAAGTTAGGCTACTGTCCCAAGGGGGTCGATTAATCTTACCAAAGCACGTGCTTTCTTGTATGACCACTCATTTGTTAGCTGTGCTAAATGTTGCATTGGTGTCTTCGAAAAAATTCACTCCATTTTATCGACTTTCTTTTGGGGAGAGAGCAATGGCAGAGCTAGGAGGAAATGATACCCTTGGTCCAAGATGTGTGTGCCAACTATGGAGGGGGGTTTGGGACTCTGAAAGTTTGTGGATGTGTAGCATTCACTCTATATGAAATTCGCATGGCACTTGTTGACGTTGGATAATCTATGGACCCGGTTCTTCAATGCCAAATATCTTGCTTTATCCATACCAGAGCATCCGATCCTCCCATGCAAACTGCTAAAGACTCTAGAATATCATTCACATGATCATGGCCCACCAAACTAACCAAGAAGTCCACATCCCATGAATTAGACAGTTGACATTTCTTAACTTTAAGTAAAGGACTACCTACCACCAGAAGATCAAACAACAATGTACCTCGATCCCGCCACTTATCATACCAGAATAAAAGGTTGCCTTCCTTGAGCCACCACTTAGAACTTTTGAGGACCAAAGGAATACTTTTAGCAATCATTTTCCAAAATCTCGTGCCTTTATTCGCATCAATAAGAATCCAAGGTTTAGAACCCACATATTTATCTTTGAAAAATCGTGCCCATAATGAATTACCTTGGATTAAATTCCAAGTGAACCTCATATGCAAAGCCTTCTGCATATGATCTAGGTGACGCAAACCCAACCCACCTTCATTCACTAGAAGACACATGTTCTTCCAAGCTACCCATTTTTTCTTCCCTTTCCCACTAGCCTCTCCCCAAAAGAAAGTGCTCATTAAGCAATGCAGTTCCTTGATAATAGATGTAGGAACTTGAAGGACCGCAAACAAATGAAGAGCCATGCTAGAGAGCACATGCCTTAGAAGGATAAGACAACATCCCGATGAAAGAAGCTTCATCTTCCAGCCACTGATTTTATTGCGGACTTTTATGACCATTTCTTCTAAGTGAACTTGCTTGAGCCTCCCCGAAATAATAGGTACTCCTAGATATTTGAAAGCGAAAAAGCCCTCTGAATACCCTGTCGTACTCTTAATAGCTCTTTTACGACCTGAAGGAATTTTTTGAGAAAAAAAGAACTGCAGTCTTCTCTCTATTAAAGGGGTTGAATACATCTTTCTAGTTCGTATCTTGTTTTATAATTATTCTTTCCCTTGTATAAATTCCTTGAGTATTGTGTCATTTTATTCCTTCTTTGTTTCTTGTTCTTGTTTCATGAACCTATTACTGGTTGGAATAATACAAGGTTGTATTATCTTGATTTTGTTCAACTAGTTCTTAAAGAACTTAAGTGGGAAAACTATTGAGGTAAAAAGCAAGAGAGTATGAGACTATTATTGGAAAAAAGTCAATTAAGAGTGAAACATGAGTGGAGTGCCATTATTAGAGTGTAAAAACGTAAGGGAGTGTGTGAGGTTTTCCACTAACATTCTTTTTTGCAGCACATGACGATGTCTCATAGGAGTGATTCATCACCAAAGGGGATGGCAGATAACTCATCATTTATGTTGCAAACCATGCAACAACATGTTGAACAGTTGAATTTGGTGTTGGGGGAAGTGAGAGATAGGATGGATCATCAAGAAACAGTGATTATAAATCTACAAAGTGAGAGAGATAGGAGGCGACATGAGCCTAATATTGAGAATATGTATGAGAATGGAGAGTATGATGAGGATAAGGAAGACCTAACATCTAAAGTTGGATTGGGTAGACATAAAGGAGTTAAGAATGAAAGAGGACTTAGGAGAAACCCAAGGGGTCGAGATGGAGTAGATAGGAACCTTGAGAGCATCAAAATGAAAATACTATCCTTCCAAGATAGAACTGATCCTGAAGTTTATTTAGAGTGGAAGAAAAGAATAGAGTTGGTGTTTGATTGTCATAATTACTCTGAAGAGAAGAATGTGAAGTTGGCGGTAATTAAGTTCACTGATTATGCGATTATTTGGTGGGATCAATTAGTGACCAATAGGAGGAGGAATCTTCAGAGGCCTGTAGAAACATGGAGAGAATTGAAAGCTATCATGAGGCAGAGATTTGAACCTAACCACTACTATAGAGACCTCTACCAAAAATTATGAAATCTTACACAGGGATCTAGAAGTGTAGAGGACTACCATAAGGAGATGTAGGTGGCTATGATTCGGACTAATGTAGTGGAGGATTGGGAGGCCACAATGGCTAAATTTTTTAGTAGGTTGAATAGGGAGATAGCCAATGTAGTTGAGTTGCAACATTATATGGAGATAGTGGACATGGTGCATATGGCTATGCAGGTAGAGAGACATTTAAAAAGAAAATGGACAACAAGGTACACTTTGATTTCTAGCACTCATTGGAAATCAAAGCGGGATACGAATGATCAAATTGTAGCAAAGAGAAAGACCGAACCACCTAAGAAAAAAGATGAGGCTGAGGCTGAAACCTAAAAAAAAAAAGAGAATGAGTTGAAAAACAATTGTGAGGCCGAGAGTTCAAAAAAAGAGGAGAGTGAAAGAAAAAAAAAAGGAAAAAGAGAGTGAGAGGAAAAAAGAGAATGAGGCCGAAACATCAAGAGAAAGAGAGAGTGAAAAAGAAAATATAGAGGTGGCTGAAAGTCAAGAAAATAGAGTGGAGCTACGAGAGGAAAAAGAAAGACAGATTGCAGAGAAAAATGAAAAAATAAAAGTGAGTTTTTATGCCAAGGCAAGCTTTTATACTAATGAATTTAACGGTTCTTTGCCTAGTGTTATTGCTTCTTTGTTGCAAGGATATGAGGTCATGATTCCTAGCGGTGTGTTTAGTGGATTGCCACCTATTAGAGAAATAGAGCATTACATTAATTTTGTGCCAGGTGCGACAATCACTACCCGACCTATCTTTGAAGAACATGAGTTCTTGACGCACTTGAAGGGACAAGGTAAGTTGAATAGAAGGCATGCCAAGTGGGTGCAATTCATTGAGACCTTTCCTCATGTAATCAAGTACACACAAGGTAAGAAAAATTTTGTGGTTGATGCTTTAGCAAGAAGATATGTCCTTGTCACCATTTTAGATACAAAGTTATTGAGACTTGAATATGATAAGGAATGGCATGCTAATGATGATGACTTTGCTAGCGTGTATGGAGCATGTGAGAACGCATCGTTTCGTAAGTGCTATAAACTAGATTGGTACTTGTTTAAAGAGAATAGACTTTGTGTGCCCACTAGTCTTATGCGTGAGTTGCTTGTGCATGAATTTGGTTTGATGGATCATTTTGGTGTAAAGAAGATTTTAGACGTGTTGCATGAACGGTTGTGGGAGTATCATTTGCCATTCATTGACTTGTTGCATGAATGTTTACGTGAGTATCATTTGCCTTTCAATGAGTTCGCTTATAATAGGATCATGTACACTACTATTTCTTATTCTTCTTTTGAAATTGTTTATGGTTTTAATCCACCTACTCCTTTAGCTTTGATACTTTTGCTTGTTGATGACAGGAGTAACTTAGATGGACTTTTCCAAATTCTTGAAAAAATTAATGAAAATTCATATCAAGTGGATCTTCTAGGTTAGTATCATATTTTTGCAACTTTCAATGTTTCTAATCTTTTTCCCTTTGATGCAGGTGGAGATTTGAGGTCAAATCCTTCTGAGGAGAGGGGGAATGATGGACACCAAGTTGGACCAAGTCTTAAAGATCCTTTGTAAGTTCCAGATAGGCCAATTACAAGATCTAGAGCCAAGAATATCAAGAAAGCAATGCAAGGATTGGTGCAATCCACTGGGGACAAGCCTAGCAAGAGCTAAATATTCAAGATGGGCTTGAGATAAGGAGATCTAGTGTCATCCACGTGACACAAGCTATCGAAGAGTGCAACATAAATTAGGGCCTATTATTATGATTATGTGATTGAAGGCCTTGGACTTGTTTATTTCATTAAAGGGGCTTATTTTGTTAGTTATAAGAATTAGTCTTGAATAATTGGGCTTAAGGATGCTTGGCCCACATATGTCTTATTTCTTATGAACTAGAGTTTTGGAAAGACCTTATATTTCGGCCAAGGGCTTATTTGGAAAGTTACTTTTTAGGAACTAAGGTTTCAAGAAGTTATTGTAGCGCGGTACTATTTATCCAGGGGTACTTTTGGAAGAAATGACTTTATTTTGGCTAGGGTTTTATTTAGGTTTTGCTTTAAATACTCTTTGTAACCTCATTTTAATTAGTTTATGAAATTTGATAAATTTATTCATTGTGAGTTGAGTTTTACTCCTCTTGTTCTTGATTGAACTTGATGAGTGTACGAAAGTGCACTCTAAATACTTTATTATTTGGATTTAAATGTTAAAATGTGAATAGAAATCATAGGAATTAATGTGTGATCTTGAATTGGGTTTCTATTTACTTTGGGATACTCATGAGTAGATTTTTATGTTTAATTTCAGGGTCTATAAAAGAGCAAGTCAAAATCCAGTTAAATTCAAAGGATTTTCAAGTGGGCAAGACGTTGGAACAGCCTAAGAACTTTCAATGAGTATAGGACTCTTCAAATAAGGATAATGATGAGGTTTGAGAGTAATTCGGATCAAGAGAAAAAGTTAGTTCGAAATTCGCTATTGGACAGCTTGTACATACTTTAGTATTTTGATTGTAACTAATAAGGATTTTCAAATTAGAACTCTTGAAGCACATACATGGTTGCCAAGAAGAGTCCTAAAATTTAGGCGATTTTGTATGTGGGAATATGAAGACATTAGGGTTTCTTTCCTACCCTATATAAGCATTTCATTGGCATGAAATTGTGAGTTTTTGAGAGGAGAACCAGACTAAAAAAAGGAGGAGAACCAGATTGAAGAAGGAGGAGACGAAATTAATTGTCATGGCTGCTGTTTGCTTTATTTCTCTCTTGAGATTATGGGTAACTAAATTCTCATGTAGGGCTAGGGATGAACTTGAACATTAGATGATATTTTTAATTTATTTTTAATTTATGTATTTGATTTTCAATTATTAAAACTCTTTTGTTTTATCATTCACAATTCATTGTTGATGTTTTCTTCCCCAAATAATCATAGAATTTATTTTGTTGATGGATTCAGTTATACTTTTTCTATTGAATGGATTAGGTCTTTGATTATGTTTGGATGAATTATTTATTTATATTGATTTAATTCTTTGCTGCAATATCGCTCTTTGAGTATATTGTCGTCGTTGGATTTTCTCAATAGTGATAATAATTTACGTACTTTAAAAATTGTGAATGATTTTTCAAAGGGTTACATTTGGTTTAATTTTGGTTTACAAATCTATACCTTTTGATTGGAAACTTTTGGAACTGAGTTCCCAATTGCATTATTAAATGAATTAAGAATAATTAAAATACTGGATTTGTGCAAAGGATTCCCAATGCTTTACTATTCATCAAACTTGAGTACTTTTTTCATTAGTCTCTTTGCTTCACTTTAATTTGCATTTAAATTAATCTTTGTTCTCCATTAATCATTTAATAGTTTTATTTAGTTTCTTTGTTCCTTCTACTATTCTTTTAATTTGTCTCTCTGTGAAATCGACACCCCAAAGCTGTGCTACAACTACCGCATTATTCTTTAGGCATAATCAAATTTTGGCGCCGTTGCCGGGGAGACGGTAGAAGAATTGCTAGATAGTTTTTCTTTTTAGCAGTTTGTAAAGGCGGTAACTTTGTTCCTTCTTTTAGCTTGCTGCATTATTTTTTTCTTCTTTCTTTTTATATAATATTTTTATTTTTTTAATATTTTGTTATGTTGCATGCACAGATATAGAGACGCTTTGGGTAGATTTGCTTGTAGGCTTGTGAAAGAGTCAAAATTAAATTTTTTAAATCCTTTATTTGACAATCTATCTAGTCCTGAAGAAATGAGTGAACACGGAGATCAACCCACTAGGACCCTTCAGGATTACCTCAACCCTACATGCATAGTCACACCATCATACATCATGTTTCCTATGATACCCCGTATTTTAGTGTATTTTAACTGAAATATTATTTTAATTAATTTAAATATTAGTTTTCTTGTTTTAAAATTTATTGGATTTCTTATTGGTCTATTTTATGATTTTTTAAGTTGTGAAAAATTATTTTTAATGTGCTTTCTTAATATTAATTACTGTTTTGCATTTAGATTGATCTTTAATTTAAATTAGTTTGTTTATGGGTTTTAAAATTATTATTATTTTATTTAAACTTTTCATTGCATTTGAATTATTTTATTAAACTTATTGTTTTAAAATTTTTTTCGTTGGATCATT
This sequence comes from Cyclocarya paliurus, assembly GCA_029856935.1. Lineage (NCBI taxonomy): Eukaryota > Viridiplantae > Streptophyta > Magnoliopsida > Fagales > Juglandaceae > Cyclocarya > Cyclocarya paliurus. The sequence continues at coordinate 14,615,674 of CM056955.1, forward strand.
TTTGAGACCTAAATTGTGAGGATTGGATTTCATTTCTTGTTCCCATCTTTTTCTTTTCCTCGTCTTTTTCTCTTCTTTCTTTCTTTTCCTCCACTTTTCTTTTCTCCCGCACGCGAGCCCCTCTCTCTTTCTCTCCTTCGGTCGAATCTCTTTCTCCCAGTCAGCACCGCCGCTCACCACCGTGTTCGACACTGCCCCTCCCAATCTCTTCCCTTCCGGCCGGCGACCACCCCCTTGTGTTTTGAGCCCCTCCCACGCCGTCGTTGACCCACATGCACCGCCTAAAGTTGCATGGCCTTTTGAGCTCTAGCGCAGCCGTCGCGCCACCTCCGGCCACCATTTCTTCACTATATCCTCCTTGACCTCCTAGCATCCCAATGCACCCATCCTCAGCCTCGATCAGCCATCGATGAAGCTCCATTATCTACATTTCTGATTTGACCCTTTTGGCCTTAAACCGCCTCCCTCGCCGCCACCCACGGCCAACCACCACTTCCATTAGCTTCACCGACATCTTTAGGTCCTACCCTTGTAATCTCAAGTCATCGTTTGACCTTGTTCAAAATCTACTATTTTTGACCCACGACCACAGTGCATTTTGCACTATTTAGTTATTGTTTTGCCGCTTCTAACTCATCCGTGATCCTCCGAAAATTATAATATAGCGCTGTAAGTATTTTTTCAAACAACTTTTGAGATTTAAATATATTTTTGCACTAACCTTCATTTTACTGTGTCCTGGTTGGTTGTGCAGGACTAAGTCCTAGGAGTAGGGAGTCGGATGGATTGGAGGATGGAATTATTTGTGTGATTGGTTTATATTGGGATTGGTTGGTTGTTGGATATTGATGTTGTGTCTGGTACATTGTATATGCATGCATGTTCATGTTTGTAAATGAAAACTGGATTTTCGGGTAATTGTATTCATGTTCATGTGGATATTTGAAAACTGGGTTTTTATGTGGAAAGGATTTTGGGTGCGTCTGTATCACGACCCCAAGCTGAGATGGGGCATTATCTCGGTGGAGCTTTTCTGGTCACTCGAGAGCGGAATATACTGAGTGACGTCCCCTGGGTTGTCGCCGGGCGACAACGGGATCGGACTGGATGGTAAAACTCTCGTGCCAACTCCGTGGCCCCTCTACTGGCTAGAGCTAGAGGATACTTGGCCATGAAAGCACTGGGTGTGGAACTGGGTATCGCTCGTTATGAAGCCAAGGTGTGCGGATGATCCCTAGGGGAGATCACGGTATATACGGATAAAATGGATTACTGGTTATTTTCTGCAAAAATGGCATCTGTTGGATAAAGGATTTTGTGTGAGTCATTTTTTGGGAAAATGATGATTATTGTTTTGGGCCATTTTCAGGAAAAATGGTGGAACATGTTTTGATGGAAATGTTTTGGGCCAAAATGGAATTTTGGTGTGTGTTGAAAAAATATTCATTTTCGGGAAAAATGATATTTTTGGGTTCAATGCATATTACATCATATGCATGCATGTTTGGTTGTATTAATGTGTTTTTATCTCGAGGTTATTTGGATTATAACTTACCTGCGGTACCATTTAATGGTATCGCAGATTTTGATGTTGATGATGCAGATGCTGAGCTTGAGGATTTAGCTCTGCCGGAGGAGTGATCTGGTATCACTTGTATTTGTATTTTCAGCTCTTGTATTATTTTTGAGACATTGGTTTTTGTTTTTAAATGCTTTGTATTTGGATATTTGTATTAAATAAATTCTAGTACTTAGTTGACTTATTTATATTATCCGTTGCTTAGTTTTATTGTACACTATTGCTTGTACACACACTTGACACTTATTGTTGGGATGCGTGACCTGTATTGTCATCATTTTGATGTCACGATTCCTGAGATTTTTCATACGTGGGAGTTGGGGCTTCACATTTCCAGCTAATACTCACCAACTAGATTTTAAAACAGGGATGATACAATTACTCCCTACTTTTCATGGCTTGGAAAATGAAAATCCATATGTGCACATTAGGGAGTTTGAGGAAGTAGTTGTGACTTTTCATAGTCAAAATGCAACTGCTGACATTGTGAGACTAAAGTTCTTTTCTTTCTCTTTGAAGGATAGAGCTAAGAGTTGGCTATACTCACTGAGAACATGATATATTGGGTCGTGGAATGAGATGACTCAGGTCTTTTTTAATAAATACTTTCCTCAATAAAAGACCAACACTTTGAAAAGGAAAAATCTCCACCTTTGCACAAAAGGACAGTGAGACTTTGTATCAGTATTGGGAGAGATTTAAGAAGTTGTTGAGCATGTGTCCTCACCATGGATATGAGAATTGGCACTTAGTGAGCTATTTTTATGAGGCACTTACACCTAGAGAGCACCAATGTGTAATGGTGAGTTCTTATAGAAAGATCTTGATTAGGCCATAGAATACCTCAATGAGCTTGCTAAAAAAGCTCACACTTGGATTGGACCTAGTGCTACTGAGAGCACAAATAGGTCACGACCTGCAGAAACCCAAATGGTGGTGGAATTTACCATCTCAGAGAAGAGGTAGCCTAAAGGCTAAGGCTAAGATGCTCAACTAGGGAGCCAGATGTGTTAAAGACTAAGGACTTAAAGCCAACACATGTGGCTAATCATGCAGAGTCTTTTAGACCATATTTTGTATGTGGCATGGTAGATCACCTCACCTAAAAGTGTCCCACATTTGCTGAGATGAGAGGGATGCATGAGGAACAATGTAATGCCTAGGTATGTACAAGAAGCCTTTTTCACCTTTCTCTGATACCTATAATCCAGGGTGGCTCAATCACCCTAATTCTAGCTAGAAGTCTGAAAACCAGTTGCTTGCACAACCCCCTAGATCATATCCTATACCATATCATGCACCTTCATTTTCTAGGAATCCTTTAGAAGACAATTTGCATGCTTTTATTGAGGCACAGGATAAGACTAACCAAAAGTTTGAATCTTTGATTATGCAAGTTGTTGAAGAAACTAAGAAGATAAAGAGTCAAGTGTCCAAATTGATGAGCTCCTTGAGTGTGAATGAGCGAGGCAAGTTCCCTTCTCAAACTCAGTCCTCACACCATGGTCAACACATGGCGTAAGAGAATGTGAATGATATGAATCCATTGTGACACGAAATGGTAAGTCATTACACATCCCAACAATGAACAAATTAGAGGATATGGAAAAGGATCAAGATAGTAGTGATGCTGAGCTGCCCAAAGAACTTGAGGTGACAAAGAGTCCTCAAACTTTAAAATCAAGCAAGCAAACTCTAAATCCTAACAATGAAATCCTAGATTCTGTAGGTAAAAATCAATCTTCCTCTTTTGCATGTGATTAAACAAGTGCCTACTTATGCAAAAGTTCTCAAGGATTTGTGTGCAATTAAGAGGAAACACCATGTGAAGAAGACAGCGTTCCTGACAAGGCAAGTTAGTGCTCTAATTGAGCTGCAGATTCCTCCCAAGTACAAGAATCATGGTTGTCTAACCATTGCATGTGGCATTGGAAATCATGAGCTTGGGCAAGTTTTGCTAGATTTAGGAGCTAGTGTGAATCTAATGCCATATTCTTTATTTGCAGTTGGGGTTGGGAGAAATCAAACCAACCACTGTGATATTGCAATTGGCTGATCGTTCAGTCAACGTACCCCGGGGAGTGGTAGAGGATGTTCTAATTCAAAATGACAAATTTTATTATCCTGTTGATTTCTTAATCCTTGACACTAGCTCTGTTGTTAATACTACTTCTAAAATTTCTTTGATTTTAGGTAGGCCTTTTCTTGCCACAGCTAATACTCTTATTAATTGCAGGAATTGGCTCATGAAACTGTCTTTTGGAAACATGACCCTCGATGTGAATATCTTCCATATTACAAAATAGCTAGAAGATGATGATGAGAGCCACCAGACATACATGATTGACTCACTCGTGGATAGGGGAGTTTCTATAGCTCATGATTTTGATCCCCTTGAGTATTTTTTTATTAATTCTGATTTTGATTCTATCAGTGATCCATCTAATGTAGTTGATATTTGTGTTATTTTTTATAGAACTTAAGATTATGACACTTGGGCATGGCAATCGAAGTTTGAGGAGTTGCCTGAGAGAAGTGCAAAACAAATTCCTTCAAGTGTGGAAGCACCCAAAGTTGAATTGAAGCCTCTGCCTAAGGGTTTAAAGTTTGTTTTCCTTGGTCCAGGTGATACTTTTCCTGTTATTATCTCATCTGAATTTTCTGAGTCTCAAGGTGAGAAATTAATTTGGACCTTAAGTGAGCGTAAATCAGCCTTAGGTTGGAGTATTGCTGATATAAAAGTTAAATCATAACTTTTGTGGCATTCCTCCTTGTAATTTGGGTTCTTAAGACAGGTTCTTCAACGAGTCTAAATAATATAATCTAGGTTTTTGAAATGAGTTCTCAACGGGTCTAGATTTTCCATCCATTGACTTGATTTTGACTTTATTAGGTGAGTTTTCAAATTGATTTTGGGTTCAAGGGATCCATTCCCACGGGTTTATATCATTTGGTATCATTTTGTAACTCTATTTTTTATGTTAGGTTAACAACAAATAAACAAATTAGAAATAGTAAATACATACTAGGAAACAAACAAAAAAAAAAAAACCTCAACTAGATGTCTAATACATATTACAAAGACAAACCAAATTGTCCTTATAAGCACCAATGCGCCATACAAATATTATTAAATAAAAGTTTTACAACTAAAAAATAAAAGATAAATAAATCTGATTGATTCTTCACTCTTGATGCTTCAATCTTCAATGGTTATGATAGAGAAAACATAGTTTAGAACAAAACATCAAATATTAGTGAAGTTTGATGATAAAAAATATTAAAATTAGATTATAAAAGCTAATGAATATCAAAACATTACCCAATTCCACCAAGAAGCTCTCCACATTATTCATGGATTCTCGAATATCAATTTGTGTTGGTTGATATTTCAACCAAGTTTGAGCACAAATAAAGACTTCAATGGTTCTCGGACCCAATGAACTCTGAAAATGATCAAGTACATGACCTCTCGTACTAAATTCTAGCTCAAATGCAATTGTATAAATAGACATGGCCAACAAGTCTCAGACAATCCTTGCAGGTATAGGATAGTTAGCCTCATTAATTTGGCACCAAAACAACAAGTCAAAAGAGGGGGTCTAGGCATCACAACCATCTGGTAAATAGTGATTCACCTCTATTTTGACAATAGTAGATCCCAAGGTGGATGGTGCTTGATCCCACTCATTGTACAATCATCTTGTATATGAAGAGTATAATGAATATTCATGGATTCTAGGCCAGTCATGGTAGAACCGAGTTTCGCATTATACTCTTCATTCAAATCTACTAATAACTGTCTTACACTCGACACCAACTCTTTAGCCCGAGTCTCATCATAAAGTTTCTTTAAGTGGAAACTAAGAAGCTCTAACTTGCTATGTGAATCAAGCACAATTGCAATCAACATTAATTCAGCTTATCTAATGACCCTCAATATTTATCATATTTATTTTTCATGCTTGTGATCACGCTTATCAAACAATGATTATCACTCTTGCTTAGTTTAATCAACTATTTTTAGAATTGACAAATCTCTTGAAAACTGGTATTGGCCATGACAAACAAAGACCTAGAAATTTTAATAGTGGCATCATAAAATATTTTTAAAAATCTTATAAACACTCACATTGTCTCCCACTCCTTAACTTTAGGAGGCCCCATGTGTCCATCATCAAAATAAGAGAGAAAGTTGTAATTCTCACTCTCCATCTACTTGGAAGCCTTCTCAAACTTCTCAGTTGTCTCCAACATCATGCATATTAAGTGTCATTAAGTTGGTACATCAAGAGACAACTTTTTCTTACAATCAATTTTATCTTTTTCTACACATCTCTTAAACTTATATAATCTTGCCAAGGAGATGCGCACATATCTAATCACATTTCAAACCATTATAATGATTTCATTACACTTCCTCAAATTCACAATAAGTCAAAATACGAGAACAACATCTCATGTGCATATACTCCTTGCTCAAATATTCAATTGCAAGATCATTGGAGTTTGCATTACCAATACTTAGAGTAAATATCATCTCAATGCCCAATTTAAAGAGGTACAATTCAACATACCGCCAAATAGTTTCCCCTCGATGATTAGGAATTAAACAAGAATTAAGGTTTTTTTTTGTTTTTTTGTGCAATTTCTAGTCTTTAGTAATGAAATGTGTGGTTAGACACATAATTCAGATTTCGTATTGATTTCCATATATCGCTATTTAATGAAATCCTTGTGCCACCATCTTTAACAGCTTTTTGAACTTTTCCTTTTCCAATACAAACAACTTCATAAAATCTCTTGCAACCATGATGCAACATGACAATTTTAACTATTGTTCAATAGACCAACATGTTTTTTTTAAACCCTTGTCCTTAACAATTATAAATGGCAACTCATTTATAATTATCATCTCTACAATCGCCAGCATCACAGCCTTTTCACTATACTTGTAAGTTACAAAGGTCCTCAAGGTACTACCGACACTATCTTCAACCCCCTCCTTGGGTGTTACCTCACCCACCAATATTTTTTGGTACCTATCCAATGGCCATGTTTACGAGGATTTTTGGGACATGCAGGCAAATGATTTTACATGGGTGAAGTCTCATTCCTCTTTGACTGGTAAGCATACATCTTGTCACAATAGTTACTTAACCTTGGACTCATCCACGTGACACCCCTAGACCTTTTTAAAATGATCCCAAACAATTGACAAATTCTTCACCTTCCATTTCTTAGGAAGTGAACAAGTACTATGTCCAGGGGAATTCGGGGGTCCTAATATTTATGCATCTCTCAAATCATCTCCTAAGTTTGTGTTCAATTCATTTGAGTCTACCTCAATTAGAGTTGACGAAGAATCCATCTAACATGTGAAAGATTAATCTAATTACACAATACAAAAAAAAAAAAAAAAAAAGCAGATAGCAAAACAAAACAAGTCCCAAACACGAATATAAAAACCACAATTACATAGCAGTTAGTTTGCAACATGGCAAACATCACAAGTATAAGACTCTAAAATCATTCTAGTTCACTCATCTTTCCAAATTCACAACAACATATTCATTAAAAAAAATCTAATTTTTAAATTGTTTTCATGCAAAAAAGTACACTAAACTTAACATATAGCTCGCCCATTGTAGGAAATAGACTCTCGATTACTATTCATGGATCAAAACATAAATGCCTATACATACATAAATAGATAAACAAGTTAGACATCAGATAGTAAAGATTGAAAGGGGGAGAGAGAGAGAGATGAAGAAACGAAAGGGAGGGAGCTCAAGTTAGGGCTTTAGCCTTAACCAAAATGGTGTCATTTTGTTTATCTTCTTCTAACGCATACAAATAGATGACAATGTTTAACTTACTGAAGTTAAATGGCATCATTTTATATAAAAATAAAATAAGAAACATATATAAATATATACAATCGGTCAATTCATCAGTTTGAAGAGGGTTCAACAGGAACCGAATCGACAGACATAGGTTTCTGCCACTTTGGCCTACTGACCAACTGTTCTTTAATAGTTTCAATCGGTGATGGGCGATTTCATTGGTTATTGTTTACTCTTAGATCCCAATCACATCACTTGTAATTATTCAAATGAATTCTTGAGTGCAACTTTTATTGATCCTTTAAGGGCAGGTTTGGGGGGTGAGATGAGAATTCTTGATCTTATCTCAAAGTTTAAAATACTAGTTTTTAATATTATAATTGTTTTGGGATTTGAAAAAGCTGAATTAGGATTTGAAAACGTTGAATTATTTATTATATTTTGTATATGGATTTGAAAAAGGTGTAATGATGAGATGAGATGAGAATTTTATGTTTTGTCTTACCTCCGAAACCTACCCTTAAGAATATTAGTCCTGTAAAAAATAATATCATTTATAATTATGACAGTAGTGTCTTGTTAATTGTTTCCATTGAATCTATAAATAGGGCTCATTGTGCAAATGTTTAAACACTTTTACATTCCTCTATTTATAACCAACCCATTAGACCAATACCCTAACAAGAGTTCGTCATTTTTTATTCTTATTTTTTCTTTAGTAGTACCTAGAATCTAGTCATGTCACAAGAGGAATTATTTGCATGTATAAAGAAGACCATTAATAGGCAAGTGTTTGCTTTGGCAACAACACTTATACTGGAATATTATAACCATTTGAGGAGATTTTCAGATCCTACTAGAATGTTGTTTCAAGTCATTTTGGGTGACCTTGAATATACGAGTAGAAATTTCAGACCCAATACTAATTTGAAGAAAATTATTGGGGAATTTTTATCGATAGGGAGAAACAACCATTGTCCAAAACTAAGGTTAACCAAAATCAGCCATGACATTTTCTAGTGAGTCACCAATCTCCCCGCCGTCGGATTTCAAGGAAGTCAGAACTCATAACCCCCCACAATGATGTCTCTCCAAACATTGGAAAATGGTGAAAATTCAAGAGTTTCATAATTGGGTTCTTGGATTCTGGAAGTTAAAGATGACATTGTTGGTCAAAATGGTGTCGCTTTAGCCAATGGTTACGATAATCCAAACCCTGCTTCCCTAAATGACATCGTCGCTTATCCCATTATCAACGATCTGCCAAATACAATAACATCATTTTGCCCATGTTAGTACATCGATCTTGGTTCAACACAACACAATTCTAGATCTGTACATTGTGCAAAATGACGTCGCTCCAATAAATCTTGGAGTTGCAAACAAGAAAATGCGTGGTACCATCTTGAACGAAATCTTCTAGCCACAAATGACTCCATTCAAACTGGGCCCAAATCCTACCAAACGGCTCGTAAGCACTCCATACCTTGGGCTCACTTTAAAGCCCATCAATTCATCCAGGAATCTATCCAAGCCTATAAGAAAAGAAATTCAATTTTTTACCCACGAAATGCTACCCACAACTGACCCAAATTGTCAAGTCACTTACCAAGCTGTCCAACGAATTACGTAACAAGTCGATCCCATGGTCAAGATCCAATCTGTCTCTCCTAACTAGAATTTGAACAAAGTTAGTCTTTTTCATCATTTTAAGTCATATCAAACTTAATTTAATTCATTAAAAAAACCCATATAATTATGGTTATGTGCCAAAATCTAATAGAGCACATATTGCTTGAAGTTATCATCACAGGTTTTTTAAAATAGGAGAATCTTCAAAAGGCGTTCTTGGCACCATTCTATCAAGGTATTATTCACCATATCCTTCTTAATTGATATCTAATAAGAAGGTTGCTAGGCAAGAACCTTGGATGAAGTGTAAGAGGAGTTATAATTAGCATCATTATAACAGTATTATTATTATAAGAAGGTTGTGTTTGTTTATTTTATACAGTTTTAGTGACTACATTTATGGTATTGTAACTGTACTCTGTTACTACTATCATTTGTATATTTCGTACAAGTATTAAGGTTTTATTCAGCACCAAAGAAAATTATTGATCTCTCAAAGATTGAAAAATTAAATTGAATGAATTTTTTAGCCTTGAAAAGACAACATTTCTCCTAAAACATGGAAAGCCCTTATATATATTAAGGAGCCCAAAATCTAAAAAATATTGAAAATGGCCAAAGTAGTATTAGGACTAAAGAAAAATGGGAGGAACATAATGATTGTTTGCTTCAGCAAGAGCATTAATCTTGCATTGCATGAATGATGACATCATTCCTCTCTTTGAAGTTCATGAAACTACCAAAATTGTTAGATAAGTACAGTCAAAATTGCATGAAAGAGAATGAAAGTGTGAGTGATCATGTGTACTACAAATAGAATTGATTGCAAAAGAATTGTTTAATTCTAGTCATCCTCTCACTAATAAAATACAAGTCACAACCATATTTAATAGCCTTGCTTTGTCTTGGGAGAACATTGATACTGCTATCTTAACAAATAGTGAGAAGATAATAACTATGACTTCTCCTCTAATACTATTAGTGCTAGAAGAAGAAAGAATGAATAGGAAAAAGAGAGAGAATGGATCATCTATTCTTCTGATGGCACTATGGCCTTTTTCAACAAGGAGAAGCCAAAACAATTCAAGAAGATGAGAATCATGATGGCCAAAGAAAAAACATAATAACCCATTTGGAAATTCCTTTAGTCTACGAATTCAAAATCTATCTCAACTCATCTCATCTCATGATTACAACTTTTTCAAATTCCAACACAAAATATAATAAGCAATTCAACTTTTTCAAATTCCAAAACAATAATAATATTAAAAAGTAATACTCTAACGATATTTTATTCTACTATTCACAAACCATCTCAACTCATTTTTGAATTCAAACGGAGTCTTAGTGTGGCAAGAAAGGGTATTATAAATCGCAGTATCCTAAAAAAATCGAAAGAAAACAAGGAGATTGTGGTGATAGCGTTAGAAGTAATATTTGTAAAACTAATTTCAGATTATTGTCTAATCAACTCCCTAGCAACAAGAGATATTTCCAGAACTAAAGGATTGTTTGTCAAGCTCAAGGAGAAACAAGTAGGCAAACGAGTCTATAGAGCAATAGCACATTTTGATTTGTTGGGAGCAAGGTACCTCTAAAATTTTTGTAAATAAGTATGTTATTTTATTAAATGATATATTGTATCTGCCTAATATTCTTAGAAATTTGATATATATGCCTATATTAGATCAAAAGGGTTACATAGTTAAGTTTTAAGTCTATAATGGTTGTTATTAGTAAAGATGATGTATAGTAATATGTGTGAAAAGTTGATCATAATATGTACTACTTGAATATTGGTAATAATAATAAAGTATCTATTTCTAACCATTTGAATGTGTTTACTAATTGTGCATATTATAGAATTTAAGATTGGGTCATATAAACAAAAGTAAAATTAATAGAATATATAAAAATGGATCAATACCACAAGTGAATTTAAATGAATTTGATATATGTGAACCATGTATTAAAGGTAAACTAAGTAGTAAATCATTTTGAAGCAGTTCACTCTGATAGTTGTAGACCCTTTAGAACAAAGACACAGAGAGGATTAGAGTACTTTATCACTTTTACTGATGACGATTCAAGGTATGGGTACATCTACCTTCTCAGACATAAATCTACGGCAATGGAAAAATTCAAAGAGTATAAGGTAGAAATAGAATTGCAATTGGAAAAACCTATTAGAAATTAGAAAAGCCATATGGGAGGTAAATATAAAACCTTAAATGATTTTTGCAAAATATATGGTAAAAGATATATCTATACCATGCCATATAAATCTCAACAAAGTAGAATTGCATAGAGATGAAATATAACTTTATTAGATACGACTAGATCTATGAAGGCATATACTGATCTACCAACGTATTTTTGGGGGAAAGTATTGTCAACTACAATATTTGTACTAAATAGAGTTAAAACCAAAGTGTTGTGACCAGTGCACTCTGTTTCCGAAAGAGTTCCCCGCAATATCCATTTGCAAAAGGTGGGCAATTGTATTTCATTTGAACCATTGACATTTTCAACAATCATCTTCCCCTCATCACCTTTTTTATCCTCCTTTTTTTACTTATATATATATAAATCAAAGTGAAACCCCTTACACCATACGAAATATAAGCAGGTCATAAACAAGACTTAACCAAATTCTAAGTGTGGGACAGCAAGGCACAAGTGCTTATTCAGAAACCACTGAAGGATAAGTTAAAAGGTAAAACTTGGGAATGTAGGTTTATAAGATATGTGGAAAATGTGAGTGGTTATCAATTTTATCGCTTGGAAAGAGATTGATAGAAACCATGGATATTGTTTTCATCAAGAACCCTAACTTAATTACTTGAATAGATCAGACTAGTTTCTTGAAAAAATGATGTTTGAGAATTAACAAACTTCCACAAACGACCAATCGAGTGTGAGTGGAAGACAAATATGAGAAACACTCTATTGGTTTGGTAAACAATAGCAGCGGGTGTAGCAAAGTACAGCTAGTCTAACACATAGACAAGCAAACACTTTGTAGAAAACTTGGTAGACACATCACAGTGCAAGGTAATGGTAGGCAAGCTAGAAAATCCGCCTAACATGCAAAAGTGGGAAGGAGGACTTAAGGAGGCTGGTAGCTCGGGCAAGAAAGAGAGTTACTTGCCCAAGGTACACAACAGTTGAGGATGGACTGGGGTAGGTATGGGAGCTTTTCAAAATGCTCAGAAGGTGGCAATATCATATGCAGAAGCCCACACTCCATCTGAAGAGTCGTATCCAGAGTGGATCTATGGAAACGATTACGACTCAGCAAATCACATCTTCTAGCATAAAGGTATGGTCTAGCACCACGTGGGATATCCCCACTTGAGGAGTGACTAAGGACTGGAGGTAAGGCCAACCGTAAGGACGTGCGAGCCATGTCCTGCTAGTCTGTCTCTATCATCTTACAGTGGGACGACTGAGACTAAATGACTCATTTTCAAGCATGTCTGGAATTAGAAGTACATTAGAAGGACATATGATGGTCCCACCCTACAAAATGGATTGGACAAGGGACAAAATCTTACTTTTGAGATCGTAAACATCTTAGTGTCCTTGCAGTTGAATTCTTCCTAGGAAGTAATGGACTTTAAAATTGGCAGAGAGGAGCAGCGCAACACCGTTGTAGTAATTCCAAACAGTGAGGTAGGTTAACTTCTATGACAGAAATGGCCGAAAATGTGGGGCGAATGTTGTGAGAATGTATGAAAGTAGCATATGCATACTCTATAATCTCTCCCTTTTTATCATAAATAAATAAATGTTTTCACCATTATGTTTATCAATATTTTTACATTTCGTTTTCTATGATCTTAAATATAACTATTTTTGGATTAATTCTGTGTGATATTCGTGTGTGTGTAACCTTATCGTGTGTCAATCATCATGGACGGGTAGAGAGAGTCCCTTGACCATTCCAGCATGTATTTCCATGAGCATCATACTAGTAGAGAGAGTATCCCAGTGATGATTGAGGTGGAATAATATCGTGTTGGACTCACTTCATAAACAGAAAGGAGAATACCCCAGGTGTATCACGTGTGGTATTTTCGACTTGTTTGGCCAGGTAGACGTTCTTTGATGCAACATGTATATCTCTATGTGAGTGTCAACCTGTATGAGACAAGCAAGTCAACTCGCACATCGGTCGGGTGGGAGTGATTCCCCGATTTTGAACTGTGAAGTAGCTTCCTCTATCGCCATTTCAAGCGACGAATGTTTCTATGACAAATATCTGTGTGATAAATGTGAACATTTTTGTGATGAATGTGATGAATTTTACATGATTAAGAAGAGAGTGATTCCTCGCCTCGGCAACCTATACATATACATATACTGAGTTTGCATAGAGGGTAATTCCTTAGAAGGTGATTCATCGCCATGCTTATATAGTTGTATTTTACTGAGAAGGTGATTTCTCGCCAATACATATGTTTTGCCTGAGAAAGCGATTCCTCACAAGTACTAATATATGCGTTCACCTATTTTGTTACATGAAACCATACATTGTCTATTAGCAGGTTTGTCATAGCTGTCTAACCTACATATGGTTTCAATAATGGAACCATAGATTTTGATGCAAAGATAGATTCAAGAATGATAGCTGAGGAGGAAGAGCCGACCCCACTAGAGGAATAGGCATAGAAGCATGCTTCAGTTGTAGAATCTATTTACCCTTTTGGGGAGTTATACATATGTACTAGTCAAGCGACCATATGTGTTTAGTCTGCTTCATTTTGGGTGTATGAACTAAGTATATGGAAACATGTGTATTTATTGGAAGAAATGGAATACCTTGTGAATATTGTGTCAATTTATAAATGCATTAGACTTATGGTATTGCAATGTTTAGCCTCCTGACTAAGCCTCTATTTCTTTTCTGCTGTAATTCAATATCTATATCCTTATATGTGACGTTGCATGCTGACCCGATTAGAACCTTGGGTGTTGTCGTCTACTTAGCACCCTTGGCACCACGGATCCTCGCCAACTCTTTTATCGAAGAATGGGGCACCACAGATAAAGTCTACAAATTAACAATATCTCTGGATGGACTCAAATAGTCTTTAAGATAGTGGTACTTGAGATTCCACCAAGCAATATCAAAAATAGAATATGAAATGAGTCCATTAAATCATTCATGTGTATATACATGGAACCGTGATAATAAAATAGCAATACTATCATTGTATGCAGATGATATATTGTTGCAATCAATTGTCTAGATATGATTAATATTATGAAGGACATGGGTGAGGTAGCTTATGTTCCTACCATATGAATTTCAAGAGATTGAAATTCAAAAATAATATATTTAGACCAAGAAAAATATCATGATAAAGGGTGCTTAAAAGGTTTGGTATAAAAAATTGTAAAGCTTTGAGCACACCTATTTGCAAAGAACATATTTTAAATAAAAATATGTACTCAAGAAATGAGGAAGAAATAATTGAAATGATTTATGTTCCTTATGCTCAGGCTTTGTGCAGCCTCATATATACAATGAATGACAAGTGAAAGACCTTATATTTTTCATGTCGTAGGATTAGTAAGTAGATATCAATTTAACTCAGGGAAAGGACATTGGCAAGCAGTAAAATGAATACTGAGAAACTTACAAGGCAACAAAATGTATAAATTATGTTTTGGAATCTATAATTTAGAATTAATTGGCTATAGTGATGTGGCTTTGAAAATGATGTAAATAATAGAAAGTCTACAAGCGGATTTATTTTTTATTAATTGGTGGAACGGTTGTTTCTTGGTTAGGTAAGAAATAAGGTTGTGTTCCAAAGTCCACAGTGGAAGCTGAGTACATTGCATGTAGCACAACTATTAGTAATGCGGTTTGGATAAAATACTTTATTGAAATTTTGAAGTTGGAAATATTCACCAGACGAGTCAATATGTTTTGAGATAACAAGCATATTATCTCGATAATAAAAAATGGAGCATAGAACTATAACAGAGAACACACTCATGTGCGTTATCTAAAATGAAGAGGGGAACTTGACGTCAACTTTATTCCCTCAATTGAGATGGTAGCACATCCTATGATCAAGGGATTGTCTCTAAAACAATTTAGAGAGCAAGTAGTTAATATAGAGTTGAGATACACCTAGGTGAGGTGGCCAATGGTTAAAAGAAATAACTCAAAAGAATCTGGGGAGCCTAGATAAATGAGATTTTGTAATCCTACCTAAGAATAAAATTTTTCATTTGTAAGGTAGGAGACACTAACGTGATACAAATATTACATTTTATGCTTCATATTTTTTAGTAATATTCATGATCACGTATTGTAAAGTAACTGATAAGATAATTGAGAAAAACCTCAAGAATGGCCTTAGAGGAAGTAATTGATAAAAGTTTGATGCAGGTCAGTGTATGATTTAGGTACGTATTCAGCTAGAGTCATTAATTGTAGTCGATCATTTTGCTAGTTACGGATAATTGATATCGTTCACTAAATATGTAGTGAAATGAAGTCGCTCTAATTTGTTATCAACGGAGGACATGATAAAGGGTACAGTTAGATAATGAAATGACAAAAGCATGCCCACGTAGGACCATGTCATAATCTGACCCCAATCTGCAGGTGGTGCAGGTGAGAGTTGGCATGTGACAAACTTCTCATTGGTACCAAGGTAAACATGTTAAACTATATTCGTTACTGCTGTTCTATTCAAGTGGAAGATAAAAATGTATGGGGTGCAAGACCTCACAATAACAATGTGCACCGCATTGTATAGTATACTCAAACTCTCCCATGGTGATGATTTTCCCTAGGGTGTTGATGCTTAGGGATGTATGGAGGGACACATTTGTTTGGTTACAACCGACAAAGTGTCTCTTGTTAACCTATGTCATGGAGTTAATAAATAAGAACCATTGTGCAAATGTTTAAATTAACATTTTTACATCCCTTTGATTAACATGCCGTGAGACCAATATCCTAACAAAAATTCACCATATTTGATTCTTATTTTTCCTTCATATACAACCTAAAGTACTCATCTTGACACAATTTCAACTTTGGCACAACATGGCATTTAGAGGACGGTTATTCTCAGTATAAAGAAACGCTATGACCCCAACAAGAGTTTAAAGGATAATTAGTGCTAATAAGTTGACATATTTAATTAAACAAATCTAGTTATGATTAGGGTTGAAGAATTTTCGGTTTGGACTGGACTGGTTCGAAAATGTGTGGTCGGTTTCGGTCCACCATTTGTGGGACCGAAGGGGTTCAGTCCGATCCTAGGGTCTCTGGTTTTTGGATCGAACCGAACCGAAACCGACTGAATTAGTATATATATTTTTTAAAATATATTTTCATATATATAATACATTATTTTATACCGTAGTTGTATCAGTTAATTATGTAATTTTTATATAATCTATTATCATTAACCATATAAAATGTTGAATAATAGTTAAATAATATATGCTATCAATTAATAATGTATCATAAATCATATGATTATAATATATGTAGATATATAATACATTCATACATACTCTACTATTTACACTTAATTAAAGTGATTAGGTAATTTTTATTTAAATACCTGAGTTGCAAGCAAGCATGAATAATTTATGTACAGTGAAATTATTTGATATTCATTAACTATATATAAAATGTACGACATTATTAATAATTATGTATACTAAAGAGTAAAGTCTAAGTTAGTAAGTAGTAACTATCAACATTATAAATATAATTATAATTAAATATTTTTCTAATGATTGAGTTGTATAATCCACATTAATAATTGAAATAATTTTAAAATTCTTAATTTAAATAATTTTTTATTAATTTATTTTAAAAAAATGAACCAAAATAACTGGACTAAACCTGACTGTACTGATTTGTTAGTTTCAACTCATCTCAACTAATCATTATAACTTTTTAAATTTTTACACAAAATATAATAAACAATTTAATTTTTTTAAAATTTAAAAAAATAATAATATTAAAAATAATATTATAATAATATTTTATTTAAATTTTAACTTTCATCTCAACTTGTTATTCAAACCTCACCTTAGACCCCTAGTTATGACTGAGTCATTTACGATTGGAACTGAATTAACATGGGACCAAACTAGAACACGAATTGTTAGGCCTCGCAATGCGTCCAATCCATTTAATAAAAAACGACAGCCAATATATAAAAGTAAAATTGAAATAAAAAGCAACGCATCATGAATCCATGATATCGCAATTCCCTATTTTTCTTTTTCTATTTTAAATTTTTAAAATCAATAAAACCAAAAAATAAAAATCTACAGGAAATAAAAGTAAAATCAAGATTTAGAATTTTAGATGAAGTAAATAAAATATTATTTTTTAATATTATTATTATTTTAAAATTAATATCTAATAAAAGTCTCTGTCATTTCGCAGAAAACTTGGGTTTCAGCGTGTGGCTAGCTGGCTAGTCAATTTTGGGCGGCGGCATATATGTATATATAATACATGCATTATTGTAGTCAAGTACTGTATGCCTGCCCGCGTCGATTGGTCTTAATAATTACTAGTTTTTTGTGGTCTAGTTGACTTTGTATTTAATATGGAAAATTTCTGGTTCATATATATAAACCCACGAAAACCAGCTGATACAAACTCATCTATTCCTTTAGGTTGGATTCCTTTGGTACCTGGAGGGAGGTACGTCTTCAATCAGTATTCTTTTTTTCAGTCGGCCATTACCCTCTATATATATTATAAATCTCTCTGTTTACTGGTATGTATTTTCTCTCCGCATGCAAGTTATCTTTCTAATGAATCTCCAATGATTATATATAGTTTGCAAAATGCATATAATTTTTCAAATTAGATCACGATTTTCCTAATTATTTCAATATTGTAACTTTGCTACATATATAATGATATATCCCATGAATGCATGCGTATGAAATCTCATTGTATTTAATCATAGTTCCTCCATTTCAATCAATATCATCTACATTCAAATTTTTTTTTTTTCTTGATGAGACGGTGAAATATTCAGAAAAAAAACATGTGAATTTTCGCATTACTGTCATAACTTTATTTATGAACAGGCCAGGAACTAATTATATATGGACAAATATCGTGTTCAATAATGGATTTATTAATTTGGAGGTTCTGAATCTTCACAAGTTTTGTTAAGAGAAATTCAGCCTTTCAAAAACTTCAAAGATCAAAATCTTATGTCCAAAGAACGTCCCTAGCTAGCTAGCTAATCCTAACTTATAGCTCCCTCACCGTGCATCACTGATCTAATGCAGACTGTTTCTGTGACACTAAGGGTGTGTTTGGTTATATAATTCAGATGAGATCGATAAAATGAGATGTTTTATTAAAAGTTAAATAAAATATTATTATAATATTATTTTTTAATATTATTTTTGTTTTAAAATTTGAAATATTTGAATTATTTATTATATTTTACGTGAGAATTTGAAAAAATTATAATGATTATATGAGATGAGATTAAATAACCAAAATAACTCTAACTAGCCTGGCTGGTTGATTCAGAAAGAACAAATAATGGCTCGATCATCAAGATCAAGATCAAAACAGGTCCAGACTTATCCGGTCCGGGATCTTTACTCTCCCCATTCACAGCCAAGTAGCGGTGGGACAATTGGGAAAGATGAGAAGCGAGTAGTACATAACAATCACAACTCGAGGAATCAGACAAATCCCATAGGCAATCAGAGCCACCGACCAAATCCCAGGCGGAAGAACCGAGACGTTGAGGGGCGAGTGCACAAAGTCAATAACACCCGGAGCAATCAGAAAAAACCCACTGGATATCAGATCAGCAGCCAATCATCCATTGTCACTGATAGTGGCACAATAAAAGCTTTTATCTTGGTGTGTGTGTTTTGTTTTGTCCTTTGGATTACTAAAAAATCTTGACATAGATGTTGATCATCAAGCACAAAAAAATGCATCATAAGATCAGTGTCAAAACCCAAAAATAATACTGATTAATAATGTACCCATCCTAAGATTGCATGTAATGAGACCGTGTCCTGTGTTGTTTCCTTGGATTAATCCTAGCTAGCTTCCTCATAACGCCCGGCCCCTTCCCTATTCTTTGGACTTCCAATGAAAATTTATGTCCTCCCATCACGTAATTGGTTATAATATATAGCCTTTGTTCAAACGGCCTCCTCGTGTCTATCTCGAAATGAAATAAAATGCTACGCGTTTAGTTTGGTGATGAGTTTATAATTTGGATATATTATTGATTATTTTATGACTGGCCTTTGATCGTTATTAATTTTTTTTTAATTTTTTTTTTAAACAAAACTAAAGGTTGAAGATAATTTCACCTTATGATCCAATCTTATTACATAATTTTCTTGTCAAGAATTCGGAAACAACAAAGCAAAAATTTATAGTATAAAACACTTGCTGGGGATTGCATGCATGTAATTGAAAATCTTCTAATTAGGTAGTATTACATGAAGAGTCTCTTGTCCAAGTCCTTCCTGCCTTCTCATGACCAAACATGCATATATATAATATATATATATATATATATATATATATATATATTTCTTGAAAAAGATTTTAGAAGAAAATAATGATGAGAAATTATATAGCTTTTAAGAAAATTGATGGGTTAATTGGTCTTGATGAGGATTTTTTTCACCTTTTATAGGGTCTTTTTTTTTCCTCGGCAAAAGAACTACAACTTGATTAATAACAGACTGTTTGTTACAAAAACAAACTAAGTATCAAACTTATAATACAAATCAACAAGAAAAGTGGGGGGGCGGGGGATCTTTTCCACTATGAAAGTCTAGCAAACATTGCGGAATTCTTATTACAGGAATTTTTCCAAACACGTTGTTGGAATATGCCCATTGCGCAATGGAATGCGCGCATCAATTTTGAAGATCGATATATTTTGACTGCTGCCCAAATTTCAAAATCTGTTAAGAGATACCTTGTATCTCTTGCTATGCCTTCTGTTTCCCAATTGTTAGCTTTCTGAGGCTGGTTGATGCAAGAGATGGCATTTGAGGAGCCACCTTCTATGATTATTTTTTTTATCTGCTGTTTGTGTTTCCTGCACTTCTATGAAGGCTGCCATGGCCCCCCCTTGGTTTGGATTAGTTTGAATTTGGTTACCACAAATCTCATGGATCCATTGTGTGATCTATAAACTGCTATTGTTGTGATGCCTTCTTTTCTAACTACTACATCAAATATGATTGAAAATATATCTTCTGAAGAGGGTGCAATCCATTTGGGAGTGATTTCAACATTTTCCATGTCCAAGCTTTACAATGCTCCTTATAGATTTCCGAGGTCTTTTTGACAAAATGATCTATTGTTGGGATTGTGGCATCATGAGCAATTTGATTTCTAGTGAACCAGAGATTATCCATTGCTAAAATAGTAAAAATTTGGAAATGATGGGATTCACCGACCGAGAGGTTTAACTAGTTTGTGGGATTCAAAATTTGATTTATCCAATTACTAATACCTAGGTGTAGAAAAGATTATATGTCCAAAGGCCAAGGAGATTGTCTCCACAAGATTCTTGTATAAGGACAATTTAGGAAAAGATGATCAGTGGTTTCTACTTCTATTTAGCAGATTGGACATAGTTTCTGGTCTTCTCTTAAACAAATACAATTACTAAGTAAAAACTTAGTAGGCAAGATGTTATTTGAAATTTACCAGATAAGTAGTTTCACTACAATAGTTTTGAGCTATTGAGATGATTTTTCTTTGGAACGAAATGAAAATCATCCCAAAAAGTAAGATCTAAGGACAAAATTTTGATTTCGTTCCAAAAAAATATTGAAACATGCTTTCGTTCGAACATGTTCAAACGGTATACTTAGGGATGATAAATTTCATCCCTAATAAAATAATTATTCGTAGTTGGGAAAAAAATTGGCGGGTTAAGCATGGGAAACTGATTTACCATTCGAACATCCATTTACACTATTCGAACATGCTAATCACCAATTTTTGAATGGTTAGTTAACATTCAAACGGTTAGTTAACGCTCGAATGGTAATAATGTGTTCGAATGGTGACTCTAATTTAATAAAACATTTAATCAATTAAAGAAATAATAATAGTAATCAACAATTAATTTATATAAAAAAAGATATAATGCATAATTAATTAAACTTACAAAACATCAAATATTGTCTATACCAAAAATAAAACAAAATACAAATAAAAGATGTAAAATACTATGTCCCCAACTCTTTGAGGACATCCATGATTGCATCTATTTTTGCCTCTATCTGTGTCATCGAGTAGATATCGTCTCCTGAGTCCAAGACACGTGATCAATGGCAGCTTGAACTCTATACGTAAGCTAGAGAAGGCAATCTGGATCTCTGTATGCACTATATCAGCCATCTAATCAATAATAACTGATGCCTCGAGTTGCGTGGATCTTTGACCAGCCGATACTCCATGATCAGTCAGGTGTGCATCTCTAGTCTGAGTATCAACCGCCTCTTTAGTAGGAGCATCAGGGTGGAGGCATTGATTGGTCCAATCGGCTCTTGAATACGCTTAGCAACATCAGGTAAGACACCAACCGACAATAGGAATTGTGTAATTAGGAGGCCGAACGGCAAAATATCTATCAAAACATATGAAGCCTCTGATTGCATCCTAGTGAATATATAACCCACTAAGTCGATAGGCATCATACAAGCAACACATATCATAAATCTCGCCCTATCCATGCCAACCTTCATCTTGTGTTGCCAACGGTCAATGTTGTGGGCAATGATTAAGTTCGTAATCTTGAAGAAATCTGATAAATGAACCTGTTTGATGCTCTTCATCCCATCATAAGGAGGAGCATCTAGACCGATAACCAACTGCCTCACCTCAGCATCCGAGAGGCCATCCAGTCCATCAAGATCAGTGCCTTCATCCTCAACTATATCCTCATCAGCTGTAGACTCCTTGAGCATCACGTTTGAATATGCAGTCTCCAAACGTGTGATACCGATAAAATCAGCAAGTATGTCTGTCGAGAATGGGAATGAAATATCTAGTATGTCGATAATATATTTACCATCAGCATCTAGATTGGAGGCACCAAGCCCTCTATAAAAGTTGGTGACAAGATCAATATATGCCACGAACTGGAATACCTCGTCCCTGTGGTCTAGAATTGGTGACCAACTACACTCCACAAACACCAATGTCAAGGAGCAGTCGTCAAAGAGAAGATCCTGAAAAATGTCGATCTTCACTTGACGCTCCAATAAAACTTTACAGCCTAACAATGTATCGACCGTACTATTGGAAGAACCTAGTTCACCTGGTCTACCACACTTTGACCTTCCCCTAGCAGACATTTCAACCTGAAATTTAAATAATAAAATTAAAAAGATTAGTTATAAAATACAATATACAAAACAATCATAAAAATTATATAATTAATGAAATAATGTAAATCAGTTTTCTGTGTTTAATCATTCGAAAGAGGTATCTTATGTTTGAACAAATGAAGTAGTTTGAATGTATTCAACACCTTCGAAAACTACCAAGAACATTCAAACGGTTTGGTATATAGGCAGTCGAACAGTAGAGTCACCGTTCCAAATAATGACATTTGGATTCTAATCGTTTGAATGGTATAAACACATTTGAATGGTAATTGGATCGAGCTCAGCAATGGTTGAGTCGACTCAATGGCCATTGAAACAAAAGTAATCCACCAATTCATTTCGTTTCTTCAACAAAATAACACACACATAAGGCTGATTCATTTCTCTCATTTTCTCACTTCTTCTTTATCCAGCGCCTAAAACACTCATTTTCTCCACAATCCTCCACTTTTCTCTCCATAATCCTTCATTTTATCCACGAAATCTATAAACATTAGCACTATATTGATTCAAGGTATGTTTTTTGTTTAGATCTCTATATAAAATAACTCATTGCATTTTGCGATGTGTTTTGCTCTCTGGTTCGTATTCTAGGTTGGACTGTTCGATCCCAATATCACACCGTTCTAATGGTTCCCCACGTTCGAACATGTTCGAATGTTAAACACGTAAAATAGTTTAAATTACAATTATTAGATAACAAATAAATAATAATACTTAATAATTAGGATACATAAAATACACTTAATAACTAATACTCAAAATACACTTAATATTAAAATATTCTTATCTGGTATTGTTGTTGTGCTTTAATACTGTATCTTGTACTTTGCATTGAAATAAACCTTAGACCCTTTCGAGAGTTATCAATTATGTTGAACGGTTGATTGATAACTCTTGAATTGTCGAGAGTAGACAGTTTGGGATTGTAAGATCATTCTCGCAAACTATCCAACTATATTTGTTGCATCCAACATTATAATTTTGGTAGAGTCATCCCTTATTGTTCTCTGAATATGCAGTTTCGGTGATTGTGCATCAATGTATTACTTGTCGGTGTGCATGACTAAACGAGCATATTTGGAGAACTATGGGGAGATGCTACCAAAATTTTGTTGGATATGACAGATAATAGTTGGTAGGTTGGTGATTATGATCTTATAATCTGGTGAAAGGAATAAATTGCACAATATGTTAGATAATTGATTGTTTGTTGATTTACGTGACTGTTTGCAATAGGATGTTAGACATGGATAAAAATTGGATGCGAGTTAGAAATCAGCTGGGTGAGGATTACAATGTATATATTGAAGGTGTTAAGAAATTTTTAAAGTTCACATCTTGTACAAATCACAGTGGTGGTCGTATTAGATACCCATGCCAAAATTGCAAGAATTTGCGTTCTCATAAGATAGAGTTGGTGAGAGAGTATCTGTTTGTCAAAGGTATTAACCAAGGTTATACCGATTGGGTCTTACACGGAGAGCCATATCCAACGTTATTCAAACTTTGAGATGAAGAAGAAGACATCGATGAAGATGTACATCCTAAGGTTGTTAGTGATGATCCTGAAGAGGATATGGAGCAAATGCTGGGCAACATTGGTGCGGGAATGTTTATGGATAAAGATGATACGAAACCATCAAACTAAATAATACATGATGACTCTTTTGCCCAAGTCCTTCCTGCCTTCTCATCACCAAACATATATATTTCTTGAAAAAGATTTTAGAAGAAAATAATGATGGGAAAATATATACCTTTTAAGAAAAATGATGGGTTAATTGGTCTTGATGAGGATTTTTGTCACCTTTTATAGGGTCATTTATTTGATCGGAAAATGGATTTTAAATTCACAATTAAAATAGTAAGTGAAAAATATTGTTTTGTTGATAATAACTGATACACACGAGTACAGATATATACAAGTGTAATACCATAATTATATGAGAGAACACATCAGTAAAAAAGGTAAGATAGCACCTGCTGGATGCATATTTTGTGGAGCTAGCTGGGTGCTTGATTTGAGGAGGTTATTGCTTGCTCAGGCGTTGGTGAAGCTTTGTGACTCACTAAAAAATGAGCAGCACAAAGGCTATCCCAAGTGCAGGAGCATGTTGTGTAATAATTAGGAATAAATTCCTAAATCGTCTCCTCAAGGAAAAGTGCTTAAAAATCAAACTCATGTAAAATGGTGGAAATAGTTACAACGAGAGAATAAAAATAAAAGTGATGATATGTACAATGAATGTGGGAGTGCAATGGAAATGAAAATTTACTAATCATGGACTAGATTCATGTTTGTTGGTTTTGAGTGGATGATGAAAAATAAGAAAGTAAAATTGTTGAAAATTAAATAACTGAAATGTTAAAGGAAAATAAAATTTAAATGTCATAAAAGTAAATTGCAAAAATTAAAGGTGCAAGAAAATTAAATGACAGTAATTTAAATTGTAGAAAATTAAAAGTGCGAGAAAATTAAATGACATAAATTTAAATTGCAAGAAATTAAAAGTGCGAGGAAATTAAATGACATAAATTTAAATTGCAGAAAATTAAAAGTGCGAGAAAATTAAATAACATTAATTTAAATTGCAAGAAATTAAAATTGCGAGAAAATTAAATGACATTAATTTAAATTGCAGGAAATTAAAAGTGCGAGGAAATTAAATGACATAAATTCGAAATTAAATAAGAACAGGAATTGTAAGGAATAAACTTGATGTTTGGAAATGGAGACTGTGTTCTCCAACCCAAAAATCTGAACTTCCAATTAAAATAAACTCTCAAAAATAAAATGGACTCTCAACATTTATCAAAGAGGACTGAAAATTTACTTACCAAACAAACTCAAAAATAGAAATGAAGACTTACAAAAATAAAATTAACTGAGCCATAAACTAAAACGGACTAAAAATGATGAATGAATTACACGTAACTAAAAACTGAACAAAAAATAAAGACTGACTACAAACTCATTGACTGTTTCATTCTGAGAACTCTAGATTCTCACTCTAACATCTAACTCTTACTTAACACTAAAATCTATTCTAACTCTTGACAAGTTTCTCCATCCATTTACAGGCTCTTATATAGGCTTCAAAAGGCTCTGGTTTGCATACGTCCGTGCTGTCCATGTCCCCATGTCCCCTACTTTTAGACTTCGTCCGTGAGTTCATTTCCTTTCCAGCTTTTTTTTTTCTTCTTCATTCCCTTTGCCCAGTTTTTTTTTTGTATGTGTGTCTGAATGTGCGTCCAGACAGAAAGGAAGCAGTCAAATATATTTTTTTTCTTTGCTTTTCATTCATCCCATGTGCAACCGCAACATGCACTTTTATTTCTTTCTTCCTTTTGTTTTGTTTTCAGCCCAGTTTCATCCGTGAGTTCTTCATCATTTTCTCTCCTTCTTTCTTGTTTACTTCCGCCCAGCCTTTATCTCTTTTCTATTTTTTTTTCATTTTCATTTCTTTCGGTTGTGTTCTCTTTTCTTCTTCCTGTAGGTCTTCAAAATGCAACTGATGCGTGACCCGTGCATGGCTGAGATGGATGAGCAGCAGTGGTCTTCTTCTTTTCTTCATGTGCAGCGTTGACTGAGAGAGAGAGAGGTGGAGCCGAGAGGTAGAGAGAGTTGCAACCGTGGAGGGCAAAGGAGTGGCTATGCATGGGGGCTTCAGTCGTGGCGCTGGGCTTCACTGGGCGGTGGAGACTTGATCTCCGGCGTCTTCTGTTGCTGCTGCCGGCCAGTGGAGGTGCAGCGGGCTGCGAAGGAGTTTTACTCTATTTTCACCTCTTAAAACAGAGGATGGTGCTTCCGCATGTGTAGGTGGCTGAGGAAGAGCTTCAAACGGTGGCTGGTGCTTTGGTCCAAACGTATGCATGGAGTCTTACGGTGGTGCTTGGCAGCATGGTTGGTCTTGGCGAGGCTGAAGTGGCTTGGCACGGCGGAGCAATTGGAGAAATGGAACTGAGAGGTAAAAATGGAGGTAGTGGCCGAGCTGGTGGCTTCGGAGGAGGAAGTTGCTGTGCTGAAGGAGATTGGGCATGGCTGGACAGTTCAATGCTGCTGCGGAGGAGCAGTGCAGGGTAGAGGAGCTGCGTGCATGTGGTGCATGACCGAAGAGGAGACAACGTGAGGTTGAAGATGACGAAAACGACGTGTCATTTTTGTCCTTAGACAAAATGGCACGTCGTTTAGCAGAGGCCGGCATTCAATTACAGAGTAAAACGACAAGGCATTTTCGTCCATTGACAAAACAACCTGTCGTTTAGAAGACGACAGTTTTGCACCCCTATGGAAAACGACAGGTTGTTTTTCCAAGCAGGGAAAACGACAGGTTGTTTTTCCAAGCAGGGAAAACGACATGTCGTTTAGAAGACCTATAAATGAAATAAAAATAAAAATAAATAAAACTTAAACAAGCAAAATAAATAATAAATAATTAAAGAAACAAAAATAAAACTAGACAAAGAAAATAAATAAATAAAAATAAAATTAGACACAAGATGAAAAAATAAAATATTAAAATTGTATTGTGCATAGAGAGAATATTATCAAATTAAATCACAAGTTATAAAATTAAGCATAAACTATGCTTTTAATCAATTTAAATGATAACTTGGATTTATGCTTCTTAATCAATTTTTCTATCTAAAACCAATGATAAAATAATAAAACAATTGAAAATATATTGGTTTTAAATGTATAAAATATGCAATAATGTAGCTCAATCACTTTGAGCAAACCATTTAATGTAGAGCATATGGTGGCAATGGTGATGCATGGGAACATATTGTGCACTATCACACCCCTGCAAGTTCAACGGGGAGGAAGCAACGGGGAGCTTGGAACAGAGTGTGGAAAACTTTGGTGCGACCAGGAGCTTGGTGAGGACATCTGCAGGTTGATCCTTGCCAGAAATAAACTGAACTTGAAGCTATCTGAGGCTAACTCGTTCTCTTACAATGTGGAAATCAATGGCAACATGCTTGATACGAGTATGGATAATGGGGTTGGCTGAGAGATAAGTGGCACCAATATTATCACACCATAAGGTGGGAGGTTGAGGCAAATAAGCACCAAGTTCTTGAATGAGATCTTGTAGCCATATTAATTTAGCAGTTGAGTTGGCTAAGGCTTTGTACTCAACCTCAGTGCTGGACTGGGCAACTATTTGTTGCTTGTGAGAGCTCCATGAAATTAAATTTTTGCTATAGAAAAGTAGATAGCCACTTGTAGAACGACAATCATCGAGGCAACGGGACCAATTCACATCTGATAATGCCAGCAGAAGATAAGAAGAATTTTGTTTTATACTAAGATCATGCGTGCAAGTGGCCCTAAGATAGCGGAGGATGCATTTGACAGCTTTCCAATGGTTGATAGTGGGACAATGCATATATTGGCACACACGGTTGACTGCAAAGGAGAGATCAAGCCGAGTGAGCAAGACATATTGGAGAGCACCCATTGTGCTACAATAGAGTGTAGGATCATGGAAAGCATCACTATCAAATAGTGTGAGGGTGTGAGATGAAGACATTGGTGTGGCTACAGGTTTTGCATTAGTCATATTTATGCGGTGAAGAAGATCCAGGATATATTTCTGTTGAGAGAGGAATATGCCTTCAGAATCAAATTGTGCTTCAACCCACAGAAAATAATGAAGTTGGCCAAGATCTTTAATGGGAAAGCTATTCCTAAGATGCTACAAGAGAAAATCAACCGCTTGAGATGAGGATCTTGTAATAAGGATATCATCTACATACACTATAATAACTAGTTCCAAATTGTGTTGGCGGTAGATGAAGAGAGAATTGTTAGCTTTGGATGAGAGAAAACCAAATTCAAGTAGCTGAGATTTACCACGATCGGGGAGCTTACTTAAGGCAATAAATGGCCTTTCTGAGCTTGAATAAAACAAAGTGCTTGGGAGTGGGTCGTGTTAGATATGGAGACAATTATAGCCTTTATGGGAAGGACTATACCCAAGGAAAACACAAAATTTAGATCGATAGTCAAGCTTGAGAGTATTATAGGATTGTAGGTTGGGCCAACAAGCAAATCCAAAGGTCTTCAAAACTTTATAATAAGGTTTGGTCTTAAAAAGACAATCAACAGGAGATTGATTTTTAAGAATTGGAGAGGGGAGTTTATTTATAAGAAAACAGGTCGTCCGAAGCCATATGACTAATATTTTTTAGGCACATGAGCATGAGCCATAAGAGAAAGTCCGATTTTAACAAGATGATGATGTTTGTGTTCAACAGAGTCATTTTGCTCATGAGTGCGGAAGAAGTGATGTAATAATCTATATTCCCCACCCCAATCAGTTTGAACTGATTTGATTTTGCAATCAAATTGTCGTTCAACAAGCTCTTGAAAAATGTAGAACGTAGGTTCCACTTTAGATTTTTTTTTTCTAAATGGATAGAACCATGTAAGTTTGCTGAAGTCATCTAGAAAAATAACATAGTAGTGATAACCTTCAATTGAGGGTTCAGGAGAAGGGCCCCAAACATTGGAAAAAATTAAATCCAAAGGTTTTTTTTAATGAGATGGTGACAAATAAAAATGTAAATTATGACTTTTAGCTTGTTTACAAGAATTGCAAAGAGCAAAAGTCTTATTGCTGGAGACAGGAAGCTTATTTGAAAATAAAACATGCTTGAGGAGATGAAGAGTTGGATGTCCAAGCCGACTGTGCCAAGTATCAAGAGAGGCTCGTTCTCCAGGAAAGGTAGATTTGAGAGGATTGGTGGATGAAATTGGTAGAAATATGTAAAGCCCATCTTTAGTTGGTCGGTAAAGGACGAGGTTCCTTGTATTGAGGTCCTTCACACAAAAAATGATGGATAAAAATCAAAGAATACACGATTCTCATGAGTTAATTTGCTAATCGACACCAATTTTTTTTGAATTGAAGGAACATGCAAGAGTTGTTTGAGGAATAATTTTTTTGAAGGGGATAAAAATTGAGAGGTACTAATATGATGAAAGGCAAATCTGCACCATTTCCTACCCTTATATGATTTGTGCAAGCATAGTCATCAACTTTGTGTATTAATTTGTTAAGATCAGAGGTAAGATGGTGTGTTGCTATAGTATAGGGGTACCAACTTGAATCAGTTGAGGATGGTATGATTGTGTAACACCCCGCTCCCCCAATAAAGACATTTTAGAATTTTTGGAGAGCCAGTGTGCTACTACTGAACTTGAATAAAACTTTTTCTTTTAAATAACGCGCCAGATGCAAAAGATTTCTATAAATAAAAAAGATTTAATTAATACTTTAAAATCCAACATAGAGTTTGCGGAAGCACTTATTTAAAAAAATATAAAAGTCTCATGTGCTTATCAAAATAATTTACTTAAATCTTAAACCATAAAACTAAGCATAGCAAGATCTGTCTAGGCCTCTGCCTCACCTCCCGGAGTCAAGTCCTGTCCTGCAGCCTCATCCTCATAAATGTCATCACCTGAGGTGGTTTAAAAAAAATGAAAACAAACTAAAATGAGTCGAATACTCAATAAGCACACATCATACAGTAAACATAATAAACATAAGGTTTCTTGAAAAACGTGCATATTCATAAATACGTACGTAAATAATATGAATATGAGCTTATCTTTCACTTGTCATAGGCCGTTACCCACTGTTGACCCCCGTGAGTTAGGGTTAGCGAATCTAAATAGATTCCGATTCCGCCCGTGGCCGTGGGTTGTGGAATCCATACATAAGGAAGACATACTGGGTGCACTACCAGCATGTATGACCTGGCAATGCAATATGCCCATATTATAGGTACTGTCTTCATATCATAACATAGGCCGTTACGTATCTTATCATTCTTATTTCATCATAATCATACTTGCATACTTGTCATATCATAGATTTCAAAAGAAATCACATACATACTTGTCATATCATATCATAGATTTCAAATGAAATCGTATTCTTTCATAACATGTCGTGATGCATGACTTCTCACATAAAATCATGATTTTTCATAAATACTTTAATGCATAGATCTTCACATAAAATCATGCATGGCTTTTCATAAACTATTTTAATGCATAACTCTCACATAAAATTGTAACTTTTCATAAATCTTTTGATGTATAACTTCTTTCATAAAATCATGAATTTTCATAAATAATTTGATGCATAATTATTTACACAAAATTATAGATGTCCCTATTTTTATCATGTCTTGGGTACGTAAAAATGGGCTTCCAATAAAGTTTATTCATGCATAATATTTTTATAAAAGACATGTCGTTTACCGCACATACGTGTAAGGGTATGATCATGCTACTTACCTTGCAGCGCTAATCCACTATTTTCCGCACGTAATTGCTCACCTATACAATGAGCGTGTAATATCCGTAAATATTCCAATTGAACCCATATTTAAATATTTAACTGTAAAATGCTAAAATTATCCTATTTTAATTCTTCCGTACTTAAAATTCTCCTAATCCCTAAAACACTATCATCTCCCTAAATTCATCGACAATTAATTGATATTCACTTATTCTAATTTTAACCCAAATATATTTAAGAAACAAGCCTATCCCCCTTAAGAAATATAATCTTCGCTCTAATAAAATTATTCTCAAGTCCAAAATAATTTAGAGTCCGAATATAGTCTAATAACATACATGTTTATCTTCATGATAATTTTAAAAACAACTCAATCAGTAAGTAAGATCCTAATACGCCTGCTTAGGCTCAATTATAAAACAAACTAACTTAAGGGCAAAATTGTCATATTGATGCGTATATGTTGTCTTCTATTTGAAATCATGCAAGTTACATAGAAGTGCAGGGCTTACCGAAAGCAGCTGGGTTGCACTCAACGGTGGTAAGCGAGGTGCTGACTTCGGCGAATGGGTGACTATGCAACTGGGAGAGAGAGGGTGATGAGAGAGAGAGAGAGACGAAGAGTAAGAGAGTCGAGATGACCGAGAGGGAAGAAACACGGCGTGAGGGAGAGGGAGAACCTACTGTGAAGCCGTGAGAGGCTTGCGACGGACTGGGGATGCCGGACAGCCCTTGACAGAGGTTTCTGTGGGCTCTCTATGTGGAGGAACATCGATTGAAAAGGTTGAATCTTGGCTCTATGATGAGCTCTGAAAATGCTCTGTTCTCGGGTGGTAAAACAAGGGATGCCGTGCTTGTTGCTTGTTTAAGTTTGGCTGGGCGGTTGGCTCACGGTTTTGCTTCGGGTGGCGAGGTTACAGGATGATACGAAAGCTGTGGGCTGCGGAGAGGCTGAGAGTGAAATTTCGTGGGTCTGGTGGCTTAGGGAGATGGAGGCTGGGCGGTTTCCATTCGGCTAAGAGCACACGGGCGTGGGTTTGTTTTTGTGATGGAGAGTAGTTTCCGTGTGATGGAGGAGTGGCTAGCGGTTTGGGTTCGACAATGGTGGTTCTTGGTGCACTGCCGTGTATGTGTTGGTTGCTAGTGGCTTGAGGGGTGGTTGCAGCGTTTCGGAAGAAATAAGGCCTACGGGTTGACAGTTTGAGGCTTTAAGCTTTTTGTTGTGTGTATTGCAGGAGGTCTCGACTGAAATTTATAGGTGAGGAGAAGAGGAAACGTGGTTTATAGGGAGTTTTGGTTGAGTTTGGAGTCGGCTGTACCTAGGAGACTAAATCCTACGAGGATACAAACTCTAAGTGGATCGATATGCAAACCGAGGGGAAGAGGCATACGTGCAAGGAGCTGTGCATGAAGTGTATGTGCATATGCAAGTGAAATCGTGAGTAAGTTTAGGAATCTTAATCTTGGTAGAACTATAATTTAATAATCCTATAAAATCTGATAATAATAATAATAACAATAATAATAATAATAATAATAATAATAATAGAACATTTATGGTTAAAGGAAAAATACATAAAACTTATCTTATAACCTAAACTTAGGGTCGGGTTGTTACAGATTGACATGTGAGCCTGTGGGTTGTTGTTTTGCTCAACTTGGTAAGCAAAGTTGAAGCGGTGGTAGAACTTGAGTGGAATATGGCCAGGTTTATTACAAACTTGACAAACTGGCCGTGACCCATTAGAAGTTTGATTGCGTCCATGCCCCCGTCCTCGTGAATAATTATTGGATGGTTTTTGGTAGTGGATGATGAGCCACTAGCATTGCCATGGTGTGTGAATTGCCGAAAAACCGTATTTGCCGTAGCATTAAGAAGGTTCAAGGCATTTCGCTTGGGATCACATGGACATCTAAAGCGTCAGGACATGCAACACAAGGTTACCTACCCCTGTTCATGACATTTAAAGATGCAATGTACCTAGCATGCATCTAACAGTATGTATTATTTACAACGGATAATTTTTTTCTTTCTTGAGCAATACTATGCATCAAACTAAAGATATCCCAAATTCTTAAAACATAATCCATACACATTGAAATGCTAAACATCCAGGATTACAGTATGCATCAAGATGGCATAATACTAACGATAAATCGGAGCCTTGAGGCTATGAGCTCCGCGTCGTGCCGTCGCCATCTAATCAACCGTCTCTAGTCGATCAACCTCTAGTGCACCTCCTGATCCTGACACATGGTCTACCATTTCGGGGGGAATGATAGTTGGGATTACCATCCTAAGATTTGATTACAAATTTTAGCAACTTAACAGATAACTTAGCATATAGGTCAAAGATGCATGCATGGCAGTAAAAACATGAATGCATAGATGATCATAAATAAGCTTGACGTGACTTGCTGTTTAACATGGCATGAACTGACATGACTTGAACTTGAGCATAGACTAAACTGAAACTAAACTTGACATGAACTTGAACGTGAACTGAGTTGGACATGGACTTAAACATGAATGTGAACATAAACTGAATTTGAACTAAAACTGATTATGAACTTAACGTGAATTGAAACATGAACTGAACATGAACTTGAAACATGAATTGAACATGTACTTGAACTTGAATAACATGAACATGAACTTAACGTACCATGAACTTGAACTTGAATAACATGAGCTTGAACTTGGAATCTTGTTCAATAAACTAAACTTGAGCATGAACTTAAACGTTAACATTAATATGAACTTTGACAATCAAAATGATTTCGCCAATTGTTTCCTCAGGAATAATGAACAATCAGAATGATTTAGCCCAACATATTCTCTCAGAGATACTCAGAAAATCAAAATGATTACACCATAAGTATTTTAAATGAGATATTCTAACAATTAGAATGATTACACCAGGAGCACTAGTAATACTCTGACAATCAGAATGATTACGCAAGGAGCATTTGAGTAGAGGTATTCTAATAATCAAAATGATTACGCCCTAAGTACCTTGTATGGATTATCAATGGAGATGCTCGGACAATCATAGTGAGTACATCATGAGTATCCTAGGCATGATTGATTGAGAAAATACAGTTTTAGAGACACTTTATACTCGAGACATCATGTTACGTGAATCGAAATGATAGATGACATGAAAAACATAACATGACATATACGCGAGATGCATGACTTATTATGTAACATGAGATGCATGACATATACGTAACGTGACATATTACGTAACATAACGTGACATATTATGTAACTTGGCATAATATGTAACAGACAATATTACGTAACATAGCCTAATATATAACAGACAATATTATATAACATGTCATAACATGTAACACACAATATTACGTGACATGACATACTTATAACAGATAGCAATACATGACAAAATAAATTATGTAATAGATATAAGTATTTTGTAACAGAATATAGTATGTGTAACAGATAAACATGTAGTGACATGGCATTACATGACATATTTGATAACATAAATACATAAACTTTAGTTCTCTTACCCATCACACATACACAGTAATTTGATAGTAAGTTAAGAGCTAACTTACAGTGATCATCGTGTTACAAGGATTAAGTACGAAACATGAGAAACAATAAGTAGGGATTCTAAAAGCTAGAAATTTTATCATTAACAATAAGAAACATGATGTGATGCCCCCAGCCCCCGCTTGGGATTGGACGATGACTGAAACGCCAGGACATGTAACACAAGGCCACATACCCCTTGTACATGACAAATAATATGCTATGCACATAAGTACACTAGCAGTATGCAATATCGTAGCAGCGAAAAACAATAAAGGTCAGAAGTCTAAGCAACGCAAACAACAATTGCAAAGTACATGGTACCATACTAATAAAAACATTAACACTTTGTCCATGACCATAAAAATGTATCATAAGATAAAATATTTCAAAATATCATAAAATAAAGTTTTGTCTCCCAAAACACGAGACATGCTCAAAATATTGTTTCTCAAAAGCTGAGATCTAAAACCATAGGTTCTTTTCACCAAAATAACTAAGTTTCTTTTTCCTTCATTGTCAAAGTTCCTTTAGGAGCTAGACACCACGAAACTCCAGAAAAGGCATTGTTCTCTTCCTCTCGATCAAAGGCATCATCTTCAATTCTTGTAACTACTTCTACCATTCCAATTGGAGAATAGTAATGTAAACTACCATAATGAGATGTTGAGAAATCTCAGCAAGTAATCACACAACATACAATAGTTAATGCAAGCATACAAGAGATATATCATGAAATGCGTGCATGGACATGTACTTGACTTAAATAGAAACTTGACATATGCATTTGACCATTTTCAAAAGACTTGTACAGAGACTTTGACATTTTCAGAAAATTCATTGACTTTCTTTTTCATGTTGATTGTTAATCAGAACTTTTCTTATTAGAACATATCACAAGATTTGCATCAAGTGATCCTTAACACATGAGCTCTTATTCTTGTTCATATGGTGGACACAACACTGTTCCCCTCCTTGCACAGCGTGTTCTCGCTAGTCATCGTACCATTAACAATCTGTAGGCGGGAATCACAGGCTAGACCCTACTACCATCCCTACAATTCGAGATACATAGAGAATCATAATAACTCGACCTTATTTCGTCGAATTACATGCCTTATGCACCCACTAGCATTAGGTGCTTCCTCGCTCCGGCATTCTTTAAAAAGAATCCACTCGAGCTCATCGACCTATGGGTTACCACTCCATTCTTAAGCACTCCAGAGTGGACAAAAGAGTTTCACTAGGACAATTCCCTGTCCTAGCACTTGGGGTTGCAATAAAATATTTGACTTTTTTCTGTTAAAAAGAACTAGTTTTCTTTGAAAACATTTTCTCCAAATGTATGAGACATGGAACTTAAGACATACGTGCTCATACTTGACATGTGACATATGGAATTCCATGCATGAAATAATCAAGCATATCATGTTCAATTCGTAGCATGATTACATGAAACACATGAAATATCTAAACACATTCATGAAACCATGGGAACACGCTTAGGCTGAAACACATAGGGGTAAAAATCATGAGATTCATCACTTAAACATGTTCCAATCTTCAAGCATATAACATAGGAATCAAAGCAGAGTAAAACAAAACATGAAATCATAATGTTTGGCTAAGGTCCGAATCATTCAAGACACATTCAAGCCGAAACTTCATGTTGTATAAACCATCAATCTTAAACAAG
This sequence comes from Cyclocarya paliurus, assembly GCA_029856935.1. Lineage (NCBI taxonomy): Eukaryota > Viridiplantae > Streptophyta > Magnoliopsida > Fagales > Juglandaceae > Cyclocarya > Cyclocarya paliurus. The sequence goes on from CM056955.1 coordinate 14,651,729, forward strand.
TGAAAACCGAAACACATGAGAGTATTTCATGGCATCTTCATCACAAATTTCAAGCATATAATTCCTTCCATAGATTCATACAAGATCAGATTAACATATTCAAACAATCAATCAAGAAATAGCAAACAAAGCAAACATGGCAATGAAAAGATTTACACAATCATATACAAGTATTAACCAAGAGCAAGTTGAGCATAAAGAAATACTAGCAAGCTGTAAATCCGAGCATTCTATATTAGAAAGAGTAACTAAAAATCATATTTCATGTTCTTGTGTGTGTGTGTAGATTTTTAGGGTAATAGTTGTCCATATGCCACTCGGCTTCTAGGGTTTTTGGGGTAAAAACTCCTTCATTTCAATCTAGAGTAAAACAAAACCCTAAAGTAGCAAAGATACATGTAGTGGCCGAAAAACATGGAGGATGAACACTTCTCTCTACTCAGCTTCAAGGGTTTCTTCTGAACTTTAAGTCATTTTCAAGAAATGTAATACCCTGCTCCTTCCTTTCTTCTGACGTAAGCAATTACGTCAGATGTGTCAGCCTACCCACTCTCCTCTCTAGTGTCTAAGAGCCCCATTATGCGTGCCAGACCCCGATGGCGTGTTTTTAAAAGATACTACGTAATTTTTAAACTAGCTTTGTGTTTTAAAGTAATGTGTATTTTATATGAAAGATTCCTATTACTATTTAAATAGAAAATATTTTAAATAACTCAATTATAATATCTTTGAAGAGCTCCAAAAATATTATAATTGTAGGGAATCATTTTATATAAATGATTCCAGTTATTTAAAATATTAGGTGATTTAAATAATGATGGAATCTCTATTTATTTAATAGTTTACTCTTTTAAATATTTTAAGTAAGACTTCATCATTTTTATAAATGATGAAGGAATATTAATTTAAATAATATTCTATCTTAATTCCTCTCAGTGCTTTTAAATAAGTTAGCTTTTACGCATTTTCAAATCAGTATATAAGGGTCATCGTAGACCATTTTTATAGACCCCAGATGTCGGGTTTTAGGATAAAACCCCAGCCTCTCTCTCTTTTTCCTCACTTTTCCCTCCCCTCTCTCTCTCCTCTCTCGGCTTGTAGCGTACGTGGCCCCTCTCTCTCTCGCCCGATCTCCTCCACAGCCCAGCCCGGCGCCGCCGTACGCCGGCGTGCCTCACCGCCCACACCACTGCCTCCCCTCCCTCCGGCAAGTCCCCCTGCATCGGTATCACCCCCGCACGCTCTCTCCTCCTCCTCCCTCGGTGGTGCAAGCCCGAGCTGGCTTAGAAGCCACAGCGCCGCCGTGCACCGTTCTCCGGCGCCACCACTCCCTTGGCAGCCTCCCCTGCCACCGACCGGTCCCCTCCAGCGGCCTCAGCCCCTCCCATGCAGCCACCTTCCTCCACCATGCACGAGCACAGCAAACCCATGCACGGGTTCACTATGCAGCCTCCTAGCGCCGCCGTGCGCGGCCATCTCGACCATCGGCCACCACCACAAGACTCCTCAGGTCTCCCCCTTCCTCCTCCCATGAACCCACGGCCAATAGGCCTCTCCTCCACCTCCCGGTGTTCCCCTCTCCACCGCACGGGTTTGGCCTGATCTGCCGCCATCCGCTGCCACCCACGGCGAGTGGCCACCCTAGCCGGCATCCTCAGACCACCACGAACCCAACCACACCACCCACGGTCCTGATCTGCCACCCACGGCTCCACACTCTCTCTCACTCTCCCACAGCATTTCTCCCCCTCACAGTGCACGGCCAGCCCTCTTCCACCACCACGGACCACCGTGCCGACCACCACCGAGCCTCCACGGCTCCACTAGCAACCTCCCCTAGCCTAGCCCAAACTTAAACCACCACTTTACGTGGTGGGTAATCACTGCACGTGATGGACAGTCACTGCGTGTGACTGACTGCCACTGTACACGGCAAGATCTGCCGTGATACGCTCATTGCCATCATCATCAAGGTCACCGTAGACCCTTCCAAGACCACACCTAGCTATCCAAATACTTAAACAGTCACTGTACGTGGTGTAGCCACCCCGTACGTTCCTCTGGCGTGTTCGCTATGACGGTCAACGAGCAACGCACAGGTTATCCTGTCGATGGTATAATTCTCTATCCCTCGCTATTTATGTTAGATGCTAGCTAGTTAACTAGGTTGTGGACTGTGCTGCTAGTATTATAGGACTACTGTGTAGTATGATGGTGATGTGATGGGCTGTGATGTGAAGTGCTGGGCGTAGTTGGAATGTGTGCTGTGTAGTATTGTGGACTGTGTTGTTGGTGTTGTGGCCTGTGCTGTGTAGTGTTGTGGACTATGCTGTGAAGTATGGTGGTAGTGTATGTGTAGTAGTAGTGGCGTGGCATAATGCACGTGTAAGCAGTACACGTGGAGTGTACTCCGTGTAGTGAGACGATGCACCGTATGGCGTGTGTGCCATAGCGGTGACGTGGCGGAAAGCTGTAAATGGAGTACACGTGGAGTGTACTCCATGTTGGGAAACGATGCACAGTACAGCATGTGTGCCATATTAGTGATATGGCGGAGCGTCGTGAATGGAGTATACTCCATGTAATGGGGCAATGCACCGTATGGCGTGTATGCCATGGCGGTGACGTGGAGTAGTCTTGTGAAGGGAGTACGCGTGGAGTGTACTCTATGTGGTAGAGCGACACACCATATGGGGTGAATGCCATAGTGGTGATATGGCATAGTCCTGTGAAGGGAGTACATGAGAAGTGTACTCCATGAGGTGTAGCGATACACCGTAGGGCGTGTCATGAAGATTAAGGTGATTTCGTAGTTTATGGGCGAAAGGCTTGATGTATGGTGTCAAGGACTATGAAATAGTGTCCCGAAGTGTGAGGTATGGCCTGTAGTCCAAGGCGACGAGTGTCGCCATGTGATTGGCCTATGGCTAGAAAGTATCAGAGTAGCACAGCGAAAGCATGACTGGATAACGTCACTAAGTGACGTGGTCGATTAAGAGGTTGTGCTCGAGATGGGTGAAGAGTTAGAGTAAGAGTGATGTAGCGGGGACGTGACAAGGTGTCACGTTATGACAGGAGTACGTTAGGAACCGTACTCGTGACGAGTTGGAGATTGATGTATAGGTGACGTAGCGGAATGTCAGAAGTGACATGACAAGGTCACGGTGTAGCTTGGGAATGGTCTCGAGCTATATGGCGTGACGTAAGATTGTACGGTATGTGCAGTCGTAGTGATATGGTTGTAGTCCAAGGCGACGGGTGTTGCCATGTGATTGGTTTATAATTGGGAATAAATGCGAAGTGGCTAAGAAGTATCAGAGCAGTGCAGCGGAAGCATGATTGGGCAACGTCGTGGAGTGACGTGGTCCACCATGGAATTGCATTGTGATGACCTAAGATGTATGTAAGGTGATGTGACAAGGTCACGGTGTAGTTTAGGAACAGTCTCGAGCTATATGGCGTGACGTGAAGTGTGGTTATGAACAGAGTCCCATCGTGTCAACAGTTGGGATAAACTGTCACGAGATTCGGGTAGCACAGAGAGTCGTGCTAGCCGAGTATGAGAAGGTTGGTAACGGAGTATGGCATTCGCCATACAAGTCCGTGACCAATGTATTAAATGATGATCTTAAGTGATAAAAAGGGTAAAGTATGTGTGTTGTCTGGTTAGACACATGTGCTAGACAAGTTTACCGTATATAATGGGTAATCTGTCCTATGTATGATGATACAGTAATTAAGCCTCGAAGTGGCTTAGAGCTGTGTGATGTGTACGGATGGTCATGAGAAGTAGAGTGAGCTAAGATACATGAGGGTAATGATGAAGGTACTGTCTAAGAATGTGATGCGTGGCTTAGTGAGTCTAAGTCATGCGTCGGAATGTGGTTAACAAGAATAATAGGATAAAGGTTCTAGTGTCTTAATCCTGAGATGAACATGAGTTCATCCTAGTGAGTAAGCACTCGAAGTAGAACGTCAAGATTGAAGGAAGTAGAGACCGTAATAGGTCTCTAAGGGTTGTACTATAGTAAGAAACGTGAAAGAGCACGGGATAGAAGGAGAGTGTTCTCTAAGTAAAGCATAGCTCTATTTATAGTCAGTTGCTTATGCACTAGATAGAAAATAACGATAAGGTTATGTATGCATGTAGGTTGCCATCTGACACGCGCATGAATGGAGTGTACGGTATGAATGGACTGTATAGTATGAAAGTAGCATGGAGTCCAAGTAAGTGTTACATTCATACTCTTCTAGAGTTTTCTAAAGATATAAAGAAGAAAAAGAAATGTTTTTCCCTATGAAAACTAAGAAAAGAAATGGTCTCCCTTTCAAGGGCAGACGTTTTACGAAAAGGAGAACGAAAAGTAACGTATTTAAAGTATAAGTATGTACGACCTCCTTTAGCAGCCCCTGTTCACGCACCCAAAAGTATTAACTGTATGCATGTGAATGGATGACTATACGTAGTACCTATTGTATGTATTTTTAAAGGAAAAGACAATGCACAAAAAGATGTTTTTCGGGCTCTCGCCCCAAACGGACATTTTTCCACGAAAAGATGTTTTTCCATGAAAGCACGAACGAAATGAAAAGAAAGGAAAGGCATGCTCATGCACATAAAACGAATGAAAGCTACAGCTCTCTAGAGCTGCCATGAATGAATGAACGTAAGAAAGAATGAAAGAAAGGCATGAGCACGCATAAATGTATGAAAATACGTAACAGCGACATGAAATGAATGAACGGGGTACCCAAAATGAATGAATGGGCAGATTGCAATGCCGGGCGGTAGTATCTGGTAGTGCACCCAGTGCTGCATCCCTGACGGAAAGAGATTCCAACCTGTGGTCACGGGCGAATCCATCGGCCCAAAAGGCCGCAAACCCCAGCACACGGGGCGTAACAGTGTGCACTGGCCTATGAAAGTGATAAGAAAAGAATGTATGAATGCATGGCACTCCTCAAGAAATGAAGGCAGTAACGGGGGAAGGTTTTACTAAAAGAAAAACACGTTTTAAATATGAAAACCCCCGTCTACTGACGTTTACAAAAAGAAAAAGTAATGTATGAATGCACGGCATTCTTTAAGAAATGGAGGCACTGACGGGGGAAACGTTTTAAGAAAAGAAGACCAGTTTTAAAGAAGAAAAAAAAACCCCCGTCAGTGATGTTTCCAAATGAAAGCATGTATGCATGTATGTATAGTATGTATGGAATGATGAATATATGATTGAAAACCTATGTTTTTATATTTTAACGGTATGAAGTAATGCTTACTAAGTATTCGTCTCATTTTAGTTTTTATGTGTGCCCCTCCCCCCACAGGAACTGAATGAGTAGTACGCTTAGGAGGGACACGGCCAAAAGGAGAAGGGCACGGAAGTCTAGGCATGATAGTTTTGAATGTAAGAAAGGTCTTTTTATTTTAAAGATTTTATTTCCCACTCCAAAACTCTTTTATTATAGAAGCACTTTTTATTTTATAAAGTAGAGTCTTGCACCCTGGGAAGGACTGTAAAAGATGTTTTAAATCAAACGGTAATTCCCGTCGTATTTTTTAAAATATTTTGTAAAAATACCCACCACGAGGACGGGCGTTACAAGAAAACACAAGAAAGTGTGGGTGTTCTATCATACTCATAGTCCAAATGAAATTTGAATCTCATTTTCAGGTTGAGAAAGTGACATGTGTGTGAAACATAGAAAGAAAAACCAATTCTTACGTTGTCTAGACTTAGTGTGCCGAAATCTCTCCTTGAAATAAGAAATTCTCATGTTTGGTTGGAAAGAAAATAGAAGAAAGTGAGGGAATCTTCAATAGAATATGAGAGAGTTGTGTGGAGAGAGTGAGAGCATGAAGAATCTGAAATTGACAAAAGGAGAAGCCCTTGGGCATGTGGTCTTCCTCTCCTTTTATAGAAAACTCCTCATTCCCTCATTACTGGTTAAAATCCATTGCATGCAGACAAGTGGCATAGGTTTTCTTCCTCCTTTCACTTTGGCCAAAAATACCTCTTGGAATTCTCCACTTGGATTGCATTGTGAAGGGACATCTTGGGGTTGGCATGTAGGGTTCCTCTCCCTTGGCCGAATTCCTCTTTTCTTCCCCTTATGCCCTTCCTTTCTTCAAACAATTGAGTGTTTCTTTTAAGGGTAACTTGGTAAAATATCATATGCCTCTTCCTTTTCCCAAACAAGTAACCTTTGGCATGGATGACAAGTGGCATTTGACATGTGCCATAGCTTAGCCATCCCCCTCCTTCTTCCTTTCCCAAGCTAATGTTTCATCTTCCAAGTACTCCTTCCCTAGGTGACCTTCCATGTTCCATTGGTCCAAAATAGTCTAGGTGACAAATGGCAAGTGAACAAAGTGCTTGGAAGTGTGCTAGCCGAATTCCTAAGGGTATCCTTGTCGTCCAATCCAAATGTCTCTTCACATAACTTTCTAGAAGTCCCATGCATGCTTGACACTTGGCAAAATCTAACTAAAATTCGAAATCCTATAAGCCTCCCTTAGGTTTCCCATGCAAATCTCCTAGAAAACCTCCATTTCACTTCCCTAAGCTTCCCTTCCCAAGATATCTTCCTTGGAACTCGAACTTGGGCAAGATAAAGGGTCTAAACATGTGAGAAAATGATCTAGCTAAAAATCCCTTAGTCTTCCTAGGTTCCTTTTGTCCCTTGATTCATTTAGAAAGTTTCTAACATAGTGACAAGTGTCAATTCCTCTAGGGTAGGCGTGTAGGCCATTCTTTAGTATTTTCCTATACTTCTCTCTCCCCCTTAACCCATTATCAGGTCTAGATTCACAATGGAGCACCTTTATGCCACATGGCACTTGTGACAAAAATCACTTGGATTCTAGGGTTAGTCCTCTTTTGAGCTCAGGTTATCATTTTAAAAATTCTAGGGCTTTCTAAATTAACTAAAGCTCCCAAGGAAGTCACGACTACTAAGCATAAAATCTATGAGCCATGCTTACGCAAGTAAAATTACCATTTTACCATCTACATTTAGAAAAATGGCAATTTTACCCTTAACTTAAGCATTTTACATCCTAACTCCAAAAATCACCAAAATTTACATTTCTCATGTAAAATTTGTCCTAAACTGAAATATCAACCTAGAAAAACTTAAAACCAACCACAATTATGAAAAATGACATAGGGTCGAAACTTCCAAGGCCAAAATTCTTGATTTTTCTGTTGCAATTTCTTCCAACTTCAAAACTCATGATCAAACCGAAATTTTGGAACAAAGATCCTCCTATCCTAAGTTTAGAAACATGCTTAAAACATCCAAGAAAAATATACCAATCATCAATACAAAATGTTTTAGTAAAAAGATCCAAACTTTTTAACTAAAAAGTAAACTCTTGAATCAAAAGGTTTCACCTATTTTAAAGCATCTCCAAGAACTCTAGAAAATCCAAATCTTACTTCTAACATGACATGAACTTGAATGTGAACTGACTTGGATATGAATTTAAACATGAATGTGAACATGAATGTAAATTGAATTTGAATTGAAACTAAATATGAACTGAACATGAATTGAAACATTTACTGAACGTGAACATGAAACATGACTTAACTTGAACTTAAAACATGAATTGAACATGTACTTGAGCTTGAATAACATGAACTTGAACTTAAAGTAACATGAACTTGAACTTGAATAACATGAGATTGAACATGAAATGCATGAACTTGGAATCTTATTCAATAAATTAAACTTGAGCATGAACTTAAACGTGAACGTTAACATGAAGTCTGACAATCAAAATGATTGTTGCCAGTTGTTTTCTTAGGAATAATGAACAATTAGAATAATTATGCCCAACATATTCTGTTAGAAATACTCAGACAATCAAAATAATTACACCAAGAGTATTTTAAATGAGATAACCTAACAATTAGAGTAATTATGCCAGGAGTACCTAGTAATACTTTGACAATCAGAATGATTACGCCAGGAGCATTTGAGTAGAGATATTTTAACAATCGAAATGATTATGCCGGAAGTACCTTGTATGGATTATAAATGGAGATACTCGGACAATCATAGTGATTACATCACGAGTATCTTAGGCATTACTGACTGAGAACATATTGTTTTAAAGACACAATCTATACTCGAGGCATGACATTACGTGAAGCAAAATGATAGATGATATGACATACGTAACGTGACATATATGTGAGATGCATGACTTGACGTAACATGAAACAGATAAACAATTCGCAGCATGGTATAACATGTAACAGACAATATTTTGTAACATGGCATAACATGTAATAGAAAATATTACGTAACATGGCATAACATGTAACAAAAAATATTACGCGACATGATATACATGTAACAGATAATATTACATAACATCATACACTTCTAACTGATAGCAATACATGACAGAATATAGTATGTGTAACAAATAAACATGTAGTGACATGGCATGACAAGACATATTTGATAACATAAATACATAAACTGTGGTTCCCTTACCCATCACACATACACAGTAATCTGATAGTAAGTTAAAAGCTAACTTATAGTGATCATCGCGTTACTAACTTAGAGAAAAATTACTATTTTACCCTCTACATGAAAAAAATGACAATTTTACTCCTATCTTAAGAATTTCACATCCTAATTTCAAAAATCACCAAAATTTATGTTTCTCATGTATATTTTTTCCTAAACTTAAATGTCAACTTAGAAAAATTTAAAACCAAACACAACTATGAAAAATGACGTAGGGCCGAAACTTCCAAGGCCAAAACTCTTGATTTTTGTTGCAATTTCTTCCAACTTCAAAACTCATGATCCAACCAAAATTTTGCAACGAAAATCCTCATATCCTAAGTTTAGAAACATGCTTAAAACATCCAAAAAAATATACTAATCCTCAACATAAAACTTTTTAATAAAAATATGAAAACCTTTTAACTAAAAAACAAACCCTTGAATCAAAAGGTTTGACCTATTTCAAAGAATATCCAAGAACTCCAAAAAATCCAAATCATACTTCCAACATATTCATAACGTTACCAAAAATCACAAAACAACACCTGGAGTACTCGATTCCATGTTAGTCCAAAAACAAAAGCTTTCTCTTAACTAGTTTTGATCAAACACTTTATCCAATGCATTCTATGGTAAGTCTTCAAACCAAAACATCATATGGTTTACAAATGTGTCGTAAAGTAGATCCAAGCATTAAAATTAGAATCACATGGCTAAAAATAATTCAAAACATGGATCTAACTAAAAACATCAAACTTTTGACCCAACTGAGTAATCTCTTGCATAAAAATTCATATCTTTGAAACTAACACAAAAATTCTTCAAACTAACATCCTAACATAGAGATAAAAGGCTTAGTATCATGTGGCACCCCCAGCCCCTGCTTGGGATTGGACGGTGACTAAAATGTCGGGACATGTAACACAAGGCTACACACCCCTAGTACATGACAGGTAATATGCTATGCACTTAAGTACACTAGCAGTATGCAATATCGTAGCAATGGAAAATAATAAAAGTCGGATATTCTAAGCAACGTAACAAGCAATTGTAAAGTACATGGTACCATACTAATAAAACATTAGCCACTCTATCCATAACCATAAAACTGTACCATAAGATATAGTATTCCAAAATAAGATGTTGTAAAGTTTAGTCTCCCAAAACATAGGACCTCCTCAAAATATAAAGATCTAAACCATAAATTCTTTCACAAAATAACTAAGTTCGCTTCCTCTTCATTAAGGTTTGGGTTTCACGCACTTCTCTAGAGTCTTATCATGGTCCCGGTTGTTACGCTGTCTGAATTCCACAATAAACTCTGATATTCCGGAGATCTCCCAATCAATTGCCTTGAGTCACTCCAGGATGGAGGGCTCAGGCCGACTAGTAATCACACAACGTACAATAGTTAACGCAAGGATATAAGAGGTACATTATGAAATGCATGCATGGACATGTACTTGACTTATGACTTAACCAGAAACTTGACTTATGCATTTGACCATTTTCAAAAGACTTGTAACATAGACTTTGAAATTTTCAGAAAACTTATTTGACTTTCTTTTTCATGTTGATTCTTAATCAGAACTTTTCTTATCAGAACATATCACAAGATTTGCATTGATTGATCCTTATCATATCACAAGATTTTCATCAAGTGATCCTTATCTTATGAGCTCTTATTCTTGTTCATAGGGTGGACACAACACGGTTCCCCTTTGCTCCATGTGTTCCTACTAGTTACCACACTATCAACGGTCCGTACATCGTGATGAATACGTCATAAACAGAAATTTATATTAACTCGACCTTAGTTTGTCGAATTACATGCCTTATGCACCCATTAGTGTTAGGTGCTTCCTCGCTCTTTCATCTTTTGAAAAGAATCCATTCGAGACTCATCGACTATTCTTCGTCAACCTAGAGGTTACAACTCCCTTCTTAAGCACTCCAAAGTGGACAGAGGAATTCCACTAGGACAATCTCCCGTCCTAGCACTTGGAGTCATGATAAAACTTTTTAAATACTTTTGTTTGAAAACATTTCTCCAAATGCATGTGACATGGAACTTAGGACATACATACTTATACTTGACATGTGACATAAGGAATGCCATGCATGAAGTAACCAAGCATAACATGTTCAATTCATGGCATGATAACATGAAACACATGAAACATCAAAACACATACATGGAATCATGAGAACTTGCTTAAGCCAAAACACATAAGGGCAAAAATCATGAAATTCATCACTTAAACATGTTCCAATCTTCAAGCGTATAATATAGAAATCAAAGAATAGTGAAACAAAGCATGAAATCATAGCATTTGAGTAAGGTCCAAAACATCCAAGACATATTCAAACCAAAACATCATGTTGTATAAACCTTCAACCTTAATCAAGTAAAAACCGAAACTTATAGGAGTCTTTCATGGCATTTTCATCACACTTTCAAAGAATATAATTCCTTCCATAGATTTACTCAAAATCATATTAGCATATTCAAACAAAAAATCAAGAGATAGCAAACAAAAAAAACACAACAATGAAATGATTTACACAAATATATATAAGTACTAACCAAGAGTAAGTTGACTGTATACTTACGAAAATCCATGTAAAGAAATACTAGCAAGCTGTAAATCCAAACATATACTATATTAGATAGAGTAACTAAAAACCCTATCTCATGTTCTTGAGTGTGTGTGTGGCTTTCTAGGGCATCACTTGATCTTAAACCACTCGGCTACTAGGGTTTTTGGGTTAAAACCCCTTCATTTCACTCATATAGTAAAAAAAAACCTAAGGTAAGTAAAGATACATGTGGTGGTTGAAAACATGGAGGATGAACTCCCCCTTACTAATTGGATTCAAGGGTTTCTTAAAAACCCTAAGTCATTTTCCAAGAAAACGTTAGAAAGTGTGGATGGTCTATTATTCTCAAAGTATAATGACATTTGAATCTCATTTTCATGTTGACAAATTGACTTGTGTGTGAAACTAGGAGGAAAAACCGATTTTTACCTCTCTTAGTCTTGAGAGTGCCGAAATCTCTCCTTGAATAGGAAATCCTCTTGTTTGGTTGGAAAGAAAATACAAGAAAGTGAGGGAACCTTCAAGTGAACATGGGAGAATTGTGTGGAAAGAGTGAGAGCTCATGCAGTCTCCAAAAACAAAAGCAAGGAAAAAGCCCATTGCCATGTACCCCTTCTTTTTTATAGAATACCCTTCACTTCCCTCCTTGGTTCTTCCAAATATCCTTGCATAGATGACAAGTGGCATAGGTTTCTTCTTACCCTTTCTCTTTTGCCAAAAATGCCTCTTAGAATTCCTCACTTGGATTGCATTGGGAATGGACATCTTGGGGTGGCATGTAGGGTTTCTCTTCCCTTGGCCGAAATTCCTTTGTTTTCCCTTTATGCCTTTCGTTTCCTTAAGCAAGTGAGTATTTCTTTAAGGGTAGCTTGGTAAAACATTACATGCCTCTCGTTTTTCCCAACAAGTAACCTTTGGCATGGGTGACAAGTGGCATTAGGCGTGTGCCATAGCCCTAGCCGTCCCCAGCTTCTTTTTTTCCCAAGTTGATGCTTCATCTTCCTAGTGCTCCTTCCCTAGGTGACCTTTCATGTACCATTGGTCCAAAATAAACTAAATGACAAGTGGCAAGTGAATAGGGTGCTTGGGAGTTTGTTAGCAGAAATCTTAAGGGCATTTTTGTCCTTTGATAAAAGAGTCCATTCATCTAATCTTCTTCTAGAAGGTTAGTGCATGCTTGACACTTGGAAAAGTCTAACCAAAATTTGAAATCCTTTTTTGCCTTCCTTCGGTTTTCCATGCAAATCTTCTAGAAAAGATCTATTTCTCTTCCCTAGGCTTCCCTTCCCAAGATATCTACCTTGGAACTCGAAATTGGGCAAGACAAAGGGTCTAGGCATGTGGGAAATTGGGCTAGCCGAAAATCTCTTAGTCTTCCTAGGTTCTTCTTGTCCCTTGATCCATGTAGAAGGTTTATAGCATGCTGACAAGTGCCAATTCCTCTAGGGTAGGCATTCAAGCTACTTCTTGGTACTTACCTACACTTCTCTCCCCCCCTTATCCTATTATCAAGTCTAGATTCACATTGTAGCACTTACATGCCACATGGCACTAGTGACTAAGGTTTGGGTCATGGGCTTAAAGCCATTGAGCCTAGGTTTCTAAATAAGGCCGAAATTCACAAGGCATTCTAGGGTTACTCCTCTCTTGGGCCCAAGTTGTCATTTCAAAGATTCTAAGGCTTTCTAAAATAGCTAGAGCTCTCAAAAAAGTCATGGAAACTAAGAATAAAAACTATAGGCCATGCTTAGGCAAGTTTGGGTCATCACATATCATGAAATAAAAATATAAAAGCCATTGGAGTAAGATTAAACCACAAAAGACTCAAACTTTCTTAAAACAAAAACTGTTTTTCCTCTTCCAGTTTCTAAGTTTCTAGATCTAAGAAAATCTTTCATCCAAAGTTGTAATCATGAAACTAATCTCCAAAAAAACATTCATATATACATTCTAACAACACTATAAAATTTTCAGACCAAGACTTGTTAATTAGCTTAGTCAAAAACTCCAAAATATAACACACTCTCAGATTATCACCTAGAATGACCTTTCCACAATTAAAAATGCTTTTGACCAATCAAACCACTATGAAATCAAACAAACAAGTTATCCACGAAAACTAAAATCAAAGACGAACAACTTTCATGAAGGAATCATTGTGAGAAAATACATACAAGGGGTCTAACATTACCTTGCAAAACCTCAAAGAAAACTTCCCGAGAGAGCTACCAAGTGTTTCTCTCTAAGAACGGGGATGAGAAGTGATGAAATAAAAGGAAGGGTGCCTTGCATGCCTCTAGAATTCTGGAGGGTGAGGTATGAGTTTGAATGACCCTTGAGGGATGGTGCTTAGAGCACCCTCAATGGATTAGCTAAACATCAAAATACATCTTCAAATAGCTAATAGGACATAAAAAACCATCACATTGGATTAGCCAAATCCTAGCTACAGTTAACTTTGACTATAGTAATTCGAAAACTAAAACCAAATTTGGTATACACTGTAGACACATCAAATGTTTATTTTATTATTTCTTTTATAGCACTCTCTCTCTTCTCTCTTCTCTCTTCTCTCTTCTCTCTCTTCTCTCCAGATTGGTTGCATTCGTTCTAGGTATTGGACAAATATATTTTTAGTGAACTTTTCACCTTTCGTTCCAGGTATTCGAACAGTTAATTCACAAAAACAAATACACTTTGAAGTTGTAGCTGTGGATGTTGAGCATTGAACTTTAATCAATTTTTATATATATAATTGTGCAGTTTATAGACAAGATTTTATTGTTAAATAATTTAATTAGAATATGATTACTAATTAATATATAGTAGAAAGAATGGTAAAATATGATAAAATTAAATAAATATTACTATATAATGAATAAATTGATAATCCAATATGGGGATTTGATGTGAATGAAATAGTCAAAGTCAAATTCATCTCATATTATTTTATTGTTATATAATCAAAGACAAGGCTATTTCAATGTGGAGACTTGATGTGAATGAAATAGCCAAAGCCCCTTCATCTCATATTAGCTAAAATTTGGTTTTGATTTGGCTAATCTATTGAGAGTGCTTGGTCACAAAAAGGCAAGAATAGTGGAGGGGGAGTGGGCTGCTTCTGCTACCTTCTAGAATGGGTGTGATGAGGTGGCTTTTTCCCTCACATCAAGGGAATATTTGGGGCTGTTGAGGGTAGAGGTGATTGTTCATTGGTGGGTGGAAACTTCCTCTAGAAGCTTGGCCAAGGTGGACAAAATTCGTGGGCCTTAAACAAGTGGGCTTCATTTGGGGTTTAAAGAGGGTTTGGCTAGGGTTTGAGGTGCTATCAAGCCCAAATCTAATTTTTCTTGGCCCAATCAAATTTTCAAGATTTAAAGGGGGTGGATAATGATGTCATAACATGAATTTAAAGAATTAATAGCATGTGGAAGTGATTAAATCAAGTAATTAAACACAATGCTAGAAATTGGATCAAATAGGATTTGGAGGCCAACTTTAGGGTTTGGGGAAACCGTTTTGGAGTTTCAATTGGATTCCAACCATTTAGAGTTTTACTAGGGTTGAAACTCTTTTTGGTTTGGCACAATTTGGATGATTGGATTGAATTAGGTTTTGCTTAGGTAGGTGGCATGATCTCACACCTTGATTTCCTTCACAAACCATCTCATCGTTCCTCTTGGCGCCAAGTGTCCAATACTATTTACAAAGTGTGGCTAAGATCTTTCCAAGTGTCAAAATAAAACTTCTCAAACCTAATTTGGATATTCCATATTGTGATTTTGAAAACACTGCACTAGGTGCTACTATTAGGTTACTATTCACTTCGAAAAAGTGAAAAATAAATTTTGTACTAAAAAATCCTAAATATACATACTAAACTCACTGTGCAATTCATTTATCGAAATTCAACCCCAAAGTGCCTCAAAATAAATAAAACGTGTTTTCGAACGAGTGTTTCGTTTGAAAACTAAAAATGGGATTATTGCGCTATAAAATCCTAAATAATCAACTAAGTCTAATGGCATAGACCATATGGCATTCTGACACTTCTAACTAAATAAAATCACACTTCTGGCAATATAGTGAGTGGCAACACTAACTATACTGACAAACTAAAATCTACGCGATTGGTCAATTCGTGAAAACTTATGGAGTTTTCACAAGGTTCCTAAAGCCTAAAAAAATTCCACCATTAAATTTCTAGTGGGTTGTTACAGTTCTAGTTGAAGCTTATAATTGAAAAGATGCCCGTATGTCTCCTGGAGATTCATGGGTTCAAGTCGAGTTGTGAGGGAGGTTATGAGTGGATTATAATCTGAACCAAGCCCTACGACTACATTAGCAATTTGATCCTTATTCGATAAGAAACAAACTTGAAAAGCTTTACGTCTAACATGCTCACGTGCACAGTGATAGTCAATCCCCATATGTTTTGTCCTGGTGTGAAATATATGGTTGGTTGTCATGTAAATCGCACCAATATTATCACACCATAACATCGGACACCCAGTAATGGGAATTTGAAGTTCACTAAGGAGAGAAGTAAGCCAAAGGATCTTAGCAGTAGCATTAGGACCAGCCCGATCCTTCACACTGTCTCTCTTTCCTCACGTTATCTCCCTCTCTCTCATCACTTTCTCTCCCTTTCCTACTACTCTACCACCGCGCCCAGCCACATGTCGCCGCTCATGCTTCTCTCGGTAAGTCTTTGCTGCCTCTACCCACAACAAAAAGCTGGGTCATTTTCAAGTAAAATGAAAGGGATTTGTTTAAGCTTTCCCGTAAAGCTTTTATGCAAAGTAAAGTAAACTGTCTTAGATTTATTTACATTTATGCCCCTTTTAGTCGCAAGCCAGGGTAGATGTGTTTTAAATTGGAAAGTTAGATTGGGCCTTATTTTTTTACGATTTGCCTCAGTTTGAATACAGAAAATTATTATGCTATTTTAAGTGGGCTTCGCCTGAAGGCGGAATTGGCTGGCTCTCCTCTTTTTGGGAAAGGTGGAGCTTCTCTGTCTTGTTCCTAGAACGTAGAGGT
Organism: Cyclocarya paliurus; assembly: GCA_029856935.1. Taxonomy (NCBI): domain Eukaryota; kingdom Viridiplantae; phylum Streptophyta; class Magnoliopsida; order Fagales; family Juglandaceae; genus Cyclocarya; species Cyclocarya paliurus. Next base: position 14,667,899 of record CM056955.1, read on the forward strand.
TTCCTCTTGGACGTGGTTCGAAGAGAGGTCTGACTGAGAGTTACACTTAATTAGCTCCCCTGTGTCATTATGGCGGAAGAATTATCTAACCTCGACGAGGGGTTAAGCCTTACGGAGGAAGAGAAACAAGAAGTCTTCATACCAGAGGAGGAAGTCCTAATATCTATAGAGAAAAGCAAGAATTGTTTGGCTGTTCTTATTATAGGTGAGAAAGAAGTAAACAGAGGTGCATTTTGATCGACTATGAGTAAGGTCTAGAAAGTGGAGGGTCAATCCTCTTTCAAGAATCTTGGCTTCAACAGGTTTCTGATTGAACTTCAGAATCCAATGGTGAAGGAACGTATCCTATCGGGAAGACCCTGGTCCTTTGACAGGGCCTTGGTGTGTTTGTTCGACTGTGCAGGCTGCTTAGCTCCAAAAGATATTAACTTTAAGGAGGAACCTTTCTGGATCCAGCTACATGACTTACCCTTTGCTGGAATGAATAAAATCATGGGAGAGAGGATGGGAGCAGCAGCGGGAAAAGTTTTATCGATTGATGTTGATGCAAACAGTATGGCATGGGGTAATCTGCTTAGAGTCAGAGTATTGGTTGATATTTGTAAGCCTCTAACCAGGGGGAGGTTTATTAACATGGGAGGGAAACGCTTCTGGATTCCATTCAAATATGAGAGGCTCCCTATGTTCTGTTTTCAGTGTGGAGTCATCAAGCATTCAGGTTCGTCTTGTCAACCTTACCCTTCAGGAAGCAAAAAGACTGAAGGCACGGTGCCATAGTATGGCACCTGGTTGAGGGCCAACACACAGTCGAGGAGCTCCCCAAGCTTCAGCAAGAAGGGAGGTGACTTTGAGAATTCGGGAAGTTGGCACCAAAACACAAGTGAGGAGAACAGGTTCGAGGAAGAAAGGATGGGACAGAAAGGCTCTGGCAAATCTAATGCAGATTTTGAACCTGCTGATCTCGGGAGTTCTGACAATTACCAACTAAGGGGACCTGTTCACGGGAAAGTCTGCAGCAACAGAACTAAAGTTCAACTAGACCCTTTTCTTCTAGTAGGCTCTGAAAGTACTGATACCAACCAACTTGTTGATGCAGCTTCCAAGGACTCTTTGTTCTCTAAGGGTCCCTGTCAAACCATGACCTTAACATGTATCAGCTAGAACAAGGCACATTAAGCCCTACTCGAGACATGACCCAGGTAAGCTTACCTTCACAGAATTCTCCTATTAAATCCTTTAATGCTAGTAAGGTTTATAAACCTACATGGAAAAGAAGGGCCAGAGGGTTGGGGCCTATGGATAACAAAAGCCCATCTGATGAGCTTATGTGTGAGCCGAGTGATCCAAAACCGAGGAAAAGGCTTGCAACAGAAACACAAGGAATCATCATGACTAGAAAGAGAGCTAAAAAAGCTCAGATGGCAGTGGCTGGGTTCCAGCCCTGCTAGTCACCATGAAACACCTAGCATGGAACTGCCGAGGGCTTAGGAACCCTCGGACAGTTCGTGAGCTTCACTCTATGGTGAAGGAAAAGAGCCCGGATGTAATTTTTCTTAGTGAAACCAAATGTAGAAGGGACAGGATATAACTTATTCGAAACAAGCTACAGTTTGCTCATAGCTTCTCTGTAGACAGTGTGGGCAAAAGTGGAGGTTTAGCTATCTTTTGGAGAAAAGAAGTAGAAGCTGAATTGGACTCCCATTCCAACCATCACATTTCTATCTCAGTGGCTGTCGAATTCCCTAGTAAAAAACTGATTATAACTGGCTTTTATAGACAACCTGTGACTACAAAGAGAAGGGAGAGTTGGGATCTACTTAGGTTGATCCATTCAAAAATACATAACCCATGGATATGTATGGGTGATTTTAATGAGGTAATGTTCCAGGATGAGCATTTTGGCTCAAATACTCAATCCTTTAAACAAATGGAGGATTTCAGACTTGTTCTTTTAGAATGTGGTCTAATGGATATTGGCTTTAGAGGTTCAAAATTCACATGGTGCAATGGAAAGGAGGGTTCTGATTTCACCAAATGCCGGTTGGATAGAGCCTTATTCAATGAAGGGTGGCTTAATCTCTTTGAACTCAATCAAGTTGAGGTGCTGGCTGGACAATGCTTAGATCATAACCCTCTATTTGTTAACTGCTTAATTTCTATCCAGCCAGAAGCTCCAAAGTACAAGATCTTTAGGTATGAGGCTGCATGGGGTAGAAGAGAGGAATGCACTGAGATCATTAAAGCTGTCTGGGTACAGAAACATATGCAGACTTCAAAGTTTGAATTTACTAGAGAAGGTCTAAAAGTATGCAGAGACAAGCTCAAGGCCTGGAATAAGGAGGTATCTAGAAACCAAAGAAGAATTCTTTTTCAAAAGAGAGAACGGATTAGAAGGTTACAAGAAGCCAATACGGGCCAATTTGGTAATCAGATAAAGGTACTTCAAAGAGAGGTGGATGGTTATCTGGAAGAAGAAGAGATGAAGTGGAGACAAAGAGCCAAACAAAGATGGCTTAAGGAGGGGGACAGAAATACTAAATTTTTCCACAAGTGTGCGTCTCAAAGGAAGCAGGTGAATACTATTAAACAGATCAGAAAGGAAGATGGTAACTTGAGCTCATGCAAGCAGGAAATAGTAAGGGTCTTCCAAGATCATTACAATAAGTTGTTTGCTTCTTCTAACCCAAATAATATTGAGGAAGCCCTTAATTCTTTCCCTGTTGTAGTCAGTACTAATATGAATTACACCCTCGCAGGCCCTTACTCTGAACAGGAAGTGGAAATTGCAATTAAAGAAATGAATCCTTTAGGTTCCCCTGGCCCGGATGGATTCCCAACAGTATTTTACCAGTAGCATTGGACCACCATAGGTAGTGAGGTAACAGCAGCAGCTTTGGAAGTCCTTAATACCAGAAAGGGCTTAAAAGAAATCAACCAAACCTTCATTTCTCTGATCCCTAAAAAGAAAGATCCCCTATCTGCTTCAGATTACAGGCCAATCAGTTTATGTAACATTTTTAATAAGATAATCTCCAAAGTCATAGCAAACAGGCTCAAGATCATCCTGCCTCAGCTTATCTCTCCCACTCAAAGCGCATTTGTTCCAGGAAGATTGATTTCAGACAATGTGATAGTTGCCTATGAGTTACTGCACTCAATGCAAACAAGGCTGAAAGGGAAGAATAATGGATTCATGGCCCTCAAGCTTGATATGAGCAAAGCCTATGACCGTGTAGAGTGGGGCTTCCTAAGCAAAGTGATGTTGAGGATGGGCTTCAAATGTGAATGGGTTGAGCTAGTGATGCAGTGTGTTACCACTGTCACATACTCTATTCTTGTCAATGGTGTCCCTCAAGAATTCTTTTCTCCATCTTGAGGTATTAGGCAGGGAGATCCCTTATCTCCCTACCTATTCATCATCTGCTCGGAATTCCTCAGCTATAGCCTAAACCAAGCTGAAATGCAAGGTCTGATCTCAGGAATTCCAGCTGCTCGAGGCTCCATGCATATTAACCATTTGTTCTTTGTAGATGATAGCTTGGTTTTTTGGAGATCCAATCCAGATGAGTGGGGCAGATTGCAGCAAGTTTTAAGCACCTATGAATTAGTCTCAGGTCAGAGATTGAATGTTGAGAAAACTTCAATTTTTTTCAGCAGTAACACCAAGCCTAATGTTCAAGAAGCTATACTACAGCAATTAGGAATTAAAGTTTCAGGAGCTTTTGACAAGTATCTGGGCCTACCCTCTTATGTAGGTAGAAACAAAACCAAGGCTTTCAATTCAATATTGGATAGGGTAAAAGCCAAGATGGTCAATTGGAAAACCAACATTTTGTCTCAGGCAGGGAAGGAGGTTCTGCTAAAGTCAGTGCTGCAATCAATACCTACCTATAACATGGGGATCTTTAAATTACCCAAAACCATTCTTAAAAAACTCAACCAATTGCTGCAATCATTCTAGTGGGGTCAGAGTAACAATAGATCCAAGATCCATTGGCTGAGTTGGCAAGCTCTAGGGAAATCAAAACAGGAAGGAGGTTTGGGTTTTAGGGACTTTGAATCCTTCAACCTAGCCCTTCTGGCCAAACAAGGGTGGAGGATCATTCAAAACCCTCTATCCCTCGCTGTTCAGGTGCTTAGAGCTAAATATTTCCCTCATGGTGAATTCTTCTCTGTCAAATCAAGGCCAACTGATTCCTATGTGTGGAAAAGTTTCCTCCTAGCAAGGCCTGTTCTTAAGGCAGGTTTATTATGGAGAGTAGGGGATGGTAGTAAGATTAAAATATGGAAAGATCAGTGGCTCCCATGTCCATCAACTTTCAAAGTGCAGTCCCCGATTTCTATTCTAGATGCTGAAGCTCGAGTTTCTGAACTCATAAATCCTGAGACTATGCAATGGGATCTATCACTTATCTATGCAATCTTCACAGTAGTTGAGGCAAATTTGATTAGCCAGATCCCCATAAGCCCGTGTAGGAGCCAAGACACACTGACCTGGAGATGTTCAAGCAATGAGAAATTCTCTGTAAGGAGTGCATATCATCTCCAAGCTTCTCTAAAAGAAGTTAATATGGGGCAATCATCAACACAGAGATCCAACTCGAATTTCTGGAACAAAATGTGGGGTATCCAAGTATCTCAAGCTACCAAGTCATTTCTATGGAGAGTAGTGAAAGAATCCCTAGCCACGAAGTTGAACCTGCATAAAAGGAAAGTGAGTGAAACGCCTCTATGTCCAATCTGCTCTATGGAACCTGAATCAGTATCCCATGCCCTCTGGTCTTGTAGAGCAGCCTAGGATGTATGGTCCATGAGCTCAAGAAGAATACAAAAGCTTAGCACCTCTGAAGGCTCCTTCAAAGATATTATGATAGCTATGATGGTCCGGCTATCTGCTCAAGAAATCACTGAATTAGTAGTCACTGCTAAAGCTATTCGACAAAGGAGGAATACTTGGATCTTTGAACAACAATTCCATTCTCCTTCTCAAGTTTCAGATTTGATCCATTCAGAATTGGCAGCTATTCAACTTAGAACAGAGGTGGGTATAAAGCAAACCAAGATCCAAAATTTACCTAATGCCCATTGGTCTCCTCCCGCACCAAATGTATTCAAGGCCAACTGGGATGCAGCAATTGACAAAGGTAACTCAAAGCTGGGAATTGGTGTGATTGTGAGGAACTCAGAGGGAGATGTCATGGCTTCCTTGTGCTCTTCAATGGCCCTGGCTCCGGATCCATTACTTGGTGAAGCTGTGGCAGCTCGTAGAGCTACTTCCTTTTGTGCCGAGCTGGGTTTACAACACCTGATCTTGGAAGGTGATGCCTTAACAGTGGTCAAAGCAGTGCAACACAGAGAAGACAGCTGGAGTACTTTCGGGTTGGTCATTAGAGACATCAAGCTCATGCTTTCAAAGACCCTCAGCTGGTCTATAGTTCATGTTAGTAGGGATACTAATGTTATTGCCCATCAATTGGCAAAAGTTGCTCTTTCTTGTACGGAAGAATGTATTCTTATGGAGGAATCTCCTCCTTGTATTCAGCATCTGATTTAAGGAATGAGATATCTTTATTTCAAAAAAAAAAACAAGTGGGCTTTGCCTCACTTTATATTAGGCCAAAAAATTTGTTTAACATGGAATGGTTAAGGATTTAAATTATATTAGTATGTATTAAATTTTTTGTTTTCAATGAAATTCTAGAAGTTAAAAAAAGCAAGGGTTTAACTTCATTTTGGACACTCTAAATTTGATCAAGTCTATTTTTATTAAACAAAATTCTACTAGTTATTTTAATGGATTTTGTTATGCTTATGTAAAGTGAATAACAAATTGGATGTGTATTTTACATGGGCTTAGTCTTAATTGAGTAAATATGTTAGTCACACACTTTATTTTACAGAAATAATTTAGAGTTTAGTAGTCGGAGAAATTAAGTGGGTATTGATTAACTTGGGAAGTGGTGATATTTTAGAGTTACAAGAATTTTAGATTTTTAGGAAAATAGGTTATTTTAGTATTTCAGGCTTAAATATCAAAATACATATTTAATTAGGATTGAAGTAAGTTACGTATCTATTTTGGCAATAATACATGAGGTTTAGTAAATAAATAAATAAAGGATTATTATTAGGTTTGTAAGTCCATTGTCGAGGTATATGACGACCACTAAGGCTATGTTTGGTTACCAAATCAAACTCAACTCATCTCACTCATTATTATAATTTTTTTAAATTTCAACATAAAATATAATAAACAATTCAATTTTTTCAAATTTCAAAACAATAATAATATTCTAACAATATTTTATTATCTAAACTCAACTCAACTCAACTCAGTTTAACATCCAAACGTATCATAAGTGTGTAAATGTGTATGCCTATAGGATTAGGGGGTATTTAAGGCACTAGGTGCAAAACAAGGGAAAGTTAGGATTTTGGAATATTAGGTTTGACGTAATTATCGAGGATTAAAATAGGCATGGATTATGAGGTATAAGTATTGTAGACTTTGCTTTAGGATCAACAAATTTCGAGGACAAAATGTTTTTAAGGAGGGGAGGATGTAACACCCGGGCCGAGCACGAAACTCACGTTCAAATTTTTTTGGTTAATATGTATGAAATGTCCGCTTGAGATTTAATGAGTAATTTTGGAAAAGAAATTTATAGGACAAGTTGTATTACTTTCAGAATTTGAGACAAGGCCCATAGGAATTTGTGGAATACTAGGCCCATTAGTATTTATTTAATTCTCAACCCATGAACATACGAACAAACCAAAAAGATTATTTAGAAAACTCTAACCAGCCTAACATATTTGTTAAGACCATTCATTACCAAGATGTGGGCCCCCTAACATTTTGGAAATGGACCCAAAAATTCAAAAACCACGAGCTAAAGCCCAAAAGCACTACGTGAGACCCATGCATAACTCCATGCACGTTGTTTTCTTCCTTTTCTTTTGTTAAGGTTTCCAATTACGCGTATACAGATGAAGTTACCCATTGTGTGGTAAAAGGAGTGAGGGTGTGGGGATAGTCCATTTAGGGAAGACCTTGGTGCACACATTAGTAAACTGGATCTTTTAAAAATGGATTTCTGAGTTTGTTCTCAAGTTGCTTAGAAGGCTTGGGGCCCTCGAGTGAATGGTTGGTGTCTTGTGTGTTTTGAGCATTGTTCATGCCCAGTAAGTCTTTACATGGATTTTTAGAATGTTGCTCAGAAACCTATAACACGGTATATATGATTTAATTTTCTTTGTATCTATAATTTTCATGAGCTCCAACAAGTCCTACATGCATGCATTATTGTTGAGATAGAGATTGTTAGTTGAGATAGAGATTGTTAGGTGAGATGTAAAGTTATGATTTGAATTTAGGATCTCTATTATGATGCCATATAAAGAATAAAAGAAGTCTAAATATTTGTCTCACCTATATATGTTGATCAGGTGGATTTTGATTTGTGTTTATGGCCTTTTCCAACGATTTTATGATCGCCGCAATTAACCCTTATTTGTGGCGATTTTCTTATCGCCTCTGAAATCAAAAGCAATGTATTTGAAATTCTGATGCTGAAATTATTGTTCACGTATTTGCAGTGCGTTGTGTCGTCGCAAATAATATTTGTAATTGTAGTGGTATTTTAATTTTGATGAATGGTAAAATCACCACAATAGCTAATTTTGCGGCGAATAAAAAGCTTGGAAATAGCCTTTTAGAAACTTCAGGCCTTTTCCAATGACTTTAATATCGTCAAAAAAAAATTCCACATAGACATTGCTTTTTTTTGGCGATTTTTGTTGTCGCAAAAAGTTTTGTCGATTTGAATAAGTGGCAAACATTTTTGTCGAGTAGAGAAATCGATGCAATAGACACTATTTGCAGCAAACATTGTCGCCGTAAGAACATATGCAGTCAATTAAAATGTTTTTTGCGGTGAATCAAAATCACTGGAAAAGTTGAATGAACTTTAAACTGCCCGCGTTTTGTTTTCCCCCCATTTTTTCCCTCCCCTGCTTTGCCTCCCCAATCCCTCTTCTCTCTGAACCCACGCCACTGCGCATAGCTCATTGCCAGCGACCATACCACGCCACAGCCACCTCACCTCGACGGCCACCCTCTCATTCTTTCCGAGCCCCCACAACGGAAATATCCTTTTCCCCGAATCTGGCCTCAACCTCTCTCCCTCTCTCGGATTTCTCTATATCGTCGCCTCTAGGGGCTCCGTTTGCCACCACTCACACCTCAATGCCATCACCACCTTCTCCTCCATGCCTAACCCAGCAGCCCGAGACCCTCCCTCTCTCCCTTGCTCTATTCGCAACCCACGGCCCCCACGCGGTTTGCTACTAATCTGCCACTCCCTTATGAGTTTCGATTCTTCTTTTCTTCTATTTTTTCTTCATCTTTTGCTAGAATATATATATATATATATATCTGTAATTTTCCGCCTTGCTCTCATGATTTCCCATTTGTTACATTTCTGAGGCTCAAATCTATGTTCATTGATTTTGGATTGCTATCTTGTAACGAAAACCCTAACCTATTAGACACTTGATCCATTTATGCACCGTTGGTGTTTCCCTGTTTATGAAGAACACTTTTTTTGAAATTTCCTATGTATTTTATTAATAAGAACACTTTTTTTGTGTATACTTATAGATAAAAAGTTGGATTGCAATAACTAGTGAATATTTTCTGTATACCTCTCTGTATTTAAGTGCTCCTTTTTTTTTTCTTGTTGAAATTTCTTACTTATCCAAAAGAAAAAAAAAGAAAGTAAACTTATGTATAAAAGTATCATGCTAATAACAAGCCTACTATTGATAACTATCCACTTTGATACCTATGTTGTTCTCCTTTTCACTAATTCAATTCTTCTCATTTGAAACATTTTTCTTGTCTTGATTAATTTTGTAACTTATAGCTACTTTTGCCAATTACATTTGCTTCAGGAATTTCTGCATAGGAGGATCGTTTGGATTTCACAACATTGTAGGTGAAGATAGTCTTGTAAAGCAAGTGAATTGTGAATGTCACACACCCCAATCATTAATATATTTCAGTTAAAACATTAAAGGCATTTGGTTATCTAGGGCTAATAGGAGTGCCTGAGTTGAAGAATCAAATTTAGAGATAAAAGTTACAAGAATTTTGTGTCAAGGCTTGGGATTTGAGTTACCATTTTAGGTTTTTTTTCTCTCTCTGTGGTACTTGATTGAGATGTCAAATCAGATTGCGAGATGTAGAAGTGTATCATGCATCTCTAGTGAGGCTGTAATACAAAAATATATAGATTTGTGATAATTTGTTATTTTATTTTTTCTTATTTTCCCATAGATTTTGATATGTAATGTCTCTGGAAAAGTTGTGGGTTCTCGTTCAAGGATGCATTGTTTTCACCTTGTACCCATCATTTTTTTTGTTTTTGTTTTGGCAGCTTTTACTGAGTTCTTTTTTCAATTTGAAGATTGAAGCATTTGAGGAATACCTATATTGGGATCCCGTGAATAAGTTACTATAGAAACTGATTCTTTTTCCTTGAGAATATTTTCTACGCAACCAGTAACTATTTTTTGTTTGTTTGAGATTCAATATCACTTTTAAAATGCTTTGATTTTTTGTTTAAGAGATTTACATGCTTTTATTTTTTGTGTAAGCCACTTTGTAAACACATACAGTTGTGAATCTCTATGTTGGTTAATGTCCGGTAATGTTAGTGTTCAGGTTTCAATTTGATTTTAAGGCTTAAACTAGGTAGTTCCAAAGCTCAGAGTTGATTCCAAATGTAAGCATGTGAAGTTGGTCGCGGATTAGGCTAGCATACCAGCAAGTTGCTTGCTGCTAAACTGAATGGCATACCTTGCATTTGGGACAAGCTCCTATGAATTGTTTTTAATGCTTGCATGTTTTTAATATATAGTACTTAGTTAGTTAGTTAATTGGTTGCATGTACATTAGACTTTAACTTAAATTACTAGCTTGTGTTTGGCAGCTCACAGGCTGAAAGTTCTTGCTTTTGCCGGAAAATGGGAACATTCTTACTATTGTTGTTATAAAAATGTTTCTGATTCTCACTTTGTCTTGGGTCGTGCTTGCTAGAATCAGCCAGTGACAATGTGTCTGATACCTGCTTCACTAATATTTATTTTGGTTATAATGTTTCTTGCTATATGGTAAATGCTGTCTCAAAAGAAAAAAAAAATGAATAGCTTATCCCCTCTACTGGAGAAAACTTAACATCACCAATGCATGCTTTTCCATTCTCTTAATTTTTTCTTAGAACTTGACAACTTGCATTAGACTTTAGTTTCAATTTTAATGTTGACGTTCCCAGAAACTTCCCATAACAGTTTCTCTTCATCAAAACGGGCACTCGATGTTTTGATTTGGTAATTATTTTGAATTTTACATGAATCATAAAAGCTATTTTTACTTTTTATATTGAAATGCTAGGGGATTAGGTTCATGAACCCTATTTATCTTCTTTTCATACAAGATCAAAGTGCACATCTTTATATATATGTGCACAGTTGATTGCCTTTTGCCTTTTCTCTTTGGTGACTTTTCCATTAGGTTTCATTGCTTTGGTGTGTTTTAATAATTTCTCTTGCTGTATTTTTTTGAATAAATATAGATTTAAAATATTGTTCTCTGCAGACTTCAGCTTAAGGTCATCTTTAAGGTTACAGAATGCAAAAAACTAGGAAGACATGTTTTGGATAAGCATGTGGCTGGGCAGCCACTATGAGATTTGTATTAATTATTTTGAAGTTGGTATGTAGCCTTTTTGTGTTTGACATAGACTGAACTTGTATATATGCCCCTAAACTTGCTGTGTAACTGAAATTGCTGATGTGTAACTGAACTTTTTGAAATTGTTTGGGTACTGCTACTGAAATGTACTGAAGTGTACTGCTATCTTCATTTGCTGGTTTATGAACTGGTTTGTAAAGCTATTACATTATTTTGGTACTAAAATGTGAATCTACTAAAGTTGTTGGTTTATGAACTGGTTTGTTGGTGGAAATGTTGTGTAGAAATGTTGATACTGAAATGTACTGTAGCTTGGCCTTTGTTGGGTGATACTGAATGTTGGTGGATTTTGGGATGCGGCTTGGCCTTTGTATTATAAATTGATGTTATATATTGTTGTTAGGTTTTGTATTTTGGGCTGTGGCTTGTTTTTATGATGGAAACAAGTTGGTTGGTTACACTATGGTTGGCTACATTACGGTTGGAAACAAGTTGATGAAAAATTAGTTGGGAAACAAGTTTGCGAATTTAAATGATTTGATTGATATGTATAATTGTGTTTGGCATAGTGCTTTATCAAGAACTACTTCAAAAGGACTTTTGTATTCCATCAATGCTTTAAGCTATATAGTCTCTACTCTCGTGAATTCTCTTCTGGAGTTGGCTAAAGTACGTATATAGTTTTTTGCTTGATATGAGAAGAAGTTGAAATTTAGTATTGATCCTATGTGAAGCAATGTCTCTTCTACATTATTGTTGACATAGTAAATTTGTTCTTATCAAATTTTCACCCTAACTTTTTGCTTATTGATTGTTGTGTTTTGTTCTTGCTGAAATGTTTACACGTGGTCGATGATTTTGGGTAGTGCATTCCAAAATAGTTAGGGTTGCAACTAATTTTTGCTCTTTTTTTCCACCACTCATTGAATAGAATGTTGATGGATGTATGTTTCTGCATCATTATTTTAGATTCAAATTGTTAAAATGCATTGCAATGAGTGGGAGGAGAATGCTAATCGGTGTATTGCTGGATTTCTTGAGATGTTTGAAGATCGTTGCCATAAAATGGTAAGCCAATTAATACATAACCAGTTGGATATATATAAATAATTATTCTTGTGTATGAGAGCATGTGCAGATTTTTATCTACTTGTTTACTAGAACATGATCAAGATAATAAATATATACACTAGATTACACTAGACTATAACTTGCAAGTTTCAGTACCTGACACAAGTACTGAAACCAGAAGATATGTTTCTTAGAAGTACGTTTTGGGATTTGCCTACAAAACGTACTGAAACTTGTGTAGGCAAACATTATAATATTTATTATCTTGTAGGCAAATCCTACAAGATAACTAAGATATGTCTAATCATATTAGATATGTCTATTTTATGTAATTTATGTAATTTTAATAAATTACATAAAATTATGTTAATTTATATATTTTTTTTTTTATGTATTTTTTTTTTAGAAGTAGCCGTACTCTTTATTTAAAACGTGTAAATGTTGTATGTGTTTGAATTGAAATGGATGGAAGGAGGGAGAAGATCTTTGTTCTAGAAAGGTTGATACGTTTACCAAAAAAGTGAGGGCCACGTTGGAGTAGTGGTGGTGGATGTCAAAAGGCAAAAAGGTCACATGATGCATGCAATGGATGTATGGATGGATGAATGGATGGGATTGGTTGGTTTGGACATGTTATCGATGTAATTGCTTTTCACGAGGAGCTAGGTAAGGTTGGGGTGGCAACGTCCGTCCTTGCACACGCATCCATAACGTGTTGGCCTCTTCCCACAGTTATTATCCACCTCCTAAAATAAGACAAAACAAAGATAAATAATATTTGGTTGGTATATTATTTTTTTAAAAATTAAATCAAATTATAATAAATGAAAGTGGGGGCTGGTGTCGGTGTCCCTCCACCGACACCAGACTTGGCGGCACAGTATCTCCCGCCACCGTCCGTACACGCAGATCCGACCCGCTCCTCTTTGCTTTGGCCATCGCTCTTTGAATCCGATTTATACCCTCACCCCTCCCCAGTCCCCACTTTCTTCTCTTTCTTTCTTTTCTTTTCTTTTTCTTGCAAATCTTTTATTTCTCTTTTCGGTCGTTTTTCATTTTCTTTTTTCTTTAAAATCCTAGGGTTCTTTTCGACATGTTTTCGGTGCTTTTACCCATACCTCTCGATTTGACTCATTTAAGCAGTTTGACGATTTTGTCCCCTTGAAAGCAGCTTTACGTTTTTACCCCCCTAAAATTTTCGAGTTGTGACGTGGCATCATTTTTCTAAAAGGTTGGGATGAGTAGTACCCACGCCCGTCCGATTTTGACGCCTGGGGCCTCCAGAAAGCGTAAGGAGAGAGAAGCACCACCGTACTCATTTTTAAAACCGTCGGCTACACTGTCTTCGGCTCCAACAGCAGCTTCTAAGCCAGGCGATGGGCTCTCTTCGAATCGGCTCTTAGCCGGGTACATGGCGTACGAGTTTCTGACTAATGGTAACCTAATCGGCCGGAAATTCGAACCAGTACGAGCCGAGGCGGTGCCGCCAGCAAGTTCGTCTGCCGAGTCGAAGAGGTGGAAGCCGGAAGTACTAGAGGCGGCCAACGTGAAGAAGGTGCAAAAAAGCTACGCTGAGGTGGCGAGCATACTGAAGACGGATGGGGCCCACATCACTGGGATTGTCAACCCTATGCAACTGGCTCGGTGGGTTCAGATGTGACCCCAACTTTTGGACACATGGGTACCTGACTGATCACATGTGTCCAAAAACATTATTGTAAGAGCAGCATTGACTGGTTAAATGAATGAGTAGTTAGTTGAAACTAAAAGTTGGAATTTTTACTAGTTGCTTCGAATTCGTGGTTTTATGGGTAGTCTATTTTTTCTAAAAGTATAACTAAGATATGTCTAATCATATTAGGCACACTCATGGTTTAAAGGATCACAATGGGATAGATTATACCTGATGAAAGCAGCTTTTATTCTTGATGTCAACGATGAGTTAGATACTCAGAATTTTGAGAAGTTTGAAGAGGTGACAATAATGATTTTGTCAAATTTTATCATAATGGTTTGAAGGATGAATTGAATTTTATCATTACGTTTTGTTGAATTTTTCTAAGCAATGCAATTTGCATACCTTGGTGACACTTACTATTGGTGCATTTATTGTGGTGAACATGCAGCGATTGATAAATTGCTAGAAATAATCAATTACAACGATTTTAGAGGGTTTTTGCAACTATTTTGAGCGTTGAAAAATGTCTTATTTGTTGTAGTGAGCTAGTGTACCAAATAAGTTGTTTACAACTAATAAAATACAGACTGAAGATCAAAAAAGATGTATATAGAGCATAGTTGATATGTTGGAAAAGAGAAATTATATTTGCAATTACAGATCTAGTACGCATGCGCCGTGCACAAATTTTTAAAAAAGTGAATAAATATAAGACCTACATAAAAAAAAAAATCAATTTATTAATGATAGACCCTACTCTTTTTATAAAAGAGAGCACGATACTAACTGTGGATTTCAAAATACAAAGTACAATTTAGAATCAGTATATATAACAAAAAGGATATTACTAAATCTAGTCAATTATGGAGATCGAATTGAAGTCTTGATCATGGAAATGGTTCTATTTTCGTCCATCGATCCTTGTTCAGAATCACTTGACTACCTTTAACAATTCCCCTTCCTTTTCTTTTGTCTTGCATTTTGGATTTCTACCAATCAATTGCCTAGTCAAATTCTTCTAGAAAAGTCTGCGTTCATGTGGTCGGAACAGAAACCTAGACCCGTACGTTGAGCGGAATATATCAGCCCAAAGACTAAAATGTAAAATAAAAAGCAATGTTGTTAAAAGTGGAATCGAGAATTGAGATGGAACTTCAATGTGGAGAAAGACTAATTCTCATTACATTGAGTTAAGTTGTTACAAGGTTCTGTTACATCTATATATATACATTACAGAAGGAAAAAGATCAAAAGGAAGAGTCCTAAAGTTAACTTTTTATTTTCTACTGATTTACAAGAAATCTGTTGCAGTCTGTTTCCTTGTTGTTGCTTTTCATTACTTTATTTTCTTTTGTGCATAATCAGTGCAGCTTTCAAGTTGACATGTCGCCCCATGCTTCTCTTTTGTTGTTTTACTTTTCTGTGCCAGTGTTTTACACTTTTCTTCTGCTGCATTATACTTTTTATCAATTTGTTTGATGCATGGTGTTCTCTATATGTTGCAATGTACTTGTGCAGTGTCTTCATGTCTCTTTTCTTTGCATTCATCTTCAGTTTCGTGAGACTCCCCCTCAAGATGGGCATAGATATTGAGTATTCCCATCTTGGATAATAAGAACTAAAAAACAGAAACTGTTAAGGCCTTAGTAAAAATATCTGCTAGCTGGAATTTTGAACCACTGTGGACGGGTGTGATGATTCCAGCTAAAACCTTTTCTCTAACAAAATGGCAATCCAGTTCTATATGTTTAGTTCTCTCATGGAAGATAGGATTCTTTGTGATATGGATGGCTGCTTGGTTATCACAGAGCAAGAGAGCAGGTTGTGGATGATCAATGCTAAGTTCTTTTAGCAAACCGAGGAGCCAAATGATTTCATAGCTTGTAGAGGCCAGTGCTCTATATTCTGCCTCTGCTGAGGATCTAGAAATAGTCACTTGTTTCTTTGATTTCCAACTTACCAATGAGTCCCTAATAAATATACAAAAACCTATGACTGATCTCCTAGTTTTGGGACAAGCAGCCCAATCAGAATCATTGTAGGCTTTCAAGTGTAGAGATGACTTTGATGACATGAAGATGCCTTGGCCTATAGGACCCTTTAGATATCTGAGGACTCTATAAGCTGAGTGTAGGTGAGCTTGTGATGGTCTGTCCATAAACTGGCTTAGCACATTTACTGCATATGTGATATCTAGCCTGGTAATGGTCAGGTAGATGAGTCTTCTATAGCTTGTAAGGTCTTGTAAGATCTCTTTTGTGGTATGACTCAACTTGTGGTTTAACTCAATAGGTGTAGAGGCAGGTTTGGTGCCAAGCAATCCCGAGTCTTTCAAAATTTCGAGGGTGTACTTCCTTTGGCAGACATTGATTCCAACTGATGATCTTGCAATTTCTAGTCTTAGGAAGTATTTGAGGGGGTCCAAGTTCCTTGATCTTGAATTTTCCATGGAGGTGAGCTTTGAGTAGATCAATTTCTCTTTGAGAATTGCCTCCTATTATGATATCATCCACATAAACTAATAGAGTTGTGAAGGCTCCTTTTTTATTCCCTTTGGTGAATAAGGAGTAGTCAGATTTAGATTGGTTATAACCAATGGCAGTGAGTGAGTTGGAGAATTTCGAAAACCATTGTCTTGATGCTTGTTTAAGTCCAGCGATGGACTTATTCAGCTTGCATACCAGTTTCTCCCCCTCAAGCTGCTCTCGATGAATGTGATAGCAAGGTGGTAGATCCATATAAATTTCCTCATCGAGATCCCTATGCAAGAAGGCATTATGAACATCCATTTGAGACAAAAACCAGTTTTGAATGGATGCCAAGGCAAGGAATACTCGAACTGTAGTAAGCTTGGCCACTGGGCTGAAGGTCTCTTGGAAGTCAAACCCTTCTCTTTGGGTGTAACCCTTTGCTACAAGCCTTGCTTTATGTCTTTCAAGGGAGCCATCAGATTTGAGCTTGACTTTGAAAACATATTTGCAACCAATTGCAGTTTTGGTGGGGGGCAGAGAAACAACAGTCCAAGTGTTGTTCTCTTCTAAGGCACTGAGTTTAGTATTGATGGCATCCTGCCAATGCTTGAATTGTACAGCTTCACTATAGGAGGATGGCTCAGAAAAGGATGAGAGGGAAGCAGAAAAGGAATGGTGAGATGGAGAAAGGTGTTTGTGAGTCAAGTGTCGATGGAGTGGGTGAAGAGTTGAAGAGGATGTATTGATGAAAGGATAGGAGGCTGCTGTTTGACAGTGATATTGGTGGAGATAGGCAGGTTGATGTCTCTCTCTTGTGGATCTTCGAATGGATGGGTTGATAGGCAGCTCTGGTTGTTGGGGTGAGGGAGGAGATGATTCAAGAGAGGTAGGAGTAAAAGACATAAGGGGCTGAGGTGTCTCGGATTGTGACATGTGATTGGGTGGAGGTGAGTCATCTACTGGGACAGGTTGTGACATGGAAGTGGATGAGAATGTGTCATCTAGTAGTGCATGAGGGAGTACAAGATTTTGAGGGAATGAGAGAGGAGGAGAAGGGATGGAGGTGGGAGATTGAAATGGGAACACAGATTCATGGAATGTGACATTTCTGGATATGAATGTGGAATGAGTTTCCAGGTCATAAAGTTTATAACCCTTAACATTTGCAAGATATCCCAGAAATATGCAAGATTTAGCACGTGGCTCAAACTTAGTTCTGTGGTGCTTGGTAGTGCTAGCATAACTCAAGCATCCAAAGACTCTAAGGTGAGAATCTGAAGGTGGTGAGGAAAAGAGAGCTTCATAGGGAGACTTATTTAAAAGAATGGGTGTGGGAATTCGATTGATAATGTATGCAGCCATTAGAACTGCATCTCCCCAGAATTGAATGGGCAATCCAGCTTGGAAGAGAAGAGCTCGAGCCACATTCAAGAGGTGTTGGTGTTTCCTCTCAACAACACCATTCTGTTGAGGAATATACACACAAGATTTTTGGTGAATAATTCCATGATCTTTATAAAAGCTTGCCATATCAAATTCAAGACCATTGTCAGTCCTGATTTTCTTTACTTTTTTATTGAATTGAGTATTTATAAGCTGGAAGAATGACTGTAAAATGGATCTTGTATGAGATTTTGATTTCATTAGAAAAATCCAAGTTACTCTAGAAAAGTCATCCACAATAGTTAGAAAGTAATGAAAACCTTGAAGTGAGGCTTGAGAATATAGTCCCCATATATCACAATGTATTAAGTCAAAAGGGAGTGAACTAGAGGATACACTTGAAGGGAAAGAAAGATGCCTTTGTTTGGCCAAATGACAAACTGTACAATGAGATTTTTCTTTGGACTTTACATTAGGTACATTAGAATGAATTAAATTCATTCTTTGAGAGGATAAATGTCCTAATCTGCAGTGCCATAAGTCAAAATCTTGATGTACAGCAGCTTGGTTGACTCGAGTTAGATTAGATGGGCTTAAAGATGAAATATTGGTGTTGTCTGGAGGTGAAGACAGCAGGGAATAGAGACCAGCATGGACTTTAGCAAGTCTAATCGTCATCCATGAAGAGAGGACCTGAATGAAAAAGGGATTATTTAAGAAAAACAGACAAGTGTCTGGCCTTTGAGTAAGCTTACTGACTGAGATGAGATTGAAGGCAAAAGAGGGAACACATAGAACATCAACCAGAAGAAGAGAGTTTGAAAGTTTAACAGTGCCTATGTGTGTGACTCGAGCTTTTGTACCATTTGGAAGTTGTACAAAAGCTTGAATGCAATAGGGAGAATCAGTAAAAAATGAGGTGGAGCACACCATGTGATCAGTGGCTCCCGTATCCATGATCCATGGTATGTCATGAACATCAGATTGTTCATTTTGAGAATGTGAGTTGTGGTTGCAGTGGTTTATGGAACTGAGATGGGATTGTTTAGCAGGCAATGAGAGAGTGGTGAGGCAGTGATATTTACCTGCTGAGTTCGAGTAGGATGTGATGGAGGATCTGGTTTCAGGAGTGTCTGGTTTAGTAGAAGCAGAAGCAGGAATGGGCAGAGTAGGCAGAGTTGGTTTGGCTTGTCCCAAGTTCAGCTCAGGGAATTGAGCATTGACAAGAGCCATGAGGTGCTGTGCTTGTGCCTGAGAGAGATTCAACTGAGAAGCACTTGGAGCAGGTGCTTCCTGAGGTGATGAAACAACATGTGTAGCAACTTGATTTGCAGAATATGATGTAGTGGGATTATTTCCAAATTTAGTTTTGGTAAACTTAAAGTTTGGTGGGAATCCTACTAATCTATAGCATTTATCCTTCGTGTGCCCAACCTTTCCACAATGGTGACAAGTCAGATCAGATTTTTCCCTTTTCTTTGGAGGATTTTGGTAGGCTAAAAGGGCAGAAGATTCAGAGGCAGGTATAGCTATATTTCTTGCCTGCTTTTTTCTTTCTTCTTGCAAAATTAGTGAAAAGGTCTTGTCTAATGAAGGCAAGGGACTTAGTAAAATGATTTGCCCCCTCACAGAATCATGGCTATCATTTAAGCCCATTAAAAACTTAAAGACATAATCTCTTTGTTGAACCTCACCAACAGTTTTCAAAGCATCACAAGTGCATTTTCCACAAGTGCAACAAGGGAGTGGTCTGTAAGTGTGTAGTTCTTCCCAAATAGCATTGAGTTGTGTGAAGTAATCACTTACAGAGAGGTACCCTTGAACAATGCTACTGAGCTTGTGCTGGAGGTGATAGATTCGAGCTTCATCAAGTTGAGCAAACCTTTCTTTGAGTTTGTCCCAAACTTGCTTAGCTGAGGTCATGAAAAATACATTAGAAGCAATGTCCTTTGAAACAGAATTCAGGATCCATGCCAACAAAATGTTGTTACATCTCAGCCACGACACATATGAAGGATCTGTTATCTCAGGAGTATTAATGGTCCCATCTAGGAAGCCTAGTTTGTTTTTGATTGGAAT
The DNA here is from genome assembly GCA_029856935.1 of Cyclocarya paliurus. Lineage (NCBI taxonomy): Eukaryota > Viridiplantae > Streptophyta > Magnoliopsida > Fagales > Juglandaceae > Cyclocarya > Cyclocarya paliurus. The sequence goes on from CM056955.1 coordinate 14,687,337, forward strand.
GGAGAGCAGAAACGACCTGCTCCAAGATATATAATTCGAACCAGTCAATGGAGGTGACACAATGACAGTATGAGCATTGTCACTGTGATGTAAGAAAAATGGAATATTTGGGTCCTCAGCAATGGAAACAGGAGAAGAAGAAGAGGAGGAAGTCATGGCTTAAGAGATGAAATTAGTTTGCAGATCTTAAACAAATATAGCAGGACTAATAGCCTGCTCTGATACCATGTTAAAAGTGGAATCGAGAATTGAGATGGAACTTCAATGTGGAGAAAGACTGATTCTCATTCCATTGAGTTAAGTTGTTACAAGGTTCTGTTACATCTATATATATACATTACAGAAGGAAAAAGATCAAAAGGAGGAGTCCTAAAGTTAACTTTTTATTTTCTACTGATTTACAAGAAATCTGCTGCAGTCTGTTTCCTTGTTGTTGCTTTTCATTACTTTATTTTCTTTTGTGCATAATCAGTGCAGCTTTCAAGTTGACATGTCGCCCCATGCTTCTCTTTTGTTGTTTTACTTTTCTGTGCCAGTGCTTTACACTTTTCTTCTGCTGCATTATGCTTTTTATCAATTTGTTTGCTGCATGGTGTTCTATGTATGCTGCAGTGTACTTGTGCAGTGTTTTCATGTCTCTTTTCTTTGCATTCATCTTCAGTTTTGTGAGAAATGTAACTGGGATACCAGCCAAACTTATGATAACAATCGGAATACTTGCGATTTCATTGTCATATACCAGAAAGCAGGTTGCGCTAAACGTTACCACCATGCCTGCTATAGAGATGAAAAGTGTTGTCAGTCCAAACAACAACCTTGCAGGTAATGACTGAAGGAAATCCTCTTCTGCATAACGTGACGTGAGAATTGACAAGAATATCAATATCGCAGTCGAGGAAGAGAGCAATGTAATTGCATCTGATATGAAGAATGCCATAGACCATTTATTTCTCAAGAAAATAGGAATGCCAAGGTCTTGATTGTTGCCACCTGGTACAGTGAAGGCTGCAGTGAAAACTACAGTGGCAATCAATGTCCCCACAAGCATGCTATAGTTTGCTGTGTCCTTCATCCATTTTTCACCTTCTTTTTGTAAATTTTCACGTGTCTTTGTAAATAATTCCCAGGGAGTATCTGCAGATTTCTTGTTTTCATCTAAATTCATCATCTCCGTGTATGAATGCTGAACAATCTTTTCTATCTCCTGTAATGATCAAGGTGTTAGCTAGTACGTAGTTGGTAAGTGAAAGTGCGATGGACATATATATGTATGTATATAAGCATGTGTGTATGTATATATATTGCTAGAAGAAAAGAAAACTTCAATAATGTAGACAACCTTAAACCACATGGTATTGTCTTGGTCAGTATAGAGTGCTATGATACCCTTGATAGAGCCTAACTCATATATTAGATTGAACACGCTCTCTTGCCTATATTTAATAGTGAGGTGAAATATACTTCGGTTTTTCTCATCTACTCTCCATATGAGATCAGGATACGAGCGTATAAGTACAATAAGAAATTCCACATTCCCTGATCTTGCAGCATCAAAAAGAAAAGAGGAATGGCCGCGAACCAGCTTTATGAAGTCTTTCTCTGGCAATAGTAGAACATTTTTCCAGAGAAAATCAACTAATTGATGTGCTATTGTACCCATCAAAGCTTTGTTATAGATCCCTCTTAACCCTGATCATATCATATATTAGTGAAAAGAAAAATCAACTTTTACAACTATGTATTGAAACAAGAAAAAAATAGGGTACTTTTAATTCAATTTCTGATATTTTAAGGTGAGGTAGACTTTGGGTTCGATGGAAATATATTTTAAGGTGAGATGGATTGAAAGTTGTAATAATGAATGAGATGAGATGAGACGAGACATTTTTCTCATCCCAAGGAATTTTAGTAAATATATCATCAAATCATTAGCCTACAGAAATTGATTAATACTTAGCCAGAATATCAAAAGAAAAATCAATTAAAATACGGTAATTGCAATATATAAATATATTTATTTATTTATAGACATGCGCACACATATATATTCGTGCACGCATGCATGCCAGAAAAGAAAGATTGGGTTGGAGGCAAACTGACAGGAGTTTAAGCATCTTTCCCAGACGGATAGCTGACTTTCGATTGCATAAGGCTTTTTAGCTAACTCTTGCAATGCTATCTTCCCATATGTATCCTTCATAGTTGATAATTCTGGATAATCTTTCAGAATTATCAATGCTATCTCTGTCCATAAAAGCATGCAGCGCAGTTAAAAAGAATCCCCATATGGCCAATTACACTACTATTGCAATGGATCATGTGGTAATTCTATCTGACAATTGAACAGAATCAGTGCTAAGAAACTCGATCCTATGATATAATACCCACAAGTCCTAGTTGAATTACAGAAATTATTAGAATATAAGTTAAATATTTGGATCACTTTGAGCTCGAGAGCTCTACTCTAATACCATGTTAATCACTATTTGTCTTAAAATTTTAAACGGATTAAAGGTGACAAATTTAATTATTTTATTTATATTCTAACAACGTCAAAACAAAGGTAATCGCATGGTGGTGTTAAGACATAATATAAACGATGAAATCTAACTCTTCTTATATGCTTAAATTTTTAGGAAGAGTTATGTTAATTTCAAGTGGTATCGGAATAGAGTGATCATAAATTTAGTCTCTGACTCTATATTCTATCTCATTTAATTAAATATTAACGTGTTGAACCTAGTACTTCTTAAGAAGATTGTAGAATTTTCTTTCCGACTAAAAATAAGCGAGATGAAGGATGTGCGTACCATACAAATCACTGGAAATACAAGCAACCAGGATATCAATGCGTTCAAGAGGAGTCAAACGTTCAAAAGCAGTGACAGAGTACAGATAAGCCACCATGTTTCTATGTCCTTGCAAAACTGCCATGTAAAGCGGTGTCATTCTTTTCCTGCCAAGGATCATTGGCAACTCTATGTTCTTCTTTACCATCTCCTCAGCAATTGACACGATTCCTGATGCAGCAGCGAAGCAAATGGCGGTATTTTCATGTAAGTTTTTCAGTGCTAATTCGTTCGGATTCATCCGTTTTACCAGTTCTTTTACAAAATCTGTGTGCTCTGTTGCAGCTGCGATGTGAAGAACTTTATCCTTACGTCTTGTTATGGAATATGTAACGGCATCTGGATATTTATCAAGTACATCCTTAGCTGCTGGCCAATCACCTTTTAGGGCGGCTTTATAGAGACGGACGGAAGTGTCAAGAAAATGAAATCTTCTTGTCCCTGGGAATTTTTTTTGGACTGGCATAAGTAATCGCAGTATTTTGTTGATAAATGATGCCTTTTAGTTTCTAAGTGAGAAGCTGGAAGGTCATTAAAAAATATACCATCAGGCCACATTATATGAATGTTCTCTCTTTTTCTGTATATAATTTCTTAACCCGTGACTAACACATTAGCCACAATATTGAACTGTAGAAATTATCGCGATTAAAAGTACGTGTAAGATTTCGAAGCTCGATTTGCCAAGCATGTCGACCATGGGAATCGGGGATAACTATTGGGGATAAAAATAGATAGTACGTGGTCACCTCTCACAAAACCCACTACTTGATGATAACGGTACCATAAACCACTTTTTACATAATGGCCATGAGCCTCATTTTTAGGAAATAATCCCCCACTCCCAACTATCTAACCGATCCAAGATCAACACATGGCAAGCATCTATTGTCTCTGAAAGTCCTATAAAGGCTACTCCGTAAGATAGAAATGGAATTGTGAGAAAATGGAAAAGTAAGAGCAATTTGGTGCGGTGTGTGGAAATGATATATTGCTCTCCAAATAAGAGGTTGCTCGACCAAATAAAGACAAGTTCTACACAAAGGAGGCGTCTAGCAAAATTATGCCCAAAAACCATGAATATGATCTCTTATCACCCTGTTATTTTTTAATTTTAAGTTTAAAATAGCAAGCGTCGTGAAATATGCTGCACACGCAAGCACAGGACGCTCATGCACATGGCATATTATAAATGCAAGCGCCAAAGCTCGCCTTGGAGCACAAGCAAGGCAACCACTCAACCTACCCATGTTGGAAATACCTCGGGCGAGTAATGAAACTCGCCTCGGGGAACAAGCAGTACTAAAGCTCAGCAGGTAATAAAGCTCACCCTATCGTTGCATGTGCAAAGCCCGCAACCTCATATCTGATCTTTAGAAACCCACCAACTACAACGCTTGCCCCAAGGTTACAACAAGGAAGACTGGGACAAATCTCGTGCTGATCACCCCCCGAGGTTCCTCCAACAGTTCGATTAAAGAATATTTATCGAGAGATGTGGACACACTGGCATGTCTAAATTTTTATGCTAAAATGCACTCAGCTTTTGTTTATTTGGGTTCAACTCGATCTTTTGTCTGTTCAACGCTGCTCTATTATTTTAATACGAGAAAATTGAATGATAATAGTATTGGCTTTCGATAACTAGTTCGTTTTGTTGATTTTAAGAATTATTTATTTGGATTTTTATATTGGAAAGCAACGTGGGTCAAGTGGTCCCATAATATAAGCCCAAGCAATCTTAAGAATTCAATGTTGGTTACAAAGGAATTGTGTCACGAGACCCACTAAGAAATGGCCACTTTTGCCCTCACACTTTATCCACAAGGTATCTACGCTCCTAGGAAGGTTTCGCAACAAATCGGAGAAGATTTGCAAGCTATGACAAATCGGTAGCCCCAACGAATGTCTCCTAACCATTTATTTCATGGGGCCATGTGTATGGGTGAACTGACTTGACAAAAGAGTAACAATGTCCACACAACATATTTCACAACACATGTTATAAAATAAAGGTATTTTGGTTGTTGATGCCAGAAAAGTCGCTCCGCAGGTCGGAAGGAGAGAAAGAGTCATTCTCGGCCCATTGTGGTGACTTGGGCCTCAATCGGTGTTGTTTGGGGCCCACGATGGTGTTCTGGTGTGGCTGTATGATGACAGTGCAAACATTCATGGCAGATAAGTGTAGAGAAAATAAAGAGAAATAGACAAACAAATTTACATGGTTCAACAAGTTGTCTATGTCTTCGGGCGTTTGGGGAAGGGAATCCACTATAGTATATTTGTTTATAGTCTCTCATGGCCTCTTATATCTCACTGTACAAGAATGACTAGTGATTTGCTCGTTCGGAAGAAAATCCCTCTGGAGCTCTCCTCGCTGGGGTTAAAGACGAAGCTGAAGTTGAGAGAAGAAGAAGAAGATCTTTTTAAAGTCGTCTAGTTCCTCCCCTTTATCTGACCCCCTACCATAAGATGACTTGACACTTGGCGTATCTGACTTCTCTCCTTGTCCTATGACCCCTCCTGACACTTGCATGCTCTCATATCCCTCCTTATCTCTTTCTTGTTTCCCCTCTTGTCCCTAGTGGTGATCTGGTGAGTTGGGCCTAACTATGGGCTATTGTATTTTATCCCTCCACAGAAACTCGTGATTCTTAAAGGAAACTTATTCTAACAAAAGTCCTTGAGAATCTTTAACATAAAATATGCCACAAACGTTGTCAACAAGAAAATAAAATAATCCGCTTGCGTTAAGTAATAAATGCTTCCAGGGGTGAATTTAGGCAGGGTGTATTCAACCTCGTATGATGCGAGCGCAGAGCTCAGATACGGCAAGAGATTGGCTTGACAGCGTATAGCATGAGCGTGGAGCTCAGATGTGGTGAGAGATTGGCTTAACTGTGTATGATGCAAGTCAATGAACTTGTGTCCGACTAGCTGTGAAAGGGAAAGCTCGAGAGGCTTTGGCCCTTAGCCAATGCATCGCGACCATGCATTACATCAAGGTCGGCGAGTCAAGTGACCCGTGTCCGACTGGCCATGAAGGGGCAAAACTTGGAAGGTTCTGGCCCTTAGCCAATGCATTGTGGCCAACCAAGGGATTGGGTTTGTGATACACGAAGATCGACAAGTCAAGAGACTTGTGTCCGACTGGCTATGAAGGGGAAAGTACAAGCCAGCCGAGGGACTAGGCTTGTAGCACAAGGGGCTTGTCGATGTTGAATTACTCTGTTTGAGAGTGACGAAGGTTGGAGATGTGCCACTATTGTGGCTCGACAAAAATAGTCTGGATGTGCCCACTGAGTAGGCTCCTTGCCCGCTAGGAAATTTTGTTCACGCTTGCTAGGAAAGTCAAGGGGAGGCTGTTGGGAGAGCCTGATGGGAGAGTCTGGGTGAGCTCGCTGGGAGAGCCTAGGTGAGCCCGTCTGGGAGAGTCTGCACACGCATGCTGGGATCCCCGCTCTTTTTATTAGTCAAGCCATTTCTACCCGTTTGTCCTAGCCGTGTTTCGTAGTGCAGGTGGTGTCCGTCCGAGCCCTGCAACTGGGAGGTTGAGTGGTCGGGTCCTAAGTGGAGCAATAGAGTCTTGAGCCGTGTAGGATTGTCCCATGCAAAGAATACTAAGCTATGCAGGGATGTTCCAGTCGTGTGGGCCTGGGTCCGTGCCCAAGTGGTTTGTGGTCTGTTTGTGGGGGAAAGCAAATCTGAAAGTTGAACCGAGTGAACTGGGGTCTCGATCACTACATCATGAAACGTTGAGTTGTTGATGAATTTAGGGGGGATGAGCTCGCCGAGTCCGAGCTGTGAGGGGTCCGAGCACACGGTGTCCCAGTCCTGTAACTTGGAGGTGCCCATGCATGTAGGGCTTACCAAGCTATGAGGATTCCATGCACATGGGGATTGTGCAAAGTCGAGTGTCTGATGGGAAGAGTCTAGAGTTGGCCAAGTGGCAGAGGAGGATCTGCCGAGTCCCATTCAGTTGAGGACCTTTCAAGTGGTATCAAGTTATGAAGGAGGGGCTCAGTCGTCGAAATCCAGAGTTGTGTGGCACCAAGGAGCTGTCAAGGCCCTGGTGGCTGAGCAGTGCATGGCCACTAGAGGAGGTACCGAGTCCGTTGCAAGTAGGGGAGTTGCCGAGTCCATGGTGGCCGAGATGTGGGGGCCTAGTCCAAGCCTCGTTGTGTGGTCAAGCCGAATAGCGCCACCAGTCCGAGTCTTGCATAAGTGAGGATGAGTCGAGTGGCAGAGGAGGACGTGCCCGCTGGTGGGTCAGGGACCCCCTTCAAGGAGAAGAAAGTAATGGCAGTCCTAGTGGTGGTTGCCGATGGGACACGGAGCTCACGGCGCTGTGCTTTGGCGCATGCCACATGTGTGGCCAACTGCTGGCTCTAGTCAGCTAGGATGACTGACCACCACCTTAGATGCAGAAGACAATGTCAGCGAGTCACAAGGAGGCCTCAAGAAGCCCTGTTGTGTGAAGGCAAGGTTGTGCTCTAGCTTCCACCACATACGATGTTGCACATGTGGTGGTCCTAGCTGAGCTACCTCTGTTGGAAGGGGGACCAGCAGAGTACCGGTGGAGATAGAAAATGCTGACAATCCATGCAGTTGACGTCAACATCCTCCCCCATCGCTTCATTACTGGGTCGCACGATTTTCCCATGTGCATGGCATGGTGCACAAGGTGCACTGTTCACGGCCCCCATGGATGGAAACCATGGTTGTTGAGCCAGAAACTACCAGCGATCCAAGTAGTGACCGCCGGCAAGTCATCTAGACTTGTGGTGTGGCGCAGCAAGTCTCGAGTGCACTTCACCGAGCGCCCCTGAACTGTGCATGCGCGATTGAGTTGGTTTACTGTGTATGCATGCACAGTGGACGTGCATGGCACTATGCACTTAAGCACACAGTGCCACCGTGTACTATTTATGACTCTGAGTGCCCACGTATTGAGTACAGTGTCTCGAGTGATGTGCATAAATTAAACTCTCAAAGTCAGAAGATGAGTGTAGTGGGGGGGGGAGCCCGGTAAATCCCTTGCCTGGGAAAAAAAACATATGGTCTTTCCTCACTCACTGTTCGTTCATTTTGCATAAAAGTAAAAGTTCAAAAATTGAGAATACTCATTTGGGCAGGTGTTATCTGTTCATCCGTTAATTTATTTAGTGTGTCGAAAAATCTTCCTTCCCCCACTTCCGGGAATGAAAGCAAATCAGATCCCATAGACAACGCCACTGTTGATAAGAGAAAAGTCACTCAACGGGCTGGAAGGAAAGAAAGAGTCATTCTTGGCCCACTGTGGTGACTTGGGCCTCGATCGATATTGTTTAAGGCCCCTGACGGTGTTCCAGTGTGGCTATACGGTGACAGTGCGAACGTCCATAGCAGATAAGTGTAGAGAAAATAAAGAGAGATGGATACATAAATTTACATGATTTGGCGTGTTGCCTATTTCCACTGGCATTTGGGGAAGGGAATCCACTATAGTATATTTGTTTACAGTCTTTCATGACCTCTCATATCTCATTGTACAAGAATGACTAGTGATCTGCTCGTTGGGAAGAAAATCCCTCTGGAGCCCTCCTTGCTGGGGTTGAAGATGAAGCCAAAGTCGAGAGAAAAAGAAGAAGAAGATCTTTTTAAAGTCATCTGGTCCCTCCCCTTTATCTAATCCCCCTATCATGAGGTGACTTGACCCTTGGTGTGTCTGACTTGCTCGCCCTGGCTTCTAACCCCTCTTGACACTTGCATGCTCTCATGTCCCTCCTTGTCTCTTTCTTGTTTTCCCTCTTATCCCTAGTAGTGGTTTGGTGGGCTGGGCCCAACTGTGGGCTATGGTTTTTTATCCCTCCACATTGGTAAAACAGTATTACTTTTACAAGTTAGTTTACAAAAATAATCTTTCTTTTAAAACATTGTTGTGTGAAGTGAAAATTGATGTGTGTTTATCATTTTTCTTGACAAAATACGCTAAGTTATCGGTTTGTAGGGATGGAACCAAACTGGATGCCAGACTCGTAACACGTGAAGCTCAGATACAACATATGTCTTTGCACAGAAGTGGAAGTTTACTCAGGTAAAAAGCTCGAGGAGATTTTTGTTTTGTCTTCATTTTTTGCCCTAATATACTTCTCCACCCCATCTTCATTTTCCTGTCCTATTGAAGATAAGACAAAAACCTCCCCGAGCTTTTTGCCTGAGTAAACTTCCACTTCTGTGCAAAGACATATCTTGTATCCGAGCTTCATGTGTTTGATCGAGTCTGGCATCCAGTTTGGTTCCATCCCTACAAAATGATAACTCAGCATATTTTGCCAAGTCAATTCACCCCTACACATGGCCCATGAAACTAATGGTTAGGAGACACATTCCTTAGGGCTCCCGATTTTATTGAATCTAGGAAAAATATATTTACTCTCCGCGTGTATATGTAATTACACTCCCAACCACGCGGGCCTAGTATGTCTTACGTACGAAAGATGCCGACCATACAGCTCGGCAATAACACTCCTAGCACGAAACCAAGAAAACCAGCCCACTGACTTGCTTGATCCTCGACATAATCATCTGTTCCCGGGCAGCAAAAGAACCATGGGTCGGGCAACTGAGCAACTTTTTTGTTTTTTTTTTATAACAATTGAGCAACTTTTAGACACAAACAAAATGACCAATACAGAGTAACACCCATGCCGAGGAATCTCATCGCATAGCTTAGCACCAGGTCAATCTTGTTAAGTCATCGACATTTTCGAGCACTTTATGAACTGATAAGAAGAACTTCCGCGTTGTGCAAATGCTCTGAACCGTTTGGGCGACCATCCTATTTAATTGGGCTTTGACAACAATGACCCTTCATTTTATCTTTCAAGCTACCACTTGTCTTGGCAAGTGGCATTCGCTTGATTTCTTTAGCACAAATCTTACCGTTAGAGAAGGCTCATCAACTGATGACGGTTCATGCAATTACCAATAAAGAAGACGAACTTGGAGCTGAGGTCCGAAAAGGTCAACTTCAACCACCAGTGATAATGGTCTTTATTTGATAAAGCATCTTACCAGTATCGATCATGGACTGATAAGATTCTTGTACGGATACCTACGCTTGCAATCTTCAAGTAGACCTCGACTACCATGGCCAGAGTGGCCCTCGATACGTCAAATCAAAGACATTTTTGGGAAGTCTCCGATGGATTTGTTAGGCTTTTTTTGGTTTTTTTCAGATTTCAGCCGAATAAGGGAGAGTAGCCGGTTCGAGCTTCTCCTTTGATCATTGTCTGACACGCACACCACCGGGAGTAGCCTTACCCACCGATCTTGTCGTCGATCAGATTGGGTGCCATTTAGAGTGGCGCATTTCCTTGATGCATGGTTTAAAGAAAACGAGTGGGACACTCAACCATCACGTTTCATCTTCCATTGACATCTTGCTTGGCAGCTCAGGGTCCAGTGACTTCGGCAATGTCTTGAACGACCGATCGACTCCTTTCCAGTCACACGCCACCGCTACCTACCCTCTTGTTTTCTCGATTCTGTTTTGTTGGTGTTGTTTGGTGGTTTCCGTTTTCTACATTTTTGATTTTATGTCGGTGGGTTTTTGTTGTTATTTGTTTATTGGTTTTATTTGTAGGAAAAATAAAGTGAAATAGGCGATTGCACTTATGTCCATAGCAGTGTTGGTTCCTCCCTCCTCTGGTTAGGAGGATGGGTGTAGTGTTTACTTCTCCTCCTTTGGAGGATGGAGTTTGGATGCAAGTTGGTTCTACCTCTATTTAATACAAAGATTGATACTCTCTCTTTCAAGAGTTTTTAAAGTTCAAACAATGTTGTCACAAAGATTTTTGTGTACAGAGAGCTTACAGCAGGAATTTAGTTTGGCTTGTAATTTTGAGTCACAAATATAACTTCTTTATAGAATGAAATGATGTCTATTTCCTATAAAAAAAAATAGGCATTTTCAAGAAGTGAAACAAAGCCATTTCTGGGCTAGATTTGCAAAAGCTAGTCGACAAGAGCTAATAAATTTTATTTTGGCTCGTTTGGATAATAAGATAAGATAAAACAAATTGAGATAATTTATACATAATAATGAAATTATTAGTTAAAATTAGATAAGATGCAATAATTTCATCTCACGTTTATATCCACACAACAAGCTTGTGGGTTAACTCCAAACATACATCTACACGCCAAGCTTGTGGGCTAACTTTTCAAGCTCCCAATTAGCATGCCAACCGAGCAATTAGCTCCCAATATTTTATTCAACTTTTATTTCAATTCACCTCATCTCAACTCATTATCCAAACAGCACCTTAGTTTTCCATAACAGTGCACCAGTTATTAAGATGCACATGTAATGAGCTTCGTACCAAGTTCTAGCAAGCCGGATAATATCGAGCTATGTAAAATTTCAAGATCAAAGATTACAAATATTCTTGATACGAGCACTATAGTTGCATGGAAGCGATTATCGAGAAGCTTCCCCTTGGTTTTTGAACATACCATAGATCCAAGCAAAGTTATGGTCTATTTTTTAAAAACTTCCAAAAAAGGCCATTACTAAATGGCAAATCAAGAAGGTCGCAATTAGCGGCCTCCAAATCATTGAGTAGAGTGATCTCTTGGAAAGATGCTCATATTTACCAGGTAAATGAAGTAGGTTGGAATCATAGCACAAGACCTCCTCGCGATTACTGAAGAAAGAAAATTAGCTTTTGCTAGAGATCACTGAGCAAGGCCAATTCCTAGCTTGCGATCAAGGAGCAGGAAAAACTAAGCCTTTGCTCTGGAACACTGAGCAAGGCTGATCTCTACAAGCCCCCACGCAATTAGTGAAAACGAAAGAAAATTTAACCTTTGCTCGAGATCATCGAGCAAGGCCACTTCCTAGCTCGCAACCAATGAGCAAGAAAAGAAATATGTCATTGCTCGGGAATACCAAGCAAGGCCAATCTCTTCAAGAGTCCACACAATTGCCAAGATAGAAAGAAAATTAAGCCCTTGATCAGGACCACTGAGCAAGGTCACTTCCTAGCTTGCGATCAGCAAGTAGAAAATAAGTTAAGCCCTTGTTGGGGACCACCGAGCAAGGCACACTTCCTAGCTTGCAATCAATGTGCAAGAAAAATTAAGCTCTTGCTCAGGACCATTGAGCAAGACCAAGTCCTAGCCCGTGATCAACGAGCAGGAAAAATTAAGCTCTTGCTCAGGACCACTGAGTAACTCTAATTTCTAACTTTCAATTACAGAGGAAGAAAGAAAATAAGTCTTACTTGGGATCGTTGAGCAAGGATAATCTCTTCATGCCATTGCCCAAAATCAATGAGCATGAAGAAAACAAGTCCTTGCTCGGGACCACTAAGCAAGGCCCATCTCTAAAAACCACTGCTTAGGATCACAGAGTAAGTCAAATTTCTACAAGTTGATGCACGTGATTACCAAGCAGGAAGAAAAATGGCTCTTGCTCGGAATCATCGATCAAAGTCGATCTTTACAAGACTTTTTTGCGATTACCAATGAGGAAAAAGGATAACCTACATCAAAGCATAAAAAGACCCCGTCGAAGGCAACACAAATACCTTCTCAAAGGCATCAGACAAGACCTCATTCAGGATCAGCGAGTGACGTCAAAAAATAAGGTAAAATTGTTCGTTAAATATTAGATTTGTTTGATATATAATGATTTGAAAAATTATCGTGGCTCAAGGTGTTGATCCCTTAGATATGCACTAGAGACGCCGACTAAGTGACTAACACATTACCGACAACATTGAATGCTAGAAATTACTGCAATTAAAAGCACGTAAAAGATTCTCAAGCTTGATCTACTAAGCATGTCAACCATGGGAATCATGGGGTAACTGTTGGGATAAAGATAGGTAGTGGTCCCACTCACAAAACCCACTACATGCCGATAACCGCATAAAGTGACTTCTTAATTAGATAATGGCCATGAGTCTTATTTTTAGGAAGGAAAACACTACTATGTTCATTCTATTTGACACCTCTATTTGACCGCTTGCCAAAATATATATATATATATATATATATATATATATATATATATATATATTTACTTAGTAATTAAGGAAGTGATTTTAAGTGTACTGATTTTTTTTTTAAATCTTTAAATGTATAAAAAAATATGAAAAAAAAATGAAAAAAAAAAAAATGAAAAAAAATTTACACTGGGCGGTAAGCCCAGCGGTCAAATTGGGGCGGCATAGCAGCCGGTGCAGGAAATCACCACTCACTCCCAGCTATCTAACCGATCCAAAGTTGACACGTGACACATGTTCAATCATCAATTGTCCCAAAGCTTGTTCTCTAGTTTCATGCCAAATGCCAATATGGGTGAGCTAGAGAGAAAGAGGAAGAACTTACTCTCATTAGCCTCATTTTCAGCATCATCGATTGGGGTCAACTCCTCTAATGATGTAGCTGCGTCCCAGTAATCTTCCGTTTGAGGAGATGATGGAGGAGGAAAGAATCCTTGTTGATCAATAACGTTTCCATCACTCATCGTGGAAAAGCCTAGCTAGCTAGCTCACGTACTCCTTCCAAAAAGCAAATCTCTGATGATGCATAATTCTTTAAATATGGAATATTTCTTTTGTTCGCTCGTAAGAAATACAACAGATAGAAATGAACAATAAAATATGCTGAATATCATGAAGCACAGAGGAAGTATGACCATCAGTACATCAGTATAAACTTCGATGCAGATTGATGAATTTTATGGAGTGCTGAAAAGGGCGGGGGAAAAGTTTCGCTATTTGCTGAAAGAGAGAAAGTTCTAAATGCATGATCACAACATGCAACTATATATAATGTACACTGTAGATCTGTTAAAGGAGATTGTGAATGCTTACTTCTGCGGTTGCAAATTGAACTTCAGAGCCTCGATCCCAGGCAGCCAAATGAACTGAGGTTTTGGACTATCAAAGTCCTTGCAGGAGCGTTTGACGACAAAGTCAAACATATGATCTAGAAGACTAGGCTCACCATAATCTGGACAAAAACACACCGATGGATATGGATCAGAGGATATCACTTATTAAATTAAATATATTTTTTAAAACCTCGACGTTTGTTTGAATCAAAATTTTGTGCAGGTTTAAGTACTATTTATTCTATCATAGCCTAGTCCACAGACGTATAAAATAATATTCGAATCTTTGAGCGTGGTATTATGTATTTAATGTTTTTTGAACTACTACATTAATTTATTCACAGATATTTTTTTTAACGATAGTTGAATATATTTCCTGCATGCTGGGTCTTCTTTTGTACCCCAGATACTTGTTTTGTAACCACAGTTTTCCTCCGCTACAAGTGAGGGTTATTAATAAAATTGAGGAGGGGTCACTATTGGACATGTGACATTTACTCTTTTGAGAAATAAAAAATAAAAAATAAAACTAGGTGAAGTCAGTTTAAAAAAAAATGCCCAATGAAAATTCTCGCGGGAGTAAGACATCATTTATGTTCAATTTATGCATGTTGCATTGAAATTTTGTTTATGGGACCAAAGGCCTAAAGAATTTTTAAGATGCTCAACCAATTAGATTCAAATTTAGTGGTAGTATTTTCACACGTACTTTTAAATTTCAGATAGTTAACATTTTACTGGGAATATCATACTAAAGTACACTTGAGTTTGAAAAGTTGAGATACTAAACTACTACATTTATTTTCACAGATGAGATGAAATGAGATGAATTGAGATAAAAGTTGAAAGTTGAATATTAGAATATATTTTTTTAATATCATTTTTGTTTTGAGATTTGAAAAAGTTAAATTGTTTATTTTATTTTGTATGAGAATTTGAGAAAATTGTAATGATTAGATGAAATGAGTTTAGATGGATTGTAAAAACAAACGATACCTGAAGTTGTGAAAATTTGGGATGCTACTGTAAAGCTCGTTCTTGTGGTGGGTTTTATTTAAGACTAGTTTTAAAAAATGAAAGGAGAATTACTAAACTTTTTAAAACTTCTTCTTTCCTTCCCAGGATATAAAATATTCTATAATTAAAAATTTAATTTTGCTTTGAAATTTAAAAGAGAGTTTGCAACAAATTCATTGAATTGAATCAGAAAGGCCTTATTTTTCTACAAAATATGGATTCATACATTATATAAAATATACCTAGGCTTATGTCACATTTTCCTTGAGCCATGTCTGTCCTAATGCTTCGTCCTCATTTCATTCCTAGAAGAAGCATATAATAAAAATAAAATGAATCAAAAACTTAATAAGCATTACTTCATACTGTAAACATATAGTACTAATATAGGTTTTCATTCATGCATTCTTTATTCCTCTACCTACTTTACATTAAGTGTTTTCTTCCTTTAAAGACGTTACAATAATATGGGGTTTTTCTTTAAAAAACTTCCTCATAAAAAAGTTTCACAAACCTTGTATATTTCTTCATAAAGAGGTCAACCATTTCATAACATCCAATTAACTATTACACTTTCCATTGACCGAGACACAATACTGTTACGCCCTGTGTGTTGGGGTTAGCAGTCTTTTGGACCTAGACTCCACCTATGATCACAGGTTGGGAATCCCTTTCAATCAAGGAGCAGCACTAGCCGGGTGTGCTACCAGTACTACTTTTCCAGCATTACAATCTGTCCAATCCATTGGTACCATCATTCATTCATTCAATCAATCATGGTCGTTACGTAACTTCATACATTAAAACATTCATTTTATTTCTTTTCTCTTTCATTCATTCCTTTCAGTCCTTTCCTTCTCATCTTTTCATTCATCAATCCATTTCATTCCACAAAATATCATTTCATAACATAGAGCATAAAATCATCATTCATTTCATGGAACATAAAGACAATAAGTACTACATATAACATACATTTCATCATACATACAATTATTCTTGATGTGTATAAAAAGAGGTTTCCAAACAAAGGCCACTACATACATATATCTCAAAACATTAATACTTTTGAATAGATTTATAAAACATCACTTCATTTCTTAAAAAACAAATTTCATTTCCTTTTGTTGTATAAAGGACATTTTTCTCATAAAATCATTTCATTTCATTTTTATAAAGAGAAATTCATATCATTAAGAAAAAACTAGAAGAGAATGAACATAATACTTAACTAGATTCCTTGCCATTTTCATTTCATGCAGTTCATTCATGTGTGTGTCAGATAACAACCTACATTAATGTTCTAATGTAACTCACATTAGAATATTAAACATAGAACTTGCATATTAAAACTACTCCTAACTAAGTGTCTTCTTTTCCACATAGTCTTAATTTTCAATTGATTATTTATTTAAACCTCCTTCACTTTGACTCATCATTATCCAATTAACCTCCTTCACCTATTTACTTGTATACTTCCCCATTATATTCCTAATTGTACAAACTTACACCTCTAGGTATTCATAGCATCCCATTTATTTCACTTATACAAGGCATCATTCAATCCTTGAAGCACAGCCATTTTCATTAATTTTTAAACATAAACTATGAACATAAAAGCTCAACTTCATTTCTAACTATGATCTCATCATCTTCTAGTTCTAACTCTATCTCACATTCCTTAGCAAACTAACCCAATCTTTGAATTGTGTTGTCCTATTTTTTTCTACAGTTTGTGTCTTCTAGGACCTACACACGAGAAAGCTAATTGGAATGGGTGGACTTCGCAATGGACTCTACTACTACAAATCCATCCACCCTAATGTTTCCCCCAAGTTTCATACTCACCACACCATCCCTTCTTTTTTACAGAATCAACGGTTAGGCCACCCCTTAGCTTCCTATTTGAATAAGGCCATTAATTTGTCTAGTAGTCCTTTTCATTGTGATGTTTGTACTCAGGGAAACAAACACGATTCTCATTTCAAACAAATTTCAATAAAAGTAATTTATAATTTAATCGTATTTAATATGACATTTGGGGTGGTTATCGCACTCCTTCCACATCTAGAGTACATTATTTTTTAACTATAGTAGATGATTTTTCATATAACACATGGATATATCTTATGCATTTTAAATCAAAAACTTTCTCATATCTTCAACATTTGCATGCCTTAGTACAAAATCAATTTCAAACTTCCATTCATCACATTCGCAACAATTTTTCTCCAACACGAGATCATTCATGAACGCACTAGTGTTGACACCCCACAACAAAATAGTGTTGCCAAATGTAAGCATCGACATCTTCTTAATGTTGCCCAATGCTTATGTTTCCAAGCTAACCATCCGATCTCTTTTTTAGGAGAATTCATCCTCCTTACTACTTATCTCATCAACCAAATCCCAACCACCACCTTGGATAACAAATCCCCAAACGAATTTTTATACCACAAACCTTCCTCTTATGCTCATCTCCGTATCTTTGGGTGTCTTTGCTATTGGTCAAGCCTCTCGCTCCAACCGTGATAAATTTTTCTCAAGAGCTGTCAAGTGTATTTTCTTAGGCTATCCTCACAATCACAAAACCTATCGTGTTTATGATCTTTATACCCATCGCATCTTTGTTTCCCATGATGTTAACTTTCTCAAATCTGAATTTCCCTTCCAACATCACGGTGCCACTCCATCCCTTCCTATTCTCACCTTCTCCTACCACTTTTCCCACTCCCCACCCCACTACCCCTACATCTCATACTCCCACTATTTCTTCCCATATCCTCATCTTTCCCCAATAATACAACCACTATTGTCTTGTCCTAAGCGCACACTTACACGTCCTCAATACCTCAATGACTATATATGTCCTCTCTTGACCCATGAGTCTAACCGAAATCCCTATTCTGATTGCTTCTCAACAGGTAATCCTCATTCTCTAGCATGTTTTCTTTGCTGTACTTAACTCCAAACATTTAACTTTTCTCTCATCTTTGGCACAGCAAGATGAACCCATGTGCTACTCCCAAGCCATGCGACATTCTCATTGGTGTGATGCCATGACTTTTGAAATTCAAGCATTGGAAGCCAATAACACTTGGATTTTTTAATCATTACCTCTTGGCACTAAAGGGTCTTCAAGACTAAACTAAAGGTCGACGGCTCTATTGAGAGACACAAGGCTTGCTTAGTCGCCAAAGGGTACACTCATGTTGAAGGCCTTGATTATAACGATACCTTTACTACCGTGGCCAAACTTGTCACAGTCCAATGTGTCCTCGCTATTGCCAATGGTCATTACACTAGCTTGAAGTTAACAACGCATTCCTTTATGGCGATCTAGACAAAGAAGTCTACATGAATCTTCCTCCGGGATATTCTCCAAATGAGGAGAACTAGGTTTGTCGGTTGTACAAGTCCCTTTATGGACTTAAGCAAGCTTCTCGGAATTGGTTTTCCAAACTTTTCACAGCTATTCAATTGGCTGGTTTTACTTAATCTCATGTTGATCCCTTTATTTTCTTGATCTCATGGTTCCTCTTTTACCATAATACTTGTCTGCGTCAATGATGTTCTTCTTGCAAGTAATGATTCAGAAGCAATTTTTATCTCAAAAGTTTCACATCAAGGATCTTGGCACCCTCAAATATTTCCTCAACATGGAAGTGGCTCGCTCCCCTGATGGCATTTTTCTTAACCAACAATATAACACCCCGTATTTTAGTGTATTTTTATTAAAGAATTATTTTAATTAATTCTAATATTATTTCTCTTGTTTTAAAATTAAGAGAGTTTTGATATATTATTTTATAATATTTTTAAGTTGTGAAAATTATTTTTAATGTGCTTTCTTATTATTAATTATTGTTTTACATTTAAATTGATTTTTAATTTAAATTAGTTTGTTTATGGGTTTTAAAATTACTATTGTTTTAATTAAGCCTTTCTTTGCATTTGAATTATTTTATTTAGTTTACAGTTTTAAAATCTTTTTCGTTGGATCATTTTTAGACCCCAGTTATGAGAATTGGACCTCATTTATTTCCCTCCATTTTTCTTTTCCTCTTTTTCTTTTCCTTCTTTTTCTTTTCTTCCTTATTTCTCTAGTTTCTCTCCCAGCCCGCGCGACTCTCTCTCTCTTTCCTCTCCTTTGGCCGAAACACCCTCTCCCAGTCGGCACCGCCGTGGCCGACACCGCCCACCCCAAATTCTTCTCCAACCGCTGGTGACCATACCCTACCAATCTCAGACCACATTGTGCCGTCGTGAATCTCCACTCCCTGTCTAAAGCCGCACAGCTTTTGAGCTCCAGCGCCGCCGTCCGGCCACCATCTCTTTACCACTTCTTCCTCTACCTCCCAGCAACCCAAAGGACCCAACCCCATCTCCGATCAGTCACCGGTGAAGCCGCATTGTCCACATCTCCGATTTGTGCATTTCAGACCTTAAACCGCCCCTTTCGCCGCCACCCATGGCCAAAAGCCACCACCACTAGCTTCACCAACCTCTTTAGGCCCTACCCTATCAATTTCGAGTCTTGGTTTGACTCCGTTCAAAAGTGAGTTTTTGAGACCCACGACCACAGTATATTTTACATTACTCTGTTGCTGTTTTGTGGCTTACAGCTCATCTGTGATCCTCCAAAAAATTACAAAATAGCACTGTAAGTATTTTCCCAAACATCTTTTGAGATTTAAATATATTTTTACACTAACTCATTTCATTGTGTTATGGTTGGTTATTCCAGACTGAGTCCGAGGAGTATGGGGGTCGGATGGATTAGAGGATGGAGTTATTTGTGTGATTAGTTATATTGTGATTTGGTTGGTTGTTGGATATTGAGGTTGTGTTTGGTACATTGCATGTGCACGCATGATCATGTTTGTAAATGAAAACTGAGTTTTTGCGTAATTGCATTCATGTTCATATGGATATTTGAAAACTGGGTTTTCATGTGTGGAATAGATTTTGGGTGCATGTGTATCACGACCCCTAGCCGAGATGGGGTATTATTTTGGTAGAGCTCCTCTAGTCACTCGGGAGCGGAATATACTGAGTGACGTCCCCTGGGTTGTTGCCAGGCGACAACGGGATCGGACAGGATGGTAACGCTCTCGTGCCGACTCCGTGGCCCCTCTGCTAGCGGGGGCTAGAGGATGCTTGGCCACGAACGCACTGGGTGCGGAACTAGGCATCGCTCGTTACAAAGTCACATGCACAGTCGTTACCCGTGGTGTGACGAAAGGAGTCAGGGTGTGCAGATGGTCCCTAGGGTAGATCATGGTGTATACGGATAAAATGGATAATGGCTATTTTCTAGAAAAATTGCATGTGTGGATAATGGATTTTGTGTGAGTCATTTTCTAGAAAAATGATGGATTATGGTTTTGGGCCATTTTCAGGAAAAATAGTGGAAATGTTTTACTGGAAATGTTTTTGGGCCAAAATTGGATTTTGGCGTGTGTTGAAAAAATATCCATTTTCTGGGAAAATGATATTTTTTGGATCTGGTGCATAGTACATCATATGCATGCATGGTTGGTTGCATTAAATTTGTTTTTATCTCAAAATTGGTTGGATTATAACTTACCTGTGGTACCATTTAATGGTATCATAGATTTTGGTGTTGATGATGCAGATGTGAGCCTGAGGATTTGGCTCCGCCAGAGGAGTGATCTTGGATCACTCGTGCTTGTGTTTTTCAGCTTTTGTATTATTTTGGGATTTTGATTTTTGTTTTAAAAATGCTTGTATTTGAATATTTGTATTAAACAAAATTTTTGTACTAGTTGACTTATTTACTATCTACTACTTATTTTTATTGTACACTGTTGCTTGTACACACACTTGGCACTTGTCGTTGGGATACGTGACCCATGTTGTCATCATCCTAACGTCACGATTCTCTAGATTTTTCGTACGTGGGAGTCGGGGCGTCACAAACAAACTATGCTCTCGACATCTTGACTGACAATGGACATCTTGGCGCTCATCCGGCATCTTTTCCCATGGAGCAAAATATCAAACTCATTGATCAAGATGGTGTCCTTCTGTCCGATCCTAATTGCTACCATCACCTTGTCAATCAATTGATTTATCTCACCATCACTTGGCCTGACATTATTTATGTCACCAATATCCTCAACTAGTTCATGCATCAACCTCACAAGCCTCACTATGATGTTGTTGTCTGTATCCTCTGCTATATCGAATCTTCTCAAATGTTGGTATCTTTCTCCCATCAACCTCTTATTTCCAAATCCATGCCTACACCGACCCCGATTGGGCCAGTTGCCCCACTGCACGTCACTCAACCACTGGTTACATCATTCAACTTGGTGCTAGTCTCATTTCTTAGAACACCAAGAAGCAAGTTCATGTCTCCCAATCCTCAACTGAAGTTGAGTACTGCGCCATGGCCACCACCACTTGTGAACTAGTTTGGTTAAAAATGTTACTTTATGATCTTCATGTCCCTCACCCTCAGCCCTTGTGCCTTTACAATATAATCAAGCTGCTCTCCATATCGCCAAAAATCCAGTTTTTCATGAACACACCAATCACATCTAGATCGACTACCACCTCGGTCGTGAAAAACTCCGAGATCATGTTCCCACCACTGCTCATGTTCTTTCAACGCATCAGCTTGCTGACATTTTTACCAAAAATTTGGGATGTGAACAATTTCATTACCTACTTGGCAAGTTAGGCATTTCAAACTTTCATGCACCAACTGGAGGGGGAGTATTAGAGTTACGCAAATATCGCACATATACCCATTTCCCGTATCAACAACATCTCATATATAACTGTATAGTTTCTTGATTGATATTACTGTTTACTTGACTTTCCTTCTTAAACCCACTATTCATGGGATTTTGCTCAGTGCTTTGTATTATAAATTTACCTTCTTAAAATGGTCCCAAACAAATGACGAATTCTCCACCTTCCATTTCTTAGGAAGTGGACAAGTACTATGTGTAGGGGAAGTCAGGGGATATTTGGGCATCTCTCAAATCATCTCCCAAGTTTGTGGTCAGTTCATTTGAGTCAACCTCAATTAGAGTTGACAAATAATCCATCTAACATATGAAAGATAAATCTAATTACACAACACAAAAACAAAACAGATAACAAAACAAAACACGTCTCAAACACGAATATAAAAACCATAATTACACAACAATTAGTTTGCAACATGGCAAACATCACAGGTATAAGACTCTAACATCTAAATTCTAGTTCACTCATCTTTCCAAAATTTACAACAAGATCACAACAACATATTCAATAAAAAACATCTAGTTTTTAAATTTTTTTCATGCAAAAAAGTACACTAAACTTAACATGTAGCTCACCCATAGCAAGAAATAGACTCTCGATTACTATTCACAAATCAAAACATTTGCTCCAAAAATTTTGAAATGCTTATACATACATAGATAGATAAACAAGTTAGACATCAAATAATAGAGAATAAAAGGGGGAGAGAGATGAAGAAAAGGAAAGGGAGGGAGCTCAAGTTAGGGCTTCAGCCCTAACCAAAATGGTGTCATTTTGTTTATTTTTTTTCTAAAGCATACAATGAACGATGATGTTTAACTTACTTAAGTTAAATGGCATCATTTTATATAAAAATAAAATAAGAAATATATATATATATATATATATATATATATATATATATATGAATATATACAATCAGTTGGTTCATCGGTTTGAAGAGGGCTCAACGGGAACCGAATCGATCAACGTAGGTTTTTGCCACTTTGGACTGCTAACCAACCATTCTTTAAAAGTTTCGATCGGTGACGGCCGATTTCATTCGTTTTTGTTCACTCCTAGATCCAAATCACATCACTTGTAATTATTCTAATGAATTCTTGAGTGCAACTTGTTTTTATTCTTTTAGAATATAAGTCTTGTAAAAAATAATATCATTGATAATTATGACAGTAGTGTCTTGTTAACCATTTCCATTGAACCTATAAATGAGGCTACTTGTGCAAATGTTTAAACACTTTTACATTCCTCTATTTATAACCAACCCATTAGACCAATACCCTAACAAGAATTCGCCATTTTTTATCCTTATTTTTCTTTAGTAGTATCTAGAATCTAGTCATGTCACAAGAGGAACTATTTGCATGTATAAAGAAGACCATTAATAGGCAAGTGTTTACTTTGCCAACAACACTTATACTGGTATATTATAACCATTTGAGGACATTTTCATATGCTATTAGAATGTTGTTTCAAGTCACTTTGGGTGACCTTGAATATACCAGTAGAATTTTCAGACCCAATACTAATTTGAAGAAAATTATTGGGAAATTTTTATCGATAGGGAGAAACAACCATTGTCCAAAACTAAGGTTTTAACCAAAATCAGCCATAATATTTTCCAGTGATTCACCAATCTCCCCGCTATCGAAGTTCGAGGAAGTCAGAACTCATAGCCCACCACAATGATGTCTCTCCAAATACTGGAAAATGGTGAAATTCAAGAGTTTCATAATTAGGTTCATGGATTCTGGTGGTTAAAGATGACATTATTGGTCAAAATGGTATCGCTTTAGCCAATGGTTACGATAATCCAAATCCTACTTCCCTAAATGACATCGTCATTCAGCCCATTATCAAACATTCTGCCAAATACGACAACATCATTTTGCCCATGTTAGTACACGATCTTGGTTCAACACGACGCAATTCTAGATCTATCCATTGTGCAAAATGACATCGCTCCAATAAATCTTGGAATTGCAAACAAGAAAATGTGTGATATCATCCTGAACGAAATCTTCTAGACACAAATGACTCCATTCAAACTAGGCCCAAATCCTACCAAACGGCTCGTAAGCGCTCCATGCCTTAGGCTCACTTTAAAACCCATCGATTCATCTAGGAATCTATCCAAGCCTAGAAGAAAAGAAATTCAATTTTTGGCCCACGAAACGTGACCCACAACTGACCCAATTTGTCAAGCCACTTACCAAGCTATCCAACAAATTGCATAACAAGTCAATCCATGAGTCGAGATCCAACTTGTCTCTCCTTACTAGAATTTGAACATAGTTAGTCTTTTTCATCATTTTAAGTCATTTCAAACTTGATTTAATTCATTCAAAAAGCCCATATAATTATTGTTATGTGCCAGAATCTAATAGAGCACATACTGCTTGAAGTTATCATCACTTGTTTTTTAAAATGGGAGAATCTTCGAAAGGAGTTCTTGGCACTATTCTATCAAGGTATTATTCACCATATCCTTCTTAATTGAAATCTAATAAGAAGGTTGATAGGCAAGAACCTTGGATAAGTATATGGGCAATTATAATTAGTATCATTAATTAAGTTGTATTTGTTTTTTTTTTTTTTTTGAAACAAAGATTTCATTAAGATTCTGGATTAACCACCAGATCAGACACATTACACACTGGATTAAGAACTAGCTCAGAGACATTTTCTTCTAACTCTAAGGCTGCTCTAGCAAGGTTATGAGCAAAACCATTACAAGTTCTTCTTACAAATTGCACACTCCAATTAGGCAAAGATGATAATAACAGTCTTGTATCTTCAAGGATCATGCCCACCCTATCCCATCTGTCCAGCTGCTACTGCAATCCTTTAACCACTTGGCTTGAGTCACCTTCTAGTATCACAGCTCTACATCCCAGATCAATAGCTAATTTTGCAGCTTGGAAAGCTCCTTGGGCTTCAGCAAGTTCAGGATCGTATAGACTAGTTTTCGAGATTCTTTTTGTGGCTAACACCCTTCCCTCATGGTCATGAGCTACAAGGCCATAACCTGCTAAGCCTTTGTTCTTGTTTAAAGCAGCATCCCAGTTGATCTTCACATGACCTGACGGAGGAAGGTTCCAGCTAGTATCCACTTGTGGGTTTACTGCATTGTAGTTTCTTGAGCATTGTTGAGCAGCTCTGAATTCTTCAATGGACTTTTCAGCTTGCTTAGCTATGATTGATGGGTGTATGAAGGATGCCTCAAAGATGAAGTTATTCCTTCTAGCCCATATTCCTTTGGCTGTAACAGCAAAAATCTCCATGAGAGGCTGGTTTCCCTCGAGGCTCAATTCTTCCACAAGATCACAAAACCTCCCTGGTATGAGTGAGCTTTTGCTCAGTACACCCTGGCTCCACACATCCCTAGCAGATTGACAGTTCCATAATATATGGATAGAAGTTTCTTCTTCACTCAAACAGATAGGACACATGGGAGTTTCACATATTTTCCTCTTAAAAAGATTTGATCTAGTGGGTAATGACTCAATGCATGCCCTCCACATGAAGTTTTTTACTGCATTTGGGATATGGTATCTCCAACAAGAAGTCCAGTCCTTTTCCTTTTGAGGACTTGAAGAGGGCTGTCCACTGGCCAAGGAGAGCTGCTCCATTTGTAGGTGGTAAGCACTCTTGATTGAAAAAGCTCCATTCTTAGTAGCCAACCAGATTACTCTATCTCTGGCACCCAATGCACTAATAGGTATTTTTAGGATGGTCTCAGCTTCCTCCTTACCAAAGATCTCTCTCACCAGCCTGATGTTCCATTGTTTGTCTGGTTGTGAAATGAGGGCAGCCACTTTAGCATCCACAGGGAGTACTTTAGTAGGAGATTGGACCCTATAACTCAAGGGGGTTGGAAGCCACCTATCTGCCCATATTGAGGTATTCTGCTCATCACCAATTCTCCACACTAAACCTTTCTCCAGGAGGTTTCTAGCTGCACATAAACTTCTCCATAAGAATGAGGGCCTAATTCCCACTTTTGCTTTAAGAAAATTTGCCTTGGGGAAGTATTTAAGTTTAAGCACTTGTGAGGCCAGTGAATTGGGCTGCTGCATAATTCTCCATCCTTGTTTGGCCAATAAAGCCAAATTAAAGCTTTCTAAGTCTCGAAATCCCATGCCTTCTTTTGCCTTTGCCTTTCCCATTTGCTTCCAAGAGAACCAATGGACTTTGTGTTCATCTTGCTGTTGCCCCCACCAGAAGTGGTTCATCACTTGGTTGAGTTCTCTTAGTAGATTTTGAGGCAGTTTGAAGACTCCCATGCAGTATGTGGGGAGGGCTTGGGCTACTGCCTTTAGCAAAATTTATTTCCCTGCTTGTGAGAGAAGCTTTGTTGACCAGTGGCTCACTTTACTCCTGACTCGATCCAGGATTCCTTTGAAGGCCTCATACTTTGATCTCCCAATGAAGGCAGGAAGCCCGAGGTATTTTTCATAACTAGAGGTGGCTCTAAGCCCTGCCATCCCAAGAATAGTGTCCTTGGTTTGCTGATTAGTGTTTGCACTGAAGAAAATTGAAGTCTTATTCTTGTTAAGTTTCTCTCCTGAAGCCCTTTCATAGAGGTCAAGGAGTGCTGATATCTTGGACCTTTCTACAGCATTAGCTCGACAAAAAAGTAGACTATCATCTACTGCATTAAGGAACTCAAGAGCTGCCCGAGTCACATCCCCTCCCACAGTGTTCCAGTGTGTTTGGTAAAACACAGCTGAGAAGCCATCGGGTCCTGGAGAGCCTAAGGGATTCATTTGGAACAAAGCAGCTTTAACCTCCTCTGTTGTGAATTCCTTAGATAGGATTCTGTTCATCCACCTTAAGATCCACTTTGGCTAGGCATTCTTCTATGTTCACAGGGTTAGAGGTATTAAAGAGTTCCTGATAGTGAAGGCAGAAAGTTTCTGAGATTTCCTCTAAACTGAAGGCTAGTCTTCCATCCCTCCTCTTCACTTGTCTGATTTCATTAACTCTTCTTCTCTGGTTTGCCCTTCTGTGGAAGAACTTGGTGTTTCTATCTCCATCTTTGAGCCAAACTTGTTTGGCCCTTTGCTTCCATCTCACATTTTCCTCCTCCAAGGCAACATCAATTTCCTTTTGTAGATTCTTCACAGCCAAGGTATGGGACCCCTCATTGGAGTTCTGTAGGTCTGAGAGGGTTGTGAGTTTCTTTTGAATTTCTATCTTTTGCTTTCCAAGCTTCTCTTTGCTCCATTTGAGTATAGAGGTCTTACATCTTTCTAAACTGTTCTGGACACCCCTTAGTAAAGTTCCATTCCACCCTTGATTCTGGTCCCAGTTCGATTGAATAATATTAGTGCATTCCTCCCTTAGTTCCCAGCTGGCTTCATATCTGAATAACTTGGTTCTAAACCTTTCTTCACTCCATCTTCTCTCCCTTCCATTCCTCATGTCCAGTATAAGGGGACTGTGGTCCGAGTTCTGTGCTACTAGGCTAGTGACCCTACATTCAGAGTACAGGGATAACCAAGCTAGATTTCCAAAGGCTCTATCTAATCTTTCTTTGGTAAATTGAGACCCCTCTCTGCCATTGTTCCAAGTGAATTTTTTTTCCTTCATACCCAAGATCACTCAGGCTACAAGACTCGACTGCCTCTCTAAATTTTTCCATTTGATTATAAGGTCTAAGAGCTGCTCCTTTCTTCTCATGTTGATGTAGGATCTCATTAAAATCTCCAAAGCATATCCAGGCTTTATCATTGCTAGGCTTGAGCATTCCCAGCAACTGCCAGCTGCCCTCTCTTTGTGATGTCGATGGGTGGCCATAAAAGCCAGTTAAGAGTAGCTCCTTCATGTCTTCTTCCCTTTTCCACAACAAGGAGATATGATTCTGTGAGAAGGATTCTAGAACAAAATCATCTGAACTGTTCCACAGGAAAGCAAGGCCTCCACTTAGGCCCCTACTCTCGACTACAAAACTTCTATCAAACCCCATTGAATTCCTGATGTCTTCCACTCTCTTTCTTCCACACTTAGTTTCCATTAAAAATACAAACTTGGGCCACTTAGACCTCACCCACATTTGAAGTTCTCTAACTGTATGAGGGTTCCCAAGCCCTCTACAGTTCCAGCTTAGGCCTATCATTGCTGTTGGTGTAGCTGCATTGCAGCCTCCACCAACTCATCTCCATTACTGCTTCTCTCCATTCCTTGACTTTGTTTTTGTTTCTTATATGAGTTTCCTGGATCTTCTAGTATAGAGCTATCACCTCTCCTCTTCCCAGCACCTGGAGCTTTTCCAGTAGCAACAGGATGAATGGGCCTTGCTTCCCTTGCTTTCCTTTTCCACGTGGCCCCTCTAGTGTTAGGACCTGCTCCCTTCCCATCTTGCTTTGAGAAGTTGGTAGGCTCAGGATCCCCTTCTGTCACATTAGATTTTGTTGCCACTTTGGTATGACCTTGTGAATCGTAGCTCCCATCATGGGGTTGATAGGCTTTACAGCTTTTACCCCACTGTCACCAGCCTCCCCTTGGGTTGACTCCTTCCCTTCATTAATTCTTCACATGTCAGCTTCTTGGAAAACGGACCTTCCTGCTTTCCCGCTGGAGCCTCACCCCATGGGACCTTCTTGTCTGCTTCTTCAGCTTCTTCTGCTACGCCTTGGACTTCAGCCTCTTGACTCCATTGTTGATGGTTGTTTTCAGCGGCTCCACCATACTTCCTACCATCAAATATATTTGTGTACATTGGTTGAGCCCTTAGCCAAGGGCCATAGTGTTTGAGCTTGACTCCTTCCTTCTTGAGCTCATTCTTCTGCCTGTTGCACCCCTTGCCTTGATGATATAATGTACCACACTGGAAGCAAAAGGCTTGCAGCCTCTCGTATTTAAATGAGATCCAGTGTTCTTTCCCTTCATAGCTCAGCCATCTTCCTCTCATTAGGGGTTTATGGATGTTAATTGCCACCCGAACTCGAAGGCATTTTCCCCAGGCTAATCCATCAGCCTCTGTATCCACCCTAATGACATGTCCAATGGAAGCTCTGAATTGCAATCCCACCTCTTCATTCATGGTTGCTAGAGGCAGGTTGTGGAGCTGAACCCAGAATGGTTCAAACTTGAACTGCATGGAGTTGATAGCCACGGTTTCATCCACCTCTTGAATAGTCACTAGGTTCCTGTCGAAGAACCATGGACGTCCACTGAGAACCTTCTCTTTATCAGACACAAGTTGGAACTCAATTAAGAATCGTTGTTCACCCACGTCCTTGAAACGGACCCAGCTGTCTAGCCTCCACACTTGAGACATAGTCTTTCGGAATGCTTCATTGTTTACACCTTTTTCCGACAGAACTCTACTCAATATGCAATGGTTGCCTCGAAATTTCTTCTCTGCCTCATGAGGAACTTGATAAATGGAACTCTCCTCATAGGATAGATTAATCCTCTCCCATCTCCTTGATAGTTCTTACTCATCAAGAGCCATAGCACCCTCCAACTCACCTCCCACTACGTAGGAGACTCACACCCTTGCTAATGAAGGGTACACCACCTTACTCTTTCTCGCTAGCAAGAGAGAAGAGAAGGACCCGTCTTTTCAAGGCTCAATTTTGACTGTTTATTTTATACAGCTTTAGTGACTACATTTATAGTATTGTAACAGTGCTCTTTTACTACTATCATTTGTATATTTCTTACTAGTATTAAGGTTTTATTCAGTACCAATGAAAATTATTGATCCCTCAGATATTGAAAAATTAAATTGAATGAATTTTTTAGCCTTGAAAAGACATAACATTTCTCCTAACACATGGAAAGACCTTATATATATTAAGGAGCCCAAAATCTAGAAATATTGAAAATGGCCAAAGTAGTATTAGGACTAAGAAAAATGGGAGGAACATAATGATTGTCTGGTTAAGCAAGAGCATTAATCTTGCATTGCATGAATGATGACATCATTCCTCTCTTTGAAGTTCATGAAACTGCAAAGCAAGTCATGGATGTAGTTGAAAGTACGTATGGCTTGAGATCCGATACTTATATACAATTATTATTAGATAAGTACAGTCAAAATTTCGTGAAAGAGAATGACAGTGTGAGTGGTCATATACTACAAATAGAAATGATCGCAAAAGAATTGTTTAATTTTGGTATTTCTCTCACTGATAAAATACAAGTTACAACCATATTTAATAGCCTTGCTTTGTCTTGGGAGAACATTGATACTGCTACCTTAACAAATAGTAAGAAGAAAATAACTATGACTTCTCCTCTAATACTATAAGTGCTAGAAGAATGAATGAAAAGGAAAAAAAGAGAGAATGGATCATCTATTCTTCTGATGGCAAAAAGACTATGGCCTTTTCAACAAGGTGAAACCAGAACAATTCAAGAAGATGAGAATCATGAGACAACCAAAGAAAAAAAATAATAAGCCATTTGGAAATTCCTTTAGTGTAGAAAGAAATGGCATTATAAGTCACAGTATCCTAAAAAAATCAAAAGAAAACAAGGAGATTGTGCTGACAGCATCAGAAGTAATATTGGTAGAACAAATATCAAATTATTGTCGAGTCGACTCTGTGGCAACAAGACATATTTCCAAAACTAAAGGATTGTTTGTCGAGTTTAAGGAGAAACAATTAGGCAAACATAGAGTTTATAGGGCAATAACACATTTTGATATGTTGGGGCAAGGTACCTCTAAATTTTTTGTAAAAGAATATGTTAGTTTATTAAATGATATATTGTATGTGCCTAATATTTTTAGAAATTTGATATATATGTCTGTATTAGACCAAAAGGGTCGACATAGTTAAGTTTTAAGTCTATAATGGTTGTTATTAGTAAAGATGATGTATTAGTAATATATGTAAAAATCGATCACAATATGTACTACTTGAAAATTTGTAATAATAATAAAATATCTATTTTTAATCATTTGAATGTGTTTACTAATTGTGCATATTATGGCATTTAAGATTGGGTCATATAAATAAAAGTAAAATTATTAGAATATATAAAAGTTGATTAATACCACAGATATATGCGAACCATGTATCAAAGGTAAACTAAGTAGTAAATCATTTTGAAGTAGTTCATTATGATAGTTGTAGACCCTTTAGAACAAAGACACAAAGAGGATTAGAGTACTTTATCACTTTTGCTGATGATAATTCAAGGTATGGGTAATCTACCTTCTCAGACATAAATCTATGGTGATGGAAAAATTTTAAGAGTATATGGTAGAAGTAGAAATGCAATTGGGAAAACCTATTAGAAATTAGAATAGCCATATGGGAGGTAAATATAAAGCCTTGAATGATTTTTGCAAAATATATGGTAAAAGATATATCTATACCATGCCATATAAATCTCAACAAAATAGAATTGCAGAGAGATGAAATATAACTTTATTAGATACGACTAGATCTATGAAGGCATATACTGATCTACAAACGTATTTATGGGGGAAAGTATTGTCAACTGCGATATTTTTACTAAATAGAGTTAAAACCAAAGTGTTGTGACCAGTGCACTCTGTTATCGAAAGAGTTCCCTACACCATATTAAATTTTCATTTGAGCCATTGAAATTTTCAACAATCATCTTCCCCACATCACCTTTTTTATCCTACTTTTTTTACTTATAAAAAAAAAGAGTTAAAACTAAAGTGAAACCCCTTACACCATACGAAATATAAACAGGTCATAAATCGGACTTAACCAAATTCAAAGTATGGGATAGCAAGGCACAAGTGTTTATTCAGAAACCACTAAGTGATAAGTTAAAAGGTAAAACCTATGAATGTAGGTTTATAAGATATGTGGAAAATGTGAGTGGTTATCAATTTTTTCACTCGGAAAGAGATTGATAGAAACCATGGATTTAGTTTTCATCAAGAACACTAACTTAATTACTTGAATAGATCAAATTGGTTTCTTGAAAAAATGATGTTTGGGAATTAACAAACTTCCACAAACCACCAATTGAGTGTGAATGGAAGAAAAAGATGAGAAACACTATTGGTTTGGTGAAAAATAGCTACGAGTGTAGTAAAGTACAGCTAATCCAGCACATAGATAAGTAAACACTTTGTAGAAAGTCTAGCAGACACAACCTAGCCACTTTTCACCTTGTGGTAGGCAAGCTAGAAAATCCGCCTAACACGTGAAAGTGGGAAGAAGGAGTTAAGGAGGCTGGTAGCTCGAGCGAGAAAGAGGGTTACTTGCCCAAGGTGCATAACGGTCAAGGAAGGACTAGGGTAGGTATGGGAGCTTTTCGAAACAACACGAAAATGCTCAAAAGGTGGTAGTGTCATACACAGAAGCCCACAACTCAGTAGATCACGTCTTCTAGTGTAGAGGTATGGTCTAGCACCACATGGGATATCCTCACTCGAGGAGTCACTAAGGACTGGTGGTAAGGTAGACCATAAGGACGTGCGAGCCATGTCCTGCTAGTCTATCTCTATCATCCTGCAATGGGACAACTAAGACTAAATGACTCACTTTCAAGCATGCCTAGAGTTAGAAGTATGCCAGAATGACATATGATGGTCCCGCCCGACAAAATGGATTGGACAATGGACAAAATCTCACTTTTGAGATTGTAAACATCTGAGTTTCCTTGGAGTCGAATTCTTTAGAGGAAGCAAGGGACTTCAAAATTGATAGAGAGGAGCAGCGTAGCACTGTTGTAGTAATTCCAAACAATGAGATAGGTTAACTTCAATGTCATAGATGGGAAATGTGGGGTGAATGTGTGAAAGTTGCATATGCAAACTCTATAATCTCTCCCTTTTTATCTTGAATAAATAAAACTTTTCACCATTATGTTTATCAGTATTTTTACTTTTTGATGATCTTAAATATAACTGTTTTTGGATTAATTATGTGTGATATATGTGGTGTAACATTTTCGTGTGTCAATCATCATGGATGGGTATAGAGAGTCCCCTGACATTCCAGCATGTATTGTCATGAGCTTCATACTAGTAGAGAGAGTGTCCAGTGACGATTGAGGTGGAACAATATCATGTTGGCCTCACTTGATAGTCGAAAAGGAGAATACTCTGGGTGTATCACCTGTGGTATCTTCGACTTAGTTGGCTAGGTAGAATTTCTTTAATGCAACATGTATATCTCTGTGTGAGTGTCAACCTGTATGAGACAAGTGAGTCAACTCTCACATTGGTCAGGTGGGAGTGATTCCCCAATTTTGAACTATGAAGTAGCTTCCCTTATTGCCATTTCAAGCAACGAATGTCTATGTGACGAATATTTGTGTGATAAATGTGAACATTTATGTGATGAATGTGATGAGTTTTACATGCTTGAGAAGAGGATGATTCCTCGCCTCGGGACCCTATACATACATATACTGAGTTTTACACAGAGGGTAATTCCTCAAAAGGTGATTTCTTGCCATGCTTATATAGTTGTGTTTTACTGAGAGGGTGATTCCTCGCCATGTTTACGAATACATATATTTTGCCTGAGAGATTGATTCCTCGCCATGCACTAATATATGTGCTTACCTATTTTGTCACATGAAACCATACATTGCATGAGCATTGTCCATTAGCAGTTTTATCATAACTGTCTAACCTACATATAGTTTCAATAATGGAACCATAGATTTTGATGCAAAGATAGATTCTGGAATGATACTCAAGGAGGAAGAGCCGACCCCACCAAAGGAATAGGCGCAGAAGCCTACTTTAGTTGTAGAATCTATTTACCCTTTTGGAGAGTTGTACATATGCAGTAGTCAAGCAACCATATGTGTTCGGTCTACCTTGCTTTGGGTGTATGAACTAAGTATATGGAAACATGTGTATTTATTGGAAGAAATGGAATACCTTGTGAATATTGTGTCAATTTATAAATGCATTAGACTTCTGGTATTATAATGTTTAGTCTCTTGACCAAGCCTGTATTTCTTTTCCACTGCAATTCAATATCTATATCCTTATATGTGACATTGCATGCTTGACCTGATTAGAACCTTAGGTGTTGTTGTCTGCTTGGCACCACTGATCCTTGCCAAGTATTTTATTGAAGAACAGAGCACCACAGATAAAGTCTACAAATTAAAAATATCTCTAGATGGACTCAATTAATCTTTAAGATAGTGGTACTTGAGATTCTATCAAGCAATATCAAAAATAGAATATAAAATGAGTCCACTAGATCATTGTGTGTATATATATATATATACATATGGAAGCATGATAATAAAATAGCAATACTATCATTGTATGTAGATGATATATTGTTGCAAGCAATTGTCTAGATATGATTAATCTTACGAAGAACATGGGTGAGGCCACTTATGTTCTTGCCATATGAATTTCAAGAGATTGAAATTCAAAAATAATATATTTAGACCAAGAAAAATATCAAGATAAAATATGCTTAAAAGGTTTGGTATAAAAAATTGTAAAGCTTTGAGCACACCTATTTGCAAAGGACATATTTTAAATAAAAATATGTACTCAAGAAATGAGGAAGAAATAGTTGAAATTATTTATGTTGCTAAGGCTTTGGGCAATCTCATATATACAATGAATGACAAGTGAAAGACCTTATATTTTTCATGTTGTAGGATTAGTAAGCAAATATTAATCTAACCCGGACAAAGAACATTGGCAAGCAGTAAAGTGAACATTGAGATAGTTACAAGGCAACAAAATGTGTAAAATTATGTTTTGGAATCTATAATTTAGAATTAATTGGCTAAGTGATGGTGGCTTTGAAAATGATGTAAATAATAGAAAGTCTACAAGTGGATATATTTTTTATGAATTGACGGAACGATTTTTTCTTGGTTAAGTAAGAAATAAGATTGTGTTGTAAAGTCTACAATGGAAGCTGAGTACATTGCATGTAGAACAACTATTAGTAATGCAGTTTGGATAAAACACTTTATTGAAAGTTCGAAGTTGAAAATATTCACCAGACCAGTCAATATGTTTTGAGATAACAAGCCTATTATCTCCATAATAAAATGTGGAGCATAGAACTCTAAAGGAGAACACACTCATGTGCGTTATCTAAAATGAAGAGGGGAACTTGACATCAACTTTATTCCCTCAATTGAGATGGTAGCACATCCTATGATCAAGGGATTGTCTCTAGAAAAATTCAGAGAGCATGTAGTTAATATAGAGTCAAGATACACCTAGGTAAGGTGGCCACATGGTCAAAAGAATCTGGAGAAGCCTAGATAAATGAGATTTTGAAATCCTACCTAAGAATAAAATTTGTCATTTGTAAGGTAGGAGACACCAACGTGATACAAATATTACATTTTATGCACCATATCTTTTTAGTAATATTTATGATCACATATTGTAAAGTAACTAATAAGGTAATCGAGAAAAACCTCAGGAATGGCCTTAGAGGAAGTTGATAAACTTTTGATGCATGTCGATGTATCATTTAAGTATTCAGCTAAACTCATTAATTGTAACCAACCATTTTGCTAGCTACGGATAATTGATGTCGTTCACTAAATATGTAGTGAAATGAAGTCGCTATAATTTCTTATCAACGGGAGGACATGATAAAGGGTACGGTTAGATAATGAAATGACAAAAGCGTGCCCACGTAGGACCATGTCATAATCTAACCCCAATTTGCAGGTGATACAAGTGAGAGTTGGCATGTGACAAACTTCTCATTGGTACCAAGATAAACTTGTTAAACTATATTCGTTACTGCTTTTGTATTCAAGTGGAAGATAAAAATGTATGGGGTGCAAGACCGTACAATAACAATGTGCACCCCACTCATGTATAGTATACTCAAACTCTCCCATGGTGACAATTTTCCCTAGGGGGTGATGCTTAGGGATGTATGGAGGGATACATTTGTTTGGTTAAAACCGACAAGTGTGTCTCTTGTTTGTAACACCCAGGTTCAACAACAAACCAATTTCTAAAATTTTTATTTTCGAATGTATACATATGAAGAGCCTAGTTAATTTTTGAGTATTATTTTTCATATTGGTTGTGGGTCCAAATTGTATTTTAGCGAATATCGAATTTTTTTAAAATGGGCTTGGTATTTTAGTAATTTCTTTAAATAATTTTGGGTCCGATGGAAAATCATTTTATGGGCCAAGAAAATTTATAGAACAAGTATATTTTTTTAAGGATGAGTCGAGGCCCAAAACTCAGAGAGGGGCCCATTTATTCATATTTTATTTTTTTTCACTATGAAACATCGGCCAAATATTTGAAATGGCCCAGTATATTTATCAAGCCCAAGCCCGTGAGAACCTTTATATATATATATATATATATATATATATATATATATATATATATATACACGAGAACCTTCTTGTTGATAGTTATCAAGCTAGGGTTGCCATCGCCTGGATTTTTAGGTGAAACAATTCTTTCACTTGCTAACTAGCCAGCACCTGAGGCCAATTAACACAATAGAAACTGCACTATAGCACCACCACCATGAAACCCAACTGCACCTAAGTGCACCGTAAGGCTCTATTTCCCGCACCAAAACGCAGAGCACCCACTCTCCACCGTGAGCCACTACAAACCACCATCACCGAGAGCCCAACCTCGTCGAAAACCCCATAGAAATCGTCGACTGTTTCCACCTCAAGTTCATCAACCTCCATTGTTGCTAAACTTCATGCCGCAACCTCCATGGAATCCCATGCATGGAAAACACCTCTATTACACAGTAGAACCTCCATGTTGTGGTAAGCCTCCGTTGCACTAGAGAATCTCTGCCCTTTTTCACCCACATGCTACCTAGCTTTGCCCTACACCACCGTTGCCAAGATACCATCGCACGTTCAAGAGTCCCTGTTTACCCTCACCCAAAATAGAGCACTGCCAATCATCACAAACCCAAGCCGCTCACTGAGTGTGGCACTTCATTGTCGCCTTCGTGCTCCACCGTCGACCTCGGCCAGCCACTACCCTTCGCTCGGTCTGCTTTGGCCAACCCCCACAACTCGGTCGTGCCCCTCCCTCACGGCGTATTCCTGCTCTCTCCGTTCCCTCTCACTCATCTCTCTCTCTCTCACACACACACACTATCTTTTTTTTTTTTCCAAATAGTCGGTAACCACTGTAGGCGTGATCCAGACCCAAGTTTACTAAAAAAACCCCTTACTTATGGCGGAGGAATACCTTGGCAACATAGCAAACCTAAAGCATAATCAATCAACAACGCCTATAAAATAAATAAAACCGAAAGAACCATGCCTATTATCTTGGCCGGCCTACAAAACAAATTAAGAGAACTAATGGGAGCCAAAACACAAAGCCACAAATCTTCGCTTACATCTATTTGCGAAAGGAGGGAATCCCCACCTATCCAAACAAAGAATCCCCCTGAGAGATTGAGGAAGCACCGACCTATCTTCGTATGTCACATTCCTACCCAATTCACCCTCCCTTGCAAGAAAATCAGCAGCAAAATTTCCTTCTCTATATTGATGAAGTACCAAGAAATTCACCCCATCTAGAGTCGCCACTAGCTCCTCCCAAAAGTCCCAGAGGTACCATAATGAAAATTTACCTTTCCTAAGCCAGTCCACTACAATTTTATAATCACATTCAACAATAACATTCAATTGTCGAAGCTGTTTACACAAAATAATACCTTCCAAAACAGCTTTAAGTTCAGCACTATTATTTGTACCATACCCGAAATGAATTGAGAAAGCCCCAATGACCCTACCCCAGCAATCTTGAATAATTCCTCCACCTCCTAAATTACCCGAGTTTCCCCAACAACAACCATCACAATTCAATTTTACCCACCCAGAAGGAGGTTTTTCCCATACTACATACCTGCCAGGTCTTGCGCAAGGGGAACGATGTGGAAGCTGTAACTCCCACAATATCTCCAGGTCTGGTGATGTAAGCTTCCATAATACATTTGAATGCGTTGCAATAGCGCTAATCCAATGCCTTATTTGTCTCCAAACCTGGTCCGTATTATGTTTCACACCCTCCATTCTTGCTCTACATCTTCTCCTCTATAAGCACCATGTAATAACACACGGCATCACTCCAATCAACACTCCCGTGATATAGGATTTTTTTGCATAAGAAAACCAACTAGACACTCTATTTTTCCATGAAATGAAGGTATGAAACGGAACCCCCAATAGCACACTCGCCCAATGCCAAAGATCAGTAGCAACCTCACCTAATGAGAAAATATGATCACAATCTTCCTGGCTCCTCTGCTCACAGCAATCACATGCCGAAGCCATTGATACTCCTCTTGACTGAACTCTCCCATCAACCAGCATACATTTAAACCAGACTTTCCAAACACAGATAGAAATATTTTTTTAGGAAGCATAGGGTGCCAAAACCAATCATTCCACGCTATCGTTTCCCCACGCTTTCTAACTACTTCCCATGCTATTTTTGTAGAAAAATTCCCATCCAGTGCTTGCTTCCAAATACGGACATCCTCGCCTATTTTTCTAGCAGGAACATTCTGAATTATTTCCACTGATCTAGCAGCTCCCACCAAGTCTATTAGTAAGTCTGTGTTCCAATTATTTTGATACCAGCAATCCCGAATACATAGCTGCCTATTGGCAATCATCTCGGTGCCCACAGAAAGCAGACCAGATGACAACCATTTGTCAAACCAAAAGGATGAGTTACCACCTCGTACCAAGACTTTCACATTCTCCATGACTTCAGGGATAGTATCCAACATGGACCTCCAAAACTGCAAATCAACGACTCTTCCCATCTAAGCCAAAACATGTCCATTCCTGCAGTACTTGGCCTTGAAGAAATCTATCCATAAGTTATGAGATGTAATCAATCTGTAAGCAAGTTTCATATTGAGGGATTTCTGAACCTCCTTAATTTCATGCACACCCAGACCCCCTTCCGAGGCTGGTTTGCACACCTTTCCCCAAGACAGCCAATGTACTTTTCTTTTACCATCCACCTCGCCCCACCAGAAATTAGCCAAAAGAGAATTAATACGTGTGATAATTCCCAGAGGAACATTCATAACTGACATCAAATGTATAGGAGTACTGGACAGAACATGCCTAATCAAAATCAGTCTTCCACCTTGCAAGAGCAATTTAAATTTCCATCCGGCTATTTTTGCTCGAATTTTCTCCACTAAAGGCTCCATAACCCTGGTGGTTATCAGATTTTTTATTGACCTCTTACCACCATTTGTAAAGATAGGTATATCATCCGCATAGAGTAAGTGAGACACTATCGGTGCACCAATTGGAAGGTAAAATTTTCCAATACGGCCTTCTTCAAAATTCCTTCAAAGTAGCTTAGTCAAGACCTCCTCCATGATGATACAAAGAAGAGGGGATAGGGGGTCCCCTTGGCACAAGCCCCGGCCTGGACAAAGGAGTGCCCTGGAAAAAATCTTTCACCGCTTCCAATAGGTCTTCCTTTACTACCTCCCAACAAGACATATAGAATTCTGATCCAAAGCCATCAGGCCCCGGGCTGCTCTCCTTTGAAATCGAAAACACTGCTTTTTTAACTTCCTCCTTCGTTGGCACCGCACACAATAAAATATTATCACCCTCAGAAATCTTCCTTTCAATAATCAGCGAGAGATCACAGGCTTCTGTAATAGACGTCTCTTCCATAAAAAGCTGGAAAAACATCGCTGCCTCATTATGTACTACCTCCGCACCCTCCAAAATCCTGCCATCCTCCATCACCATTCGATCTATGCAACCCTTCTTGTGCCTTTGATTAATTACCGAGTGAAAGAACTTAGAGTTTTGATCCCCTTCAATTAACCTTTTTTTTTTTTTTTGCAATCTGCCCAAATCTAGTGGCTTCTCTATTCTCCCACACCTAAAGCTCCAACTTTGTAGCCAAAAAGTCCTCTTCAACTTCCGCCGAATAACCTGATTGCATCTGGAAATCCAGAGACTCCAACCTCTCCTCAAGAGCTTGAATGTTAGCGCCCACTCTCCCAAAAACATTATGATTCCATGCACAAAGTGTAATCTTCGTTCGTTTCAGACGGACTGCCAGTCTCCATAAACCCACGGCCGCATCATTCCTGCACCACGCCTCTCTCACGCATGACAGAAAATTTTCATGTGAGCACCACATGTTTTGGAACCGAAACGGGTGTGGTCCATATGACGCTAACGGTCTATGTAAATTGACCACCATCGGCCGATGATCAGAGGACTTCCTACATAAATAACTACAATAAGCTGCACCAAAAGAATCTGAAAAAGTTGTATTCACCAGACTTCTATCAAGCTTCACCCAGCTGCGCAACGCCCCTTCGTGGCCATTGCACCACGACATTTGCTGTCCTGTGCTTACTAAATCAAAAGGGCCACACTAATGTATGCAATCATTAAAATCTGACATGGATACTAAAGGCCTTGGATTTCCACCAATCATTTCTGCATCCATATGAATTGTATTAAAATCCCCTATGACCATCCAAGGATGATCCGAACATTGGCTCTCTACCAGACTCCTCCAAAGCTCTCTTCTCTCCACGTAAAAGCACTTCGCATAAACAAAAGTCACACACAACCTTTGTCCATCTTTACTAAACCAACCCATTATCATCTAGGAAGTAATCGAGACTACCTCAAAAGCATTAGATTCCTTCCAAAAAACCCCCACAGCTTTCCCCCCCCAGCACTCATTTGAAAGTGAGTGAGAATAGCCCAAAAAATTACCCACTAGTGCCATACGCTGCTTAGCACTGAACGGTTCTGCTATAGCACACAGCTCCACCTGAAACTTCTTCAATAATTTTTTCAGTCTACATTTTGACCTGCCCAGTCCTCTAAGGTTCCAGAAAAAAAAAATTTCAATCATAAATCTAATTTATGAGAGCGGGTTTGCACCCTTTGCGACTTCTGCACTGTCCTGTTCTTTGTTACCTTCTTCGCTACCAACCAATGTTCCGTATCTGACTCGTACATTTTTTCTTTTCCTCTTAACAAGGATGTTTCACTACCATCCCGCTCAGATAAGTAGCCTGTCGCCACTTGCCCTTTATTAGGACTTTGATGTCCCTCCTTCAAGTGGATTGAAAAATCGGCTCCAGACTCTGTTACCTTCTCAAAATTATCTGTTGCATTCAACAAGGATTTCTTGCGTGCAATTCTGGGATCGGCA
Organism: Cyclocarya paliurus; assembly: GCA_029856935.1. Lineage (NCBI taxonomy): Eukaryota > Viridiplantae > Streptophyta > Magnoliopsida > Fagales > Juglandaceae > Cyclocarya > Cyclocarya paliurus. The sequence goes on from CM056955.1 coordinate 14,728,009, forward strand.
TCACACCACACTTCCTCACACTCCTCTTCATCACTTTTAGATACCATTGCATCCACTTCTTGATTCAAACTTTTTTCCTGGACACCAAAAGATTCTGTAGAATTATTTTCCTGGATAGGATTCACTGATGATAAGACACCAGGGAACTTTCCATGATCATCTTCAGTCTGCACTAGTTCCCCCTCCTCTACTAACGAGGCCTCCAGTACTCTCTCCACTTCCTTGTTCCGCTCCGCCTCAGATGTCCTGCCTTCCTCAATGATTGGCCCTACCACCAAAATACGTTGCTTCCCATCCTCATCTATTATATCAACCTCATGAACCTCTCCCTCCTTCCTCACCACAGCAGCATTCCTCCCCTCCTCCATGCTCTGTTTCGTATCATCAGAAGGGCCCGACACATCACCCTTCCGCCCCACTGCCTTCCAAACTTTATCCTCCCGATCCTTTCCTAGTCCTCGCATCCCCTCTTTTCTATCAATTGTTTCCCCAGTTTTTACTCCGGAACGACAAACCACCGTCGTATGCCCTTGTCTAAAACATTTCATACAGTAAAATCCCCTCTTCTCATACTTTGCTTGTTGCCATATCTGTTTTTGGCCGATAACCAAACAAAAACCATCTATCAGATCATCTTGTAGATCCACTTCCACACACATTCTGATCCAAGGAATCGACCAAACCAAGAAGCCAATATCTGTAAACAATCCATACAATATAAATGAAGAGGCAGTCCAGGCAGAAAAATCCATTGTGGCGCAATGGAAGGCTCCTTCATTACATCAAAATCCACCGACCAGTTAAATAAACGAAATTGGCAGCCTGCCACCATCCTTCCTTCCCTTGCCCACGCATGCAAGTAATCCTTCTCATTTGCCAAATGCAGTAGAACATGAACCTCATCCATAAAGCTAATCATAGGGACTTCAGAAAAGCCCCATGTTTTGATGATTTGTAATCGCAGCACGTCTATGGAAGGCCTCTTCGACACAAACTTTAGAACCAGGGCAAATTTTAATTCTTCTGCCACCCTATCCATCTCCACATCTGAAAAAACAAAGCCCAACGCCCCATCAATCAATTTTGGTTTCCTCAAAGACAGTTTGAATTTTGCAGTAGGAATGGGTCTTTATAGTGCTTCAGCAAACGTGCGACCACCCCCCCCCCCATGAATGACCCGCTCCTTTACCACCCCCATCACTACCAGAACCTTCACCCGAAACCTCCCCCATACCCCCAGACAAACCAGCCCCTCCGGCAGCCACCAGAGGGTTGCACGTCACGACCATGAATCAGCGCCCTGCACCAAAAATAGAAACCCTAGCAGAAAGAAAAAAATCGCCCTCCACGCCAGCCCTATATTAGGTAGTCTTCTTGCACACACACACACACTATCTTTCTCTCTCTTAGTGTGCCGCCGTCGAGTTAGCCACCTACCACTCTAGCTCCGCCACAACCTCTTTCCCCTCACAGTGAGCCTCCATCACACACCTCCTTCTCTGTTGCACGCATGGTTTGGTCTAGAATTCAACTATGTTTGGGTAGTGAAAATGTTTGAGAATGTTTGTGAATAGCAGTGAAAAAGTAATGAAAAAGTAATAATAGATATTGAATAGTAGTAAAAAAATAGATGAAAAGTAATGAATAGTAAAAAAGTATGTGAAAATTAATAATAAAGTAAAGAATAGTAGTGAGAGTATTTGAGAGTACCTCAGAGTAATTAGACACCCAAACCTAGAGTTTCAGAAGTCTTTTATTCCAATTTTTTCCAAAGAAACCAAGCATACTTATTTCTATTCCCAAAATAACCTTTAGTTAGCTTTAGTCATGATCTCCTTAATATTTACAGAAATGCCATCAAGCCTTTGGTTATTGTTTATACATAAAGCAACTCATACCTTTCAAGTGTTTTTACATTTTTGCCCTTCCAATAATAAAACTACCAAGTGTTTTTATAAATATTTCAGTAGACTTGATTTTTACTATCGATGGGCCTGGGTCTCATTGTAGAAAAACTCTTTGTTATTTTTATGTGTACTCCAGCTCATTTTAAATTAGTCTAAAAAGTTGCTTAATAGAAAATGATTATTGTTTATAATTATATCATTTAGTATTAAATTTTTGTAGATAGATTCCGGTAATAAATAAGTTAGAGCTTAAATAGTCAAAGATTCTAAAGTGAATATCGAGATATTTGAGAATTTATGATATTTTAGAATTTCGAGAAATTTAGACTTTTAGGAAAATAGATTACTTAGCATTTCAGGTTTAAGTATTGAAAAATGTGTAAATTTTGGATATTTATGGAAATTATGTGGCTATTTTATAGGTGGCTAGTAATTTTCATTCAGCACTGTTGCGAAGAAATTCAGAAAGTTAAGAAATTCAGGTAAGCAGGATTCCTATGCTAAACTTTGCATCAAAGAAATGAATTAATATCAATTTTGGAAAATATGCATATTTTGTTACAAAAAGAAATTTGAAACAACTTCATTTATTTTTTCACCAGTACTCATGAAATTTTATATAAGAATAAAGTATTTTCTAGCATGACTAGTGGTAGACATGAGCTATTTTAGCATTTTATTTTTAAACTACACAAAATAGAGTGAATATGAAAATTTGTGCATAAATTATATTTTGTGATTTGATTCTGTTTTGTTTTGAAAATGTTCTATACTCTAATATCATATGATGTGATTTCTGAAATCTCTGGCATGACATTCTATTTATGTTCTATTCTAACCTTACCATGGGTGTAAAACTGTGGCTTTTGTTCGGGTTGGTACAAATTTTTCTGTTTTTGATGCAACCACTTTAGAAACAAAGTGTTTTTCTGCGTGGTCTTTCCTATGTGCACACTCGGGGCCCCAAGAATAATAAGGAAAAAATTCACATTTTGTTTCTACTATGTTGGTTGCCAAAGTTTGCACAACCCTACCATGAGGGTTAAACATGGAATTCGGCTCTGATATGATGTTTCAGTTATGTTGTACCAAAGGAATTTTGAATAAGAATATTTTCGAATTTGGCTCTGATATTTTTGATAATATCTGATTCTACATTCTGAAAATAAAAATATTTTGTTCTACATTCTGAATCTGTAAATGCTCATGTTTATACACGAGTATATGTTTTCTGCTTACTGAGTTGTTGATAACTCATCCCGTATCTCCACAATATTTTTCAGATGATTTTGTTGCTTCAAACTATAGTTGAGAGTAAGAAGTGTTAACAAGGTTTGATGGTCGTAGAGGAATAAGTGCCAAAAGGTACAAATAATTATTGGAGTTTTATTTAGTAGATTTATTATTTTATGTTAATTGGTATTCTGAGTCATGGATGTTTTCAAAACTTTGTGGAGATTTTAATTTATTTTGTTGAGGTATTTCTTTGGTGTCGTGGTGGCTGAACATAGATTTTTGGTTTTGAATAAATGAGTTTATATTTTATGAGGAATTTAGTGTATATAAATATGTTATTAAATATTATTTTAGATAACATGAGCTAACTCTCCGGACCCACGAAGACGGGGTGCTACATTGTTAACCAATGTCATGGAGTTTATAAATAAGAACCTTTGTGCAAATGTTTAAATTAACACTTTTACATCCCTTTGATTAACATCCCGTGAGACCAATATCCTAACAAAAATGCTCCATATTTCATTCTTATTTTTCCTTCATATACAACCTAAAGTACTCATCTTGACACAATTTCAACTTTGGCACAACATGGCATTTAGAGGACCGTTATTCTCACTATAACGAAACGCTATGACCCCAACAAGAGATTAAAGGATAATTAGTCCAATAAGTTGACATATTTAATTAAATAAATCTAGTTATGATTAGGGCTGAAGAATTTTCAGTCTGGACCGGGCTGGACCGAAAAATTGTGTGGTCGGTTTCAGTTTTGTATCATGATATATCGCAATTCCCTATTTTTCCTTTTTTATTTTAAAATTTTAAAATCAGTAAAACCAAAAAAGAAAAATCCATGGGAAATTAAAGAAAAATCAAGTTTTTAATTCCAAATAGATTAGAAGACTCTTTCATTTATTTTTTCACCAGTACTCGTGAAATTTTGTATAAGAATAAAGTATTTTCTAGCATGACTAGTGGTAGACATGAGCTATTTTGGCATTTTATTTTTGAACTGCGCAAAAGAGAGCGAATATGAAATTTTGTACATAAATTATATTTTTGTGATTTGATTTTGTTTTGTTTTGAAAATGTTATGTACTTTGATATGATATGATGTGATTTCTGAAATCTCTGGCATAACATTCTATTTCTGTTTTGTTCTAACCTTACCATGAGTGTAAAACTGTGGCTTTTGTTCGGGTTACTACCAACTTTTCTGTTTCTGATGCACCTACTTTAGAAACAAAGGGGTTTCCTGTATGGTTTTTCCTGTGTGCATACTCAGGGCTCTGAGAATAATAAGGAAAAAATTCACATTTATTTTCTACTCGATTGGCTGCCGAGGTTTGCACAACCCTACCACAAGGGTTAAACATGAAATTCTGCTCTAGTATGATGTTTTAGTTATGTTATGCCAAAGGAATTTTGAAAAAGAATATTTTTGAATTTGGCTTTGATATTTTTGATAACATATTTTGATTCTGGATTCTGAAAATAAAAATACTTTGTTCTATATTCTGAATCTGTAAATGCTCATGTTTACACACTAGTATATGTTCTCTGTTTACTGAGTTGTTAATAACTCATCCCTTATCTCCACAATATTTTTCAAATGATTTTGATGCTTCAACTGATAGTTAAGAGTAGGAAGTGTTAGCAAAGTTTGATGGACGTAAAGGAATAAGTACCAAAAGGTACAAATAATTATTGGAGTTTTGTTTAGTAGATTTATTATTTTATGTTATTTGGTATTCTGAGTCATAGATGTTTTCAAAACTTTGTGGAGATTTTAATTTATTTCGTTAAGGTATTTATTTGGTGTCGTGGTGGATGAACATATATTTTTGGTTTTGAATAAATGAGTTTATATTTTATGAGGAATTTGGTGTATATAAATATGTTATTAAAGATTATTTTAGATAAGATGAGCTAACTCTTCAGACCCACGGAGACGAGGCGTTACATTGTTAACCAATGTCATGGAGTTTATAAATAAGAAGTACCCTTGTGCAAATGTTTAAATTAACACTTTTACATCCCTTTGATTAACATCCCGTGAGACCAATATCCTAACAAAAATGTACCATATTTGATTCTTATTTTTCCTTCGTATACAACCTAAAGTACTCATCTTAACACAATTTCAACTTTGGCACAACATGGCATTTAGAGGACGGTTATTCTCACTATAACGAAACGCTATGACCCCAACAAGAGATTAAAGGATAATTAGTGCTAATAAGTTGACGTATTTAATTAAATAAATCCAGTTATGATTAGGGCTGAAGAATTTTCAGTCTGGACGGGGCTGGACCGAAAATGTGTGTGGTCAGTTTCGGTTTCGTATCATGATATATCGCAATTCCCTATTTTTCCTTTTTTATTTTAAATTTTTAAAATAAGTAAAACCAAAAAAGAAAAATCCACGGGAAATTAAAGAAAAATCAAGTTAATTTTTTAATTCCAAATAGATTAGAAGACTCTTTCTCAATTCAGAGCTGTAAACTCGATCGGGTTTCAGTATAATATATGCGCGTAGCTGGCTAGGCATGCAATGGAAGTTTCCGCTACAATGCATTGCGCATTGCGTGTTTTTATTTTATTTTAGTCAATTTTGGGCGGCATCATAATGCATCATGCGTGCATTATTAATGTAGCCAAGCCCGCGTCGACTTGGTCTTAATAATTACTAGTTTTTTGTGGTCTACTTGACTTTGTATTTAATATGAAAAAACTCTGGTTCATATAAACCCACTAAAACCAGCTGAAACGAACCCATCTATTCCTACAGGTTGGAATCGTTGGATTACTTTGGTAGCTGGAGATACGTCTTCAATGCAGTAGTCGAGGCCCAGATAAGCCATCAATCCCTACTCTTTTTTTCAGTCGGCCACTACCCTCTATATATATTATAAATCTCTGTGTTTACAGGTATGTATTTTTCTCTCCGCATGCAAGTTATCTTTCTAATGAATCTCCAATGATTATAGTTTGCAAAATGCTTATAATTTTTCAAATTAGATTACGATTTTCTTAATTATTTCAATATTGTAACTATGCTACATATATAATGATATATCCCATGAATGCATGCGTATGAAATCTCGTTCATGTATTTAATCATAGTTTCCTCCATTTCAATCAATATCATTTCTATTCAATTTTTTTTTTTTTTTTTCTTGATGAAACGGTGAAATATTCAGACAAAAAACGTGTGAATAATTTTCGTCATAACTTTATTTATGAACAGGCCAGGAACTAATTATATATGGAAGAAAATCGTGTTCAATAATGGATTTATTAATTTGGAGGTTGATCTGAATCTTTACAACTAATTAATTTGGATTTTGAAATCTCGTTTGTTTTCGCATATGAGATGGGATGAGATAAAATAACTTGAGATTAATGTTAAAAATTGAATAAAATATTGTTAAAATATTTTTTTTAATATTTTTTTTATTTTCAGATTTGAAAAAATTGAATTGTTTATTTTATTTTTTTATAAAAATTTGAAAAAATTGTAATAATTATATTAGATGGTATGAGTTGAAAAGAGTTGTGAAAATAAACAAGGCAGAGAATTTCAACCTTCGAAAATTTTCTCAAAAAGCTTTCGAAAACTTCAAAGATCAAAATCTTATGTCCGAAGAACTCTAATCCTAACTTCTCGCTCCCTCAGTGTGCGTCACTCTTTATGCAGGGCGTTTATGCCAGACTAACTGGCTTGGCTGGTTGATTCAGGAAGAGAAAATAATGCCTCAAAAATCAAGTAAACAGCGCCAGTGTTATCCGCAACAGGATATGTTCCCTGCCAAGTCACAGTCAAGTAAATCGAGTACTCAGATAAGCTTGAAGGATGAGGAGCAAGTGGCCCCTAGGCTACTAGTGCATAACAATCACAACTCGAGGAATCAGAAAAATCCCATAGGCAATCAAAGGCACCAACCAAATTCCGGGCAGAAGAGCCGAGACGTTGAGGGCCGGCAAGTAGGGCATATTAACAATCACAACTCGAGGAATCAGGAAAATCTCATAGGCAATCAGAGCCACCAACCAAATTCCGAGTGGAAGAACCGAGAAGTTGAGGGGCGAGTACTGCACATGAATAACACCCCGAGTAATCAGAAAAATCCCACTGGAAATCAGATCAGCCGCCAATCATCCATTGTCATTGATAGTGGCACAATAAAAGCTCTTATCTTGGTGTGTGTGTTTGGTTTTGCCATTTGGATTTCCAAAAAATCTTGACATAGATGTTGATCAAGCACAATAAAATTATGCATCATAAGAGTGTCAAAACCCAAAAATAATACTGATTAATGTACCCATCCTAAGATTGCATATATGTAATGAGAGCGTATATCCTGTGTTGTTTCCTTGGATTAATCCTAGCTAGCTTCCTCACAACACCCGGCCCCTTCCCTATTCTTCGGACTTCCAATTAAAATTTATGTCCTCCCATCACGTCGTAATTGAATGGTTATAATATATAGCCTTTGTTCAAACGGCCTCCTCGTGTCTATCTCGAAATGAAATATATAAAATGCTACGCGTTTAGTTTGGTGATGAGTTTATTATTTGGATTAATGATTATTTTATGACCCTTTGATCGTTATTTATTTTTAAAAATTTTTTAAAAAACAAAAAAACTAAAGGCTGTTGATAGATAATTTCACCTTATTATCCAATCTCATTACATAATTTTCATGCCAGGAATCCGAAAAACAACAAAGCAAGAATCTATAGAATAAAACACTTGCAGGGGATTGCATGCATGTAATTGAAAATGTTCTAATTAGATAGTATTACATGATGACTCTCTTGCCCAAGTCCTTCCTGCCTTCTCATGACTAAACATATATATTTCTTGAAAAATATTTTAGAAGAAAATAATGATGGGAAAATATATAGCTTTTAAGAAAAATGATAGGTTAATTGGTCCTGATGAGAATTTTTTCACCTTTTATAGGGTCTTTTTTTCCTCGGCAAAAGAACTACAAGTACTTCATTAATAACAGATTGATTGTTACAAAAACAAACTGAATATCAAACTTATAATACAAATCAACTAGAAAAGTGGGAGAGGGGATCTTTTCCACTATGAAAGTCTAGTAAACACTGGAATTCTTATTAGGGGGATTTTTCCAAACACGTTGTCGGAATGTGCCCATTGCGCAATGCAATGGGCGCATTGATTTGAGATTGATGTTATATTTTGACTGCTACCCAGATTTCAAAATCTCTTAAGAGATACAAGGTATCTCTTGCTATGCCTTTTGTTTCCCAATTGTTAGCTTTCTGAGGGTGGTTGATGCAAGAGATGGCATTTGAGGAGTCACCTTCTATGATGATTTTTTTATCTGTTGTGTGTGTGCTTCCTGCACTCCTATGAAGGCTGCCATGGCCTCCCCTTGGTTTGGATTAGTGTTGCTTGTGAATTTGGTTACCACAAATCTCATGGGTCCATTGTGTGATCTGCAAATTGTTGTTGTTGTGTTGCCTTATTTTCTAACTACTACATCAAATGTGATTGAAAATATATCTTCTAAAGAGGGTGGAATCCATTTGGGAGTGGTTTCAACATTTTTCCATGTCCAAGCTTTACAATGCTCCTTATAGATTTCTAAAGTCTTTTTGACAAAATGATCTATTGTTGGGATTGTGGCATCATGAGCAATCTGATTTCTAGTGAACCAGAGATTATCCATTGCTAAAACTACAAAAAATTGAAAATAATGGGATTCACTGACCGAGAGGTTTAATTGGTTTATGGGATTCAAAATATGATTTATCCAATTATTAATACCTAGGTGCAGAAAAGATGAGATGTCTAGAGGCCAGGGAGACTATCTCCACAAGATTCTAGTATAAGAACAATTCAGGAAATGATGATCAATGGTTTCTACTTCTAATTGGCAGATTGGCATAGTTTCTGGTCTTCTGTTAAAGAAATATAGTTACTAAGTAAAAACTTAGTAGGCAAGATGTTATTTGAGATTTTCCAGAGAAGTAGTTTTAAACGATCTTGCATTTTTAAGGACCGAAGTTTTTTCCAATCAGTGGTAGGATGAGACTCATTTTGTTCATTGGATTGGAGAATAATTGCAGCATAGGCTAATTTAACAGAGAATTTGCCTGATGAATGATGAATCCATTTAAGGATGTCTGGTTGATTATGAAAATTATATTTGAGTGAGATGGATTTTTTGGATTTCAGCTACTGATTCCTATGTGAACAAAGTTTGGAGGAGAATAGTATTTCATCTCCTAGGTTCCTCTAATGTAAGTTCTGATACTCTCAACTGAGGATATTTCACTATATTGGGAGATTGAGGTGCAACAATTGATGAGTTTAGTGTGGGAATCCATGTATCAAACCAGACTTTGGTATCAACCCCATTGTTAATCTAGAAGCAAACACTAGAAGCTATGAAATCTTTTTGTTTAATCTGGCCTTTCCAGCATCTCGAATCTATGGGTTTGGCAGTGGTTGATTGCCATGAAAGGTTTGTCAGATATTTATGAGATAGTCTTTTGCCAAATGTTGTTTTCCCACTGATTAGGTGCCAACCTAGTTTGCTAAGCAAAGCTTTGTTAAAATTAGCCGCTAATCTAATGCCTAGACCACCTGATGATTTTTAGGAGAATTTTTTCAGGTGATTGAAATCCATTGATTAGGAGAATGTTTTAGACAATTGATCTCATTTATTCTTATTTTCATTGTGCAAGACATATGGAAAAATCTTGTATTAAGGTCAGTTGTGGTCAACCATTGGATTCTAGATTTGTGACGCCACAATATTTCCTCTCTTTTTAATTGTTCATTGAGACACTCTCTAATTGATTCCTCTTGGTGAGAAAATTTGTTAGAATAGGGTTGGGATTGGATAAGAGACAACTGATTGGACAGATCTATTACGCAAGTTTGGATGTGTCCAAATTGGTTGACATTCTAGTTTTTAGGAGCTTTTTTCACAGCTTTTAAGTTTCTAGGTGAATATAAAGAATGGGGAGCCACTGAAGTGGAGATCCCAGGCTGATTTAATCACAGACTGGCAAGTATCATCTCTCACCCAAAATTCTTCAAACTTGAAGGTTTTGCAAATGGTAGCTCTTCCTTGAGAGTATAAAATAAGGGGGGAGTGATCAGAGGCATGAATTGGAAGATGGAATAATTTTGCATCAAGATGTAGAAGAGTCCACTGGGGGTTGACTATTGCTCTGTCCAATCTTTCTTTGATATTACCAGTACCATGACGATTGTTAGACCACGTAAATTTAGGATCAAAATATAAGATCCGCTAGCCCATTGTCTTCCATGTATTTTTTAAGACCTCTTAAAAAGAAGAGGATGCAAAGAGTCTTCCTCCAGTTTTTTTCTAATTGATTTAAAAGGGAATTAAAGTCTCTGACCCTAAAATAGGACCAGGATAGGTGGTGGTTACGGTATTTAGGTTGTCCCAAAAGATTGGCTTGGAATTGTATTGAGCAGGACAATAAACCATCAAGAGTAACCACGACATGTAAACAAGATAAAAATACATTAACAAAGCTATTATATTACTATAAACATACATAGGTTCTACATCAACCCCTGGGCGCCACATCAACAAAAGCCCACCCTTTTTCCCTGACATGGTATATGTATATACAAGGAAAACCCCAAACTATTAACAAACACCATGCGTTTTTACATCACTCAGAATTGTCTCTGAAATGAAGACAGCATCAAGTTGGTGACTTCTAATGTGAGCCATAAGACTCCGTCTAGTTGAGGATCGGGCTAGACCTCTACTATTCCAAGACATAAGCCTCTTTTCTAGCTTTGGGGCAAGTTTGGTCCTGCCTCCTCAACCATAATAACAGACTTAGATAAGTAAACAGAAGGTTTCTGAGATTGCGTATCCACTAGATCCTTTTCTTTGAGCTTCTGGTAAGGAGAATATTTTCGGTTTATTCTTTCCAGCTGATCCTTCTTTTTTTATTTTATGAAAATACACTGCCAGAGTTTGGTCTACTTCATTGCTGGGTTCCTGACAAGCTTCAACTAGTTTTTGCTCCTTTGCTTTCACTTGGATAGGGTTGCTACCCGCACGGTGTGGGGCAGGGGGTGGCAGGGTTTCATACCCCACCCCCCGCCCCACTACCAGGGGTGGGGTTGAAACCGCACCCCCCCCCACCCCTCGCTTAACTCAATGTCTAAAAAAAAATTTTTAAACCCAAATTATAATATAATTTAACGTATAAATTGAAATTTATACATTTAAAAAAAATATAAACTCATTAGAGTTATATTTTGGATTGACAATAAGTCCCACATTGCTAAATTATCACTATTGTGTTGCATTGGCCTCCTATTTAATGGTTGGCTTAGGAGGCCAAGACAATCCATTAACTTGAAGTTGAATTCAATTTTTTAATAAATTATATATATATATATCTATATACAATATATTTATATAAATTATTTATATGAATATTAAAAATTATAATTTTTTATATTAAAAAATAGAGGAGTGCGAAGCGGGGGGCCGGGGCCCTACTGCCCACCCTTACACTTGGATATCTTGAACAGTAGACTAAATGTTGGTAAGTGCTCATCTTTTCTTTGGTGGGATTTCTCTCTCAGGGAGATCTAAAACTCTCTTCTTTGTAACTGTTGGTGTTTTTTAGGATTGATTGGTATATTTGGGTTGGAGATAGATGCTGGAAGCAGGATTGGTGATGGGGTTTTTCTGCGATGGTGGGAAATAAGGGTATATAGTTGTCAACAGGAAAGGGTGAGGTTTCTTTCGGAAAGAGGATGGATTGGGCTCTAAATTTACCCTTGTGGGAATGGGCTTAATTGGGTGTGGATCCGCTATTGAGATAGATTGATCTGTTTCAGTGGGTCGAAGTGCTAGGCATGCTTTTTCAGAAGTGCTATGATTCATGTTCTTCCATTCCTTGTTCTTCTTTTCTTCCCAAGGGAATACGGATTCTTACTGGAGGTAAGTTGTGCCTCTTAATGGTCGTGGCACTGCATGTTCTTGGTGCTAGATTCCAAAGGGATTTCCTCTTCGACTGTTGATGTTGGAAATTCTCGTCCATGGACCACATAACAAATCATCTTGAGAATTGGTTAATTTCGGGCATGCTTGTTGTATATGACCCAGCTTCCCGCATGTGTAGCAAAATTCTGACAGACGCTCATATTTGAAGAATATCCTTGTTGTTGATCTATTTGGACGGGAAGGATCAAAACCTTCAGGAAGAGGCTTAGTGACATTGATCTGCACTTTAATCCTTAGGAATCTTCTTAGTGCTACCCCGAATATAGATGCAAAATCAACCTCTATAAGATTACCTATCACTTGCCCTATTTTGACATCATTCATTTTTGTTAGCATTTCCAATGGTAAGCCATGAATTTGTATCTAGAGAATTGAGAAGTTTAAAGGAATTTCTTGAATACTGAGACCAAGAGGCCATTGTCGAAGTACCATGTGGAAGCCTTCGAAATTCCACGATCAATTTTTCAAGACACGGTCTTTCTCTTCGATCGTTGGGAAGGTGTAAAGAAATGTATTGATATCAATATCTTCTATGGTAAGGCCAATAACAAAGCTCTAGACAGTTTTGATTGTAACATGAAATGTTTATTTGTTGAAAGACTTTGAGGAGATCAGTTTCTCAACTAATGCTAAATTTGAGAAGTGCTTTGCTGCTTCTGTTCTAGTTCTAGCTATAGATCATTCCATGTTAAGGCTTTAGCTTGGGTGATTAGCTTTACAAGATCTGTTGGTTGTGTTGACGTGATGAGGATTTGAGGATTGGGAATAAAGGAAAGGTATGAAGTGTTAAGATGGAGTGTGGCTGAAGGGAAGAAGATGTGGAATAAAAGCAAGGCTACTAAGAGGAGAGGATCTCACTGGGAGAGAGATGGAGAGAACTCATCGAGCATTGGTAATGGCTTATGCATCTTCATATTCAATTTTATATTTGTATAATACCTCTCTAAATTGGTCTACATTGGATTATGCATATTCAAAATTTTGCATAGCTATGAATAGTATTTCTTAAAATTTGAAGAAATATTATTCACTCTTTAAATATTATTTTATTGTTTTGCTCTCTCCTACCCATTAAAATTAACTTTGCAAAATTTGTATTAAGATGATTTTGATATATAAAATGTTGAAGATACAAAGTGTTTTTTAGTACTTATTAATATTTATTGATAAAATTGATCATTTTAATATATGAAATTGGTAATATTTAGATATATGGAATTTGTATTTTTGAGCACATGGTGCTAATTGTAAAATATATTAAAAAAATACTTTTAAGGAAAAAAATAAAAAATAAAAGATAATAATATTTTTTTATTATTTAGTTCAAATATGCATAATCCAATGTGAGAGTTTTTTTTTTATATGCAAAATCAATCTTCAAAAGATGTGATTTTGAATATGCATATAGAGAAACCAATGCTAGTGTTTAGAGAGAGATGGAAGTTGCCTAGTATCTTCTATAGGGTCATTTATTTGATCAAAAAATGGATTTTAAATTCACAATGAATGGATGTGTATAAGATTGGCGGCTGAGCTTCATCCCGGTGGGGCGCGTGTAGACTGTAGACGGCTGGAAAGATCCGAACGGCGATCCTCTCTTATTTGGCCTGAAAAAATATAAAAACAAAACAAAAAAAACACAATACAGAAACAAAAATGGACAGAAGAGAAGGGAGGGGGAGGGAGGGAGAAAAAAGGGGGGAGGAGCCGAAGTCCCACCCCCTTTCGTGTGATCTGAAGTTTGAGGGATTTTTTATAGCGTTGTTGCAATTGTTGAGCCAAGTAAATGAATTTTCAGCATTTTTTGCAGTGGTTGCAAAGTATTGAATTTTTTCAACAATTATTTATCGCCGAAAATAGCTCAAATTGTGCCGTAAATATAAGTTAAACCATGGTTAATCGTTGTCAGGAGGACTTCTTCTGGTAGATTTTTGTAGCGAGAAATTGCCTCTATTTTGGTGGCTGGAAATAGTCTCATATTAAAAAACTATATCTGGCGAGGTTTTCTTGTCGGAAAAGGTCCCTTACAAATTTTTAAAAAAATATATATACACACTAAACAGGATACATGAAAAATGTAATACACGTTCATATTGTAAGCTTCCTTTGAAACTAATGTGAAAACTGTCTTCCAAGATCGCCCCCAAGCATGTGCATTCTTTTCGATGCCTCTAAAGTAGGAAGATTTATCTATAAATAAGTAACAATGACCACGTTAAGGTTAACCGTGGGTAATTATATAAGTGATTCATTAATTAATGAGGTTGCTACTGGATATTGGAGGCATCTAAATGCAATTTTGAAACAATGTTGTAAATCTGAACATATGTTTTAGACCAAGAGAACAAATTGGCAATAATCTAGAACCACAGTTAATGGATTCCTGATTAAGTCCCTATTGTGATTAGGCATATATTTTTCAGTGTCCTAGAACCAAAAATAGCCAGCATGGCCACCCTTAAACGTTACATAGCTATGTCATACATAATTTGCCTTTATTCAAGTAATGATCTTTATAAGAGTGCATAAAAGAAAAAAATCAGATCAATGATCTTTCTCTTCCAGGCATGTTCAAATTATTTCTCTTTATTCAAGTCTTAAACTTGTCTTTATTCTCTTCCTTTGACTCTGATTGAATTTTCATACGTTTGGATGTTGTAATATTGGTATTTTTAGTATACCTATGTTTTTATTGTTAGAATTATAATTTTAGACCTATGCTCATATTTGTAATTATATAGTTTGTAATATTGATTTTATTATATGTTAAAATTTTAAAAATATTGATATATATTTTTTAAAAGAAAGATCTATTCATCATCCCAACTTCTATCATCTCATGATGTGGTATTACATGATTAGTTTACAAGTAAAATATAATAAATAATCTCTAATCATATAATGTTACATCATAGAATGATGGGAGGATGATGAAAGTTAGGATGATAAGTAACATTACTCTTTTTTAAAATATTGTGATTATAAATAAATATATATTTCAATTTTTATATGAAATTATGTTAATCAAATTAAATGAATTATGCGTTTTAATTCGATCCATTTACATGAAATAAACTTGTTTAAATGAGTCATGTTGTATTAATATATTTTTAATTTATTATTAAACAAGTCCAAATAGATAACACGACACGACCTATTATCTAAATGAGTTGGGTTAAAATTTAGAAATTTAATACGTTTAACTTAACCGGTTGAATATGGATTTATATATATAATTTATGAGTAACTCTACATATAACTGTGAAATACATAAACGTCACATAATCACTTTAAAAAATAATAAAGTGTACAATTAAAATATTTATTTATTTTTATATAAATTTTATATTTTATTTATTTTTTTCAAAACGATTCCTCGACAATTAAACAATTTACAACTGTAAATATATTTTCTGGTAACTGAATATTCATCAGTCACACGATACGAAACATTTGCAATCCCGGTGTGAAATCCCTCTCCGAGTCAAAGGTGGAATAGACGATAGTCAAAAGAAATAAACCTTGCAGAAGAAGCCGGAGCCCTAATTCCCTACACGGAGGCAGCCATCATCGAATAGGCAGGAGGATAGAGAACGGAAGAGTACTGTACGGTGAGAAAAGAGAAGAGATACGAGTAAGAGGGGGGAACAATGGGTAAGAAGAAGAAGAGGGCGTCGTCGAAGGTTTGGTGCTACTACTGCGACAGGGAGTTTGAGGACGAGAAGATACTGGTGCAGCACCAGAAGGCCAAGCACTTCAAGTGCCACGTCTGCCACAAAAAGCTCTCCACCGCTGGCGGTATGGCCATTCACGTCCTCCAGGTCCACAAGGAGTCCGTCACCAAGTATTTTCCCCCAAAACCCTAAATCTCACGTCCCTATGATCTGATTTATTTGTCTTCAATGGTTTTTAATGTCTTCAATGGTTTTTAATGTCTTCAAGTTTATACTTGATTTGCTTTTGGTATTATTATTATTATTATTCTCTTTTAATGGTTCTAACTATTGCGGGCGTTCGTAGGGAAATTGTTACGATTCTGAAGCTGTGAGTGTACCTGTTGATTGATTTTGGGTCTTTTTAAATCGTGATAGACTCCCTAAGCTTTTTTCAATTAAAGCACTTATAAAAAAAAAAAAACAAGTAAGCATTTTGCAGTGAAGAGGGGGGAAAAATTAAAATAGTTGGTGGAAATTAATGGAGGAAATTGATCAAGGTGTATTCTTCATGAACTGAAATCAAAGCTCGTTAAGCCAATTAGTAAGCTTAATTAATAACTCGACCTAGGTGTTTTAAGTCATTAAAATGAAAGCAGGTTTCAATTTGTTGGGGTTTATTTACAGTAAAAAAATATGAATCAAATGGGAAAGTAGGAACTTTTCTTTTTTGAAAAATAATATGGTGTGCATAGGCTGAGGTGGGCTGTTCCCTTTGTTTTTTCTCGTTCGTCTGAGTCATCTTTAAACGGTTATGCTGATATGATGTTGCAGAGTCCCCAATGCAAAACCTGGTAGAGAGTCCACAGATATTGAAATATATGGAATGCAAGGAATCCCTCCTGATGTATTGGCTGCTCACTACGGAGAGGAAGGTGAGAATACTTCAAAAGGGTGGACAAAGATGTTATTATCTTGTTACTTTCTACATTGTTGAGTTTACTTTGCATTCTCATAATTCGAGTAATTGATACAATTATTATTCTCCTATTTTTTGCCCTTACAACTCTTAAATTTGGAGCTTAGGAATTGGCTGATAAAGCCTATGATCAGTTAAGCTTTTTTGATGAAATACTTGGGGCTTTTAAACTGATTCATGAAGTTCAATCAATGGCACAGGCAAGCGGTTGTTATGTAATATAATACCTTAAGTCTCAAACTTTGTGGTTGTCCCTTCATCTAGTCAGAACAAGCCTTAATTAGAACCTGGCTTGATGCTGACTTGAAGTAACATGGGCTAATGCAACTGCAAGAAAATGTATGCACCCACATGTCCCAAACAGCATTGGCCTTGGGTGTCCTAATATGTGTGCTTTATCCAGTCCCTTGAAGTTCACTTGCAGATTTCTTTCTATGTGAATTAGAAACTAATAAAATAAGCATTCCCATGTGTTCTTTCCCTTAAATCCGTTTACGTCCAATAGAAAAAATTTGCAGACAGGGAGGTTGTTTTTGCATGTTAATGTAGAGTTTTGAAGATGTTGCATTGGGAAGATTTCCATTATTCTTTTTTAGTTTTTTGGCATATTAGTGAAATTTTTTCTTCTTTTGCAGAAGAAGAGACTCCATCAAAAGTAGCGAAAGTGGATATCCCATCCACTCCACTCGTTGGCAGTCTTGTGCCAGGATCATTGGGCGTTGGATATCCTCCTCGTCCTGCTTTGGGCGTAATGCAGCCAATGTATGTACCCATATAGGATTTTCTCCAGTGATTTTTTCCTGCTGCATTTGGTCTGCTTTTAAACTAACGTTTGCTTTCTCAAAATTTTCACCTTGCATTGTGGTTAGCACATCTTGCGGCACTGAACACTTTCTTTATGTGGATATCCCCTTTTCTTCTTTTTTAATTTTTTTGGGGTCGGCTTTGGCTACAGTTACAACTCTGCGGTACCGGGGCCTCCTGCTGCTTGGCAAGTTCCTCCTCGTCCCCCGCCTTGGTATCCACAGCATTCAGCAGTTTCAGTTCCTCCTCCCCCATTGGGTTATGCACAACAGCCACTGTTTCCCGTGCAGAGTATGAGGCCTCCGTTGCCATCCACATCACCTGCATTACAGCCTTCACAAGTTACTCCACCTGGACTGTCCGTGTCCACCTCTGTCCCTGCAGCACAGCCATTGTTCCCTGTTGTTGGGAACAACAATATACCTACTCAGAGTTCACCCTTTTCTGCTCCTATGCTCTCAGCAAATATTACATCAAGCTCTCCGGCAGAAGTTAAAGGCTCAATTGAGGTGCATTCCATTGCAAATGCTCCTGTGGCAAGTAATTACCAAGCAGCAAGCATTCCAGGTTGGATATGCTTTTTAATTGATTTATGTAACATTGCATTTTGAATTTTTCTTTCTATTGATTCTTGTTTGTGGCTATTTTGAAAAATATCTCCAAGTTTTAGGAAATTTTTAGAAGGTTCAAATAATTAAATTAGAATGTAAACAAATCATAATCATGAAATTCTTTCATATTTGATATTCTTAATATTATTCAGTATTGGTATTGCTAGATGTTACCATACATTGCTGGAAACGATAGCGTGGAGTGAATACTGATTGATCAAATATATTTGCATGTATATTCTGCAAATAGTTTTGCTTGAATTTATGTACTCTCTCTTAAACTGTATAGCTATCGGACTGAAATTTTTTTTTTATAGGTAAAAAAGAATTTATTAATAAGAATAGGCATAGTCCAAGTACACGGGGGGTATACAAGAGTTTACAATCAGACTATGAAATTTCATACATATATAATCTCTTGACAGCATGGATTTATTGCTTACATATCTAATGGTAGTGTGATGTCCATATTTTGGTAATATATAAAATTGGACTACAATGGTTGTATTAGGAATTTGGTGAGAGGGATTTTCTGCTTCTCCTTTTTATTAGGAATTGTACTTTTTCCTCTCTCCATAAAATGATCCCCTATTCAAATGTTCGTCGAAGTTTCCTTTTTATGAGCAACTTTGCATTGGTTGGGACTGCTTTTTGGTATCAGTGCTACTCCAATATGATTTTTGTTTTTTCATTTAAAGGTGTCTGGTAACACTATCTTCAGTGGAGACCATTTCTGGAAGTTGTTCTTTGATACTTATGTGTTACACTGTTCTGCTTTGGACTCACCCAAAAATATATCTATCCCCCCTAAGTGGTGTATTTGGATTTAATTATGATTTTGTGAATCGTTGTAATTCAATATCTTTTGTACACTTACTCTAGGTGGGCCATTGATCAATTCACATTCTTATGCATCTGGTCCAAATACTGGTGGTCCTTCAATTGGACCACCCCCAGTAATTGCAAACAAAGCTCCTGCTATACAGCCAGCCACTAATGAGGTCTATCTAGTTTGGGATGATGAAGCGATGTCCATGGTTAGTTTGCTTGTATTTATTTTTCCTGTAAAGGATACTTTTGACTATTGGATTGCTTACTTGGTACATGTGGTTACTTCAGGAGGAAAGAAGAATGTCCTTAACAAAGTATCAGGTGCATGATGAAACTAGCCAGGTAAGTTATACTACCTCTTTAAACTATGGAGTTGGTTTCGCATCTAACCAGATGGTAGGCTGTATTTTTCATGTTTTCAGATTCGATTCTACGCATTCTTTCTTGTTTAGAGAGGTATTTTTTGCATGAAATTCAATTTTTTCCTCTTAAAAAATAACTAGACACTTGGTTAATAATATGCTAAACCTGGTAATCATTCCTTTCAACTTCCTCCAACCCACTCGGTTGATGGCCATGTAAACTTGCCATTCTTCGGTTTGCACGCAATGCCACCACTCTTGTGGGCATCAAATGTAAGTAGGTATTTTCATTGTTTTTCTGGCAATTTTAGCAATCATTTTGTCAAGCTTGATGCATTCAACTTCAGGATTCTTTGACCTCGCATTATAGTCAGTTAAGAACAATGCGTATGTATATTCTCTTTTTAAAATTTGGATTCACCTGTTGTTATTCATTCTCCCAATGCTTGATTTCGAAGTGTGGGGTTTTGGGTGGAACAAGATCTTACCCATCGGATTTTTGCCTATTCCTTCAATTTGTTTTATGATCGATCAGTGAATTCAGACTTGACCAGGTCAGCTTCTTTTGCAAGTTTGGTATCTCTTGCTTAGACAGAAGATCTCAAGCCTTATGACGTATCTGGTTTGTCAAAGTGGTTGATAATCACAGTGCCTTTCTGATCACAGCATTATTCTGATTTTTGTTTCAGATGAGCTCAATTGATGCAGCCATAGACAGAAGAATATTGGAAAGCAGGCTTGCTGGTCGAATGGCCTTCTAGATCAAATGGAGAGGCCAGGGTGAATTGTTGGAATGCTTCAAGCCAGGCATCATGCTGTAAACATTGGGGATGTCGTTCAGACCATGAGGTGATGTACTGGACTTCATCCTCACTGGTTTATAGAGGTGCCTTGTAATTTGGACTCTCTACATTTATTTGTGTTTTATTCTTTGCAAGAGAGACTGAAAGGAGTAAATTTTGCTGTATTGAAATGAGGGCTCTTCAGAGAAGTTGCATATTCTTTTCTATCTATTTTGTCTCAGTAATTTTTTTGGTTGAACTTTCTAGGATCGGATCTACAACTCTTTCTAACATCTTATTAAGTTCCTCTGGGAAAAACCTTTTGAAGCATTGGATGCCATATCTCTCTTTGAATACAACTTTGTGCTTCATCGTCTTCTGGTTCTTAGAAGAGACAGATCGACTTCTGCCTTTTCTCCTCATCTCTTTCTGTCTTTCTCAATCTCTCGTGATGAACTACGAAAGCTTCTTCTATTAGACATTCATGTTTGCGCGTTTCATATAATTACGAATATGATCTAGTAGCGGGTATGTCTTTTGTCCCTGTACCACGAAATAACAATTATTCGAAGCACGTTTTAGACAAAAATTTATATTTAATCCCATGTAGAGTTAATAGTATATCTTAAGTAATCGATTGAGAAGCAGCTCTTGAGATCAGACTAAAAAGATCATAAAAGACTAAATTAGAGAGAGAGAGAGAGAGGGAGAGAGAGAATGGGATGAGGAAAGTGATAGGCAACTGGAGTTTTGGCATCACAGCAGCTGGAGTTTTTATGTTGTTTTATGTACATAATTGATAGAGAGGGAGAGAAGGGGGACAGAATGAAGAGAGGTAGAAAAAAATGAAATTTTTTATCAAATGGCATGCCGATTACATGGGAATTCCTCTAGTGGTTGCAACAAGTTTCTCTTATTTTTTTACGAATAAATATCTGAAGCAGTCACTTTTGCACACCTTACGTGGTATCATCTAAACTACACATTTTTTAGATTCGAAATTACTATCGGATTGACAGAAAGCAAGTGAGAGAGAGAGAGCAGGCAAGAGAGAGAGAGGATGAGAGAGAGATCGGCGAGAGAGAGAGAGAGATTGAGATGAGAGAGAGTGAGATGATGAGAGAGAGCGCTTGCAAGAGAGATGCTGGAGAGGAAGATGATGAGAGTGAGCGGATGAAAGTGAAGAAAAAAAAAAGACAGGAGATTGCCACGTAATGGCTAATCCCTATCATGACTCTTTTTTGACACCCTTAATTAGAGTTCACCAATCTAATCCTACCAAATCCTAATCCACTTGTCATCTCAAGTCAGCCATCTGGCCCATCCATTCATCGTTGCCATCCTTCCGGTATTGGGATAGCTCAGAAAGCCCACCGACCGGAGACACTGCAACCCATTAACTTAGCTAGATGGGCTTTATTCCTTCCGGTATTGTTGCCATCCATTCATTGTTGCCATCCTCATTTGGGTTCACCCATTCCTAACTCACTCCCCTTGACTTCTTGGGGGGAAACAAAGGTCGTTGTTATGGATCTATGATCCCTATGAGTTTACCAAAGACTTGGGTTTCTTCTGATTTCATTTTCGTTGTGGCTTATCAGGCGATGCTTTTTGTGTGCATTGCTACGTAATTGTTTCATTAGTTCATTTTATTGAATCAGCATGCGATGATGCTAGGTCTAATTTCTATTTTAAATAAGAAAAATAACTGAATTAAGAAAAAATCACTGAAAAATATCGAACCTCCCTAAAAATACTTTAACTGTTGCCGGTAACAAACAAGTAATAATAGTTTTCTGTAAAAAAGAAAAGAAAAGAAAATAATAGACACACAATACTTTTACAACCTTTTATATAACTATATTTTAAATGAGAGATATTTTTATAAAATAAGTTATAAAAATAATATCTCTCATTTTAAAATATAATTTGTATAAAAATGTTGTACTCAAAAGAGAAATAAGCTTTGTACTTGTTCTATATGTGAAAGTTTATATAATATTTTACAATTCTATTAAAAGGATTTTGGGATTTATTTTGTTTTGGGTTTGATGAAATTGGGTAGTTTGGATTGAAAACAGTTTGTGTGAAAATTTTTTCCTGAGCTGTTGTGTTAAAATATTTAAATATATTTTTTTGTAAAAGTTATTTTTTTTTTTTGTTTTAAAGAGAATTTCCTTTTTTAAAAAAAAAGAAGAGAATTTCCTCAATTCTTCAATCTGTGTTCAGAACAAGTTAACGAGAAAAAAGGCCCAGTGTTAAAAACAAGCAAGCCCTGAAAACCCCTTAAAACCTCAAAGTTCAGCGCTCTGCAACACATACCACCGCAAAACCATTAGGACCTTAAACAGTTCCAAGCAAACCTCTCTCTCTCTCTCTCTCTCTCTCTCTCTCTCTCTCTCGCGCGCTTTCTTTCTATGTTGAGTCTATAGAAGCTGAGAGATGAAAGCTTTGGGTGCTCTGAGAACACTCCCGACCCTCCCTCCAAAACCCTTCAGAGACTCTCTCTACCCGACCTTTCTTTATCAGTTTTTCTCAGCCCAGTCTCAAGAAGAAGATCACACACATACAACCTCATTCTCGGACTCTGAAAATGACTCAGACTCTGTCTTTGACAGTACCCATTACACAATACCAACCATTGCTTCGGAGCCCAACGCTCAACCCGCTCAGCAGCCCACTTGGGATGAGAAATATAGGGCGAAAGCTGATGAGTTAATCTTTGCGAAGGAAACCCAGAAAGGAAAATTGAGGACTTTACAGAAAGAGGAGGAGAGGAGGAGGAGAGTGCTTGCCAAGGTGCTGCTCGAGGCGGCGTTGGAGGCAGCGGACGACGAGGTGGAGGAGCAGGATGAGAATCTTGTGGTGAAGGAGGAAGACCAGAAGTCATTGTCGGTCGGGATAATTGGTGCTCCAAATGCCGGGAAGTCCGCACTTACAAACTACATGGTTGGTTGTGTTGGCTATTAATACATGTTCTGCACCATCATTTCATATGTAAGCTTGAACTTTCAGAAGTTCTTCAGGAGTGAATTGTAGGTTGTCTTTCCGAAAATTTCTAAACAAGTCTACATTGATATGTAGCTCATTTCCAAGATTTTAGCCGCATATTAGGCGCTTGTAATGTTATTTTCTGAAACTCATAGATTAGTAACACGGTTGCTTGAAAATGTTGGAAGTTAAATCATAATGTAAATAATATTGTGAATCTAAGTAATCAAAACTTGCGAAAACATTGAACTTTTTAGAATTAATTTTTGCTTTTCATCTTGGAGTACTATGCATGACACGCATAGTGTCATCAATGAATTACAAGATAGCTTGTGCCTTGTATCAAAGTTGTGGTGTCTGGATGATGTCTTCTATTGCTTCTCCATGGTGCGTGATGATTTTTCTTTTTCTTTCTAATATATTTTTTATTTCTTTCCGCCCTGTGTACTCTACTGCTGAACTTGGAGTGCTATTAATACAATGATTGTCAAGCCAAATGCGTTAGTTTTGGCATGTGGGAGATTTGGGGAGTTTTTACAAAAATATTAACGGTGAGGTAGGAGTTGCTACACAAATCGATGCTTTGGTATAGAGATGTTTATTAAATGAGGAGTATCCTAGAAAAAATTTCACATTGAAGGGGGAGAGAAGCAACAGTTCAGCTTAACCAAGTTTTATGAAGGCAGTGCATTGCTGTTTCTCCTGTAATTATTTTTTTATAAGTAAGAAGATATATTATTAATATTGAAATAGGCACAGCCCAAGTACACAGGAAGTATACAAGAGAATACACCTGGCTAGGAGCTAGAGCTGTTTCTCCAGTAAATTAGGTCCCTTTCTGTTTAGTTGTTGTTGTTGTTATTGTGTACCAAGGGTGGCTATGGGATATAGAAATTTTGTGAGTCTAAGAATGGACTTTTACTTATAAAAAAAAAAAAAAGAATGGACTTTACTTTAAAAAAAAAAAAAAATCTTAGAAAGGGGATTTTAATCCTGAATAAGCATCCTATCCATTTCCCAATAGAGCTTGATTGAACACCAACAGATTTCTGCTTCCCAACTAGCTTGAGGAAATTTGTTAAAGACCCAACCATTGATCTAAAAGTTGTAGAACTATTGGATACTAATTTGGTTAAACCTTTAACCCTCAGGGTCATAACATTCCATACACTTCCAAATTTGACATCCACGGCGGCCCACTCTATCGACAATGACCTGGTGGTAGACCTTTCCCTTTTAATGGCTTCACTCATCTATGAGTATTCAATGACTTAACACCATGCCCATACATAGTACCAAGGCATTTTAATCCAGCTTATAGGTGGCCCCCTTCGTGACTTGAACCCGTGACATAGTCCCTACTCTGATTCCAATTGTTAAAGACCCAACCAGTGATCCAAAAGTTGTAAGACTGTTGGATACTAATTTGGTTAAACCTTTAACCCTCAAGATCATAACAAAATTGGAGTGAAAATCTTAAAAATTAACTAGATTTAATTTGAACTCCTCAAAAATCTTAAACCAATTAACTAGATGGACTTTGAACTCCTCATTGACTCATCCCCAACAGGATTTTTTGTGGGGCGGAGTTGGTGAGGAGTTCAAAGTCCATCTAGTTAATTGGTTTAAGATTCACAGTCGATTTCCTCTGGTTGGTTGGGAAAGAGTGAAAAATAATATGTAGATAATATGCTTAATCAAAGTTATCCGGTCGCCTTAAGACAGATTCACTTCCATCCAACCATTTGATGGTGTTTTATCAGGCCTCTTATAGATAGAAGGGTGACAAATAATCTGATCTGATCAAGATTTTCTAGTATCTGTCAAGTACTAGCAGTATTTAGCTTATAACCGCATGCACATATGTTTTTTTAGAGGTTAACAACATGCACACATATGTTATATCTGCAGTGCATTTGTTACAGGTCGGGACAAAGGTTGCTGCTGTTTCTCGGAAGACAAACACCACTACTCATGAAGTGTTAGGAGTGATGACAAAAGAAAACACCCAAATTGTGCGTATCTTGTTTTGATATATTACCTATTCACTTATATGTGTGTAAACACGAGTCAGTGTGCATCTACTTTCAAAACTAAATAGTTATCACATGCATATAATTTCTAAATCGCTTTAATACGTAATATATGCGACTCAATAAATATTCTAATTTTTCTACATGATGTGTTTTTGGTCCTGGATTGGTCTTTATATACATTGCAAATATTTTTGCTCAAGGAATAATCTTCCTCATTTGTATTTACTCTGCAGGGGTGGGTCCGAAGGGCCTGCCTTGGAGAGGTTCCCCGACATAAAAATAAAAAATAAAAAAATAATAATCTTCCTCATTTGTAGTTTCTTGTGTGACTGGATAAATTGTTGAAATTTGATTTGTTCAGATCTTCTGCTTTGTTACAACTATTGATGCAACAATTCCAAAAAAAAATTTAATTCTTGTAACATACCATTATAAAGAGTAAAAAACATATGGCAAAAAAACATTTTACACCTCCAAACTGATACTCGATTTGCAGTGTGGTATCTAAATGTCCAAAGTTGAAACATTGCACCTTCAAACTATAAAAAAGCTACAATGTGGTCCATCCTTTAAAATCTCAAGGTCGAAATTGGACATAAGATGACAAATAGTGTGAGTTGGAGGGCACAATGGCACTTATCAAAAAAAAAAAATGTTGGAGGGCACAATGGCTTAACTGTGGTAGTTTGGGTACCATATTGTAAATTGAGCTTCAATTTGGGGGTGCAGTATACATTCTCCCAAAATAAATAAAAGGTAATATGCTAGAAATAAATGTCTTGCCCCCTTAAATCTTTAGTTATTACATCTGAAATCAGATTAGTCTTTTTTCCTAGGCATATAATTAAAAGAAGTCATTGCCCTTTCATACGTTATATCTCTTGTGTTTTCTAATAATTTCTCTGATTACTTATAAAAAAAATATATCTCGTGGGAAACAAAGTGAAAGGAATAATGAAAACGTTTATTTGATTGATTTACATTGAGTGCTCTACTTATATACAAGATGAATAAGAGCACGTGTAAAAATAGAGCTGGCAGTCTAACTAATTAAATGCTTAACAAAGAAACAAGCTAATCAAACTAATAAAAATGCACATGAAAAATTTGAGTGCTCAAAGACTCTTTCAGTTAGGTTGATGCTGCAGCCCAACACTTCAGGAATTTCTTTACATAAAATCATGGCAGACTTATGCTTGTAAAGAAGATTTTTCTTCCATCCTTCTTTAATTTTTTATTCTACATCTAATTATACTTTTTGGAATGTGTTGCAGTCAAAATGAAATATTATAGATTTTCTTATTCAAATTATGTTTTTCTTTACCAAAGGCTGAAGCATTTCTTTTGTATAAAAAAATAGCAGATAAAATGGAGTATTGGAACATCACTTAAATTGTATTTTGACACCATCTTTATGTTTTCTAGTGAACGAGAACTTTAGGACTATGCATTTTCGTTATGTGACTGCTAAATCTTCGTTGTTGCAAAATTTAAAGATTACACATTCTCGTTATTGTAGCTGCACAATTTTCTAAAGTAATTGTTTTTGTCCTGTTTGGTTACTTCAATAATTTCCTGCATGTCCTATGCAGTTGTTTTTTGATACGCCAGGACTTATGTTGAATAAAAGTGGATATCTTCACAAGGATATGAAAATTCGTGTGGAAAGTGCTTGGAGTTCTGTTAATCTCTATGATGTGCTCATTGTTATTTTTGATGTCCATAGGCATCTTACCAGGTCAGTGAATAGCATATGATCACAAGTAGACATCCTTCTCTCTAATTTTTCTCTACTATTTCAGAACATCATCACTGTGGTAGGGAGCTTATAAAGCTGTCAATTCAGTTTGTGTGCATGTGTCTTCTACTTGCATTGAGTGTGTGTGTGTGTGTGTGCGCGCACGCGCACGCGCTATGAAGAGAGTCTGCTCTTCTTATCACTCTATCATGTTAAGTTCTTTTTTTTTCATAAAAAAAATCAGGTTAAGTTCTTTTTAGAAGTAAAATTTATCAATATCAGTAACGTAGCCAAATACACTGGATGTGTACAAGAGAAAACACCCAATTACAGTTGGTGCCCAACATAACTATAATGATTTTGCCATTACTCCTTGAGCAAAATTTTTTATGACCTTTTCCTTCGAGATGAGAGATGTAAAAGCTTTTACTTTGGGGGTGTCACCTGCCACAACTGCCGTATTCTTTATGTAATTATATTTCTATATTTCATTGAGCCTTTGCACTGTATTTTACATGTATACTCTTATAATACATTTTGTTTTTAGATATTTCCTGTCGTGTTTGGATTGAAACTTTTCATACTTACCTTTAGATTCGCTAAAATGTTTCTACCAAGAAGTAACTTTTATTTGATTTTTCAATATTTAATGCTATCCTTGTATCCTTCTATTCAACACACTTGATTTATCTTGTCTCTGTTTAATGAACTTCTGTTTGAACCTTTAGTGCTTTTTAAATTACATAGAGCAGTCATTGTAAATTAATATATAATATTTTTTCCATAATTACTAAAAACTTGGCTAAATAAAGAAGAATAAGTACACGGGTCATACACTATGTCATTGCAAGAGGTTACCACTGAACATGCAAGATCAACAAAGTCTGAAAAGAATGGTAGCATTTGATGGTTCGTTAGGTTGTGTAGTGGATCATAGAAGCTCAATTTTGGCATGATTTGTGGTGTGGGGGCATTGCCCTAAAAAAGAGGTTTCCTCATTATTCCTAGTGGCTGAAGACAAGACAAAGGTTCTTAGAGGAACATTAGGGCCTGGTATTTTTGGATTCATCAATTTTGTGGGGGGAGATGGTTGATTCTTTCTTAAACCTTCTATATTCAAATATGCTGAGGGATGAAGGGGATTATAGATTATTTATGAATGGGAATCGTTTGATACCACCTTATTGGGGTTAGTTATATGGATCTTTCTATGCCTCTCGGCCCTTTGTGGGGCAATATCACTATTTACCTCTGTACCAGCTAGATCATTTGTTAACCCCTAGGGGTTGGCTCAAGTGGTAAATGCCTTGGGCTTAGGGGTAAGCTCCTTCCAGGTCTAAGGTTCAAATCCCCCTGGGTGCAAATAATCTCTAGGGGTCATCAAACTGAGGGATTTTTCCCTTGAATTACCCAAGGTGCATTTGCGGGAAACTTTTTGCCGAGAGCCTGTGCACCCCCAGGATTAGTTAGGACGCTGTTCCTAGACAGTGCCAATAAAAAAAAACGGCTAGATCATTTGTTATAACTTCTACCAAAGTCCTTTTCGCCTTTTTCCCTTTTTACTCTTTCCACTTTTGCAGATTTTATGGATTCTCTCAATTGTAGATTTTTATTCTATAGTTGAGCTTTTGTTGCTTTTGTTGTGCACTTTCCCTTCGCGGTAGGTATATCCTCTAGCTAGTAAAAGTCCTTACTCATCAGAAGGTTCTTGAAAGAGAGAGGTTTATCTAAAGCCCACTTATTCAAATAATGTCAGGGTCAATTTAAAGAATTACATTTCCATCAACTTCAATGTAGTAAGTATACATCATGGCCAGCACTTTTATTTGACAATATCATGATGTTCCATAAAAGAAGAACTTCCTTTGAGTTTATGAGCATTACAACATGATGTGATTTTTGGTTTTTTTGGTTCTTCTGTTGTTGGTTATGTGTTTTGTGTATTTTTTTCCTTGACTTGTTTTTTTTCTGGAGAAACTTTTGCATTCTCATATACCGATTCTCTTATTAGTCTCTGTTATCCTAGATTTCAAAATTGTACCCGAGCCTTTTCTTTTTTCTTTGCAATTATCTGTAATAGGAAGCAAATGGAAACCTTAGTAATGTCTTTTACACAATAAAATGAAATAAGACCCTTAAGGGCTTTTTCTTTTCTTTTTTTTTGGATTAGGGCTTTATGCCATAGGTGACAAATTGACTTAAGTTTGATATTAGGTCTTAATTTTTTTAACAAGTATTAGTTATTAAAAATAAATATTCTACCGTCTATCTTTGCTGTAGTCTTTACTTAACAGAAAAGGAAAAAATGAATATCCTACAGTATTGTAACTTTTGGCTTTATTACCGATTTTCATGGACACTTTCAAACCCGTTCATACATAAAATAATATGTTAGAGAAACAATTAGAGGGGAGAAAATCAAGTATACGGTATGTTTTTAAATAATTTACTTAGAAATAGCAGCAAATGATGGGTACAAGAAGGAAATGAGCAGACACAGAATATGGTAGGGGAGTTTTCCATTCGATTTCGTTGGGGAGAATTAGTTTTGTAGCTGATTTCTCTTGTCATAGTGCCACAAACAAGTGGAGTGCCAAGATTATGTGAGGTTATTGAGAGTGGGAAACAGAGTTTTTCTTGTTCAGCATTGCTCAAACAAACTTCGCTACATGGAACTAAAGAAATCTTCCGGTGGATGTTGGTAGTTAGGAGGATCCATTGTATTGTTCACGGCAATGTGTCTTCAGTCTTCCTCTGAAGAGTGTGCTATAGGGTATGTCTGACCACTTGCAGAACATCAGAAATGTGTGCAGTGGCCAAAAACTCTGTAGCTTTAAATATTGTGAAAGTTGGTGGTGGAACTGAGGTCATCCTTCCTTAATACCCCATTTCAATGGGCCGTAGCCCAAAACCCTGCAGCTTTTTCTGATTCCACTTTTCCAGACTTCCTAGTTCTCTGTCCCTTTTCCAGTTACGTGTATTTCTTGTATACGTTTTGTGTAGTGGGGATCATCCTCTTTCTAGTCATAATAAAATCACTACTTACAAAAAAAAAAAAAACTGTAATTAAGAAATGAGACAAAAATATCAATTGAAGAAAATGAAGGCTTGCCTAATTATACAATTACTTCAATAAGTTGCATGCAAACTTAGGGCTAGTTTGGACAGTGAGATATTCTCAAATATTTCTTTCACAAACATCACTTTTCAATTTCAAATTTTCAACTTTTTCATCTAATCATTGCTTAATCATTATCCAAATACAAAACCCAACACAACTTTCACAAAACCCAATACAACTTTCCCAAACTTCCAATCAAAACACAAAAAACAATTCAACTTTTTCAAATTTCAACACACAAATTATATTAAAAAATTATATTCAAACAATTTTTTAACTTTATAAAAATTTTATTCAAATATTTCTCTCTCCTTTCTCAAAACCCAATAAAACATCTTAATTCAAAGCATTTCACTATTATTCACAAACCATTTCACTATTATTCACAGATATTCTGAGATATTCTAAGTGTCCAAACGAGCCCTTAATATCACACAAAACAACTGATAATCCTAAGTATGATGCTGTATTTTTAACCCCTAGGGGTTGGCTCATGTGGTAATCGCCTTGGGCTTGGGGGTATGCTCACTCAGGTCTAAGGTTCAAATCCCCTTGGGTGCAAACAATCTCTAGGCCATTGGACTGGAAGATTTTCCTCTTGAATTACTCGAGCTGCACTTGAGGGAAACTGCTTGCCGAGGACCTGTGCACCCCCAAGATTAGTCGGGATGCTGTTCCTGGACACCCGGTGCCGTATTTTTTTTCTTTGTCTTTTTTATTGCACATAAACTTTTTCTTTTTTATTGCCCCTTTATGTGAAATTAAGTTGCATGAATGCATAGTTATTTTAAAACATGGTTCAGTATTTGACTGTAATTATAGTTCTGTTGTTTTAATCTTTTCATTCTTCCATATATATAGGCCTGATTTAAGGGTTATAAGATTGATCAAACAAATGGGGGCACAACCGCACCCAAAACAGAAGCGTATATTGTGTATAAATAAGGTTGATTTAGTTGAGAAAAAGAAAGATCTGTTGAAGGCTGCTGAGCAATTTAAAGATCTTCCCGGATTTGAAAGGTGAGCATTTCTTGTTGGACAAAAAAAAAAGTTGGGTTGTGACCTTTCTGAAAATTGTCTAATAATTGTAGCTTCTGATTCATATTATATTTTGCTTCTGATTCATGTTATATAATTTTACTCCGTAGGTATTTCATGATTTCAGGACTGAAGGGCCATGGAGTAAAAGATCTAACTAAATATTTGATCGAGCAGGCATGTGGTTGCACCCATTACATCATTCTTCCTAATTGAATTTACATTTCTGTAGTAAGAGTTTCTTGAATTTATTTTGTTGATATATGTCTTTTAGAATGCCATCTGATTACCAGCCAGGACATCACAAACAAGATATTTTGTCAGCTGTTGTCTCTCGTGAGAGCTATAGTTATGGGCTCTCTTTATAACTCTTGATTGTCAGAAGAATTAATTTCTGAGTTATATTGTTTGATACGTATGTTTAACTCATACAATGTCTTTGCACCTTTACTTCTTTCGTGGAAGAAAAAATATTCTGTTTCTTCTCTTGCTCACAATAAAGTTTTTTTTATAAGATACTCACAATAAATTTTTAGACTGTTCAATTCATTCATATGAATTTTGTTTGTTTGTTTTTGTTTATCCTTTTTGTATCAATAGCTATACACACATCTGGAAGATTTATTAATATTGAATTATATAATATAAAGAATGTTTCATCAGCATCCGTGTACTTGGGTTATGCCTATACTTTATTATCAATAAAAGTTTTTATTATTTTAAAACAATGTTTCAAAAATTAATTTGTTGTATTTTTTTAACATTCATAGGGTTCTTTTTACTTGTAAAAAAATATTCATAGGGCTCTAGTACTTGGAATTCCACACAGAGAGAGCTATTTCACCAATCTGTCCTGCATTTGCCCCAGCAAGTCTCGCACATTTGTCAATTCAGACCTTTTTGTCCTCTCTATCTTGAAGATTAAATATTATGCATAAATATTCTAGGAGCCTTCTCCAAACATTGAACGAAAAAAGTCCCCCCGCGCCCGCCTCTCACAGCCTTTAGCTTCTTCTGCTGCTGTTGAGATGCATTTACTATAGTTATATGGTGGGAAAATTTTCTTGATAAGTTACTGAAGCTAAAAAGGACGTTCCATTTTTTTCATTTTTTTTCTGATTTTTGTCACAAGGCTTCTTATAAAATACATTCATAATCGATCCTCTTGATCCTTGACCTTGAAAAGCAGAATTGTTATGTGACAGGAAAGGTGAAGGGCATTGGGAACGAATATTGAGAGAACTGATGAAAATGGCATTACTGTTTCTATTTATGATTTACTCAATCAACTTGCTCTTGTAACTCTTTACTTTTTTCACTGGCTTCTTTTGCTTAGGCAGTTACAAGACCATGGGATGAAGATCCTTTCGCTATGAGTGAAGAAGTTATGAAGAATATATCATTAGAAGTTGTCCGCGAAAGACTATTGGACCATGTTCATCAGGTAGACCTGTGAATTTTTCATTTGTCTACTTTAAGGCCATGGTATTCATCTGCCAACAGGACCATCTGCTTATTTCAGGAATTAGCATAGATAATGACTATGTACTCTTCTCCTTTCAGGAAATCCCGTATAATATTGAACATCGTTTGATAGACTGGAAAGAATTACGAGATGGTTCTGTACGAATTGAGCAGCACTTAATCACCCACAAGCTAAGCCAGCGCAAGATTCTTGTGGGAAAGAATGGCTCCAAAATAGGGTAATATGCAAACGACTATCTTAAACATTATTCATCTATTTGTAGTTATTTCTCATATTGGTGACAAGTATTTCGTCATTTTACAAGATGGAAGCTGTTTCATTTGGTTTTGTGTACATATTAGAACAGATTAGTTTCTCATAGTGTTGACTGGTATTTTGATGTTTTGCAAGATGGAAGCTGTCTTGTTTGATCATGTATACATACTTAGAACAGATCCTAGTGCAGTGCTGCAATGAAATAGATCTGGAGTTACTAAGTCTGTGCATTACCAATCTGTTCTCTGCTAAGCAGCATCTAAATTCATGATTCATTGTTGGAA
Source organism: Cyclocarya paliurus (assembly GCA_029856935.1). NCBI lineage: Eukaryota > Viridiplantae > Streptophyta > Magnoliopsida > Fagales > Juglandaceae > Cyclocarya > Cyclocarya paliurus. The sequence goes on from CM056955.1 coordinate 14,761,179, forward strand.
CCTTGCCTGGTTATTAAGGGGACTTAATTTTACCTTATATTAGACATCCATATCATATGAAGCTGCTCAGAAATCACAAGGTTGATTTTATTGAGGAATTTGTAGAATGCCCCTTCAGGAAGTTATAGCGACAAGCCACTCAAAATCAAACCTGCCTAGCCTGCCTAGTCAAAGTCCCTCCATAAAACCATCCCACCACAAGTTGCTAACTAGGAGAAAGAGGGAGGGGAAAATTTGTGGTCCCCGCGCACCAGGGTGAGGCAAAAATCTGAACCTGATCACATTGACTGGAACTGGGGACTTGGAGCATTTTTTATGAGATTTTCTCTAAAATGAGGAAACGAGGCAATTTTTCTTTAACTTAGAACTGAAAGTTTCATCTGCGGTGGTTTGTCTTGTGTACTTCAGCCTTCTATTTATTCCTCTTCCTGAGGCAATCAATAGATAGCATGTGTTCTCAGGTCTTTATTTTACATAATTCTAATTATAAATACTTTTTTCCTGGCACAGGAGAATAGGCATTGAAGCTAATGAAGAGCTAAGGTCTATATTCAAGAGGGAAGTACATCTCATCCTTCAGGTTAGACTTAAATGATGCGTTTATCAAGTTGTAGGCAAATATCAAGAATTGCACCTTCTCTGCATACCGGCTGTACGTGTATATAGAAGTCCTGTTTGGTACACTTGCACCTTGATCTCCCATGTTACTCGCCTTACAACGGCGATATGGAGTGGAGCTTTCAAGGTGGCAAATGATTCTTCTTGTCTGATTGGGAGACTGAAGTGGGTCTGGGAGACTCCATCTATGCCAGAAGAATTCCCACCATTCTGCTTTTAGTTTCTTTATCTTTAGAAAGTTTTGAGAATGTCCACATTTTCGTTAGAGTTCCCTGTGATTCTGTATATATGCACAAATAATGAGGTTCCTTCATTTAAGATGTATTTATCTCTATCAGATTGTTCTGTTTTGTAACACCCCATTCTCCTAGGGTTACGGATGTAGTCTTTTAAAAATCTCATAGAAACAATGTGCTACTAAACTTAACTTAAAAAATTTCTTAACAAAGTACCAAATACAAAAATTTCTTACAATAAATAAAGTGTTTTATATTAAAATATTGAAATCATAAAAGAGAGTGTCCAAAAGCATTTATTAAAAATTTCTCAAACTTTATACTATAAAAATTATAACTTAAAATTTATGTGCGTGATCTAGGCATCCACCATATCTTCTTGGGCCAAGTCCTATCTTGCAATCTCTGTTTTATAAAAATTCTCACTTAGGTGGTTTGAAAGAATAAAGCAAACTAAAAATGAGTTGAAGACATTCAGTAAGAAACTCATCATAACGTTAAAGTACTTAACATACAGTTTATCATAAAATATTTCATGTTGAGAATTTAAAATCATGACTATTCATATATATGTTTATGACATGCATGACTTATCTTGACTCATCTTACTCATCTTATTCGCTCACACAATCTTGTGTGCAAGGTTTTGCACCGGTCTCACATCTTATGGCCACAAGGGGATTCATTAATTGTATTTTAGCATACTATGGTAAACCATGCTTAGATATGTGGCTTGCACATTCATTCATAAATTGCATTGGTATCATGCATCTGAATGTTCATTTTATCTTATACTTGATCATAAAAAACCTTACGTGTCTAATGCAACATGAAATGCATGACATGCACAATACATACATAATTTTAATATGCGTAATGAAACGTGATCATGAATTATGATGAATGACATACTTGAAGATATCATGATATATGTGGTTCATAAACACTGGTTTCTAAAGAACTAGCTTGAATAATAATATATATAACTAGCTAACATGTGTTAATCCTAATTTATGATCAAGTTACTTACCTTGTAATGTTTTTCAATATTTTTGACATGAAATTGATCACCTATAAAATAGGCACGTAATTTGCATAAATCTCAATACGTACTCTATAATTAAAACCTAAAATACTAAAATAACTTATATTTCGTAAAAAATCTAAAATTCTAGTAATCTTAAAATATCATCTCTCCAAATATTCAAACAATTAAATCCTAAAATATATTCACATCCAAGCGCCTATTTTCTCTTGATTTTAAGATAAAATATCATCACCCTTAAAAATTCATGTGAACTTGTTTGGCATGACTCAAAACATTCATGCAACCCATTACACATGCATGCCCACATTGTTTAGGCTAAGCTCGTGACCCATTAGCATAAAACTATGTTGGAGAGAGAGAGAGAGCGAGCTAGCAGGAGGGAATGAGATAGTTCTACTGAGTTGGAGTAGATGCTGGTGGCTAGGTAGAGAGCGGAGCATGGAACTGGACGTGGAAAACACAAACTGAAACTAATTGTGCACTAATAAAGTAGGAAATTAACATAGCACAGCAAGTATATGAAAAAAGTCCTCAAAGGAGAATTGGTTCATTCATGGTGTAAAATAGCATTTCTGCCTTACTTTGTACAGTGTGTTCACAATGTATTTTTGGAGCCTTTTTACATCACACAAATATATTCCATAGTTGGAATATTTTATATCTCAATTACACAATAACAAAATCTGTTACGAGGAATATTTTCTAGAGTATTCCTTCTGACACCTAGCATAGGATTTCACTCTTTGATTATGTAGCATTCTTTCTAGAGTCTTTTAGAGCCATCTCTATATTTCTGTTGGAGCTTCTCAGATTATTATCATGCTCTGATCCAGAGGAATTCTTTTCCTTAACAACCCCCTGTGAGTCGAGCGGCATCAAGCAAATAGTGAGGCTTGAGCGTAAGAGAGTGAATCGAGCTGTGGAGAGTGGTTTAGTAAGAATGTCAGCAAGTTGATCTTTGCTAGACACAAAAGAAACTTTAAGAGCTTGGCTGCCACTCAATCACAGATATAGTTATTAATATATTAAGAAAGGGGAATCGTTTTTTCTATCTCCTTAGTTTTTTCTCTTCGTACATTTTTTTCTTTCTGAAAGCTCACGTAGTCCATGGTGGTTGTGGGTTCTGGACGGTGGGGTGTCTGACGCATTCTTGGAAGAATTATGTCTTCCATGAGAAGTATTGCGATTGAATCAAAGGTGTTTGAGATACGGGTAGAGGGGCGTGAGGTGCTTATCTCTGAGAGGGGTTGGAAAGGTACGCAAACCTTGAGGTTGGGTTAGGACACAGCTCACTGGGTCTCAAGAGCTCTGGAGGAATGCTATAAGCATGAGGGTAAGGTGTATTACTCTGCTTACAGGGAGGGGAACAGAGAGTACATCGCGCAGCAGGGTTCCAACCCCCGTGGTAGCTTCTTGACCCTGGTGGAGTATGGAGGAGGAGGGTGTCAGAGTTTCATCTTTATCCCTGGAGAAAGGGATGGAAGGGGGTGGAGGAAGCTTGCGGTGGCCTTGAGGGAGGTGGGAGACAAAGGTTGTGACACCCTCGACCTCCACGTGTTATTTTAGTGGAGTTCGTGACACCGTGATGTTGATCATACGGATCACGCATCCCAATGACAAGTGCTCAGAGTGTGTAAAATATGCAATAAGTGTACAAAATAATAATCGTAGCAGAATAAAAGGGGTCATTCTTTATTTAGTACCAGTAAGATAAAAGATCCTTTACAAATATATACAGTCATTCGACATAAAATTTTAAAAAAACAATAACATAAGGGGAAACAAATCCCATAATACCGAACAATATAATGATAAATCATGTCTCCGGCGGAGCTGGTCCTTCAGGCTCCTACCCAGTCTCTGCGTCAAAATCTACAGCACCATAAGATGAAACCGCAGGGTAAAACACCACATGAGATTATGACATCTCAGCAAGTATTTAACCAACATAAATCCAAGAGATTTAAAATGTATTAATATAACCAATACAACCACGTACAGTTAAAGATCAATTTTCCAAAAATACACATTTAACCACTCACGCCAAAATCCCATTTTTGGCCTATAATATATATAATTTCATTATTTAATATGCATGCACTACAGTCTCCTCTATGGACCATATGCATACCCTGACTCTCATTGTCACATCACGGGTAATATCCGTGTATGAGACTTCGTAACAAGTGATGCCCAGTTCCGCGCTCAGCGCGTACATGGCCAAGCATCCTCTAACCTCGCCAACAAAAGGCCACGGAATCAATACGAGAGCGTTACCGTCTCGTTCATTCCCGTCGTCACCCTGTGACGACTCAGAGGACGTCACGTCAGTCTGTTACGCTCCCGAGTGACCAGAGGAGCTCCACCGAGATAATGCCTCATCTCGGCTTGGGGTCGTGATACACACGCACCCACACAATTAATACCAAAAAATCTAAATTTCCAAACAGACAACGTGACTTCACAGTACAATTAAATTTAAGACAATAAATATGAATGATAACAATTATTGGATGACATAGTTATTTGCTCATTTATTTAATAACACTAAAATTACAATTTCACAGTTTCACAAACACTACACGCGTAATCCCATCCTCCAATCCGATCCAAAGCTCAAACTCAACATCCATAATTTAAAACCCAATATTCCAACCAATCCAATTTAATTCTAAATAAAAAATACAATTAGATTCTCCAATAAATTACAATTAAATTCCCAATGAAATACAATTTAATTCTCACCAAAAAAATACAATTTATTTAATGCGATTTAAATCAAATAAATTACACTTTGGAGATTTACTTACAATCGAAAATGGGAATAAATTCTGGAAGAACACGAAGATGAAAATTACACTCTCGGCAAACTCCAAAATTCCTAAGATCCAAATGAAGCACACGACTTCAATGTACAAACCAACACAGAAATTCAAATTCCCAAACCTTCGGATCTTTCAACACAATTTCACAAAACCAAAAACTAAATCCTAAATTTCAAGATGATTTTCAGTAGTTCCAATTCCCAAAAATTGAATCAATCCAGTTCTATTTATAGATTTAGTAAGCGGTTCAAAATTTGCAAATGAATCACAGATTGCATGCAGTGAAGGAGAGGTGTGGTAGTGTCGGGATGACAGCAATTAACTGAGGCCTATTCGGACGACACGAACTTGACGAAGAAGCTGGAGGTGGAAGATGGTGGTGGCACCGTGAGGAGCGGCGGCTTGACAGCGCACCTTGAAGCCCATTTCCGAACGACAGCGAGAAACAATACGCGGCCTTGAGGTGGAAGAGGGAGGTGGAAAAAGAAGGAGGTGGCTTGATGAGACTTGACCGTGCGTGGCTATGGCCAATTGGGGAAGAACTCGGCGTTGGCAGCAACTGGAGTAGTTGTTTTGCAGAAGAAAATCGAAGAAGAAAAGAAGAAGAATGAAGAAGAAGGAAGGAGTGCACGGCGCAGGAGGAAGAGATGAGGGCTTAGGGTTTCACTTAACAAAACGCACCGCATCAGTTGAGGGAAGGGACTGGGCTGAGCAGGCCGGGCTTCGCAAACCGCACGGGCTGGGTTCGGCTGCTGCAGGGGCCATTCTTCACACGGGCTGGGCCCAGTTTCACACAACACACACACACACACGGGCTGAGCTTCTTCGGCCCACCAGAGAAACATACACCCACAATTAAAACACTACAATAAAAAGCCCAACTAAAATAAAATAAAATAAAATACACCACTTAAAAATAAATTGATTTAACTTAGCCAATAATAACAAATAAAATAATTAATAAATTTTAGGGATCTCACAAAGGTGGTCAGGGGAGAAGTTTACCATCTTCGTCAACAGTAGCATCCCGTTGGCTCGGTCTTACAAGGAGGTGATGCAGACACCTCGAGACGCGAGACCTTCTGCTTCGGTAGACCCGCAGAGAGCAGGTGAAGTCCCTGGTTTGGTAGGTGCTCAGAGGCGAGAGGGAGACGACAGAAGCTTGTCTGGGCAAAATGAAATAAGTATTTTAAAGGATTTGCGAGATATGCAGGCTGCATTGGAAGATATGGCCATTAAAGTCAAGGGGATGATACGGTGTGTATTGGGTAAGGAAGTTATGGGGCTGAGTTTGGGCTTGGGGAGTGGGCCGGAATCATTTCTTATGAAGAGGGGAAAAGTGGTATTTGGAGCGGGCCAGGTACGTGGGCATAAAGGGGAGGCCCAGCCTCAACATAATAGAGGGGCCAAGCCAACCCAATAGAAGGGTTTCACGTGGAGGAAGAAGACGTAGTCTCAAGATGGCTCAGCTGCGTGTGGGTCAACGCTACCGTCGTCGGAGTCTCAGATGGTGGCGTCGAAGGCCCAATAGTTTTGACGGAAGTACAGCCATCGATGGAAGTACAGCCACCGATAGTAGGTTCTGTGGAGCTTGGAGGGGTGAGCTCCCATCGTCTCGGCTCTGTGGATGTTGTCAACATAGCTCCTATCGTCTTGGTTCTTGCACAGCATTGGTCGACGGAGGTTGAGATTCTGTCGCCACGTATAGGCGAGCTTCTCATGAGCAAAGGCAAAGTTGTATCGGCACAAAAGGAGCCGATAAGTACAGTTGAAGCCTTAGGTGGGTTAGAAATGGTCCAATATGTTCTGGATAGGGAAGCAGGGGAAATTATCAAGGTTCCTAAGGGACATAATGAGGCCCGGACCTCTATGGACACTCACACGAGGATGATGGAAGAGGGTAATAGTCTATTGAAACATTTTTTAAATTTAAAGGGAAGTAGGCAGGTTTTTGAACTGCCTGAGATGGAGGAGCAGGATAAGTTGGTTTCGGATGAGGAGGAGATGGGTAGTTCGTTGCAGATGTCTCGTCTCCAGATTGTAACCAAGGAAACTTCAGACTGGGTTTTTAAAAAAGTGAAGGAAATTCAAAGTTGTGTGGGTCTCTTTTATGACAGCTATGAAGAACAATTGATGGCACTTTTAGTTGCAATTGAAGCTAGTCGATCTACTGCTAAGAAGTCAACTGCCAGAAGGGAGCGAGAGTTGAGACGATTGCATTGTTCTATTAATTATGACAATAAGGAGGGTACTTCGGGGAGGGAGGGATAGATTAAAAGGGAGGGAAGCTATTCCAATTTATGAAGCCTAAAATGTTGTCTTGGAATGTAAGGGGGATCAATAATGTCAATAAACGCCTTCGCATTAGGTCCATTGTTCATAGTTGGAAGATTGATGTTGTATGTCTCCAAGAAACAAAATTGGAAATTATTGACAGGAATATAATCAGTACATTGTGGAGAGGTTCCTTTGTAGGCTGGACTTATTTAGCCTCCTCGGATGCTTCTGGTGGAGTGCTTGTCATGTGGGATCGTAGAGTTGTCGAGATGGTAGAAGAGTGCATTGGGAATTATTTGGTGGCATGTGTATTAAGAAACTTGGAAGATGGGTGGTCATGGGTACTAGCAAGTGTATACGGTCCCAATAGGGATCGGGATAGAAACTTGCTGTGGGATGAAGTTTCAGGACTGTTTTCTTTGTGGGATTTACCTTGGTGCATATATGGGGATTTCAATATAGTTTGTTTCCCAAGTGAGCGGGAGGGTCTATCTTCGATGACTACAGCTATGGAGGTTTTCTCACAGCTAATCTTTGACTTGGAACTATTGGATTTACCGTTGGTGGGGGGTGATTATACGTGGTCCAATTCTAGAGGTGGTTCAAGATTGGATAGATTTTTAGTATCATTGTCATGGGTAGCTCACTATCCGAAGTTGTGCCAAAAACGATTTCCAAGGGTAGGATTGGACCATTTCTCCATTATTCTTGAGTATGGGGGTATTCATGAGGGCAAACGGTACTTTAAGTTTCAGAATATGTGGCTGGAAGTGGAGGGCTTCGTTGATAAGGTAAAAAGTTGGTGGTTGTCATATCAGTTTGAGGGACTTCTAGTTTTGTTTTGGCTAGTAAACTCAAAGCTTTAAAAGCTGATTTGAAGATGTGGAATAAGGAGATCTTTGGGAATATTGAGCGACAGAAAAACGCCCTTTAGGATGAGCTTCAGTCCTTGGAAGCTGATGGGGATAGTGAGGGGATTTTGTCTCGAAAGAACGAAGTAATAATAGAACTTGAGAGAATTCTTTTGAGGGAAGAAATATCTTTGAGGCAAAAGTCGAGAGTTTTTTGGCTTAAAGAGGGAGATAAGTGCACTAGTTTCTTTCATAAAATGGCTAATTCTCATCGACGTAATAATGCTATTGAGATGCTAAGAATCAGAAATAATTTGCTGTCCTCACCTGCTGAGATCCAAGAGCATGTTGTACAGTTTTTTAGATCCCTCTTTAGTGAGACAGAAGCTTGGAGACCTAAGATTGATGGATTGAACTTTGCAGCGGTTGATGCTTTTTCAGCAAGTTGGCTTGAGAGGCCATTTGAAGAGCTTGAGGTGCATCGGGTGGTTTATGGAATGAAAAGAGATAAAGCTCCCAGGCCGGATGGGTTTTCTATGGCTTTTTTCCAAGATTGTTGGGAGATTGTGCAGGAGGATATGATGAAGGTGTTTCATGAATTTTATGAGGGTAAAAATTTTGATAAGTCTTTGAATGCCACTTTTATTGCCTTGATTCCAAAGAGATTGGGTGCTTTGGAGTTGAAGGAGTTTCGCCCAATCAGTTTGGTAAGCAGCGTTTATAAGATTATTTCAAAGGTATTAGCAAATAGAATGAGTAAATTGATGGAGAATATCATTTCTAAATCCCAAAACGCCTTCGTTAGAGGTCGTCAAATCATAGATTCAGTGTTGATTGCGAATGAATGTGTCGATAGTCGTATGTGGGAAGGGACTCCGGGAGTTCTTTGCAAGTTGGACATGAAAAAAGCATACGATCATGTAAACTGGAAATTTCTTTTGTATATGCTTAGAAGATGTGGCTTTGGAGACAAATGGTGTGGCTGGATAAGCCATTGTATTTCAACTGCCTGTTTTTCTGTGCTTGTTAACGGGCAGCCCTGTGGGTATTTTCCGAGTTCAAGAGGTTTGAGGCAGGGAGATCACTTATCTCCCCTCCTATTTGTTATAGTTATGGAGGCATTGAGTCGTATGGTGGAGGCAGTGGTAGGAGCAGGATTTATCTCGAATTTTTCAGTGGGATCCAATGAAAAATTTATCAAATTGAAAATTTGTATAGAGAATTTCTATGGGGAGGCATGAGAGAAGAGAGTAAAACTCCGCTAGTGAGTTGGAAAAAAGTTTGTTGCCCGATTGTTGATGGAGGTTTGGGGACTCATAGCTTATGTAGTTTTAATAAGGCTTTGTTGGGGAAGTAGTTATGGAGATATCACAGAGAAGAGGAAGCATTGTGGAGGGGGGTGATAGATAGAAAGTATGGTAGTGATTGGGGAGGGTGGTGCACCAAAGAGTGTATGGGCTCGTATGGAGTGAGTCTATGGAAGTTTATTAGGAAAGGTAGGGGCTGCTTCTTGAAACATGCTAAATTTTCTGTTGGTGATGGTTCAAAAATCAGATTCTGGTCCGATGTTTGGTGTGGGGATACTGAATTGTTTAGAGCTTTTCCGATTGTCTTCAGATTGACAACCAATAAGCAAGCTTCAGTTTCAGAGTTGATGAGCTTCTCCAATGGAGTGGTGCTTTGGGATGTAAGTTTCTCCAAATCTGCTCAGGATTGGGAAGTAGAGGAGGTCACTGATTTTTTCAGATTGTTGTATTCAGTGGAAATAAGAAGACAAGGTAGGGACCAACTATGTTGGAGACAAACAGCTTTTAAAAAGTTTACAACTCGGTCATACTATAGGTGATGCTAAATTAACACCATACTTGCTTTCCTTGGAAAAGGATTTGGAAGGCTCATGTTCCGACAAGGGTGGCTTTCTTTGCATGGACAGCAGCATTAGGGAATATTCAGACTGTAGATAACTTGAGGAAGCGTGGAATGATTGTTTTGGAATGGTGCTATATGTGTAGGAAAAGAGCGAAATTAGTGAATCATCTACTCCTTCATTGTGAAATGGCAAAAGTGCTGTGGGATGGAGTGTTTGGAAAGAGGTTGGGCTGAACTGGGTTATGCCAAAAACAGTGGTCGATCTTCTAGCAAGCTAGACCAACTTTCAAACGCATACTTGTTCCCAAGGGGCAGCCGCATGGAAAATGATGCCTCAGTGTATTATGTGGTGTATTTGGTTAGAAAGAAATGATAGGTGTTTTAATGATAGGGAACGCAATATAGATGCATTTTGGAAGTTTTTTATAAGTACTTTGCTTTGCTGGTTCTCTGCTATTGTACTCAAGGGAGGGGCTGTAAATGAGTTCTTATCTTCGCTTTTCTAGTATTAGAATGTAATTAGGTGTTTTCTTTGTATACTCTCTATGTACTTGGGCTTCGCCTATTACATTATGATTAATAAAACTTTTTTAACTTATAAAAAAAAATGGTAATTAAGGTCAACGTGTTTAGTGTAGGAATGCATCACAGGATTTACAAATAAATAAGTTGCACCCAAATTGTCACACCATGTAGTATGTGGCTCAAGAAGAAAAATGCCAAGTTCTTTCAAGAATGATTGTAACCATAGAATTTCACATGTTGTATTAGTTACAGCCTTATACTTAGACTCAGTAGAGGATCAAGCAATAGTGAGTTGCTTTTTAGAACCTCAAGAGATGAGGTGTGATCCAAAGTAGATACAAAAACTACTAGTAGACTTGCGGTCATCAGGGCAACCAGCCCAATCAGCATCAGAGTAGGCAGAAAGAGTGGAGGAAGAGGATGAAGAGAAATGATCACCAAACTGTTGAGTAAGATATAAGTAATGAAGAATTCGTTTGACGACTTGCCAATGAGGAAGACGAGGACAGTGCATAAACTAACACACTTTGTGACTGAAAAAGAGATATCTAGTCAAGTAAAGGTCAAATATTGCTAGCTACCCACCATATTGCGGTATAATTGTGGATCTTCAAATGAGTGACCATCCAGGGCAATGAGTTTGATGAAGGAGGACATGGGGGTAGACACAGGTTTGGAATTATGTATATTGGTCCGATATAATAGATCACAAATATACTTTGATTGAGACATGAATAAACCAAATGAATTATGACAGACCTCAATGCCTAAGAAAAAATGCAACGGGCCTAGATCTTTAATAGGGAGATAAGACTGAAGAGCATCAATGAAATTTGAAATAAGTGAAGCATTAGATCCAGTAATAATAATGTCATCTACGTAAATTAAAATATAAATTGCATGAGAATGAGAGTAAAGAATAAATAATGAGGAATCTGATCGGGAACCCAAGAAAGAGCAGTCTATCACTTAGTTTAGAGAACCAAGCCCTAGGGTCTTGTTTAAGTCCATAAATGGACTTTTTCAACATACAAACATGAGTGGGGAAGTCCGGATTGACAAACGCAGGGAGTTGCTACATGTATACGGCTTCTTCCAAATCACCGTGTAGAAAGGCATTTTGTATGTCCAACTAATGCAGCGGCCAATTGGAAGCAACGACAAGAGAAATAAGAAGGCAGATTGTGACTGGCTTTACAACAGGACTAAATGTTTCAGTATAGTCTATGCTAGCTTGCTGATGAAATCCCTTGGCCACCAGACATGCTTTGCGGCGTTCAAGGGTGCCATCAACAAGTCGTTTGGTTTTAATAACCCATTTAGAACCCAAAATATTAAGATTAGAGGAGAAGGGTACCAGATCCCAAGTTTGGTTGTGCAAGAGAGCTTGAAACTCGATATCCATGGCACTACATCACTCGAGGTACTTGGAGGCCTTTGTATAGGAAATGGGTTCTTTAGGGAGAGAGAGAGAGAGAGAGAGAGAGAGAGAGAGAGAGGGGGTTTAGGATGAGGCCATGGGATTGTGCCATCAAAGCGATGAATCGGAAAAAAATTATTTGCTTTAGAGCGGGTAACCATAGGATGAGAAGTGGGAGACCAAGGTTCTAATTCAGGCAAGGGAGTGAGGAAGAAGATGGCACAGAGGGAGAGGCGCCTGATTCGTGTAGGGAAGAGGTGGCAGAAGATGAAGGAGAAGAGGTATCAGGTAGGGTTGATAAGTGAGGGAAAGTGTTTGGTGTGGGCTCAATATTGAGTGGGCTTGGTAAGGGAAGGCCCGTAGAGAAAGATAGAGGTCTGGGGAAAAATAAAGGCCCAGGGGTAGAAGGGACTGAGGAAGAAGGGGATGAATTGGGCTAGTTGGTGGGCTGAGAGGCAAACAAAAAATGTAATTCATCAAATCTTACATCCCGAGAGACATGGATTCTGCTCGTGGGAATATGTAGACAAGACTGTAACCCATAAAAACATAGAGTTGAGATAGCAGGTCAATTTTATGTCGATTGAAAGGCCGTAAATTGGGCCAGCAGGCAGACCCAAAGGTACGTAAAAACTTATAATCAAGAGGATGATGAAAGAGTTTTTGAAAGGGAGAAATGATATTAAGGACAGGAGTGGGCATTCGATTAATTAGAAACACAACAGTTTGAAAAGCCGCAGACTAATATTTGGAAGGTACAGAAGCATGGGCTAAAAGAGAGAGCCTAGTTTCAATGATATGGTGATGGCGCCATTCTACACTTCTATTTTGAGCATGAGAATAGGGACAAGTTAGTCTATGATTGATTCCAAAGGATTTGAGTAATGAATTGAGATGGCGAAATTCATTACCCCAATCTGATTGAACCAAAATAACATTGGTAGAAAAAGAATTACTAACATAACACAAAAAGGCCAAGAAAATAGAGGACACATCAGATTTTGATTGAAGCTGAAAAAGCCAAATGTATTTAGTGAAATCATCTATAATAGAAAAATAATAACGACAACCAAATGTAGATAGCACAGGTGTTGGCTCCCAAACATAAAAAAAAACGTTCAAAAGGTTTGTGAGACTGTGAAGGAGAGGGTGTGTGAGGTAGAGCATGCTATTTTGCTTAAGAGCAGGCCAGACAAGGATATGAAGTTGTGCCGTTAGTCAATGAAAGTTGAAAGTGTCGAAGAGTAAAAGACGTAGTCTTAGGAGAAGGATAACCAAGTCGTGAATGCCAAATTTGAGGAGAGATAAGTTCACCCATGCAAGCTTGCAGTGAAGAACAATTAGACCCAGTGGAGACAATTTTGGGAAAGGCCGCAACATGAGTGGGGAGAACATATAATCCATTTCCAACAGTGCCTTGAAGAACCACCTCCTGGGTGTGCAAATCCTTCACAAGAAAATAAAAAGAGTGAAATTCGAAGTATACAGAATTATCAACACAAAACTGATGCAGGGACAATAAATTTCGAGAAATAGAGGGAACATGAAGAAGTTGACAACGAAGAAATTTTCCAAAAGAGGTGTGTAATTAAGCCAAGCCAGTGTTCTAAATGGGGAGTGTAGAGCCATTGCCGATGCTAACTTGGTCAAGACCTTGATAATTTGTTGAGTCTAGGTTGAGATTGGTAATGTCTACAACAAAATGGTTAGTAGTGGTTGTATCAGGAAACCAAGCATTAGAGTGAGTGGTCAAGTGAGCAGCCAAGGATGGTGGAGCTAGGGCTTGGTAAGTTTGATTGAAGTGATGATAGTAAGACAAAGCCATGTGGCCTGGTTTCTGACAAACCTGATAGGCAGGTCTGGTATTGGGTCTATTTGAGAAGAAATTGGAACTACCGCGACCAGTCCCACGACCACGACAATGTCTGGTGGGCTAGCTGTGATTCATGGTTGAAGAGATAACTGTAGATTTGTTGAGGGGATAAGGGATCTAGTCGTGTAGCAATGGAAGTCACAAGAGAGTCATAATCAGTACCCAGTCCAGCTAAGAGATAAATGGAGAATTCAGAAGGAGAAAGGGGTTGTCCTACTGTACCAAGAGAAGCTGACAAGATTTTTGCCTTATGAAAATATTTAGTAGTGGTTTCAAATCCCTTTTTGAGGGTTGCAAGCTAATATTGAGTTTGCATTACGTGAGCTGATGTTTGGGTAGCAAACAAATTATAAAGAGTAGTCCATACCTTGTGTGAAGTTGTGCATTCTAAAACGTAGGCTAAAACATGATTTGACAGAGAGGAGTTAATGGATGGAATGATAAGTTGGTCTTGTAGAACCCATCTGGTATACGTTGGATTGGGGTTGCCTTCAAGTATAGGGGAGGGCATGGGAGTAATCCCATCGACATGGCCAAATAATTGATGGCCTTTGAGAAACAGAACAATTTGTGCTTTCCATAACAAATAGTCATCAATGGTAAGCTTGATGGTAACAAAATGAGTAGCAAAGTTGATGATGACAGCGGTTTTGGAGAATGGTGGTGGTGAGATTTCGATAAATTTTTATGAGGTATCTGAGGGATCCATATTGTTTTACTGGTAGAGAGGTAAACGTGAGTCTTTTGGAAGCTCTGGTACCATAATAAAGTAGGAAATTAACATAGCATAGCAAGTGTATAAAGAAAGTCCTCAAAGGAGAATTGTTTCATTTATAGTGTAAAACAATGTCTCTGCCTTACTATGTACAGTGTGTTCACAATGTATTTATAGAGCCTTTTTACATTACAGAAATATATTCCACAGCTGGAATATTTTATATCTCAATTACACAATAACAGAATCTGTTATGAGGAATATTTTCTAGAGTATTCCTTCTTACGCCTAGCGTAGGATTTCACCCTTTGATTGTGCAACATTCTTTCTAGAGTCTTCTAGAGCCATCTCCATATTTCTGTTGGAGCTTCTCAAATTATTATCATGTTCTGATCCAGAGGAATTCTTTTCCTTAACATGCACGCATAAACTGGTGGTGGCAGTCTCCTCTTGTTCCCCCATAGTTCTAGCTTTCGTATGGAAGCTTCAGTGGTGTTGTAGACTTGAGCGGCGTTTTCTATGGAGGTTGGATGACTAAGGATGGTTGCGAGCTTGTTGGTTGGTCATGCTTAGAGGTGTTTTGTTTTTTGGTGTAAAAAACATGGGTGCATTTGGCGTCGTTTACGTGGGTTGTGACGTGGAGAGGATGTGCAATAGTGGTTAGGGAAGGCTGGGCATCCCGTTTTGCTTTCTAGCCAACGACGTGGGGTGGCGCTTTGAGAATTAGCGTGGGAGGGATGCTCGAGTCTGGCGGCAACAACTATAGCTTGGAAGGAGGTGGACGGAACCCTACTCCTAGGGGAAGATGATCACGTGCATGAAAGGGGATGGTTGGAGAAGAAAAGAACTTGCAGGAGCTACACTCAAATGAAGTGTTACCGTCTGGGAGAATAACAGAAGACAGAGATATATATTGGGAAATTGGGAGAGGGTGCTAAAGAGTTAAATTGGACTCAGTCAGTGATCAACGAGAGTTTGAATTTTAAAATATAATCTAGCAGTTCATTTAACATGGGATTAGTAGTCACTGAGACTGTGTAGGAAACATGATTTTAAATTGAAAAATTCTAAGCCGATATTAAATTCTAAAACAAGTCTAACTCATCCGATAAATATTTTTAGGCTTTTAAAATAACAATTGAGCATTTCTCCAATTAAGTAGGGCTAGCTCACTCGATACATAACTATTAAATGGGCTTTAAATTTAATTATTGACCCAATAAAAAAAATTTCATATTTCATCCATAATAACATTGGACCGGTCTTACATATTTTCTTTTTAAAAAAATATGGCAATCTATGTTCTTCGCTATGTCGTTGAAATCGCCTCAGGAGTTTAAAATGCTTTTTACTCATTACCCCCACATCTAGAGGTGTAAAGGACTTGAGTGAATGGGAAGTGTGGTTAAACTCTACTTGTTTCATTTTATTTGAATATCATGAGTTGAGCTCAAATTATAACCTATATAGTTATATTTAGTAGTTTATATATTAAATAGAATTCGTTCATCATGAGCTATTAATCTTTACTGAATAGATTATTTGTATATTTGTATGTAGATGATTGAAAAGTCAATCTTGGATTTTCCTAAATATTTTTGGTGAAGTTTACGGGCCAATGATTATATCACAAGTACTATTAAACAAGCCCTCAATTATTGATTTCTAATATTTGTAGTGCCTGCCGTGCGTACAGGTAAACTTTTCCAGTAAAAGAGTAAGCCAAGATTGAAATTCAAAGCCAATTTCAAGAAAACTCTTAAAACACGACGCAAACAGTACAACCTCTTCATAGTTCATATGACACATGAGAGAGGACATAAATATAGCCAGATAGAATTAGAGGACATCACACAACTGCATGCATACTAAACATAGCATATTAATTGTCCACTTCAAAGACTCTTTTCTGATACACAGCCAGACTGCGACCATTTGCTTTAACTTCCTAACCATTGTAAGGCTGAAATGGGAGGGATGTCAACTGATCCACAAGCCCGGTAACTGGGGTAGCGAGCCTAGGCTCGTACGCAAAACCATGCAATTCACTGCAATCTCGTTCATTACTATTGCCGCCTCCACCACCTTGAGAGTATGGACATGGAGGAATCCATTGCCAGTTCTTCCCACAAATATCCAACAGCAAAGCCTTGTCCGACCCTCGAATCGTAATTACAATGAAATCTCCATGGCCAACACACTCAAACCCTTTTCCTCCTTCCAACTCCGCAAACTGGATATATAGTTGCTGTGGCATTCTTTCCACTTCCACCCACGTCATCCCACAAGATTGCAACTCCCACAGCCTCAAACTCTTTGGTACATTTAGCTTACTTTTCTCCACTGCTGAAACTAAGAGTAAATTTCCCCTGCTCTCAATCAAGCTTGGTGATCGCAGAAATCTTCGCATGGGAGCTTGAATATTGCTCCATATATTTGCAGCAACATCATGAACCAAGACGCTAAATGGGTTATAGTTCATGCAGTAGAATTTTCCATCCACGAAAACCATGCGACCTGATTCATGGCTACAAAGCCTTGGCAGAGAAGAAGTTGTACCCCATATTGAGTAAAACCCACCCCCATCTATATGAAAACTCTCGGCCGTTAAATTTTTTACGGCATAAGGAGAAATCATGTCATCTCCGGCGACGGTGACATCCATTGATGTAGGGCTAACAGTTAGGCCAAGCAAAGGGAAGAGCCGGGGTTTTAGTGTTAGAGGCAATTGAATTACAGAACCAAGAATAGGGTTGCATAGGATTATGCTTTTCGGACCTGCCTCATCAGAAATCCAACAAACCAAGCCACCAGAAGAAGAAGCCGGTGAGAAACCAGAGGGAACCAGAGCAAAGGAAATGCGGTACCATGCGATATCATTAGGATCAAAGAGATATCCTTCACAAGGTTCCCTATTGTCAGTACCCTGATCTCCACCGGAACCACCACTGTCCCTATATATGTAGCTCTTTAGTGTACTTTTGTGCTTGAAGAATAGAAACCAATGGTGGTGAGGAGATACTCGGAGGTATAACTCAAGAAAACTGTCAGAAAACAAGAGCGCGTACAATCTCTTACAGACAGAACGCGCGCGAAAGAAGGCCGGCGGTGGAAGAAAAGAGAGCACACGATCGAGCAGCCTCTGTGGGAGTTTGCTCCAAAGTCTTCTGTCCATCCATGGAGTAGTCATCGTATTGGGAGTGGTCCCATTACTGCCACTCATTGTAGTAGCGAAAGTGTAGGAAGAGGGTAAGGTCATAGAGGCCGGGTGATGAAAAGTTTCCTGCATGCGTATGGTTTGGCTTGGATTTTTTGTTCAATACAAAAAGTAGAGCAAAGGATTAAGCTGGTGAAGAATTAGCTAGGCTTCCATGTTTATAGTGCAGATTCCTTCCTTTTTCACCGCGAGAAACAAGCGAGGCTAGCTAGCTGATATTTTTAATTGATGAAAGTTTGGAAAGTCCAAATATAAATGTAAATCTAAAGAGGATCTTAAAAGGCATCGTGTTGGTAACAAAAAATAAAAATAAAAAGAGTTTATTTATGGTATGTCACCGCAAGAAACTGCTGGGAATCACCTGTTAGTTGGTTTATCAATTATAGGGTATAGGGAATGGAGACAAAAAAAAGTACAATATACTATAAAAGAGAAATAATAACAGAAAGAAAATAAAACTCATGTTAGTTGGCCTTTGATGCATGCAGGAATGGGGCCGGGACAAGTATTCGTTGTTCATATAAGATAGGTTAATGGTTTATTTTCTGAATTTTCTCTTACGTGATAAAATGAATGACAGTAGCGATTGATCCATCTATCATTTCAGTGCTGTTTTGTCATGGCTGAAGCAGGACCGAAAATGGACGTTTAGGTAGAATAGAGACAATGGTAATGTGCCAACACGAGTGTCCCTGAACTCATCACCAGTACTGCCAGAACGGAAATTTGAACGGGGGACCCGAATCAGTACGAAGACGATAAGGTACTTTGTGAATTGTGCGTATTATAATAATCTATATATATATGACGGGTTTTATTTTTTACAGGATAACAAATGTGTAATTATTAGACATATATGAAATGTACGGACACCAACAAATTTTATAAATATAAATTATATATATAGTTTAACTACATTTTTATTAAGTATATAATAAATTATTTATGTAAATTGATCATTTCTTGAGTTAAATTAAACATCAATTTTTTTTGCCTATTTTACTGATTACAATTATTAAGATCACTAGGATATAATTAGAATAAAAAAATTAAATATTTTTAAAAATATGACACATTTTAACTTTAATGTTGCATTTGGTTGTAAGATTCAACTGAGCCCAATCTATTTTTGAGCTAAATCTAGCATCCAAACACTTAACTCTCAAATTACTAATTAAACTCATCTCAAGTCGAAGCCTCCTTACACGTGAGACCCACAATTTTTTTCAACTTTTCATAAAAAGTACTAAATCCATTTTAACATCTAAATATATTTTAAACTCAGTTTAGATGGGCTCTATATAACTCCCTTCATTACTCAATTTATTATTATCTATAAAAAACTGAATTCAGCTCAACATCTAAATACAGTCTAAACTTTTACAAAACTTTTTTTTGTCTTATAAAAAAAAAAAATTCTACAACACGTATTGATTTTTATGCACTAGCTGAAACTGATCAGCTGTCAAGTTGAAGGAGCGGGAAACATGAAGAAAATATTGAATACGTAAATAATAATTAGCAGTTGCAAAAATGAATAAAAGCAAACCAACAGTACGTAGAGGTTTTTTCAATTTCGCAGTACTCAGGCCGTGACTGTGATCATGATCTTAGGGAACGACCACAAAATCCGAAATTCCCCCCATATATGGATTGTATTGCAGAGGCGGGTACCTTCCTATTTTTTCTTTCAACCTCTACGTAGATTTTGGCAGATCACGTGCACATCATAAATTTTGATAACAATGTTGACGTGAATTCTAGTTCCAGAAATGCAGTTTGCTCTAGCACGCGTGACGTTGAATGTACTTCAAATTATGTCAATTTTTAAAAGAATTATTTGTAATTCTTTTTATGGACCTTAACATTTCACTATAATTTATATGTATCTATTTATATACATCCATAATGTTTTCATAAAAGAAAGAAAAACTTATTACCGAAGGTATTTTTGTAGCAAAAAGCGTTAATATATTATCAATCTTGATCTTAATTATTAGTGACCCAAAGATATTCTCCCCCCCTCCCCTCTCCTCTCCAAAAAAAATCAGAAATCTCACTTGTCTAGATTTATTGTCTCGTCTGGTCACATAGATGAGATTAAATAAAATATTATTAGAATATAATTTTTTATTTTAAAATTTATAAAAATTAAATTATTTATTATATTTTATATAAAAATTTAAAAAAATTATAATAATTATATGAAATGATCTCATCTACCAAACCAAATTATGCGTTTTTCAACAATTTTTTCATACTTACACTTATTTTTTATCATTAATAAAATCTCACATTTTTATTTTTTTCATATCTCATAAAATGCAATAAAATATCTTGATATCTTTTTATAAAGTATTTGATAAATTTACAACTTATTATTTATTTTTTTTATACTTTTCTTTTCAAATCTTCCACCATTATTTTTATTGTTTATTTCAACAAATCTCACGTAACTATAGGATCAAGGTAGACTCTAGGTGATTGGAATCCCCAACGATGGCTGCATATGATCCCAAGAATGCCTCAGCTAGGCCTGTTGGTGGATTTCGGAGTATCAGAACTAGAGTTCGATGGAGTGGGATTCTTCGTATTCAAATCCCTAAAGCTGGAGAGTGGTAAAATAATGGCAGAAACAAAGACGAAAAAAGCTGAAGAATTAAAGATAAACCATAAATGTGCAGAAGAAATCAAGGGTGGAAGGAAGAGAACACCGGCGCGACTAGGAGGAAACCAAGCCTCCCAAGAGGTCAAGGGTATTTTCGGTCATCCACTTCTTGTTTCTCTGCTTCTGTACCAAGGCTTAAGACCATATGCAGTGAAAAGACCACATACAGTGAAATAGATTGTGATTGAATAGTAGTTAAATTATTTAATTTAAAGATGTTTTTGTTTGGTTTTTAAAATATGAGAGACAAAAGTTGAGTTAAAATATTATAAAGTTAAAATATTATTATAATATTTTTTTATTTTAAAATTTAAAAAAAAAAAGTATTATTTTTTATATATTATTTAAAATTTTAAAAAAATTATAATAATTAGATGAAAAAATTAAAGATTTAAAATTAAAATATGTTTATATTTAAATGATATTTAAAAATAAAATTATAAGAAATATAAGATGAACAACCCCATTCTCAAAATTTTTAAATCTCCAGCTTCGAACCAAACACTTTTATTCTTTTAAAAAATAACTATTTCAGTTTTGTAACCTAATCATTGGCCTATATTGCAGTAAAAAGTTGAAATTATAAAAATCAAAACAACTTTTATAAAAATCATATATAACAAAAATATTAAAAAATTATATTTAAACATCTATTCAACCATTTCTATTTATAAGTTTTACAATTTTCAATACAAAAGATATTTAAAAAAGAAAACAGATTTAGAATTTTCCCATTTAATTTCTCAAAACTTAATAAAAAAAATTATCTCAAGATTTTTCCAAAAAACTCTCAAGATTTTCTTATCTAAACACCTTTGATTCTCCCATTGGAAACAAAACCAACTAGGTACTTTAAGTTCCCGTTTGTAATTTGGACTGAGTTTAATTTAATTTTAAGTTGAGTTTAACATTTAGCAATTCTCAAATCACTAAATTTATCTTCATTCAAAAAATCTTTATATCTAGGATCTATAACTTTTTTTAACTTTTCATAAATACATTTAAATTCATCTTAACATTCAAATACATCTAAACTCACTCCACCATCTCAACTTATTATTATTCATCAAAAACTCAACAAAACTCAATATCCAAACAAGATCTAAAAGGCTTCAAGAGCATTGGTATGTTTCTAGAGTAAGGCTACTATGCCGCCAAATCTCTTTTTTTTTTTCACTTTTTTTTAATATTTTTTAATATTTTTAAAATATAAAAAAATTACACTAATATACTTAAAATTATTTTTTTAATTACTAAGTCAAAAAAAAAAAAAAATTCACTCGCGATCAACTGGAGCAGTCAAAAGTGGAGGGCATAATTCATAATAAATTTATAAATAATACTGATCATATTGTATCAATAAAATAAACAATAAATCTTCTTAACTTTTCAACACTCCACATTCTACTTTTTTTAAAAAAAAAAAATTAATTTTTTTTGTTAAATAATTTTTATATGAATAGTAAATAAAAAATTTGAAATATTTAAAAAAAAATTTAAAAAAAATATTAAAAAATATAGAATATGGATGAATAATAGAAAGTTGGATAGCAAAACTTTAAAATAAAATATGAGTAAAACGATAGTATACTGAAAACATCTTTTCTTATCTGTTTACCTACTTCACCTACTTTCAACAACTTTTTCAAGTAGGATTTTGGTACTTTAAGAATAGCATTTTTTTCAACATAATTTTCACATATGTGATGATTGCCATCAATTACGTACCCGTTTATAATTTATTTCATAATTTATCGGAATTATTTGTTTAGATAGTATAAATTCTCGTTTGATTATACCGAATTAAATTTATAAATAATAATTAAATAATTTATAAATAATAATAAAATCATTTGAGTTAAATATATTTTATAAGATTTTTTTTAAAAAAAAGAAAATATTGAGTAAAAATATTATAAAATTAAAATGTTGAGATTTAAACAATTTTATTTTTTATTTTTTATTTTGTTTATAAGTTTGAAAAAATTATAATAATTAAATAAAAAATTTTAAAATTTTAAAATAAGTATATTTAAATGAAGAAAAATGAGATTGATTATAGTCATTTAGATTTTAAAAAGGAATTGAGATAGTTTATGAATAGTAAAATAAAATATTATTAAAATATTATTTTTTAATATAATTATTATTTTAAAATTTAAATTATTTATTATATTTTCTAAAAATTAAAATTATAATAATAAAATAAATTAAGATAAATTTTGAACTCAAGCGAGGAAAGACCATCTATAAAACCAACGAGCCGATGAGGTTGGATTGAGAGTTGAGGTGTCGAAGATATCCCGAAGCAAGTGAGGCCGGGGGCCCACGTATGTGTCTCACAGTTTGGCAGATCAAACGTCCAATCTCATTTCAGATCAAAGTCGTGTGAAATTGATTCAGAATACATGAGGTGCAGCTGATGTTGTTAACAATTATGATTCAGTCCTAGATCTGCAAAAACAAGCTGTCTCTTTAACTTAACCCTAGCTATCTGACTGCTCCACCTTTCACTTCTCCCTGAAAAGTTACAGTATTCTTTTTTTGTAAGCCTGTGGGCTTTTATGTTTGGTGTCGTTACGGGAAGCAAATCAAAGTCAGAAAAAATTACAATGTCTTGTTCGTGTCAATCCTTTTAGGATTAATAGCATTAGTCTCGGATTTAACTTTTCCCAAAGGAAAAACAAAGAGATGGAAATTGTTTTTTTTCTTTAAGAAATCAC
Organism: Cyclocarya paliurus; assembly: GCA_029856935.1. NCBI lineage: Eukaryota > Viridiplantae > Streptophyta > Magnoliopsida > Fagales > Juglandaceae > Cyclocarya > Cyclocarya paliurus. Next base: position 14,784,044 of record CM056955.1, read on the forward strand.
CACATTTGAAAATGATTACTTTTGCAAATCTTATATTTTAGTAATATTATATATAGTCGTAAAATGCACAAATATCGTATAGTCATTTTTTCTATCCTCCATTTATTTGGTTAGACTTTCCCACAATCTCATGCTTTTTAAGTTGAGAAATCTTATAAACAATTTTTTTGTTTGATATTATTCTCTCACCCTTAAAGAGCCTAATATTGATGTAGACAAATGTAAATGCAAATTAAGATTTAGCTAACAACTCTACTAAATTGTCTACGGTAGAAGAGGCAAATGCATTTTTTTTTTCTTACAAGTTACGGTAAATCTAAGAATATTTGCAAAATATGAAAAAAAAATTTAAGAAAAAAATTTATTATTATTAAGTTAATAATATTTTTTTATTATTTTGACAAATAGATAGATAATTTAACGTGGGAATCTCTCTTAAATAAAATAGACAAAAGGTAAAACGTATGATTTTAGCTTAGTTTTGCCTTTACCTTTGCCTACACCAATGTTAATGTTCTAATATGATTAGGCTAGTAGGTTGGGATAAGCTTGCCCTTTTTCAGATGATTATCATGTTAAGCCGATAACAACAAAGAGAAGATCGAGCTTGTAATTGGTACTTATCAACAATTCCCCAAGCCTATACATGTGATAAGAAAGTAACAATTCAGATAACTTAACACTCAAAGTTTTGGTGATATCCTCTTCTACATATCGTTAACTTAGGCATCGGAGGTGCTTTAGGCACCTTGGGCTATTAGGTTTCTTTGTTACAGGTAGAGTGTGTTGGTGAACAAGGTGTGGAACACGCCCCGAACAGTGATGCCATCTATGAGATCTCGAATTTACAAGTTCAGTTTTCCATTGAACTCTAGCGTGATTTCCACATGACAGCCACCACTCACGATCAAAACACAACACCTGCAGACATGGACATGTGGTTTGCAGAAACCGAGGAGAAATTAAAGAATGTTATGGAAACAATTGGGGACCTGCGAAGGGAGAATGAAGAGCTTAAGCATTTTAATGCCGAACTTAGCAAGACCAAATTACTGAGTCATAATGAGCAGCTAAAAGGAGAAGCTCAAAGTGCCGGAGTGACATACACTGAAGAGTTGGAAAAGAAAATATTACATGATGAATTGCGTATTCTCGTTGATAAATATGAAGAGATGGCCCAAAGCATGGGGGGGATCATCCTTGGTTGAGTAGCTACTGAATCGCATGGACATGCTCTGCAGCGCAGAGGTGATGGTTGCACCACTCTCACCAAAATTTAAAATACCACAGATAGAAATGTACAATGGATCCCAAACTCGATCGACCACCTAAAGAATTTTAAAGCGCATATGACTCTACATGATTTTTCTAGCGAAATAGCTTGTCAAGCCTTCCCACTAACATTGAAGGGTGTGCCGAGAGGCTGATTTGAAACACTACGACCTGGGTCAAGAGAGAGCTTGGAAGAGTTGGCAAAGCAATTCTTAACTCAATTCATGGTGAATAGGAGGTGTCGGCGGCCCACTGCATATCTCCTAATCATTAAACAATGAGAGGAATAAAGTTTAAAGGCATACCTAACTCAATTCAATAAGAAGAGGTTGACAATCGACTACCAAGATAATAAAACAAAAAGAAAAAAAGATAATCCTAGTAGCTCTTCTTGGAGGTATATGGCCTAGGGGTGCTACCAGCCCCTATAGGGCGAGGTAGCCCCCTTCCCAGCCCCACATGTGCGGGGAGTGGGGTTTTCCACCTCGGCACCTGCCCCTGATGTGAGGGGGAGGGGTACCTTGTTCATTATTGGGATGCAAGGGCGGACACCCCAGCCGTCCACCCCTTGGCCCAGAAATTGTTTCTGGGCCATTTTGGACCCAGAATTTAAGTTAAAAAAAATTAAAAATTTTAATAATAAAAATAACAAAAAATAATTTTCAATAATAAAAATTATTAATTATACACTACTAAGTTGCAACTATTAACTAATAACAATAACTAAACTATTAGTATATTACAATGATAATTAAGAGAAAACTACTACAAAATTAAATTACAAATTCATCTAAAAATATTACAAATTTTAATATTGTAGCAATATTACAATTAACTAAATTAACAAAAGAACATATTTTATTATTCAATGGAATTTGGGGTGGCCATGGTGGTAGAAAAGCGAGTTGTGCTGATTGCTGTGAGAATCGAGATCATAAAACTTGAAAGATTAAGAATTTAAAAGAAAAACAAATTAGATTCATAAACATGAAACAAAAATTAAAAATAAAAACATATATTAGAAATACAAAAATTACTAACATTAAAAGTACTAACCAATATGAGATTGACATCAAGATGAGAGTAATCATTAGGTCCTTGGAAAGTTAGGATTAGAATTCGGTATATGATATTGAGATTTTAAAAGCTAAAAAAATACAAGCAAAATAATTAGATACAAAAAATTATATAAAATATAAACACAAAAAACAATTAAGGGACAAATTGTGCAAACCAATGACGGATGTCAATGGTGAGTCCAATACATACGAAGTCATACTGTAGCGGAGCTATTCGTAGACGTCGTCTCATGTATCGCTACAATAATTAAATTTAAAATTAATACCGATTAAATGAATATAAATAAATTAAAATAATAAAATGAAATTCACGAATACCAAATGGTCCAGATCCAGGCTGATCACCACTCTCCTCATCGTCGGCCTCTTGAAAGTCAAAAACATCTAGAATATGAATTGGGGTCCCCTTGATCCAATTCTGCATACAAATCAAAGCCTCCATATTTGTAGCAGATAATAAATTTCGGAATGGATCCAATATGCGACCTCCAAAGCTAAAGGCCAGCTCTGAGGTTACGGTGCTAATAAGGATAGCCAAAATACTACAAACTATTTCTATAGGAATGGGATACTTCACGGCATGACTCTTTCACCAAGCTAATATATCAAAGGCTCGTGCAAATGGTTGAAGCTCCGCTGCCATGTATCTGTTTACCTCCGACTGAGCCTCTGTAGAATAACGGACTATGGGGTTGTGCTCCAACTTCTCACCCCAATCCAACCTATGTTTTTTCTCAACTCTGGCTTGTGGAGGATGTTGGGGGGGGGGGGTAGGTGTACATGTCGGAATATTACCACTGAAGACGGTAAACTCATCAACAATCTAACAAGTGCTTCCTTAACCCTTGCCGCAATAAGCTCCGCCAGTATTCCCATGCACAATTCACAGTCTGTATACCATGCCATCAATCTTAAATTGGGGGTCAAGAACAACAGCCATATATAACAAAATATTACACCTATTGAAATCTCTCTAATACTTATCATATTTCACCCTCATCATCAATGTCATCTCCCGCATCCTAATATGGTCACTCACGCACATGTCATCCAATTTTTCTTTTACGACGGAAATGAGGGGATGTAGAGTATAAAGAACCAGGTAGTTTCGTTTTGACCTTATAGAAAAGCCTAAAAAAATCTACAAAAGTATTAACCACCTCCTAATCATCATCAATAGGCTTCCTCAATCCCTCGTGCTCATCACAATATCTGACATATTGAATGTCTTCATCACCCAATAATGTAAAGGCCAACTAATATTCTTGAGCCATCTCCAACATCAAGAGGGTTGAGTTCCATCTTTTAGGAACAACAATACAGAGATCGTTCTTCAATGTTATGCCCACAGACCTCACATCAATCTTGAATTTATCCAATCTAGCAAGAGAGTATCTCACAAATTTCATAGCAGCACTGACTCGGGTAATTGAGTCATCAATATCTTTCAAACCATTAGTCACAATTAGATTCAGAATATGTGCAATACATCTCAAATGTAAACATTCACCACCCATGATTGTCTTATTTCCTCTCTAAGATAGGTCTTAAGATGTCCTAATGCGACATCGTTAGACGAAACATTATCAATTATAACGGTCACCACTCATGCCAACCCCCACTCCTTTATTGCGACCTCCAAGACCCTCCCAATCTTCTCACCCTTGTGATCGAAAATTTGACAAAACTTAAAAAAAAAAAAAATTATATAATGTCCAATCGCAATCAACAAAATGTGCAATCAAATATATATAATTAAAATTTTGGATCGATATCCAAGTATCGATGGTGAGACAAACCATTTAACCCACCAATTGGCCACTCAACAACTCTTTCTCTGACATATATTGTTTCTTTATATCATTTGCCACCGTGGCGAGAAGAAAGATTAAACATAAGTTCCAAGTAATTAGAATATGCTTGGAACCCTTTCCCCTCCACAAACTAAAAAGGTAACTCTTCCATGATAACTATACGAGCTAGGTATCTACTACATTCTTCGGGATCATACTTAGTATACTCATTCAATGTTACAACCCCACTACTCCCATCCGTTATTTTCTTTTAAGTTCAATCTCTAGTCTAGATTGACTCTTCTTTTGTAAAGATTTTAATATTGGATTTTTCTTGCGTTATTTTTCTAATTGTACCTTTAATTGAGATGTATCATATCTTCTATAGTGACATCCATACACATTACTACAATAATTACACTTAATTTGGGAGTTATTGGGGTCACCACCCTCTAATTTAGTAAAATGGGTCCATATTATAGAACCAGATTTCTTGCTTTGTAGGGGCAAGGGTGCAGGGCAAGGATCCATAGGGATAGGTGTCGAGGTAAGGGTATCGGTAGGGGTTGGGGTAGGGGTAGGAGAGTTAGCACTACAATCTAACGGATTCTTCATTCCCCAAAACTGATAAAAATATGAAATGAAGCAACATCACACCAAGTTCAAACAATTAAAACAATGCAGCATGATGATGATGGAAGGCCAAAAGATAATTAAAGAAATTGATTATTGCAATGAGAGAGCTAACATTAAACATAGAGAGCTAACATTAAGCATAGATCAATGAAGGGGCCTCAAAGTAAAAAAAAAAAAAAGAGAAGGAAATGGTGGAATTTCTTTTAGCATATATGTGTGCATATAGCTTTTTAATTAACTCGGACTTTAAAAAAATCAACTTTTATGACATGTGGGGGTCATATATATAATTCTAGTAGAAACCTAAATATATGTATTTTTATAAATCTTCTAAAAATATGATTATTATACTTTTTTTTTGGGGGGGGGGGGGGGGAGAATATGTTTTTATGAGTTCTGAAAATTAGAGACCAAAGAAAATGTATTCGTTGTCTTGCTACACCAGCTGTACGTGTTTTGCTGAACTAAAACTGGAAAGGATCTGGACTTTTGGCTATTGTTATTTAGCTTGTTACACTTTATTTACCAATAATTTAATATTTTCTCCAAATAAGACCACATGCATTTCGATCATTCTGCGATACAGTAAAGATACCAACTTGATCCATGAGTAGTTATATATATAGGTGATATATATATAGTTCATGAGGTTAATATATATAGTACTATGCCTACTTAACTTCCCTTACAGATAGAGACAAAGTCAGGATTTTTTCATCCATATAAATTTTCATTGATCTACCTATTCATTTACAAAATTTGATGCAAAATAGTCTAAAAATTTACAAAATAGTTTAAAATGCAATATGATCACATAACAATTTAAGCAACCTATTAATTTAGGGTTTCAGATTGGAATCCTAAACAAATTTAGGGTTCCAATCCGAAACTCATGCCCAATGCACATTCACAATTTCACAAATCACATCACATTTACAAATCAAATGCAAAATCAAGATTCTCCACAGTACACAGTTCACAAATCTCATCCCCCATCTCCATTTTATCTCAACTATCCTCCAATCTCCATAACTCAACCAAAAATAAAAAAAAACATAAAATACATAAGTTAAGAGGTTCGGATTTGGGACTTACCTTCGGCGAAGATGATGCGACGGCGACAGAAATGGCCACAGAGAGCAACAGAGATTTTGCTGAGAGAGACTGAGAAAGAACTGAGAGTGAGAGTTTGACGTAAGAGTCCAATAGAGACAGAGAACTACGAATAGGAGAGCTGGGGGTAGGGGAGTTGCAGGACGGGGGTTAATTTACCCAGACAAAGTGGCATCATTTTGTCTATAATGACAAAATGGTGTCGTTTCGCTAGGGTGTTTAAAAAAAATTCCCCATAAAAAAAACAGCGTCGTTTTGTCTAAAGCTGGGGCAGTGGGATGTGGGGCCCCACTGCTCACCCCTAATATGGCCTATGAGCCCATTCATGGCTGAGTTGGTGAGGAAAGCTCATTCAATCCTGTGGGAGTTTATGGACAGAACCGACGACTTTTTCAATGTAGAAGACACCTTACAAGCCCTTATTGAACCAAGGAAAAACAAGATGAAGTCAGAAGGCAAGAACTTCGGCAAAACAAGAGACAAGAAGATCAGCTCAGACCAACAAGAAAGAAGGCATGAGAGACAAGTGCCCCCGCGTGAACAAGGAACCCGACTTATTCATAATAATTTGAATTTACTGGAGAAAGAGGGGTCATCTTGAAAGGAACAACAGTAGGCAAGGAGAGGGCAACACTAGGGCTGTAATCGGTCAGGTTTGGTCCCATTTTTTTTATATATTTTAGAACCGAATCAGTATACACTGGTTTTGAAAGTTGAAAAATCGATACCGTACAGGTTAAATCCCTAAATTAGTACTTTCGATTTTACCGATTTCGATCTGATTCGATTCGATTTTTCTTGTATAATATATTTATAGTATATATAATATGTTATATATAATCTAGTATATAATAATATAGTGATCAAATATTGTAGTATATTATAATATATATTATAATTGTATTATAGACTATAGTGATATATTATAATATATAATATAGTGATATATTGTAGTATATTATAATATGTAGTGATATTGTATTAGTATAACTACTAATTTTATAGACTATAGTGAGAATATATAGTTATTTATATAGGATTTTAAATTTTAATGTTATTTTAATTAGTAATTTAGTATATAATACAATATTATTTTATATATAATTATATATATTAGATACCAAAATTATGTATAATATAAAAAATTAAAAATATATATTTATATGAACTAGTCTGGTCCGGTGTTAGAAAAATGAAAGCCAAAATCGAACCAATTTCGATTGGTTTTGAAAAAAATGAAACCTGTATTGGACCAAACCGATTAGAGCTAGATCGAAATCATTGGTTTGGTTCGTTTCGGTCCAGTTTACCCGTTCCTTAGTTTTTTTTACCCCTAGGCAACACTTTTGCAAATACCATCAATCAGATACCCACTAGACGGAAGATTGTACTACAATGAAGAAGAAGGTATCCAAACTGGAACATATAAAGTCGAGGCGAGGAGTAGAGTGAGAACACAATTCTCATCGAAGCACTAGTCCGAAAAGGCGGTGGTCAACAAGAGAAGGCGACCGCGATGCCCCTTGCAAAAATATTAGTTGTGATGACAAGCCTCTAGGAGAGATTCGTACTATAGTCAAGGGATTTGTTAGGGGTGGCGCATCAATTTCTAGTAGAAGAGCACATGCCCGCAGGGCAAGATACGAAGAAGTTTACATGGCAAATAGGCCACCAAAGTACCCACGGCGTAGTAATACAATGGTAATTTCCTTTGGGGAATATGATTATGAAAGGGTTTTGTACCCACATGACGACACATTGGTGGTAACCCTTTTGATTGTACCACCAAGCAAATTCTAGTTGATAACGGAAGCTCAATAGACATCCTAGTTTGGGAAGCTTTTGTCAGGATGGGTATAGATGCAAGCAAGTTACGACCATCCCCCACCCCATTGAAGGGGTTCTCTGGGGACACAATTCAACTAGTGGGCGCCATAACCCTACCTATCACGACAGGAAAATGGCCATGTGCAATTACCACGATGATCGACTTTTTGGTGGTCAAGGCCCCATCATCTTACAATGCTATATCAGGGTGACCAACCCTAAATAGTCTCAGGGTAGTTACATCCACCTATCAGGTTAAACTGAAGTTTCCAATAGAAGCAGGAGTAGAGGAAGTGCGGGGCAAGAAGGCCTTGCCTAAGAATATTACATGTAGGAGCTTAATGTAGGGGGGTCCAACATTTACACTACTAAGGATTATGCCCAAGATGAACCACCGCCCCTGCCGCTAGTTTTCCTTGACCATGGTGTAGAGGCATGGGACGAAAATAATTCTCAACAAGTAGAGGCCAACGAACCACTGGAACTAGTGACGTTGCCTCCCAGGCAGCCTGATACAACAACACAAGTAGGCACGCAACTTACCCCTGACATTCGGGAAGCCTTGAAGTAACTACTAATTGAACATAAAGACATGTTCGCATAGAGTCATGAAGACATGCCCAGGATTGACAACACAATCATTGAACATAGGCTATGTGTCAATCCCACATGTAAAAAGGTATGTCGGAAGAGGAGATCTTCAATGCAAAGAAGTATGCAGCTATAGCCGAAGAAATGGACTGCCTCCTCGCCATAAGGTTTATCAGAGAAGTCCATTACCCCAAGTGGTTGTTTAATGTCTTCTTGGTCAAGAAAGCAAATAGAAAGTGGAGAATGTGTAGACTTTACTGGCCTAAACAAAGCATACCCAAAGGATAGCTTTACATTATCGCAGATCGACATTATCATTGAGGCCACGGTGGGACATAGGATGCTAAGTTTTATGGACGCCTACTCAAGGTACAACTAGATTAGTATGAATCCAGCGGATGAAGAGAAGATGTCGTCCATCACAGACATGGGGCTTTACTGCTACCATGTTACGCCTTTCGGCTTAAAGAATGTTGATGGCGCGACTTATCAAAGGCTTGTGAATTGGATGTTCAAAAACCAAATTGGGCGAACCATGGAGGTATATGTCAACAACTTGTTGGTAAAAATTAAAGAACCCACCCAACAAAGAGGTAAAAGATCTTTTACAGTACTTTGCTAGTACAAAATAAAGTTGAACCCGGCAAAGTGCGCATTCGGCGTGGGTTCAGGAAATTCTTAGGCTTCATTGTGTCTAAAAGGGGAATAGAATCCAACACGGAAAAGATCCACGCGATTGTAAACATGAAACCGCCACAAAACATAAGCAAGACCCAACGGCTAGTAGGCAGGGTGGCAACCCTTTTTTAGAGTCTTTAAAAAAATGCATCCATGGAACAACGAATGTGACCAAGGAGACACACTCTACGTATACTTGGCAGTATCGCCCCATGTAGTATCTACATTCCTTGTCAAAAAAGGAGCAACCCAAATGTTAGTGTATTACACGAGCCGCGCATTACGATGCTTAGAGGCTAGGTACCCACAAATGGAGATGTTGGCGTTCGCTTTAGTGGTAGCCACTAGAAGGCTATGACCATACTTCTAGGTGCAACCCATCAAGGTTCTAACGAAGAATCCCCTCAGAAAGATACTACAAAGTTTGAATAGTTCAGGAAGACTAGTCAGCTGGTTGGTCGAGATTAGCGAGTTCGATATCAACTATCTACCAAAAGACGTTATAAAGGGGCAAGCCTTGGCAGACTTTGTCACCGAGTTCACTGGCTTTCCACAGGAAGTGGTGACCACCCTGGTCGGGAAATCTTGGTATGTCTCCGTTAACGGTTCTTCTTGTCATGCCAATGGGGGAATAGGGGTCCACATAGTCAATGACGCGGGGCGAGAATACCATTACATGGCAAAACACATGTTTAAGACCACCAACAATGAAACCGAGTATGAAGCACTAATAGCAAGGCTCTCCAAAGCAGAGACGCTGGGGGAGACTAAGGTTGAGGTAAAGGTAGACTCAAATGTAATGGTCAACCAAGTGTTGAGAATGTACGCTGCCAAAGGCAAAAGTTTGAAAAAGTACATGAATCAAGTTTAGGAAGGTCATGACCAGTTCTCTCACTTTAGTATCACACGAATACTAGGGGAAAACAACTTCGTAGCACACAAGCTGGCAAGAATGACATCGAGAATGGATGAGCCTGCCCTGCCATGGAAGATGGAGAGGACAGCCGTTGGGAACCCAGTTGTTAGGTCAGAAGTTTATGATGTAGAGTCCAAGGAATCTGAATGGGCTAAGGAAATAATGAACTACCTAGATACATGCGAACTTACAGCCAGGAAGGAAGAGGCAAAGAAAGTCAAGAGAAGAGTAGCAAGGTTCACTAAAGTCGATGACATTCTCTACAAGCCGGGCTTTGCCGCCCCTTTGCTGAGGTGCACCTCACTCCAAGAAGTCCAATATGTCTTAGCAGAAGTACACGAAAGAGTGACTTTAGCTAGGAAAATTATGAGGGTGGGTTACTATAGGCCCCATGCCCTCAAATATGCCAAAGAGCTTACGAGGATGTGTGTCAAATGTCAGGTGTTCACCCAGTGCCACATTGCCCTCAAGAGGAGCTAACCTCCATTACAGCCCCATGGCTGTTTGCACAATTGGGAATCAACTTGATAGGACCCTTCCCATTGGGAAAGGGAGGAGTAAGTTTATAGTCATCGTCATAGATTATTTCACAAAGTGAGCAAAGGCAGAACCCTTAGCAACCATCACAACAAAGAGCATTACTAAATTTTTATGGAAAAACGTCATCTAATGTTTGGGATCCCCCATAGCATCATCTTAGACAATAGGAAACAATTCGATTCAGAACATTATCAAAAGTAGTGCGCAAAGCTGAGAATTCAGGTTAAATAATCATCTCCAAGACACCCCCAGGCAAACGAGCAGGTACAGGCAACAAACAAGTCCCTACTGGGAATATTGAAGAAAAAGTTCACAGAAGGGAAAAAAAAAAGTGAGTGGGTGGAAGTGCTCCCAAGGGTCTTGTGGGCCTACATAATCATGATCAAAGACCCCAATAGGAGAGACCCTGTTCGCTTTAGCATACGGGAGTGAAATAGTCGCCCCCATAGAGGTATGTTGCCTACTTACTGCATACGCCACTTCGACCAGCCCCAGAACGACAGAGCACTTGAAGAACGTTTAGACCTCCTGGATGAAGAAAGGGAAGAAGCTAAAATCTAGACAATGCTCAACAAAAGAAAGGTGGAGCTTTATTTCAACAAGAGAGTCAAGCACAGGACCTTTAAAGTAGGCGATCCTGTGCTAAGGGAAACAGGGGTAACCACATAGGAGGGTGGAAAGCTTGGTCCTCGTTGGGAGAGACCATACATTATAGTCGCCATTAATCGACCCAACTCGTATTGCCAAAAACATAGTCAAGGGAAGGAGCTGTAACATCCCTGGAATGCCAAGCGCTTAAAGCAATATTACCCTTAATCTTGCATGTTTTAGTAATAAAAATAATGAATAAAAGTGGTTATTTCCCTCCTCACTCTCGTGTTTAAAATAGGAAACAGACGCACAGGACAAAAACCCTACAATCCTCAAAACTACCAAAATCGAGTCCAAAGACCAGCGATGACAAAATGGGCACACAAGTCAAAGACCTCGTGACCTTCCAACCACCAAAGTCGAGTCCAAAGACTCATGGTGAGGAAATGGGCACACAGGTCAAAGATCTTGCGACCCCCAACCACCAAAGCCTAGTCTAAAGACTCGCGGTGATGAAACGGGGCACGTAGGTCAAAGACTCCACCACCCTCGAACCACCAAAATCGAATCCAAAGAACTGCGATGCTGAAACTAGCACACAAGTCAAAGTCCCTGCGACCCTCGAACCACCAAAGTTGAATTGAAAGACTTGCAATGATGAAACGGGCGCAGGTCAAAGACCTCGTGACCCTCTAACTACCAAAGTTGAGTGCAAAGACTCACGGTGATGAAATGGGTGTGCAGGTCAAAGACCCTACATCCCTACAACCACTAAAGTTGAGTTCAAAAACTTGCAGTGATGAAACGGGCACACAGGTCAAAAACTTTGTGACCCGCCAACCACCGAAGTTTAGTCCAAAACTCGCAATGATGAAGCGAGCGTGCAAGCCAAAGACCACGCGACTTTGAACTACCAAAGTTGAGTCCAAAGACTAGCGGTGGTGAAATGAGCGCACAAGTCAAAGGCCCTGCGACCCTTCAACCACCAAAATCTGGTCCAAAGACTCACCCTGATAAACCATCAAAGTTGAGTTCAAATACTCGTGGTGATGAAACGGGCGCACAAGTCAAGGACCCCGCGGCCTTCGAACCCCCAAAATCGAGTCCAAAGATTTGGGTGACAAAGGGCATGCAAGTCAAATGCCCCACAACCTTCAAACCACAAAAGTTGAGTCCACATACTCATGGTGATGAATTGGGTGCCATGAGCAAGAAAGACAACTTCAAAGACCCGCTAAAAGTATGAAGCGAACATCAAGTGCCCAAACGAAGGTAAAAATGAATACAAAAGCAAAACTCAACAAATGTATACACATTGTTCAATGAGAAAATATAGATAAAAAAGCTCAAAAGATTCTTAAGGGGGGCCAATTGAAGCTGAGGATATGGCTGTCGCAGTCACGAACGCATCGAGCATGTTGTTGCGCCCCAATGTGTCAATGAACTGGTGAGAAATTTGATCAAGCTTAAATGCCTCAAGGTTCAACTTCCTCATGTTAGTCTGGGGGTTTGCCAACAAGAAGGTCTTGAGTCGCACCACGCCATCCCTGTAGCCATAGCCAAAAGCCTGGTTATGAATAGACCGGGCCGCCGCAAGTTGAAGGGATAGTCACACGAATTCTCCCTTCGAGGAGGCCAGCTCTGACTCTGACTCTAGCACTCGTTGGTCCTAAGCTTTAACGTTCGCGTCGAGGTGCAACACCAAATCTCTTAACTTCTTTTGATTCTGGTCCACCCACTCCTAGTCTTTCTTAATCACTACGTGCCTTAGGGAAAGCTTCTCCAAAGACCCAATGGTTTTAGAAAGCTCATGGTTTACTTTTCGCCGAGCTTCTTTGCCAACCGCCACAACTTTAGAAAGTTTAAAATAGTGCCAATTAGCACTAGCCAGCTCCCTCTAGGAGGACTCTAGTTCCTTGTTAAGACCAGACAATTATGCCCAAGCAGAATCACACTCTGCCTTCTACAAAGTTAGCTCAAAGTTGTACTAGGCGCTAGCTTCCCTTGCCTACATGAGCTCTCTACGGAGGCTAGATGCCTCTTCACAAAGAATATACAGATCACCCTCTATTGAATAGGCATAACCATCTGATTGCTCATGGAGGAGTTCTAACTCAGCTTTCTCAAACTTTCAGTTCTCGAACTCCCTCTTCACCAAAAAGGCAAACATACATATCGATTGGACCTCTTCTTCCAAATCAGCTTGATCAATAACGATCCAAGCAACTACTTAGTCCACACCCTAAGATAATTAGATATTCAAACGCACCAGTCAGTAAAAAAAGGAAAACAAGATAGAGAAACTGCACAAAGGAAAGAATAGAATAAGTCATGCCGAAGAAAGGAAACCCCTAAGCCAACCAACCATGTCACAGACAGACTCGCTCCTAGAGGCGAGAAGGGCCTAGGCACCTCTCCCCTTGAGTCCTGGAACTAAGTCACACCGGGACACGAGAGAATAAGGGCCTAGCATGATGAAGTTAGAAGAGATCCTACCTCCCAGGACTATAACTAGGTTCCTCGGTGGGGAAACAAATTCTACAATGAGAGAATCAGGCAAAATAGAACCCTCATTGCCCCTACCTCTTATGGTGGGAATGCCCTCCTCAAGAGGGAAAAATCCCTTGTCACCCCCAAAGGAAAAATTGAAGGGAGAAGAGATGGAAACTTGCTCGCTTCCAAATCAGTGGGTGGGGCCTCGCCCCAAAGACAGTAGTGGGAAGAGAGCTCGGGGTGACCAGTTACTACTTCTCCATTCCTTGATCCTCATCGAGAAATTGCAAGGTAACTTCTGGAGGCGTTAAGGCAAAGAGGCCTAAAGAGAAGTCGGCATAGATGTCCGTGTCTCCCTCTCCTTTGCCTTGCATCAAGTCAACTAGAGAGATTGTGGGAAGCTCAAAAGGAGGCATGTGAACTAAGCCAAACTCTCGAGAAGGGAGGTCAAAATCGAAGGTTGTGGCCAAGTTAGTAAGTGCTTGGCACATCAAATCATCAAGGCTATCAAAGCTAAAGGAAGCCTTACGCTTCGATGGTTGCACAAAGGTGGAAGGCAAGGTTGATGAAGGATGGTCGTCGACACAAACAATAGCCTCTATGTCCATCTTGGCGCTACTTTGAGCCATGGGCTGCTCGGGCGTTCCAATGCTCTAGTGGTGAAAGCCATGGGCTTCACAACTAGGGAATAGCAAACCTTGACTAGAAATAAGCAAGAACTTCCTCAGCCATTGTTTAACATTAGAGTGGCAAGTTTCAAATTGTGCCAAGTGGCTAGAACTTGTACAGAAGCTACAAATGTTGCCCACTGAGCTCCTAATCGAGTAAATCGCAAGGACTTCTCAAAAGTAGTCAAATCTAGGTATTCCTCCCAAGCGGGTTCCAAAACCATCTGTCACACAATACAACTGCACAAGAGGACCTTCCAAGCATGAGAATGAAGTTGGGCAAGTACCAAATTCAAGAAATCAAGAACGCAGCGCATTGGGCCACAAAAGGGAAGTCTTAGCCATGAACAAAAGCACAGGCTGAAAGAGCCAACTTCTCGACAAAACCTTCCTCATTGACAACACCCTGATAAGGAAGTTCAAGAATTACAGAATCTGGAATCCCAGAAGAGTTCCTCAACTTAGTAAGGTCCCTAAGGGTGAAAATGGAGCGCCAGTCAAAACCCTTAAAATAAGGAACATCCCTTTGAATAGAGGATTCTAGAGTCGACAAGAGGGTGCCATGAGCAGGAAATTGAGAAGAACTCTATTGGGCCATTGTAAAGCAAAGAAAGCTGGAATCTTGCAAAGAAGACGAAGAGCCATCTAGGAGTCGAGAGAGAAGATGAAGAGATAGCTAGGATTCAAGGGGGAAAGATGAAGAGAGAAGCCCGAGAGTGTAAAAGAAAGAGGTAAGAAAAGAAAAAACAAGTAAAGAAATGGTTATAAAGAAAAAATGGAGCGATAGTTACGTGCGTGAGTGGAAAAACAAAGAGGTTGACAACAACATCATTACACGATTTGATACTGTAATGGAAAAAGGGGCGACAGAGAAATTACTTCACTCCCAAAATCTGGGGAGACATGTTGCAAAAGCAAGCGGTCGTTGGAGTCCACAAAGCCCTAGGGAAGTGAATTGTCAAGCGGGGTACTAATAGAATTCCTGCCAAGATAAGTGCTAATATTTTTTCCCATTTAATGACCACCACGTCCATGCAACAAAATGTGGAAAGTTACATGCCTAAGTGGGGAGCGAAGTGAACTGACAACAACATCATTGCCAAAGATATGGGAAAGGAAACCGACAAGCAGGGTAGCACTAACAGATCATTAAATTCCCCTCACGCCCATACGAGAGGAATTAGCGAGAAAACTGGAGGGACCCTCATAGCTCTAAAAGGAATGGGCCCGATCAAGAAGTCCATTGGATATAGCCCAAAGCAAGAAAGGCTTAGTCGCCTAAGTCTAGAGACCATAATAGATCCTTAAGGTAACCGTCGTGCAAGCCAGATAAGATGATTAGGTTGGGATAGGCACACCCTTTTTGAATGATTATCATGTTAAGCTGATAAGAGCAATGAAAGGATCAAACTTGTAATTGGCACTTATCAACAATTCCTCCAGCCTATATATGTGATAAAAAGCTAACAATTCAGATAATTTGACACTCAGAGCTTTGGTGATATTCTCTACTACAAATCATTAACTTAGACATCATAGGTGCTTTAGGCACACTAGGCTGTCAGCTTTCTTTGTTGCAGGTAGAGTGTGTTGGTGGAACAAGGTGTGGAACATGTCCCAAACAATCATAAATGTTTTTTAACAAATACAAAAAATATGTTAACTTTATAATTATAAATATACATGTAGTTAGCCCAACCAATTTAGATGATTGAGTCTCAAAATAATTAACTAATTAATCATTAATACAAATTTATAAGATTGTATGACTATAATAATAAACTTATAATAGTATTTGTAAAATAGTAAACGAGTCAAGCACTTCATAAATAAGTTAAAAAGTTTGTATAGCAAATAAATCGATCAATCATAAATAAAAAAACACATGAATTCAATAATAAGTATTAATTTAAAATGAAGATAAAAATTATATATATATGAGTTATTCTATTATCAAATAAATGTGTTAGACGTATTATTCATATCACTTAAATGATCAGATTTAATTTGTAAAATTCAAATGATAAAATTTCTCTTTCAAATCAAGTCATATCATATAGAGTTCCGCTTTGCACCGGTCCGTCTGTTCTTAAGGCTTTGACAGCCTCCAATAAATAGCCTGCCACATCAGCGATTCCACACAAATCACATAAGGGTCATCACACTAGATAATTAAAATTCCCATCACACTGGACAAAGAAACACCATCTCGGTCGCCCACCAACTCAACCAATTCCCATGAATACGATCCCGTCTTCTTCCTCATCTCAATCTCGTCTTCTTCCTCGTCTTTCTTCTTTGTCGTTCTTCATTTTTTTTTCTCTTGCTAAGTTCTAGCCAGTCCTATCCTTTTGTGGTTTATTGTTGAAGATTAACTACTGGGTTTCTGCTTTTTGCTGTTCCTTGATCCCGAATAGCCCCTAATTCTATTTTTTGTCCTTTTATTTTTTAAATCAACATTGTCTTTCTTTCATACCCTTATGGATGATTTTCATTTTGAAATTTTTATTTGTAAAGTATGATCCTGGACATTATCAACCTCCTCGGGCTCCTCTTTTCAGCTTGTAAAT
The DNA here is from genome assembly GCA_029856935.1 of Cyclocarya paliurus. Classification (NCBI taxonomy): domain Eukaryota; kingdom Viridiplantae; phylum Streptophyta; class Magnoliopsida; order Fagales; family Juglandaceae; genus Cyclocarya; species Cyclocarya paliurus. The sequence continues at coordinate 14,800,811 of CM056955.1, forward strand.
CCCTTTGGTATGGGTTTGATTTAGACATAGGAATATGGCTCTGGGTTTCTTTTGATTTTTCCCATTTTTCTCAGCAACCGCAGAGACACTCTTCTTTATCTGAACCCAGCAGCTTGCTTCACAGTCCATCTTCCTCAGATGGCTCTTCCTCTTTCAAACCCCGTAAGCAACTCTCTCTCCCTCTCTCCAACCAAATACAACCCTCTTTCAACGAGCCTGTCATGGTCTAGAAGGCTGAAGATTGAAAAGGAAGCAGAGGGTCATGTGAGATGCGTTGAGGGGATGAGTTTTTTTGTTTCCGTGCGAGGGGGGAAATGAATTTAAGATCTCTGATGTGCGGTCACATGGTAGTTAAGATGGAGAGCTTACTTGGCACTCACTTATTGGAGGGCTGTTATTTAGAGGATAATTGTCCAACCGGTAAGAAGATTTACTCTATCATATAAACACTTTATTACGTATTATTAGTTTCAGCTTATAAATAGATTTTTTTTCACAGGAGATATTCAGAGTGGATAACACCCAGGAAGTCTCCTTCGGTAACAACTCAGCCCAATAATTATAAGGTCGGAATATTGATAATTTTTATTAGGCCAAAATTATATTTAGTGGGCTATATTGGATAAGCCCACGAGCGATACATTATTGAGGTTGATTAAGAGTTTTAATTAGACTCAATAACTAAGTTAAATCTCATTTATTATTTGTTGAACGAGTTAAATTCCTTTTTAAGTTTAAAAATTGGCCCTTAGAAGTTTCTTTCAATTTAAAATCATCACTGATTGAAGTCTCCTATGCAATTTCAGTCATTACCAATCCTGCATTGAATGACCTACTAGATCATGTTTTTAAATTCAAACTCTATTCTTTAATAATCTCGACTGAATCCAACTCGAATTCGAACTCGTCGGCACCATCTTCGAAACCTCTCTATAAATATCTCTCTTTTATGTGGTATTTGGAAAAAACCATAAACCTCTGTAAGTGTAATGGTCCAACCCAAGATACCCAATTTGACACCGTGCATGTCCCACGTTCACCACGCCAATAGCACACTGCCTCATTCCTCTCACAACATCCCTCACTTTTTTTTTTCTCATTCTAGTTTACGTGATTGATTTCATGCCATAAATATTGGATTAACATTGCAATGTAAGTAGCTTAATTATAAACTAGAATTAGCATACTTTAGCTTGTTATATATTATTATTATTATTAAAGCCAGTTTCTGGAAGTCAGTATTTACTTATCACGCATGTTATGATATTTACAAGCACATCATTTATTATGTTTCATTCTGCATATTATAGTTATGTATCTATTATGCATCTCATGTTACATAAGACGCGTAAACTTTCATAAAATCAAGTATAAGATAAACTCAAAACAGTTAACCTGATGGTCATTCAGATACATGATATCAATACGATTTATAGGTGGATGTGCAAGCCATGGAGCTAAGCATGGTCCACCATAGTATACTAGAATATTATTAGTGATTTTCTTTGTGATCGTGGGATGTGAGATCGATACACAACCTTACATTATGTGGGCCAGTAAGATAAGTATGAAAAGTTAGATAACTCAAGACAAGTCATGCATGACATAAGCATACGTATGAATAATTATGATTTTAAGTTCTCAGCATGAAATATTTTATAAAAAATCTTATGTTAAGTATGTTTACGTTATGATGAGTTTCTTACTAAATCATCAACTAATTTTAATTTATTTTTATGTTTTTAAATCACCTCAAGTCAAAATATTTATGAATATAAAATTATAAGACGAGACTTAATCTAAGGAAGCGTGGCAGTGGCCTAAATTATGTACATAAATTTTAAGTTATAATCTTTTATTACACGAATTTTGAAAACTTTTAATAAATATTTCTGTATATTCTCCATTATGATTTTAATATTTTTTTATAAAAAATAATTTTATTTAAAGCATCTTTATATTTAACATTTTGTTCATAATAAAAGAAAATGTTTTTAAGTCAAAATCATAATAATACTGACTTTTCCAAAAACTTTTAAAAGTAAATCTATAGAGCCGTGTTCCTTCCAGCATCATGATAAATTCCTAGCCACGTGTTGAGCTTCTTTCGCCACAAGTGGAGTTGCTTTAATTTGCTTCTTCAACAGTAACTCTACGTACGTCAAAGTTGAGCTTGATCTGTCTCCTCACGTGGCCAACGGGCCAATATTCTTTAATCTCAAGCTTGTATGTTTGATCGTTCATTTGATCTCTCATCTATTTATTAATGCTTTTTGTGGTATATGTAATGGCTTTTTCCGTGTCGTATCATAGAGGCATGGGCCCGGTCGCTTGAATAATGACTTAAATATATATACTATTCAATTTAATAACGAGCACACATTTTTTTATCGGATAAGCCGAAACAATAAACAACGATATGTACATTGAACCCACTCCCAATATCGGTGAATTCTAGGTGGTCAAACAGGTTATATATATTTTTGATATATATATATATATATATGCATTTTCTATGAATATAAGCCTCATCTCATCTCCGACCATCAAATGTCACGTGCCCTTACCGAGAGTCAAAGGTCACATTCTTGGTAAAATATAATGGAAAAACAAGGCCAAAATGCACATTAAATTTGCAGAAAAGGGTAGTAAACCCCATGGCCACCGGAAAGTTGGAGTTAGTGTTCATTGCCACACCTGGGATCGGAAACCTCGTCCCTGTCTTTGAGTTCGCGCACCTTCTTGTCGATCATGACCCTCGATTTTCTGCCACCATACTCATCGTCACCATGCCTCAAAGGCCCCTCGTCAACACCTACGTACAATCACGAGCTACCGCCGCCGCCTGTAACATCCGGTTAATCAACCTCCCTGCCGTGGAACCTCCCTCACCCGATCAGTTCCAAACTTCCATAGCCTACATATCCCTGCTTATCGAGAAACACAGGCCCCATGTAAAGCATGCGATCACGGACCTCATGGCGGCGGCAACCGAGTCAGACTCCAACCACTCGCCGTCCAGGATCGCAGGGTTATTCATCGACATGTTTACGACTTCCATGATCGACGTGGCGAACGAGCTTGGCATCCCTTGCTACCTCTACTTCGCGTCTCCGGTGACGTTTCTTGGCTTCATGCTTCATCTTCAGATTCTAGATTCCAAACTCAACCCCACCGAGTTGTCTGGCTTGGACTCCGATTTGGTCCTCCCGGAATTCGTGAACCCGGTTCCTCTAAGCGTGTTGCCTCCATCGGTGTTGCAGAAAGAAGGGTACGCCTGGTTTTTGCACCATGCACGCAGGTACGCGGAAACAAAGGGTATTATCGTAAATACGTTTGTGGAGCTGGAGCCTCATTCGGTCAACGGAGTCCGTAGCCGTCAAGTGCCACCGGTTTATCCAATAGGGCCCGTTCTCGACCTTGCAGGACCGGCCCAATGGCATCCAGACCAGGTCCACCACGGAAAGGTCATGACGTGGCTTGACGGTCAACCTCCATCGTCAGTGGTGTTTCTCTGCTTTGGTAGCATGGGAAGTCTTAGTGGGCCTCAAGTGAAAGAGATAGCAATTGGGCTTGAACGAACTGGGCTCCATTTTTTGTGGGCACTACGTGGGCCGCCGAAGACCCTATTACACCTCCCGAGTGACTACGAAGATCCAGACGAGGTCTTACCAAATGGGTTCTTAGAACGGACGGCCGGGATTGGCCTTGTGTGCGGATGGGTCTCACAAGTGTCGATCCTGGCCCACAAGGCAATCGGAGGGTTCGTGTCGCACTGTGGCTGGAACTCCATCTTGGAGAGTTTATGGCATGGCGTGCCAATTGCCACGTGGCCTGTTTATGCAGAGCAACAGATGAACGCCTTTCAGATGGTGAGGGAACTGGGATTAGCGGTGGAAATCAAATTAGATTACAGGGCTGGTGATCTGGTGGTGGCGGATGAGGTAGAAAGAGGAATAAAACGTTTGATGGACGGTGATGATGAGGTTAGGAAAAAAGTGAAGGAAATGGGGAAGAAGAGTAGGATGGCAATGAAGAAAAATGGCTCATCGTATACGTCACTTGGAGCATTGATTGAGGACTTAGTAGGTAATTAATTAAGAAAATTCTGCTCATCAACCAATATATTTGAAAATTTTAAATGTTCTTCCGACCACTTTATTATGTCTTGATTAAATAATTGCAATTTACAATTTTTATTTGTAATTTTTAAGAGAATAATGTTGAGCAGTTGTTATGTTAAAAGAGTAATGATAGACCGTTATGAATAGTGTTATGAACAGTGAAATCTAAGGTTGCGTTTGAATGTTTAGATGATATCAGATAATTTGAATTAATCTATGAATTGTAATATTTTGTGAGTTTTATATAGATATATTTGAATATAAATGCGTTGATATGTGTGTTTAAATGTTTGAAATAGATTGATATGGGTTTAACTCTTTTTTATAAAAAGTTGAAAAAATAGTAAATTTCATTAATAATTAGTTCACTCCAACAATTGAATACAGTCTAAAGGTTCATGTACTATTTAAAATTATACGATAAATGATATTTGCAATCATAGAGTGCGCAAGCGTTGCACAATTTCTTTGAAAAAAATAAATAAATACGAAAACTTACATGAAAAAAATTAATTTTTTAATAATAAACTACTTTTTTTTTTAAATGATCGCGTGACAATTAAGCAGTCTACGACTTTACGTATCATTACTCGTATTCTCAAAATGAAAAATTATTCACGTGTTGTTTAATAATGTTTTTATGATAATAAGATGACACTCCTCACGAAGATAAGTATTATTCATTATATTTTTAATGATATCAGATAATTAAAAAATTATTTATCATTCTTTAATAATTTTTCAATCATAGGATACCACTTAATTGAACGAGAGAATTTTATACAAAGAATAATATAACTTTGAGGTTTCTTTCACAATAAAATCTCAAAATAATATTATCATGAGAAAAATAATTTTAATTTTTTGTAATAAACAATTTCTAACTTGTCAAGCCGAGTCTATTGTAAAATGATTTTTCTAAAAAATAAAATAAAATAAAATAACCTATGTAAATTGAATAATATTATTAAATAAATATCTCTTTAATTGATTTTCATCTGCAAGCATTACCCCTCGAAGCAGCCTTGAAGGGCATATTATCAGAGACCTCCTCATATTAGCAGATCCATCATCCATATCAGAGATTGTACTTCCACACTCTTCCCATCAGGAAAGATCCGCACCTTCTTCATGTGATTTATAATTAATTAGCTGCACAGAGATAAATCATTCATTATTAATTTTGTTTATAATCTACGACATAAAAAAAGTAAGACAAAATATTATAGGAAAAAGAATACGAAGTGTTTTAATTTTTTTTAAATTCTAAATTTGATTATTAATTTTTAACACTATTTAATATTTATGATATAATTATTTCTTAAAAATGTGGTATTACTTAATCACTAATTGTAATAAATGAGGTATATACTTTTTTTTTTTTAAGTAATAAATGAGGTATATACTTATAGAAAGAAGACAAAGAAAGAATTATAGTGAGAAAACAAAACAAGTTTTCTTAATTTTTTGAATTGTAAGTTATTTAAGCATGTTTGTATAATGAGATGAGATAAGAACAGTAGTAATATAGTTTGAGTTAAAATATTTTATTGGATTTTGAAAAATGAGAGAAAAAAATTGAATAAAAATATTATAAATTTAAAAAATTATTTGCATATAATTTTTTAATATTATTTTTGTTTTAAATTTTGAAAAAGTTTTTTTATTTTTTGTGTTTTGTTTGGAAGTTTAGAAATTTGTAATGATTAGATAATGAAAAAGTTGAAAATTTGAAATTAAAAAATATTTTATGTTTTAGTGATATTTAGGAAGAAAATTATGAAAAGTTTTATGATGAGCTGAGATCGTCTCACCTTGTCTAAGGATCCAACCATGGATATATTTGAGTAATGAGATGAGATAAGAATTTTGTGAATATTAGTGAGATGATTTGGATTAAGATGTTTGATTGAGTTTGAAAAATGATAAGGGGACCGAAAGTGGTGCCCCACAATTTGATCGATTCTATATTTTTCTCTTACTGGTAAAGGAAATCACTATTAGTAAATGTGTGTATTTTTTTTAAATGCTTAAAGATGATTAAAAAATATTTGAGAGAAAAAAAAAAGGTGCAATTGCATTCATCGGTACAATGGGGGCACCATTTTCAGTCCTCCTAGCATTGTCCTATTAGATTTTGAGAAATAAAAGAGAAAAAGTTAAATAAAAATATTATAAAGTTATGAAATTATTTGAATATAATTTTTTAATATAATTTTTTTTTTTAAATTTTAAAAAAATTAAATTATTTTTATCTTTTGTTTGAAAGTTTAGAAAAATTATAATAATTAAGTAATCATTAGAACTAAAAATTAAACATTTAAAATTAAAAAATATTTTTATTCAAGTTTATGAAAGAAATTATAAAAAAAAAATTAAATAGGACAAGATATTCCCAACTCTATCTCAATTCTGCAACATCACCGAAGTTTTGATATGGATGAGATTTATGAGAAGGGCAAGAGGTGGAGAGTTGACATGGCAAGTACAATTAAAGTAGAAACCGAATGGTCCTTTTGGTTGCAACTTGCCATTAGAAAAAGAGTAAGAAGCTATTAAAAAAGATTAATTAGTCATTAAAAAAATTAACAATCATAAAATGGTTGGAAGAATTAATGTTATTTAAATGAATAAATGTTAAATTTCATTAAGATAAAAGGCTGATGTGGCATAATAAAAAAGTAAACATAGAAATGGTTTAAAAAGCTAAACTGATAATAATAGATGCCCATTAACCAAGTCATGTTTGGTTTTACAGATGATCTTGTTCTATCTCATTTTATCTCAATATCAAAATATTATTTAAATATAAATGTTTTTTAATTTTAAATTCTCAACTTGTCAATTTTTATAATCTAATCATTATAATTTTTTTAAACTTCTAAACAAAATATAAAAAATAATTTAACTTTCTCAAATATCAAAATAATTCAACTTTTTTCAAATACAAGTTTTATACAAGTTTTTTGTAAAAAGCAGGTCCTACTAATAAAAATAATTTTTTTTACACTTTTTTTAAAGTGAAGTTTATTTTTTTACAAGGGCTTGTATGTGATTTATCTGTTTGGGGCTTGTACAAATCATTTCTCTTTTTTAAAATTCTATAAAATATCTTAACTCAAATTATTTTATTATTATTAACAAATTATCTTATTACTATTCACATATTTCTCATATAACTAAACGAAATCTAAAACTTCTCCTACACTCTTTCTAAATTTATCTTTTTGAAAAATGATAAGAACACGACCATTTTTTAATATAATGATTTTTCTAATATAATGATTTAAAACTTTAGATCCATATAAAATAAAACATAAAACATATGATAAGATAATCTTGAGAGATAAATATAGATAGAGGGAATAAATTGTCAAAAACGATAATCTTAGTTAGAAATTAATCACTTTGATTTTTTCATATTATGAGATTTGGGTTATATTTGGTAGATAAGATAAGATGAGAATTTTTAAAAATTTTGTGAATAGTGTTAAGATGAAAGTTTAAAATATTATTTTTTAATATTATTATTGTTTTGAAATTTGAAAAAGTTAAATTAGAATTTGAAAAAGTTGAATTATTTATTATATTTTATATTAAAATTTAAAAAACATATAATAATGAGATGAAATAGAGATGAGATGAGATTTTTCATCTTTGCCAAGCATAACCTGGAAAAAGGGTAAAAAAAAGGGTTTACTTGGGGGTGATACCCGCCCCCTACGGGGCGAGGTCACCCCTCCCCTGCCCCCCGCCCCCGCATATGCGGGGGGTGGGGAATTTTCCCCGTACCCCGCCCCCGCGGGTACCCTGTCCGGTGGCCGAGGTGTGGGGGTGGGCCTCCATCCGCCCGCACCCCCCACTATTGGGCCTTTGGCCCAGAATATTTTTCTGGGCCCGGAATGGCCCAGAATATGTTTTTGGGCTACTTTGGGCCCAAAATCTATTTTTTGGGCCATTTTGGGCCCAGAATTTAATTTATATATTTAAAAACTGAAAAAAAATATATAATATATATAGATTATAGTATTATACTAAGTTTCAACTATTAACTAATTAAATAATAATCATCACTAATCATTACTAAGGCACTAAGCTAAAATAAGTAGTTTACAATTATACAAAATACAAATTAAGAGAACTAATAAACTATTACACTATTACAAACTCCTCTAAAAAAAATAAATATTACAAATTGTACAATTAACTATTGTAGCAACATTACAATTAATTGTAAATTGACAAAATAATAACTTCTCAATTTGATTTTGGGGTGGAATCGTGGCGGTGTGTTCACTGAATGGTGAGTTTTGTCGACTGCTATGAGACTGCAAATGAAGATCATAAAAGTAAATACGTTCTAAAACTTGAAATATTAATAAGTTAAAAATAAAACAGATGAGAATTATAAAGTTATAAAGATGAAACAAAATTTTAAATGCAAAAAATAATTAAGGGAGAAATTGTGCAAACCATGGCAATGGTAGGTCTAATACAAAGTCATACTACATCAGATGTAGCTGTAGACGTCTCATGTATCACTATAACAATTAAATTTGAAATCAAACTAATGAATACCAATTAAATGAAAATAAATAAATTAAAATAAGAAATTAAAAAATAAACTTAAAATAAATACCAGATCCAGGCTGATCATCACCCTCCTCCTCAACGTCGGCCTCCTCATACTCAAGAACATCCGGAACATGAATTGGAGTTCCCTTGATCCAATTCTGCGTGCAAATCAAAGCCTCCACAGTGGTAGGAGCTAATGAACTCCGAAATGAATCTAATACACGCCCTCCGGTGCTAAAAGCCGACTCTAAGGCTACGGTGCTAACAGGGATAACCAAAAGTGTGCGGGCTATCTTTTCAAGGATGAGATACTTCACGGCATTCACCTTCCACCAACTTAATATATCGAAGTCTCGTGAAAATGGTAGAAGCTCTTATGATAAGTATCTATCTATCTCTGATTGAGCCTCTACAGAACTCCGAAGGAAGAGGGTCTGCGCATACCTCTCACCCTACTCCAATCTATGTCTTTTCCCAATCTCGACTTCTGGAACCCCTGACGCTGATGGGGTAGGTGTAGGTGCCGCAATATTACCTCCCCGCAGGGTGGTAAACTCATCAAATAATCTACCAAGGGTTTCCCGAACCCTTGCTGCAATAAGCTCTGCCCATACTTGCCCGTACGCAAGGCCCAATCCAAATATCATGCCATCCAACTTATACCTCGGGTCAAAGACGACAACTACATATAACAAAATATTAGCCCTAGTTAAATCTCCCCAATACTTGTCGTACTTTGTCCTCATAATCAAAGCCATCTCCCGCAGCCTAATATGACCACCCGCGACCATGTCATCTAATTCTTCTTTTACCCTACATATTTACTGACATACAACATTGGATGTAGGGTACAAAGTGGCAGATAGTCTCGTGGTGACATCGTAAAAGAGCCTAAAAAATTCTACAAAAACAGCTACAATTTTCCAATCATCCTCTACTGGTTTTCCCAATCCCCCGTGATCATCAAAATACTTTACATATTGGATGTCTTCGTCACCCAATAATGCAAATGCCAGCTTATACTCTTGGGCCGCCTCCAACATCAAAAATGTTGAGTTCCATCGTGTAGGCATATCAGTACAAAGGCCCTTCTTAGATGTTAGGCCAGCAGATCTCGCAGCAACCATAAATTTCTCCAACCTCGAAGGAGAACATCTCACCCATCTCACAGCAATCCTAACCCGAGCAATCGAGTCATGAAAATCTCTCAAACCATCAGTGACAATCAAATTCAGAATATGTGCCGCACATCTCACATGCAGACACTCACCACCCATAAGTGTCTTATTTGCCTCTCTAAGATAGGTCTTCAGATGTCCCAATGCGACATCATTAGACGAGGCATTATCGAATGTGACTGTAACAACCCGGGTCAACCCCCACTCCTTTATTGCGGCCTCCAAAGCCTTTCTAATTGTCTCACCCTTATGATCGGTGATTTTACAAAATTTTATAATTTTCTTTTGTAATGTCCAATGACAATCAACAAAATGCACAGTCAAAGACATATAATTAAAATTTTGAACTGATGTCCATGTGTCAGTGGTGAGACAAACAAATTGATCCGCCAATTGACCCCTCAACTTCTCTTTTTTAATGTAAAAATGTTTTTTTTACATCTTTTGCCACCGTGTGGCGAGAATGAATATTAAACCTTGGTTCCAAGTAGCAAGAATACACTTGGAACCCTTTCCCATCAACAACTTGAAAAGGTAGTTCGTCCATAATGACCATACAAGTTAGATTTCTTCTACACTCATCGGGATCATACTTAGTATACCCCCTCAAAGTTGCACCCCCACTAGTCCTATCAGCCATTTTTTGAAGTCCAATATCTAGCCTAGATTAGATTTTCTCTTGTAGTGATCTTAATATTAGACTTTTTTTGCATTGCTCTTCTAAGTGCACATTTAATTGTGAGGTGCCATGTTTCCTATAGTGACACCTATAAATTTTCCCACAATGGTTACACTTGGCTTGGGAGTTACTTGGGTCACCACCCTCTAGTTTGGTGAAATGACTTCAAACTATTGAAGCAGGTTTCTTGCTGGGCTTAGGGGCGGGGCAAGGTATCGTAGGGGTAGAGGTATGGGTAGGGGTATGAGTAGGAGGTGTAGTGGTAGGGGTAGGGGTGCCCTCGGCCTGGAAAGGAGAGCTCGCACTACAATCTGCTGGCATATCCATGAACTAAAGCAAACAATAAATCTGAATTAATAGAAAACATAGCAACCAAACATCAAACAATTTTTTTTTTAAACCAACAAACATTCAGCAATTAACAGTGCAAGCCAACTAATTTTTGAAACCCCTAAATTAATTTAGGGGTTTCAAAGATTAATTTTTGGACAATTATAACCAATAAGAAGATTAATTTTTGGACAATTTAATGAAAAAAAATGTTTAGAACTCAAAAAAATCTTATAAAAATAAACTTACAAATTGATATGACTCGATATGATATATTAAATTATATAAAATGCTCATTTTATTGTAAAATAGTTCTAACATCTTATGCATATCAAGCTATATCATTTTGTAAAACCTCTAATCTTCGTGTTTAATAACTTAATTGATCTACACCTTGAGGACTAAACATATTTAGGTTTTGAAAACTTGTTCTAACTTATGCCGTTTTACCATAGAGCTTTAATTTTATTGATAGATAAAAGAAAATTTTATTATTATGATTGAAATATAGACAAAGTTCAAGTCCACAGAATATAAACATAACTCCCTTGTCCAACATTTGATGAAAAGAAATAGCATTAGACTGTTTCCATAATTATTTTGTGTGTAATTATAATTTTTTATCTATTACACACAACATTATGTTAAAATCATTATTAAGCTAAACTAATCACATAATAATACTTGGTCATTGGACATAGTCTATTTTAAAAAATAAATGGCGGATTCTATCATTAAATGATAAGATTCAATATTTTTTATAAAGATTGCACGAAAGTTATATGCCCTTGAATTATATTTTAAAAAATAAATTATTCACAAAAGAAAATAGAAAGAAAAATAATTTGTGCAAGCCTATGACGTGTAATCTTCGTATAGTCTATTTGAAAAAAAAAAGATTTAATAACTACAAAAAAATAAAATTTAGGGGTTTAGATTGAAACCCCTAAATTAATTTAGGGTTTCAGAATTACAACATTACATATTGCAAACAAAAAAATAACTCAAAAACACACGGAAGGGACATTCAAGAATCAAAATTGGACAGATTCATCAACGATCAACCAACGAAAATTCAAACCACATGCACAATCAAGTCTCCACAGCACACAATTCACAAAATCCCATCCTCCATCTCCAGTTAAATCCATCCTTCCTCCAATCTCCATTCCATAACATAAATCACAAAAAAAAAATTGGGATTAAATTTAGGGTTTCTTACCTTCGGTGACAGAGATGAAGAACGAGTCACTGGTTACGGTCATTGATGGCGACGGCGACGGTGACAGCACACAGGGACGACAACGACCGATTCACAGAGAGAGAGACCGAGAGTCGAGAGAGAGATAGGGGATTCTGGAAGGCTGGAAGCTCGGGAGGGAAGAAGGGGTTTGGGGGGGGGTTGGGGTAATTAATCCCAAGCATGAAACGGCGTCGTTTCATGCCTGGGAGGGTAAAAAAAAAATTAAACCCAGGCATGAAACGGTGCCGTTTCATGCCTGGGTTATTTTTTTTTTAAATATATATGTAATAATTATATAATTATATTATATATTTATAATATATATATATATATATATATATATATATATATAACAACTCGGGGCGGGGGAAACCCCTATCCCGCCCCCGTCCCCGGGTTGGGTGGCAGATGCGGGGGGTGACCCCGCCCCCCGCATCTGCCGGACGGGTTGCTCCGCCCCGTCACACGGGGGCGGGGCGGAAACGGGGCGGGGCAGTTTACTTCCACCCGAAGAAAGAAACGCGTAACCAACACCCTTGGTTTACTTTTCCGTGTGGCAGGGCGGAAACGGGGCGGGGCAGTTTACTTCCACCCAAAGAAAGAAACGCGTAACCAACACCCTTGGTTTACTTTAGATAAGTAACCTTTATATATGCTAAATTACGCCCAATCCCCTCGCCACTTCTCACAGGGTGTTCTGGATCCTGGGTCGAGAATTTGGAGGGAAAAGAAAAAAAGGAGAAAATAATGTAGAAAAAGAAATGCCAGTGGCCAAACCGGAATCATCCGACGCCAGAATCATCGCTCACGTCGACATGGACTGCTTCTATGTTCAGGGTTTATGACTCTCTCTCTCTCTCTCTCTCTCGTATAAATATGTATGTTTTTTTTTTTGAAATTGTATAAATATGTATGTTTATGTGTATGATTTGGGGGTAATACTGGAGTTTGAAAATGAAATGTGATGGTCAAGGTATATTGATACCCATTTGAGATTTTATGTTGTATTTCAATGTAAGGTAGTTGACATCGAATTTCTGACCAATTCCAGGTGAAATTTTTTTAAGATATATATAGAGCAGGAATTTGAAAAAGGAAAACTTCTTGACCTTGTACGATTTTCCCTAAAAAATGCACCTAAATATTTATACAAATGTTTGATGTGTTTGATGAGTGCCAAAGAATGTTTTGGTTTTTCTTTTGCATTTGAAAGAAGTATATGAAAGTGGGGAATTCATACTTGAATACACAGGAGAAGTTTGGTTTTAAGTTTTGAATTTGGGTAGATATGAAATTGTGATTGAGTGTTGTTTTAAGATGCTTTGGAGGTTGAAAAGAGATGATAAGATGTGGTGAAGGTAACAGACTTAGAGAAGTATATGAAAACCTCTGAAAAGTTTTGGCCTGAAATTCTATATGGGTTGTGCTCATGTGGTATTGTTACATACTCTTCTGCACCATAAGAAGGTGTGCAAGTTCTATTTCATCGGAATGGCTTGGTGTTTGAAGACTATGGGACCTACCTTGCTGCCATTTGTGCATATACAGATGGAAGGCATAAAGGGTCTATTTGGTGATGCTTGCTGTTAAATTCTGAAACTTTGATTTGTAAATTTTGAGATAAGCAATTCTAGTTCCATACTCTTGAACCTTAGATTTTCCTTGTTAGGTTGATGTGACACACTGGATAGCTAACATTTACCAAGTCAAAGATGGTCGATGATTTCATTTAAATGATTTGGACATTAATTTCTCTTTATTATTCCACTTATACTTCTTTCATGTTATGCTGGGAGGCCTGTTGATATTACCCTGTCATCAGTGCTTTGAGTATCCTCTTTCCTGTGTACAAAATTGAACATGGATGTCCTCTGCTTGTTATCTCCTGTTAGTCATGGCAGGGATCATAATTTTACCCCATCCAACTGTTTTATGTTAATATTTGTAGTCGAGCAGCGGAAACAGCCAGACTTAAGGGGTTTACCTACTGCTGTTGTGCAGTACAACTCTTGGAAAGGTGGGGGCTTGATTGCAGTTAGCTACGAGGCCCGTAAATGTGGTGTGAAACGGTAAGAATAATATTTTTGGATTTTTTTCTAAAAAGATTTTCTTTAGGAGCCAATAGACTCTAAAAATGTAATGCATGATTATCAGTTCAATGCGTGGTGATGAGGCAAAGAAAGTCTGTCCACCAATTCAGCTGGTCCAAGTCCCTATTGCGCGGGGTAAAGCTGATCTTAACACTTACCGCAATGCAGGTTCAGAGGTCTGTATATTCAAAAGGCATTACCGATAGCCTTTTTTTGTTCATTTATACTCATTGACAATTGAAAAATTGAACTTGTGGTGTTTTTAAATCAAATTTTCAGGTGGTTTCTGTTCTTGCAAGGACGGGTCGATGTGAGAGGGCTTCTATCGATGAAGTGTATCTTGACCTTACTGAGGCGGCAGAAACAATGTTAGCAGAAACTCCTCCGGAGAGCTTGGAAGTAATTAATGAAGAAGCTGTTAAATCACACATTTTGGGGCTTAATACTGAGGTCAGAGACAGTACATTGAGATCTCCTGATCCTGATGCCTTATACTCATTATTTCAATGATCATGAGAATTCATTCTGAGTATTGGTCAACATTGATGATGTGAGGATGTCAATTCAGATCGCAGTTAAATATAATTTTCTGGAAGCTTTTATCCAGCATGTCCCTCCTTATCTTCCTCCATCCAATATCTTGTGTATATTAAAGAGAGTGTCGAGAATTAACCTCTACTTGACATTTTAGAAATTTCAAATTAAATTTGATCATGATGTGGTCTAGATTACTATTCCTAGACATTTGCATTTGGGAGATGGGGCGAGAAAGGGAGAGGGGGTGGAGGTTGTGTTTAACAATTTGCAGAATCTGGATTTCTTTCATAGGGTGATACTTGATTATAAATGTATTTCTCAAGTTCAAAAGGATATGAGACATGGGTAATGGGTTAAAGTTATAACTGTGGGTTCTCCCCAAAGGCCAAAACTTGCCTATTCTCTCAATTTGGTGATTTTCATCAGAATTCTAGCTTTTTATTTAATACCTGGAAAGTATCATATTGAGGTTATTTTTCCTCCAAAAGAAATATATTCAGATTTCCTCTAAATCATAGGGTGAGTCACTTAGTTCTGAACTTGCTGCATTTATATCAGCTTTAATCGTTAGTCTGAAATGGATTTTAAAACTCAGGAAGGAAGTGATGCCAAGGATTTTGTCAGGGAGTGGCTTTGTAGGAGTGATGCTGATCACCGCGATAAACTATTAGCTTGTGGGGCCATGATTGTTGCAGAACTTAGGATGCAGGTGTTGAGGGAGACTGAATTTACTTGTTCTGCTGGGATTGCTCATAATAAGGTAGGTAGCAGTCAATTTTTAAAATCTTCCTTAACTGAACAGATGAATTTTTTTGTCATTAGTTTAGCTATGACTTTGTTAGCAGATGCTGGCCAAACTTGCAAGTGCTATGAATAAACCTGCACAACAAACTGTTGTGCCCCTATCATCTGTCAAAGGATTACTCGAATCCTTGCCAATTAAGAAAATGTGAGTTTTTGTATCAATTTTATACTTCTATCTTGAGTTAGAGACGCAAATCATATTGCTGTATACATTAGCTGACTGTCATTTTGCTACTAAGCTGCAAAAAGGAAAGATAAGTGGAAATATATTTTTTATATATTTTTGTATTCTTCTCTGTTCAAAATTGTGCTGCTGGTAAGTTCTTGTGAACTGCAGTGCTTACTGCCAAAGAAAACATGGTTTTCAGGAAACAGCTTGGAGGAAAGCTTGGGAGTTCTTTACAAAGTGATTTGGGTGTGAACACTGTTGGAGAGCTGTTGCAGTTTTCAGAGGAGAAGCTTCAAGAGAATTACGGCATCAATACTGGGTCATTACCTATTCTTGAAAAATAGCTCTTAATGTTTTGAACCTTGCGATTATAGTTGGCTTTTCTATTCAATGTTTTTTTTTTTTAAGTTTTGGTTTTTACTCCTTAAATAACTACTGTCTTAAATGTTTCTTTAAATATGAAGGAAATATTGTGATTTCCCAGGCAATAATGATTATGTTTTAAATTATCTCAGACTTTTCTAAATTATCTTTCTAAATACCGTAGAAAGGTCCTTTCTCTTTGTTAGTTGCTGTTGGTTATCCATTGGCTTATTTATCTAACAATTTCCCAAATGTGCTCCTCGATATTCTACTTTATACATGCATTCCAGTACTTGGTTATGGAATATTGCAAGAGGAGTCAGCGGGGAAGAAGTTCAGGGGCGACTTCTTCCCAAGAGCCATGGTTCTGGAAAGACATTTCCTGGTCCTCGGGCCCTGAAGACGATTGCAGCTGTAAGAATTGTTTTTCTAACCAGATCAACTCATTCTGTTCCTTATGCTATATGATCTTGTCATCCCATAGTCCAGTCATTAAATGTTATTGATTAGAGCAGTCGTCTTACTCAAATAACCACCAAATCCCTACATGTAGGTCCCCTAAATTCTGACATTGGAAAATTAAACCTGAGCTACCAAATCAATTACTATATAATTGCACTGTCAAATTTCGCCAAATTGTGTTATCCTTAAATTTGGAGTTCGCATGCTTGCCACATTACCAAATGATCATGCGCTTAAGTTAGCAGAAATTAAGGTTCATATATATATATATTAAAAAAAATGTTATCAAATGCTTCGCCTTCAAAATTTAGTGGGAATGTCGAAATTGATCTTATACTTTGGAATTGGCAATTTCCCTTAAAATTTATCAAAAGTTGCAAATGCTTCACTATTTAATTTCAATTCTGCAATGTACTTACTCTTCATACTAATATACTCACTGGTTTTGCATACTAGAAAGAATCATTGCTATTTTGGGCTATTAGAAAGGACCATCAGTTGAGAGAGAGATCGATCTTTAATGCAGAAATTCAACTCAACAAATGTTTCTCTTACAGTCCTGTCGCTTATCCTCTAGGTTCAACACTGGCTCAACGAACTTTGTGAAGAACTGGGTGAACGTCTTTGCTCGGACTTGGACCAAAATAAACGGATTGCTCACACTCTGACTCTTCATGCTAGAGCATACAAAGTACTTATTTTCCTCTAATCAATCTGGATAGTAGATTTGGTATATACTCACTCTTCTCTTTTCTGATTATGAGTTATCCTTCAGTCTGGTGACTCTGATTCATATGCGAAGTTTCCTTCCAAGTCTTGTCCCCTAAGGTATGGGACTGCCAAGATTCAAGAAGATGCATGGAACTTATTTCAAGCTGGATTACGTGAATATGTGGATTCATACAAATCTAAGACTCAAGGAAGTCAATACAATGGTTGGGGTATAACAGCACTTTCTGTTTCAGCGAGTAAAATTGTTGCGATACCTTCTGTAAGTTTAACTTGGATTTTATTTTTCAAAACTAGGTTAGGTTTGGGGGCAAAGAATTCTCATCTCTATCTCATCTTTATCTCATCTCATCATTACAACTTTTTCAAATTCCCATACAAAATATAATAAACAATTCAACTTTTTCAAATCCCAAAATAATAATAATATTTTAAATTAATATTTTAAACTTTTATCTTAACACTATTCACAAAATTTTTAGAAATTCTCATCTTATCTCACCTACCAAGCATAAGGTAACTTCTCCATGGATTTTAGCTTTCAAAGCTCTTTTTATACCTTCTCTGAACTTGTACTATAATTTATGGGTCTTTCTGGTCTAATTTTGTCCCTTGGGAGGTTAGCTCTAACACTTTGAGAGGGGTGTCATCCTCAGTTTGCTTGGTGATCAGACCTTCCTAGGATTTATCAGATACGGATAATATGATGCTATTCTTTTTCTCTCAATATGCCTATCTAACATATGTTTAGCATGTCGTGAATTAGTTGTCTCTATGGTACATGCTTCTTAAGATTGAACCATGGAGAAGTATTTGAAATAAAGCAGTTTCCAACTAAATTAATCAATCAGCTGCTGAAATAAATGTTATGCTCATCTGATTACTATGTATTTTCTGGTCCTGAACTCTGTATCATTTTGATGGAAATATATTTTTGCTAGGGGACAAGTTCGATCACAAAATACTTTCCTGGCCAAAACCTTTACTGCTCTTCATCAAAGCAGTCACAGGATAACTTCATCCAAGATGCTGCACTATCTTCACCCTCAGGTATATGGTTTCAAATGTGCTTCCTGTATACTCTTATTTTCCTCGGATTCCCATCCATCTAATAAGGCTGTTATTTGTCAGGAAGTGAAAGCTATTCGGGCTTGAATTTAACTGAGCCACAGATTGAGTTCCCTGAGTTTTCTGGAGAAAAAAATAAGTTCAATTATGCTGTCACTAGCCAGGGTCAACAGCGAGACAAAGAGAATACATGGAAAGACCAGGTTTTACAATAGGCCGGATAATTCTCTGTTGAACTGATTCCATGATTACTAATATGTTATACGAGAATCTTGGAACCTGAGACATTTAGACACCAGCTCTTGCATATTTAGCTTGGGTGCTCAGATTTTAATAAGCTTTAACAGTTAATGGAGTTTGGGCAGAAATTTAGATTTCTTTTTAAATCATGCTTTGTGATATTAATGAATATTGATGTGAGTCTTGATTCTTGAATGTCAATTTTGGCAATTGATATTTTTTCATGGGCAGGATCCATCCTGTTTGTCACCACAACATACACAAAATGGTGTTGCCCATGAAATTTCACTATTGCTGCCTTCAGGTAGATTTCCTCATTTATTTCTTTAATTTTCCTTATCCCATCCATGATAAAGGCGGGTATTTGTCCAGGAGGAGAAAGCTATCTGGAGAGGGATGGAAATGAGCAGCAAAGAGAATTCTCTGGGGAAGAATCTCAGATTAAATATTCCACGATTAGTTTGGATCGAGCTGTGCAGAAAAGAAAAACATCAAAAGATAAGGTCTGCAGGCATACTTCCATTATCTCTTTTGCACTGCTAACTGTACATCTTTCTCAGAATCCTCTCACGAGGATGCTAGTTATTCATGTTGTTGCACCTTGAGAAAAAAACACTTTGGTGTGAAAAATTTAACAAAAGGTATTTAATAACCAGGACTAAAACTATGTCGTGTCCTTGGTTGGCTAGTAATCTGTTGGACCAAACTATTGGCCCAGACTTTGTGCCTCTGTGGAAGCTGCCCTTTCTCGTTCACTGGGGAGCACAAATCTGCTTAAGTTCTTTTGTATTTGTATCTTCTTTTTTTTTTTCCAAATTGATGCAATTTCTTTCTCATTGTTACTTGTCTCTCTTCTTCTCTTTAATCCTAGTTTATAAGGTTCATTCTGTTATGTTCCAGCAACTTTTTGATCCTATATGAGACTTTTTTGTAACAATTCTGTTGGAATGCACATGTTTGAGTATGTTATAATTATAGACGTTACTTTCTCAATCATTGTGCTTCTGAGGCCTTTTCTTTTCTATTTAATTCTATTTAATGCAATCACGGCTTGCCAAAAAAATTTTACTTGTAACTGGAATATTCTTTTAACAAAAGGAAGTTGCGGGAACTCAAATAAATGTGTTCTTTTTGTGTTTAATTTAATTTTGATAAAAAATTTAGACTAGGATGAGAATTTTGACAATAATTTGTACATGGGATTGATATTTAACGAAACTTGAGTTTAAACGTGGCTGTTTAGATCAGGAAAATAATTGATTAGGCACGTACAAGTTACTACCACTTTTCATTGGGGACAAAGATTCCTTATTAATCACCAATGATAATATTCTTTCAGACAAGTAATATAAACGGATGTTGTTAGCAGGAAAATAAAAGAAGCACACCTTTCAAGTATGCAGGGATTATTGAAAAGAGGCCACTTGTGGACTTGCTAGCTACAACCTGAAATTTAAAGTCCAAAAAAGACAGAAAAAAAAGCTTCCAACATTTTTGTTTAATTATAAGTTAATCCCAGAGCCAAAACTGCAGTTGTGTTTTTATTCTATTCAATCCACCCAATGCTGATTAATGTTTGGCTTTTAGAAAATGGGTGTTGACTTGTTTCTTAAATATGTTGTGACAGGGAACAGTTTCAATCTTGAAGTTCTTTAAGAATTGTGACCCCAGTTGGTCTTCAAAGAAACAGGAGCATATTGAAGCCATCCGAGATGTTAAAGCAGCATCATCTGACGGTTATTTTCTTATCCCTCTTTTCCTTATATATATATATATATAAAAGCTAAACCCTCATTTAGATGTATTTCTTTCTGCATTCCCCCCCTCTCTCTCTCTCTCTCTCTCTCACATTTGAGGAATACTTCAGGTTTTCAGTCTACTGCTAGTGTCTGTTTGGAACCAAATCAAGATGAACTGCCAAAAGAAAGACTTATTGAAGAGACCGGGACTAACACTGGTAGGTCTAGTTTGGCTCATATTGAACAAGAAAGGGAAGCATGGGGCTACAAAACTGATGAGATTGACCCCTCCGTGGTTGATGAGTTACCACCAGAAATCCAGGAAGAAGTCCGGGCCTGGCTCAGGCCTCATAAGCGACCTAATGTAGTTAAAAGGGGTTCTAGTATTGCTCATTATTTCTTTCCAGCCAAAAATAGATGAAGTACCAAATGATGTAGATGGGTGTGTTATCTCTTTCAAGCTCAAAGAAAGATGGCGATGCTAGAATTTGTTTATATACAGCATAGTTGGAATTTCCAATGGTTAAGGCTTAGGAAACCTATTGAAAGCTAGTCCTGGAAGTGCTTTTGTGTGTACATTTGCAATTTTATTATTCTTCCTATGGCTTTTATGGAAAGAAGCTAATTCGAGTTAAGTTTAGTATCCAGTCTAGAAAGTGATTGTGGGAAAGTGATAGCTGACATACTGAAAAGGTTTATGTAAATTTCTTTTAGTTAAGTTATGAATGTGATGATCACTGGTTTTGTTTATGGACTAATTGGCATTGAAACTGTTCTTATGTCATAGACTGTTTATTCAATTAGAATCAAGGTGTAATCGGTCCAGTCTGGTTTTGGACAAAATTTAAGACCGAATCGGTATACACCGGTTTTGCATTTTTCAAAATCGATTATATACCAGTTATCCTCATAAACCAGTACCTTCGGTATTACCGGTTTCCAATCTTGTTTGGTCTCCATTTTTTTGTTTGAATAAAATGCAAATTTCTCGTAAAAAAATTTTTTTATAAAAAAAAAAAAATGCTTTTAAAAAATCTGTTTTATTAAAAATCTGTTACTATTTACAAAAATCTGCTTTATAAAAAAATTTGCTATAAGAAATCTGCTAATATATATTAATTAATTAAAGTAAAATGTAATTAATATACTAATGTATATTAGTATTACTAATGTATTATGTATTTATAAAAAATTCAAAAGGAATATGTTGATAATTTATTAGATCATAAAATGTTATTAATATATATGTTTTATGTTATAAATTATAATAAAATTATCTTATATATAATTATAATTTATATTATTATATATAAAAATTATATATAATATTTTAAAAATTAATTTAAATATATATATTTTAGTGAACCGGTTCGGTCCAGTTCTAAAAATCATGAAATTGGAACTAGATTGGTTTTGACTGGTTTTGATATTTTAGAAACCAATTTCGGATTGGACCGGTCCAAAACTGAACCGATTCCTTCAGTTCGGACCAGTTTTTCAGTTAAAATTTACACCCCTAAATTAGATTATAAATTCTTGGAGATTTGAAAATTTGACTCTATTGTTTTAGTGATCGTTTGGTTTGGGAGATGATACTCATCTCATTTGATCTTATATAATTCTTACAACTTTTTTATACTCTCACACAAAATATAATAAACAATTAAATTTTTTCAAATCTCAAAACAAAAATAATATTATAATAATATTTTATTTAACTTTTAAAATTTATTTCATCTTATCTATGTAACCAAACGAGGCATTTATTCTTTAGAATGGTTTGGACATGTTTTGGTGATGCTTTAATCTGGTATAGGCTCCTATCCTCACGTTAACGTGGATGATAAATGATATTTATAGATATAAAATGTGCAAGCGCTGTGCACCCATTTTAAAAAAATGAATAAATATGATTAACATAAAAATATTAATTTTTTTAATAATAGATTTTACTATTTTCTAAAAGAAAATACAAGATGTTTGTATAACTTATAATTATATTTAGCATTACTCAACAGAGATATATATTGTTGTTCTGACACACAAGAACTACTAAACTGTTCTCCATTTGGGGATACAAAATCTAATCGATGTAAGTAAAAGAGAAATGTTATTTTTCATCCTAAATTTTATCTTTTCATATTTAAAATGTTACTTATTAAAAATGATTTTATAGTTATAGATAGTATAAATATAACATAATTTTTTTTGAAAAAATGAATATATACGGAGTTTATATAACAAGAATTAATTTTTAATAATAAATTATATTATTTTTTTAAAACTATTACGTAATATCTATGTACTCCACGACTATTCGATGTGCGGCTGGAGTCTGAAGCTGATCTCGTACGGAAATCTGGCAGCTTTGACTTGTAATAATCGTTTATAAAAGCCCGAAACCGTTTCCAGTCAATAAAACCAGAGGGAGTCCACAGATTTTGGTGTTTCCAAGGTTTTCAAATTCCACATGCTTCATTGCTTTGCATTGGCACCCTTCATTTTTTGTGTATTTATTTAGCCTGTTCCCAAACACTACCAGGGTAAAACTAAACAATAAATCTTCCCAACCTCCCAACACTCCACACTCCATCTTTTTTTTAAATTTTTTTTATTAAATAATTTTTATATAAATAGTAAATAAAAAATTTGAAATATTTTAAAAAAAATAAATATTTAAAAAAATTTTAAAAAAATATTAAAAAATATGGAGTGTGGAGTGTGGATGAATAGTAGGAGGTTGTGTAGCAAAACTCGAATATTAATGTTTTAGAAAAGAATTTAATTTTACATATCAAATACAATAATGATGATTTTGAACCATTTATAACACGTCTTCATAAAAAGATACACACATTAAAAATAACACGTTTCCTTCAAATCTTCATTTCAATTTACAGTTAATCTTTTTGTTGTTCCAAGAAATAAAATTGAAAAAAAAAATTACTTGTCTTGAAGTAATTAAATAAAATAAAACTAGTTGAAATTCCTTATCCAATTTTTTTTAAGTAATTTTATATATAACCGTAAAGTGCGTAAACGTCGCGTAATCGCTTTGAAAAAAAGTGAGGTCCACAATTAAAAAATCAATTTTTTCATAGAGGTTTCATATTTTATTTATTTTTTTTAAAATGATTATGCAACAATTACATAATTTTCACGATTATAAATATATTTATTCTTTTTATTTAGGGTGATATAAAATTTGATTATATATATATTTGTCTAATGAATAAGAGATTTATATGAAAATTGGTCTCTTCATATCACCGTCTTCTGGTCTTTACAGATTACACCTTTGCCAAATAATTCTCACTCCCGATGACAACCATAGAGTTACTTAAAAAAAAACTCAGATTTTATAATATATATTTTCTGTTATTATTTTACGACTAATTAATATGAAAGTACCATATTATAAAAATATTGAATTTCTTTTAATTGGAGTTTCAAATTTTATATGACTGTCTCCATTTAAAGTAAATTTATAAAAAGAGTCGTGGAAAAGATTTTTTTATTTATTTATGGAAATAGTCACATATCATTAATGATTCGAAATTACAAATGTTGACTGATCAGTTCATGGAAAATCCAAACACCTTAAGCCAATCTAACGCAGCAGCTCTGAAGCTTTCCCGCACACAAATTGCTTTGTAGCGGACATTGTCTTAACTTCTAAAACTTTCTCAAAATAGAGAAAGCGTTTTGTAAACCAAAACTTGCAGGTCCGCTCAATCATCCCAAGAAGGATGAGTTAGGGACACAGCTATGGATATTAAATCCAATAGCCTATTCCTACTACAATAAAAACTAAATTAAACTGAAAAAATTACAACTAAAACAGCAACAACAAAAAGACCACAAGCACTGATGAGACTTCGGATGACACGCCTACCGCAAGTATTAGCATCTCGAGCCCAGACTGAGCGAGTACCCAACTAAAGCACTGACCACAACAGCCCGGCCGTGCGATGACCAGACATAACATCGCTCACCACTCTCGAACAGCTCTTACCCCGGATTACGTCCAATCCAAAAGCCCGCAACTCACTCGGGTCAACAAAACAACAGCAAACCAAAGAAACTAAACAAAATAAAATACTGGAAAGAAAGAACACAGAAATGGAAAAGCCAAAATCAAAACACGGGTGAACAGTGCACTAGAGTCGGCTATAAAGCGTGCGGATACTGTTCACACTGGGAGGAAAACCGTCGAGCAGACTTTGAAGTCCCGGAGTCAAAGGTTCCTCCGAAGCCGAGTGTGACGTCGGCAAAAGCCTCCTAGGTGGTGCGTGATGGCCACACGCAGTCTAGATCCGGAACTTCGTCCTGCACATGCGGGCTACGCGCCACTCCGATGGACGCCAGATTTTGTAGACTTGGAGATCGGCGGCTGGGCGTCTTGCCGGTGAGGCGCGTGTAGACGGTCAACGGCCGGAACGACTCGAACGGCGATCCTCCCTTATTTGGCTTGACAAAAACAAAAACCAAACAACAAAGACCAACTCGAAAGTAAACTAGACACAGGAGAGGGGGGAGGAGCTCCTCCCCCCCCTCACGTTAGAACTGGTTTTTGTGAAGATTTAGGGAGAAGGGCGAGGGTTTCACTCGGGGGTGGAAGAACTCTCGTCGTGTAGGCGGGGGGTGGAAAAGATTGTTAGTCATTAGTTCTAGAATAAATCATTAATGTATGGATTTGATGTAAGGATTAAATGGAAAGTGAATCAGAGACTTTGTTTTAAGATCTCTGGGATTGTTAAGAGCGTATTGACATATGACTTGTTCAAATAGAAAATTTGAGTTCCAAACTCCTATCCCTTTATACAAAAAATAAAAAATAAAAAAATCTCAAGAGTCAAAATGCAATTTTAAAAGTGAGGAAGGGGAATTACAGAAAAAGCAAAAAGAGGATAACAGAATGTCAAAAGCTTACGCCAAAATCCAGGGACGCCCATATAATTTAAGCCAAACTGCGTTTCCCATGCGTGGTAATCAAGAAATCATGTTAATTCTCGGTCGTTCTGGCGAAAGATTTGTTCTTTCCCCCCTCTCGTACCTCTATATATAATAAGCCTTTTCACTTTCGGTCCCATGAGTTTTCAGCTGAGCTAACACCCAACACGTTCGATTTCTATGATGCAACTCAAAGTCTCGTCCATTGCATTTTCTGGGTATGTTCCGAAATCCTCAAAATTTTCAATTTTTTCGTCTCTCCTTCTCATTTCGGTTGATGATGGTTCATTTCTTTTACGAGTTTCTTGTCTGAATCTTGTATTCTGCTTGATGCCTTAATGGCTGCCTTTTCGTTTTTATTCGTACTGTTGGTAGACCCGGAAAGAAATGAACCTTGGTATCTACATTATTTAGCAAGTTTCGATTTTTTTTTAATATTAAATTGAACTTCTGATGATATTTGCTGATATGGTTTTTGACGGAAGTTGATGGTCATTTTTAATTTATTTGACTAAGATCCGATGTTTTCTAAGGATCTTCTATGTTGGATGGGTGTTATTTGTGTTCAACAGATTGGGTGATGATCGAATTTGCTAGGTCTTGTTATTGATGTGAGTCAAATTGATCTTGGATTATACTTAACAATTCTTTAAATCTATCTATAAAGTCGTGACAGTTTGGTATTCAAAGATTAGGAGTTCGTTCGTAGGAAATAATATTGTTACCTAGGTGGCATTTTTGTTTTTTGTTTTTTTGTTTCAGTAGTTGTTCAGAGAGGTATTCGATTTCTACTATTTTAATCTTACCTTGCTTCTACTTTCATCATTGTATGCTTCTCTTTCTGCATATCGATTTTATCTCTGGTTTTTTATGAATGAGAAGGCAAAAAGTGTCAGAGCTACTTGAGGTTGAGATTCCCTACCCCTTTACTGAATACTTTAACTGCTTGAGCGAAAGCAAATGGTCTTGGTTAAAGCCATGTGTACTTGAAGGAACTTCGATAAAGTTCTTATGCTTTGGATAAAGTTCTTCTGCTTTGAACAAAATGCATTGGGGAGATATTTGATGTAGTTCTGAAGATAGTGAGGTTTAGCTTTTAATTGACTACTGATTAGTTGCATAGTAGCAATAAGGACATGTATATGTGTTAACTTCATCTCAATTAAGTACATTCCTAGGTAGAGAATATGAGAAAGATCAGAAGGGTTAGAAAAAGCTGGGTTGAAAATAAAAGGCTCTTTCAAGCTTATTGGAAAAGGTAATAAATGAAAGCTAAGGCCATCGAAAGCAGAGTTCACCAACAGTCTGTTTGACAATGTGCCTGGATGGAGTATCTTCTTTGTTTAGCCTATATGAAATATCTATAGCTTTGCAAGGATTGTATGACACTGCCCGAGAAAAAATTGAGTCTAGTGTCTTTCATCTTCAAGCGCATACTTAATTTGAGTGCTTACAACATTTTGATGGTGTTTCATTATTTATGGCATAATTACGGGATAGGTATAATATTACAGTGAGTTTCATACCTGATACCGTATAAAAAATTGGCAAGGCTAGTTTGATATAATATTTATGAGTGTCTCTCATTTATAAAAGAAGTAGTTATGAATGTCTCCCCTTTTATTATATTTTTTATTTTCCTGTAGGATGCTCCTACTATTGCAATTTTAGACGTTTCTTCTCTGAGTTGGTGATTGTAGATCTAGGTATCTGTAAATATGTAGAAAAGAGTTCTGGTTTTAATCGAATGTGGGAACTCCCCAAAATATAGATTGGGGTAAATGGTTTTACATTCGTGTCTCTCTCTGTTGATGATACTCTCCGTTTCTTTCCTGGTTGATGTGCTTTCTTTCTTTTTGCATAATTCTTCTTGTTATGTGGACTACGTAGTCATAATTAGTCAGAACAATATAGTCTTACACCTTCTCTCATTTTTCGTTTGATTTCACTTTCTTGGTAGTTTAGAAACCGAAGGTTCACAGATGACTTAGCGGAGGGGACATTGTTGAAATGCATATGTGTTTCTGTCTTAGGTGTCTTAGACTGATCCTGTACATGGGGATAAACGACAGCATTTTACATAGATGAGTTATATTTCTATCCATAGCTGTTTTATATGACTTGGTCTTTAGCTAAACGAGGCTGTTCGCGAATCAACTGGGGACTAAAATGGCAACTTGGTGAACTGGTTGATGAAAAGAAAGAGATTAACCAACCCACCACAGATGATGCATCCTGTTAGGACCAACTTTGAGGAGCTGAAAATCTATGCTACCGCCTGGGGTCCATGCTTCTAAATACTAGATAAAGGCTATATCTAAATAATGTAACATATTGTAAATTAAGGTTTAAACCAAAAGATTTAAAAAGATGATTTTAGAGCTTATGAGTAGTGCAGAAATAGGAGGATATTAGTGCAGCCTATCTTTTCTCCCACCATATCTTTTGATTCGAAGTCGTTGAGCTACCTAGTCAAAAAAAGAAAAAGAAAAAAAAGCTACTTAGTCAAAGAAAACTTTCAATATATGTCATCCATACTAAAATAATAGAGGAAGGGCAATTAAAATCTTGAAAAGAAAATGCTTGCTTACCAAGATCCTATGAATTGGTGCTGAAGCCTTGGCCTCATATCCAATTTGTCACTGATGCTACTTATCAAAAAACATTTGTCACTGATGCCGAGCTATTTAATTGAATAAATCCTAGCAAATTCCTTTGCATTTACACTGACCTAGTTGGATTTTATTTCAATGATACCTAAATAAATCTTGTTAATGCAGGGATTGCAGAAACTGCTGAAGGAGGTGGGTGATCCCTAGGTGTCAGTCATCCTTTACACTGTTTGAAATAGTGCTACACTGAATGCATTGAAAGCAAATTTTCAAGGTCATTCTATTCCAAGAATCTGCTTTGCAGTTGCTGCTACAATGTCGATATTGTCAAAATTACGTTGTATTACTGTGGATGTTACTGGTACTTTGATAGCTTACAAAGGGGAGCTCGGTGACTACTACTGCATGGCAGCCAAATCTGTTGGGCTGCCATGCCCTGATTACAAACGTGTGCATGAGGGCTTCAAATTTGCATATAAAGACATGGTCAGAAAGAATCCTTGTTTTGGGTATACCACGAAAATGCCCAACATAGAGTGGTGGAAGATTTGTGTGAGAGATTCATTTACCAGGGTAAGCAAATTTGACATGGCTGGTATATACTTAGGCATGGCTTGTAATGATAACTACTTTGTTGCTAATCATTGTATATTACATAATGTTATGGCGCTACATACATTATGCTTCAAAAAGGCAAGTGGAATTTGATAATCAAGAACTTTTGACTTATACTAGTGATAAAAACCAATCTCCTTGAACTGATGTAAGGTGGAGCAAGAATGATGATACTGAAAGTGAAAAAAAAAAAAGCTTTTTGGCTCAGAATTTTACACGATGTACTTCTGTATGATTTCTCCATGAGAAAGTCATAAAATGGTAATATTCTTTTGGCTGCAGGCTGGATATGACTATGACGAGGAGACATTTGAGAAGGTGTTCCGGCGCATTTATTCATCATTCGGTTCATCTGCTCCTTATACTGTCTTTCCAGACTCCCAACCATTTCTAAGTTGGGTGCACGAGCAGGGGCTTAAAGTGGGGATTATAAGTAATGCGGAGTACCGGTATCGGGATGTAATTCTTCCAG
The DNA here is from genome assembly GCA_029856935.1 of Cyclocarya paliurus. NCBI lineage: Eukaryota > Viridiplantae > Streptophyta > Magnoliopsida > Fagales > Juglandaceae > Cyclocarya > Cyclocarya paliurus. The sequence continues at coordinate 14,829,793 of CM056955.1, forward strand.
CCTTGAATCTGAAACAGGTAGATAAATTATTCTTTTGAGATTCTGGCTCCCGAATTCGTATTTAGCTTATCTGAATTGGTTCAGATTAAAGTAATTAACTCATTGGATTTAGTTTGAAATGAAAATCTATCGGCTGGTAATATTTCACACGCAGCTGATCATCATTGAAACACGCATTTGCACATAGCCACATTTAGTATGATGGAATTGCTGACTTGTTCTGACTTTAAAACACCAAACTAGGTTCTCATGATATATATCATTATCAGAATGCTATTTTTTGCTGTTGTATCGTTGTCATTTTCCACACATGTATCTGTATGCAGACGTGTGAGATCTATATGTATGTCGATTCTTTTAGTATTGATGAACGCATGCATGTGAGTGTAAGCTCAACTAGAAATGCTGATACTGTCAAGTCTAATGTGCTGTTCAGGGATCTGAATGGGATTTTGGTGTGTTCTCTGGTCTCGAAGGTGTAGAGAAACCTGACCCAAAGATTTACGAGATTGCACTGGAGAGAGCTGGAAATATTGCACCAGAAGAAGTTCTGCATATTGGGGACAGCATGCGCAAAGACTATGTGCCAGCAAAGAGTGTGGGGATGCATGCATTACTCTTGGATAGATTTAAGACTCCTGATGCTGAGGAATGGAGGAAATCTGGGGCCATTGTGCTTCCTGACTTGATGGCAGCAAAAGATTGGCTTACTTCAGAGAAGTCTTCCTGTTGACTGGCTTTGTTCTCACATTCATGCTGATGTTTCTATGTTAGAATTCTTCCCCATCATGTCGTGTAGACATCGATGAAAAATATTAACCACCTGGTAGTCCCCAAAATCTTGGTTTCTGTGGCATGTTTCACACCTGGGATGTGATGTTTTTTCTCCCCCGGTGGAATTGACAACACCACTTTTGTGACTTTGTCAACGAGCTCAATGATAAAAGAACTAAATTTTTTATGTTCTCTACGTTTTGTAGCCTCTTGGTAAAATTAGATATATCCAGCAACTAAGTTAGTTTCATCCACTTTTTTTTTTTTTAATTATTAAAATCATTCTCTCTGCATTGTATTTGTTTGGTGGTATCCAATAAAAAAGAAAAAGCAATCGTGAAGGTTCTATTTAGACCCGAATGTGATCGTTTTTTATTCCATTTGAAATAGACTATCTACATTCACCTCGTATGGACAATATCTGCATGAGTACTATAATTAACATGATCAAATCACCTAGTATATAATCAAAATGAATGCTAGACAAGTGCGAAAGACGCAAAATTTTATGCATTTAACGAGCCAAAAATAACTTGTCCAATTACGATTACTCCACCTAAAAAATATTTAAAAAGGAAAATACGGCGTTTTGATTTGAATTCAAGAAGGTTTTGGGTAAAGAACGAAAATATTGTCATCGTTTATTCCACGATAAGAGAACTAAATTGTTGTTTGCTGCAGGCGGAGTCACGTAATTAGCTGTGGGTGTTATTGCACCAACTGAATTTTTAGCAAATGTTTGTTCACAAACTCATACTTATTTACAAGCAGCTTAACACGGCAGCAGTAGCCTAAGTTTCACTTCAAAAACAGCTGCAAATATACTGTTTCATGCCCTTTGTTTCGGTGGTGAAGAACAGAGCCTAAGAGATAACTATACAGCTATTCTTAACTTATGACTTCCATAATATATGGGCTATATTCTATAAATGTTTGTCTCCCACGAGTATATTTCTCTGTAGGAATTCTAAACATCAATCACTATTTACTTTCACACCCCACGCCTATAGTTTTTTTTTTTCATTTGGTGTGGGAGTGTTTTTTGTAGGGTGTGGAGTGTGCAGTAGTGAATAGTGACTAATGAGAAAGAATTTTTTTCTATGCATAGCACCACGTCCTGTGACCCAACTATACCACCTAGCTAAATAATTTTGGTTATGTTTGTGATGCTAACGGCCATCACCAAATGTTCTTCATTCAGTGATACTTCATTCGTCGAAAAGAACTTTCAGGAAAGTTAAGTACTGTGGACAAGCACCTTAGATGCAGTTCTTGTCATACTTATTGTGCTCACCACGTGCGGGCCTTGAACTTTCCCATTTTCACTGCAGTCAGTACCAATATTGTCAAATTCACCACAACCAGTCCGAACCAATATTGCCAAAAAATGCAAAGTAATTCTCAATTTTTATGCGTTTTCGGCCTTTATAGCACGTACTTACTCAAAATAAAGTCCAAAAATAATAAGACTATACAAATCTGAACAAACATGGGTGAGAAGCAGCAATGCGAATATGTAGTAGCCCAAAATAGAGAAGAAGAAAAAGGTAACTCTAGTCTAAGGCAAGCAATAGTCCTTGCTCTGCTTGATATGCTCCACCATCTGATTCTGTATGTGTCAGTCTAATACTTGTTGTGGTCCATCCTACGAAAAGAAGGCCAGCTCCGATTCTATGAACTGGTCATGTATATATGTGTGTGACCACAATAGATAAAAGAATCCATTTCAAAAGTTATTTTCAGCCACTTCTCGTGCTTATCCTTCCTCTCTTATGATCAGTCATTATTTTATTTATGCTTCATCTTCCTTTCTACGTATGCTCTTCATTTTCATGTTTAAACACATCACTTTGTTTTCCAAGTTCTTTTATGTTTAGTTTTTTTTTTAATTATTAGACTCCCCCTTTATGGCAGAGGAAAGCCATTACAACGACAAAGCCTATCAGGGCAAACCATTACAACAACAAACCATTACAGCGACAAAATATCACTAACCAACAGACCAAAACCCGTCGTATATTACCAATAGGGCAATAACCAACAGAGCAAAACAGAGCAAGAACCCACATGCTCAACAGAGCAAAAGAGCAAAAACAGAGCAAAACCGAGCTAGAACTAAGGAAGAAACAACAGAGCAATCAGATTTTTCCAAACGCAGAATTCCCTTGAGTATTAAAGGCAGTTCTTGAGTAGATCGCCATTGGTTACTAGTTCTTATTTACGTGTTATAGAGAGTATTGTTATAGTTTTGTTGTTTTATTATTACGTATTTCCAAGCTAGGACCAAGACTTTTATTGTAACTCTAGATCTGCTTTGTGAGTACATCATATTTTCAAGCATTGTTTTGCTTATATTATGAGTATGTACATGATTTGTTAAAACAAGGCATAAATTTTGGAAGGAAAGCAGCATTATAATTCATAATACTTCAAATCATTTCTAGACACGGTGAAGATTGTTTAAACGGGACAACACTCTTTATTAGAGGTCATTCGAAGTGTAAATGAAATGCAATAGTTAGAGAGAATCTGTTGATTGATTTTTGTTGATATAAAATCAATTGTAACAATGCATTGCAAGAGATTGGAAGTCAACCCTTCAATGGCTGATGACTGATGAGGGAATGTAAATTTAAATCACTGTTTTGTTTGTTTCTTCATTTTGGAGTGAAATAAAGTAGAGCTTATTCTGGCAAAATTCAAACTAACTCCTTCCATTGATTCCGAACTTTGAAGAAAAATAGAGCTTATTTGCGATGGTGAAGCCTTAAATCTAGTTAAAAATCAAGAGAAATGTAGTAAGTGATGCAATTGTCTTTGATCATATATATAACATTTAACACTATATCCATTTTGTATCAGGTACTTAGGATTTTGGCATCTTTAAACGCATACTTTTTGCTACAAATTGATAAGTAATGGACGAAATTGTCTTTGCAATATTAACATTTGGTCATTGATTTACAACTGGTACTTTTTTTGTTGATGTGCATGTGAGGGTTATTCTATGTTCCTGCATGTATTTACCATCGTTGTTTGTTTGAATGTATTGGTGTATCTTGGGTAGTATTGGTATGTCTATATGCAATCGGTTCGTCTTCTTGGTACTGCTTTGTTGTCTGTAAATGCATGTGGCTGGTTTTGATCCCCATACTACTTGTGTTATTGATTAGACTATTGATTCTAGTATATATATAGTGCTAATTGGGAAATAAATGCATCTAAATATCCTTGTCGATACAAGATTGAAGGAATATTATATAAACTTAAAATTCTCCTTATTATATATACGTGTGTATATATATACATACACAATTTATTCTTATTTTGTCTCTTCTTATAGAAAGTTTTTGTAATGAATATTATTGATGTCATAAACGTAATGAGGACGAAGAAGCGTTTCTTACGAGAGTGAAAGAACAACCAATAGCATGTAGTGAAGTACAGACTGAGGAATTCCTATGGGAAATGAAATTTCCCCCACATTCAATCCTTCTAATTAGAATTGGGTATGACCAAAAAGAAAACAAAAACTACTAGATTATAAAAAAAAAAATTCCTATGACAAAAATTGAAAAATCCATGGATATGACAGAATTACTTGTAAATCTCACCTTCCAAAAGGTATCCATAGCTTGATTTCCAGATCCTACTACCCAGAAGTATCTGAAATATGGTATCTAAAATATAATATCTAGAAAAGAGGGATAAGTCACTAAGTGTTGTAGAATTTTTTTTCCGATCCGATGTTTTTCATCAACTGCCCTCTTGATGTTTCATACTTGTTCCTTTACATGATGAGTCTATCAACAATATTGTAAACAAGGAACAATTTCAGACTTGGTTGTACTTGCAGCTACTGCTCAGAAACTTCACTTTGCTTTTCTGGTTTTCTATTTTATTTTCTTCCACTAATTTCCTACTCTACATATATATACTTAATTGGAGAGTTAAACGTACATCCCGCATACCTTTCCAGCCATTGTACGTATTTCATAGCTTCTGGTTAGGTCAATAGTTCATAAAACAATTTCAAATTTTAGCAGCTTCTCTTTTCTTCTCCTCTCTTCATCTCTAGCCATTACAAACAGTGTTTCGATTTTTAAGCCATCTTGGAAGGTTGCTTAGCCCCCATCTCAATTGGTAACTGTTTCCTTTAACTCCCTCAAGTATTTGTGCAAACTGAAAGTATAACAGAAAATGCTCTCTTCTATAAAATTTATGTCTACTGATTATGTTTAATCATTCGTATGAACCTTAGGTTAGAGTTGAGAAAGCTGTCACAAGTTCTAACAATTTTCTGGTTAGCTCCATGTGCTATAACACTTATTTTCCTTCATTTTCAGTTTATATCTTCACTCTATAAGGCTGGAACCTTGGTTTAAATTTCATTTGGAAGATATATTTCAGGTTAGTATGAGACTCCATTTTCCATCTATTAGTTCTCATATAGCATCTAAAAGACAATAACAACACACTTGTTTCAAGTTCTGAATTTTTCTACACTGTTTCTGTCATTGTGTCTTCCAACTCCATTTAATCTTACATTCTTCATCTAATACTAGTTTCGTTGAGTGTATAATCAAGTAGAAGTAAGGTAGAAACAAGCATAATTCGAGAAACTTACTGTTGAAGAGGTTAGATGATTTTCTGCCCTGTTTTGTTCCAAGCTGTACAGTTCTACAAAAAATTCTGCTATAGTTTTAACTATACTTCTTCCTCTATTTGAATCAATTTTTTAATTATGTTTAGGCTTCCATTTTTATGTGTTTAACCAGAAGAGATCAGTATGTATTTTTAACTTTCTCCTCAAGCTAATAACCTAAGCAAACAACCAAGAATTTCACCTAAGCTAGTAAGTTTTCTCTTTAAATTTTCTGGTTTACCAAGACATGCATCAGTTAGCTCCTTGCTGTTTTTATGCGATGTCTACACATAAATCATGCTTCTTTCCAATTTCTCTTCAACACTAGTTCCTTTGCTTATGTAGTTGGGATTCCTGTTGAAGGGGAGAGATTTTGAAACAAGTATATAACTAAATTATTGGTTGTACAAGTTAGTGCATAAATTTCTGCTATACAATCTGTTTCCAAATCAGCCCATTTTCATTTCCATTTTCAACTCCATCATCCACTCAACTAAAGTTACTAATAGTTTTCCACACTTCTTGGTTCCAACAAGGTTACTAATAGCTATCCAAAATCTATTTTGGTGAAATTTCTAGATTTTGATTCTTTGTTTCCTTCAATTCCTAGCAATTTTCTATCATCTATACATTCTTAATCCATGGTTATGACCCATCTTTAATGTAGAAAACTCAATAGACCTTATTGGGGGCAACAAGTATGTTATTAAACATGTTTATGAATTTCTTTATAATGATTGGAATGTGGAGTTTAAACGGCTTGACTTAGTGCCATGGAAGTATAACATGAAATTGTTATACTTTGAAGAAATGAATAGAGAGGAGGGAATAAAGTTGTATTGACTTGGTTTCTTGGTGGGCTTTTTTAGTACGTAAGGAAATTGAAAGGATAGAAATTTTGCTTTGTAGTTGACTTTGTCTAAGTGAAGAGGAAGTGAAGGAAAATGATTTACTTCCTTCTTGGAATCAAAGCAAAGAACTAGCTAAAAGTATAGTTAAGAAAACTTAGTACGAAGCGAGTATTCATATATTTACTCCATTTCATTGAATAGGATTTGTTGAAGTGCAAGAGGAACGTCTAAAGGTTAAGTTTAGAGGTAAGTAGGTATGATCATGCTTCTTACACCATGTTTTTCTACTAAAATGCTCTCTTTTTCTTAAAATACTTCTTTGTAATAAAAAAATAAATGTATATAATGTATAAGCCTTTCTTGGTAACCCATTAAACATCCTATTAATTATAAATATGTGTAAAAGTATGATGCAAAGGATTCACATTCAAGGTTGAGATCATGCAATTTATCATGTACATGTTTTCTTCAAAATTAGTGACTTTCTTAGTGTAAAGTTGTAGCATGAAATGCATTCTTTTAATAAAAGAAAATGCATACTTCATTAGACTAAGAAAGATAATGAAAATGTTATGAAATGAAAAAGAAAGAAAAAAGGAAATAAAAGTTTAGTGTATGAAAATATGTAATGCCCAACAACTTAATGATGATGGTACCAAAGAGAGGCAGATTGCAATGCTGGATCGGTTCCATTGGTAGTGCACCCAATGGCACCATCCTGGCTGAGGGATTTCCAACCTGCGGCCACGGGTGGAATCAGGTCTATAAGATCGCTAATGCTAACACACGAGACATAATAGTATGTATTGGTCAATGAAAAGTAAAAATTGAGTCAGAATGTCTAATTGAAATGTTTTAGACTTGTATGAGTTTTAAAAAAAAAAATGAATAACTGATGTATGATATTTTAACTGTATGGTGTAACTGCTTACTAAGTATTGGATTTACTTTTGTGTTTAATGTTTTAAATTCCCAAGTAATGATAAAAATGAATCTGCGGAGCAAGACATTACTCATAAAGGAGAGATAGATGCTTAGTAACCTTGGGTTGGGTCTTGTTAATGAAGTTTTAGGTCTTGGTTGGTTTTGTGAAACTGTTTTGTTGAAAATGATGAACTTCGGCTTATGTATTTTGAAAAAACAAGCATTTTGTAAACATGATAGGTAATCGTACTATGTAAATAGTTATGTTTTTTAATGGGACAATCTTATATTTTGACAAACATATTATTTTGAGTTTTGAAGTTATGAGAAAAATGAGAAACTCCCTTTTATTAATTATTAAGTTTTATACTATTTACGTATAAAGAGAAAGTTGGACAAAACATAACAGCTCATTCCATCTCTAACGAGGGGTTGTTACAACAAGAAACTCACCGTTACCAATTATGTTTTTGTTTTTTTTAGTGAAGTTGCCTATACTACACAAGTAAAAAACATAAAGCCACCCAATTCACATTGACAGAAGCACGCTGCATAATCTCACTTAAGAGAGGTACCATTGGAGTAAAGGAAGTTTGCAAACAAAATTAAATAAAAAAGGCCAACATGTCTGAATAAACACTAGACGTAATATCTTCCAAATAATTTGTATAATTCATATTCCAAACTCCAACATCGTCATTGAAAGATTTTCAAATACAAAATATTTCACCTGTAAAAAAAGGAAAAAAAAGGTCAGTGGTCTGAAATTAAAAAAAAAAAAAAAAAAACCTATTGAAGTAGCTAAATTAGGAGGTTTGTGACAAACATCTTCCAACTATTCTAATAATATCAATGGTTTTTTATTGGCACCGGATATCAAGGAACAAAGTCCGGAGTAATCCCGACTCCCGAGAGTGTGTAAAAGCTCTCGACAAGCAGTATCAAATGAGTCCTTGTTTTCCCATTCCGCCGGCGCTCGCACACAAAGCACCAATTTATCACCATCTTCCATCGCCTCCTTAAATTATCTGAAGTAAAGATTCTCCCTAACGCCGGAACCGAAGCAAAGAATGCCGCTTTTAATTAATAGAGCTTGACTCGAAGTAATCTTCAGTGGTGTTGAAAATTATTAATTGTGAGGAGTTCAGCTATGGTAAACTGATTTCAATTCAAATGTCACTTTCTTGGACGGGGCCCAACACATCAGATCTTCTCTCGCCAGTTATAATCTAGACGAGTACATTGGCTACGCATAAAATGAAATAACATAGAAAAAGGTAGGAAAAACTTACTCCAAACATACATTAATTTGTTGATTTAAGCAACAAATTAAATATGAGAATTGCTACAGATACAAAAAGATTATACTACAAAAAAAAAATCTACAAATTAATATGGCTTCATATGATCCGTTAGATCTACCATTTCAGCAAACAAGTCATGCTTCTGCGCGTGATATAATATAAACATACTGACTAAACCATTCTGATATCCCATGACACAATCTAGCTACATGAAATAGTACAAACATAAAGAATAAATAAAAATCAACACTAATGAGTATCAATTTCATCCTAACTAATTAAGAGTCTTTGATTTTCTGAAAACGTGAAAAAATGAGTAGCCCCATTGAGCTACCACTCTAATATGGTACTTTATGAATCTCCATAGAGATCATAACCAAACATGGCCCTAAAATTTGTGACTGGCATAAGAGGATCAAGTTGCTTATTTAGTCCAATTAGATGGGATTAAGGCTCTAATTGAATTTATTTGAGTTATAGTCTCATGGAAGGTCAACTAAATATATGTATAAGCTAATTAACAAATTCATCTATATACCAATTAATTAATTAGAATACAACAATGTCATAACAGTGGCCAGAGATCTATAAACAGTGGGTGGGAAAATCCACTATACCATGAATATTTTATAGTCTCACATTCTTACTGTACAATAGAAGTCGGAGATCTATTTGTTGGATGGGATTTTCTTGTTGGAGCTCTGGTCGCAAAGTTGAAGAAGTTGAAGAAATCGAAGTCCTAGTTGAAAGAGCCCCTTTCTTGTATCCATTTTTTATCCTTGCCCTTGAGAATGGTGAGTGATGGCAACTTTATTCCACTCCTCGTTAGTGTGCCTGACTTGCTTTCGTTGTTTTCTTATTTTTTTCTTTTTTTCCATTCATTTCTTCTTTTTCCTTTGACACTCTTTTTTTTCTTGTCTCCTCTTTGTATCTCATTCCTCTCTCTTCTTATTTATCTTTTAGTGAGACCCCTTTGATGAGCTGGACTTGATTATTTAGACTTCAAATATTTTATCCCCCTTCAATATATGATAATGGTCGTGCAGTTACTTATAAGCCAGATCAACAGTTGTAAAACAATTATAGATAAAAGTTAAAAGTGAATGATTTTCTAAATCGGTTGGAAATAGAACAAAATGCCCAGATTTTGCTAGAGGTTATATTATCAAGATATGGATCAAAGCTTTAGGCCTAGTTTGGATAGTAAGAACCTTCCATATCATCTCATTCCATCCCATCTTATCTCATCCCATCTTATCTCAACATCTAAACATAACAAACACAAACACTTTTCTTTTTTAAATTTTCAACTTTTTCATATAATCATTAAAACTTTTCCAAAATTTCAAACAAAACACAAAATAAATTCAACTTTTTCAAATTCTAAAATAAAAATTATATTCTTACCATATTTTAATTTTATAATATTTTTATTCAATTTTTTTTTCTCTCATTTTTCAAAATTTCATAAAACTTTTCAACTCAAACCATTTCATTACTATTCACAAACCAATTCAGATCATCTAATCTCATCCCTAAGAGATCGAATCATGCATGGTCATAAATATTCTCTCTCATCGCCTTATCATTCACTTTTGGAATCATGTAATTAAAAAGTAGTAGGAAAAGAGACGTGCGTTTTTGTGCACTAGCAGGCCGCCTGCCTTTTTTATTCCGTTATAATATGCTACACGACCGGTCTTTTGTGTCCATAATACGTTGGCATTTCTCAAGTATATAGCTCAAGCTGCTGCTTCATTAGCAGTGGAAACCTTTCTGAGAACGTAAACAGGATCTCCCACTTCGAGGACCTTTCCTTTCCCTTCAGCTACAGTTAGAGAGTCCTTCCAGACTAAATTCTGACCAAAGTAGACCTGCAGAATCATTTAACATGCCATTTGTGAATCATCTGGGACGGAATAATATAGTTGGAAGTCTGGGAATTAGGAGTCACCTTTCCCTTCCGTTTTTTAGTTGGACGCAAGACTGTGTCTGACCGGAAAGCCTTGAGAGTTTCACTTACCTCAGGGCCTGCAATCCCAGTCTCTTGATTGATTGTAGGGACCTTAAAAAACACAGAAGTGTCTATGTAAACATTGGAAGACATAACACAGTCAATCGGGAAACAATGAATTTTAGAAGGTTCAGACGATGCCAATCTACTACTGTACGATAAGCCCATATGTACATGGTAGACTCATGGCAGCAAACAGGATATCATCTCCCAGAATAAAAAGTCCCAATGATATGTACACATGTATCTCTTGCAACAAGGTACATTTAAGAGGAACATGAAATGTTAACATTTTGTAGATTTAACTTAAATGACATGGTGAGAATGGTATATTGATGTAGGAGAATCTCCCCATCAATTAGAAAGACGTGGCTAAAGTTTTCTTTTCTTTTCTTTTGATTGACTATAATTTTAGATCTTCCACATTATTATAGGATTTCTATATTTTTGGCCTTAATTATAAGATTCAAGTTTCCAAGCGGCTCAAGCATCTGTATTGGGATCTACTTGGATATCATCAACACTAAATATGTTCAACTTGTTTACCTCTGAGCTTGAAAATGTACTCATGTTCATCTCTAAATTAAACTGCAAGTAGTACTAGTATCTGTTCCATTAAATGGCATCTCTATAGCTCATCTTAGATATTTTGTAAGTCACATTTGTTTAATTCTTTGGAAAAAAGAACATGAAATACGCTGATAATATTGTAGAAAATATAATTGACTGGCATGAGATAGGTAGAAAATGAAAAGAGGTGGCTCTTTACCTTACAGCGGGAGCATAACTTGACACCATGAAATATGAAATTGTTTATCCTGATCTCTGTCCATAGATCTTCAGCAAATGGTTCACAACCATCTACCAGGATGCTGAAAAATGCAAGTAAAACCTTTTAAAGATTCTAGAATTAGTGTTTATGACATAGATTCAATGACATTTGGTCATGATTAGTGGCTGGTATTGACTTTTATAGTAGTGAATGCCTCTAAATATAAGTAGCGCAGAGTCCATTGATGTTCATAGATCATGAAATAAAGAGATGTGATAAGTGTAGATACTTGGGCCTAAAACGGTTAACTGGTATGGGATTGTTGAGAAGCTCATTTAGTGCATTCATTGATCCCTGCAAAAGATATGTTGGATCCACTTTTAAGATTCTATGTGAAAGCAAAGAAAACTTAGTTTACAATTCTCAACTAGACCAACCTGAGACAACAGCAAGTATGGATACATGTCAGAAAATAAGACTTTGTGTCCAGGAGCATATTCAGGTTCCACAGGCCTAGTTTCTGATGCTGCATTAGAAAATGATTGAATCCATCATAAAGGGAAGTAAATATAAGAAATATACATGAATGAAGAAACAAGCCCAGAGGTTCATAATGACTCGAAATCATCAATGAAGGCTGAAATGGCAAGAGAGGAAAATGAAAGGATGTATGCATTTTGTCTGCGATGCTTTTTTCTTCAGACACATGTGCATGTGTGTTACAATGTCAAAGCATGTGCCTCCCGTGCAATGTCAAGACACATGTCAAACACACACACATGTGCATGTGTGTTACAATGTCAAGAGAGTTTTTATTTTCCACTAATGCCTCAGACAAAGGAATTTCTGCTTTTCATGGGTACCAACAACTATTGGACACAAAGTCCTAATGTTTTTTTTGTTTTTTTTTTTTTTTTTTAATTTTCACCATCATAATGTTCTAAAATTCCTTTGATCAAGACCTACCAGTATTAAATCGAACTAGCCGGTAGGGCTTCCCAAGAAAATCTGAAAACCATTGTGAAGCTTCATCCCCTTCATCCAATGCAGAGCCAGACCATTCCCAGACAGAGACACCATCTGCTGTTTCATGTGGTTTACTTAAAGAAACCTTGAGCACATTCATCCCTGGTGCTTTTAAGACTGTAAAGAAAAATAAGTGGTAAATAGTAATTAAGATCCACAAAGGATAAAAAGTAGAGCATCTTGCATGTTTCATGTGGAATGAAAGGGGAAATAAGTTCAACAGATATCATACCACTCCTTTTGCAATATAACCTCCATACTATCAAAGTTGTCATCTAGCCTCCAACATGAAATATGGGTTGCAATCTGCCCTAAAGATCTATTCATTACGATGAATGAAATACAGGTGACGTGGCTCAATCATAGCGGTCTAATTCTAGAGAGGCTGAATTGCAACTAATGTTTCAAATGTGAGGGTTAAATAACAAATTTAGTAGTTACAGGTCATATTACAAAAGGTAATTTAAGGGAGAGTTAGAGCATACTTTCTCCTTCTAGCCCATTAGAAGGCCGAACATACTCAAAATAAAATCCAGAATACTAAGTTACTAACACCAACTACCACAGGCCATTGAATCACAACCCCATCTCCAAGCTCATCATTCCCACCCAGGTAATGCTAGGTACAAGTCCCAAATGTACAAGCCTTGCACAAGTCTTTTATAAAAATGTGGGCCTCATCAAGAAAAAGTGAGTTTTTCACACTTTTCACGGTGGGGTTCACTTTTTTATAAAAGGCTTGTGCACTTGGGGCTTGTATATATCATTTCTCTTCCCACTAATAGGCTATGAAAACTCTTTGAAATACGAGGGCAAAATGACAATGCAGAGCTTAGTTACAGATGGAAGTATACACTAGTGAGAAAATATTATCATACAGTGGAGAAACAAAGGATTAAGTTTACATCTTAAAATCAGTTAGTAGCTTTATAAACAATCTGGCCCATATATATACATATACATATAGGACACACACACGCACACACAATCTGGCCCATACATATACATATAGGACATGCGTGCCTGCACGTACCTAGACAGAAGAGAGAACAAAGGAACATACATCAATTTGATAATTCAATAATTGGTAATGCTAAACCCTCTTCTATTGTGAGAGATCAATATAAAGAGTAAAATGGCACCTGAAATGAGGCATGTCCTCACCAGAATTTCTAAGAAAATTTGTTTAGAAGAAAATATAATTTTTACAAGGGTGAATTTTGATTCATTGTAACTTGAACCCTAATCTGAAGTTTCAGCATCAGTACCCCCCCCCCCCCCTCTTCCAATAACAAATGACAGTTAATTTTGACAAAAATGCATATAAAGAGACAAAAATCGGCTTAATTTTTTACTTTTTATATATGTTTACATTCAAATTAATGACTGGTTTGACAAAAGGTGTAACTGACATCAAAACATCAAATTGGGGCCTGAATTGCACCAAGTATATTAAGTGAGAATGAGGTGATAATTGACTTGGGGAAATTTTATTAATTCTAAAAAAATGAACAAAGAATTTACCCATATATGAGCTCTGAGTAGGTTCCCAACCCTCTATAAAAGCTTCACTTGGCAACTCCACCACAACTAAAGCAAGTCTTGGTTCAACTCTTTGAGTGCATGCCCTCCCTTTGGCATTTACAACCATCCATTGCCGATCCCAACGAAACCCTGCAATATCCATAACCAACAGAAAGGGAAAAGTAATTTTTTTTTTTTTTTTATAAGAAAAAGTGGAAAAACAGAAAGGGAAAAGTAATAAGCTGAATTGACACTGTTTTGGCCTTGTTTGGTTACACACAATTTCTCTAAATTTTTCAATTTCTTTTCTAAAACCAAACCAAACATCTTTAAATCTTAAACAATGTTTAATTTCAACTTTTCATCCAATCATTACTCAAACACAAATCAATACAACTTATACAAACTCCAATACAAAAATACTCTTTGAAAACTTATACTCACAACTTTTCAACTCTACCTATCCACTTTCACAAACTCCAATACAAAATTCATTTTCAAAAAAATTATTCAAATCTTTCTTTCTCCTTTACCTAAACCTTCTAAAAAATTTTAAAAATCTTTCACAGCCAAAAATACCCATGTCTCTAGTCCTGGCTGTTCTAGTTGTTTACTTGGAAATTTTGAAAACCTTTTATCAATATATGATGAGAAGTTTCACATAGCAATTATTTTTTAAGATGTACAAAAGAGTAGAATAGTTAGCGTAGAAGTTTACATGTGGGTTGGCTCAGATTTCTTAGAATCATGAACAGCCCTAACTCGAACTAAAGTCCCAAATCAAGTGTCAAAATTGATAGTCTGGATTTCACTTTTATAAGAAGGGTGATAGTTTAGAAGGGTTAATATAATCCTCCTTAGAATTATCTGCACCAATCCATTGAATAACATTTTTCATATGAGAACTTTCACAAATGCTTCCTATGATTTTAAATCTAAGAAGTATACATAAATATATGAATAATTCCACCAAAATCTTCGTTATGTTTCTCCCAATCAATTTCAAGATTCCGAAGAAGCTCCCACCGTTTAAAAAATACTAACTAATACTCAAAGTTTTTAACGAACAGTTACTAACTTCACATTACAAGAACATAGATAATCAATCAGAAAGTATACAGTTTTAACACCCAACCTCAAAGTACTTATTCTTCCTGAGTTTCAAATAAACTGAAAAAACAGAGATACACAAGCACTGGTGAAAGAAAATAATTCCAGAGAGCAGAGAGAACAGTCAAATGGGTTGTAGAAACCATGAGGAAAGAACAAGATAAAGAAAAATTGAAGAAACGGGTCATATTGGTCTTACCGGTAGCAGTGATCGGTGCTCGGAGAAGTGAGATTCCGCGACACGACTTTACTGGGTATATAAAAATCGACGAGACCCTGGCTGCCATCCTGTGAGAGTCGTGTGTTTTTAGCGAGCGATATCAATAGCAGAGCCGTCGACTCTTGCGGACTTGATTGTGCTATACAGAGCTGACAGTCGCGAGATGTACACACAACCTATTGTCTGTCTGTCTAATATGCATCAGTTAATCTCTGTTAATATAACACGTGTTTATCAAGCTAGTCATTTATGGGTTGGCTGTTAATATAACACGTGTTTATCAAGCTAGTCATTTATGGGTTGGCACGGCATAATGGCCAGATCCAGTAGTGAGTCAGTTATTCCGATCGACATTTCTGTAGATATTGACAATTTAGGCATGCAACCCGACCCGTCCAAGCCAGGTCGGTCCGTCCAAACCGGGTCGGCCGCAATATTATTTTAAATTTTAAATTATTTTTTATTTTAAGAATGATCCAATCCGAAGTGTGGATCTATATAGTAAGCTTGTTTGTCCTTTACATCCAATTCTACTCTATTGCTAAGTATGGTTAACAGTCTTTCTGTAAATGACTTCAGATGAATACTGACTTGGGTTAAGAACTTAAGATCAGTACTCAAACTAAAAGATTATAATTCTGATTATATATATAATATATATCTGTCTCTATTAAATAAGCGTGAATGATGGCTGAACAGGATTTTCGTCCAATTTTTTGTTTCCAATTTTGTCCATCTCTTTCTGATTAAATTCCCATTTATTTTCACCTTATTCTTTTTACCGACTGTTTGTAGGTGTAAATTCTTCTTTTTCCAAATATGCCCCTTATTTTCTCACGAAATTCCCAATTGTTTTTTCTTTTGCTTCTTCCTATCGACAGTGTTTGCCGTCTTTCTCATGCGGATTTGAATTTCGAGTTTATCCCTTCCGTAGCTTTTTCTCCTATTTTAGTTGTCGCTTTCCCATAAAAATTTTCCTCTTTGTATTTCAGTGTCCTATATTTCCCCAAATCTTCACAAAGAGCCTTCGATCCTTCAGCTTGTTTTTTGCTTGTCAATCTCGGCATCATGAGGGTATGATTTCTTTTGATTTTTCTTCTCAGTTCAATATATTAGATTCTCTACAAAGTGAGTAATTTGCTAAGACTGAATACTTAGATCTAAAAAATAAATACATAAGTTGATACCAGAATTCCTTCAGATGATTCCAGAAACAACAACAAAGCAAATTCATACCCATGTACACGAGAAAAAAGGAAATTCAAACACAAATACAATATGTTGAAATTTCTACAAAATCACTAAAACAATATATCCATATACACGAGAGAGAACAACAATTTGTAATGTTGATCAGTGCGTATCTTAAAATGTTGTCTTGCCAAGTAATGCTGCAATTTCCTTACTTCCATCATCAATGCTAGGAGTTCTTTCTCGTACGTAGATAGTGTGAAACTCTTTCCCTTTAGCCCTTGACTGAGATAGGCAATTGGTTGCGTTTCCTACATTAAGACCGCTCCTAGGCCTTCTCCCGAAACATCACACTCCACCACAAAAGTATTTGAAAAATTGGGTAATCTCAAGATTGGTGGATTCATCATTGCTTCCTTGAGCTGCTCAAAAGCTGCCTGTGCCTTTTTAGTCCAAATGAAAGAATTATTTTGAAGTAGTGTTGTGAGTTCCTTACTTCCATCATCAATGCTAGGAGTTCTTTCTCGTAGGTAGATAGTGTGAGACTCTTTCCCTTTAGCCCTTGACTGAGATAGGCAATTGGTTGCCCTTCCTGCATTAAGACTGCTCCTAGGCCTTCTCTTGAAACATCACACTCCACCACAAAAATATTTGAAAAATTGGGTAATCTCAAGACTAGTGGATTCATCATTGCTTCCTTGAGCTGCTCAAAAGCTGCCTGTGCCTTTTTAGTCCAAATGAAAGAATTATTTTGAAGTAGTGCTGTGAGGGTACTGCAATTGTATTGCAGTTCTGTACAAACTTATGATAATACCTTGTAAGACTCAAAAATCCACGCAACATCTTAAGATTTGTGGGCAAAAGTCAATTCTATAGCAGTTATTTTCTGGGGATCGGCCTTGACACCCACCTGCGAGATTAAGTGCCTTAAGTACTCCACTTCTTTGCTGCCAAAATTACATTTAAAAGTCTTTGCAAAAAGCTGATGAGATTTTAGAGTCTTCAAAATAGTACGTAAATGCTGTAAAAGATCCTTCAAAGATTTAGTGTAAATTTAAATATCATCAAAGAAAATCAAGACAAACTTTTTTAGATAGGGCCTGAAAACTTCATTCATCAATCCTTAAAAGGTGGATGGAGCATTGGTGAGCCCAAAGGGCATCACCAAAAACTCATAAAAGTAAACTACATCCTAAGGTTAGTAAAATTCCACAAAATATAGCCAAGACTCCTTAGCCAATCCACTCCTAACACCACGTTGCAGCCTCTTAGGGTCAATAGGTAGAGATGAGCTTTAAACCATAGGTTTTATAGCTAGATAGGAACTACCCTATAAAAAACCCTGCAAGGAAGGCTATCTCCATTAGCCACTTTGACTGACAGTTGGCTCTCTCCCACTGAAAATCTAGACTTCTTTGCTACATAAGGATCCACAAAACTATGAGTACTACTTGTGTCGATGAGAATCAGCACCTTGTGGTGATTAATAGTCCCTTCTAACCTCATAGTTTCTGGTGATGGTGAGACTGCTATGGCATATTAGGAAATGCCTAACAGTTTACCTACTTCTTTCTCTTTCCTAGTAGCCCCATCCTGTTGTATTACTGCTAAAGTACCTTTAAATTCTCCTTACTCTTCTTCTTACTCCTCCATGCCCTCCAATCGAAATATTTTTGGTTAGTTGCACCTATGGCTTGGGTGAAACTTCTCATCACAATAATAACAGAGTCCTCTTTCTCGTCTCTCTTGCATCTGGATTAGAGTAATTCTCCTAATGGGTAGGTTGATTTCCTAATTGATTGGTTGGATGGAAAGTTGGTGTTGCTGTTGGGTCTTGGGTCTTGTTGGTTAGGTGGGGCGAGTAATCTTAGTATAGGTGTAACATCCCGGTTTTTAGTGTATTTTTAATGAAGGTTTATTTTAATTATTTATTGTGTAATTCTCTTGTTTTAATATTTTAAAGATTTTATTTTTATTATTTTATTGGACTTTTCTATTTTTATTGATTATTAATTTTGGAGTTTTAGAATATTATATTAGAATATTTTAAATTGTGAAAATATTATTTTTATTGGGCTTTTTATTGTTAATTATTATTTTGGATTTAAATTGATCTTTAGTTTAAATTGGTTTATTTGTGGGTTTTAAAAATTACTATTGTTTTATTAAAGCATTTCACTGTATTTGATTTATTTTAATTAATGATCTGTAATTTAATTTATCTTTATTTTAAAAGGATGTTTTTGTCAGAGTTTAATATTTTACTGTAGTTAATTTTGAGTTAAATTGATTTATTTCTTTTAACTGTTTTAAAAATTGTTATTGTTTTATTTAAATGAGCTTGTTTTTGGATTTTAATATTTTTACTGTTTTAATTGAGCATTTCAGTAAGTTTGAATTATTTTATTTATCTAGGGGTTTTAAAATCGTTTTCGTTGGATCACTTTCGAAACCCAAGTTGGGAAAGTCTGGATCTCCTTTTTCTTCTTCCTCTTTTTTCTTTTTCCCTTTTTCTTTCTTCTTTTTCTTCTTTTTTCCCCCCAGCCCCGATCGGATTTCTCTCTCTCTCTCCTCACCCACGCGAGCTACGGCCTCTCCCTCGCAGCGCCGCCTTCAGCCGGCGGTGGTCGACACCGCCGGCACCAGCAGCTCCCCCGTGCGCTGGCGACCTTCCACCATCAATATCCGACCGGCTAACGCCGCCGTTAGCCGCCAGTGGTCGTGCGAAGTCGCGGCGTTCCTTCACCCATTCCGCCGCCGTCCGGCCACCTCCGGCCACCAGCTCCTAGCCACATCATCACCGGCCCATTTCCGACCTAACCGACCCAATCCCGGCTCCGATCCGTCGCCGGAGCAGCCCCAACGAGCATCAAACCCGAACCCACTTTTTCGGCCTTCCACCGCCGTTTCGGCCGCCACCTACGGCCAACCATCACCACCATTAGATTCCCCACCTCCTATAGGCCCTACCCTACCGTTCCCAAGTCTTCGTTTGACCCCGGGTGAAATTTGAGTTTCACTGTATATTTCGGCCACAGTGTATTTTTACACTGTGGTGTTGCTGTTTTGGCGCTTCCAGCTCTCCCGTGATCCTCCATAAATTATTTTAAAGCACTGTAAGTATTTCCTAAACATTTCTTTGAGATTTAATTATATTTATGCAATTAACTGCTTTTATTTTATATATTGTATCCTGGTTGGTTTCCGGACTGAGTCCGAGGAGTTCGGGGGTGGTTGGATTGATCGGAGTATATTGTTGTGTGTTTATTGGTGATTAGATTATTGTTGGATTTGATGATATAGTGAATTGGAGTTGGTTATTGGATATTCTGGCTGTGATCTGGTTAAGGTTTGGGAATTGTGTTTTTGATCTGGTTTGATTGTGATATTGAGGTTACTGTTGGTTCATTGCATATTGCACACATGGCATGTTTATAAATAGAAAACTGGGTTTTCGTGTATTGCATTCATGTTCATGTGACTTTTATGAAAACTGGGTTTTCATGTGTTGACTGGATTTGTGGGTGCGTGTGTATCACGACCCCAAGCCGAGATGGGGCATTATCTCGGTGGAGCTCCTCTGGTCACTCGGGAGCGCAATATACTGAGTGACGTCCCCTGGGTTGTCGCCGGGCGACAACGGGATCGGACGTTGGACGTGCCGACTCCGTGGCCCTTCTGCTAGCGGGGGCTAGAGGATGACCTGGCCACGAACGCACCGGGTGCGGAACTGGGCATCTCTCGTAAAGTAGCCAGGACGTGCGGATGGTCCATAGGGGAGACCATGGTGCATATAGTTAATTGGATTAACTGGAAAAGAGCTGTTTTCTGGGAAAATAGCGTGAGTTGATTTTGTGTATCATTTTCTGGGAAAATGATGGAAATGTTTTTGTGTGCCATTTTCTGGGAAAATGGTGGAAATGGATTTTACTGGGAATGATTTTGAGCCAATGAGATTTTTGGCGTGTGTTGCACTTTTTTTTCATATTGCATCGTTGGGCGTGCATGGTTAATTGTTAGAGTATGGTTTTATCTCTGGACATGGTTAGGTTATAACTTACCTGCGGTACCATCTCATGGTACTGCAGATTTTGTTGATGATGCAGATGCCGAGCCTGAGGATCTGGCTCCGCCGGAGGAGTGATCTGGGATCACTCGTGTTGTAGTTCTTTTCTTCAGACTTGTATTTATTTTGGGACTTTGGCTTTGTTTTTAAGGTATTTTGTATTTTGGATATCTGTATTAATTAAAATTCTGGTACTAGTAGACTTTATTACCTTCCGCTGTGTTTTTATTTGTGCACTGTTTATTTGTTGCACACACTGACACTCGTCGTTGGGATGCGTGACCGGTTGTCATCATCCCGGGTGTCTCGATTTCCGTGCTGGTCCGTACATAGAAGTCGGGGGCGCCACAATAGGTGATGGGGCAGGGAGTTTTGGGGTGTAGTTTTGGACAATGGGGGTTTGTGTTTGGCTTCTGTGTATAAATCCTTGGGTTCTCCTAAAAACTTCTTCCTGCAGTTTAGCTAACCCAAAGGCTATTGATAGGATAGTGGGTTTAAACATGGTGACAAAAATTCTAAACTCATCCCTCAACCTACTAAGAAAAGTACTAATATGGAACCCCTTTGTCAGCCCACTGTTCCTATTAGATAGGACTTCAAATTATGTTTGGTACTCTTCAATAGTGGCCATCTGTCTCAACTTTGTAAAAGCCCCTACAAGGTCCTCATAAGTTGAGGGCCCAAAACGCACCTTTAGAGTGTCACAAATTCCTCCCAAGTATGGATTGGGCCAGAGTCCATTAACCAACAATACCAAGGGCATTTCCCTCTATATGAAAAATAGCTATTTGTAGCTTTTGATCATCTGGAGTATTATAGTAAGAAAAACAATTGTTAGGCCCTAAGAATCCACTCCATTGGTTCAAAACCATCAAACTTAGGAAAGCCCAACCTAAGAGTCCTAGTTTGAATTCTCTTGTTCCCTTCAAACAAAGGATTATTACTAACCTGATCCTTGGGATTGGAAGAGCCTTCTCCAGATTGTTGATTTCCAGCCATGACTGCCAACTAATCATAACTGGTTACTAAGTTGTTGATTTGTTGTAACACTGCTTCCAGCATTTGTCTCTGTCTATCTTATTCTTCTCACAGGTGCACGGTTTCCACCTTCAGTGTGGACACAACTTCCACAAGTTGAGCATGGCAGGTATTTTCAGCCATTGCACAAGAGCGTGGCTCTGAAACCATTGTTATATGTATTGCAAATACGGAAAGTATAAGAAATGTAACTGGCACTTCAAGGAGCCAACAACCTCTTGTTCAACTCAGTAAAATGAAATGAATTTCCTTGCTTTATTCATAAACGGTAATCAAATATTTAAAGACAAGATAAATAGCTACTAATAACTTAATAGACTCAACTGACTCTCCACTTAACCGACATGGCCCAACATGGCCCATGTAGCCCATGACTTGGTCTTACTAAAGGAACTGTTCAAATAAAAATAACAATATAGAGGCCTACTAAATAACAATATAGAGGCCCACTAAATAACAATATAGAGGCCATCCTATCAAGTAACAATCAAATAATACCCTAACCTACATAGCAATGGACATAAGCCAAATACTAAGGCTTCAAGAATCATAACATTCTAGTTTTGAACATCAACCAAAATGGGTCGTCAAAGCGTCGTTGCAAGAAGAATAAGAGAAAAGGAAAAGAGAGAGTAAACAACAATGACGAATGGAGGCGACAGTGGCTAGGGTTTGAGGAGAAAAGAAGCTCAAAACGTTTTGACCCAGGGTGATTGGTTTCTTGGTTTGAGACAGTTTAAACTTGACATCTGACTTAACCCGATTTTATCAGGGTGGGCCCAGTTGGATCTTTCGGTCGAATCGAACCTGGGGCTTTTTTGCACAAGCTATTTTCTATCATTTTCTATTGTAAAATAGAGATTGAAACTATGGTGTGTAGAGCAAATCCTTCATATCACTTAGATGATAAGATTTAATTTGTAAGATTTAACTTTTAACACTTTTTTTACAGATCAAGTTATGTAACATAAACACTTTACTATATGTGTGATCTACATCAACTTATAAATAGAATTTCTCAACAAGAAAATCTCTATTTTTAAAGATATTCAAGTTTTTTATGTTTAGAAAGTCTATATAATATGATATGGCAGACTTCCTATTAATTTATCTTATTCGAGATATAACAATTAAGTTTTCCGCAAGTGCACCTCGAGTAATTCAAAAGAAAAATTCCCTAATCTAATGGCTCCTAGAGATTGTTTGCATCCAAGGGGATTTGGATTTTAGGCCTGGGGGGGAGCATACCCCCAAACCTGACCTTTACCACTTGAGCCAACCCTTAGGGGTTAGTTTGATTTATTTTACAATAAAAATATCTGTACAATCAAATGTATAACGTCAAACTACATCAATTTGTGAATTTATTTATGCACAAGATGATTAGAGACAATGCACTAAAAGAATTCAAAAAGTAGAATTGAAAGGAGCTTTTTCTAGAGAGGTGCTTGAATGTGTTTTTACATGCATGACATTAGAGGAAATTGAAGAGTTTGCAACGGTGGCATGGAAACTACTGAAGAAAATGAATGCTTATGTATTTGCGTAGAATCACTACATCCTAGCACATTGGTGGTTCAATAAAAAAAGAATCTGGAGGACTTCAAAGAGGTGTTCCACAAGAATCCAAAGTTAGATGTTAACAATACAAATCCCACCCTACAATGGACAGCACCTCCAAGAGATATATACATGAGTTAAAAAAATATATTTTTAAATATTTTAAATTAAAGATTAATGTGAGAGATAGGTACATGAATAACTCTTATATCATTTATTGTTTAGTATGTAGTTTTTTTTTTTTATAATAGAGTAATGCTACATACAGTCGTAGAATGCGCAAGCGCCGTGCAGTCGCTTTGAAAAAGAGTGGGGTCTACTATTAAAAAATTAATTTTTTAATCATGTACTGAGTTCCATATTTATTCACTTTTTTTAAAGTGATTGCGTGGTGCTTGCGCACTCACGACTGCAACTATCATTTCTCTTAAAATTAAGATGGTAATGAGGGACTTAAGGGATTGCCATTGGACTCATTGAGAAAACTTATTAAATATGTTGCCTATAGGTTAAGGGCTCATTTGGAACCTAGAAGCAGCTCAGCCCAGTTTAAATTTGAACCCAGCCTACCATCTAAACACGTGTTTGAGCTGAGTTCTCATCCATAAAAAACACTCAACTCGATTCACTGTAACTAGACACAATACATCAACTTTGTAGAGATTCCCCCTCCTCCTCTGACATTGGCTTTTATTTTTCCAACTTCTATTATAACTTCTCTCTCTCTCTCTCTCTATGTAACGACCCCGCCCCGCGAGAGGCGGGACCGCCACATGCGTACCTATTCTTAGCCTAATTTTTTTTTCTTTCTTTTTCCTCGTTGACATGGACGACACTAAGCGTCCGCCTCTCTCTCTACGGAATGCCTTGCTCCCCAGCCTTTTCATAATTTCCTGGACATTTAAAACATTAAAACAAAAGTGAGTCTAATACTCAGTAAGTAGTACACCATGCAGTAAACATACTAGACATCTATTCTTTTCCTTTAGAAAACATGCATACATAACATTTGCCTTTCATTTCATGCATAAATATTCTTAGACATAACTAAGCTTTCATGCACAAACAATTTTCATGTTCTTCATCTTTTCATGCTTAACATTCTATTCATGCTTTTCATGCTTTACATCTTTCCACTTTTATAGGCCATTGCACACTGTTACGCCCCGTGTGCTAGGGTTAGCTGTCTTTTAAACCTATGGATTTGCCTGTGGCCATGGGTTGGAATCTCATCCCGTTAGGGTGCAGCACTGGGTGCACTACCAGATACTACGACCCGGCATTGCAATCTGCCCATTCATTCATTGGGTACCCCTTTCCTTTCATGTGGCCGTTACGTATTTTCATTCATTGAAACTTTCGTTTCCTTTCAGTCCTTTGTACTTTCATTCATTTCAGTCCTTTTTATTTAACAGTTCATTTATAAGAAAAGAACGTCATTTAGAATCATAAACTTAAATATCATTGAGAGAGGCATGGGCTTAAATATCATTGAAAGGCATGAGCTTAACATCATCTTTCAAAACATCTTTTAAAATGTCAATTCTCATTGAAAAGCATAAACTTAAACGCAATTTTTAAAACATACGCTTGAACATCATTTAAAAAGCAGAAGTTTAATCATCATTTAAAAGTATGAGCTTAACATCGTTTAAAAGCGTGAGTTTAAACATCATTTAAAACGTAAGCTTAAACATCACAAGAAAAGCATAGGCTTAAACATCACTTTTCAAGACTTCCTTTAAAATGCCAATCCATGGCATCCTTTAAAACAATAGTTCTCAGGGACATTTTAAAACGTCAGTTCTCAGGGACATTTAAAGTATCAGTTCACAGGGACATTTTAAGACTCAGTTAAAACATCATTTGAAGCATAAAACATGAGACGTTCATTTCCTTTCCTTTCCTTTACATTTAAACATTTTCATCTTCTTTTCTTAGTTCAATGCATATGCAATTTCATGAACAGGATACATTTTCATGCTATACTACATATAGGAAATAATCATAATTTCTTTGAGAGAGCATGCATGAAAATCTCATGATTTAGAATCTACATGCATGCATTACTTTATACATGTACATACAATTATAACCGATAGGGTACTTAACAGGGGCTATCAAGGAAGGGCTATACATACTATATTCATTTATTCTTTCACATTGAGAAATATTTACAATGAGAGCGATATTCTTTCATAATTAGAGCATGGTGTAAGAAGTATGGTCATAGCTACTTACCTGTGATCTTGAAATAGACTCCTAGTCCTATTCAATAAAATGAGGTAGATATATTAACATCCACCTTACTTTAAGCCATACTAATCGATACGCTCACACGCTCACTTAAATTCCAACTTGGAATTAAACATTTCCCTTAACCCGTTCGTCTACCCATCAAACATGGCATTACGCCAAAATATTAAAATCTTTATTCCAAACATTTTAAAGAAACTTATGAAAATAATAACATACTAGCTACCTCTCCTAAAGGCCAATGTTTTCTATGTGAAGGGTAGGTAGAAAAATCATGGATTAAAATGCATAAGCGGTAGAAATTATTTAAAAAGGGAAAGAGTAAGGAATTTGCTTCAAATATGGAAATTTTCATGAAAAGGAGCATTTAACAGTTTTACAATATCATATGGGGGAGTACTTTCAACAAAAAGGGCCTACTCACCAGCGGATTGATTTTATTATTTCTTTCTCAATGATTTTTCATACCAAGATTCATCTTTAATTGAACTAAGGAAAGTTTGAACAAAAATGGGTGTAAGGGACTGACTTAGGCTTCAATAAATCATAGAAGAAAAATTCTGAAACTCTTGGACAGCCCATAGACTTAGTGCTTTCATGCTTGTGAACATCCTTTATTAAATCCAAATTTCAACTACATAGCTTAACCATGTTAAGGGTGTAAGAGGCTTAAGAAAACATCTCTTATTTTTTTTTTCTAAAAACATATCATAAATAATAGATATAGCACTTGGCAAACTTAAAGTTTCCAAGATAACTTAATAGTTTAAACTAAAATCATTAGAAGCTTACTTAGGCCAAAAGTCTTGAAAAAGCATGCTTAATATCACCACTTCAACTTCACTAACTTAACACTTAAAGACAAGATAAATTAATTCATGCCTTAGGTTCAATAAATCTCAAGGAATAAACAAACATCCTATCATTACCTACGGCTGGAATCCAAAAGAGAACATGCACTCGGCTGGAACTAACATGCTATTACACCGCTAGACCCAAAAGAGCACACACACGGCTGGAACACACACAGCAAAACAGAGTATAAGCACAACTAGAACTCAAAAACAGAGCATAATTTGGCTGGAAATTAACAAGGAAGATAGAGTAAACACACGGAGGGAAATCACAAAACATATACATGGCTGGAATTTCCAGAGAATCGAAGCATACACGGCTGGAACACCCTAAAACAGAGCACACGTACAACAAAGACCCAGAAAAATAGAGCATGATTTTCTCCATTCGGTTTCTACTTAGCTAGGGCATATATTAGAAGGAATAAAAGAGAAATCAACTCATAAATCACCACATAGGAATCGGTTTGCCCAGGAAATTTCGAAAACCCTAGTACATGGCATAAACTTACTTAGCATTGTTTCAATCCACAATCATTTCAGAATATGGAGTATTACCTGACTTGGCAAGCTTCAAACGAAAAGAGGAGGAGGAGTTTCGAAGCTCCAAAGCCACAGGATTCGTCCTCCATGAAGAGGCTTCAACCGAACCTTAAGCTTAGGAGAGAAATGATGAATCGACTGGAAGAATAAGGAGAAACCGAGAGGGTCTTCGTGCAAAATGGAGGGGCTGCACATGGGGCTTTGCAGAAATTTCTCTTAGCTTGCCCAGGAAGCTACATCCGGCGTGTAGAGGAAGAAGGGAGGAGACTGAGTGGCTTGATGGAGATTTATTCTTGGCTTGGGCTGGAAGTCGGACAAACGTGTAGGAGAAGGAGAAGAGAAAAGACCCGATTGGCTTGAAGGAGATGGGTCGGTCAACACTTGAAATTGAGTCAAACTTCCCTTGGAAGCTAAAGGAATGGATGGTTTGGATTAGTCCATGGAAAAATATGCTTATCCTATGGTGGATAATATTTGGACCACTCTTCAATTAAATAAAAAGGTAGGGGCTTTAGAAAATATATCTTGAGATCATGAAAATATTTCCTTAAATTATTCTAATGACCCACATTAAAATAAAAGCATACATATCTTAAAATAAAATAATAAGATATTAAAATCATAAAAAAAAATCTTTATCTCAAAATATTTGACTTAAGAAATTAAATTAAAAGAAATGATGTAAGAACCCACGTAGTAAGGTTCGGGCATTACACTCTCCCTCTCTCTTTCCTCGTCCGTCTTCTTCCCAACCCCGGTCTTCCAGAACATAATTCATTTCCTTGTAATTTAAAATTGGCAGATAACGCTGTGATTTCTCTAGAGCTGTTGTGAAGAGAGACCCAATCGCTGACCACGCTTAAAGTTCTCGTTGCTATCGACACCCCCAAAAGTCTCTCATAGTCGACAGGTTGGAGAAGCTGTGCCATTTTGTTAGAATGGAAATTGTTCCACCTTCAACTCCTCCAACATCTGCAGCCCTCATCCTCGAACAGTGATTGAAACAATAGATGGGGTTGTCCTTCCCATTTGAACTTGAGCAGTCCGCTGCACGATCAAGCGGACCAACCAAAGGCTTAGCTTCAAGAGACCAGCAATCACGGCTCCGAGGACGCAATTGTATAGGGTAAGAGTGGTTTCTCAACTCTTTGTTCTTTGTTTCACGTACATACATTTCAGAATTTATTTATGAAATACGTGGAGTGCAATTTTTCCTTCCAACAATTTCATGTTTGTGTACATTGGATGAACATTGGCATGTTTGTGTACAGATAATTGGATAGTAATTTGGGTTTTGTATAGAGTTGAAAACATGGTAGGTCTGTATAGGATACATTAGGAATGAATTGCACGTTACCATCCCTAGACACATGTTATGTCCAACCAAATATGCCGTCTGTATAGGATACATTAGGCTGAACTGCACGTTATTTGCAAATGGTTCCATCTCATAATGTAGTTAATTGATTCAAACAAAAGACAGCCTTAATCAACAAGACCCATTCTGTTTTTTTTTTTTTTCGTTGAATTAAGTCTTTACCCTGGTGGGTGTCTACTTATATGTGATTTTGATCGGTTCCTTTGGTGAAATGTGGTCTCATTTTGGGTGCTTCATGATTATTTACTTTACAAGTAGAGGTTTTGGGTGGCTGTGATTGTGAGTGCCGGATATACTAGGCAAACTGTTGATTTCTTTCTTGTTCCTATTCAATTAATGTTGCTTTTATTCTGTTTGATATTGTTCTAGGCTTGCAGCATATGTGAACAATACGTTGACTTATGAAATTGCAACTGATGTTTAGATAATCTACACCCTTTGAGTCCAATAATATGAATTTCAAATTTTTAGAGTTGCTTTGTGTTGGGGATAGCATGGCTGTTTTTGTTGTGGCCTAAATTCCTGCTCATTGATGATGTTTCTTAATATTTGAGAAACTTGATGAGGCCATTATATCTAGGATTGTAGAGGAAGGTAAGGATGAGTCCTTCTATTTCTTCTAATATTAAGTGAGATAAAGATCTTCCTGATTCTCAAGTTTGAAGAAACTTCACCAATGCAGCCAAAATTTTCACATTTCAAAAGATTGGAAATCATTAATACTTGGCTTTGAAACACTTTATGTTGTTAAAATGACCACGAATTTAGAATATCGTTCTTCTGTTGAACACATAAGTCTGAAGATTCAATCTTGGAAATAATGTTATAATATATATTGGGCAGCAGAGCATAAAGTAACTAGTGTAGGAGAAATTACAAGAACTAGTTTCAAGGTTTTTGTGAATGGTAATGACAACCAATTTGCTACTCCTTGCTTAAGACTACAGTAGATAAGACTTCTATGAGGACCAAATCAGGGCATTTCCATGACCATAGAATCACTCTACCTAAATCACACTTTAACTTGCCAGATTTAACTAAAGATACAAAATTTTCATGATAAGATCATGACTGACTCTAGTTTGGTAATAAGCTGCAACATCAGCAGTGCTATTCAAAATGCTACCAAAAATCATCTCATCAGGCTTCTCACTTGTTTTTAGTAGAGAGTTGAATAACCTGATAGCTTCATAATTATGGTTACCATGTACCAATGTAGATATCATGACCCCCCAAGATTTGTAATCAAGTCTGTCAAGCCCATTACGAAATTCAAAGGAATCATCAAGTAGGCCAAATGTAATATAAGTTTTAATTAATGAACTGCACACATAATCATGAGAAGAGAAGCTGGACTTTTCTAAACAGGTCGAGAGGCATGGGTGTCTGTCTGTTAAGGCTGATACATATCCCTTGTAACATGAAATTTTTACCTCATCTCTCTCTTGTTATATCTGTAATAAGCATACAAAATGCACAAGTAGAAGCAGGACCAAATGTTTATGGTATTTTTTTTTTGAGAAAGTACCAAATGTCTGGCTATTCAAAAAGGGAGCAACACTAATTCTTTCTAACATTTCAGCAAACAATATTTCTTTCAATGGCACCTGAGATAATCAAAGTCCAAGAATAAATTTATCTTTCTAACATTTCAGCAAACAAATTGAGCCCATAACTCAAAACCCCAAGTTTTGAATACATTTTGATCAGATTATTCAGCTAAAATAGGTCATTAGTGAGCCCTAACTTGATGACATGTCCATGGATTTGGGTACCCAGAATTTTTTTTTTCTATCTCTCAGAGAGGAAAAGAGCAGTGGTAATTGCAGTTGGGTCTTTCCCCATCAATATAACAAGGTCTGAAGAGAGAGATTTGGAACTGTAGTAGCATCGGTGTTGATGTTTGAAGATTGTTTTTTTTCTGGTAATGTTTGTTTAAAAAGATAGAATAAATTTTCAGTTTTAAACCACTATGTTGCATTAGCCAATAGTTAAATCATCGATTTACTTTAATGCAACATACAATGGAAAATGAGCAATGGGTATATTCTATGGATGATTCTTGCATCCCTTTCATGTTTTTTCATAATTTACAGTATGGTTATGTTGCTCACAACTATTTGCATATATTTTTCATTGTTTTATTGTTACTTTACTTCTGAAAGAAACAGAATATGTCTGCATGTTTGTAATGTGATGGCCGAAAGAAATGCCTACTGATGTATTTTTTTCTCAGTTTAGTGATCCATGACCAATGGCAACACAGTCAATCTTTTTTAAGTGCATGTGATTTTGTGTGTGAAACTGAGATTCATAATTGAATGTAGGGAATCTTTAAATTGGATAGGACTTATGAGTTGGGACTGAAATGTTTGAACTATGAAACTGGATGAGAATTAAGAGTCACGATCTCTTTCATTGGGCTTAAGAGATGTTTGAACTATGAAACTGGATAGGACTTAAGCCCAATGAAAGAGATTGTGACTGCTTTCAACGTCTCAATTCCAACTAAGTATCTTCAAACTCCTTGTTCTTATCTTTTTGGGGTCTTGTCAGAATGTTGTGAGCTCATTTTCCTGATATGCAATTCTTACAATTGTAGTTGACTATGGAGTTTTATTTCATCCTGGCCTACTTGATGAGGTTTCACATCAGTTCAGAAAAATAGAAAACTTTGATGTTAAAACTTCATCATCTGCATGCGTATCTCATTAATATTTTATTATTACATATATAGTATTTGGTAACGTTTCGAATTGGTAATGTTTGTTTAACGTGATAGAATACATTTTCAGTTTTGAAGCATTATGTTGCATTAGCCAATAGTTAAATCATCTATTTAACTTAATTTAATGCAACATACCATGGAAAATAGTAAATGGGTACATTCTATGGATGATTGTGAAATCTATTGCCTTTTTTTCTTTTTACAAAATAGACTTAAAAACCTATGACTGCAGATTATTATTTTTTGGTAAATGATTCTAAACATTTGACATGTATGCCTTGTAACCATACTTTCTACGCTCATCCGGCAACTCCTTGTACAAGGTATTACAACATTATTAGTACAAATACATTCTAACTTTATCTTACTCGTGTGATATATTACATACATTTGACCCAAAGTGGCAAAAAATTACATTGCTATGCACGTAATATAATTAAATTTAAATGTTTTGGACTTAATGCATGTACCATGTCTATGATGTACCCCCATACTGATATTTATAATGATTTAAGTGCACTGTCTATTGTTTGCATTGTCTTTTTTTTGGATTGTCATTATTGGCCATTAGCAGCATACCATGGATGACGTAGAGGTTTTACGTGATCTTGAACTGTGGGCTGGTGGGTTTGAGGAGAGTCTGGTTGATATGTTGTACCAAGAAACATTAGAGGGTAAATTGGTGGGGTCTAGAATTACAAACAGTGGCACAATTCGACTCGCCACCCGTCTCAATCGTCTTGGTATTAGGCCAGTTGATTCATTACAAGTGAAGGGGAAAATTGCCCGTCTTAAGAAGATACAACGCGAGTTTACAGATTTAATGGGCCAAACAGGCATGGGTTGGAACCCCATCACAAAAACTGTTATTGGTATGGAAGAACATTGGGCAAACGCAATCTCGGTAAGCTTCATATTCTTTTGGCTTAACCTTCCTATATTTTAAATTTATTGCATTTTCTTTATATAATTTATGGCCAATTATATGATTATAAATGTTTTATCATATAGAAAAATGTTGTGTAATTATTTTTACCATTTCGTAGGTCCGATCCCAGTAGAAAAAGTATAAGACTAACGGTTGTGCCAACTACGACGTCCTCTACATGATTTTTGGTGGTTAGATCGTCGCAACATAGATATTACATTAGGCCTCAACGCAGGATCCCCCCTCTAGAGAGGAGGAGCAGCAATTGGAGGATCAATTGAGGGCATGAGGTCATATGTTGGGTAGTGGTATAGGATTAGACTCGGCCATTGATTTGGATGACATTTCAATGACCCCCTTGACGCAAGGAGGGGTCCCGCAGCCAATGCCTCGTCGTAGGTGCTGTAGGGATGCAGCAGACCATCATTCTCACCAGAGCTTATTGCAGCCATATAGACATTTATCCAAACTTCAAAAAAACAGGCAGATTTGGATGCCAAGATGTTTGAACTATGCAGCTCCAAGTGCAGTAGAGGCGAGGGTTCGAATAGTACCTCGGATGCAGGCTTTAGCAATGTTGCAGAGTGTATGAAGTTCTTGCAAGACATTATCCCTCCCCTATCTATGGACGTTCATCTTCATGCAATAAAAGCATTTATGGATCCTCATGTCCTAACTATCTTCCAGGCAATGACCCCAGCACTAAGATTAGAGTAGGTCTGGTCGCTACGCTGACCACACATATCAGCCTTGCTATGTTTTTTTTAAATGTCACTTTATTTTATGTATAACTTTATTAGATAGTGAATGATACACTAACAATCCTATTTCGTGTGGGCTAATTTAAATTCAAACTTTTATTTGGTTTTAATTAAAAGTACTTGCTAAGTTCCTGCTCTATATGAATCCCTTTTATTATTTGGATGAAAAATACATATGCAATGTGTAAAGTTTAATATTTGTGTGTACATTATTTTTCAAAGCGCAGCATGAACAATGATAGCTGGTGGAATGATGAGATAAACACCGCGAAGAATGAGGCGAGTGGGGAGAGCTCTAGTAGTAATGCGTCTTGTACATTAGACAAAAATAGATAGGCAGAATGGGTCGCATGGAGAAGCCGTAATGATGGTACGGATGAAGAGGTTCATCTTTTGAGCATGATGATGGAGCAGCAATCTCGTGACCAACGTCGTATGCCCAGGCAACAATATAACATTGGCTTGCGTGGTCATTAGTACATCATTGCAGTCTTAAATGAACATCTTGACAACTGTTATGAGCAGTTCCGAATGGAGGTATATGCATTTCAAGCCTTATGCGATCGTTTGCATAGAGATGTTAGCTTGCGTGATTCGATACGAGAGGTCATGGTTGAGGAAGCCTTAGGTATGTTTTGCTACACTGTCGGGCATGGTGTTGTTCAATGAAATGCAGCTAACTTATTTCGACATTCAGTTGAAACTATAAATCGATATGTGTACAACGTAATACGTGCATTATGTTGCCTAGCGCGCCATGTGATTAAACCAAGTCAGACGGCGGGATTGATGCCTTATATTGAAGGAATTTTCAGACATTATCCATGGTTTGAGGTAAATTTATCTTGCATTACCTATTTCCATATAAATGCACTATACAAATGCCATAATATTTTCAATGCACGATTTTGAAATTTATGCAAATTTAAAACAAAATTTGCAGAAATTTCATGGTGCAATGGATGGGGTAATGATCCACGCAGCTGTGCCGGCTTCTGTAACTAATGCATATCTAAATCGGTATCAATGGGTTGTCCATAATGTCTTGTGTGTATGTGATTTCGATATGAAATTCACATCCGTATACGCCGGGTGGGAGGGTACAACCCATGATACTCGTGTTTTAATCGATGCGTTAAGAGATCCAGGAAACAACTTTCCATGGCCTGAAGAAGGTATTTTTGCCACATTATTTAATTTGTATCTACATATTTTGCGATAATTTGGATTCTTAAATTACAAATAAAAGATACATGTGGTACTAAATTTTCAGGATATTATTATTTAGTAAATTCGGCATTTTCCTGTACCGAAAGATTTATATCTTCGTATCCAATGGTGAGGTACCACATATCTAAAAGTCATGCCGATCGTACCTTTCAAGGATATAAGGATCTATTTAATTATCGGTATTCATCCCTTCGGAATATCATTGAACGAACTTTCAGTGTGTTGAAGAAACGTTTTCGAATTTTAAACCAAATGCCCCTATACCTTCCAACTCACCAACGATATCTTATTATTGCATGTTGTGCGCTCCATAACTTCATCCGTACGGTTACACTTAGTGATCAGGATTTTCTATCATATAGTAATCCCGATGATTATCCAGGAATGAATGCGGAACATAACACCAATGAACAATCTCATGTTCCTGACATGTTGACTGCATCGGCACAGGTGATGGCTACAACTAGAGATGCTATTGCATTACCTATGTGGGCGCAAGATACTAGTCAACAAGGAAACACCTAATTGGTAGCATGGTGTTGCAATCTTTTTGGTTACTTCGCTATGAAACAATAGATTATAAATTGAGGACACTTTATTTACATATATCGATATTTAGTATGTAAATAAATTATTGTATAAAATGTTGCCATGCTCCTGGTAGTATTTTTTCCCACTAATTGAGTAATATTTTTTTTTTTTAATTTCAAGAAAAAATTTATATACAAAATGTAGTGGAAATTCAGTTTTTACATGTATTAACTCATTTAAATAATAAAGTGATATTATTTATTAATTTTTTTATTTTTAACAAATTAAAAAAAATCAATCATATTTTATATAATCAAATAAAAAATTTAGGAAAAAAAAAATGGTACTTGGTATTACTGGTTTAACTCAAATAATAAATAATAAATAATGAAATAAAGGTGATGCAAAAAATTGTGAAATGGTAATATACAACTTGAAAGAAATCATCTTGTAAATAGTGAATACTGTGAAAATGAAAAAAAAGTCCATGGCTGCTTTTCTACCCCAACGTTTTGACCATGCATTTCGTTGGATGCAATGAACACCGGTCCAATATTTGTTTTCCTTTGTTATTTGGCGCCCGCAATTCCAGAATGTCAGTCGGAAGTACCTGTGAACAGTATCAGTTAATGGTGGGACCTATTTCTTTTATAACTTTTCATAAATATATCTAAACTCATCTTAACATCGAAACACAACAAAAATTCATCTTAAGTGGATCCCACCAAACTCATTCAACAATCTTAACTCATTACTATTCATAAAAAGCTCAACTCAGCTCAACTCAGTTAAGCATCCAAACGCATAAGCTATCTTTGAAGTGGTCAGATTTATGAATAAAAAAATTATTCTCATCAACTACTATTCACTATCTCACACCTCACATCTTATGAAAAATACTCCATATCCTATAAAAAATACCTATACATTTTATGAAAAAAAAAATTATAAGTGTGAGATGTGAAAATGAACAGTGACTGATGCATATAATTCATCTTATAAATATTGGTTGAATTTATATGTGGTATTTTGCGGAGCTAGTATACCAAACAAATTCACATACCGAAAGAAAAAAAAAAATCTTAAAAAAATACTCAAAAATAAAGAAATAAGATTTTTGGTTTTATGAAGAGTTCTTTATTTCTTCACTTTGAAATTAGCAGAAC
This sequence comes from Cyclocarya paliurus, assembly GCA_029856935.1. Taxonomy (NCBI): domain Eukaryota; kingdom Viridiplantae; phylum Streptophyta; class Magnoliopsida; order Fagales; family Juglandaceae; genus Cyclocarya; species Cyclocarya paliurus. The sequence goes on from CM056955.1 coordinate 14,865,187, forward strand.
AGGATTGATTATTTATTAACGAAAGAAGGGTAATGCTGTAATGTTGCATACCAATGAACTCTACGCACGTGAGGAGTGTTTCAGAAGCATACGTGCACATGTGATTAGTTTGTTGGGCTTTAGTTAAATGGGTGAAGCCCGTGATTGTAGCTACTTGATAAGAAGCCCAAGATTGTATAAATGGGTTACGATTTGACTTCTTTCTTTCTTCTTCTTCTTGGCGTGTGACACCTGTCACCTACCTTTCCCTCCGCTCCTCATCGCCCCGGCCCCGTCGCCAGTCACCAGTGGCCGTAGTCACACTGATAAGGGGAACCATCGTTGACAAGGCTATAACTGCGTGTAAGAGATTCTTTCTTATGCTATTATCTTCTCCATAACTGCGTATAAGATGTTTTTCGCATCAATCCTCTTGTGTACGGATCTACAGTAATTTCCATGACAGACCAAAATGGGTTAGGGTCATAGGATCACTTACCCTTTTTGGTTGCAAGCCCTTAAACCATTTGGTTTGTCTGACAAAATCGATTCCAGCATTTACTCAAGTTTGGTACTATATACCTTCTTCTCATTCTATTTTATTCAGTTTTTTATGGCTTTAGTTCTCTTCTATTGGTTTGAGGTTCAATTTTAGGTTATTCTCTTTTAAGTCCATAGTTTTACATTCTGGCTAGATGAAGTTTAGATCTCTGTCTCGACCTTATATATTCTTTGTTTCTGAAAACTTGTTGTTTTTGTTGCTATCTTAATCTATTGGGAATCAATGCTTAAATTCTTTCTTGTACTGGGTGTAACTGAGAATCTTTTTTATTTTTTACTTATGCATATATCCAATAAAAAAAAAAACCATGGGAAAAATTGATCCTTAACTATGAAATATTTAAATTTTACATTTTTTGTTGCAGAACTCTACATAGAAAGTTATAAGAAAGCAGTCATATATATATATATATATATGTAGCCAATATATATTGAGTATTTCACATCTGGTGATTGTAGTCCTCTCGAAGCCTAATCAGAAGTGCTGCTTGGGGAATTTGTTTGAAGGATGGGAGAAAGAAAGGTTCTAAACAAGTACTATCCACCGGACTTCGATCCGTCGAAGCTGCCGAGGGTTCGGAGGCCGAAGAACCAGCAGATGAAAGTGCGCATGATGCTTCCCATGAGCATTCGCTGCAACACCTGCGGTAATTACATCTACAAGGGCACCAAGTTCAATTCCCGTAAAGAGGATGTCCTAGGCGAGGTATGTATCCCCTTTCTTTGTTTTAGGGCTTCCTATCTAAATTGAAAGTTGATATTACTCTTATATTGGATTATACTTGTCAACTCTAGGACTGCCCGTTTTACATTATTCGAGATTTTTTACCTGTTAACACTTGCTTATTTTGATTGTCTATTTTTTTTTTGTTTTCTTGAGCAAAGAGATTGAAGTTTATTTCTTTCTTGTTTGTATTCGTCAAGTGAAAGTCAACAAAATGCCCTGCTCTAAATATTTGGCCGTTGTATTTTTTTAATTAATGTTCTTTTAAACCCGTAACTATTTTATTGGTCAGTCTTAACTCCATAACTTCTATAAAACCCAGCCTATCCTAGTCCTGTATTCCGTGTTGGTGGTTGTAAATTGTTTAATTTCAATTTCCCTATATCGTTAAGTGTGATGATATGACCTGTCCAGTGCCTTGAAGTGAGGATTATATGGGATATGACTCAAAAGAAACTTGCTGTGTTGATAGAACATTTTCCCCCAAAACAGTGTGAAAAGTTAAATATGAAGAACTTGTCTGGCTTTAAATATGTTAATGTTGCTTTTCCTTTTCCAGATACAGGACGTTAACCACAGATCTATAATTTTTTGTACCACGTACTTATGATATAGCTTGTTTAGAGCAAAGAAAGTGTCTTAAATGCATGAGCCTCAGCCTTACTACTATCCTATTGGTTAATATTCCTTCTTGGTTTTCTGTAGTGGTTTGTACTTGTTTTGCTGGTTTCTTCATGTGAGATTTGAATATGTGATGATTAATGAACAAGATCACTTATCTTTAATCGGTTGCAGACATATTTAGGAATTCAAATCTTTCGATTCTACTTCAAATGTACAAAGTGTTCTGCGGAGCTTGCGATGAAGACAGATCCAAAAAATTCAGACTATGTTGTTGAGTCTGGTGCCACACGGAATTTTGAGCCTTGGCGTGAAGAGGACGAGGTAAAAATTCTAAGCATGTTTGGTTTGAGAAAGGTCTCTTTCATTTCAAACATCTTTAAAATCCAAAAAAAAAATCATCACTCAAACATTTTTGTCATCTGAGTATTTACCTCGGTTTTGGGACATAAAAATCACAAATCCAGAATATCCAATTCAAAATCCATTGCAAAACATTTTTATCGTTGCAACTTTTTGTTCTTTCTACCCACTTTGACGAAACAAACTCAAAATGAACATGTCATAAAACTTGTATCCAAAAAACTTTTCATTCTATAGAAATTTTTCTTTCCAAGAATACATATCAAAATTCTCATTCAAAGAATTTTCAACAATTAGAGAAATTAACTTACCAAACATGCCCTGGAACTTCCTGTGCACAACTATATATTATGTGGCCAGATCCCCAGAGTTTTTATCAACATAACTTGTGACTTTGTCAATAAATTGTTCTTTTCGTCAGGTAACAGAGATCGAAAAACAGAAAAGGGATGCTGAGGAGATGGGAGATGCTATGAAATCATTAGAGAACAGAACCTTGGATTCAAAGAGAGAGATGGATATCCTTGCTGCGCTAGATGAGATGAAGTCTATGAAGGTACTTTCTTTAGTAAATGGGTTTTATTTAATCAAGTATCCACTTAACAGTGAGATAAATGGAATCCAGGGCTCAAATAGCTTTTGTAACTGTAGACCTGTTGTCTTAGATCATCATCACGTATAAAATTATTGCTTTATCAATCAATTAACACCTGGTTTGAACCTGAGGCCAATATGAGTTTTGCTGATGCCCCCGCTTGTCTTGCAGTCCAGACATGCTACTGTGAGTGTAGATGCCATGCTTGAGGCCTTGCAGCGCACAGCCGGGGACAAGGTATGATTAATGTGCTTTCTGTTTTTAGATCAATTTTGCTTCTTAAGTGCAAATGTATATCAAATCACTCTCATTACTAAATCCCACTGGGCTGCACAGTGGCACTTTCATTGTGTTGGTTGGGCTCTTTTGTAGGGTGAACTTGCATGTTCAACACTTTTCTCATGTATATTGTGGGTGACTATTTATCTATGGTCAAGCATAACAAAAAAAGGGATTGATTTTGCTGTCTAGTATCTTTCTCAACCAGCCACCAGATCAAATCCCTTCTATGTTGTTTCAATTGTACTTACAAAAAAAATGTTACTTCAGTTGTGGGTCACTGGTTTTTAGCTGCCTGGACTGCATCAGCACTCCTGTCTATGAGAAGTTCTTTTGTTAACCGTGACAATTTTATTTACACCTTCTTTGGGAAATTTGTTCACATCCATTCATAACAATTCCCTTCAATCCATTCTATATTCCACAAGGCACAGGCATGCAAATTAGTCAAATCCACTTGTTCAAATAGTATATAAGACTATTTTACTATAATGGCTTAACTTCTGATTCTCATAAACTAATTCTGCAGTTTGTCCTTTTACTTATAAAAGATTTCTACAGTTTGTCCTTTTCTAGAAGTAGAACTATTGGCCTCTTTGCATAAATATATGGTCATATTGTAGTTTAGATTTCCAGGTCATTTTTCCCTCTCTCTCTCTTCCTCTGTCAGTTTGTCCTTTTCTAGAAGTAGAACTATTGGCCTCTTTGCATAAATATATGGTCATATTGTAGTTTAGATTTCCAGGTCATTTTGCCCTCTCTCTCTCTTCCTCTGTAGTATTATCATTTGGTTCTGGCTGTATTAATTGATTTTTATGCTGGCAGGAGAAAAGGTTGGAAGAAGAGGATGAAGCACTTATAAAATCAATATTTCATGTTAGTACAGAAATTGTACTTCTATTTGTTTACTTCCATTGTCAGCCACCCCCTCCCCCTCCTTTCTTTTGTATGCGAGATGTTTGCCTCTTAACTACGTTGAAAATATTTTGCAGAAGCCAATAGATTTTGTTCGAAGAATTCATGATGAAGATCTTGATGATGATGGAGATATGATTCAGCTTTCAAGTGGCAATGGCGAAACATCTGGTGATAATCTGAAGGTATGGTGAGGCTGTAATGATGGTTTGTGTTTCCTAAGTTTGTTTTGTAAGTATGGATTGAATCTATCATTTTGAAAAAAAAGATCTATCATTTTGAGGGTGAAAAAACTTCTATTCTTTAATGATATAATTTGAACAGAATTTTCTAATGGGCTCTTATAGTTTTTCAAGTAGGAGTCATTTGATACTGGAAAGATTTGAAATACATGTAAATTGTTTATATTAAGTGGTGGACTATAATTTTAGATTATAGGATGGCGAAGAAAAAGTTACAGGGTTTGTAAGCCAATGTCTTCTGGAAGCTAATAGTTGTATGCAATTAGAATTAAGCTGAAAATATTTGAACTTGTGTTTGTACATGATTTCAATGCAGAGGAGAAAGGTTTCTGAAGAGGCACTTGGTAACCCAACAGATTCTTTGACAAAAGCCACTTTTGTTGACAGCTCCACCAACAAAGGTATCAGATACTTTCCCTATTCCTAGTATAGAAATTGGAGCGCACTTCCACTGTTATTGACATCTTAATTAGGGGTGTCAAATCGTGTTAACGGGTCATGTTCGTGTCGTGTCGAGGCATGTACATTACAGTTAATGGGTCAACACGAACACGACCCGTTAAGGATTTCGTGTCAAAATTTCAAACATGAACACGACACGGCAAAATAACGGGTTGACACGACACGACCCGTTATGACACGTTAGTGAAACAGGTTCAAATTGACACGACACGACCCGTTCCATTTCAACCCGTTTATGATAATGGGTTGAAATGGACACAACACGACCCGTTTGACTTGATTGATTTTATATAAATATTTAAATATAGAAAATATCTATAAAAAATTAAAAATTAACTACAAGTCTAAAATTACAATCCAAACATATATGATACACACATAATAGACATTGTAATAATATATTAAAATTACATCCCAAATATAATAAACAAAACACACATAGTAAATATATTAATGTTACAATCCCAAATATAATAAAAACATAAATCTAAGCAAATCTAGAGCTTGAAGGAGGTGGAGCGTCCTCCAAGTCCTTGCCCTTGTTGTTCTCCAACTCTATAACATCTTCGGTTAACTCGTCCAATTTAACTTCTTGTGTTTCTATTAAAAAAAAGATATCAATAAAGTTTTATATCAAATAATATTATTGTATTAAAAAATTACAATCATTTATTCAATAAAATAAAAATAATATTACCTTGCTCTTCGCCATATAACCAATCTCTAGTGCAGACTAATGCTTCAACAATATCTGCTTTTAGTGCACTCTTAAACTGATCAATGATACACCCACCAACACTAAAAGTAGATTCAGATGCAATTGTAGAAACTGGACTACTCAAAATGTCACGAGCCATACAAGTAAGATCAGAATAACGAAATTCATTTCTTTTCCAAAAGGAAAGAATGTCAATCTTTGTATGTCTATCTGTCCTAGGTTCGTCCAAGTAAAGATCCAATTGACTTTTTCTCATATGGGTAGAAAGATCATCAGGTCTAAATGAATCAAATTCCCGTACACAAAAAAATAAATAAAAATATTTCAAACCAATATGTGTTATGAAACAACAATATAATATAAATCATTAAATTAAAAATATTATTTGATATTACCTGAAATAAATAATTATTATATGAAGACTGACTTTCCACTCTACTAATAGTGCTATCAGAAGTCGTGGTAGAACATGTCATTGTGGGAGCACTAGAAGAAGTATATTCCATGAAAAGAGATGCCATTTTGTTCTGAGCATTTATATACTCTATGGAACATTCTCCATAAAGTTTTGTATAAAAGAATTCAACAAAATTAAGCTTGTATCGAGGATCCAATATAACTGCTATAGCCAACAATATATTGAACTCGGACCAATATTTCTCAAACTTGGCAAGCATTTTACAACACATTGTCTTCATGTAGTCATCTTCACCCTCAGAGTGCTGCTTTAATTTAAAATAAATTGAAAACACTGATAGAAAGTACAGATTGGTTGTAGGGTATTTTATCCCAGAAAAATTACAAGTGGTTTCATAAAAAACTTCCAATAAACTGTTAATCTTCTGTACTTTTTCTCACTCAGAATTTAATGGACAATGCTTATAATTGGAATCAGTTAACTCCAAATTAAAGGCATGACGATAGAAAAGAGCACTTTCAAGCATAAGAAAAGTAGAATTCTATCTAGTGGGAACATCCTGTCTCAACCCTTTCTTGCTATTCAAAGACATTTGATTTGTCGAATCTAAAAATTTTACTTTTTTTGTTTGTGATCCTTTGACATACTTGATACTTTCACGAACTTTTTGGATAGCAAAATCAATCTCTTTTAACCCATCTTGTACTACCAATTCAGTATATGAGCACAACAACGAAGATGAAAGAACTCACCATCACAAACAAGAGCTTTCTTAATGTTCAATTGAGTTCTTTACAACTCTACTGAAACATCATTAGAAGAAGCATTGTCTAAAGTCAATGCAAAAATCTTGTGTTGAATTCCCCACCCACATAGCAAATTATAAATTTTTTCAGATAAAGATATGCCATTATGTGGTGGTGGCATAAAAGAAAAGCTCAAAACCCTTTTCTGCAGAACCCAATTGTTAACCAGAAAATGTGTTGTAATGCACATATAACCATCAGTGGTTATAGAAGTCCACAAGTTAGATGTTAGACTAATTCTACCAGGAGAATCATTTAACATGTATTTAATTCTTTTTTTTTCTCGATTATACATCTTAACCAAATCAGCCTTTGCAGTATTCCTAGAAATAATTGGAACATTTGGACGCAAATATTGTAATAAAGATCTCACCCTCGAATATTCAACAAACCGAAAAGGCAGTTCATGTTTCACAATAGCAACTATCAAAATTTCTCTATATTGTTTAACATCAAATTTAGGAGAGCTTACCGAAATATTTTCACTATTTTGTGATAACATCATCTGACCAATATCTCGTGAATTTCTCCATGGGCATGTGTCAATGTGACGCTTCATATTTCCGGTTCCATATTTGCTCGCTGCCATGTAAGTAACTCCACACATCTTGCACTTGGCTCGTGGCTTGCCATCATTGATCTCAGAATCAGGAATCATTTCAAAAAAAGACCACACATTTGACCGTTTTCTTCATTTGGCTTTAGATTCCTCATTTTGAAAACTTTCAGAGTCAAACGGGTCCAAATCAATCAAATCCTCATTTTCACCTGCTGCCGAACTCATCTGACAACAAACAACAAGAACAAATGTAAACAATATAATATTTGAAATGTTAATTGAGACTTAGTAAAGGAAGAAGATAAAGAGCAAAGAAGAAGGATGATTAGAGTCCATGCACAAGTCATAAGAGTAATTAAGATTACTTCTTGTATTAGGCAGCATTACTTTTCAGCCCAACAAGTGAAAAGATGAGTGTTTTTGTAAGGGAACCTACCCAATTTAATCAAGGAAAATGATGCACATGCAACTTTTTTTACTATCTTTTATACAACTCTATTTTTAAATCGAGGAAGTACTGTTGGATGGAGAGGCCGAGAGTTATTAATGATCCATGGCTGGGTAAGTTGATGAGGTTCGACCTGGACTACATAGGAATATCAGGAAACAGAACCTTCATACTAGGCATAATTGGCAGTTGGGTTTTTTATTCTTCTGCCTGTTTGTTTTTTTTTTTTTTTTTTGCATCTACATAGGAAGGAGTGTTTGTGTGTTTCTTAAAACTGGTAATCCTCCCTCATGACGGACGAATATTTTATACAAAGGGAGCATGGATTATGACCAAAATCTCAAAACCAAGCTCCTAAAGAAAATGATTGCACAAAGAAAAAGTAATATCTTTTTACACCCTAAATTTAAAACAATGCTTGCACAAAGGATTGCATGCATATCATTACTCTTTAATCAATATTTAATACAATTTACTTACCATCTGAAATTGGCATCTTTGATTAGTTGCTTCTTCAAATGTTCTTAGAGAATGTTGTGCTATATTATGAAGAAACTTAAGAACCAAATGAAGTATGCCCCCTCATCTACTCGAGTTGATAGGATTAAAATAGTTCACAAATGCTGGCCATATGAAGCGCACAATCTTATTACTTAAATTCCTTATTTTTTTAAATGAACTTTAACTTATTCATTTCTTTCAAGGAAGAATTGGATAATTGAGAGAAACATACACAAAAAACTACCGATTCCACCTAAGCAACCTAATTTATTGAAAATTACTAGGCATATTGGTAGGTGATTTGGTTGCTCCGCTAAATCATACTGCACTTATTTTTTTTTAAAAAAATTACTGCATTTCAATGGATCAATCTCATTTACTTTTGTTCTAAACTTAGCTATGCAGCCATCAGCCATGGCCCTTAATGCAGGGCAGCAGGAGACATTGAATCTTTCTTGCCCTCCTCCCAAACAAGCTGTAAATCTTTCTCTTCCCTTCTTGCAACTCTAAATAAATGTTAATAAATATTTCTAACCTATGACATACGACACTAAGATAGGATCTACACGGAGCATTTTCAGAGCTACCAAAAAAAAAAAAAAGGCTTTAAAGATAATGTGTGAAGATAACTAGTTTGGATATAAACAGCGATGTGGCAATCTGGACTAAAATGCCTCTACTCTATATCATATTAGACCAAAATGACTCTTACTACAAATTTCATACAATCAAGATTCATAAATTCATAACAATTTCATACAATCAAGAGCAAGGCTGGATTTTTCAAAAAAAAAAAAAAGGAGTAAGGCTGGATTGATTTACAGTGGGCGACGCGGTGTGGGCGACGCGGCGTGGGCGATGGGGCGCTGGCGGCGGACAGTGTGAATCCGTGGCTCTAGTTATTTCTGGTTGACTCAGCGTCACCGTACTGGAGGGGGGGCGGCGTCACCAACGCACCGTGAAGAGAACTGGACGGGGGGTCTGGGGGCGGCGTCACCGTGACAAGAACTGGAAGGGGCGGCGATGCAGCGTCACCAGGACTGGAGAAGTGGATGGGGGGGGGGCGGCATGGGTTCGGCGAGAAGGAGGAAGATGAGATGATGAAATTGAAATTTTCGAAAACTGGGGTGGGGGGGGGGGGGCGTCAGAGACTTAAGTTAGAGTTGGGGTTTTTTTTTTAGTTTTAGGTCTTAAGGGTAAAAAGGTCATTTTCATTTTATTAACGGGTTGACCCATTAGTGACTCGTTAAGCATTCGTGTCTTAACGGGTCAACGTTTTGACCCTAATCCGCTTTTATCGTGTCGTGTTCGTGTTGGGTTAATGGATCGTGTCACATATTGCCACCCCTAATCTTAATAGCATTGTAGCCACTAGCTTTGTCCAAAGGGCAATGTAAATATCGTACTTGAGTTTAACTAATGTTATTTTCTTTTTCAGTTTCTCTGGGTTTGTTCAAGTAATCTATTTTAGAGATAATAGCTCTACTGGTACCTGGGTTTGCACTAATTACAAGTTAGTCCTTGCTGTAAAAAATTTTAGAAAAATATATAATATATTGGGCATGCTTTGCATAACAAACTGATCCCTTTATTCTTTAATATTAGATTAATGGTGGAAAATATTGATGTGATACCTGTTTGTCACACCCCGACAAATTATATTTGGACGCTTGCCAAAACTCCACAATATTTTCCTTTGGAGACTTACAAATTTATATTCATGTTTAATTGTTAACAGAAAATCTAGGTGGTTCAGGGGCTGCTGGCAATCCCAAGTTTGTATTCAACTCTTCAGCAGTAAGGATTTTGGTCAGAAAACCGGCTTCTGACGATAGTAATTTAGTGAAAATGGAAGGGAACAAACAAGGGGCTAGAACCAATACAAGTGCACTACAGGCTGTGACCTCTGGTGGTAACAATCCGGCCGGGCTCGGAGATAATAGCCAAGAGCATAAAATTGCTGAGACAAGTACAGGACTACTATCTCTCTGCCAAAACTATGAAAGTGACGACGACCAGTGATTGACTTTATTTTTCCAATTTTTTTTGGGAACTTCATTTACTTTGTTATCAGGTTTTTAGTTACATTTTGGGAGCTCACTCAGTGGTATTAAGATAAGAACGGTACCTCAGCAGTCAGCAGTATATCAGTGGTAACATAAAAGTGAAAATCCCGCACGTGCTCGCGCATTGCTGCCAAGCCAAATTGATGCCTCATTCCAGCCGAGCCTTGCGAGTTAATGCAACTCTTGCTGCCATGCACTTCACACCGCTAGCCAAAAGCTTGCATCTTGGATACTATAGTGCTGAAATTGAGTATTTGTACTTCTTTTTTTAATGGCCAAATGTGTTGAAGTTTCCTTCCAACGTTTACGTCCTCCATGAACCAACTTGCTAATATTTTCCCGTGCTTTACATGTCCTGTGCATGTTGTATTATGACATGGAAAACACTATAGACACAAAGGGATTCCACACACTGAGTGTGCCATGTCTCTCTCTTCTTCTTTTTTCTCCTCCCGTGCGTCTTCCCTCCCCTCCTCTCCTCTTTGCCTCTGCCTCCCTGTGGCGGCCTTGGTGGTTGGGGACCACCTCAGGGCTGACAGAATCTGCTAGCAGTCCAAGCGGCACCGTTCGATGGGGGATGGGAGCTCCCGTGCACGGCAAGCTTGTGGGCTTTAAAAAGCTGTACACTCCATTCCACAATTTGGCCCAACTTCAATTCAAATAAGACATGCTGCCATGTTACGTGTGGCCAGTAATGGATAAACATGAAATTTGGAGTTTCTATTTTGGACGCAAGCTGGAGATTTTGAATGGAAAATTGAAGGCAACACGTGGGGGGCTTTTTGGGAAGAAACGGACGAAAAGGAGAGAGAGGGCAGTAGATTGAGGAAGGCCTTTTCTTTTCAGTTTGAGAACACGCAACACGTAAAAAAAAACAAAAAAACAAAAAAGAAAGAATGCAACGCCGCATGAAGAACTCATTTGTGGTCCAACTGTCGCTCCAACCGTCTCCTCCACTGCCTACCACCTCCATCTCTATTCATTTGGCTTATTTTTTTCTTTCTCTAATCTCTATTTAATTTTAGAATCATTTGATTTTGGATATTTTATTTTCAGTATGTTTAAGTTTGATGTAGTTATTTTTCTTGCTCTGTTAAGCTTTCATTTAATAGTGATTACAATTGTTATGGATTGATTTTGAGAATTTGTGATTTGAATACAAGGATGAATCCTAAAATCTTGATTTTGGAGTTTTTCAATTTTCAACTCGTATTTGGTCAATTATTTTCTAATCTAATTTAATTTGTAGCTTAGTTTTATTAATCTCTTAGTTCCATTGCATATTAGATTAATTAAAGCTTAATTATGACTTAAATAATTTTAGTTTTATTATTTAATTTTTAGATTATTTAAGATTTTTTAGCTAAGTGATTCCTTGATTGTTAATTTCAATTTGTTTGTCTTTTTACATTTCATTTCGACACTAAAAAAATCTAAAAATATGAATCTAGTCCATGACTAGTGCTTTTTTTTATTCCCGTTGCACTCTTCCATTCATTGCACATACCACCACTTTTATTTTCTCTTTGTAAATATTTTTACCATTTTAAATGAGTTTGATTTTAAGTAACATTCATTGAGGAGACGATTTAGGAATTTATTCCTAATTATTACGCAACATCTTCCTGCACTTGAGATAGCCTTTGTGTTTCTTATTTTTGAGTGAGTTAAGTTTTTGACGCCGTTGCCGGGGAATAGTTGTTTGACGTAAATTTAAACTCGTTATTTTTATTTTTTTTTATCTCAAATGTTTCTTTCACTATCTTATCTCTAATTACACATTTCACTTGTCACCTACTACTCAGTTGCTTGAACCTTACTTATGCTATTTGGACTGATGTTTAATGTCATGGGTGAGAGACAATTCAAATAGGTTATTTAGAGTTACATCGAGCACTGAGAGTAGTATACACAGTTAAGAGATAGATAGCTATTATGTTTTTTTCTACAAACGAGGACATTGAAATTGAACAAATCATGACTGCACCTACACCACGCTCTCTTAGGGATTATTTGCAGCCCCCTCGTACCATTACACCATCATGCATTATTTTACGTGATGACGCACCTAATTTTTTTAATAAGCATGGCATGATGTCAGTGATACCTTAGTTCTACGGGATGGATTTTGAGAGTCCTTATCAGCACCTAATAGATTTTGAGTTGGTTTAATTCTTTGAGGCCTAATTCTATCTCTAGTTCGTCTGATATGCAACGTGAGTTCTTACAAAAAAAATTTCATTCTCAAAGAACTCAGTATTTACAAGAGCAGATCAGCTAGTTCAATCAAAAATCTGACGAGACTTTCCAGGCCAGCTGGGAAAGGTTTAAGGATTTGATGAACATCTGTTCACATCACGATTTTGAATCCTGGAGGCTAGTGAATTATTTTTATACTGGTTTCACTCCAGAATGCAAGCAGTTTGTTCAGACTATGTGCAATGGAAAATTCTTTAGCAAGGAACCTGATCAAGCATTGCCATTTTTTGACTATCTTGCTGAGAGCGCACAACAATGGAACACTCGGACTGATCAAGTTTCATTGACAGCACAACCACTGAGGGCTATTGCTGGTGAGAGCATATATGAGTTTAAGGAGGACACTGAAGTTCAAGCCCGAATAACTGCATTGACTAGAAGATTAGAGGTCATAAAGATGAAAAAAGTGAAGGCAGTGAGAGCAGTAGAGGCATGTTCTTTATGTGCTGATTCAACCCACAAGACCTAGGATTGCCCAATTATGCCAGTATTTCAGGAGAATGGGTCTGAGCAGATGCAATCAGCGAACTGGGTAAACAGAGTACAAAATCAGCCTTTCTCCAATACATATAATTCGGGGTGGAAGAATCACTCAAATTTCTCATAGAGGAATAATCAGCCTGGCCAGTCTCTTCCACCTTCTCAGCAGCCATTTCATCAGGCTGCTCCTCAGCACCATTAGAGTTCTCAAAGCTGTCATTTTGTAGCACCTCTAGGATTTCAGCCTCATATAGCTACACAGAGTTCTCAGCCTCAATCATCTGCCAAGAAGTCTCTAGATGACAGTATGGCATAGATGGCTAATACACTTCAACAATTCATGCAAATTCAGGCCACTACAAATAATCAGAACACTCAGGTCATGAATGACTTGCGGGGCACCATCAATAAGATGAGTACGACATTGACCACTCTAGAGAAAGGAAAATTCCTAGCACAGCCTTAGCCTAATCTTCAAGTATCTCGGCAACAACAACAACAAGTGCATAATGTCTCATGGGAGGTTTTTGAGGATTAGGCTGAGGCTGTGCTGGGAATTTCCCAACAAGTCATCTTATTGATGGTGCTCCGTAAGTCATTTATGGCCTGAGTGTTCTGATTGTTTGTAGTGGCTTGAATCTGCATGAATTGCTGAAATGTATTGACCATCCGTGTCATACTGTCATCTAGAGACTTCTTCGCAGATGATTGAGGCTGAGAACTCTGTGTAGCTACATGAGGTTGAAATCCTATAGGTGATACAAAATGACAACTCCGAGAACTTTGATATGGCTAATACTGGTGCTGAGGAGCAGCCTGATGAAATGGCTGCTGAGAAGGTGGAGGAGACCGGCCAGGTTGATCATTCCTCCATGAGAAATTTGGGTGATTCCTCCACCCCAGATTATATGTATTGGAGAAAGGCTGATTTTGTGCTCTGTTTACCCAGTTCGATGATTGCATTTGCTCAGACCCATTCTCCTAAAATACTGACATAATTGGGCTGTCGTGGGTCTTATGGTTTGAATCAGCACATAAAGAACATGTCTCTACTACTCTCATTGCCTTCACTTTTTCCATCTCCATGACCTCTAATCTTCTAGTCAATGCAGCTATTCGGGCTTGAACATCAGTGTCCTCCTTAAACTCATATCTGCCCCCACCAGCAATAGCCCTCCGTGGTTGTGCTGTCAACGAAACTTGATTAGTTTGAGTGTTCCATTGTTGTGCGCTCTCAGCAAGATAGTCAAAAAATGGCAATGCTTGATCAGGTTCCTTGCTAAAGAATTCTCCATTGCACATAGTTTGAACAAACCGCTTGCATTCTGGAGTGAGACAAGTGTAAAAATAATTCACTAGCCTCTAGGATTCAAAACTGTGATATGGACAGATGGTCAACACATCCTTAAACCTTTTTGAGCTGGCCTGGAAAATCTCGTCAGATTTCTGATTGAACTAGTTGATCTGTTCTTGTAAATACTGAGTTCTCTGAAAAGGAAATTTTTTTTGTAAGAACTCATGCTGCGTATCAGACCAACTAAAGATAGAATTAGGTCTCAAAGAATTAAACAAAATCTTCGCTTTATCCTTTAAAGAGAAAGGAAATAAACGAAGTCTAATAAATTCACCAATAGTGGCTCTATTGATAAAAGTAGTGCAGACCAACTCAAAATCTGTCAGGTGCTGATAAGAACTCTCAAAATCCATCCCTTGGAACTGAGGTATCACTGACATCATGCCATGCTTAATAGAAAAAGTAGGTGTGTCATCAGGTAAAATAATGCATGATGGTGTAGTGGTGCGAGTGGCTTGCAAATAATCTCTAAGAGTGCGTGGTGTAGGTGCAGCCATAGTTTGTTCAATTTCAATGTCCTCGTCTGTAGAAAAAACAGAAGAGCTATCTATCTCTGAACTGTGTATACTACTCTCAGTGCTCGATGTAACTCTAAACAATCTATTTGAATTGTCTCTCACCCATGACATTAAACATCAGTCCAAATAGCATAAGTAAGGTTTAAGCTACTGAGTAGTAGGTGACAAGTGAAATGTATAATTAGAGATAAGATAGTGAAAGAAAAATTTGAGATAAAAAAAAATAAAAATAACGAGTTTGAATTTAAGTCAAGCAACTATTCCTCGGCAACGGCGCCAAAAACTTGACTCACTCAAAAATGAGTAGCACAAAGGTTATCCCAAGTGCAGGAAGATGTTGTGTAATAATTAAGAATAAATTCATAGATCCCTCAGAAAAAGTTACTTATATTCACAAAGAGAAAAAAAAAGTGGTGGTATGTGCAATGAATGAAAGAGTGCAATGGAAATAAAAAAAGCACTAGTCATGGACTAGATTCGTATTTTTGGATTTTTGAGTGTCAAAATGAAATGTAAAAGACTAACAAATTGAAATTAACAATTAAGGAATCAACTTAGCTAAAAAATCTTAAATAAATTAAAAATTAAATAATAAAACAGGAATTATTTAAGTCATAATTAAGCTTTAATTAATCTAATATGCAATGGAACTAAGAGATTAATAAAACTAAGCTACAAATTAAATTAGATTAGAAAATAATTGACCAAATACGAATTGAAAATTGTAAAGCTCCAAAATCAAGATTTTAGGATTCATCCTTGTATTCAAATCACAAATTCTCAAAATCAATACATAACAATTGTAATCACTGTTAAATGAAAGCTTAACAGAGCAAGAAAAATAACTACATCAAACTTAAACATACTGAAAATAAAATATCCAAAATCAAATGATTCTAAAATTAAATAGAGATTAAGGAAAGAAAAGAGCAAGCCATATAGATGGAGATAGAGGTGGTAGGCAGTGGAGGAGACGGCTGGAGCGGCAGTTGGAGCCCATAGGAGTTCTTCAAGCGGCGCTGCATTCTTTTTTTTTTTTTTTTTACGTGTTGCGTGTTCTCAAACTGAAAAGAAAAAGGCCTTCCTCAATCTGCTGCCTCTCTCTCCTTTTCGTCCATTTCTACCCAGAAAGCCCCCCATGTGTTGCCTTCAATTTTCCATTCAAAATCTTCAGCTTGCGTCCAAAATAGAAACTCCAAATTTCATGTTTATCCATTAATGGCCACACGTAACAAGGCAGCATGTCTTATTTGAATTGAAGTTGGGCCAAATTGTGGAATGGAGTGTACAGCTTTTTGAAGTCTATGTGCTTGTCAACAGAATTATATGTGGGCCATGCATTTTACTCCATGCGGTTTTCCTTGCTTCCGTCCTTGCTTCAGGCAGAGGTAGAGAGCGAAAGGGGGAGGAGGGGAGGGGAGGGTAGACGCACGGGAGAGGTGCTGTCGTGAGGGGAGGGGAGACGACGGCAGCTTCTGCCGGCCCTGAGGTGGTCCCGGACCACTATGGCGGCAACGGAGAGGGTGGAAGCATACGGAGGCGACGGAGATGCACAGGAAGGGGGAGCCATAAGGGAAGGGGAAAAAAGAAATAAACAAAAAAAGAAAGTGGGTAGATGTGGCACATTCACAGTTTGCCACATCAGTGTGTGAGATCGCTTAGTGTCTGTAGCAGCTCTCTTATGACATTGATGAGACAAATGATACGATTTATAGTACAAAGCTAATGACTATATATCCCTCGTTCTAATGCTAAATTAAAATTAACTATGACCTTTTGTCAGTATTCAGCATGATCGAAGCCCAATACCTATGTTTTTCAATTGAGAAATGTTTTGGTCACAAATGAGATTTTATGAAAGTAAATTTACGTATTGACGTGATTTGATCTGGTATGTTAGATTGTAAAGTTATTTTGATTATAAAGTAGATCTAACATATATAAAATCATATTAGTTTGTAAGTTTAATTTAGTAAAATCTATTTCAACATGTATATATATATTTTTAATTAGAACCTTGGTAAAAGTCTACACAAAACTTACCACAGTATATTAAGCAAGCCTAACAAGAAATGATATCTCCAATTTTATTTAGAAACTAGTTGAGAATCGCACTTGCATGCTTCACTCCTCACGCGAGAAATGTGTCAAATTTAATATTTGTGATAATGCTCCAGCAATTTTGAGTTATCAACCCTCTAAACCAGATGGAACATGTATAATGAGTAATGATATACCTATAAAATAAACAATTCAACTTTTTCAAATCTCAAAATAAAAATAATATTAAAAAAATATATTCTAATAATATTTTTTTAACTTTTATTTTCATTTTAATTCATCTTATCTGCGAAAACAAACCATACCGCATCTTATTCTTTTGTGACCTCATGAAATATTTTTTCTTTTAACTTTTTTCATTTTCTTTATTCATCAAATTCAAACCCACCGATCATGCATGGCCATAAATATTCTTTGTCATTGCTGTATCTTTCACCTTTGGAATCATTCATGCCTTAAAGAAATTCACTACAAACGACATGATCTGCTTTTGCGCACTAGCAGGCCACCTGCCTTTTTTTATTCCGTTATAATATTGGAATTTCAGAGAAGATAACTTAAAGAGCTCAACCTACTGCTTCATTAGCAGAGGAAACCTTTCTGAGAACATAAACAAGATTTCCCACTTCAATGACCTTTCCTTTCCCTTGATCAGGTACAGTAAGAGAGTCGTTCCAGACTATATTCAGACCAAAGTAGACCTGCAGAATCATTTAACATGCCATTTGTGAATCATCTGGGACGGAATAATATAGTTGGAAGTCTGGGAATTAGGAGTCACCTTTCCCTTCTGTTTTTGAGTTGGACGCAAGACTGTGTCTGACCTGAATGCCTTGAGAGTTTCACCTACCTCAGGGCTTGCAATCCCAGTCTCTTGATTGATTGTAGGAATCTAGAAAAACACACAAGAGTCTTTGTAAACATTGGGAGACGTAACACAGTCCATCGGGAAGAAATTATCTTTAGAAAACTCAGACGACCTGCCAATATTGTACTTTACGATCGAGAAGCCCATGTGTACATAGTAGACTCATGGCTGCAAACAGGATATCATGTCCCAGAAATAAGAAGTCCCAATGACATGTGCATGTATTTCTTGACTGGCATGAAATAGGTAGAAAATGAAAAGAGGTAGCTCTTTACCTTACAGCGGGTG
The DNA here is from genome assembly GCA_029856935.1 of Cyclocarya paliurus. NCBI lineage: Eukaryota > Viridiplantae > Streptophyta > Magnoliopsida > Fagales > Juglandaceae > Cyclocarya > Cyclocarya paliurus. The sequence goes on from CM056955.1 coordinate 14,883,272, forward strand.
CATAGCCTGACACCCTGAAATGTGAAATTGTTTATCTTGATCTCTGTCCATAGGTCTTCAGCAAATGGTTCACAACCATCTACCAGGATGCTGAAAATGCAAGTTAAAACTTTTTAAGATTCTAGAACTAGTGTTTATGAAACAGATTCAATGACATTTGGTCAGGATTAGTGGTTGGTATTGACTTTTATAGCTGTGAATGTCTCTAAATATAAGTAGCGCATAAATAAAGAGAGTGATAAGAGTGGATACTTGGGTCTAAAACGATTAATTGGTATGGGATTATTGAGAAGCTCATTTAGTGCATCCAGTGATCCCTGCAAAATATATGTTGAGATCCACCTTTAAAATTCTCTTTGAAAGCAAAGGAAACTACTTTGTACTTTACAATTCTCAACTAGACCAACCTGAGACAACAGCATGTATGGAGACATGTCAGAAAATAAGACTTTGTGTCCAGGAGCATATTTAGAATCCACAGGCCTAGTTTCTGAAGCTGCATCAAAAAATGATTGAATCCATGATAAAGGGAAGTATATATGGAAGAAGAAACAAGCCCAGAATCTCATAATGACTGGAAATCATCAATGGAGGCTGCCATGTCAAGACGTATGCATTTTGTCTGCGAGGCTTTTTTCTTCAAACACGTACGTGTGCATGTGTGTTCAAGAGAGTTTTTATTTCCCACGACAAAGGAATTTCTGCTTTTCATGGGTACCAACAAGTATTGGATTTAATTTTCACTGTCATAATGTTCTAAAATTCCTTTGATGAAGCCATACCAGTATTAAAACGAACTAGACGGTAGGGCTTCCCAAGAAAATCTGAAAACCACTGTGATGCTTCATCTCCTTCATCCAATGCAGAGCCAGACCATTCCCAGACTGAAACACCATCTGTTGTTTCGTGTCGTTTACTTGAAGAAACCTTGAGCACATTCATCCCTGGTGCTTTTAAGACTGTAAAGAAAAACAGGTGATAAATAATAATTAAGATCCACAAAGGAAAAAAAAGTACAGCATCTTGCATGTTGCATGTGAAATGAAAGGGGAAATAAGTTCAATAGACAAATTTAGTGAACATTATCCTTCCAGAAAATTAATGTCTGGTTTTGACAAAAGCGTAACCAAATTGGGATCTGAGTTGCACCGAATATATTAAGTGATCAGGCAGAGGGGATAATTGAGTTGGGGAAATGTAATTAGTCCTTAAACAAGGAACAAAGAATTTACCCATATATGAGCTCTCAGTAGGTTCCCAATCCTCTATAAAAGCTTCCCTTGGCAACTCCACCACAACTAAAGCAAGTTTTGGTTCAACTCTTTGAGTGCATGCCCTCCCTGCCATTTACAACCACCCATTGCCGATCCCAACGAAACCCTGCAATATCCATACCCAACAGATCAAAGGGAAATTTTTTTAAATCAAACCAAAAATCTTTAAGTCTAAAAGACCCATTTCGACTTTTAATCCCATCATTATTCAAACACGAAGATCAATACAACTCTTACAAAAAATTATAAAAATTTTTAAAAATAATTTCAAAAAGAAGAATACCCATAGGAAAATTCTAGATATAAGCCCTACACTCCTGTACATCACTTAAAAACATGTGTATGAAATATGAAATATGAGGATAAAAAAATAAAATTACATATTTTTAAGTGGTGTGTAGGAGTGTGGAGGTTATGTGTAGCACGAATCTACCCATCATGTCTCTGGTCCTAGTTGTTGATCTATTTCATGTTTACGTGGAGATTTTGAAAACCTTTTATCAATATAAGCTTCACGTAGCAATTATCTTTTAAGATGTACAAAAGAGTAGAATAGTTAGCGTAGAAGTGTACATGATGGGTTGGCTCAGATTTCTTAGAATCATGAACATCCCTAACTCGAACTCAAGTCTCAAATCAAGTGTCAAAATTGATAGTTTGGATTTCACTTTTTTAAAAATTTATGAATAAGAAAATTTTATTAAGACAAGTAACAAGGCAAAGTCCAAGGAAATATATCATTATTGAAACCTAGTTACAAGTCAGGAACTAGAAAAATAAACAAATTAAATTATGGATATTAGTTTCATTAAAGATAATGGTCGAAGCCCACAGAGTATCGACCATTGAACGCTCCTTAGTTTCGAAGTATCGACCATTCTTCCCGATACAAATACACCACACAAGACATAAAAGAATCATATTCTAAATAACAATTTGAGAGTAATGCCTTAAGCCTTTCTAACAGGCAAAAAGATCCACGACTCATCTAGGCATCAACCAAGCCTCTCCAATCCTATTAAACACCTCATACCATAAAACGAACTGAAAACTTCTTATTTTATTTCTCAATCATTCACAGTTGAGTGGATATTCCAGTGGGATTAACCACTACAACAGTGCAGAAACTCAGTCAACATCCGGATTCCGAGTAATACAAAAAAGGCATGAAAACAGCACTACTAGTAAGAAGCCTACCATCGCATCGTTGATCGTGCCAAAAACGAAGTCTGAGCCATCACCTACCACAAAACTTTGCACCCAACCGAGTTAATTGTCAAATCCTTGAATCATTTTCTGGGCGCTTTCCACCGGAATTCCCCTTCTCTTTTTGAGTTTTTATTGTTTTTTATCCCGTTATTTCATGATGGGTTTCTTGAAGAGGTTGTTGGTGGACTAGAAAATTTTCATCTTCTCCAGAGAGAATGACAGGTCTCTTAGAATAACAGAGAGGAGCTAGCAGGAAATTCAGCAAGTTTATTCTTCTGGGAGGGGATATGGTGGAGTGGCTAGTGGTTACAATAGAGGCTTGCATCAAAGCTGGTAATAGTAAGGAGTTCTACAAAACGATAAGAGATTGCAATCTGCTTTTGTGGCACAAAGGTGCACGAACTACTATGGTCGTTTCCTGGTGGTTGCGGAGTATGGGGGATGTGGAAGGAGGAGTTTTATCATTATATGGTGGGTGAAAACGGGAATGGCTGTCGCAATTTCTCTGGCTTTCTGCATGAAGTTAACAAAACAAAATCCTCTGTTTCGATAACGGAAAACAGAGGAATGGATGTGTCGTCTGTTCATTTCTTTGGTCGACCTTTAAAATGGTTAATATAATCTTCCTTAGAATTATCTGCACCAATCCATTGAATAACATTTTACATATACTCCTTTTTTTTTTTTGCTTGCACGTATAGTTTTAGATATGCTGCTAGCTTGTGCTTTCCGAACACAAATGCTTCCTATGATTTTAAACCTAAGAAATACGCATAAATATATATATATATATATATATTGCATTCCACCAAAATCTTCGTTATGTTTTCTCTCAACCAATTTCAAGATTCCGAAGAAGCTCCCGCCGTTTGAAAAGTACTAACGAATACTCAAAATTTTCAACATGTAGTTAACTTCACGTTACAAGAACATAGATGATCAATCAGAAAAGTTTATAGTTTCCCACCCAACCTCAAAGTACTTGTTCTCCCCTCAACTTCAAATTAGAAAGAAAATCCATGAACTGAAATAAAGAGATACGCATGCACTGGTGAAAGAAAATAATTCCAGAGAGCAGTCAAATAGGTTATAGAAACCATGGGGAAAAAACAAAAAAAAAAAAATTGAAGAGAAGTGTCATATTGGCCTTACCGGTGGCAGTAATCGGTGCTCGGAGAAGTGAGATTCCACGACACGACTTTATTGGGTATATGAAAATGGACGAGATTCTGGCTGCCATATGTGAGAGTCGTGTGTTTTTAGCGAGTGATATCACTAGCAGAACGGTCGACTCATGCGGATTTGATTGTACTTATATGGAGCCCGGACAGTCAGGAGAGGCATTTCCCACGTGTACATACACAACCGCTAGTTAAATTCTTGTCTGTTGTCTAAATGCATCATGCTAGTCATTTATGGGGGCATAATGGGCAGATCAGAGTATTAATTGTGGTAAAATTTTATAAAGTTGAAGTACATCACCAATATTTTGGGAGTTTTTCCTTTTTATCCTTTTTCCTGTCAATCCAAGGAGTAGGATGCTGACAATCCCAAGTTAGTATTCAAGTCTTCAGCAGTAAGGATTTCGGTCAGGAAACCGGCTTCCGATGATAGTAATTTAGTGAAAATGGAAGGGAACAAACAAGGGGCTAGAACCAATACAAGTGCACTACAGGCTGTGACCTCCGGTTGTAACAATCCGGCCGGGCTCGGAGATAATAGCTAAGAGCATAAAATTGCTGATAAAAGTACAGGGCTACTATCGCTCTGCCAAAACTATGAAAGTGACAACGACCAGTGATTGACTTTCTTTTTCCAATTTTTTTGGGAACTTCATTTACTTTGTTATCAGGTTTCTATTTGCATTTTGGGAGCTCGCTCAGTGGTACTACTAAAAGGTGCGTGCTTTACATGTCCTGTGCATGTGGTATTATGACGTTGATGAGACAAATGATACGATTTATAGTACAGAGCCAATGACTATATATGTCCCTCGTTCTAATGCTAAATTAAAATTGGACGGTGCTACTCCCTCTGACCGAAACGGCTACCGAATAAATAAAAGAAAAAGGAAAAAAGAAGAAGAAATAAAAATAAAAAATAAAAATCAGAAATTCATTTTAAAACCCTTCCTTAAAAATTAAGTTCAAAAAAATAAAAAATTCAATTAGTGACCACCATCTATGACTACCTCATGGGGCAAAAGCATTTCTCATTCAAATTAGCTATGACCTTTTGTCAGAAATCAGCATGATCAAAGCCCAATACCTATGTTTTTCAGTTGAGAAATATTTTGGTCAAATTACGTACTGACCTAATTTGATTTTATATGATAGATTGTAAAGTTATTTTTATTATAAAATAGATCTAACGTAAATAAAATTATGTTAATTTTTAAATTTAATTTTAAAAAATCTATTTTCGCATGTATATTTTTTTTTAATTATAACCTTGGTAAAAATCTACACAACTTATCACAGTATATTAAGCAAGCCTAACAAGACTAGAGAATATGGGTGATCCCTAGAATTTGACCCACTTTATTTCACGCGAAAATTTGGGATGCCCAGTTTCCTTTTTTTTTTTTTTCTTATTTTCTTAAAAAATAGAAATGACATCTCCAATTTTATTTAGAAACTTGTTGAGAATCGCACGTGCGTGCTTTACTCCTCACGCGAGAAATGTGTCAGATTTAATATTTGTGATAATGCCAGCAATTTTGAGTTATCAACCCTCTAAACCAGATGCAACATGTATAATGAGTAATGATATACCTATAATTATTTTATAAATTATTTTACACTCAATCAATACAATCATGCCATTTTTTTTTCTCAGCAAATTAACTATCTTCATTATATCAAAATAATACAAGTTTGGAACTAGTCCGAAGTCTGAAAAAAAAATATTATATTACAATCAGGGTAAATCCTTTTCACTATAGAAGTCTAATAAACATTGAGGTATCTTGATCAGTGGGATGCTACCATACAGATTATTGGTAGTGGTCCATTGCGCAATGGAATGCACGTATCGATTATGGAATCAATGTATTTTCCTCGCTTTCTAGTTTTCAAACTTTTGAAGCATAAACCGTGTGTCTCTTGCAATTCCTTCTATAGTCCAATTTGAATTGTTTATACCATTGATTGCTGAAATAGCCACTTGGGAGTCTCATTCTACAATGATTTTTTTGATGTTTCTTGTGTGGGCTTCTTGAATTCCGAGTAAAGCTGCTTGTGCTTCACCTTGGTTGGAGTTGCTGCACTGTATGTGTTTTGAGATAACAAAGATTGTGGCTCCCTCATGATTTCTGTAAATTGCAATTATAGTGCTCCTAGTATGCCTAGTTGCTACATCAAAAGATGGTCCATTGGAGGAGGAGACCAATTTGGGAATGCATTGGATAGTTTCCGTAGTGATCTTTGTGGGACTTGATGGTTTTTTGGATGAATGACTCACTAGAAGGGGAAACATTTTCATGAATTGTTTGATTTCTTAGGAACCAGAGATTTTCCATGGCTAAAACAACAAACAATTGGAAGTTATGGACTACTTCAGATCTGAGGTTTAGGGAGAGGGCAGGGTTAAGAACAGTTTCTATCCAATTACTGAGATCATTTTCAGTTATAGAGGTGATGTCCATTGGCCACGGGGATTGGCGCCATAAGATGCAGCTAAAAGGGCATCTTAGAAAAAGGTGAGAAGCAGATTCCTCCTCCCCTGAACACAATGGACAAAGAGCTTGATCTTTCGTAAGAGAAAGACAGATTTTGAGGACTACTCGGTTGGCAGAATGTTGCTTTTAACTTTCCATAAGAACAATTTTAGTCTATCTTGAATCTTCAAAGACCACAATTGTTTTCAATTAAAAGTGATGGGAGGGTTGGGCTGGGTGGATATGGATATGGCTGCATAGGCTGATTTTATTGAAAAAAGACCACTGAAATGGTGCTTCCACTTTAGAGTATCCCTTTGATTATGGTATTGGTACTAAGAAAGTATAAAGTTATCCATCCATTTTATATATAGCTATAAAATAATTATAAAAGTGTTGTACGTGAATCTAAAATGGTTGTAAATGGAATGAAATGCCCAGAATTTGCTAGTGTATTTAAGGGATGAAGTATCGTTTGTTTTCCTAATTCTTTTCAATTCATCTCATATAATCATTACAATTTTCTTAAATTCTTACATAAAATAAAATAAATAATTCGACTTTTTTAAATTTTAAAATAAAAATAATATTAAAAAATATATATTTTAATAATATTTTATTAACTTACAATTTTTATTTCAACTCATCTGATTTCATCTCATTTGCGAAAATGAACCATGCCGCATCTTATTCTTTTGTGACCTCATGAAATGTTTTTTCTTTTAACTTTTTGCATTTTATTTATTCCTCAAATTCAAACCCTCCGATCATGCATGGCCATAAATATTCTTTGTCATCGCTGTATCTTTCACCTTTGGAATCATTCATGCCTTAAGAAATTCACTACAAACGACATCTGCTTTTGTGCACTAGCAGGCCACCTACCTTTTTTTATTCCGTTATAATATTGGAATTTCAAAGAAGATAACTTAAAGAGTTCAACCTACTGCTTCATTAGCTAGCAGAGGAAACCTTTCTGAGAACATAAACAAGATTTCCCACTTCAATGACCTTTCCTTTCCCTTGATCAGGTACAGTTAGGGAGTCATTCCAGACTATATTCAGACCAAAGTAGACCTGCAGAATCATTTAACATGCCATTTGTGAATCATCTGGGACAATAATATAGTTGGAAGTCTGGGAATTAGGAGTCACCTTTCCCTTCCGTTTTTGAGTTGGACGCAAGACTGTGTCTAACCTGAATGCCTTGAGAGTTTCACCTATCTCAGGGCTTGCAATCCCAGTCTCTTGATTGATTGTAGGAATCTAGAAAAACACACAAGAGTCTTTGTAAACATTGGGAGACGTAGCAGAGTCAATCGGGAAGCAATGATTTTTAGAAGGCTCAGACGACACCAATCTACTTTGCGATCGAGAGGCCCATATGTACAGAGTAGACTCATGGCTGCAAACAGGATATCATGTCCCATAAATAAAAAGTCCCAATGACATGTCACATGTGCATGTATTTCTTGCATACAAGGTACATTTAAGGTCTGATTTAGATAATGAGTTGAGTTGAGATGAGATGAGATGAGATGAAAATTAAATAAAATATTATTTTTTAATATTATTTTTATTTTGAGACTTTAAAAAGATTGAATTGTTTATTGTATTTTATTTAAAAATTTGAAAAAGTTGTAATGATTAAATGAGATAAGATGAGTTGAGATAGTTTCATTGTCCAAACTAGGGAGGACCGTTAAATGTTAAAATTTTGTAGATTTACTTAAAGAGTTGTCTACATATAGTCCTCAAATGAGGATTTCTCATGCAAACTCATATAGTTATGTTTAAAAAAATTTTAAAATTATAATAATATCATTTTTAAAATGATATTTTTTTTCCTTTTACCCCTATTTATCGATGGGACTGCATGTGGAGTCCCCCACTTAAGACTGCAAATAGAATTTCTATTACTTAAATGAGACATTGTGAGAATGGTATATTGATGTAGGACAAGTATCCCCATCAATTAGGACTTCAATATTTTCGGCAAAAATTATAAGATTCGAGTTTCGAAGCAGCTCAAGCATCTGCATTAGGATCTACTATCGATATCATGATCTACACTAAAAATATGTTCAACTTGTTTACCTCTGAGCTTGAAAGTGCACTCATGCTTCATCTCTAAATTTAACTGCTAGTAGTACTAGTATCTGTTCCATTAAATGTTTTCTCTATAACTCATCTTAGAGTACAAAATATAACTTGACTGGCATGAGATAGGTAGAAAATAAGACTGTGTCCAGGAGCATATTTAGGATCCACAGGCCTAGTTTCTGAAGCTGCATCAAAAAATGATTGAATCCATGACAAAGGGAAGCATGCATATATGGAAGAAGAAACAAGCCCAGAATCTCATAATGACTCGAAATCATCAATGGAGGCTGCCTTGTCAAGACGTATGCATGTGTGTTCAAGGGAGTTTTTATTTCCCACGACAAAAAGTAGTAATGTTTTTCTGTTTTTTAATTTTCACCGTCATAATGTTCTAAAATTCCTTTGATGAAGCCATACCAGTATTAAAACGAACTAGACGGTAGGGCTTCCCAAGAAAATCTGAAAACCACTGTGATGCTTCATCCCCTTCATCCAATGCAGAGCCAGACCATTCCCAGACTGAGACACCATCTGCTGTTTCATGTGGTTTACTTAAAGAAACCTTGAGCACATTCATCCCTGGTACTTTTAGGACTGTAAAGAAAAACAGGTGATAAATAATAATTAAGATCCACAAAGGAAAAAAAAAATTAGTGAACATTATCCTTTCAGAAAATTAATGTCTGGTTTTGACAAAAGCGTAAATGACATCAAAACAACAAATTGGGAACTGAGTTGCACCGAATATATTAAGTGAGCCAGAGGGGATAATTGAGTTGGGGAAATGTAATTGATCCTTAAAAAAAGGAACAAAGAATTTACCCATATATGAGCTCTCAGTAGGTTCCCAATCCTCTATAAAAGCTTCACTTGGCAACTCCACCACAACTAAAGCAAGTTTTGGTTCAACTCTTTGAGTGCATGCCCTCCCTTTGCCATTTACAACGACCCATTACCGATCCCAACGAAACCCTGCAATATCCATACCCGACAGATCAAAGGGAAAAGTAGTAATCAGGCTGAATCGACAATATTTTGGCATTGTTTGGTTACACAAAATTTCTTCCTTTTTTTCTTTTTTTTTTATAAATTAAATCAAAAATCTTTAAATCTTAAAGACCCCATTTCAACTTTTCATCCCATCATTATTCAAATACAAAGATCAATACAACTTTATTGAGGAATAATCTCTCATTGTCTGGAGACAAGGTCTTGGGCATGTTTATAAGGAATGAACAATCCTCTCTTGTAGAACAGATTTTATGAGATGATTAGACTTATGAATTTCTTCATTATATTAGAGTCTGTCACAGGACGAATAAGAACCCACACTACTTTCCTCGTGACAAGAATTAGAAAACATATTGGCCCGCACATGAGGGAGGGTGTTGAGGAATAATCTCACATTACCTATGGACAAGATCTTGGGTATGCTTATAAGCAATGAGCAATAATCTATTGTAAAATCGGTTTTATGAGATGAGTAAAACCCATAAATTTCTTCAAACTTTTACAAAAAATTCTAAAAATTTTTCAAAACCAAGAATACCCATCATGTCTCTAGTCCTAGTTGTTGATCTATTTGTTTACGTAGAGATTTTGAAAACCTTTTATCAATATAAGCTTTACATAGCAATTATCTTTTAAGATGTACTACAGAGTAGAATAGTTAGCGTAAAAGTATACGTGGGATGGCTCAGATTTCTTAGAATCATGAACAGCCCTAACTCGAACTAAAGTCTCAAATCAAGTGTCAAAATTGATAGTTTGGATTTCACTTTTGTAAAAAGGGTGATACTTGAGAGGGGTTAATATATTTTTTTTTTTATGAATAAGAAAATTTTATTAAGACAAGTAACAAGGCAAAGTCCAAGTACACGTAGAAGATATATAAATACGGAAACCTAGTTACAAGTCAGGAACTAGAAAAATAAACAAATTAAATTATGGATATTAGTTCCATTAAAGACAATGGTCGAAGCCCGCATAGTATCGACCATTCTTCTCGACCAAATACACCACACAAGACATAAAAGAATCATATTCCAAATGACAGCGTTGAGCCTTTCTAACAAGCAAAAAGATCCATGACTCTTCTAGGCATCAACCAAGCCTCTCCAATCCTTTAAACACCTCATACCATAAAATTCTTGCAACCTTACAATAAAGTAACAAATGATCTACCAATTTTCTAGATTTTTTGCGTAAGAAACATCAATCCATAACAAATCCACGCTTCCTAAGATTGTCTCTCGTTTCAAAATTTCTCCTAAAGAATTAAAGCAGATCAACCAAAGAATGCAATCCTTGAAGTCACCTTACTTTTTCAAGGAAAAGAGTGTACCACATTCGAGCTGAAAACTTCTTATTTTATTACCAGTATGAATTCAGACCATCATATCCCTCGCAGCCCGACCAAACTGTTTAGCAAACAATAAGATAAACAAATCAAAAGCTACGTCAATTTTTTAATCATTCACAGTTAAGTGGATATTCCAGTGGGATTAACCACTACAACAGTGCAGAACCTCAGCCAGCATCCGGATTCCGAGTAATACAAATAAGGCATGAAAACAGCACTAGTAAGAAGCCTACCACCGCACCTAACCGAGTTAATTGTCAAATCCTTGAATCTTCTGGGCGCTTTCCACCGGAATTTCCCTTCTCTTTTTGAGTTTTTATTGTTTTTTATCCCGTTCTTTCATGATGGGTTTCTTGAAGAGGTTGTTGGTGGACTAGAAAATTTTCATATTCTCCAGAGAGAATGACAGGCAATGTTGTGAATTTCATTTCGTACCCTCTGGTATGGCAAAAATATGCTGTACCGGCTGAATAGCCGGTACATAAAAGACTCTTGTTCTGTACTAGATAGAATTTCGGCCGAATTGACTGATACCAGCCTATATATCGAATTTCTGCCGATATGCAGATTTTGGCCTTTAATTATTATTATTATTATTATTACTTTAAACTACAAGTTCATTTTTAGATCTTCAGTTCGAATCAGACTATTTATAATTTATATATATTTATATATGTAATTTATATATATATATTTATATATAATTTATTCATATAGATTATTCATATAGATTATTATTTTAGAATATAATTTATATATATAATTTATCTATATACAGACTATTCTAAAACTGTATTGATATTGAAATATGCCTCGGCCAAAACGATCACTGAATCGACATTAAAACAGGTTTCTTAAAATAACAGAGGAGCAGGAAATTCAGCAAGTTTATTCCTCTGGGAGGGGATATGGTGTGGCTAGTGGTTACGATAGAGGCTTGTATCAAAGCTGGTAATAGTAAGGAGTTCTACAAAACGATAAGAGATTGCAATCTGCCTTTGTCGCACAAAGGTGCACGAACTACTATGGTCGTTTCGTGGTGGTTGCGAAATATGGGGGAGGTGGAAGGAGGAGTTTTATCATTATATGGTCGGTGAAAACGGGAATGGCTGTCGCAATTTCTCTGGCTTTCTGCATGAAGTTAACAAAACAAAATCCTCGTTTCGAGAACGGAAAACAGAGTAATGTATGTGTCATATGTTCATCTCTAGGGTCGACCTTTAGAAGGGTTAATATAATCTTCCATAGAATTATCTGCATCAATCCATTGAATAACATTTTACATATTCTCTTTTTTTTGCTTGCACGTATAGTTTGAGATATGCTGCTAGCTTGTGCTTTCCGAACACAAATGCTTCCTATGATTTTAAACCTAAGAAATACACATAAATATATATCTTGCATTCCACCAAAATCTTCGTTATGTTTTCTCTCAGCCAATTTCAAGATTCCGAAGAAGCTCCCACCGTTTGAAAAATACTAACGAATACTCAAAATTTTCAACATGTAGTTACTAACTTCACGTTACAAGAACATAGATGATCAATCAGAAAAATTTACAGTTTCCCACCCAACCTCAAAGTACTTGTTCTCCCCTCAACTTCAAATTAGAAAGAAAATCCATGAACTGAAATAAAGAGATACGCATGCACTGGTGAAAGAAAATAATTCCAGAGAACAGTCAAATGGGTTAGAGAAACCATGGGGAATGAACAAGAAAAAAAAAAAATTGAAGAAAAGGGTCATATTGGGCTTACCGGTGGCAGTAATCGGTGCTCGGAGAAGTGAGATTCCACGACACGACTTTATTGGGTATATGAAAATGGATGAGGTACTGGCTGCCATAGGTGAGAGTCGTGTGTTTTTAGCGAGTGATATCACTAGCTAGAAGAACCGTCGACTCATGCGGATTTGATTGTGCTTATATGGAGCCCAGACAGTCAGGAGATGCATTTCCCACGTGTACATACACAACCGCTAGTTAAATTCTTGTCTGTCTGTCTAAAATGCATCATGCTAGTCATTTATGGGGGCATAATGGGCAGATCAGAGTATTAATTGTGGCAAAATTTTATAAAGTTGTAAATATATCACCAATATTTTGGGAGTTTTTCCTTTTTAATCTTTTTAACATCTAAGTCCAATAATAGCAATTTTTTTAATTTATTTTTCTTTTCTCTAATGTACTTTTACAATTATTTTACAAGTCTTTTACAAGAGATCATCCGATTGAAACAACCATTAGAGCTCAAAGAGGACTCAGCAGTTGAACCTTTGAATTCTTAACTAAAGAAACAAAGGATGCCATCAGCTCCGAAGAACCATGTAAGCACTGTAAGATTTAGGTGCATCTTCACAAAGCTTATTGGACCATGCCCTGGCCCAAGCCCATGATAATACTCCACGGGCCCTTAGAAGAGGATTAAGCCCATTCCAAAACCAAATAACCGAAACATTTCAACATTCGCTCAGGCACTCTTTTATTTGATATCCAAATTTTCCCTCCCCTACAAAATCCTTATAAAGGTTGGTATTAGTGGCCCTCACTCAAGGGAGTGACTATAGAGGTAGTCTTCTTGTCAAAGACTACAGACGTGGCTAATGATTGTTGCTCCCTCCTTTCTTTTCCTAGTTTTTATTTATTTATTTTATTGTTTTTTCTATTATTTAGTTAACTTTTATTATTAACCAATCTTCTTCTTCTTCTTTTAATGGTTCTCCTTTAATTTTTGTCTTTTTTTAAGATCTTTGAATCCTAACGAGTAATGTAAGATACAATTATAAAGTACGGAATTGTCGCACTATTCTTTTAAAAAAGAGTGAGGCTTACTATTACAAAAATAGTTTTTTTATCATATGAGTTTCATATTTATTCACTTTTTTAAACAGATTATGCAACACTTACACATTCCAAGACCAATATCATTTTTCCAAATGGTTTTCTCTTTTATTTTTCAAATTTGTTTTTGAATCGCATATCTAGCCCGATATGCCAATCACCATGCACACACTTGCATTCCCTCTGTCACATTCTCCCACTTTTTGAAGTTTGATGCTGCTTTCTTTTGTTGATAAGTGGTTTTTGTCCACCACCCTTCTTCAAGAATACAAATAATATAGAGATTTTAGAACAGAACTATTCTATTTGAATACCGCTTCAATTGCAAAAGAAAGGCGAAAATCTCTATATTGTAAGACCGTGAGATAAATGATTCGAAACAGTTCGACCAAGGAAATAGTCCAACAACTGCTTTTATAGTGGTCAAGTAATAGGACCGGATACTCACTACTAAGGCTGTAAAAATAATTTTTCAAAAAAAAAAAAAAAAGCTGTAAAAATAAACTTGAGAACTGGAAAATCGGCCTGAACCGGTTGGTTTGGTTGGATTTTGGACTGGTTCAGTCCGGACTAGTTCCTCCATTTTAAAAACTGATCATAATCAATGCGGTCTCGGTTTTATGTTTTCTAGGACCAGAGAGGATCAGACTGGTTCGCATATTTATATATTTTTAATTATTTTTTAATATTATATATAATTTTTATAAATTATAATTATATATGAAATAATGTTATATTATAATTTATAACATAAAATTTTAATTTTAAACACGAACATTTATTTGATCATATGTTTTAAATATAAAATATATATTAATTACATTTAATGGCTTAATAAATTCTCAACATATTTCTTTTGATAAATATATTAGTAATACTAATATACATTAGTATATTAATTACTATATTATCACTAAGATATAGTAATAGTACTAAACTAATAGTATTAGTGTATTACTAATACATATATATATATATATTAATATATATATAAGTATAAGAGATTAGAGATTTAATATATATTAAAAATTGAAAAACTGGACCGAACCTGTAAAACTGGAAGTACTGATTTAAGAGGGTGACCAGTGCGGTATCGGTTCTTGAAAATGCAAACCAGTGTATACCGATTCCGTCTCAAAATTTGTCCAAAACGAACCAGATTTGATCGATTACACCCCTACTCGGTACCATTATTTTATGTTTATATTTATTTTCTGTTTTGGTTTCTAAGAAAAGAGTTTATATTTATTTTCTAAATCGTATCAAAGCATTGGAAGTTAGGGTTACGTGGCCAATTCTTCCCGTGTATCCCTTTTGCTTATTAATACTATAAAAGCTCTACTTGGAACCGGTTGGGAACCCTGTGTAACCGGATGCAATAAAAAAATTTTATTTTTTCTCCTCTCTCTTCATTTCGTTCCCTCTCTCTCTCTCTATCAATTTTTTTCTACCCTTTTTTTCCACTCATTCTCCCTCTCGATTTCACTCATTCCCCCCCCCCCCTTCTGCTTTCTCAATATTTGTGGTAAGGAGATTCAATGGTGAGCTTGCCGGCGACTTCTGGGTCTAGGAGCATCACGGAGGGTGGAGGAGTGTTGGTATAGAGGTTGTTGGTGAACCGTGTGATATCTACTAGCCGGCTCACTGGTCAGTGAGTTGCTGGGCATGCTTCCGTTCATCGAATTCGGCCACCCCATCGTCTGAGAAACTCCTCCCTGGCGACAGACAATGCCAACAAGACGAAGCATTTGGGTCAATTGGGGGTCCTCGCCGAGCAAGTGACCAAACTTGAGCTCTATCTGATCCCATTGGTCGAGCTTGGGAGGATCTCCATCTTTAGAAGCGAAAACAGTGAATCTATTACCCTTTTCCCTGGTGATGAATGAAATGGAAGTGGTTGTTCTTCTTCCACGAGTGCATGACAACAACAAATGAGGGCAGGTTTGGCTTGTGAAGAAGGAGCTAGTGTTGGTGACGTTGCCGGCACAATTGAGAGAAATTAGACCATCCATTTTTTCATCGGAGTTTGGGGATTGTGTGATAAAATTAGAACGTTCTCCGCTCTTGCTTTCTTGTATTTGGAGTGCTAGAAACTTGGTGTTGGTTTGGTTGTATCAAGGAAGAAATGGTGTAAATGCAGAAGAGCTGCTGCGATGGGGGATAAGAATGCATACAAAGTCTTTGAGAAATTGTTGAAGAGAAAATCACTAGCTGGTTTGGCCATAGGAGACTCATCAAGAACTGACTGCTTTTTTATTTTTTATTTTTTTTCAAATGTAAAAGTTGATCGAGGGGAAAGAGATTTCAGATGTACAAATCAAGAAAAATGAGATTGTAAAAGTTGGTTGAGGGGAAGGAATAATTGAAATTGAAAAATGACTTTGAGTCTGTTTGAGGCATTTTACCAAATACTTTTCTTGCATTTCATTTATGCTTTCTTCTTTGATATCATTAGATTGATTGACTTTCTAGTTTTCGTTTTGGTTTTTTTTTTTTTTAATATATCAGCTGATGTGGCATAAAATTATTCGGCAGTTCCCCACCGCCGATTGTACGTAGCAGGACTGTTAATACTATGGACTTGACCAATAAAAAAACTAATACTGCTAGGGGCAACCGACGCGCGAAACCACAGGGAAATCGGCTGACGTCAGCCGATATATTAAAAAAAAAACACAGAGGTAAATGGGAAGGAGGGATGACTCAGATTTCAAAACAAGAAAGTATCACGTCTGGTCTGGATTTGGAAGAAAAACAACAATTTTGGGTCTGCAATTTTGCTCCTATCCTAGAAGAAACTCAGATTGTTGCTCATAAAACTTGATTTATACTTCACTCCCAACTCAAATTCATCCCCTTTGATTTATACTGGAAGAAAGAAGAGATCGTCGTCTTCGGGTTTGGAAGAGATTGCCTCTTTAAGCTCTAAATAGATAGAAAAAACTGGTAGTCAGTACACCAAATTTGTGGTAGATCTGTTCATCAATCATGACATAACTTTTGGAAATGGGGGAAAGTGCGATTTCGAGTGGAAATGGAAGCTTTGGAAATGGTGGCCTCTAGTAGTCGTGATTTTGAAATGAGAAAAAAAGGGGAAGACTGAGGATGGAAGAAACGTCGTCGTTTCTATTTTGCCACGTGGGACGCGATTTTTCCGTTGTTCCCCTGGCATGTTGTAAATAGATTTTCTCTTAAAAAACAAATAAAAACAAATAAAAGAAAATAAAAGATTAGCACTAACGAGTAGGCCTCGTAACCCAAAAACTCGAGTCCCAGTCTATGTAGAAGTTAGAATAGCATCACAACTGCAACAACTACCAGATGTCCTGCTACATCCAACCATTTTCTGCTCTCCTTACACCGCCCTTCTCTTCCCGCACAGTTTCTTCCCTCCAGACCGACCACCACCACCCCGCACTTCTTCACGAACACAATCATTCTCTACCCCTTGCCAGTGCCGCCGCCGCCGCCACCGCCACCCCCATTACCAGTCCCACGCTCACATCCACCGCCGCCACCACTTCCTCTGCACAACCCTTGTCTCAGGACTCATGGGTCGAATCCCTTCGCTTCCAAGCCCGGTCCAATCTCTTCCGGGAAGCCATATTAACGTACGTCCAAATGTTGTCCCTCGCCGGTATTTCACCCGACAACTTCGCTTTCCCTGCTGTCCTGAAGGCCGTGGCCGCCCTTCAAGACTTGAATCTTGGGAAACAGATTCATGCCCACGTTTTCAAATTTGGATACGCTTCCTCTTCTGTTACAGTGGCTAATACCCTCGTTCATATGTATGGGAAATGTGGAGATATAGGGGACGTTTACAAGGTGTTTAACAGAATGACTGATAGAGACGAAGTTTCTTGGAACTCCATCATCGCTTCACTGTGTCGGTTTCAGGAGTGGGAGCTTGCTTTGGAAGCGTTTCAATTAATGTTGTTTGATAATATGGCACCTAGCTCATTTACGTTGGTGAGCGTGGCGCTAGCTTGTTCAAATTTTCCTAGGCATGACGGTTTACAGCTTGGTCAGCAGGTACATGCATATAGTTTGAGAACAGGAAATTGGAGAACGTTTACCAACAATGCTTTCATGGCAATGTATGCTAAACTAGGAAGGGTTGCTGATTCGCGAGCTTTATTTAAGTTATTTGAGGACCGTGATATGATTTCATGGAACACCATGATAAGTACTTTCACTCAAAACGATCATTTTCTAGAAGCATTATTTTTCTTACGTCTCATGGTTCTCGATGGAATTAAACCTGATGGGGTCACCTTTGCAAGTGTACTTCCTGCCTGCTCTCATTTGGAAATGTTAGATAGAGGCAAGGAAATTCATGCTTATGTCTTGAAGAATACTAATTTACCTGAGAATTCTTTTGTGGGTAGTGCTTTGGTTGACATGTATTGCAACTGTCGACAAGTTGAAAGTGGTCGCAGAGTTTTTGATGGTATCTCAAAGTGGGGTATTCCACTTTTTAATGCTATGATTACTGGCTATGCACAAAATGAGTATGACGAGGAGGCCTTGAGCCTCTTCTTTCAAATGGAAGCACTTGATGGAATTTATCCAAATGGCACGACAATGTCAAGTGTGCTGCCAGCTTGTGCGCGATGTGATCTGTTCTCTGACAAGGAAGGTATGCATGGGTATGTAATAAAGAGGGGTTTGGAGAAGGATAGGTATGTGCAGAATGCACTTATGGACATGTACTCCAGGATGGGGAATATAGAAATCTCACAATATTTATTTGACAGTATGGAGGTAAGAGATATCGTGTCTTGGAACACGATGATCACTGGCTATGTCAATTGTGGATGCCATGAAAATGCACTCCACCTGTTACATGCCATGAAAAAAGTAGAAGAAAAGAACAAAGATGATGATTTTGAGGATGTGAACAGGGTTTCTCCTAAGCCAAATTCAGTAACACTCATGACAGTTCTACCAGGTTGTGCTGCTCTTTCAGCACTAGCAAAGGGTAAAGAGATCCATGCTTATGCCACCAGACATTTTCTGGCATCAGATGTTGCAGTGGGTAGTGCACTCGTTGACATGTATGCAAAATGTGGCTGCTTGAATTTATCTAGGGGAGTGTTTGATCGAATGCCCATCAGGAATGTGATCACCTGGAATGTTCTCATCATGGCTTATGGGATGCATGGGAGAGGGGAGGAAGCCCTCGAACTATTTAAGAATATGGCAGCAGAAGGAGACAAGAGTGGCATTTTAAGGCCTAATGTAGTTACATATATTGCAATATTTGCTGCGTGTAGTCACTCTGGGATGGTACGTGAAGGCCTACACTTATTCCATAGAATGAAAGAGGACTATGGGGTTGAACCTGCACCAGACCATTATGCTTGTGTGGTGGACTTGCTCGGCCGAGCTGGCCAACTGGAAGAAGCATATGAACTTATCAAGATGATGCCTCATGAATTTGACAAAAGGGATGCCTGGAGTAGCTTGCTGGGTGCTTGTCGAATTCATTGGAATGTAGAAATTGGGGAGATTGCAGCTAAGAATCTCTTCCAATTGGAACCAAATGTAGCTAGCCACTATGTTCTACTGTCCAATATCTACTCTTCAGCCGGACACTGGGAAAAGGCAATGGAGATCCGTAAAATGATGCAGAAAATGGGAGTAAGAAAAGAACCTGGGTGTAGTTGGTTCGAGTTTGGTGATGAGGTTCACAAGTTTGTGGCTGGGGATGTGTCGCACCCACAAAGTGAGCAGCTCCATGGATTTCTTGAAACCCTGTCAGAGAGGATGAGAAAGGAGGGGTATGTACCTGATACTTCTTGTGTGCTTCACAACGTGGATGAAGAGGAGAAAGAAACTTTACTATGTGGACACAGTGAGAAACTGGCAATAGCTTTTGGTATTCTTAACACCCGTCCCGGAACTACAATTAGAGTTGCCAAGAACCTTAGAGTATGTAATGACTGCCATGTTGCCACTAAGTTCATCTCAAAGATAGTAGACAGGGAGATCATTGTTAGAGATGTGAGGAGGTTCCATCATTTTAGGAATGGAACTTGTTCCTGTGGAGATTATTGGTGACAAGTGCCGGAACTCAATTTCTCTTCTGAAAGTACCACCAAGATTTGTTTAAAATCCTATGCAGTCTGGTACTGTTCATGACAACTCGTTTTCAGATTTTGAAATTTAATTTGTAACTAAGTTATACCATGTAGAAATTTCTTGAAATTTCATGTGTATAATTTATTGATAAGGGAATTTATATAGTAAAGTAGTTGGTCTTCAACTATTAATCACCACTTCTTTGATTTTGTTGTGAGTCATCGTCCTCGACCTTTGAGCTTCTCAAGTCTTCATATTGCCACAAGACTCTTGAAGATGTCAAGCTATGAGAATTGGTATGAGGAACTCTTCAACTAATGCTATTCGTTGTTAGTCAAAGTCGAAGCTTTATGGCTACAGTGCATTTTATGAGAATTGCTAATGTTCTCATACGCTTTTTCCATCCATAGAAATTTAATTTTTATGGGTAATTGTCACAAACAATTCCTTTTTGGATGAAATGACTTTAGGTGTTGGTTATAGTTGTGGCATCTTTTGATTGTGGTCAGGGGTTCTCACCAAAGTCGAGTGACTCTTGGTTTGATAAGTAATATATTCTTCCTTTCTTCTTAAAAGTCTCTCTCTTGGTTTGTATTATGAGTTTTGACGTGAATTTATTTCGCCAAAGGGAAATCAGATTCTGATAGAAAATTAAAAAAATATACAAAAACTTGAATCTATCAGATGATTGAGATCATTTCTCTGTATGAACCATCCATCCAGCCATTCAATTTTTCATGTAGAAGGACTAGCAAAATGCTCAAACGCATCCAGCTACAGCATTTTATTGTATTGGTCTCAAATCCTTTCAACGTTCTAATTTAACCAACTATTGGAATAATGGATTCCTAAGAAGTTAAAGTGAACAGATGTATTGTCAAAAAATAGCAGAATATAAAATCACACGAAACCTTTTACATGCAAGAGGATCTCAAAATTCCCTCCAATTATCATTCTGTCAAAGCTTGCATTTCAAGAAGTCAGAGAAGGGGCCCTTTTCATTGAGGTGAAGGGATACTCCATTGACAGTACTCAGAGTAGTCGCCAGTTGAAATAGCAAACAAAGAAAAAACAGATTTTACACATGATACTGCCTTCAAGTTGAACTCCTGAAGCCCTGAGCTGTCATATTAGTAGAAGCAAACACTACTGCAACATATTAGACAGAATATTTCCTAAGTCATCACGTGGGGAGACATTGATATCAACATAATTCCATTTCTTAATACTTCATAGAAATCATGTTATAGCTAAGAAATTAAGCTAATGTGATTAATAGGACCCCAAATGTGATTAAGAGATAAACAATATAGTAGTAACAAATGTGTATTTTATCTATCAAGTCATCAAGCACCCCAACCTGTTAATGTAGTGTAAGAAATCATTTAAAAGTAGCCACATATTAATAAAACGGTTTAAAGAAATATATGTTCCTCCATTTCAAGACGTTTACACCTTGCAAGCCGGTGGGTACTAGAGACAAAGAAACCAAGTGTCAATGAAAGAGAATTGCCAACTGTTTGATTCTATGATTTTGATTCCTCGAGATTATTTGGAAATTAAACTAGATGTTCAGATGTTAATGAGATGATAGTACTAATGGAGATGAAGTATAGGAATAAGGAGCAATTTTAAAGTCAGATTCACATAATTACACTGACACTTGTACTCAATACCTTTCAATTGTACAACCACCAAAAGGAAGGAACTGAGCCACCAATTTTTGAAAGCAGAAAAATAGAGTACGTTTGCATAGACGAAAGAAAACCTATGGCTTTGCAAGAAAGAAGGATGCTAACCAAAGGTAGCAAGAACAAAAGCGATGTCAAAGCAAACAGGAAAGAAGAGCACAAGTTGTTGGATTCTTTGTGTGGAGCTCGGTTCTATTTGTGGCGGATCGGTCTATGACCCGACCTGACAAGTATTATTGTGGCTTTTAGATAGATATTCAACGAAACTTGGGTCATGGAGCGGAGGCTTGTGTAATGTTCGATTGATTCCACTTTATATTTTTCTGTTCTTTATCGTTCCTAACACGAGCTTGCTCAAGCATCAAACACCAGTAGTTTCATTTTACATTGGAAAAGTGCAGAAGACCATCGAATAATTAGTCATTAGTGCAAATAATCAGGAATGCATCGAAGTGCATAAATAAAGGAGAAGTATTTCCTAAACCTAGAATCAAAGAAAATTTAAATTTCAGCATACTAACAATTCTATCAATAATGCAACTCAATGGCTTACCTGCCCTAGTCTGTCCATATGGAAATCATGTGTTCTAGCACTTTCCCAACATTCTTCACAGCCTCATCACCACCAATCTCCTTAATCGAACCCAAAGCCTCGTTCAACTCCAATGCTTCCTTAATTCTTGCCTCTTTCAATAAGCCTCGATAAACCCAGTTCCCCAACCCTCTTTCCGAAACCAACTTCACACCCACCATTGCCCTCAAAACCTACCTTCAAGGCCTCAAGAATCATCTCATTCCTACAAAACCCATTAACCAGAATCCCACAAACCTTCTCATCAAGCACAAACGAAGAGTCTGACCTCACTGTAAAAGACGTGTTTCACACCACCAACCTTACAGATGATCTGCAGCAACAAAGGGGTGGCATTGGTTGCCCTGGGTAGACTTCGATGCTTAAGTCAGTAATAATATGAGAATAAATGTATGTAAAAATGAAGATGATAATGTTTGTTACCTCTCATAGGTTATTTATGGAAGGACATGGACATGCGTGGTGGTAATTGACTCTAACCACCATTCCCGTGCGTATATCCATCCTTCATGATCCTTTACTAATCGAGAGGGAAGATAACTCCTGTTTTATAGGAGTTATCTTCCTTAGAATAATAGTCTCCACCTGTGGATCAATACTCCGATCTCATGGTAGTTATCTGCCACGTAGTTATGATTATGGGCTCTTTAGACGTGACCCTTTTAACGCTAGGCTAAAGCTTTGGGCTTGCTTCTCAGTTGTGGCTTTGGACAACTAGGGGGATCCAAATATAACCTTCAGTTATCCCGCTAATTTTCTTTGTGTTGGCACATGGGAAATTAAACTTTTGATTTTTTATACCCATTGCTTACCCTGCTAGTCCATGGGCGCACATATGTACTTTTCCCTCACCTGGCTAAGGTCTATGCTAGTTGGTGTGTTCGAGTCCATACCTTTTCTTTTTGGAAGGATGTGGCTTACATCAGTTATAACTGTTCCCGCTAATTAAATGATTTCCAAAAGAAATGGTAATCGTTGGCGCATCCAACCTTTCGGATTCTCAAGAACCCTCATGATTACTTTTCCAGGTTTTGCCTAATACGTTCACTTTTGCCCGTGCTTCCTCTTTTCACCTTTCCTTCTTCTTCTTCGCTCATACTTCCTTTATCTGTCTTCCTCGCATTTTTATATTCATGTCCCATTCTCCATTTTTCTTTCACATCACCTTCAAGAAATCTTCTTTCCTGCAATGGCTGGTCACGGTTCTACTAAAGCTTCCCCCAAATCAAAGGGTGAATCCTCCCTTTCCCAGAACCCCGCTTTTTTCGATGGATATTCGTGGTGTTCGGTCTTAAACGTGGTGGATCTTGTTGACTTGAGGGAGTCTTTTCGCATCCCCGAATTGGTGGACATGACCATTCCCGAAGGGGGTGCATCGACAGAGAGGGCTATGCTGGAGACGTGCTCTGACGGTTTGTGCCGTAACCAATGGGTTGCGCCTCCCTTTCATTCGCCCAGTGCGTGAAGTTTTGCATTTTTTGAAACTTGCTCCTGCCCAACTTCACAGTAAGGCATGGCACGTGTTAATGTGTGCCAGTGTAGACTTCCGCCGGGTGTTGGAGCCCCTAGGGGAGAAGTACCTAGACTTAACGACAAAAGAATTTCTTTCCTTTTATAGCGTGGCGTCTCTGCCAGTAAATATCTGTAGTTTCCGTGTCCGTTGGCAATGCCTGGATGCTTTTGAAGGGCATTATTCCAACGCTAAACAATGGACCAATAAGTTTTTCTTCATCTCTGGTAGTGGTTGGGAATTTCCCGCTGATGAAATGCATATAAGAGATTGCCCCGTTTTTGCCAATTGGGGGTGTATCCCCGAAGATAAAAGTTTGTTGCTAGAGCTGACTAATAGTCAGCGTTCTAGTATTGACTTTGTCCATGAATGGGCTAAAGACCACGACCGTGATGGTCTGTGATCGGATGATCTCCTTTCTCTCTCAAGTATAGGTAGGTTTTTGGTGGTGCCCAGTCGCACCCATGTCAGGGGGACCAAACTCAAAGTGGTACCACCCTAAGTGAAAAGAAATGGCCCCCAAACTGGGGGGGCCAAAAGTGAAGCGTCCCTGTGGTGAGGGTGCAAAATCTGGTGGCATTTCTAATTTCCTTTCGTAGGTGGCAGAGGGGGCGATTGTAGATGCAACAGTTCTTGGGGAGGCCACGTCGGTTGCTTCCCCTGTTAGGGCCTCCTTAGCGGTGTTGTTGAGTGCATCGCGAGTGTGTAACTCGAACTTTGGTGGCTAACTTGGAGAGGGGGTTGTGGGGTCTTCTGACCTCCACGCCCATCTCGATTGCACTGCGAGTGTGTAACTCAACCTTTGGTGGCTAACTTGAAAAGGGGGTCATGTGGTCTTTTGACCTCCACTCCCACCTTGATTGGACCACGAGTGTGTAACTCGACCTTTGGTGGCTAATTGTTGAGTGCACCGCAAGTGTGTAACTCGATCTTTAGTGGCTAACTTGATGAGAGGGTCGTGGGGTCTTCTAACCTCCACGCCCGCCTTGATTTTCAATGGGTTAAATGGTTACTCGCTTTTATTGCCTTGAGTTCTGTCAAAATATACATTCCGAAAAACAAAAAATTGTCTTTAAAATAAATGCATAAGAAAATTAACTCTCTAAGGTAGAACCTTTTTAGGTGTTTGGCATTCCATGGGTGTTGTAGCTCCCTTCCCTCGTTGCCTTTAAGTCGATATGATCCTGGACGGTTGTTGGCGGCCACTACGTATGGCCCTTCCTACTGTGGGTTGAGCTTCCCTTCGTCTTGGGTTGTGACCCTTGTTTCCCTTAGGGCTAGGTCAACAACCTTGAATGATCTAGGTTTAACCAGTTTGTTGAAGTATTGCTTTTCTCTTGTTGAGGATGTTTTGGACCTTTACCTTCTCTCTTACGTCCTCGAGTAGGTCTAGTTGTTCGCCGAGAGCCTGGTCGTTCTCCACTTGGTTAAAGTGGCTGGTCTGGTATGTGGGCAAGCCAACTTTCGTGGGGGCGACTGCTTCACTTCCGAACGCCAAAGTGAAGGGTGTCTCCCTTGTTGGGGTCTTCATCGAAGCTCTTCCGCTCATTTGCCTTTCTAGTCGCCCAACTTCTTTTTCAAGATTCTGAGTAGGGACTTATTTGTTGATTCTGCTTGCATGTTTGCCTAAGGGTGCCAGGGCGATGGGTACCTTACCTTTATCCCGAGTTCCTGGCACCACGCCCTATAACGATTTGAATCAAACTGCCTCCCGTTGTTGGAGATTATAGTGTTGGGGATCCCAAATCTGCACACGATGCTTTTCCATAAGAACCTGGTGACAGCTTTGGCCGTTATAGTGGCTAGAGCTTCTACCTCTGCTTACTTCGTGAAGTAGTCTACTACTACTATCATCTGCTTCACCCTGCCCTTTCCCGGTGGGAATAGTCCGACCAAGTGAACCACCCACTAGGCAAAGGGCCATGGGGAGGTGATGGAGGATAATTTTTCTGGTGGGCAGTGTGGGATTGGGGCATATGCTTGGCATTGAGTGCATCTCCTGGCAAACTACTTGGCGTCTCTGAAGGCGTTGGACCAATAATACCCTATCCTTAGGGCTTTCCTCGCTAAGGCTTTTCCACCCGAATGGTTACTATAGACGCCCTCATGTATTTTGACGAGGACATACTACGCTTCTTCGAGTGAGATCCACCTTAGTAAGGGTGTTGTGAAACCCTTTTTGGGTGTTTGGAAACCCTTTTTGTACAAGACGCTGCCGATTTTGACAAATTGTGCAGCCTTCCTCCTAATCTTCCTCGCCGCCTCTTTTCCTTCGGGGAGCTTCCCTGTCTCTAGGTAGTTTTCTATCTCGATGGCCCATTCTGGAGTCCTGGGGCCCACCTGTGTTACTGGGATCCCGACGGCTGGTACCTCGATCAGCCTCCTTTGTACCTCCCAGCATCACTAATGCCACCCTTGCCAACCTGTCTGCCACTAAATTGTCCACCCTTGGAATTTGTACTATGGAAAAGTACTCGAACTGGTCATGGAGCGCAAGTATTTTTTCGAGATATTTCTTTAGCTTCTCCTCCTTAGTGGTGTATGCCCCTGTTACCTTGTTCACCACTATCTGGGAATCAGCTTTTACCTTGACCTGTTTGGTGCCCAGTGCCTAGGCGACGGATAGTCCTGCTATCAAGGCCTTATACTCTACCTTATTATTGGTGGTCCTAAAGGTGAGTGTTGCTATATAGTGGTGCCCCTAACCTGCCTCTGTGACAATATGGATCCCTATGCCGCTCCCGACTTGACAGGAAGACCCATCGACGAAGACCATCCAGGGTCGGCCAAGGGGTTTCATCGTGACCTCTGCTGGGAAACCATTGAGTTCGGCCACAAAATTTGTGAGGGCTTGACCCTTGATTGCGTTTCTGGGTGTATAGCCGATTTCGAATTCACTGAGCTTAATTGACCATGCAACTAGCCTTCCTGAGGAATCCGACTTTTGTAGTACTCTCCTGAGAGGATATTCTATTAATACATTTATTGGGTGAGTTTGGAAGTACGGTTGCAGCATCCTGGCGGCTACCACTAGTGCAAACGCCAAGATCTCCATCCGTGGGTATCTGACTTCGGCGCCCTTTAGGGCACGGCTCATGTAGTAGACTGGCGCCTGGTTTCCTTCCTCCTCCTTCACTAGGAAGGCGGAGACAACTTGGGGGATACATCCAAGTAAACAAACAAGATGTCCCATTGATTAGGCTGCCTCAATAGTGGCGGATTGGTCAGGTACTGCTTCAATTCTTGGAAGGCTTGGTCGCACTCTTCATTCCAAGGGTGTACTTTCCTTAGAATTTGGAAAAAAGTGAGGCATTTATCCATGGACCTTGACACAAACCTATTCAAGGCGGTCACCTTCCCTGCTAGTCGTTGGGCGTCGTTGATGGTTTGCGGTGGCGCCATGTTTAAAATTACTTCTATATTCTCTGTGTTGGCTTCGATTCCTCTCTCCGAGACAATGAACCCCAAGAATTTTCTTGAGTTCACTCCGAATGTGCATTTGGCTAGATTCAGCTTCATCTTATATTTGCATAATACTACAAAGGATTCCCTTAGGTCTATTAAGTGTTGGGCGGCTTCCTTGTCCTTCAGTAGTTGGTCGTCTATGTACACCTTCATGGTCTTCCTAATTTGGTGCTTGAACATTCAATTGACAAGCCTCAGGTATGTCGCCCCAGCGTTCTTCAACCCAAAAGGCATTACTCAGTAGCAATAGAGCCCTCTGTCAATTATGAATGTCGTATTCTCCTCATCCATCTTATTCATCCTGATTTGATTGTACTCAGAGTAGGCGTCCATAAAACTTAAAGATTTGTGCCCGACTATGGCGTCCACAATGACGTCAATTTGGGGGAGTGGAAAACTGTCATTGGGACAAGTTTTGTTGAGGTCAGTGAAGTCCATGCACATTCTCTGTGCTGAACGACTTCCTCTTCTACTGCACTTTCTTGGCTTCTAAGTTGACGCAGAGGCTGTGCTCTATGACTAAATTATCGATCCTCAGCATGTCTTCATGGCTCCAAGCAACACGTCTCTTTGTTCCATTAGCAACTAATTTAGGGCCTCTTGGTACTCTGGTGGGAGCTTCGTACCAACACTTGTGGTGGCGGCTGGGCGTTCTGGGTGCAGCTGTTCTATCTCTAAAGGCTCATTGGCCTCGGCTTGGAGCAGATTGCTTTCATCCCTGGCTTCCATGTCTTGTTCTTTTTCTATCTGAGGCAGTGGTGGTGGCTGCTCCCTTGAGCTACCCACAGAGCATATTGCCGGCGCTCCCGCCTTCAACTCCTGGACGTAACACTCTTAGGCCAATTGCTCGCCTCGGACTTCGCTCACTCCTACTTCTATTGGGAACTTCAAGGTGGTAGGTGAAGGTTACCACCTTTATGTTATTGAGGGTCGGGCATCCCAATATGGCGTTATAGGATGATGGGGCCTTGACCGCTAGGAAGTCCGTCATGCTGGTGACCGTGTGGACCCCTTGCCCTACCGTAACCGGAAGTGTGATGGCGCCGATAGGTTGAACGACTTCTCCTAAAATCCTCTTGAGTGGGGAGGGCTATGGTCGCAGCCTGTCAGGGAACACATCCCAAAACAAGATGTCGGCTGCCCATTGTAGACCAAGACTCGTCTAGTCGTGTAGTTGGCTATCAGCAGCGTAACTACCAAGGCGTCATCATGGGGGTACATAAACTCTTCGCAATCCTCATCTCCAAACGAGATGGTCGGGGTTGTCTGACTCGTTCGAAAATGAGCAGCACAAAAGGCTATCCCAAGTGCAGGAGCGTGTCGTCTAGTAATTAGAGATCGTCTCCACAGGGAAAGTGCTAAAAATAAACTCGTGTAAAATGGTGAAAATATCTACAATGAGAGAATAAAAATAAAAGTGATGATATGTACTATGAATGTGGGAGTGCAATGAAATTGAAAATTTACTGGTCATGGACTAGATTCATGTTTGTTGGTTTTGAGTGGGTGATGAAAAGTAAGAAATTAAAATGCAAGACAATAAATTAAAATTGCTGTAAATTAAATAACTGAAATTTAAAGGAACAACAAAATTAAATGACATAAAAATAAATTGTAGAAATTAAAGTTGCAGGAAAATTAAATGACAATAATTTAAATTGCAGAAATTAAAAGTGCACGGAAAAGTAAAAGACAATAATTTAAAGTGCAAAAAATTAAATGACATAAATTTAAATGACAAAAATTAAAAGTGTAAGAAAATAAATGACAGTAATTTAAATGAACTGAAATTGAAATAAACGTCGCAATAATTTTTTTTTAAAATTTTAAACTGAAATAAAATAAAAATAAAACTGAAAATAGAGGCTACAGGAGGAAAGTTCGGTAACAACAGTTGGTCCATTAGGCTCTTAACTGCATTACCGGACTCACTCTCTTCACTTGAGCTTTATTCAAAAACTGAAAATCTGCGTTGCATACGCTCGTGCTGTCCATGTCTCCTACTTTTTCACGCCAAGCTGTATTCGGTATGGTATTCTTTTCGTTCGTGAGTCTTTTTTACAAATGAAAAGCTTTCAGCCGCCCACCTTTTTCTCTTTATTCTCTGTGCGTGAGGGCAACATCTATCTTCCTTTTGTTTTCTTTGTTTTCAGTCCCACTCATTCTCTCTCTTTCTTTTCTTTATTTCGTCTTCCTCTGTCTTGCCCAGTGTTGGGTTTGTTGCTTTTTTTTTTTCTTCTTCCCATTGCTGCGTGCTTCATGTGCAGCCTTGCTATGTAATGGGAGTGAGATAGAGAGAGCGAGCCATGGCAGTTTCACGAAAGCACAGTCGTGGCGGATACGTGAAGGTTTGGCTGTGCATGGGGGCTTCGGTCGTGGGCGCTAGGCTTCACTGGGTAGTGGAGACTTGATCTCCAACATCTTCTGTGTTGTTGGCTGCCAGTGGAGGTGCATCAGGTCTGCATGTGAGTTGCAGCAGGTGGAGGAGATTGGAACGGCTGGAGGTTGAAGATGACCAAAACGACGTGTCGTTTTTGTCTATGACTAAAACGACACGTCGTTTAGCAGATGGATATTCTTAATTCCAGGAAAAAACGATAAGTCATTTTTCTGTGCAGGAAAAACGACATGTCGTTTAGGACAAGCTGTAAAACAATAAAATAAAATAAAATAATATAAAATAAAACTTAGACAAGCAAAATAAATAATAAATAATCAAAGAAACAAAATAAAACTAGACAAAGAAAATAAAAATAAAATTAGACAAAAGATGGAAAATAAAATATTAAAAGTGTGTTATGCAAGTAAATAAATATTGCCCAATTAAATCACAGGTTATAAAATTAAGCATAAATTATGCTTTTAATCAATTTAAATCACAACTTGGATTTATGCCTTTTAATCATTTTTCCATCTAAAACCAATGATAAAATAATAAAATAATTAAAAATATATTAGTTTTAAATGTATAAAATATGCAATAATGCAACTCAATCATTGTCCTCGTCCTGGGGTATTTGCATGGTCTATCCGCCATGTATACTTCGTGATACCTTGCCCTACGGGCATGAGCTTTCTTGCTTGATGTTGTGGCACCGCCCCCAGAAAATTCGCCTGCTATTGTGCGGATCT
Organism: Cyclocarya paliurus; assembly: GCA_029856935.1. Taxonomy (NCBI): domain Eukaryota; kingdom Viridiplantae; phylum Streptophyta; class Magnoliopsida; order Fagales; family Juglandaceae; genus Cyclocarya; species Cyclocarya paliurus. The sequence continues at coordinate 14,913,191 of CM056955.1, forward strand.
CTCCAAGGGAGGCTTGTTCTTGGTCCCTTCTTGGTCGAGGAGAGTTATTCCTTCCTGGTCTTTCCTGCCTCTGGTGTTTGGGGCTTCTACTCCGCCTTTGCTCTCATTGGCAATTCGCCTCCCTCCGCGGCCTGATGTAATCGGCCAGTATCCTTTCCAACTCCCCACTCCCAGACAACTCATCAACCCTCTTCTTTAAGGTGATGCAATCTTCAGTCAAATGGGAATTGGTTTGGTGATACTTGCAATGGCACTGGCCCCTGCCTGGCGAATGCTTTTCCTTTCTTGCGGCCTTATTGTTCTCTTGCATGTTGTGGTTGTTGTGAATTAGGCGGCACCTTTGGTCTAGTTGACTGGTGTATTGGTCGCGTTTATCATCCTGGTGCCCTTTTGTCTTTATCTTTGGAATTGTTTTGGTTCTTGTTCTCCGATTTGGTTTCCTACTTCCATGACTCCAAGAGGACTTGTAATATGTCCTCCGCATTAACGAAGTCGTTTGCTTGGTCTATGAATTCCCTTAGGGTGGATGGAGTCCTTCTGGCCAGTTCGGCCATGAACGAGCTTCGGGGCTAGATTCCTCCCAAGAGGGCGCCCAAGGTGATTTTTTTGTCCTAGTCGTCTGTGGTGAGCCTCTCTTTGTTGAAGCGAGTTAGGTAGGTTTCCAAGTTCTTGCCTTCCTTTTGTTTTATGGTCAGTAGATAGGCGGCTGGCTTATGGCACCATCTACTGGCCATTAACTGGGTAAGAAACTGTTTTGCTAGTTCCTCAAAACTACCAATGGATTCTGGCGTAGGGCTCCAAACCAGCCTCGTGCTAATCCCTTTAGCGTTAACGGAAAGGCACGACAAGCCACCTCCCCGGGGAAGCCGTGGAGGGTCATTTGTGCTTTAAAATTTTCGAGGTGATCAACAAGATCTTTGGATTCGTTGTATAGGTCAATCTGGAGTACCTTAAGTTTAGGCGGTAGTGGAACTGCCATGACCTCCTCACTGTAAGGGAGGTTTTTACCCTTGAGGAGTTGTTCCACGGAAGAGGAACCACCCATCCTGTTCGCCATCTCCTCATATTTGTCAACTAGACTACGCAGCTTGTTGTGCATTTTTTTTTTCTTTTCCATCTCTTCGCTATTTACCCCCTCCACACTGTGTGCATCTCCTTCAGCTTGCTCGTTTTGGGCTGGGGGATTATCTTTCTGCCGTTTTAACTCCTCGTACTCCTTTTGCAGCTGCTCAACAACTGCCATCACTTGCTTCAGCCTTTCTTCTGTTTTCGCTAACCTCACCTCCACTTTTGTCATGCTTGTTTCTGGGTCTTGGTGTACGTGTGATCGTGTGATGGTTGGCATCTAAAAATCACATTTAATGTCTGTCAGAAGATCTCATAGACGGTACCACTATAAAAGACGTGTTTCACACCACCAACAGTATGGATGATCTGCAGCAACAAAGGGGCGGCACTGGTTGCCCTAGGTAGTCTTCGATGCTTAAGTTAGTAACAAGATGAGAATAAATGTATGTAAAAATGAAGATGATAGTATTTGTTACTTCTCATAGGTTATTTATAAAAGGACATGGACGTAGCGTCTACACTCACCATCCAGTTGAACACTTTCAAGGCCTCCTTGGGCTTGTGCTTTCTCAAATATGAAGCAATGAGCAGGGTGTTGATGGGTGTGAGGTAAGGATGTGCCACAGGGCTGTGCTTGAGGTGGGCGAGGAGAGACATGGGGAGGGCCATATCCGGCTCGAAAGTGAGGGAATCGATGAGAATGGAAAGAGAGAGAGAGATTTTGGAGGTGGGTTTATGAGAGGGCAGTTGTGGTGAGGTGGATTGTCGTGTGGAGGTGGTTTGAGAAGCGGAGGCGCGGAAGGAGGAGGTTAATCTTCATGAGCTCCTCTTGGGTCAGTGTTGCAATGGAAGAGGCAGCTTCACTCGAGGAAGTAGAAGTAACAGTAGAAAGTGGTGCAATTAAAGGTTGGAAGACAGAGACGATGGATTTTGAGGAAAAGGACAAAAGTTGTTGTTTCAGTTCGAGAAATTTCATTCAGATTCAGGCTGCTTCCTTTCCTGCACAAGATATGTTCCATCCATTCTCTCTCTCTCTCTATTCTTTTTATCTTTTCCCCATTAGGATTTATTGACCTGCGCCAAATTCCAATTGATATACTAGATTTTGTATGTCAATTATTTTATGAGATTTATTTTGAATTTATTTAATAACTATAATAGATATGTCATATGGTAAATAAAAATAGTATTTCCATATGTCAATTACTAATTGGGCATATATACCAATAATAATATAATGATTATTACTTGCATCTTGTTATGTTACTGTTTGATAGATTATATATGATAGAACTCGACTCAATGCTCCAAGGAAATAAGAAAATTTATCAATATGCAATCCTTATAATTGGATTTGGTTATGACGAGAAAGAAAACAAAAATTACTGAATTATAAAATCCTCCTATGGTAAAGATTGGAGAATGCACATATATGAAAGAATTGCTCGTAAGTCTAGTGTTACAAGGCAGGCCTAGCTTGATTTTCCGAACCTGCTACCCAATATATAGTACCTAAATTATAGCATCTAAATTAATATGAATATGCAACTTTTTATGTATTTTATGGTTTGAGAAGCACTATCTATTCATGTTTCCGAATTCCAACAGCATTGTTAAACCCCATACGCATTTCACCTCTGAAAGATCTTCAAACCCAACATGTTTCACCTGAAAGAAACGAAAAAAGGTCAGTGGTCTTCATAAAACCATGCATATAGAATTAACACCAAAATGCTCCAGAAAAAAAAATAAAAAATAAAATCTATTGTAGTTGCGAAAACAGGACATTTGAGACTAACATCTTCCAACTATTCTAATAATATTTATGTTTATTTTATTGGCACTGGGTGTTAATTCTGGGACTGCACAACCTCTCGACAAGTGGTATCAAATGAGTCATTGTTTCCCCATTCCTCCCACACATAAAGCACCAATTTATCACCTTCGTCCATCACCTCCTTAATATCTTAAGTAAGAATTTCACCCAACGCAAGACTCCAAGTAATCTTCTATGGAACATGAGAATTATCACGAGAAGTCAAGCTATGATAAATTTATTTCACTTCAAATGTTACTTTCTTGGAGGGGGGCCAACACATCCGATCTTCTCTCCCCAGTTATAATCTAACTGAGTACAAATAGGCATGAAATGAAATAAAGACAGAAAAAGATAGACACGAAGGGTACAAAATGATGGATACCTATCTCCAGAAGATGGGAAAGAAAGAGTTGAGAATAAAAGAGACACCCACACTGATCTGAGCCACAAAGGATAATAGGACAGTAATCTAGTGTATCTTTAAAATTTAACCCAACATAAATTATCAACAAAGGCTTTCAGTATTGCATATCATTGGACCAACAGCATAAGAATTAACAATAGTCAACTACTCAAAATCATTACTAGCATTTGAGTAAACAAATCGTGCTTCCATGATATAATATAACAATACTAACTAACCATTGCAAAGGTGATTTTCCCAAAACCACCGTCTCCCATGACTGCCAGAATCTACATGAAATAATACAATGATAAAGAATAAATAAAAATCAACACTAAATATTACTCATCAAAATCAAACTCAACAGCGAAAATCTGTATAACTTCTGTTAAATTACAAAGTCTTGAAGTCGACACAACAACAGAACAATACTAAACAAAAAATTAAAGTTCCAGTAACCAATCTCCTATTTTATACACACCGGACACTTTCTAATATATATTAATCCAAAAGTTTAAAGCCATACACTTTGTAATAGCAATCAGAGGTTAATGCCCAACAAAATCTCCGGTTAACATAATAAAATGTTACTCTACTGACTTCCAGGGCAGGCTCCATCTCATTTCCGTAACCAAAAGTTTCTGAATAACTGACAGAAAATAGGCTAGAAATAATGGCTAGAAAAGATCGATAGTTTGTGGAATGAGAACAAGAGGATTACAGTACAAGAAGCTCAAATGAGTTGGTGGATAAATATCTAGTAGAATGAGAAAGTAGCTATGGATTAGTCCAGTGGCAGTGGAGGATTAGGGAGGGATATAGAGTATATTTCAGAGTGGAAGCAATACCATGTCTTTGATTTTTTTTTAATGGGTAACAGAGATTTTATTAAAGGTGCAGCCCCTGTACACAGGTGGCATTAAATCTACAAGCAGTAAAGCTAAGGTTATCATATGCCACTGTCCGAACTTAGAGACACTTAACATAATGGAATCATTCACCGCACATCTAGGTGACAAAGATTACTATTTTCCCTTTCAGCATGCCATAAGCTCCACCCTTCCCAAGGGCATAACCCAAACTATCCCAAGACATTTGAAAATTGAGTACCAAAGCGCTCTTGCCACGTCATTGTGAAGCCCTGCTCTTCCTACACATCCAGCCCATCTCATCCACGAGTGCAGTCTCCTTGACAATGTGAACAACCTCATTTTTTATTGCTGTGACTTTGTCAGATAAGAATCTTTCTTACTCATCACTTCAATATCATGGAGATTGCGCATGAGTATCAATTTTATCCTAACGAGTCTTTGATTTTCTGAAAACATGAAAAAATGAGTAGCTTCATTGAGCTACCACTCTAATATGGTATATGAATCTCCTCAGATATCATAACCAATCATGGCCCTAAAATTTATGACTGGCATAAGAGGATCCAGTAGCCTAGTCCAATTAGATGGGATATTTGTTATAGTCTCATGGAAGCCTGGAAGGTCAGCTAAATATATGTATAAGATAATTAACAGATTCATCTATCTACCAATGAATTAATTAGAAATATGAAAACGACAACGCCATAACAGTGGCTCAAAGCTTTCAAGAATCAATGGAATCAATTTGCTTTACCTCGCTCATCCTCGGGGGGCTTTAGCCGAAAGGATTTCGCTGTCTTAGAGTCTATCCCATCTAATACCACAGCTTGATAAGTCTTAATCTCACCTCCATCGCCAAGATCCTTGGCCATGAAGGTTATATAATACCTGATTCCGTTGGCAGCCTGACCCATTGCCTTCAAGACCTTAACAAACTCCAACTCTGCATTGGCATCCTACACACCAACCAAAGCCATCACGAATTTTTACAACTTTCTGTTTAAAAAGATGATGCTGATAATAATTTTTATAATAATGATGATGATCGTCATAATAATAATAATAACAACAGAGAAAAAGAGAAACCTGGAACCGATGATTGTATTCGTCCAGTGCGAGCTGCGAATACCGTTTATACTTATCATAGTTGTAGTCTATGTTGCACGGTTGAATTTGGTGGAAACAATTGACGCCAGGGATGGCAGAAACATCAAAGCCCTAAACCAACAAATGACACGAAAAGATGGAGGAATTAAGCAAAAAATTAAAGCTGGAGTAGGCGCAGGCAATGATAATAGAAGATCCGATCAAATGTAGTCAGACTCACGTCACTCTTCAAAACTCGTTCGCTGTAGGAGTAGGCTTCCTCTGGTGTCATCTCATCACGGTCATCATTTAGCGCGTCAAATAGCGTCGAAGGTGAAGAATAATTGTTTTGTCTGAGGATTAATTCTCTTTCCAGCCTGTCGTAACCAAACAATTCTACAAGACCCATTTCGTCCGTCTCCATTGCTCTACAAGCGACAACCCAACAATTGGAGAAACACGAAGACAAACCTAGCCGCTGCCGCACTCGCACTCTCCCTCGCCTCAATGACCTAAGCAAGCACGGGAATGTCTCTCTCGTTAATTTAGAAATATCTCTCCACATTTTTCTTTCAGCCATCACCGTTAACAAAAATAAATAAATCAAACATCTTTAAAAAATTAAAATATGTAAAAAGAATGAATTTTATAAAAAAGTAATTAAAAATCACTAAAATTTTTTAAAAAATGAATTTTATAAAAAAAAAGTAATTAAAAAATCACCAAAAACATATCTCAGGTAATGTATAATTAATTTATTATATAATTTGTATGAGACAATATGAGCTGTTGGAATAACCAGTCATATGCATGAATTAGTAATTATATAAACATTAAAAACTGAAATCATAACTAATAAATTTAAATTCATTAAAAATATAACTTATGAGGAGATTAATTCTCAGAAGGATTGTAAGTAAAAGACATGAAGGAAGTTGTTTTACAAAGAGTGTATTTCGGAATCGAGGATTAAGAGAAGAGAAGGGAAGGACTTCATATGAGATTTTCTAAATGACTTCTTTTATTTACAAACTTCCTGTCACACACACTAAAACAATAACTTTTTACATAATAATCAATAATGGACGTCTAAGGTTTTGTCTTCACGCATCAGCGGATAATGGATGAGTGGAACCAATAATGCTACAAAGTGGAGTTGAACAGTAATCTAATAATGCCTGAAGTTGCTTGTCTTTATGCGTTGGTGGATCTGAAGAGATAATGCTTCTAACAATAATCAATAATACTTCTGCTCGTCTTAAAGTGACTGTCATGTTGAATAATTGAGAAATCAATAATCTTCTGGAATAACATAATAATCTGAGAGTCATAATATGCAAGTTTCAAATCAAATAGATTTTAAGAGTCTATTAGATGTACTAAATGATAAGATGAGTTGTTATGAGAAGGAAATGCCTGTTGAGCTTGAGGAGGAGAGGTCTGTTGAATTTGTGATGATGTGGCTTGTTGTGATGAAGATAATCTGAACTGATGCATCAAGTCTTCTTCATCATCGCTGTCTAAAACTTGAGACATTGCCTAGCTAATTTCTTCACGTCCTTCCTGCTAGTAATGGATGCTAATTGAGTTTGAAATATATTCCGCTGGACTAGAACTTCAGGGGTTGTGGTAAATTTTGAAAACATTTTTACGACGTGATCATAATTATATTTTTCCCACCATTTGACAGAGATTTGGCGAGCTAAGAACATAATGGTATTGAAAGAGAGATGATGTTTGATAATATATTCTCACTTCATAATCCAGTTTAATTTTACTTTGAGGAAGAAAATAAGAAGTGGTGGACAATGTTTTAATGAGAATGGATAATCATTTTGTGATGAGAAAATCTTAAAACTTTCTTGGAGAGGGATAGGAAGAAGAAGATATTTAGGTTGATAATAATCCCACCTTAGTAAAAATTATTGCGGGAGTGTCCTGGTCTCTTGTAATTTCTCAAAGGGGAGGAATCAGGAATGATACAAATTTTTGTTTTGTTTTGTTTTGAAAACAATTTTATACATACTTGCTAGTAATTATAATAATCATAATATGACGAGTTATACGGATGAGAAAATTTCCTTATCAAATAGAGATTGTTTCCCTATTGTTTCAAGGTGAGGACTTGTTTAATGGTAATTTTATGAAAGACAATAATTGAAAATGAAGGTGGAGAAGGTTGGGTTTGAAGAGAACAAGGGATTTCAAAAAGAATAATTGAATTTGTCTATTAATATGAATTCATAAAAATGCTGGTTTTCTTAATTTTTTTTGTGGAACGTAATGCCAATCTGACAAGAGAAAGACATAAAGTAATTTTTTGGAATCAAATAGGTGTTGGATTTTAGACTCAATAAAGAAGACTGGATGCCAGTGAGTCTTAATGATAATAGAGGATGCAGAAGGTTGAGATAAGAGTAGTACTAATAATTTGACAATGAGTAGAAGAAGAATGAGAAACAACTTTTGAATGTGTTGGTAATTTTGGAGAGGCTAATGGTGAGAATGAGTTGTAGGATGACCTAATACTTTGTAGTAATGTTTCCAATATCATGTATGGCTTTGGAGTTAAAGAAGGACAAGGTGAATGATAGGGAGGAGATTGTGGCCTAGCGTAAGAAAATTTGAACTTTACTCTATACTTTGAGGATGACATGATTTTTCCTATAAGAATTATTGTGATAGAAAGTCAAGAAGAGAATTAGATTCTCCTTTAATATGTTTAATATCAAAATAAAAAATATTTAATATAGATTGTCGTCTAGCAAATATTTTTTTAGCAGCATAGTTTTTTACATCTTTAAATCAAAACTTCCTTGGCTGATTTGCAATCTATTCTGAATAAAAACTTTTGATTCAATAAATTATTTTGAAATTTAGAAATGTATGATACAATAGCTAAAATTTCTTTTTTAATAGTACTGTAATTCTTTTGGGCAGGATTCCAACATGCTACATGGAATCAAGTAATCTATTCTGAATTAGTTGATAATTTTTGCTATATAATTCCCCCATGACCAAGATTAAAGGCATCTGTTTCAACTATTTTTAAAAGTATGAAAAGATGGAAGTCCTAAGCTTGGTAATTTCTTAACATGAGACTTAATTTGTTTTATAATATTTGTATATTTTTCTGTCCATCGAGGTGGATTCTTTTTTAATCTTTTGAATAATGGTTTACATAATGGCTTTAGAGATTAATAAAAATCTGCAACATAATTCAGGTTTCCTAAAAATCTTTGTAATTGTTGTTTATTTTTTATTTCATCAGAAAATTTATTAGCAAATTTTATTACTCTACTACTTGGCATAATAGTTCCTTGATAGATATTATGTTCAAGGAACCTACTTTTATTTTGGAATAATTTTATTTTTTGTGATGAAATAACTAATCTATTTTGTTTAATAATTTGAACAAGTATTTAAATGTTTTCATTGTTGTTTGATAGATGAAGAAAAAACTAGTACATTATCTAGATAAACTATTTAAAAGTGAGTGAAACAAGTAAATATTTCATTCATAATACTTTGAAATTCATTATGAGTATTTTTTAGTTCAAATGGCATAACATTTCATTCATAATGTCCGAATGAGATTGTAAAATATATTCTATACCTATCTTTTTCAGCAATTTGGATTTGTCAAAATCCACTCTTCATGTCAAATTTTAAAAATACAGTAGCATTATAAAAGCGAGATAGTAAATCTTTTTTATTAGGAATTTGATACCTAATCCATTGTAATAATTTATTTAATGGTTTATAGTTGATAACTAATCGAGAAACTCCTCATTCTAATTCTGTCTATTTTTAACATAAAAGGCAGCACAACTCTATGGTGATTTACTTTTTCTTATTAATTTTTTTGTTAATAAATTATTAATTTCTTTTTCACAAAATTCTAATAATTTATTGTCCATTTGAATTGATATACCTACAATAGGAATATTCTTTTTAGAATTTTTATTTTTATCATAAGGCAATTTAACTATATGTTGTTTTCTACTCCATAAAGTATTAGGCAAATTGAAGCATATTTCATTTTCAACTATAGTTTTAAAGTTATTAATTTTTTGGACTAATAATGGATCTTTTAATTGTTCTTCAATTCTTTTATATTTTACTTCTTGTTTTAAGAAATGTATTTGTTTTTCTTTTCTTTTAATCTTATTTTTTGTTAAAAAATTAATTTTTTAGTTAATAAAACTTTTTTTAGGGAATCAATTTCTTTTGAAATAGGAGGAAGTAGGAATTTGAATTGAATTTCTTGTCCAAGTATTTTTGTAGAAATTCCTTCTTCTATTACAGAGAAAGGGTAAAATAAAGTAAGAAATTGATTTTTCAGTATTACTTTGGTATTAATATTTTTTTACTAAAATAAATGTAGTTTTAAAGAAAATTTCATTATTACATATATTTGCATTAGATAATTTATAATTTATATTTAATTTTATTCCATTGGCTTGGGATAATATTTCTTTTATTTTTTCGAAATATTTGGAAGATATTAATCCTTCTTGAATACAATTTAAATATGTTCATGTGTCTAATAGGGCAATTGTTGTAATGGAAAATTCTTGATTAATAGAAATTGTAACTTCAGTATATTATTTTAAAAAATTTATCCTATCAAGGGTGTTGATAAAATTATTTGTCTCATCCCTAATAGCTATTGTCGAGCATTTTTCTTGTTCTTTATTAGGGGAATTAATATTCTTATTATTTTTAATAATATAATTTATTGTAATAATTGTTCATTTGAAATTTCTAATTTAAGATGAGATGTTTTTAGATTTTTAACCTCTTGTTTTATTCCATTAATCTCTTGTTGTAAGTCTTGTAGTGTGACTTTTTGTTTTTCAGTTCTAAACCTACTTACTATTTCTGAAAAATTATAAGGAGCTGGTATTAAAGTAATATGATTAGTAAAATTATCTTAAACAATATTTTCTTTCTTGTGGATCATTAATTTTGTCAATTAATTCTAAGATAAAATCCTCATGTTTTGAAAATATATTAATGGTTTTGTTGCAAATACAGTTAATTACACTTTGCTCCCTCGAATTTTCACTTAATTCACAATGTGCTTCCGAAACTACTAATTGCATCAAAGTGGGCTCTCGAACTTTCAAAACCCCCTTCCGGCCACTACCAACTTGCTTGCCACTGCACCACCGTGGGATAGCCCCACTACCAAAACCACGTCGCACACCACCACTCCCTTTTCGTGAAAAGTCATAGCGAAAGCACCATGTGAGATGCCGAACAGAAGCAGCCACTGCTCCTGCATGATGAAACAGCTAGGGCCACTAACTAAGCCTCTGCCTTTCACGACCGTAGTCCCACTCCACCCCAGCATCGCCCAACACCAACCCGCAAGCGTCCATTCACGACCTGCACCCCAACACTCCTTTTCTGTTCTAACCACCATGAAACATAGCAGTTTTTTTTTTTTGTTTTACTCAGCCAACCCACAGCATTAACAATAGCACTATGCTGCTAGCATATACAGTTTTATAAAAGCGCCGCACAGTCCTTGCTCTACTCCACTATCGTGCCAGTTGTTCGAATGGTTGTGGTCCCTCTTACGTACGGAAAGGAGGACAACATGTAGCCCTCATTCTCATTCTATGAGCGTATATATGCGTGACCAGCCCTGATTCTTGATTTTGTGTTCATCCGTGCTTGCTTGATCCTTCCTTTCCTCTTTTATGGTTAGTACGTTGATCTCATCTCTTTTATGATTCAACTTGTCTCTGTATTCATTTTCATCATGTTTAAATGCATTAAATATATGTGTGTGTGTGTGTGTGTGTAAGAAAGGGGCCCCTTGCACATGGAGACGCTCTAGGTCTCGACATTGTGCCATATGAGGCTGTAGTATTCACGGGAGGTGAAGGAAGCTCCTAGGTGCGGCGGCTTGTTGTAGGTGGCGACACTAGTGCCGTAGGCAATGCCTTGGGCAAGAGATGACGGTGTCAGTGCTGCCCATGGCACTACGCGCACTGGTGATGAGCTGATGAGGTCGTTATGCACACTTGCTGGGTGTTGCACAGTGCCCAGCAGCTGTGCACAACAGTGGTATTGTGTCCGTCTTGGTATTGCAGAAAATGGTATCGCAGCCAAATTTTGTCCTGTGCAAGCTAGTGGGCTACAACGCACACGTAAGGTGCTTGAACATCAAAGACACAATTGGCGCAGAGCCATGCACCATGGTGGTATAGCAGGGTGCTCTTCTGAGGGTAGATCCGGGTGTAGTGCCGCATGTAGAGCTACATGCTCTGCTGCAGGTGGCGGTACCTTCACAGGGTAAGAAATCATGGTGGCAGAAGCGCCTACCAATGATGTTGCGCTCGTCTGGGTCGTATCTTTCTAACGAGGGTGGTGCAGAAACAAGCACTGCCATGCGCAGTGCTACGCACAAGATCAGTGTGCTCTATGGCTTGTACCTAAGGGGATCTGTACTGCACCAGAGTGCCATGGGAAGCAACGGTACGGTGCAACCTGCACCTAGGAAACCTTCGGTGCTGCAGTTACTGGTGTCGTAGGTGAACCTCGCAGACGATGGAGATGTTGCACTGCTACGAACAGAGTTTGTTATGAACCTAGTTGGAAATTTGTTGTATTGTGGAATGTGGATGCAGTGATGTAATAAGGAATTTAACTAAATGTAATAAAAGGATTCGGATATGGAATAAGAGCAATGTAGGGGAAGTGTTTGACAGAATTACTCATAAACTCATACTCATACACATTTGATAAGGGAAAGCTTCAAGGGTTTCCCATCCTCCATACAGCAATTCAAGCCTTTCACAGATTCCAGAATAAAACCCACCTTCTACAACCCTTCCTTTATATACTGACACTCACCCCTAGACTCCACGTGGCAGACTACAACTTGTAATGGAAATATAACTGACTCTAAGCTGCTAAACGGAGCGTACAATGTTATGAAGCCAATGTCGGGAACCCTAGTAAAAAAGGTCTATGAGAGAACTAAGTGGAAAAGAAGCAATGAAGTACGGGTTTTTCGAAGTGAAGTGAAGGTAAGGGGCTGAAACTGGGAACAACGTCGTGAGAGAAGGGAGGATAGTGAGATCAAAACGGGGCGTTGTATCTTAAAGGAAGAGACGTGTGCATGTGTTTTTGGGTTTTTATTCTAGGTGGGGCTTTTAATAATGTAATGCGCGCATTTTGGCACTGGGTTTTAGAGTCTAGGGAGTTATATGCAGCGTCTGGCCTGCATGTTGGGTGACACCTGCGTATAGAGTCTTTCATTCATTTTTGTTTTAAGAGTCTGTCAGTTAAGTCTAAGTTTCTCCAGGTCAGTTTAGTGAATGCAAGAATTAGTTACAAGTCAGAAATGGAAATGTAAGAATAAAGAGAGAATCTTAATGAGTTTTGTTTTAATTCAGCCCATACCATTTTCTTGTTTTTATAAAGCAAAAACACATTTTTCAAAGAAAAGAGGCCACTGGGTGATTTGGGCCATGAGCCCAGTAGGTATGGGCCTGCTCTGCACCTGGGTGCCTAAGAGGGTGCGGCCCACTAGTTGTCCAAGATCAATGGCACAAGTGTTTTTTGACAAAATGCATAGGTGGTATTTTGAACCCAAGACCGCACACATAAGTTTAACCATTGGGCTATAGCTTATTATTAGTGTGTTTTATGATTTTATTTATTAATTTAGCATGTAATTGTGGTATAGAATAATTATTTTTTCTGAAGTATATTCTTGCATATTCTTATTAAACACATACATGCCATGGTATTATTAGATCTTTTCGTTACATTCGTTAGACATTTTATTTTATGTTATAAATTGCCTAGATTATTATTTTTGTTAATAATATTTGGATGAAATGTGATGAATTTTTTGTACATGTATTGTGTTTACATGTCCTATTATGAGCTTATTTTATCACTTGTATTTGTTAGGCTAGTTTTAGAAATTAGTCTATAAATTTTCTTTTAGAATGTGATAAATGAAGGATTAAGTGGGCCGAGTTTTGATTAGTCCATGCTTATGATTGGCTCAAACTGATTTCTTCGATCAAGGAAGAAATTGTTTTTTGCATGTGACTAACTTGGTAGATTGCTTATTCTAGTGGGAGTATAGTTGAGATTAATATAAAATTAATCTCATATACGATATAAATTTGTCCGAAAATTAAGTTAGAAATTAATAATTAGTCATTGTGGCGCAAGAGATGATTACGAAACTTAGCAATTTCTCAATCTTGTGATGTGGATTAATTATTTTTTGTTTTGACTTAGATTAACACAACAAATTTCTTATATGTATGTGCTATTAAATGCGCATAGGTTAGTAACTTTGAGATAACCGAAAAGAAAGCCTAGAGATTGTGTATACGATTTAATTGTCACATTAATCTCCTCCATGAGCAAAAGTTAAAAACGAATGAAAATTATTATGAGTGTTCGATAGTCTTAGACAATCATTATTATATAAACCTCTGCGTCTAGAGTAAAATTGGAAGTGTGCGTGGGATGCATGCACTACAATTTTCATAGAAGTTGAAGGGATCATCTATAAGATAGAGCTAAACCACTTTTTTTCCTTTGAAAATCTTGTGGGTAATAATGGAAGTTGCGCGTTGTTTTTTTGTAATACAAAGATTAATTGCTCCTATATCTGAGTTTGAGCATTATAATCTTGAAACAACTTAGATTTATTCACAGATAAGCACATATTGGCTAAAATTTACTAGTATGTCTGGCAAGTAAGGACATTAAAATCTGAGTGTGCAAGAATGTTGAGGACATTCTTGATTAGCACATTCATTTTAAAGGTTTTATTAGTGCACCTCTCTGTGGTATTAGCGCTGGTAATTTTGCTCAAATTTTATTTTTCTCTAGCAAGAAAAAATAGGTTCTTGCAGATATATGAACTTAGGAGCACCCTTGAGAGTAATGTAATATCAAGCACCTTAGAGATTTGCATGGTAACTATGGAAAAAATCTGAATAATTAGGTATGACTTAATTAAACCTAAAAATCTTGCTCGTGGTTGCACTGATGTAAGATAGGTTTTAGGCTAAGATAATTTCTCGCAAAATTTTTCTTTTATCTCCTATAGTGGATTGGAGAATATGAAAAATATCAAGTAAGCAAGAAATTGGGATATATTGCTAGTTAGCAGCTAAAACATCACATATTGTATTTGTTCCACAAAATGATATTTTTATTAGTGCTTTTTATGTGGTATTAGAGAAGTCTCGACCTAATTTGATTTAAGACTCATTGAAAAATGTGGTGTTAGTGAGAATTCCTAGAGGTTTAGGAGTTGGATGGTCACTCATTGACTCAATAGTATTATTTCTCGGGTGGAGAGATAATATGCTAAAATGTGCCATGGAGGCATAAGATCGTGGGTGTGAAACTTGAGAAATTGAAGTTTTTCTCACTAATGAGATCTTTTTTATTTTATTTAGCAGAGTTGATGAGAAAATGCAATATGAGATATTTCTATGTTAATGTTCCTATACATGCTCGCTAAGGACATGAAATAAAAATATTGTTTCATCATATAAATGCGATTCAAAAAATTTTTAAAGGAAAATTTATTCTTTCAGTTAAATTTTTTTTTTTCAAAATCGCAATTGTATGAGTTATATGATGAGAACAATTATCTTGCAATTTAATGACTTGCTGAGAATTGAATTATAAATGAATTATGGCGCAAAATAGTTGTTACATCACACTTGGGTTGATGTAATATGGGGTTGCGGCCTTAATTCTAATTTGCCGTCCTTAATCAAGTTCATTCGCTTATGAAAAAGGCTGAGTGACTATTTTATGCAAATGTAAATTCTATTAAAAATTTAGAGGATCTAAGCTTGATCATTTTTCGGTTCAGTCAGGAAAACTACTCGTATTTTCGGCGAGGTGGGGAATTGTGGATTTGAGTAACACTTATTTTTGGAAAGAACGTTTCATTCCATATTACCTTAGTTTCATTCTACATTACTTTAATATTAATATTTTCAATTTTTTTTTATAAAAGATCGCTGAAAATAGGAAAGTAATTCAACAACTAGTGTGAATATACATTTGAGTGATGGTGTACCACTAGTGATAGTGACTCCCAAAAGTTATAAAATATAAAGATCCTCATAAATAGTATGAAAGCTATATATCAGTATTCTCTCGTCGTTTAGAGACTAAAAGAGAATATTTATAATATGGCTCTGCTAAAGGTACTTAATTCACATAGTAGGAATCCCAACATAGAATCTTAGATTCACTTCACTTAGATGATCCAACCTGGGGTTGTTGATTTGATTGACAAAGAAAAGTGGAGTTGATAGAGGTATAATCCATTTCTTGGCACTATTTGAGGTGTATTTAGATAACCATTGATTACACATTTATTGGAACTTTTCTTAAAAGAGTCAAATAGTTGATTCTTGCAGGAGAATTAGATGGTTAGTTTTTTGTGATGTTTAGGTGTGAAGTACTCGCATTATTGTTGCTTGTACTTTTTTGGTACAAAAAAAAAAAACAAATGAATGCTGCTGGTACTACTTACACGCGGCTTAATCGAACTATCTATTCAAAGATATCCAATGTACCTAATCATTTTTTTTGTTAACAACCTATTGAATAAAATGGGATTCTTTGAACGCTTTTGATAATCTTAGAAAATGTCCTCCTAAGAGAGATGATGATCTGATTGTTTTAGATAATTAACTGTCACCTAAAAATGATTTTTCATGCTACGAGGTAGTGAATATGAGTTTGTAAAAAGTAGTTAAGACTTCATGTCTTGTGAGACTATGGATAAAAAAAACAGTTTCTATGAGCTCTTATTCAAAATCCATAGACAATTAATGAGAGGAACAATGCCAAAGAATCTAGTTTTGCCTATATTATTTGGTATTTCCATTATGGTTTGCTCATGAGAGTTAGAGGTTAAGATTTTGTTAGGGGTAAATATGACTTGATAAAATGAGTTTATGATGCGATTTAGACAAGTCATTAAAAAATAAAGATTGGTATCTCACATAAAGATTGGTGTGATTGCCTTTGGGGGCAAAGGCCCTAATCGTTTTACCCTTAATGAGAAAATAAAGATTTGTATCTCACATGCTGTTGTTAAGTACAAGAGATTCATATGAAATCCTGAAGTTGCAAATTGAATTTACTGAATGACATTTGAGGACACCTTGTATATTCTTAAAAATCACAGTAGGACTTTTTGACTAGAATCTAAGGTTTATATTGTGAGTTTGACTTTAAATGAGATTTGCGATTAGTCGTCGTTGACTTCATGGTTGTGCAAATGACTTTTATATATAAAAATAGAGTCTCTTAATAAGAGCATGTTTTGGAAAGTTACTATACATAAGATTGCACATAGAGAGAAATGGTCATACACCACTTGAGAGTTGTGGTTTGATTATTTTTTAGTTGACCATGTGATTTCTCTCCGTCATGGTTTTGCTCGTCGTGTACATGACACTAATATGCTTTATGATAATGTGGCATGGCTGAAATTTGTTTTATGTAAGCACACACATTCACTATAAATTTAGGAGTTATGGTGAAAAATGTATGTCGATAGACATAGATCTGCTCACTCATATGAGTGATTGTCTTTGGCTCTACAAAGAGGTAGCGAGCAAAGATGAGACAATATGACACTCGGTACTTGTCTAAAGAGGGATAAGTTGTAAGATACAAAATATATGTCGCCTTAATAAGATCTAAGATGAGGTCCATTATATTTTAAAGGACTATGCATGGTTACCCATAATCCATGTAACCTATGGTTTAGCCAGATGCGAGATCTTCTTTGGCACTTCAAATAGCGAGCAAATAGAGAGACTCGGGTTAGGCGCTAAGATAACGACTAGACTAAGATCTGTACGGTATATTGAGATTAGATATATGCTCTTTCTTTTTGAAAAGAGAACTCCACCGTAACATGTATTTCTTACTATATGTGCTTTTGTGACCAACTGTAGAGGTGAGTGAATGAATCCCTACTTCCTCACTGTGTGAGTCCTATAGGTCATAATTGATGACCTTAATTTATTTATGCCTTTAGGAGACCTTTGACTATGTTACGAGGTTGATGTTTTTGTGTCTGCTACTTTGGCATGTTATCTATAGTCATGAATGATACGGTCTAAAGAGACATTGCTGGGAAAGTGACTGGATTGAAATTGAATGACATGAAGGCGAATAGAATACTGCTTGGTAACACATCGATAATGGTGTGTACTCACTGCTGGCAAGTTGTATTGTTTCTTGTAAGTTGCGACATAGTTATGAATACATTATATTTTATGGAGATTGAGTATTGCTCTGAGTCATTTTGACTCAAGAGGGATTAGACATGCTTAGTATGATGTGACCAAATGAGTTGGAGGTATAACGAGACTCTTTTAGGAATGTTGTTATACTGGTATTCTCTTAGAAAGATTTGATATAGTGCTCCCATTTTTCTTTTACAGTTGTGCCTGATGGTCGCACAACCTATTTGTTAGTATAACCAAGACTGATAATATATTGAGAGATGCAGACCTGAGGTCTTGCCCACTATGTGCGAGTATGAGATGTAAGAAAGAGGTACCCATAGTGGGCATCTATTCCTGTTCTCTTGGAGGTTATGAAGTGGCTTAAGAACCACTTCATGAGCCTTGATGGCTGGCCCTTAATGGCCAGCCGGGGGTTACACTTAGAGGGGCTATTTTACATAGCCCCTCCCCCCTTTGGATGAGATGATTGTCAAGCTTGTAACAACTAAGTGAAAATCTCTCTCTCAAAAGAATTCTCTCTAGTTCCGGAATCTAGGCTGTGAAATTTGTGAGTGTTGCTATGGTATTACCATATAACACACTCCACCATCAATACGAGAGGATTTCAGATGAACAAAATTATGATGAAAAATCCATAGAACAACTGCACTAGATCTATGAATTGCCAATGATGTAATATTACTTCCATTGTGTACTTTAATCTAGTATTTCTAACAATATTTATATATATATTGCTATCAAGTTTGTCATGTTTGTGTATGTTTAGACCTTTGTATTTCCAAGATCAATATTGCTATAGTTTTGTTCTTAATGTCAACCATGAACGCATTCATAAAAGAATCAAACTAAGTTTCTCATGTTCTTATTATATCTAGCAAGCAACTAATTAGTTTCATTCCACTTTCTTTTTTCCATTTGAAATCGACAATATCCATATGAGTACCATAATAAAAATGATCTCTCAAAGAGAAATGCTATATATTATATGTATGCACATTTTATTATAGTTCTATAAAAGAAAATGAGATTTAAACAATAGACCAAAACTCAATTACTGCTGCTTTTCATTTCAAAAAACCTCCCATTTCATAACCATGTTTGTTGGTGTACCTTAAATAACATTGACATGCCTTATATTGTTATCTTAGGCTTAGTGGTGTTCTTTAAGTATTGTAATTAATTCACTTTCTTGGTGTTGGCTTATTGTTTGTAGAGGGTTGTTTCTCCGCTTATTCATAATGTTAATGATTAAATGATTGATTCAAGCATTTATTGGGGACAAGATTGTTTCACCTATATAAATATAACTATATTATTTAACTTAGCACGTAAAGATATTAGATACTAATAATTTCTTAGAACTTTGTAAACAATAAGATGCAGTATTATAATTTCATTTATATTGTCAAGAAATTAAGTATATAATTTTCTGCTTAGATATGTTTGGGGCGATAGTTACTGTTGAGGCTGTTGCAGCAGGTCTTAAAACTAAAAATCTAGGTAAAGATCTTGAACATTCCTCCCAAGAGTTGCTTGATTGTTGTAAGGAAGAAAAAAAAAATGTTACACACACTCCATCAAACAAGCTTTGGAATAGATTAGAAGTTATGAGATTCGGAAGGAGAAAGAATACCCCTTCAAAGCATGTAAATGTCTTTGTCGACATAAGACTAAAGAACATGTTATAAAAATTTAAATTTACCCTCTCTCTCTCACTCTCTCTCTATATATATATTTGTGTATCTACTTAACTTATTCTTATCTTCACTCTTCATCTTGAAAGCTCTTGCTTTGAAGATTATTGATGCCATAAAGGTAGATCATGAGAATGAAAGTAAGCTTTTTATATGAGTGAAAAGACAACCAAAAGCAGCTGGTGTGATAATAACCAATGAATTCAAAGAACTTAGTGGCGTAAGTATTATCAATTTTTAATTGCACATGCATACCAATAATAATATAATGATTATTACTTACCATTTTTTATGTTATTGTTTGATAGGGTATATACAAAGGATCCGATGAACTCGATTTAATTCTCCAAGGAAAAGAGGAAATTTATCAACATGCAATCCTTATAATTGGATTTGGTTATGATGAGGAAGAAGACAAAAATTACTAAATTATAAAAAACTCCTATGGCAAAGATTGGGGAGTGCACGGATATGGCAGAATTGCTTGTAAGTCTAGTCTTCCAAAAGGCAAGCCTAACTTGATTTTTTGAACCTGCTATCCAATAGTACCCAAATTATAGCATCTAAATTAATATGTATATGCAACATTTTATGTATTTTACATATGAGATAATTGGATGATCATCTTCTTCTTTCTTAAGATGATTATCCATATCGAAGAAGCATATTTGCCTGAATTCCAGTACAGTATGTATTGCATTTTTGAGTATATTTATACACAACTTTACAAGAGGCTAAAGAATCAAAAGGGAATAAAAAACAGTTACAAGCAGTTGAGAGAAATAACAAACAAAATTGCCTATGGTTGTTCTTGAGTGGTACTTTGTTGCAGCAGTTGTATGCTTTATGCTAATAAGATCCACATCTAATGCCTTCATGATTACTCGCATTGTTGATAGTATTTACCCTCGATTAAAAATAATTTTACATCTATATACTTCAGACCCCATGGCATGCATGATGCACGTTTCTCTCCTCATTTTCATGCTGCCCTGGTTCACAGAACTTCACCTAAGTTGCTTGTTTGAGATTGATGGAGAAAAAATAAAAACCTCTAAGCAAATGTGTTATTTGCGACCTATTGTTTGAATGTATTAGTGTACCTTGAGTAACATTGACATGCCTTGTATTGTTATCTTAGGCTTACTGGTATTCTTTAAGTATTGTAATTAATTCACTTTCTTGGTGTTGGCTTGTTGTTTGTAGAGGGTTGTTTCGTCGCTTACTAATAGTGTTAATGATTAAACTAGGGGTGAAAACCGAAAGTTCGGTTTCAGTTTCGGTCCAAAATCGATACTTGCACCGATATATTGAAATGATGGGAATCTCAACCGAAACCGGCTGGTGAAGGTGGAGAAAACCATCTACATCGGTCTCTGCATAACTCCAGTCTGTTCGTTGGCGTCTTTGGTGGCTATGATTTGAGAGAGATGACATCGTGAGCCGCAAGAGAGTACGAGAGAGCGAGAGATGGCGATAGAGGTGGTTGCGACTAGGTGTGCAATGAGACACTAAGAGAGAGACAGCTGCTTGCGCTGTGCACCATGAGAGAGAGAGAGAGATTGAGAGAAAGGTGGGGCGGCGCTGTGAAGTGTGAAATCATAAGGAGAAGAAAGAAACGAGGAAGAAGAAGGCTTAGAAGGGTGAGTGCGTGTGTTTAAACCCCAGAGTGAAACGAAGTCATTTGGCTTAAGCTAAACGGCCCCGTTTCCTTTATATTTTTTTCAAACACTAAATCCCAGAACGACGTCGTTTCACCCACTTAAGTAAAACATCATTGTTTCATATATGTATAATTTAAAGAAAAAAACATTTTAGGTATTGGTCAGTTCAACGGTCCGGCCTAGGCTCAAATTGGGACCAAACTGCTGGACATCGGTTCTGGCCAAATTAAACTGCCAGCCGACCGATTCTACACTAGTTCCGAGCTCCAGCGGCTAGTCTGAGTCAGTTCCGGCCGATTTTACAATTTCCTGTACAACTCTAGATTAAACCATTGATTCTAGCATTCATTAGAAATAAGATTGTTTCACTTATATAAATATAACTATATTATTTAACTTAGCACGTAAAGATATTAGATACAAATAATTTTTTAGAACTTTGTAAACAATAAGATGCGGCATTATAAATTCAATTATATTGTCAAAATATTAGGTGTATAATTTTTCGCTTAGATATGTGTTGGACAATAGTTGCTGTGGAGGTTGTTGCAGCAAGTCTTAAGGCTAAAAATCAAGATAAAGATCTTCTCGAACTTTCTTCCAAAGAGTTGCTTGATTGTTGTAAGAAAGAACAAAAAAATGTTACACATATTCCATCCAACAAGCATTGGAATAGATTAGAAGTTATGAGATTAGAAAGGAGGAAGAATACCCCTTCAAAGCAATTAAATGTCTTTGTCGATATAAGACTGAAGAACAGGTTATATAAATTTAAATTTCTCCTCTCTCTCTCACTCTCTCTCTCTCTATATATATATTTGTGTATTTACCTAACTTGTTCTTATCTTAGCTCTTCATCTAGAAAGCTCTTGTTGTGAAGATTGTTGATGCCAAAAAAGTAGATCATGAGAAAGAAAGTAAGCTTTTTATGTGAGTGGAAGAACAACCAAAGCAGCTGGTGTGATAATAACCAATAAATTCAAAGAACTTAAAGGCGTAAGTATTATCAATTTTTAATTGGACATACTTACTAATAACAATATAATGATTATTACTTATCGTTTTTTATGTTATTGTTTGATAGGGTATATATGAAGGATCCGATGAACTCGATTTAATTTTCCAAGGAAAAGAGGAAATTTATCGACAAGCAATCCTTATAATTGGATTTGGTTATGACGAGGAAGAAGATCAAATTTACTGGATTATAAAAAAACTCCTACAGTAAATATTGGAGTGTGCAGGGATATGGCAAAATTGCTTGTAAGTCTTGTCTTAAAAAAGGCAAGCCTAACTTGATTTTTTGAACTTGCTATCCAATTGTACCCAAATTATAGCATCTAAATTAATATGTATACGCAACATTTTATCTATTTTACTTATGAGATAATTGGATGATCATCTTCTTCATTCTTAAGATGATTATCCATATTAGAGAATCATATTTGCCTGAATTCCAGTGTAGTTTGTATTGCATTTCTGAGTGTATTTATACACAACTTCACAAGAGGCTAAGGAATCAAAAGGGAATAAAAAACAGTTACAAGTTGTTGAGAGAAATAACAAACAAAATTGCCTACGGTTGTTCTTGAGTGGTACTCTGTTGCAGCAGTAGTATGCTCTATGCTAATAAGATCCACATCTAAAGCCTTCACGCTTACTCTCATTCTTGACAGTAGTTACCCTCGAGCAAAAATAATTTTACATCTATATACTTCAGACCCCACGCCATGCATGGCTCCATGATGGATATTTCTCTCCTCACTTTCATGCTGCCCTAGTTCACAGAAGTTCACCTAGGTTGCTTGTTTGAGGTTGATGGGGAAAAAATAAAAACCTCTATGCAAATGTGTTATTTGCAGCCTATTGTTTGAATGTGTATTAGTGTACCTTGAGTAGCATTGACATGACTTGTATTCTTATCTTAGGCTTAGGGGTGTTCTTTAAGTATTGTAATTAATTCAGTTTCTTGGTGTTAGCTTGTCGTATGTAGAGGGTTGTTTCTCCGCTTACTAATAGTGTTAATGATGAAACCATTGATTCTAACATTCATTGAAAATAAGATTGTTTCACTTATATAAATATAACTATATTATTTAACATTGCACGTAAAGATATTAGATACTAATAATTTTTTAGAACTTTGTAAACAATAAGATGCCTCATTATAATTTCATTTATATTGTCAAGAAATTAAGTATATAATTTTTTGCTTAGATATTTGTTGGGCAATAGTTGCTTCTGAGGTTGTTGCAACAGGTCTTAAAACTAAAACTCTAGAAAAAGATATTGAACTTTCTTCCCAAAAGTTGCTTGATTGTTGTAAGCAAGAAAAAAAAAATATTACACACATTCCATCAAACAAGCTTTGGAATAGATTAGAAGTTATGAGATTAGGAAGGAAGAAGAATACCCCTTCAAAGCACGTAAATGTCTTTGTCGACCTAAGACTGAAGAACAGGTTATATAAATTTAAATTTCTCCTCTCTTTCTCACTCTCTCTATATATATATATATATATATATATATATATATTTGTGTACCTACTTAATTTATTCTTATCTTCGCTCTTCATCTAGAAAGCTCTTGTTGTGAAGGTTGTTGATGTCATAAAGGTAGACCATGAGAATGAAAGTAAGCTTTTCATGAGAGTGAAAATCAAAAGTAGCTGGTATGATAATAACCAATGAATTTAAAGAACTTAATGGTGTAAGTATTATCAATTTTTAATTAGACATGCATACCAATAATAATATAATGATTATTACTTTCCGTTTTTTATGTTATTGTTTGATAGGGTATATACGAAGGATCTGATGAATTCGATTGATTTATCCCAGGAAAAAAAGAAATCTATCAACATGCAATGCTTATAATTAGATTTGGTTATGACGAGGAAGAAGACAAAAATTATTGGATTATAAAAAACTCCTAAGGCAAAGATTGGGGAGTGCACAGATATGACAGAATTGCTTGTAAGTCTAGTCTTTCAAAAGGCAAGCCTAACTTGATTTTTCAAACCTGCTATCCAATAGTACCCAAATTATAGCATCTAAATTAATATGTATATTCAACATTTTATGTATTTTACATATGAGATAATTGGATGATCATCATCTTCTTTCTTAAGATGATTATCCATATCGGAGAAGCATGTTTGCTTGAATTCCAGTACAGTCTGTATTGCTTTTTTGAGTGTATTTATACACAACTTTACAAGAGGTTAAGGAATCAAAAGGGAATAAAAAAACAGTTACAAGCAGTTTAGAGAAATAACAAACAAAATTGCCTACGGTTGTTCTTGAGTGGTACTCTGTTGTAGCAGCTGTATGCTTTATACAAATAAGATCCACATCTAATGCCTTCACGCTTACTCTCATTCTTGATAGTATTTACCCTCGATTAAAAATAATTTTACATCTATATACTTCAGACCCCATGGCATGCATGGCTTCATCATGCACGTTTCTCTCCTCACTTTCATGCTACCCTAGTTCACAGTAGTTCACTAAAGTTGCTTGTTTGAGGTTGATGGGGAAAAAATAAAAACCTCTAAGCAAATATGTTATTTACGGCCTATTTTTTGAATGTATTAGTGTACCTTGTGTAGCATTGACCTGCCTTGTATTGTTATCTTAGGCTTAGTGGTGTTCTTTAAGTATTGTAATTAATTCACTTTTTTGGTATTGGCTTGTTGTTTGTAAAGGGTTGTTTTTCCGCTTACTAATAGTGTTAATGATTAAACCATCGATTCTAGCATTCATTGTAAATAAGATTGTTTCACTTATATAAATATAACTATATTATTTAACTTAGCATGTAAAGATATTAGATACTAATAATCTTTTAGAAACTTTGTAAATAATAAGATGTAGCATTATAATTTCATTTATATTGTCAAGAAATTATGTGTATAATTTTTTGGTTAGATATGTGTTGGACAATAGTTGCTGCGAAGGTTGTTGCAGCAGGTCTTAAGGCTAAAAATCTAGATAAAGATCTTCTCGAACTTTCTTCCAAAGAGTAGCTTGATTGTTGTAAGAAAGAACAAAAACATGTTACATACATTCCATCAAACAAGCTTTGGAATAGATTAGAAGTGATGAGATTAGAAAGGAGGAAGAATAGCCCTTCAAGGCACTTAAATGTCTTTGTCGACATAAGACTGAAGAATAGGTTATATAAATTTAAATTTCCCCTCTCTATGTCTCACTCTCTCTCTATATTTGTGTATCTATTTTACTTATTCTTATCTTGGCTCTTCATCTAGAAAGCTCTTGTTGTGAAAATTGTTGATGTCAAAAAAGTAGATCATGAGAAAGAAAGTAAGCTTTTTATGAGAGTGGAAGAACAACCAAAGTGGCTGGTGTGATAATAACCAATAAATTCAAAGAACTTAAAGGTGTAAGTATTATCGATTTTTTATAGGACATGCATACCAATACCAATAACAATATAATGATTATTACTTACCATTTTTTTTTGTTATTGTTTGATAGGGTATATATGAGGGATTCGATGAACTCGATTTAATTCTCCAAGAAAAAGAGGAAATTTATCGACATGCAATCCTTATAATTGGATTTGGTTATGACGAGGAAGAAGACTAAAATTACTGGATTATAAAAAACTCCTACGGCAAAGATTGAGGTGTGCAGGGATATAGTAGAATTGCTTGTTAGTCTGGTCTTCAAAAAGGCAGGCCTAACTTGATTTTTCAAACCTGCTATCCAATTGTACTCAAATTATAGCATCTAAATTAATATGTATATGCAACATGTTATGTTTTTTACTTATGAGATAAATGGATGATCATCTTCTTCATTCTTAAGATGATCCATATCAGAGAAGCATATTTGCCTGAATTTCAATACAGTTTGTATTGCATTTTTGAGTGTATTTATACACAACTTTACAAGACGCTAAGGAATCAAAAGGGAATAAAAAACACTAACATGAAGTTGAGAGAAATAACAAACAAAATTGCATACGGTTGCTCTTGAGTGGTACTTTGTTGTAGCAGCAATATCCTCTATGCTAATAAGATCCACATCTAAAGCCTTCACGCTCACTCTCATTCTTGACAGTATTTACTCTCGAGCAAAAATAATTTTACGTCTATATACTTTAGACCCCACGGCATGCATGGCTCCATGATGCACGTTTCTCTCCTCACTTTCATGCTACCCTTGTTCACAGAAGTTCACCTAAGTTGCTTGTTTGAGGTTGATGGAGATAACATAAAAACCTCTAAGCAAATGTGTTATTTAAAGCCTATTGTTTGAACATATTAGTGTTCATTGAGTAGCATTGACATGCATTATGTTGTTATCTTAGGCTTAGTGGTGTTCTTTAAGTATTGTAATTAATTCACTTTCTTGGTGTTGGCTTGTTGTTTGTATAGGGTTGTTTCTCTGCTTACTAATAATGTAAATAATTAAACTATTGATTCTAGCATTCATTGGAAATAAGATTGTTTCACTTATATAAATATAACTATATTATTTTACTTAGCACGTAAAGATATTATATACTAATAATTTCTTAGAACTTTGTAAACAATAAGATGCAGCATTATAATTTCATTTATATTGTGAAGAAATTAAGTATATAGTTTTTTGCTTAGATATGTGTTGGGCAATAGTTGATGCTGAGGCTGTTGCAGCAGGTCTTAAGGAAGAACAAAAAAATGTTACACACATTCCATCAAACAAGCTTTGGAATAGATTAGAAGTTATGAGATTTGGAAGGAGGGAGAATACCCCTTCAAAGTAATTAAATGTCTTTGTCGACATAAGACTGAAGAACAGGTTATATAAATTTAAATTTCTCCTCTCTCTCTCACTCTCTCTCTCTAAATATATATTTGTGTACCTACTGAACTTATTCTTATATTCGCTCTTCATCTAGAAGGCTCTTGCTGTGAAGATTGTTGATGTCAGAAAGGTAGATCATGAGAATGAAAGTAAGCTTTTTATTAGAGTGAGAAAACAACAAAAAGCAGCTGGTATGATAATAACCAATGAATTCAAAGAACTTAATGGCGTAAGTATTATCAATTTTTAATTGGACATGCATACCAATAATAAGATAATGATTATTACTTACAGTTTTTTATGTTATTGTTTGATAGGGTATATATGAAGGATCCGATAAACTCGATTTAATTCTCCAAGGAAAAGAGGAAATTTATCGACAAGCAATCTTTATAATTGGATTTGGTTTTGACGAGGAAGAAGACAAAATTTACTGGATTATAAAAAACTCCTACGGCAAAGATAGGGGTGTGCAGGGATATGGTAGAATTGCTTGTAAGTCCACTCTCCAAAAAGGCAGGCCTAACTTTATTTTTCGAACTTGCTATCCAATTGTACCCAAATTATAGCATCTAAATTAATATGTATACGCAACATTTTATGTATTTTACTTATGAGATAATTGGATGATCATCTTCTTCATTCTTAAGATGATTATTCATATTAGAGAAGCATATTTGCCTGAATTCCAGTGCAGTTTGTATTCCATTTTTGAGTGTATTTATACACAAATTTACAAGAGGCTAAGGAATCAAAAGGGAATAAAAAAAATTTACAAGTAGTTGAGAGAAATAACAAACAAAATTGCCTATGCTCTTGAGTGGTACTCTGTTGCAGCAGTAGTATGCTTTATGCTAATAAGATCCACATCTAAAACCTTCACACTTACGCTCATTCTTAACAGTATTTACCCTCGAGCAAAAACAGTTTTACATCTATATACTTCAGACCCCACGCCATGCAAGGCTCCATAATGCACGTTTCTCTCCTCACTTCCATGCTGCCCTGGTTCACAAAAGTTCACCTAGGTTGCTTGTTTGAGGTTGATGGGGAAAAAATAAAAACCTCTATGCAAATGTGTTATTTGCGGGTTATTGTTTGAATGTATTAGTGTAACTTGAATATCATTGACATGACTTGCATTGTTATCTTAGGCTTAGGGGTGTTCTTTAAGTACTGTAATTAATTCACTTTTTTGGTGGTGGCTTGTTGTTTGTAGAGGGTTGTTTCTCCGCTTACTAATAGTGTTAATGATTAAACCATTGATACTAGTATTCATTGGAAATAAGATTGTTTCACTTATATAAATATAATTATATTATTTAACTTAGAACATAAAGATATTAGATACTAATAATTTCTTAGAACTTTGTAAACAAAAAGATGCAACATTATAATTTTATTTATATTGTCAAGAAATTAAGTATATAATTTTTTGCTTAGATTTGTATTGGGCAATAGTTACTGCTAAATCTATTGTAGCAGGTCTTAAGGCTAAAAATCTAGATAAAGATCTTCTCGAACTTTCTTCCCAAGAGTTGCTTGATTGTTGTAAGGAAGAAAAAAAATGTTACACACATTCCATTAAACAAGCTTTGGAATAGATTAGAAGTTATGAGATTAGAAAGGAGGAAATATACCGTTTCAAAGCACTTAAATGTCTTTGTCGACATAAGACTGAAGAACAGGTTATATAAATTTAAATTTCTCCTCTCTCTTACTCTCTCTCTCTATATATATTAGTGTATCTCCTTGACTTATTCTTATCTTGACTCTTCATCTAGAAAGCTCTTGCTGTGAAGATTGTTGATGTCAAAAAGTAGATTATGAGAATGAAAGTATGCTTCTTATGAGTGTGAAAGAACAACTAATAACATCTGGTGTGATAATAACCAATGAAGTCAAAAAACTTAAAGGCATAAGTATTATCAAATTTTATTTGGGCATACATACCAATATTAATATAATGATTATTACTTTCCATTTTTTATGTTATTGTTTGATAGGGTATATATGAAGGATCCGATGAACTTGATTTAATTCTCCAAGGAAAAGAGCAAATTTATCGACATGCAATCTTTATAATTGCATTTGGTTATGACCAGGAAGAAAATAAAAATTACTGGATTATAAAAAACTCCTATGGCAAAGATTGGGGAATGCACAGATATGGCATAATTACTCGTAAGTCTAGTCTTTCAAAAGGCAAGCCTAACTTGATTTTTCGAACCTACTATCCAATAGTACCCAAATTATAGCACCTAAATTAATATTTATATGCAACATTTTATGTATTTTACATATGAGGTAATTGGATGATCATCTTCTTCCTTCTTAAGATGATTATCCATATCGGAGAAGCATATTGCCTAAATTTCAGTGTAGTTTGTATTGCATTTCTGAGCGCATTTATACAGAACTTTACAAGAGGCTAAGGAATCAAAAGGGAATAAAAAATTGTTACAAGCAATTGAGTGAAATAACAGAAAAATATGCATATGGTTGCTCTTGAGTGTACTTTGTTGTAGCAGCATTATCCTCTATGCTTCCACACCTAAAGCCTTCACGCCCGCTCTAATTCTTGATTGTATTTACTCTCGAGCAAAAATAATTTTACATCTATATACTTCAGACCTCACGGCATACATGGCTCCATGATGCACGTTTCTCTCCTCACTTTCATGCTGTCTTGGTTAACAGAAGTTCACCTAAGTTGCTTGTTTGAGGTTGATGGAGATAGCATAAAAACCTCTAAGCAAATGTGTTATTTGCGGCCTATTGTTTGGATGTATTAGTATACCTTGAGTAGCATTGACATGCATTGTATTGTTATCTTAGGCGTAGTGGTGTTTTTTAAGTATTGTAATTAATTCACTTTCTTGGTGTTGGCTTGTTGTTTGTATAGGTTTGTTTCTCCGCTTACTAATAGTGTGAATGATTAAACCATTGATTCTAGCATTCATTGGAAATAAGATTGTTTCACTTATATAAATATAACTATATTATTTAACTTAGCACATAAAGATATTAGATACTAATAATTTCTTAGAACTTTGTGAACAATAAGATGCAGCATTATAATTTCATTTATATTATCAAGAAATTAAGTATATAATTTTTTACTCAGATATGTGTTGGGCAATAGTTGTTGCTGTGGCTATTGCAACATGTCTTAAGGCTAAAAATCTAGATAAAGATCTTCTCGAACTTTCTTCCAAAGAGTTGCTTAATTGTTGTAAGGAAGAACAAAAAAATGTTACACACATTCCATCAAACAAGCTTTGGAATAGATTAGAAGTCATGAGATTTGGAAATAGGAAGAATACCGCTTCAAAGCACTTAAATGTCTTTGTCGACATAAGACTAAAGAATAGGTTATATAAATTTAAATTTCTCCTCTCTCTCTCTCTCACTCTCTCTCTATATATATTTTTGTATCCACTTAATTTATTCTTATCTTGGCTCTTCATCTAGAAAGCTCGTGCTGTAAAGATTGCTAATGTCAGAAAGGTAGATCATGAGAATGAAAGTAAGCTTCTTCTGAGAGTGAAAGAACACCAATAGCAGCTGGTATGATAATAACCAATGAATTCAAAGAACTTAAAGGCGTGAGTATTATTAATTTTTAATTGGGCATACATACCAATAATAATATAATGATTATTACTTAATGTTTTTTATGTTATTGTTTAATAGGGTATATATGAAGGATCCGATGAACTTGATTTAATTCTCCAAGGAAAATAACAAATTTATCGACATGCAATCTTTATAATTGGATTTGGTTATGACCAGGATGAAAATAAAAATTACTGGATTATAAAAAACTCCTATGGCAGAGATTGGGGAGTGCACGGATATGGCAGAATTACTCGTATGTCTAGTCTTTCAAAAGGCAAGCCTAACTTGATTTTTCGAACCTACTATCCAATAGTACCCAAATTATAGCACCTAAATTAATATGTATATTCAACATTTTATGTATTTTACATATGAGATAATTAGATGATCATCTTCTTCCTTCTTAATTTGATTATCCATATCAGAGAAGCATATTGTCTAAATTTTAGTGCAGTTTGTATTGCATTTTTGAGCGCATTTATACAGAACTTTACAAGAGGCTAAGGAATCAAAAGGGAATAAAAAACAGTTACAAGTAGTTGAGAGAAATAACAGAAAAAATTGCATATGGTTGCTCTTGAGTGGTACTTTGTTGTAGCAACAGTATCCTTTATGCTAATAAGATCCACATCTAAAGCCTTCACGCACACTCTCATTCTTGACTGTATTTACTCTCGAGCAAAAATAATTTTACGTCTATATACTTCAGACCCCACAGCATGCATGGCTCCATGATGCACATTTCTCTCCTCACTTTCATGCTGCCCTGGTTCACAGAAGTTCACCTAACTTGCTTGTTTGAGGTTGATAGAGATAACATAAAAACCTCTAAGCAAATGTGTTATTTGCGGCCTATTGTTTGGATGTATTAGTGTACCTTGAGTAGTATTGACATGCATTGTATTGTTATCTTAGGCTTAGTGGTGTTTTTTAAGTATTGTAATTAATTCACTTTCTTGGTGTTGGCTTGTTGTTTGTATAGGGTTGTTTCTCCGCTTACTAATAGTGTGAATGATTAAACCATTGATTCTAGCATTCATTGGAAATAAGATTGTTTCACTTATTTAAATATAACTATATTATTTAACTTAGCACGTAAAGATATTAGATACTAATAATTTCTTAGAACTTTGTAAACAATAAGATGTAGCATTATAATTTCATTTATATTATCAAGAAATTAAGTATATAATTCTTTGCTTAGATATGTGTTGGGCAATAATTGCTGTTGTGGCTGTTGTAGCAGGTCTTAAGGCTAAAAATTTAGATAAAGATCTTCTCGAACTTTCTTCCAAAGAGTTGCTTGATTGTTGTAAGGAAGAACAAAAAAATGTTACACACATTCCATCAAACAAGTTTTGGAATAGATTAGAAGTCATGAGATTTGGAAATAGGAAGAATACCTCTTCAAAGCACTTGAATGTCTTTGTCGACATAAGACTAAAGAACAGGTTATATAAATTTAAATTTCTCCTCTCTCTCTCTCTCACACACTCTCTCTCTCTATATATATATATTTGTGTATCTAGTTAACTTATTCTTATCTTGGCTCTTCATCTAGAAACTCTTGCTGTGAAGATTGCTGATGTGAGAAAGGTAGATCATGAGAATAAAAGTAAGCTTCTTTTGAGAGTGAAAGGACAACCAATAGCAGCTGGTGTGATAATAACCAATGAATTCAAAGAACTTAAAGGCGTGAGTATTATCAATTTTTAATTGGGCATACATACCAATAATAATATAATGATTATTACTTACCGTTTTTTATGTTATTGTTTAATAGGGTCTATATAAAGGATCCGATGAACTCGATTTAATTCTCTAAGGAAAAGAGGAAATTTATCGACATGCAATTCTTATAATTGGATTTGGTTATGACGAGGAAGAAGATAAAAATTACTGGATTATAAGAAACTCTTATGGCAAAGATTGGGGTGTGCATGGATATGACAGAATTGCTCGTAAATCTAGTCTTCCAAAAGGTAAGCCTAACTTGATTTTTCGAACCTCCTATCCAATAGTACCCAAATTATAGCATCTAAATTAATATGTATATGCAACATTTTATGTAGTTTGCATATGAGATAATTGGATGATCATCTTCTTCCTTCTTAGGATAATTATCTATAATAGAGAAGCATATTGCCTGACTTTCAGTGTAGTTTGTATTGTATTTCTGAGTGTATTTATACACAACTTTACAAGAGGCTAAGGAATCTTCAAGCCTTGGAATAGATTAGAAGTTATGTGATTTGGAAGGAGGATGAATACCCATTCAAAGGACGTAAATGTCTTTGTCGACATAAGATTGAAGAACAAGTTATAGAAATTTAAATTTCTCCTCTCTCTCTCACTATATATATATATATATATGTATATTTGTGTATCTACTAAACTTATTCTTATATTCGCCCTTCATCTAGAAAGCTCTTGCTGTGAAGATTGTTGATGTCTAAAAGATAGATCATGAGAATGAAAGTGAGCATTTTGTAAGAGTGGAAGAACAACCAATAGGAGCTGGTGTCATAATAACCAATGAATTCAAGAACAAGTTATATAAATTTAAATTTCTCCTCTCTTGCACTCTCTCTCTATATATATATTTGTGTATCTACTAAACTTATTCGTATCTTGGCTCTTCATTTAGAAAGCTATTGTTGTGAAGATTGTTGATGTCAAAAAGGTAGATCATGAGAATGAAAGTGAGCTTGTTGTGGGAGTGAAAGTACAACCAATAGGAGCTAGTGTCATAATAACCAATGAATTCAAAGAACTTAAAGGTGTAAGTGTTATCAATTTTTAATTTGGCATACATACCAATAATAATATAATGATTATTGCTTACCATTTTTTATGTTATTGTTTGATAGAGTATATATGAAGGATCCGATAAACTCGATTTAATTCTCTAAGGAAAAGAGCAAATTTATCGACATGCAATCCTTATAATTGGATTTGGTTATGACGAGGAAGAAGACAAAAATTACTGAGTTATAAAAAACTACTATGGAAAAAATTGGGGAGTGCATGGATATGACAGAATTGCTCGTAAGTCTAGTCTTCCAAAAGACAAGCCTTACTTGATTCTTCGAACCTGTTATCCAATAGTACCCAAATTATAGCATCTAAATTAATATGTATATGCAACATTTTATGTATTTTACATATGAGATAATGTAACTTAGAATTTCAGACAGAGACTGGTGCGGAAGAAAAGAAAAACAGTGGCGGCTCTTTACAAAGTACGGTGGAAGGAGTGGAAGGAATGGAGGAAATGGAAAAGAAGTGGGCGAAGCTACACCTTACGGAGGAAGAAGACCATGAGGTGGTGGTGGATGATAACATTCTAGATGAACTGAGTGATAAAGGGGAAAGGAGTCTGGTGGCAAGGGTGATGATAAAAAGAATCATAGGGAGAGGATTGATTGAAACAACCATGGCAAAAGTGTGGAGAGTATCAAAACCTGCATCATTTCGGGAGGTAAGACCTAATGTGTTTGTGATAACTTTTGCAACACTGGCCGATAAGCTGAGGGTGTGGGAAGGGAAGCCTTGGCTTTTTGACAACTGTTTGATTGTGCTTAACCTATATGATGGATTGACCCAACCAGATGCTTTATCCTTTGATGTAGAAAGGTTCTGGGTTCAACTCCATGACCTTCCTTTGGTGTGTATGAATAGAGATTGTGGAATGCAGATTGGAGGAGGGATAGGGAAGATAATCGATGTTGATACTAATGAGGATGGGTGTGGGTGGGGTAAGCACTTGAGAATCCGGGTAGAACTTGATGTTTTTAAGGTCTTGGCTAGGGGGAAAATGGTCATGGTAAAGGGGAAGATTATTTGGGTACCTTTTAAGTATGAAAAGCTCCTAAGGATTTGTTTTGAGTGTGGGAGAATCCTACAAAAAGGGGGAGTGTGTCCAAATAGAAAGGATGGAACCATGAAGAAACAAGGAGGGGAAGGGCAGTATGGCCCTTGGTTAAGGGCAGATCTAGCTGAGAGGAGGTTTTTTGGGCCTAGATACAATGTTAAAATGGGACTTGCTGAGGAGTCGTGTGATGACCTGTTAAAGAATCCTGTAGTAGGGGAGATGGGATCTGAAATTAATCAAGTCCTTGAGGAGGCTGGTAGGGAGGAGATTAGGAGTGTGGAGGATGGAAGGGAGCAGGGAATAGAGGAGATGTATCGAATGGGAGAACTAGGAAAGTCATTGGGGGAGGATGATGAGGGCACTAACTCGAAGGCTGAACAAAATGGTGATCCAGTTCCTATTGTAGATGGCAGTATCAGGGAGGAGGAGGAAAATGTTGGTACTACCGAAGCTATTGAGCTATGTTTTGAGCTAGTAGCTAGTCCAAACAATAGTATTATTAATAAAGGTGGAGGGAGATGGAAGAGAAGAGCAAGAGAGAATAGAGAGGCTTCTGAAGTTTGCATGACACAGCCACTGTTAAAACGAAGAAGGGAAGGAAGTAAGGGAGAAAAAGGGATGGGTGGAGTAATGAAAAAAGGAAGGCAAGGGGCTGAGGTAGAAGCTTTTGAGCTTGTAGTGGACAGCCCCGCCAATCATTATGAAAATCTTAAGTTGGAACTGCCGAGAGCTTGAAATCCCTCGAACAGTTCAGGACCTTTGCTTGTTAGTGAAGGAAAAGAGACCCAATATTGTCTTCTTAATGGAGACAAAGCTGAAAAAAGGAAAGAATGAGTGGTTGAAGAGGAAGTTGGGTATGGATAATTGTTTTGAAGTAAGTGTTGTGGGCAAAGGAGGTGGTTTAATGCTATGTTGGGAGGGGGAGGTGTTGGCTGAAATTTGCAACTACTCTCAGAGGCACATTAATTGCTGGATAACAGATTATGTGACAAAAAATAAGTGGTTGTTCACTAGCTTCTATGGCCACCCAAATTGCATAAAAGTACACTTCACCTAGCAAAAAATCAAGTCTTCCATGAAAGGTCCAAACATATTGATATTAGGCTTCATTTTGTTAGGGATGTTATAGAGTCTAAAGTAGTGGGTGTGGAGAAAGTCCCAACTGAGGATAACCCTTCAGATATGATGACTAAGTCACTCCCATGTCCTAAGTTCAGACACTGTCTGAACTTAATTAGTATGGAGTCTAGAGTTTGTCCCCACTAGGGGGATAAGTGCAGGAACAACCAATGATGAGTATTGATAAACTTGGCAATAAATGTTTTGCCAAGGTGGAGATTTGTAAATATAGTGTCAATACATTTATTCACATGTTATGAATATATTAAATCTGACCCTCTATTTCTTTGTGACTTATGGATGGTGGACACGTGGCTGACTATAGACCCTGAAGATTCACTTGCTGGGCTGGTAAATCATGTGCTACACTCGTGACCTGTAAGCTGCAACCGAAAAGGCCTCAACCCTGAACCGCAGGATCTTGACACTTGACAGCATCTGATATCTCCTATATATATATGCACTGTTGCCCGATGCCTTGTAACCTAATTTCATTTGTACATTCTGTATTCAGAGAGAAAGTTCTCGAGAGGGTTAAGAGCAGAGAGGGGGGGAACCTAGGGTTTGCTAGGGTTTCACTGTGAAGAGAAATCAGTGCGATTTCTGAGAGAGAAAGTGAGGATAGTGAATGTAATGGTTCTAAGGCTTCTCTGTGGAGACTGTGATCATCAATAAATCTCTGAGGCCGTTCCTGCCGTGGATGTAGACCATTAGGGTCGAACCACGTATATCCTATGTTGATTCTTTTATGTTTTGTTTATTTCTGTCAATTTCTCTATTATTATTCTTGCTATAGACTCTGTTCTTGCTAAATCTTGTTCTGGTTTATTATTGGTAGTACTCGGTTTTGGATCTGTTGGTTATGCTTGGATCTGGTTGTTTTAGTCAGTACAAAATTTTTGATATCAATCTATCTTTATTTCTAAGTTCATTTTTATTCAAGGCATTACTGGTTAAACTTGTATAAGTGATTCTTGCTTATTCTTGAACTGGTTTGTAATTACTGTTGAGTCTTGTACATAGAGAGACTCAGGGCAGTTTTTTCATTACAAGTGGTATCTAGAGCCTAGGTTCATGGGGACCATGAGGTTTGGTATTGAAAAATTTACTGGGGAAAACGACTTTGGGCTATGGAGGATTAAGATGAGGGCATTGCTAGTCCAACATGGACTGCAAGATGCCCTCCTTGGAGAGAAAAGGAAAGGGTCTTCCTTGAAAGAGGAAGACAAGGAGTCTGTCCACAAGGACACTCTTCAGAAGGCACACAGTGCCCTAATCCTTTCCCTTGGGGATAAGGTTTTGAGAGAAGTGGCCAGTGAGGACACTGCTGCTGGCATATGGCTGAAATTAGAAAAAATTTACATGACTAAGTCCTTAGCCAACAGACTCCATAAGAAAACTAAATTGTACACCTTCAAGATGACCCCTGGAACCCCTATAGGGTAGCACCTTGATGAGTTTAATAAAATCATCCTAGACCTAGTAAACATAGATATTAAGGTGGAGGATGAGGATCAGGCCATTTTACTGATGAGTTCTTTGGACTCATCTTACCAAAGCCTAAAGGAAACCATGATGTTTGGGAGAGATTCTCTCACACTAGATGAAGTACAATCTGCTCTTCATACTAGGGAATTACAAACAGAGGGGACTCTAAACAAACTCATGGGGAAGGCCTGACTGTAAGGGGAAGATCAGAAAAGAGAGAAAAGAGGGGCAAGAATGATAGTAAGAAATTCAGGTCTAAGTAAAAGGGAAAACATTTTAAATGTTTTCATTGTCATAAAGAAGGGCATTTCAAGAAGGACTGCCCTGAAAGAAAAAATAACTCAGATAACAAAACCAAAGAGGCAGGGGATGCCTCTGTGGTATTAGAGGGATATGAGAGTGCTGAGGTACTCACTGTGAGTGAAGTGGATTAAAAAACAGACTGGATAATGGATTCAGGGTGTTCCTTCCACATGTGTCCAATAAAGGGGTGGTTTGAGACCTTCACTGACTTAGATGGAGGACATGTCATGTTAGGGAACAATAAGTCCTGCAAAATCATGGGCATAGGTTCAGTTAGACTGAAGATGCATGATGGTATTGAAAGGGTTTTAAGGGAGGTCAGGTTCATACCTGACCTAAAGAGAAACCTAATTTCTCTCGGCATGCTTGATTTATCAGGCTATACCTTTAAATCTGAGGCAGGGAATTTAAGGGTTACAAAAGGGTCCTTAGTGGTTATGAAAAGGGTGATTAAGAATGGCCTGTACACACTACTAGGAAAGACTGTAGTTGGGAAGCATCCCCTGTACAGAAGACAGTAGAGAAACAATCTGTCCTATGGCATAGGAGGTTAGGACATGTCAGTTAGAGGGGACTCTTAGACCTGCAGAAACAGGGGCTGTTGAGTGACCAAAACTTAGACAACTTACCATTCTGTGAAGACTGTGTCTATGGTAAAGCCAAGAGAGTTAGTTTTAAGGCAACAACCCATAACACTAAACAAACACTTGACTATGTCCACTTTGACCTTTGGGGGCCAGCAAGAGTAAACTCACACAACGGAGGAAGTTATTTCCTCTCATTTGTGGATGATTACTCTAGAAAAGTTTGGATTTATATCCTTAAAAACAAAAGTGACACCTTTGAGAAATTCAAAGAGTGGAAATCTCTAGTAGAGAACCAAGTAGGCAGAAAACTTAAAGTACTAAGGACTGATAATGGCCTAGAGTTCCTGTCAACTGAATTTAACCTGTACTGTAGAAAGGAAGGGGTTCTGAGG
This sequence comes from Cyclocarya paliurus, assembly GCA_029856935.1. Classification (NCBI taxonomy): domain Eukaryota; kingdom Viridiplantae; phylum Streptophyta; class Magnoliopsida; order Fagales; family Juglandaceae; genus Cyclocarya; species Cyclocarya paliurus. Next base: position 14,951,284 of record CM056955.1, read on the forward strand.
CATAAGACAGTGAGGGAGACCCCTCAACAGAATGAGTTAGTTGAGAGAATGAATAGAACCATCTTAGAAAGGGTAAGGTGTATGCTGTCAAACTCTGGGCTGCCCAAAACCTTCTGGGCAGAAGCTGTTAATACAGCCGTTTATCTTATAAATAGATGTCCTTCTTCTGCTATAGGTTTTAAGACACCTCAGGAACTATGGTCTGGAAAACCCCCCACTTATGATCATCTTAGAGTGTTTGGGTGTGTTGCCTATGCACATTAAAAAACTGACAAACTAGAACTTAGGGCTCTTAAGTGTATTTTCATAGGATATCCAGAAGGGGTGAAGGGATACAAACTATGGGTAGAAGGGCCTGGTAGGTTTAGGTGTATTGTGAGCAGAGATGTGACTTTTAATGAGTCACAAATGGCTCGAATTCAAGGGGAACCAACAAACTCTGAAGTTGAGAGGTCCATAGAGGATTTACAGGTTGAGGTGGAGAAAAATAACTCCCAACCTGAACCTGAGATTAGGGACGACAGTGAACCTGAGGGTGAAAACTCAGGGGACCTAAATCAAGGTGGAGTCAGCTCCTATAACCTGGTTAGAGATAGGCAAAAGAGAATTATTAAACCACCTTTAAGGTATGGCCAAGCTGAGCTTACAATGTTTGCCTTAACAGTGGCAAATGAAATTGTATATCAGGAGCCTAGATCTTATAAAGAGGATGTGACTAGCAAGGATTCATCTAAATGGATCCTGGCTATGCAGGAAGAAATGGAATCACTTAGCAAGAACAAAACCTGGATCCTAGTGCCTAAACCAAAAGGAGTAAAACTAGTTGGATCCAAGTGGATCTTTAAGAAAAAGGAAAGCATACCAGGGATAGAAGGGGCCAAGTATAAAGCTAGGCTTGTAGCCGAAGGCTTTACACAGAGGGAAAGGATTGATTTTAATGAGATCTTTTCTCCCGTGGTTAAACACAGCTCAATTAGACTACTGCTAGCTTATACAGCTTTTGAAAATCTGCATCTAGAACAATTAGATGTTAAAACTGCTTTTCTGCATGGAGAACTTGAGGAAGAAATTTATATGCAACCACCTGAAGGCTTTACAAATGAAATTAATAATAATCAAGTGTATTTCCTAAAACAATCTCTATATGGTCTGAAACAGTCACCTAGGCAGTGGTATAAAAGATTTGATACATACATGATTAACAATAATTTTAAAAGAAGTTGCTATGATAGTTGTGTCTATTACAAGGAAGATAAAGGAATATTTATCTATCTCCTTTTGTATGTTGATGACATGTTAGTAGCTTGTAAAGACACTGTTTTAATTGATCAAGTTAAAAGCATGCTAAAATCAGAATTTGAAATGAAAGAACTGGGCCCTGCTAAGAAAATTTTGGGAATGGAAATTGAAAGGGACAGGAATTCTAGAGTGCTATTCTTGTCTCAGAAAAATTACATTGAAAAAATTCTCAAAAGGTTTGGTATGGAACAAGTGAAACCTGTTAATACACCCCTAGATCAGCACTTTAAACTGTCTATAGATCAGGCCCCTAAAACAGAAGCTGACATTAACTTCATGCAACAGATCCCTTATGCTAGCATGGTAGGAAGTATAATGTATGCTATGGTCTGTTCTAGACCTGATCTAACATATGCCGTGAGTGTAGTTAGTAGATACATGGGAGATCCAAGAAAAGACCGTTGGCAAGCCATTAAATGGGTATTGAGGTACTTGGCTGGCTCTACTAATTTGGGACTCAGTTTTGGGAACAATGTTGAAAAGGGGTTTGAATTGACTGGTTTTGTAGACTCTGACTATGCTGGAAATGTAGACACTAGGAAGTCCCTTACTGGGTATGTGTTTACTGCTTTTGGGGGAGCAATTAGCTGGAAATCACACTTACAATCTGTTGTTGCCTTGTCCACAACAGAAGCAGAATATATAGCATTGACTGAAGCTATAAAAGAGGCCATATGGTTAAAAGGTATAGCTAGTGAACTAAATATTTTTAATGGGAATATCACAGTACACTGTGATAATCAAAGTACACTTCACCTAGCAAAAAATCAAGTCTTCCATGAAAGGTCCAAACATATTGATATTAGGCTTCATTTTGTTAGGGATGTTATAGAGTCTAAAGTAGTGGGTGTGGAGAAAGTCCCAACTGAGGATAACCCTTCAGATATGATGACTAAGTCACTCCCATGTCCTAAGTTCAGACACTGTCTGAACTTAATTAGTATGGAGTCTAGAGTTTGTCCCCACTAGGGGGATAAGTGCAGGAACAACCAATGATGAGTATTGATAAACTTGGCAATAAATGTTTTGCCAAGGTGGAGATTTGTAAATATAGTGTCAATACATTTATTCACATGTTATGAATATATTAAATCTGACCCTCTATTTCTTTGTGACTTATGGATGGTGGACACGTGGCTGACTATAGACCCTGAAGATTCACTTGCTGGGCTGGTAAATCATGTGCTACACTCGTGACCTGTAAGCTGTAACCGAAAAGGCCTCAACCCTGAACCGCAGGATCTTGACACTTGACAGCATCTGATATCTCCTATATATATATGCACTGTTGCCCGATGCCTTGTAACCTAATTTCATTTGTACATTCTGTATTCAGAGAGAAAGTTCGAGAGGGTTAAGAGCAGAGAGGGGGGGAACCTAGGGTTTGCTAGGGTTTCATTGTGAAGAGAAATCAGTGCGATTTCTGAGAGAGAAAGTGAGGATAGTGAATGTAATGGTTCTGAGGCTTCTCTGTGGAGACTGTGATCATCAATAAATCTCTGAGGCCGTTCCTGCCGTGGATGTAGACCATTAGGGTCGAATCACGTATATCCTGTGTTGATTCTTTTATGTTTTGTTTATTTCTGTCAATTTCTCTATTATTATTCTTGCTATAGACTCTGTTCTTGCTAAATCTTGTTCTGGTTTATTATTGGTAGTACTCGGTTTTGGATCTGTTGGTTATGCTTGGATCTGGTTGTTTTAGTCAGTACAAAATTTTTGATATCAATCTGTCTTTATTTCTAAGTTCATTTTTATTCAAGGCATTACTGGTTAAATTTGTATAAGTGATTCTTGCTTATTCTTGAACTGGTTTGTAATTACTGTTGAGTCTTGTACATAGAGAGACTCAGGGTAGTTTTTTCATTACAAGTAGTTATGGATTAGTACTGTGGCAGGGGAGGATTAGGGAGGGATGTAGAGTATATTTCAGAGTGGAAGCAATACCATGTCTTAGGGTTTTTTTTTTATTTTTTTATTTATGGATAACAGAGATTTTATTAAAGGTGGCATTAAATCTAAAAGTAGTAAAGCTAAGGTTATCATATGCCACTGTGCAAACTTAGAGACACTTAAGCATAATGGAATCATTCACTGCACAACTAGGTGACAAAGATTACTATTTTCCCTTTCAGCATGCCATAAGCTCCACCCTTCCCAAGGGCATAACCCAAGCTATCCCAAGACATTTGAAAATTGAGTACCAAAGTTCTCTGGCCACGTCACTATAAAGCCCTGCTCTTCCAGCTCATCTCATCCACAAGTGTAATCTCCTTGACAATGTGAACAACCTCATTTTTTATTACTGTCACTTGGTCAGATAATATAATGGAGATTGCGCACGAGTATCAATTTCATCCTAACGAGTCTTAGATTTTCTGAAAACATGAAAAAATGAATAGCTCCATTGAGCTACCACTCTAATATGGTATATGAATCTCCACAGAGATCATAACCAATCACGGCCCTAAAATTTATGACTGGCATAAGAGGATCCAGTAGCCTAGTCCAATTAGATGGGATATTTGTTAGACTCATCGAAGGTCAACTAAATATATGTATAAGATAATTAACAGATTCATCTATCTACCAATGAATTAATTAGAAATATGAAAACGACAACGCCATAAAAGTGGCTCAACGCTATCAAGAATCAATGGAATCAATTTGCTTTACCTCGCTCATCCTCAGGTGGCTTTAGCCTAAAGGAATCCGCTGTCTCAGAGTCTATACCATCTAATACCATAGCTTGATACGTCTTATTCTCACCTCCATCGCCAAGATCCTTGGCCATGAAGGTTGTACAATACATGATTCCCCTGGAAGCCTGACCCATTGCCTTCAAGACCTTAAGAAACTCCAACTCTGCATTGGCATCCTGCACACCAACCAAAGCCATCACGAGCTTTCACAATTTTCTGTTTTAAAAAGATGATGCTGATAATAATTTTTATAATGATGATGATGATGATGATTATAATAATAATAACAGAGAAAAAAAAAACCTTGAACCGACGATTGTATTCGTCTATTGCGAGCTGCAAAAACCATTTATACTTGATGCCAGGGATGTCAGAAGGGTTGTACTACACAACTGCCATTGTTCACCACAATCTCCGCACACCAGCAACTACGTGGCTTTTGTTTTTGGCAAAAACTTAAATGTGCATTTCATTTCAATTTTAGACCCTCCCCTATGCTTCTTCCCCCGCGTTCTCTCCCCCACTACCCCAGGTCGTTCTCCTTTCGCCGGCCTCACCCTTCTCTCACACCGTGTGGCTCCATCATTTCGGCACCATGTGGGTATGCTGTCAAGGCTAACAAAAGTTCAAAACTTCTCTGGCTTCACCATTTTCGCTTGGATTCAGTCCTCCATTGCATTCTTGCTGCCGACATCCATCGTCGTCTGGACAACAAGGGGAAGATATTCTTCGTGATGGAGTACGTGAAAGGCGGCGATTTGTTTGCAAAAGCAGCAAAAGGAAAGTTGAAGGAGGACTAGGCACGAAAGTATTTCCAACAGTTGATGAGCGTGGTCGATTTCTATCACAGCCAAGGAGTTTCGCATCGAGACTTAAAGCCCAAAAATCTCCTTCTGGATGATAACGTGGACTTGAAAGTGTCCGATTTTGGCTTGTCCGCTCTACCGGAGCAGCTCTGGAATGATGGGTTGCTCCACACCCAGTGTGGCATGCCGGCATACATGGCGCCCGAGGTGTTGAGGAAGAAAGGGTATGATGGAGCTAAGTCTGACATCTGGTCTTGTGGGGTAGTTCTATTCGTTTTGCTTGCTGGGTATTTGCCATTTCGAGCCGAAAACTTCATGAAAATGTATAGGAAGGTTTTCAAGGCTGAATATGAGTTTCCTCCATGGTTTTCCACCGATGCAAAGCTGTTGATATCCAAGCTCCTTGTTCCTGACCTAGCAAAGAAAATTTCAATCCCGGAGATAATGCAGAGTCCTTGGTTTCAAAATGGATTTACAAAGCCAATTGCGTTCTCAATCCCAGAACCAGTGGGAGATCAAAAAGATGAGAAGGACGATAATAATGAAGAGGCGTTCATGGAATCGGTAAAACCCAAATCTTTGTCACCGCCTTTTTATAACATGTTTGAATAATCTTAAGATCAAATCTAAAACAAGACAATAACAAATTTAAATGCCCAACTGTTCTCGAGCCAATGTAATCACTATAAAGAAAGGATTCAGAGCAAACTCACAAGCCTAAGCATCTTAGGATCACCACTGAAAGGGACTTTTGATGTAGTAAGCGTTAGAACGCAGAGGAAGAATGCATCTATGTGCATTTACATTAACTATACATCTGGCGACTATTTAAGATCTGAATCGTCTTAGTGAGATCTACAGGAATCTGAGGTCAATCAAAGATATTACACAAACTAAGAGTTAGAGAGAGAGAGAGAGAGAGGACTCACTTTTGGTCAGGGTTCATCTGGGGGCGGGGGTGGGGCTTGCAGAGAAGGTAGAGTGAGGGTGGGGGGGGGGACTTCACAAAGATGGGAAAGTGAGGTTGGGGGGGGGGGGCTGGGCAGAGAAGGGAGAGTGAGGGTGGGGTGGCTTCGCAGAGAAGGAAGAGTGCTGAGGGAGGGGGGTTGCTTTCGTTCGTCTGAGTGAGGGAGAGTGAAGGGTCGTGCTTTGCAGAACCGTAACGTGGCTTCCGAACCCGGTTCGCCATGTCAGGCGTGTGTCGTGCGATTTGAAAACTGGAGGATGAGTAGCATTTTCAAATATTTAAAAATGTTAAAAAATCTATATTAAAAAGAACTAAAAAAAAACACATGTTAGAGCCTAGCGGTAGCTCCCAGCAGGAGCCCTTAGCTGTGGCTCTAGCATTATCTATATTTTACTAGATTTAAAAATTATTTCTAAGTCTAAAAATGATTAAAAATACATTTTTAGACCCAAATTGTAATTTAAAATTTGTAAATATGATTATAATTTAAAAACTATGTAATTTTTAAATTTACTAGTGTATATTTTGTGTAAGTTTTAGTGTATTAGTTTTTAAACTATGTAGTTTTTAAATTTGTTTGGGCATACTTTGTAAACAAGTCTAACAAATTTTATATATATAAATATATATATTTATATATATAATATATATTTAAAAATGTAAGCAAGGGTGGGGTGGGGGAAATGCGGGACGGGGTTAGGCCCTCCCCGCCCCCGCTAGGGGCTCTAGATGCGGGGCGGGGGGCCCCGCCCCCTCATGGACGAGGGTGGTGTAACATCCCAGATTTTAGTGTATTTTTAATGAAGGATTTATTTAATTTATTTTGTGATTTATTATCTTGTTTTAAAATTTTGGGAGTTTTTAAATATTATTTCTTAATATTTTATGTTGTGAAAATTATTTTTATATGCTTTCTAGATTTTATTTACTGTTTTGGCTTTTAAAATGATCTTTAAATTAAATTGATTTATTTTTTGAGTTTTAAATTTTTATTGCTGTATTTAAAATATTTCACTGCGTTTGGATTATTTTATTTAGCTTTCAGTTTTAAAATCATCTTCGTTGGATTTTTTGGGACCCATGTTGAAAGACTGGATCTTCTCGGATTTTTTGGGACCCATGTTGAAAGACTGGATCTTCTCTTTTTCTTTTTCTTCCCTTTTTCTTCTTTCTTTTTTTCTTTTTCTCCTGCTTCTTCCCCCGCGTGCCCGACCCCTCTCTCTCTCTCTTCTCTCTTTCCTCTCTCTTGCGTGAAACGGACTTACCGTTGCTGCGCCGCCTCCGGCCCGCCGTGCACGACACCGCCGGCACCATCGGCTCCCCCGTGCGCCGGCGAGTCTACCCACCAAATATCCGGCCGGCTAACGCCGTCGTTAGCCGCCACGAGCCGCTCGAACCCGTGGTGGTTTTCTCTCCATTCCGCCGCCGTCCGGCCACCTCCGGCCACCATTTATTCACCACTTCTTCACCGGCCCATTACCAAGATTTTCCACCCAAACCCGGCCCCGATCCGTCGCCGGAGCCGCCCGTGCGAGCTTCAAATCCGATTTGAAATTCTCGACCGTAAACCGCCTATTTCCGCCGCCATTCACGGCCAACCTTCGACACCATTAGATTCCCCACCTTCCATAGGTCCTACCCTACCATTTTCAAGTGTTCGTTTGAACCCGTGTGAAATTCGAAATTCCCTGTGTTTCGGCCACAATGTTTTTACACTGTGACAATTGCTGCTTTAGTGATTCCCTGTGCCTCGATCCTCCTTAAAATATTTTTAAAGCGCTGTAAGTATTTCCTAAACAATTCTTTTGAGATTTAATTATATTTTTGCAATGCTATATTTATATATATGTATCCTGGTTGGTTTCCGGACTGAGTCCGGGGGTGGTTGGTTGATCGGAGTAATCGTTGTGTGATTTTTGGTGATTGGATTATTGTTGGATATTGATTATCTTGTGAGTTGGAATTGGTTATGTGTGATTTTGGGAGTTGATCATTGGTTATTGAGGTTTATTGTTGTGGTTTGGTACATATGCACGCATGATCATGTTTGTAAATTGAAAACTGGGTTTTCGTGTATTGCATTCATGTTCATGTGGTTATTTTGAAAACTGGGTTTTCATATGTTGACTGGATTTGTGGGTGCGTGTGTATCACGACCCCAAGCCGAGATGGGGCATTATCTCGGTGAAGCTCCTCTGGTCACTCGGGAGCGGAATATACTGAGTGACGTCCCCTGGGTTGTCGCCGGGCGACAACGGGATCGGACATTGGACGTGCCGACTCCGTGGCCCTTCTGCTGGCGGGGGCTAGAGGATGATCTGGCCACGAACGCACTGGATGCAGAACTGGGCATCGCTCATAAAGTAGCCAGGACGTGCGGATGGTCCATAGGGGAGGCCATGGTGCATATGGATTAATTGGATAATGGAAAAAAGGCTGTTTTCTGGAAAAATAGTGTGTGTATGTTTTTGTGTCATTTTCGGAGAAAATGATGGATATTGATTTTTGGGCCATTTTCTGAAAAAATGGTGGAACTGTTTTATAGGAAATATTTTTGGGCCAAATGTGATTTTTAGCGTGTGTTGGATTTCTTGCATATTGCATCATGTGCATGCATGGTTAGTTGTTTAAATATATTTTTATCTCAGGACTTGATTAGGTTATAACTTACCTGTGGTACCATTTAATGGTACTGCAGACCTTGTTGATGATGCAGATGCCGAGCCTGAGGATTTGGCTCCGCCGGAGGAGTGATCTGGGATCACTTGTGCTTTGCTTATTTTATCTTCAGACTTGTATTTTTATTTTGGGACTTTGGCTTGTTTTTATGAGATTTGTATTTTGGATATCTGTATTAAACTAAAATTCTGGTACTAGTTGACTTAATTACCTTCCGCTGTGTATTTTATTTGTGCACTATTTATTTGTTGCATACACTTGACACTTGTCGTTGGGATACGTGACCGGGTTGTCATCATCCTGACGTCACGATTCCTGAGGCTTTTTGTACGTGGGAGTCAGGGCGTCACAGGCGGGGCCCCACTGCCCACCCCTAACGAGATGGAAGGATTTCATCGTTAATTAACTGGTTGTTAATTGTAGACCTCACTATTTTTCAAAAGGGCTATGCAGTTTTTGCATAATAAATGATTGTATCTAGTAGTACTCTTAAAATATAAAACTGACTTTAGTTTCATATAAAATTATAAAATAATTATAAAAATGTTGTAGATAAATCATTTTCTCCGTATAAAATAGGGTTACAAATGGAACAAAATGCCCAAACTTTGTTAGACGTTATATTATCAAGTTATAGGTCAAACTAGAGTCAGAAAGCCCTAATTCCGACTTTGACTCCAACTTTGTTAGAGTTCGAATCCAAAATCCGACCATAGAAGACTCAATCGAAGTAGAGTCGAAGCCACAACCACCCAAAAATCATCCAAATCAAAACAGGCAAAATCACCCAAAAATCATAAGCAAAATCACCTAAAAATCATAAGAAGCAAAACCTGGAAGCAAAAATCACCGATACGCCCAAATCACAAGCAAAATCACTGAAATCACAAACCCAACAAACCCAATAAGTTGAAAGTTGAATAGAATATTATTTTCTAATTTTATTATGTTTTGAAATTTGAAAAAATTGAATTATTTATTATATTTTATGTACAAATTTAGAAAAATTGTAATGATGAAATGAAACACTTTCACTATTCAAATGAAACCTAATTTTTCTTTTCATCAGGCATCACCATTAACAAAAAATAAATCAAACATCTTTAAATTTGTAAAAAAATGAATTTTATAAAAAGGTAATTAAAAAATACTAAAAATTGAGAATATTGAAAAATAATCCAAGAATGGCCACCTCAAAGAGAAGTCATGCACAAAGCACCAATAACATCCCCTGCAAAGTCCCTAATCACAACTCCAGCACCCATTTTTAATCTGCTTTCATCAATGGCTGCATCCCAATTCACCTTATAAGTATGATGACTTGGAGCTTGCCATGTAACATTTCTGCTGACAGGAACCGCTCTTAGAACCTCACCTCTGATCTCCCCCTTTGCTTGTGTAAACTCTTCTCTTTCAGCCATAGCAGTAGACAGCACATCTGTTGGACTTTGAAATGAGCTTTCAAAAATCCATCTATTTTTCCTCTGCCATAATTTCCTGAATACATAAGCCATTCTTTCCAGCTCACTCTTCTGTAATCTCAGCTCTAAATCTGTCCATGTTTCATAGAAATCCTCGTCTCCACATGTCAGCTTCTGTGCATATGGTCTTTTGTTGACTTACGTATGGGCTGAGCATGCTTCATTAATTAATTACAAGTAAGTATGCTTCCTTAATTAATTACAAGAGAGTTTGCTTCAAACACATGCTTGTTTTCTGACGCCGGACAGGATAGCGATTATCCTGTAGGTTAGTTCCAACAGATGATTTACAGGAGAAAATTCACCCAAAACCAGAGAGAAAAGTCTCTAAGGTTTAATAGAATATTATAAAATCCAACCAAATCATCGAAATCTGTCCACAAGCCGGACTGTTATAGCCAAAAATCGTGTTTATCCGAATTTTGCCAAAAATAGCAAAATCTCAGAAATCACTCTAAATTGAAATTCAAAATAAAATAAGCAATCTGCAAAAAATCTGGCCCAAATCGGATTTAAAACGACTTCCTAACTGACAAGCGAAAAATTACCATAAATAGTAAAAAATAACTAAAACTAGTGATTCGGAGGGGAAAACAGCAGAATTTGAGGTCGAAAAAAAGGCACATGAGCCATGCTCCATGTGGACAGCGTGCGTGTCGAAAGGAGCTTTCCGAATTGGGGTCTTATGTGCGATTCTGACACCCGTAGCAAAAGTTATGGCCAAAAGACTGAAACACACTCAAAATGGCCCCAATGAGAAACATATCACAATCAATTCCTGCCTTTGCGCTGATCTGCCAACTCATGGTATCTCAGCGCCATCAAGGTGCAATCTGACAGCTCAGCATCATCTGTCTCGGACCCTCCTGCATCATTTTCACCCTTTAATATTTATAATAATGCTCATACAATTTTGAGTTATCAACCCGGTAAACTACAATTTAGTACGTATAAATTAGAAAGTGTAATGATACTTCTACAATTATTTTATAAATTATTTAACCAGCACACGCGTGTCACTTTATTAAAATATAAAACAGTCTTTAATTTCATATAGAGTTATGAAATAATTGTAAAAATATTGTAGGCAAATCATTTTCTACGTTTAAAATAGGGATACAAATGGAACAAAATGTCTAGCCTTTTTTATTCTGTTATAATATTGGAATTTCAAGAAGATAATTTAAAGAGTTCAACCTGCTGCTTCATTAGCAGAGGAAACCTGTTTGAGAACATAAATAGGATTTCCCACTTCAATGACCTTTTCTTTCCCTTCAGCTATAGTTAGAGAGTCCTTCCAGACTATATTCAGACCAAAGTAAACCTGCAGAATCATTTAACATGCTATTTGTGAATCATGTGGGACGGAATAATATAGTTGGAAGTCTGGAAATTAGGAGTCACCTTTCCCTTCCGTTTCTGAGTTCGACGCAAGACTGTGTCTGACCAGAATGCCTTGAGAGTTTCACCTACCTCAGGGCCTGCAATCCCTGTCTCTTGATTGATCGGAGGAATCTAGAAAAACACAAAAGTGTCTTTGTAAACATTGGGAGACATAACACAATCAATCGGGAAGCAATGATTTTTAGAAGGTTCAGACGACAGCAACCTACTTTTCGAGAAGCCCATATGTACATAGCAGACTCATGGATGCAAACAGGATATCATATCCCAGAAACAGAAAGTCAAGTCCCATTGACATGTAAATGTATTTCTTGCATAGAAGGTACATTAAAGTTTTGTAGATTTAACTTAAATAACATATGGTGAGAGTGGTACATCAATGTAGGACAAGTGTCCCCATCAATTAGGATTTCTATATCTTTGGCCTTAATTATAAGATTCGAGTTTCCAAGCATCTACATTAGGATCTGCAATCATATCATCAGCACTAAATATGTTCAACTTGTTTACCTCTGAGCTTGAAAATGCACTCATGCTTCATCCTCAAATTATATTGCAAGTAGTACTAGTATCTGTTCCAATAACTGTTATCTCTATAGCCCATCTTAGATATTTGTAAGTCACATTTGTTTGGTTCTTTGGGGAAAAAAAAAAGGCTTTTCACATAATTCATGAAATATGCAGATATTATTACAGAAAAATATAACATGAAAAGAGCTAGCTCTTTACCTTACAACGGGTGCATAGCTTCACACCCTGAAATGTGAAATTGTTTTTCCTGAACTCTGGTCCATAGGTCTTCAGCAAATGGTTCACAACCATCTACCAAGATGCTGAAAAATGGAAGTAATTAAAACTTTTAAAGATTCTAGAACAAGTGTTTATGACACAGATTCAATAACATTTGGTCAGGATTAGTTGTCTATATTGACTTTTATAGTAGTAAATCTCTCTAAATATAAGTAGCGCAGAGTCCTTAATGGGTCTAAAACGATAAACTGGTATGGGATTGTTGAGAAGCTCATTCAGTGCATTCAGTGATCCCTGCAAAAGATATATTGAGATACAAATTTAAGATTCTATGTGAAAGCAAAGAAAATTTAGGCTACGTTTGGATGCTAATATGATCTCAAATGGTCTGTAAATAATAGTAAATATTTTATGAATGATAGTGAACTATTTGTGAATAGAAATGAATAATAGTAAGACTTACAAAACACAATTTACAATTCTCAAATAAACCAACTTGAGACAACAGCATGTATGGATACATGTCAGAAAATAAGACTTTTTGTGTCCAGAGCATATTCAGGATCCACAGGCCTAGTTTCTGATGCTGTATTAAGAAATAATTGAATCCATGATAAAGGGAAATAAATATAAGAAATCTATTTAATATATAAAAGCCAAGTTCAAATTGCTGACTTGGCCTTCTCTCCGCAATATTCGGCTACAATCAAACCTCACGCAATTAAAATCACACGCAATCTAAACCTCACTCATGTAAAGCGGTTAACTTTCACGGTTTACGCGATATAAACGTTTTACTCTAACGAAAAGATACAAAAGAACCAACATGTTCTTTCAAAAATTACTTTTTTTGAAACATGTTGGCAGAGTGCCATTTCACTCAGTCTGGATCTTCTATGTCGCTCTCGCTCCTTCTACACATAGAAGTAAATGGAATTTGATACTCCACTCCACCCATTTCCTCACGCGAACAATACTCAACGATTCTGGCAATCCTCAACGATTCGGGTTTGAATCGGTAAAGACGGAGAAGGCAATCCGAGATCTGCACCCCCTGCGGTTGGATCGTCTCTGGGTGGAATTGATCGGTAGCCGAAAGGACACTGCGAGACAACATCTCGGTGGAGTCCGAAGATGGTTCTGTGCTCGAACGGAACCACCTTCTGAAACCCTCGATGCATCCACGCCCAAATCTCACAAAGCCTTTTCACTAAAAACGACATCGGCCCCAGTTCGATAATCTCTATCAACCATATCCCCCCTCTTCTTCTCTCATTTGATCCCAATCGGACCCTTTATAAAATCCTCTTTCAAATGGCTCGGGACGTCGATAATGATGTACAGCGATGGAAAATGCGGTAAGAAGTTTTTCTCACTTTCTGTAATTTTTTTCTATGAAGTTTTGCATTTCCCTCTTATTTTTCCAGATATAATAATTTATCTTTCGAACTTATTCAATTTTATTGCGAAAGTGGATTATTTTTTGGTCTTTCTGGCTTGCGGTAGTTTGCTAAGACTTCTCTGCTTATTCTACTTGCAGCAAGTTGTCTTTAATTCTCAGTTTCTAACTTTCTGTAATTGTTTTCTAAGAAGCTTTTGCATTTCTCTCTTATTTTTTCCTCGCATCATGCTGGTAATATTGCTGAACCTTGGCCTAAATTTCTATTTGTGCCTGATTTACAGCCATACCACTTTTAAAAGTTGCTTTGTGGGTCTTAAAACTGGTAATTCTCTGTCTCTCTAAAATTCTTGAACTTCTTCGTTTTCCTTGAGAATATTAATAAATATGTTGGGTATGGAGATGGAGAGATGGGAAGGGGGAATTCTGGGAAGAGAGCGTGCGGTGGCAGAGTCTGAGAGGAGGAGGAAGCATGTTGATGTTGGTGAACGATGGACTTTGAAGTTTTCGAGTTGAGGACAGAAAGATGGACTGAGTCTTGAGTTGAGACAGAGAGGGGTTGGGCTACTTTGCCAATTGTTAATCTTTCAGCAAAGACTCAGAACTCAGGATTCAATATTCATATGATTCTAATCTACCTAGAAAAGAAACTCGATTTTTAGAAAGTTAGAAAGCACCTAGATATCTGGTAGTATCTTCTGGTTGAGTTTTTGGAACTATCCCGACTTCTTTCTTTGTGAGAGAAACAATTACTTTGGAGATTTAATAGCTCTGCAGGATTTAGAAATTTTTTTGGTTCTTTTAGAATTTAGTTTGTAGTTTGTGGATTTTAATCAATTTTGGCAAGAGATCGTTGATGAAAACTAATGGTGCATGTATAATTGGCAAATAGATTGGATAAATGAGGGATTTTGAGAGATGAGCAGACACAGATTAAAAAGAAAAAAAAAAAAGGAACCAATATTCCACATAAACAAAGAATGCGGTTTTTCTTGGATAATTGTAATTGTGTTTAGCCCCAACTTTTTCAGAAAATCTCTGAAATTTTCTCAAGAGAAAAAGCGAAGCTGTTCAAGGGGAAAACAAAGGAAATCGTTCAGCTACCAAAGAATGAAAATAATACTCTCTCAATCGCTGCTTGCTTTAAGTAACCTTACGCCACATTTTTTTTTTTTTTTCAAAACTAAGCATTCTATACTTCTTTTACAAAGCCCAACTTTCTATATTTTCCATGGAATCAGTCACTGAACTTTTTGTTGCAAAACTCACTTTGTGTTTTTCATACGAGAGAGAGAGAGAGAGAGAGAGTACTCAATGATGGGTTTTATACCTTTCAATGAACTATGAAGATTATTTAGCATCTTCGTTTTCTTTGTGTTTATGTCTGGGTGTGCATGTATTAGTAGAGATTCTTGAATGAAGCCTTTGAGAAACTTAGCAGTGAGCATGCGTAGAAAGATATGGATGAAAATGACAATGTGATTGTTTTGTAGGTTTGCGTACAACAATGTATTTAGGTATAAAACCTTAAGACCTTGCAATGTTCGAAAGTACATGTTGCAGGCAATGGTTCAAAACAACGGGATGGATATAAAGCCAGCCCATGAAGGTAGGCCATGAAGTATAAATTTCTACCATCCACCTATACAACTTTGCTAAGAAAATGCAGGTCTTTTTTCTTATTTTATTTAGTAAATGCGGGTCATGTTAAGGTATTTGAATCTTGATTTTCTTTTTTTTTTTTCATTATTTACTTCCTTTGCTGAGAGATCTGAGATTGCAAACATTCCATTTTATTAGACCTAGCACAAGTAGGGGCTTGACTTAGGTGGGCATGAAAATAAGAGGTTCCTTCCATCTTTTAGGCGGTAGGATATATTGATTGAGTTATGAATCCTAATAAGAGGAGAAGAATCTATATATTAATGTTTATATTATTCAATTCTAATTTCAATTTCAGTCAAATTTAAACGGGAAGATAAGAGTATTATCCAGTTTTCCCTAAGGTATATGTGGCAAATTGTATGCATGTTACAAAGTTTCTATATGTAATGTATTTATATGTTGACCATTTATTATAATTATTAATTTCTATTAACTTTAATAGTGGCTATGTATAAACTATTATTGAAAGAAATATAGTTCTATAAAATCTTGCATAAAGCCCGCGCATTGCGCGGGTTACATGCTCGTATATATAAAAGAAGAAACAAGCTCAGAGGCTCACAAATAAATTTTGCTAGCTTTCCATGGGTACAACAACTATTGGGCAAAAAGTCCTAATGTTTTTCTTCTTTTAGTTTTCATTGTCATAATGTTCTAAAATTCCTTTGATCAATCCATACCAGTATTAAAACAAACTAGCCGGTAGGGCTTCCCAAGGAAGTCTGAAAATCACTGTGATGCTTCATCTCCTTCATCCAATGCTGAGCCAGACCATTCCCAGACTGAGACACCATCTGCTGTTTCGTGTGGTTTACTTTAAAGAAACCTTGAGCACATTCATCCCTGGTGCTTTTAAGACTGTAAAGAAAAATAGGTGATAAATAATAATTAAGATCCCTTAAGGAAAAAGGAAAAAATAGAGCATCTTGCATGTTTCATGTGGAATGAAAGGGGAAAGAAGTTCGACAGACAAATTTAACATGAAATATGGGTTGCAATTTGCCCTAAAGAGTAAAGATCTATTCATTCAGACAAATGAAAATTGGTGACGTGGCTCAATCATAGCGGTCTAATTCTAGATCGACAATGTTTTGGCATTGTTTGGTTTACGTTAGATCTAATGTTTCATTTCAATTTTCATCCGATCATTTACCTAAACACAAAAATCAATACAAATTACGACATAAAAATGCTCAGATTTCTTTGAATCATGAACAACCGGAACTCGAACTGAAGTCGTAAATCAAGTGTTAAAAATTAAAATTGATTGTTTGAGTTTCACTTTGGTAAAAAGGGTGATACTTGAGAGGGGTTAATATTTTTTATGAATAAGAAAATTTTATTAAGACAAGTAACAAGGCAAAGTCCAAGTAAACGGAGGAAATATATAAATATTGAAACATAGTTACAAGTCAGGAACTAGAAAAAAAAAAAAAAATTATGGATATTAATTCCATTAAAGACAATGGTCAAAGCTCACAGAGTATCGACCATTGAACGTCCTTAGTTTTAAAGTATTGACCATTTTTCTCGATCCAAATACACCACACAAGACATAAAAGAATCATATTCCAAATAGCAATTTGAGAGTTACGCCTTAAGCCTTTCTAAAAAGCAAAAAGATCCATGAGTCTTCTAGGCATCAACCAAGTCTCTCCAATCCTATTAAACACCTCATACCATAAAATTCTTCCCACCACCTTACAATAAAGTAACAAATTAGCTACCGATGTTCTAGATTTTTTACATAAGAAGTACCAATCCATAACAAATCCACGCTTCCTAAGATTGTCTCTCGTGTCCAAATTTCTCCTAAAGAGTTAAAGCATATCAACCAAAGAATGCAATCTTTGGAGGCACCTTACTCTTTTTAAGGAAAAGAGTGTACACATTTGAGCTAGACAACATTTCGTACATGAAACAAACTGAAAACTCCTTATTTTATTACCAGTGTGAATTCAGATCATCATATCCCTCGCAGCCTGACCAAACTGTTTAGCGTACAATAAGCCAAAAAAATCAAAATCTATGTCCTTTTCTTAATCATTCATAGTTCTAATAAAGTGGATATTTTAGTGGGATTAACCACTAGAACACCAAATATAACGCCCCGTTCTTGTGGTGAGACTTAGAAAATAGTTTTAAGAAAAGATACGGGAGTTACCGTTCCGTTTGAATCTTTTTCCTTTCCTATCCAGGATATAAAATTCCCAACGTTTTAAAATAACATGCTTTAAGATTAAAAGAGAGTTATAGTGGAAAAACATAAAGTTAAATAAAAATGCCTCTCATACATAAAACTACATGCCCAGGCTTCCATGCTCTTCCCCATTGGCCATGTCTATCCTGACACCTTCTACTCATTTTGTTCATAAGGGAGAGAGACTTATATAAAAACAAAATTAGTCGAATACTCAGTAAGCATTATTTCATACAGTAAAATTATACTAAAATAGGTTTTCAATCATACATTCATCACTCCATACATACAATATATACATACAGAGTCTTGCTAGGTACAAGCGATTTGGCACACAAAATCGTGTACCAACGCCTTTTTATTTGAAAAAAATAAAAGAAAAATAATTTTAAGAGAAGAAGAAGGTCATCTGTCTCAAAAATTATTTTCGTCTTCAATTTGCATCGTTTCATTAAATAGATGTCTTACATGTCAATATTTGTATGCAGTTTGGTGCGCGAACTCACTTACAAAAAGACTTTTCTATACATAAGACATACATTCGTTTAAAACATTACGGGGTGGGTTTTCCTTAAAAGGGTTTTCATTTCATAAAATGTTCCCACACCTCATCTTTTCATTCATAAGGAAACTAAAGCATTCATACATTTGTTCATCTTATCACTTTCCTTCAGCCGGTAGACACTGTTACGCCCTGTGTGTGAGGGTTAACAGTCTTCCTTTGAATGTGGACTCCGCCCGTGGCCACAGGTTGGGAATCCCTTTCAATCAGGGAGCGGCCCTGGGTGTACCAACAGTACTACATACCCGACATTGCAATCTACCCATTCATTGGTACCGTTATTCATTCGTTCTTCTTGGCCGTTACGTAGTTTCATACAGTAAATCATTCATTCATTCAGTCATTTATTTCATTCTTTCATTCATCAGTCCATTCATTTATAAATGCCATTTAAAAGTATAAGCTTAAACATTATCTTTCAAGACATCATTTAAAACGTCAGTTCACGGCATCCTTTTAAAACCTTAGTTCATCGCATCATTTAAAACATCAGGCATAAACCTCACATTTCATTTCATGAAAATACATACAATATGTACTACATATAATATCCATTCACATCCATACAATTAATACTTTGGGTGCATAAAAATGGGTTGCCAAGGAAGGCCTTTATATACATATACCTTTAAACATTATACTTAACATACTTCCGTAAACATCATTCATTTCATAAAGCATTGTAAAGGAAAATCATTTTATTTTCATATAATATCATTTAGAAAACTCTAGAAGAATATGAATATAATACTTACTTGAACTCCATACCATACTCATTTCATGCAGTCCATTCACGTGCATGTCAGATGGAAATCTACATACATACACATAACCTTAGCGTCATTTTCTATCTAGTGCATAAACAACTAACTAGAAAACACAGACTACACTTCACTTAGACACTCTTCCTTCTATCCCCATCTTCTATGCTTTCTTTATCACATTTCATCTTTCTCAGCTCTTAGCTTGTGACTTGTCCAAGGTCACCTTACTAGACACATCTTTCTACTCCATATGCTTATTCTTTAAAGTGAACCTCCACGATTCACCTTAAAGCTAAGGCACACTAACACCTTCATCTTACCCTTCCTATCAAGCTCATTCCGATGCATAACTTAAACCAACCAAGTCATGCATCCCAATTCTAGTCGATACACACGTCCCTTCCTTCATGTATCCTAAACCACACTTCATCTCCATTCCCATCCATGCATATCACACAACTTTAAACCAATTCTGAGGCTAAAACATCGTGTACCTATGCTTAGAATAGATTACCCATTACATATAGTAAATTCATCCGGCACATGTGTTCAACCAATTACACATGTACCCTACCTCCTTTTTATCACCTAAAATCAACATATAATCTGTTGATCACTTGCTTGTGTAAACAAGCTCCATACTTCAATACCAACATTCTCTTACACTCGGCTAGCATGACTCTTCATGCTACCCCTCCAACTACATAGTTTATCCCAACACTTAACACGACATAACTCCATTCACAATTACACCTCCTGTCACATCATGTAGCTCAAAACTACTTCCAAGCTACACTGTGACCTCATCACTTCACATGGCATCCCGCCACACAGCACCTCTACACCAACTCCTCACTCATCACAAGCACGACTTCTCACTTAACTTTGTCATTTCGTGACATCTCGTCATGCTCCCGCTACGTCACTATTACACCACTCTGTCACTTTACCCATACTCCAAGCCATAACACTAGGCACAATGACACCCATCACTTCAACCACACGGTCACATCACAACTACTCCAGGACACTGTTTCACAATTCCCGACACTCTACATCATGCTCCACACTTCTCAACTATCCAACCATCCACCACTTTGTTGTGCGCCATACGGTACATCACGACTACACTAATCGGAATACACTCCATGTGTATTCTCTTCACATCACACTACACTTCTCACAGTACAATCCATAATACGACACAACATGCCTCAAAACTACACCCATCACTTCACAACTATGCCACACCTCACATCACCTCACTACACAGAGAACTCTATAATACCACAACACAGTCCACAATCCACTTCACAATAAACTAACAAGGAAAAGGGAAAGAGAGTTATACCATATGTCGGGGCAACCTGTGCATTGCTTGTTATCCGATAAGGCCCCGTGACGTCAGAAGCCATTAGGTTGGTCGGTGGCCGCTCCGTCGTGACTATGGAACGGGGCTATTTTGGGGACCGAATCTAGGGTTTTGGCGACTAGATCTAGGTTGTGGAGGGTGGCCGACATGGTGGGGAGTTCGTGGGTGGCTGTGGAAAGTCCATGGGTGGCAGCTAGAGCCGTGTATGGTGGCTGTCAATAGTGTAAGGTGGCTATTTGGGCTGCTTCGGAGGTAGCGTGGCACATGGCTGGAGGGGAAGGGAGATCTAAGAAGGTGGTCGTGGGTGGCCCATGGTGGCATTGATGGAGGGTCACAGCAGCGCTGGGGTGGTGGAGGTTGTGCATGGCCTAAACTGAGAATGGGAGAGGGAGGCTATGCGTGGGGAATCTAAGGGCTGGGTTAGGCTAGCTAGGGAAGCTCCAGTGGGACTGTGGTGGCATGGGGCTGCCCCAAGGAGGCGGATCTGGTCCATAATGGGGAGGAACTGAGAGAGAGAAGTACTGCTCGGGGAGAACGGAGAGAGAGAAGGGCTTCAATGGCTAGGGAGAGAAGCTTACGTCGATGAAGGGCCGGGTTCGGTGTAAAAATTGTAATGATATATTTATAATTATTTTATGATTGGTTTTCAAACGATTAATAAAATCATATCACTCTATTAAAAATAAATTTTAATATTATAAAATTACCTTCAATTTCATGTAGAGTTGTAAATTAATTATAAAATAGTTATAAAATTATTATTTTGTTTATAAAAAAATAATAAAGTCGCTAAATTAAATAAAACGGAAATGTAAAAGGGTTGGCAGCCGCTAAACGTTAAGAACGACTATGCACAACGCAAGCATGCCGGTCCACATCTATTTAATATATAAAAGCCGAGTTTGAGAAGTCTGAGTTGTCATTCAAAGCAATTTTTTCGGCTATATAAAGTACATGAGCCATAGCTTTTGCAATCTCAGATTACACGCGTCCAACAGCTTTCTACAAATTCAAGAATTGCATTCCTTGGTTCAGTCCGTTTTATTGCGTCGGTTCATCTACAAAATAGTTATTTCATCTTCTCAACCACTCATGCAAGGTAGAAGGAAAAAGTCAACCGGTGCAATACTGCAATTCCAACTACTTTATGTGGCATTCGTACAGTAAAATCGCAATTCCATTTAATAAGGCACCGAGTGAACAAATGGAAATTGTAGAGCGGACGCGAATTGTCAAGCGGTGCAAAACAAAATACACTGCACTATAAAATGAAAACCAACGTTGGATTTTTCTTCCGATTCCATACTGCGGTCCTCTCTTCATTTTTGGATTTCCATTTTTTGCTTCTACCTTTTCTAGTCCTTCTCCTCCTTCCATGACGTCCAGTACTGGCGGTTCTTTTCACGGCGGTGCTGCCCCTTACCGATCAAGGTGCTTTGATTTCAATTTGATGCTTCTCTACTTTCAAAATTTTGGGTCCGGTTATTTCGCAAGAACTGACAGTCATATTGCAGGGTTTTCTTTTAAATTGGATGATTATTGTTAACGATGACTATGTTTGTAAAAGTGTTCTGCATTTTTGGGTTTGCAGAGAAGGCCTTAGCACAACGTCGTATAGAAGGAGTCTGTATATCTACCGATTTCTTTTTTATTTTCCTGGAAAGGGTGTCACGAATACATAGGGGTGGTGAAATGCGAGGAAGGATCGGGGCTGAGAGGGAAGGAGAGACAAAACTCACAGTGAGACCGTGAGAGGAGTGCAACGAACTGGGGGTGCCAGAAACTCTTTGGCGGCAGTTTCTGTGGGATCCCGACGTGGTGAGGTCTCCTTGATGGTGGCTTGCAGCGGTTCAAGGTGGAGAAGGCTTGTGCTCTGTTTTCGGGAGTTAGGAACAGAGGTTTCGCTTGAGTTGCAGCGTCTTCGCATCTCTTCCATATTTTTATTTTCTTCCATTCTTTCCGCATGTGGTCTTCATGTCTTTTATTTCTTCCTCCAGTTGAAACCGCAGCATGCGCAACAAGTTTCGGCTTCCAGGCCACCGAATCCAAATAAAAAGAAATGCTGCCTTTTTCTCCATCTTCCAAGTCTTCCGTGCGTGCGTGATCAGTGTGGTCTTCATTTTTTTTTTCTGTATCTCCCAGCGTGCACCTTCCTCTTTCTTTATTTCCATTTCATGTGCAGCGTCCGTCTTCGTGGGTTGCTGGGGCAGTGCATGCGTGCTGCTGGAAGTGAAGATGCTGTCGTGGAGATGCAGCGCAGGAAGAGGTCACGGTGGTGCATGCGGTGATGGCTGTTGCTTGGTGTTGCTGTGAGTTAAAATGTGCTCTGTTTTAGGGACCAAAAACAGGGGTATTTGTTGCCAGCCTCCTGCTCGAATTTCAGTGAGGATGATGGACGTTCATGCCGAGGCGCAGCGTAGTCGTGGAGGTGCAGTGGTGCTGCGGGGCAGTGGCGTTGGTGGCTGGTGGTGCACTGCATGTGGTGGTTCGAAGTGGCTGAGGTAAGGTGAGGTGCAGCGGTGAAAGTGGTTGTTCACGATGGTGTTTGTAGTGGCTTAGGCGGTTGGCAACATGGAGGCAGCAGGCTTCTAGGGTGGCTGTCGTAATAGGTGGAGGTTGTTGTCGTGGACGTGCGGCGCGTAAAGGGTGGCTGGAGGAGCATGGGCAGCGCTGCAAAGCCAGCGTAAAACCAAAGAAAGAAAATAAAAACAAAAAAATAAAATTGGGTAAACAGAAAAAAAAAATAAGTAAACAAATAAAAACAAAATAAAAATAAAACTAGATATAAAAAATGAAGAATAAAATATTAAATGCATGTTGTGCATGTGAAGAAACATCAGCAAATTAAATCACAAGTATTAAAATTAAGCATAAACTATACTATTAATCAATTTAAATCACAATTTAGATTTATGCCTCTTAATCATTTTTTTTTATCTAAAATCAATAATAAAATAACAAATCAATTAAAAATATATTGATTTTAAATCACACTGATTATGCTGCTTCTTTTTCTTTGCTTAAAAAATAGATTGACTTGTGCATAGCATAGCAATTGCAGACACCTCCTTTAGCTTGCATTTTCTTATTAAATCCCAAAATCAGTCATCGACATACAAATTACCAACTCCCCTCTCTCTCTCTCCCTCAAAGTCACCAATTTTTGTCACATTTTGACATGGGTATGTGAAGTATTTGAGTTTGAGGATTATTGGCATCTTCCAAGGCTTCTTTTGGGTTACCCTTTACAAAGGGGGATTTGGGTGGGGTAGAACACGGATATTATATGCAATTTCTCTCCAAATCTGTGTCTGGGATACTATAATCTTATCCGGGTGTTGGTGATTTCGACGACAAATGTGGTGTGAATGCATATATTAAATAGAAATAGATTTGTGAGTTGAATAATTTGAAGTTAAACTAATCGTTACATCTTATATTTATACATTATATTTTTTAGATATACATTTGAATTTTAAGATATATCCAGTATATGTATTCTTCTCAGGATATGAGAAATCGAAAAAACTAACGTGAAAGAGATCTACCATTGGTGTATATTTTTTTGGATTAGATTAATAGTTTTAAGTTTGTATTTGTGACTATTTCTATTCTTCAGTAAAATTAAAAATGGAAAATGCTAGACTAGCACGTAGTAGAAGACAAATGATTATAAATGATATAGGAAGTGGAGGAAGAATGCGTCATGATGGTAAACAAAGTAGTGACAGTATAAGTGATGACATAGTTGTGCGACGTAGAAGACGAACGATAATTGATGATATAGGAAGTGCAGCAAGAATATGTGTTGATGGTGAACAAAGTAGAGATATTACAACAAATGAATATCTAAAATATATATCTATAAAATCCAGCATAAATAACAGTTTGCGCATTGCGCGGGTTATAGGCTTGTTCAAATAAACTTCACTACTTTTTTAAAAAAGAACTATCTTTTAACTTAGCAATTGCCAATCAGCAAAGTAACTGAGTTATTCAAGATAGCATAGGAGCACCTCTAGCACATGTCAATTTGAAATTGTGGAACTTAAATCACATACGGCACTTTCGCGATTCTTAGATTATTCTTTATAATAAAAAATTGATGAATAATACAACCTTGTCGTAGTGAGATGAAAGTGATATGAGAATGAAATAAGAGTAAGATAAGTAGGATTTCAATTTTCGAAAAAAAAAAATAGCGGGACGTGCATTTATTTATCTTTTTGTTATTATCATGGGTGATATAGATACCTCTAATTAATTAGCTTACAGTCTCTCTAAGTCGTCCCCAACACCCGCATTGACGAAAGATAGTCTCATAGTCCAATGGTAGCAATTTGTTTAATTTATTTTTCTTTTCTCTAATGCCTTTGATTGTTCCTTTCTTTTCCTTGTTTTTTCTTTTTCTTTTTTCTTTTATGTTTTTTCTATTATTTAGTTAACTTTTACTATTTAGATTTTTCATGTGCCACCTGATTTTTCTATATATCGACACATGTGATCACCATGCACCGCATATATGCCATGCACCAATCTTCTCCTTCTTTTGAAGCCAACCAGCTGGTCTTGACATATCTATAAAAATGGTTCTCTTTTAATTTTTATTTTATTTGCCTTTCTTTAAGGTCTTTGAATCGCTACTAATAATATTAAATATAGTTATGGAGTCTGTAAACGACGTATAATTCTTTTGAAAAAAAAATAGAGTTCACTATTAAAAAATTTATTTTTTATTTATTCACTTTTTAAAAGATATTTTACAATATTTACACATTCAATATCATTTCTTCAAATGGTTTTTTCTTTTATTTTTCACATGTCTTTAAATCCATATATAGCCCGATATGCCAACCACCGTGCACGTACGTGCCTGGCGTCACCCAATCACGGTGCTAGTGGTTGCGTATGGTCTTCACGCGTCAACATACAACCATCGCCAAATCTCACCCGCACTTGCATTCCCTCTGTCACATTCTCCCTAGTGCATACCTCCACTTTTGAGGTTTGATCCTGCTTTCTTTTGTTGATAAAACCACGTCCCTTCTTCAAGAATATAAATAATATAGAGATTTTAAGCTGCTTCAAATTTTAATTGCAAAAGAAAGGCTAAAATTTCTGTACTGTAAGACCGTGCGATAAATGACTCGAAACAGTTCGATCAAGGAATTAGTGCAACAACCGCTTTTATAGTGGTCAAGTTATAGGACTGAATACTCGATACCATTATTTTAAGTTCATATTCTTTTTTTTTTTTTAAGAAAATTTTTTATATTATTTTCTAAATCGTATCAAAGCATTGGAAGAATTGTTGGGCCCATCCTTCCCATGTATCCCTTCTGCTTATTAATTAATACTATGAACTTGACCATTAAAAAGCAAAGAAAAAAGAAAAGAAGGTTAACGAGTAGGCCTCGTAATCAAACTCGACTCCCGTTTATCAAAAAACAAAAAAAACTCAAGTCCCACTCTACGTAAAAGTTAAAATAGCATCACAACTGCAACAACGTACGTCCAAATGTTGACCCTCGCCGGTATTTCACCCGACAACTATGCTTTCCCGGCTGTCCTGAAGGCCGTGGCCGTCCTTCAATATTGGAGCAGCATGCATCACCACCTTCCACTACCTTGGAGCTGCAGGATAAGAATAATCCCCTCACTCGTGGTAACAAATGCACCAGTGTTGCTGCAGCTGCCATTACATTCAGCACCAACAAGTGAAGATTCCTTTGTAAGTAAATTACTAGAAAGTCCCTCAAATGGATGAGGTGTCATGTACTTTTCTGTATTTACAAGATTAGTTAGTAAATTGTACAAATATTCTTTTTTGTTTTTGAAAGAAGCGGATCACCTTTCATTAAGATAGGACATACAACTCTGACTTGAAAACAAGTCAATTACAAACGTTTAATAGCTCCCCAGAACACATACGTGTCTGACAGGGTCTAGTCCAGACGGCACATCTCTAAAGACCTAAGTCTTAGAGAGATACCACCTCTGTACACGACAGAGGTTAAAAAGCTCCCATACCCCGACAAAGCAGGGTAGGGTTCTCCAAACCCCACCATCCGACAGCGCGGAGGGGGGACTTCTTTTTGGATTTTTATTAATATAAAAACAACATTACATAAAGAAAATTACAAACAAACAGGGTTACAAAAACACTACAATGACACGAGTACTACACAAACAGCCACTGCAAAAACAGTACACAAAAAGAGGCTGCTGTAGCGCGTGTAGCCCACACGCCAAACTGGGCGGGAACCGGGGACCGATCTTGGAAGTACTGGACTCGCTGATTCCAGAAAAGCTGCGCGTGACGGCGTCAGAGGGGTCTCCAGTGGCGCGTGCAGGCCACGCGCCCGAGAACTCCCGAAGCTTCGACCCGGGTGTGCGGGCCACTCGCCGCTCCGTTTGACGCCGCGATCGGTGGTTTAGAAGATCGGCAGCTGGGGGACACCATGGCGTGGCGCGTTCTGGCCTGAGCTCGCCGGAAAGTCCTAGATCGGGGGTTCACCGTAAGAGACCTGAAAAAAAATAAAGAAAACACACAGAAAAACACAAAGACAACTGCAAACAAGGAGGAGGGGGGGAGGGAGGAGGGAGGGGGAGAGGAGCCGAAGCTCCCCCCCCCCCCCCCGCGCCGTTCGGCTTCAGAACGAGTGTTTTATAGAGAGAGAGGGTCTCGATTTGTTCTTCTAGAGAGAGAGGTTTTCGATCTTTGTACAAATATTCTTATTGCTAGTCTGTTAGTTTGTTAGATTACTCGCTATATATAGATAGTAGTACCTTGTAAAGAGCACATGGAATGAATGAAAGATTGTAGCATTTTTCATCAACTTTTCACTCTTGGCAATCCTTCCTTCTCTTCTTCTTTTTCTTCTTCCTTTTGCTTTTGTTTTTATTCTTACATGGTACCGAAGCCGTAAGAGTGAAAATTTTTTTTTCTCCATGGCTGATGACTCAAACACCTTATTTACAGACTTCACCAATATCATCAACCCTTACAGACTTGACCATGGGGACAACCCTTCTATTCCTTTGTTTCCAGACCACCTCACCATAGAAAACTACATCACCTGGTCCAGAGCTATGTGTAGAGCTCTCCGAACCAAAAATAAACTTGGTTTTATCAATGGCACTTTGTTCAAACCACAGTAATATATTCTTCCTTTCTTCTTAAAAGTCTATCTCTTGGTTTGTATCATGAGTTTTGACGTGAATTTATTTCTCCAAAGGGAAATTAGATTCTTATAGAAAATTAAAAAAATGTACAAATACTTGACACTATCAGATGATTCAGATCATTTCTCTGTATGAACCATCCATCCAGCCATTCAATTTTTCATGTAGAAGGACAAGCAAAATGCTCAAATGCATATGGTTTTTTGGTAGTACTCAACCACTATGTTGAGACCAAAAATCCAGCTATAGCATTTTATTGTATTGCTCTCAAATCCTTTGAACATACTAATTTAGCCGAGTCTTGGAATAATGGATTCCTAAAAGGTTGAAGTGAACAGATGTATTGTCAAAAAATAGCAGAATATAAAATCACACGAAACCTTTTACATGCACGAGGATCTCAAAATTCCCTCCAATTATCATTCTGTCAAAGCTTGCATTTCAAGAAGTCAGAGAAGGGGCCCTTTTCATTGAGATGAAGGGATACTCCATTGACAGTACTCAGAGTAGTTGCCAGTTGAAATAGCAAACAAAGAAAAAACAGGTTTTACACATGATACTGCCTCCAAGTTGAACTCCTGAAGCCCTGAGTTGTCATATCAGTAGAAGCAAACACTACTGCAACATATTAGAAAGAATATTTCCTAAGTCATCACGTGGGGAGACATTGATATCAACATAATTCCATTTCTTAATACTTCATAGAAATCATGTTATAGCAAAGAAATTAAGCTAATGTGATTAATAGGACCTAGTTAAGAGATAAACAATATAGTAGTAACAAATGTGTATTTTATCTATCAAGTCATCAAGCACCCCAACCTGTTAATGTAGTGTAAGAAATCATTTAAAAATAGCCACATGTTAAAACAAAGTTTCAAACATCAGTAGTTTCATTTTACACATGACATTATAAAAACAAAGTTTAAGTAATTTTCTTTCTTTTCACACTGGAAAAGTGTAGAAGACCATCGAATAATTAGTCATTAGTCCAAACAATCAGGAATGCGTCGAATTCCATAAATAAAGGAGAAGTTTTTCCTAAACTTACAATCAAAGAAAATTTAAATTCCAGCATACTAACAATTCTATCAATAATGCAACTCAATGGCTTACCTGCCCTAGTTTTTCCATATCGAAATCATGTAATCCCGCACTTTCCCAACATTCTTCACAACCTCATTGCCAGCAGCTAGACATTTCTTCATGTACGCGGCCACTACCAACTTGCCTGCCACTGCACCACCGTGGGATAGCCCCACTGCCAAAACCACGTCCCGCGCCACCACCCTCCCTTTTCACGAAAAGTCGCAGCGGAAGCACCACGTGAGATGCCGAGCACAAGTAGGCCACCACGTGAACATATATACGAGGACCAGCACTGATTCTTGATTTTGTGTTCATCCTTGCTAAGCCTCTGCCTCTCCTATCCTCTCTTATGATTAGTACGTTGATCTCCTGTCTTTTATGATTCAACTTCTCTCTGTATTCATCTTCATCATGTTTAAAATGCATTAAATATATATGTATATAAATATATATTTATATATGTATAGTGTAATGAAAAACAGCCCTGAGTCTCTCTATGTACAAGACTCAACAGTAATTACAATCTAGTTCAAGATTAAGCAAGAAACACTTATACAGGTTTAACCAAGAAATGCCTTGAATAAATTGAACTTAGAAATAAAGAAAGATTGATATCGAAAATTTATACTGACTAAATCAACCAGATCCAAGCATAACCAATAGATCCAAAACCAAAGTACTACTAATAGTAAAACAGAACAAGATGTAGCAGGAACAGAGACTATAGCAAGAATAATAATAGAGAAATTAACATAAATAAACGAAACATAAAAGAATCAACACAAGATATACGTGGTTCGACCCTAATGGTCTACATTCATGGCAGGAATGGCCTCAGAGCTTTATTGATGATCACAGTCTCCACAGAGAAGCCTCAGAACCATTACATTCATTACCCTCACTTTCTCTCTCAGAAATCGCACTGATTTCTTTTCACAGTGAAACCCTAGCAAACCCTAGGTTCTCCCTCACTCTGCTCTCAACCCTCTCGAAAACTCTCCCAAAGTACAGAATGTACACAAATGAATTAGGGTTTCAAGGCATCAGGTAGCAGCATAATATATAGGAGACATCAGATGCTACCACGTGTCAAGATCCTACGGCTCAAGGTTGAGGCCTTTTCGGTTGCAGCTTACAGGTCACGTGTGTAACACGTGACTTACCAGCTCAGCAAGTGAATCTTGAAGGTCCCATAATCGGCCACATGTCCACATCCATAAGTCACAAAGAAATAGACGGTCAGAGTTAATATATATATAACATGTGAGTAAATGTTTTGACACTACATTTACAAATCTCCACCTTTGGCAAAATATTTATTGCCAAGTTTATCAATACTCATCATTGGTTGTTCCTGCACTTATCCCCCTAGTGGGGACAGACTCTAGACTCCATACTAATTAAGTTCAGACAGTGTCTGAACTTAAGACATGGGAGAGACTTAGTCATCATATCTGAGGGGTTATCCTTAGTTGGGACTTTCTCCACACCCATTACTTTAGACTCTATAACATCCCTAACAAAATGAAGCCTAATATCAATATGTTTGGACCTTTCATGAAAGACTTGATTTTTAGCTAAATGAAGTGTACTTTGATTATCACAATGTACTATGATATTCTCATTAAAAATATTTAATTCACGAGCTATACCTTTTAACCATATGGCCTCTTTTATAGTTTCAGTCAATGCTATATATTCTGCTTCTGTTATGGATAAGGCAACAACAGATTGTAAGTGTGATTTCTAGCTAATTGCTCCCCCAAAAGCAGTAAACACATACCCAGTTAGGGACTTCCTAGTGTCTACATTTCCCGCATAGTCAGAGTCTACGAAACTAGTCAATTCATACCCCTTTTCAACATTATTCCCAAAACTGAGTCCCAAATTAGTAGAGCCAGCCAAGTACCTCAATACCCATTTAATGGCTTGCCAATGGTCTTTTCTAGGATTTCCCATACATCTACTAACTACACTCACAACATATGTTAGATCAGGTCTAGAACACACCATAGCATACATTATACTTCCTGCCATGCTAGCATAAGGAATCTGTTGCATGAAGTTAATGTCAGCTTCTGTTTTAGGGGCCTGATCTATAGACAGTTTAAGATGCTGACCTAAGGGTGTGTTAACAGGTTTCACTTGTTCCATACCAAACCTTTTAAGAATTTTAGCAATGTAATTTTTCTGAGACAAATATAGAACCCTAGTATTCTTGTCCCTTTCAATTTACATTCCCAAAATTTTCTTAGCAGGGCCCAGTTCTTTCATTTCAAATTCTGATTTTAGCATGCTTTTAACTTGATCAATTAAGACAGTGTCTTTACAAGCTACTAACATGTCATCAACATACAAAAGGAGATAAATAAATATTCCTTTATCTTCCTTGTAATAGACACAACTATCATAGCAACTCCTTTTAAAATTATTGTTAATCATGTGTGTATCAAATCTTTTATACCACTGCCTAGGTGACTGTTTTAGACCATATAGAGATTTTTTAAGGAAATACACTTGATTATTTTTAATTTCATTTGTAAAGCCCTTAGGTGGTTGCATATAAATTTCTTCTTCAAGTTCTCCATGCAAAAAAGTAGTTTTAACATCTAATTGTTCTAGATGCAGATTTTCAAAAGCTATATAAGCTAGCAGTAGCCTAATTGAGCTATGTTTAACCACGGGAGAAAATATTTCATTAAAATCAATCCCTTCCCTCTGTGTAAAGCTTTTGGCTACAAGCCTAGCTTTATACCTGGTCCCTTCTATCCTTGGTATGCTTTCCTTTTTCTTAAAGATCTACTTGGATCCAACTAGTTTTACTCCTTTTGGTTTAGGCACTAGGATCCAGGTTTTGTTTTTACTAAGTGATTCCATCTCTTCTTGCATAGCCAGGATCCATTTAGATGAATCCTTGCTAGTCACAGCCTCTTTATAAGATCTAGACTCCTAATATACAATTTCATTGGCCACTGTTAAGGCAAACATTGTAAGTTCAGTTTGACCATACCTTAAAGGTGGTTTAATAATTCTCTTTTGCCTATCTCTAACCAGGTTATGGGAGCTGACTCCACCTTGATCCAGGTCCCCTGAGTTTCCTCCCTCAGGTTCAGGTTGGGAGTCATCTTGCTCCACCTCAACCTGTGACTCCTCTATGGACTTATCAACTTCTGGTTTTGATGTTTCCCTTTAAACCCGAGCCATTTGTGACTCATTGAAGGTCACATCTCTGCTCACAATGCACCTAAATCTACCAGGTCCATCTACCCACAGTTTGTATCCCTTAACCCCTTCAGGATACCCTATGAAAATGCACTTAAGTGCCCTGGGTTCTAGTTTGTTAGTCTTAGAATGTGCATAAGCAACACACCTAAAGACTCTAAGATGTTCATAAGTGGGGGGTTTTCCAGTCCATAGTTCTTGAGGTGTTTTAAAACCTACAGCAGAGGAAGGACACCTATTTATGAGGTGAACAGCTGTATTGACAGCTTCTGCCCAGAAAGTTTTGGGCAGCCCTGAATTTGACAGCATACATCTTACCCTTTCTAAGATGGTCCTATTCATTCTTTCAGCCAACCCATTATGTTGAGGTGTTTCCCTTACTGTCTTATGCCTTAGAATCCCTTCTCTTTTACAGTACAAGTTAAAGTCATTTGAGAGGAACTCTAGGCCATTTTCAGTCCTTAAAACCTTTATTTTTCTACCTACTTGGTTCTCTACCAAGGACTTCCACTCTTTGAATCTCTCAAAGGTGTCACTTTTATTTTTAAGTATATAAACCCAAACCTTTCTAGAGTAGTCATCCACAAAGGATAGGAAGTAACTCCCCCCACTGTGTGAATTTACTCTTGCAGGTTCCCATAGATCCGAATGGACATAATCTAGGGTTTGTTTAGTATTATGGGTTGCTGACTTAAAACTAACCATTTTGGCCTTCCCATAGATGCAATCTTCACAGAAGGGTAGATTGCCTAAATTTTGGTTGTGTAACAGCCCTTGGTTTTGCAATTCTAAAAGGCCCTTCTGACTCACATGCCCAAGTCTCCTGTGCCATAGCACAGATTGATTCTGTACAGAGGAGGTTTCCCCAACAACAGTCTTTCCAAGTAGTGTGTACAAGCCATTTTTTATTACCCCTTTCATAACAACTAAGGACCCTTTTGTAACCCTAAGGACCCCTGCCTCAGATTTGAAGGAATGGCCTGATAGATCAAGCATGCCAAGAGAAATTAGATTTCTCTTTAACTCAGGTATAAACCTGACCTCCCTCAAAACCCTTTCAATACCATCATGCATTTTTAGTCTAACTGATCCTATACCCATGATTTTATAGGACTTATTGTTTCCTAGGATTACATGTTCTCCATCTAACTCAGAAAATGTCTCGAACCATTCTTTGATAGGACACATATGGAAGGAACAACCAGAATCCATTATCCAATCTGTTTTTGAGTCAACCTCACTTACAGTGAGTACCTCAGCACTCTCATATCCCTCTAATACCACAGAGGCATCTCCTGCCTATTTGGTTTTGTTATCTAAGTTGTTTTTCCTTTTAGGGTAGTCCTTCTTTATGACACTGAAAACATTTAAAATGTTTTCCCTTTAACTTAGACCTGAATTTCTTATTATCATTCTTGCCCCACTTTTCTCTCTTTTCTGATCTGCCCCTTACAGTCAAGCCTTCCCCATGATTTTGTTCAGTGTCCCCTATGTTTTGTAGTTCCCTAGTATGAAGAACAGATTATACTTCATCTAGTGTAAGAGAATCTCTCCCAAACATCATGGTTTCCTTTAGGCTTTGGTAAAATGAGTCCAAAGAACTCATCAATAAAATGGCCTGATCCTCATGCTCCACCTTAATATCTATGTTTACTAGGTCTAGGATGATTTTATTAAACTCATCAAGGTGCTGCCCTATAGGAGTTCCAGGGGTCATCTTGAAGGTGTACAATTTAGTTTTCTTATGAAGTCTGTTGGCTAAGGATTTAGTCATGTAAAGTTTCTCTAATTTCAGCCATATGCCAGCAGTAGTGTCCTATCTGGCCACTTCTCTCAAAACCTTATCCCCAAGGGAAAGGATTAGGGCACTGTGTGCCTTCTGGAGAATGTCCTTGTGGAAAGACTCCTTGTCTTCCTCTTTCGAGGAAGACCCTTTCCTTTTCTCACCAAGGAGGGCATCTTGCAGTC
Source organism: Cyclocarya paliurus (assembly GCA_029856935.1). Taxonomy (NCBI): domain Eukaryota; kingdom Viridiplantae; phylum Streptophyta; class Magnoliopsida; order Fagales; family Juglandaceae; genus Cyclocarya; species Cyclocarya paliurus. The sequence goes on from CM056955.1 coordinate 14,984,798, forward strand.
CATGTTGGACTAGCAATGCCCTTATCTTGATCCTCCATAGCCCAAAATCGTTTTCCCCAGTAAATTTTTCAATATCAAACCTCATGGTCCCCATCGACCTAGGCTCTAGATACCACTTGTAATGAAAAACAACCCTGAGTCTCTCTATGTACAAGACTCAACAGTAATTACAATCTAGTTTAAGATTAAGCAAGAAACACTTATACAGGTTTAACCAAGAAATGCCTTGAATAAATTGAACTTAGAAATAAAGAAAGATTGATATCGAAAATTTATACTGACTAAATCAACCAGATCCGAGCATAACCAACAAATCCAAAACCAAAGTACTATTAATAGTAAAACAGAACAAGATTTAGCAGGAATAGAGACTATAGCAGGAATAATAATAGAGAAATTAACATAAATAAATGAAACATAAAAGAATCAACACAGGATATACGTGGTTCGACCCTAATGGTCTACATCCACGGCAGGAACGACCTTAGAGCTTTATTGATGATCACAGTCTCCACAAAGAAGCCTCAAAACCATTACATTCACTATCCTCACTTTCTCTCTCAGAAATCGCACTGATTTCTTTTCACAGTGAAACCCTAGCAAACCCTAGGTTCTCCCTCACTCTGCTCTCAACCCTCTCGAAAACTCTCCCAAAGTACAGAATGTACACGAATGAATTAGGGTTTCAAGGCATTAGGTAGCAACACACATATATAGGAGACATCAGATGCTACCACGTGTCAAGATCCTGCGACTCAAGGTTGAGGCCTTTTCGGTTGCAGCTTACAGGTCACGTGTGTAACCCGTGATTTACCAGCCCAGCAAGTGAATCTTCAAGGTCCCATAATCGGCCATATGTCCACCATCCATAAGTCACAAAGAAATAGAGGGTCAGAGTTAATATATACATAACATGTGACTAAATGTATTAACACTACATTTACATATAGATATGCAAGAAAGGGGTACCCCTGCACATGGAGATTCTCCAGGTCTCGACGTTGTGCCATATGAGGCTGTAGCGTTCACGGGAGGTGAAGGAAGCTCCTAGGTGCGGCGGGCTGTTCCAGGTGGCCGCACGAGTGCCGCAGGCAATGCCTTGGGCAAGAGATGACGGTGTCAGTGCTGCCCATGGAACTACACGCACTGGTGATGCACTGATGAGGTCATTATGCGCACCTGCTAGGTGTTGCACAGTGCCCAACAGCTGTGCACAACAATGGTGTTGTGTCCATCTTGGTGCTGCAGAAAATAGTGTCGCAGCCAAATTTTGTCCTGTGCAAGCCGGTGGGCTACAGCTCGCACGTAAGGTGCTTGAACATCAAAGGCACAATTGGTACAGCGCCATGCACCATGGTGGTGCAGTAGGCTGCTCTTCTACAGGTAGATCCACGTGTAGGGCCGCATGCGGAATCGCCTACCAATGATGTTGTGCTCGTCTGGGCAGTGTCTCTCCAATGAGGGTGGTGCAGAAACTATCACTGCGCATGGCAGTGTTACGCACAAGATCAATGTGCTCTACCACTTGTACCTAAGGGGATTTGCACTGCACCAGAGTGCCTTGGGAAGTAGCGGTCCAGTGCGACTTGCACCAAGGAAACCTTCGGCGCTGCAGCTACTGGTGTCATAGGCGAACCTCGCAGACGATGGAGACGCTGCACTGCTACGGACAGAGTTGTACCCTAGGCCAGCGCAGAAACCTCTGCTGGGGGCAGAGCGGCGCACCAGGCTGGTGGAATGGCTCTGCCGCACGCAGAGCCAAGCACCAGGCAGGCGCAACAAGATCTGCTGCCTGCAAAAAGGATTTGCACCAGGCCTGTGCTAAACAGCCGCCGTGAAGCAACAGACGTTGGAACCATGCAAAGTTTGGTTACTTTGAAGGGTGGCGCAGTGGCTGAGAGCATGGCGGCTACTGGAGGAAATTTTGTTAGGAAGAACTGTAATCGTAGGAAGGTTACGGAGGTAAAAGATGAACAGTTCCTCTTTTTTTTTGGATAAAACGGGTTGGGGCTGAAAACTGCTATGGGCTTACTTTTAATGAGTTTTGTTTTAATTCAGCCCATACTATTTCCATGATTTTATAAAGCAAAATAGAATTTTTCAAAAAGAAGAGGACACTGGGCGATTTGGGCCATGAGCCCAGCACGCACAGGCTTGCTCTGTAGCTGGGTGTCTAAGAGGGTGCGGCCCACTAATTATTCAAATAAGTGGCACAAGTGTTTTTTGATAAAATGTTTAGCTAGTATTTTGAACCCAATACAGCACACACAAGGATTTTAAGTTTAACTATTGGGTTAGAGCTTATTATTAGTGTGTTTGTTGATTTTATTTATTAATTCAGCATATATTTGTGGTATATAATATTTATTTTTCTTGAAGTATATTTTGTATGTTTTTATTAAACACATACATGCCATGATATTATTAGATCTTTTTATGACATTTGTTAGACATTTTATTTTATGTTATAAATTGCCTAGATTATTATTTTTGTTAATAATATTTGGGCAAAATGTGATGAATTTTTTGTACATGTATTGTGCTTACAAGTCATATTATGAGCTTATTTTAAAACTTGTATTTGTTAGGCTAATTTTAGAAATTAGTCGATAAATTTTCTTTTAGAATGTGATTAAATGAAGGATTAGGTGGCCCAAGTTTTGATTAGTCCGGGCTTATGATTGGCTCAAATTGATTTCTTCGATCGAGGAAGAAATTGTTTTTTGCATGTGACTAACTCGGTAGATTGCTTATCCTAGTAGGAGTATAGTTGTGATTGATATAAAATTAATCTCATATACGATATAAATTTGCACGAAAATTAAGTTAGAAATTAATAATTTAGCATTGTGGCGCAAGAGATGATTAGGAAGCTTAGTGATTTCTCGATCTTGCGACATGTATTAATTATTTTTTGTTCTGACTTAGATTAACGCGGAAAATTTATTAGATGTGTGTGCAATTAAATGCACATAGGTTAGTAACTTTGAGATAACCGAAAGGAAAGCCTAGAGATTGTGTATACGATTTAATTGTCACATTAATCTCCTCCATGAGTAATAGTTGGAAATGAATGAAGATTATTATGAGTGTTCAATAGTCTTCGACCATCATTATTATATAAACCTCTGCATCTAGAGTAAAATTGGAAGTGTGCGTGAGACGTAAGCACTACAATTTTAGAAGTTGAAGGGATCAACTATAAGATAGAGCTAAACCACTTTTTTTCATATGAAAATCTTGTGGGTAATAATGGAAGTTGTGTGTTGTTATTTTGTAACGCAAAAATTAATTGCTCCTACATTTGAGTTTGAGTATTATAATCTTGAAACAACTTAGATTAATTCATAGATAAGCACATACTCTCTAAAACTTGCTAGTATGTCTGGCAAGTAAAAACATTAAAATCTGAGTGTGCAAGAGTGTTAAGGACATTCTTGATTGTCATATTCATTTTAAAGGTTTTATCAGTGCACCTCTCTATGGTATTGGTGCTGGTAATTTTGCTCAAATTTTATTTCTCTCTAGCAAGAACAAATAGGTTCTCGCAGATATATGAACTTGGGAGCACCCTTGATAGTAATGTAATACCAAGCATCTTGGAGATTTGCATGGTAACTATAACAAAAGTCTGAATAATTACATACGACTTAATTAAGTCTAAAAATCTTGCCCATGGTTGTACTGATGTAAGATAGGTTTTAGGCTAAGATAATTTCTTGCAAAATTTTTCTTTTATCTCCTATAGTGGATTGAAGAATATGAAAAATATCGAGGAAGCAATAAACTGTGATATATCGCTAGTTAGCGGCTAAATTGTCGCATGCTGCATTTGTTCCACAAAACGATGTTTTTATTAGCGCTTTTTTTAACCACAACTCAGTGCAAAAACAACACAAATTTTCAACCAAAAAACAACACAATTAATTGGGAAGCACATTAAACCAACTATTATTCTATCATTAATTTTTTATAGAGTGAACTAGGAAACACATTAAACCAAACTATTCTTTCATGGGGAGAGGAAATCTCGTGAGGGAGGGAAATGTGTTTAGTTGAAGTGAAACAAATTTTAGTGAGAGAAGGGGAAGAGGAAAGATGGCTGTGTGAGGGAAGGATTTTTTACATTTCTCTCTGATGATATTTCTGATCACATTTTTATCACACATGCGGGTGTAAAATGTACAAGCTGCAACTCTACATGGCTTACAGTCATTGGCGGGTGTAAAAATGTGAAAACCACCCGTTCGGTTTTGAGCATTTAGAAGAATGGAGAAAAACCTAAGTATCCTTTCGCCTTGAACTAGGGTCATAGCTAGCGGCATAAGAGCTGACTCGACATCAGTGGCTTCATGCTGCACTGGAGTAATCCAATATATGGTTCCGAACGTTCCACCAAAGGAGCCATTGTGAGGAATAGCCATTCTAGAACAATCATTTGGTTTGTGATCTCTCAAAGAGAAATGCTATATGTTATATGTACGCACATTTTATTGTAGTTTTTATAAAAGAAAACATGATTTAAACAATAGACCAAAACTCAATTACTGTTGCTTTTCATTTAAAAAAAAACATCCCCTTTCATAACCGTGTTTGTTGGTTTCCCTATGTAGCCACAACCATTTGTATGAGTTGCGTTTCTTTCTCTAGTATATGAAACAAATATTTACTAGGCCGAAGATTGCAACTCTAGCTGTGTTGAACCTTAGTGAATCAAAAATATTGACAATGGCTAAGAATGGCGTAGATGAGTACTGTGATATGGGACGGGGAAAAGTAATAGATAACGGATTTTGGTCTGTCCGTTGCAATCTTTTTTTCTTAAAAAAAAAAAAGCGTACATATATTATAAGCTTAAAACGTGTGTACATATTTGAAAAAGGGATACATATTGCCTAATTTTTTTTAAAAAAAGGGGATACTTTATTGCTCATAACAATGCTTAAGTTATTGAGTACACTATTTTGAATATAAGTAGGAATTTCTTCTAGTTTATACAAATCTTCAGTAATAAACTAGACCAACACAAGAGAGGGATATATAGTTTTATGCATTTAAGGATCTAAAATTAATATAGGACCAGACATGGCTATTAAAAAAGAAAAATCTGCGCTAAAATTAACAATAAGTCCAATTACATTACAATTCATGTCAATTACTCCAACTAAAACAAAAATAAATAAATAAATAAAAGAACCCGTTGTATATATATGAGAGAATCGCACTGTGTAAGTTCCATTTTAGAAACAGCTGTAAATCAAACATCGTTTGATTCCCTCTATTTCGATTGTGAAAAACAAAGCCTAAATAGAAGTATACATGAACTCTGCTTAACTTATTACTTTCGTCGTGCATGAGCAATATTCTATAGAGAAATGCTTGGTTTATTTTTTGTATACTTACACTTTGCATGATTTATCATATATTTCTTTCTTCTTCTTCTATATTTTCTGTCATAACGATTTATAAACAATGCAACGTGTAAAAAATATTATTTGAAAATGTATGAGTTTGTATTTTTTTTACACCTTCATCTATATATATCTTCTGCTGACTTATTATAATTAACTCGTAATTAGGATGATCAATTGCCTAAAAAGTTTTCCATTTTTTGGGACTGGCGTATTCGCAATGGTGGAACCTTGAATCCAGTTAAAGATCAAAAGGATTGTAGTAAGTGATACAAAATTCTTTAATCATATATCATTTATCACTATATCTATTTATCTTGTCTTTAAGACCTTGGCATCTTTAAACCCATGTTTTTCTTGCTACATATTGATATCATCTAATATATGAAATTATATTTGAAATATTAGTATTGGTCATTGACTTACACCTACTTATTATTATTATTTGTTAATGTGCATGCTAGGGTTATGCTCTATGCTCCTATCTGTATTTATCATAGTTGTTTGTTTGAAGCTGATGGGGAAAAAAAAAAAAAAAAACCTCTCAACAAATGTGTTATTTGTAACCTATTATTTGAATATATTGGTATACCTTGAGTAGCATTGACATGCCTTGTATTATTATCTTAGGCTTATTGGTGTTCTTTAAGTATTGTAATCAATTCACCTTCTTGGTGTTGGCTTGTTGTTTGTACAGGGTTGTTTGTCTACTTACTAATAGTTTTAATGATTAAACCATTGATTCTTGTATCTAGCCAGTACTGGGAATAAGATTGTTTCACTTATCTAAATATAACTATATTATTTAACTTGGCACGTAAAGATATATTAGATACTAATAATTTCTTAGATTTTTGTAAACAATAAAATGCAACATTATAATTCCATTATTGTCAAGAAATATTAGATACTAATAATTTTTTGCTTAGATATGTGCTGGACGATAGTTGCTGCTGAAGTTGTTGCAGCAGGTCTTAAAGCTAAAAATCCAGATAAAGATCTTCTCAAACTTTCTTCACAAGAGTTGCTTGATTGTTGTAAGGAAGAAGAAATAAAATGTTACACATATTCCACCAGAAAAGCTTTGGAATGGATTAGAAGTTATGGGATTAGGAAGGAGGAAGATTACCCATTCAAAGCACGTAAATGTCCTTGTCGACACAAGACTGAAGAACAGGTTATATAAATTTAAATTTTCTCTCTCTCTCTCTCTCTCTCTCTCTCACTCTCTCTCTCTCTCTCTATATATATATATATATATGTTTGTGTATCTACTTCATTTATTCTTATATTGGCTCTTCATGTAGAAAACTCTTGCTGTGAAGATCGTTGACATCCAAAAGGTAGATCATGATAATGAAAATGAGCTACTTATGAGAGTGAAAGAACAACCAATAGCATGTGGTTTAATAGTGACCAAAGCATTCCAAGAACTTAAAGGCGTAAGTATTATTAATTTTTAATTGAGCATACATACCAGTAATAAGATAATGATTTTTACTTACCATTTTTTATGTTACCGTTTAATAGGATATATATGAAGGATCTGATGAACTCGATTTAATTCTTCAAGGGAAAGAGAAAGCTTATAAGCATGCAATCCTTATAATTGGATTTGGTAATGACGAGAAAGAAGAAAAAAAATACCGGATCATAAAAAACTCCTATGGCAAAGATTGAGGAGTGCATGGATATGCCAGAATTGCTCGTAAGTCTAGTCTTCCAAAAGGTAGGCCTAACTTGATTTTCCGAACCTGCTACCCAATAGTACCTAAATGATAGTATCTGTAACATCCCGGATTTTAGTGTATTTTTAATGAAGGTTTATTTTAATTATTTATTGGGTAATTCTCTTGTTTTAATATTTTAGAGGTTTCATTTATTATTTTATTGGACTTTCCTATTTTTATTAATTATTATTTTTGAAGTTTTAGAATATTATTTTAGAATATTTTAAATTGTGAAAAAATTATTTATTGGGCTTTCTTATTATTAATTATTATTTTAGATTTAAATTGATCTTTAATTTAAATTGGTTTGTTTGTAGGTTTTAAAATTACTATTGTTTTATTAAAGCATTTCACTGCGTTTGATTAATTTTAGTTAGTGATCTGTAATTTAATTATTCTTTATTTTAAATGATGTTTTTGTCAGAGTTTAATATTTTACTGTAGTTAATTTTGAGTTAAATTGATTTATTTATTTTTACTGTTTTAATTAAGCATTTCATTGAGTTTGAATTATTTTATTTATCTAGTAGTTTTAAAATCGTTTTCGTTGGATCACTTTCGAAACCCAAGTTGAAAAAGGACTGGATCTCCTTTTTCTTCTTCCTCTTTTTCTTTTTCTCTTTTTCTTTTCTTCTTTTTCTTCTTTCTTTTCTCTCTCCCCGTGCCCCAGCCCGACCCGGATCTTCTCTCTCTCTCCTCACCCACCGTGCATCTCGGTCTTCACCGTGCAGCGCCGCCGTGGTCGACACCGCCTGCCTCACCAAACTCCCCATGCGCCGGCGATCTTGCCCCACCAATCTCAGGCCGAGCTTCGTCGCCGTTTGCCTCCACGGCGCGCTCGAACCCGTGGCGGTTTCCTCCTTGCTGCGCCGCCGTTTCGGCCACCACCCACAGCCAACCACCACTTCCATTAGATTCCCCACCTCCTATAGGCCCTACCTTACCGTTCCCAAGTCTTCGTTTGAACCCGAGTGAAATTTGAGTTTCACTGCGTTTCGGCCACAGTGTTTTTACACTTGACAGTTGCTGTTTTGGTGCTTCCAGTTCCTCCGTGATCCTCCATAATTATTTTAAAGCACTGTAAGTATTTCTCCAAAAGACTTTTAAGATTTAAATATATTTTTATAATAATCTGTTTTATAGACTGTGAATTGGTTATCTGATAGACTGTGTTGGTTATTGGAAAATTATTGAGAACTGTTGGTTATTGGTATTTGGTCTGTTTCATGGCATTGTGCACGCATGCGTGGGTGTGCAATTTGAAAAGGCTTTTCAGGTGTGTGTGTATCACCCCCAAGCCGAGATGGGTTATTATCTCGGTGGAGCTCCTCTGGGCACTCGGGAGCGGAATATACTGAGTGTCGTCCCCTGGAGCTGTTGCTCGGGACTTGGACGGGATGGTAGCGCTCTCGATCCGACTCCGTGATCTCTCGTGCTGGCGGAGATCAGAGGATGCTTGGCTATGTACGCGGTGGGCGCGGAACTGGACATCACTCGTGTTGTATCACTCGCATAGTCGCTACCTGTGGAGTAACGAAGGGAGCCAGGGTATGTGGATGGTCCCTAGGGGAGGCCATGGTGCATACGGGTTAAAATTGGAATAAAAGTAACTATTCCTGATTAATAATTGTGCCAAATTTTGATTTTTGGCGTGCGTGGGAAAAATTTGTGATTTTCGAGAAATGGTGTTCTTCTCGGGTTTTGCACTTGGGTCATCATGTGCATGCATAGTGGTTGTTGTATTTTTATATTTGTTATCTTAGAGTACTTTTGAGTTTTACTTACCTGTGGTACCATTTATTGGTACTGCAGATTTTAATGCAGGCTTTGCAGAGGCTGAGCTCGAGTATGCGGCTCCGCCTGAGGAGTAGAGACATTTGGCTATATTTTTATTTGGTATTTGTATTTTTATTTGATGTCGTTTTATAAACAAGAAAATTGTATTATGTTGACTTATGGATTTCTGTATTATTTTTGTATTGTATTAAATTCTGGTACTTAGTTATCTGACTTAACATTTCCGCTGCGTTTTACTTTGTACACGTGTTGCATTTCACACACTTGGCACGTGTCGTTGGGGTGCGTGACCGTGTTGTCATCATCCCGAATGTCTCGATTTCCGTGTTGTCCATACATGGAAGTCGGGGGCGCCATAGTATCTAAATTAATATGTATATCCAACTTTTAATGTATTTGCATATGAGATAGTTTAACTCAGAATTTCATATCATTGTCGACGTCTTATGATACAAGAATTTTCCATTCTTAATATGAGGAAATTGAAAAGATTAGAATGGCTAAAAACAAAAATTCTGCTTTCAACCGACCTGGGAAACCGTATCCTACGTGGCAGTATTTAAAACACGGCATCGTGTGCGTTTAGAATGATACTCCTTCGTACGCTTCTTTTTCACATTTGTGCTCTTCTCTTTCACATTTGATTCCCTCATTTGTTTTCGAGATTAAAATCTAAAACTTTGAAAACCTCCCATTCCATCATTATAACTTTTTCAAATTTCCATACAAAATAAAATAAACAATTCTACTTTTTCAAATCCCAAAATAATTATAATATTAAAAAATATATTCTAATAATATTTTATTTAACTTTTCAACTTTAATCTAATCTCATCTCATCTCTGAAAACAAACGAGGTCCCGGCTCGACAGACCCTTCTCCCCATTCCTATCGTCTTCCCAGACCCTTCTCCCCACCATATGAACCACGAATCCCACGAAGCCCAAGCTGTGTTCGTCTTCACCGAACCACGAAACCAAGAAGCCGTGTCGTCTTCTTCGAACCTTTCGTCTATCTCCTGCGTCAAGTACGTTTCCAGGAAGCTTCGGGTTCTAGGTTTTCAACAGTCTAGAGCTCACGTCAGGCCCAGAAAGACGTATGCGGCTATGATCATGAATTCTGGGTTCTGCGATAACGGGCATATGCGGTACTATTACGTGAGCCCCATGTGTTCTGGGAAGAAGGAGAAGGAGAAGAGTGTGAATTCGTTTTCTTCGCTCACTGCCAAGAAGAAGTTGAAATTGATCAAGGGGCTGGCCAATGACCTGGCCAAGTTTTCTGATATGGGCTTTGGTTTGGATGCTCACGAAGTTATATTGAAGTTAAATAGCATGGTTCTTGGAACTATTTGATTCTTTTTTGGAGGAAGAAGCTTTTTTCCCCTGCGTTTTTCGATGGTGTTGTGTATGTTGTGGTGGAACTGAAGAATCACACAAACAATGTCCAGATGATCTGGCTTTTCATGCACAGTGCTGAGAGGAAATCTATAGTTTGTGTTACTGATAATTGTACCTACCCGCTTCATAATTTAGATGTCCATTTTATGTTATTCAGCATGCAGAAGAGGTATTGATGAGTCAACTGCAACATCTGAGGGCCGCGGAGGAATTGAAGAAAAGGAGTAAACAAGAGAATGCCAAGCTTAAAGACAGACAAATGAATATTATGCTTGATTGTGAATCATCATCATCTTCATCCGAATCAAGCGACAGTGAATGTGAGGATGGGATTGACATGAGCTTCCTGAGAAGTGAACCTCTTACACAAACAACACTACCAGTATTAGATGAAGTGCAATTAATTTCTCAAGAAAATGCAACAACGTTGACCCTTCCTAGCAGGCTGACCCAAGAAGGGAGCGCAGTTCTGTCAGATGGTTTGGGAGATCTCAAATCAGAGAATGAAGTAGAACGCTGCACTGGAATTGGTACCAGTTCTAGCAGTAATAGCTTTGGCCATAATGACAGGTGTAGCTCAGTGACTGGATCATCGGCAAAGAGGATTGAGGTTTGCATGGGTGGTAATTAAATGTAAGAAATCAGGAGCTGCGGCATTGTTGGAAGAATTTGGAAAGGTGATAGGTGTTGAAGATGCTGTTGTTGGTTGTAAATGCTTGGGCAAGTGTAGAGATGGCCCTAATGTGAGAATTTTGAACAGTGTTGATGGCAGTGAAGCTGAGGGGACAGATGTTTCTGTTAGGACTCCATTGAATCCCTTGTGTATTGGAGTTGGATTGGACGATGTGGGTGTGATTGTGGGTAACTTCTTTGGGGATGAACAGAAAGACTCTGGTCTGGCAGCGGCATCTTTACAGAACTTTTTATAAGTGATGTGTGTATTTAGTCAGTTTGCATGCGATAGCAAGTTTGCATTGTGACTTGAGTTCATAGAGATCTTTTTATACTAGTTTAAATCTAAATACGCAGATTGCAGTTGTGATGAAGTTTATTTGACAATAAATTTTCTCCAATATTTTCTTTTGCATTATTCTCTCCATTATTCTCTCAAATTAATGGATCAAAGTTACTAAGTGATCATCATCATCACCATTGTTCGACCATTAAACTCCAACAAAGATCGAAATGAAGTCATTGTAAGGAAAATCGCAAATGAACATACCAAATGATGTCATCAACTGTGTCATTTGCTAAATTAGAAGCAAGTGCTACTGTTTAATTAGCACCATTAAGCACAAATCGATGAGAACAATCCAATCACGATTCCTTCTTCAGAGCTAATGTCTGGTCTTTCTTATAATAATATCAGAATGACCGAAACTGACATAAGCCCATTATTGCTAGACATATGATTTTCATCCTGGTTCCTGATACAGAGCTTATAGATAGCTGCACAATGTTAATTAAAGATAAGATAAACACTACAGTATATAAACAAATTTTGAGTCCTAACATTCTCAGGTCCCCAAAACGGAGGGCGGGCGGAGCATCAACATTATGGCATGCTTTTTCTTTCTGTCCCATGATCAAAAACCAATACGCTGCACTGAGATTGTGACCGCATGCACCGACTTTCCATAAATATTCTCATCAAATTGCAGGGTTAAGAGCTAGCTCTATTTCCTCCACCCAGTTGATTCCAAACTTGTTAACAAAGCTTAATAAATAAAGGACAATGACGAAGTTGGAGATCTGATAGGATAGAAAAACCATAAAATTCAAAATTAAAAAAGAGATAAAGAGTTGCTTAAGAACAAAAAAAGAAATAGGAAAAAAAAAGGAAAACTAAAATAAGAAACATATCATATCAATTTTGATTTCTACCATTTTCATCCTTTTCTTGATATACACACAGAATGCCACCTACCGGAAAAGGCAAACTTAACTCTAGCACACTCATATCATATCTTTGTGCATATGGTTTCTAATAGATTGGTCATGTAATAATTTTCTGTTGTTCTTTCTCCAGATTAGAAATCGAAACATGCTACAGCCTAGCCTATATCCAGTAATCACGTGCACTTAATATCCCCACTCAAGCACTTAAAATCTCATAACACTCAAGCACTGGAGGTTTTGTGCTTATCTTCAGAGATGTTTCTCATTCTTCTGGCAAAAATTCTGTATAACAATATGAAAACTTCTTATTACCCAGTGATTCGAATGATTTTTCCTGAGATGATGGCCTGAACCAGATCCACCCACGAACTCTGCACAGCTTGTGTCAAAGTACCCAACAACCTGTTCAATACAAAAGCCACTCATTGACAAAAATTTTAACACGAAAAATGATCAATGTATGAAGAAATTTTGCTGATGAAATTCACTAATAATGTTCGGAGGAGGAGGCCTGGGTCTCAACCGAATCACTGTTGTTTCATGGCTCTCTGATTTCACTATACAGCAGGGTGCGATATCTCAAAAAATGATCTCATCCGAATCAAGCAGCTCTTTTTTGTAGGATGTGATGCGGGATGAAGGACGGTGACCAAAGACGGACGACGGTGAAGACGGATCCAACGCACGACGGCCCAATGCACTGGTTTGCACAAAGAGAGGTTTCCCTTTTTGGTTTCGATCTACAGCATCAACCCAAAGCAGCTTTTCTCATCGTCGATTTCACTCCAACGCATTGGTTTTTCGTCGTCCTCTCTGGTTTCGAACCAACAGCAGCTTCCTTCCTTCTCGTCGTTGTTTTGCATTCGTTCTCTCCCGCTCTCTGCTTTCTGTTTTTGGTTTTTGGTTTTTGGTTTTCCCTCCTATCTTCCGCTTTTTTTTTTAATATTAAACAATTACGTGGTAAACTGCCACGTCAGATGCGGTTCCGTGGATCCCTTCTAGCCGGTTGTCTGTAGAATTGTTGATTTAACATCTTGTAACATCACTTCTATAATTGTAGAAGTGGCATTATCTCTCAATGTTCTATTAAGTAAATTATAGAAACTGGATCAAGTAATAACCATTATCCATGAAAATAACATGCGGAAGTTTTCGAAAAGGAATCTTGGCTAAAAAAAAACCATATGCGTGAGAGAGAGAGAGAGAGAGAGAGAAGGCACAAAAAAGTCATCGTTACCAAATTATGTTCTTTTTTTTTTTTAGTGAAGTTCCCTCTCCTACACAAGGAAAATAAAAAAGCCACCCAATTCACATTCACAAAAGCACGCAGCATAATCTCACTTAAGCGAGGAACCATTGGAGGCTTCAAATGGTATAGTTCATGTTTCCGAATTCCAACAGCATTGTTAAACTTCATACGCATTTCACCTCTGAAAGAACTTCAAATACAACATGTTTCACCTGAAGGAAATGAAAAAAGGCCAGTGGTCTGCATAAAACCATGCATATAGAATTACCATCAAAATGCTCCAAAAAAAAAAAAAAATCTACTGAAGTTGCTAAATTAGGAGGTTTGACACTAACATCTTCCAACTATTCTAATAATATTTATATTTTTTTTATTGGCACCGGGTGTCCAAGAACAAAGTCTGGAGTAATTCCGTGGTTGCACGACCTCTCGACTAGTATCAAATGAGTCATTGTTTTCCCATTCCTCCCGCACATAAAGCACCAATTTATCACCTTCGTCCATCACCTCCTTAAATTATCTTATGTAAGAATTTCCCCCAATGCAGGACTCCAAGTAATCTTCAGTGGGACATGAGAATTATCGCAAGGAGTCAAGCTATGATAAATTGATTTCACTTCAATATGTCAATTTCTTGAAGGGGGCCCAACACGTCCAATCTTCTCCCCCAGTTATAATCTAACTGAGTACAAATAGGCATGAAATGAAATAAAGATAGAAAAAGATAGACACGAAGGGTACAAAATAATGGATACCTATCTCAAGAAGATGGGAAAAAAAGAGTTGAGAATAAAAGCAACATCCAGCAGTGCTATGAGCAACAAAGGATAATAGGACAGTAATCTAGTGTATCTTTAAATAAATTTAACCCAACATAAATTATCAACAAAGTTAGAAGAAGTTAGAAGGTCTTCAACTCTTTTACAACTACTCCATGAGAAATTGCTCTCTCTCTCTCTCTCTCATGAGCTATCGTTTCCCTTTTTCCGTTGCTCCTTGCCGGAAATAGCTATTATTTTTCCCCCATTTTGTTTCTCTTCACTGTTTTCCCTCCTCTTCTTATCTTCTTCCTTATCTCGCGATGGTTTTCAGTAAGTTTTTCATTGATTCCAAGTCTTTCTTCTTTCATAGTGTAAACGACAAGTGTTGGAAAATCACTGAGAAAAGTTGCAAGGTTACTAAGTTTATTACGGTGGTTGTTTATGCTGTGGAATGGTTGGCCTCTGTAGTGTCTGCCTATGGTGCGCCAGTTGGTCCGTCGGTGTTCTATAAGTCCAGACGAATTGGGAATTAGGTGTTGATTGCCCAACTCTGCCACAACAAATTTGGACGTTTTCTGTCGCTGTCTGAATATGGAAAAGAGGTGAGGCGTGGTTTTATCGTCGTCCCGAAAGGATTGAAGGGTGACGGATGGAGGCGTTTTGCTGCAATGCTGAGAGAGGCTGGCTCTAAGTCCTCTATTTCGGGTGTGGAAAACAGGGCAGGTTTTCGAAGGAACTCCTCGTCTCCTTGAGCGCAAGCAGTGTTGGGTCTGAAGAAGTCCTTCGCGGATGTAGTTAAGAAGCCGCCCCCTTCTTCTGATTCTTATGGTTGCTTGAGGGGTAAGTGGACTCCCTTTGGGGCGGATGGTGGGAAGGTGGTGCAGACAGAATTCAATTCTCCCAAGTATGACGCTTGGGTTTCCAAGGGTGACATGTCAGGGGCTGGAGAGGGTATGTATTTGTTGTCCATGCAGAACACATTATTGGACATGAGGGGTGAAATCGATTTTATACTAAGTTGGGTGAAAATGGGCCTGGGCTCGAAGAAGAAAGGAGCGGGCTGCAATCCTAGAGTTATGGATAAGTAGGAATTGGATTACACTGTTGGGCCCAAAGCTGGCGAGGATGAGAAGGGTAAGCAAATGACTGGGCCGGGCCGGGCCGGGCCAGGTCGGGCCTGGCTAAAAGCCCATTACGCGTATGGCGAGAGAAGCCCGTATCTGGCCTGTTTTGGGGCCGAAAGGCGTCGTGCCTTCACAACCACCTACAGTGCCTACCGTTGACTCGCAGCCAGAAGGGTCGGTAGACTCGGCATAGACCTCGCCAAAGGTGCTAGTTTATCCCTCGAAGTGTGCGATGGTGCCGGAAAAGCCGCCGAAATTGAAGGGGGAATTTCTGTCGAGTTTTGAGTCTCGGACAGTGGTGGAGGAGCAGATAGTTGCCCTGTCAATGTCTCTGATCCCATATGTGAGGCGTTTGCATTCGGTAGACCCTGTTACGTTGGTTATTCAATCTCCATTGCCAGTGGAGGCTTTATTTCGTACAGGGAATGAAATTGGGGACTCTCCAGAAGTGATGCTTAATTCAGAAATGGTGCAACAGGGTGTAGATGGGGAGGCTTCTGGTGTTTCAAACCTGCAATTGGCTTTATGCGAAGGGGATTGTGCTGGTGGGAGCCCAAATCCTATATGTGCTCTTCCCCCCTAATGTGCTGTGTCAGATTGGGTTCTTAAAAAAGTAGAGGAGCTACAGGCCTGTGTTGGGATTTCCGGTGTTGGCTGTGAAGAACAATTCAAGGCACTTCTTATAGCCATTGAATCTTGATGTTCCTTGGTTTTAAAACCTAATTCTAAAAAAGAAAGGGAGTTAAGGAGCTTAGAATGCTCTATAAATTATGATATCAAGGAAGGGAGTGAAGGAAGGGACAAATTGAAAGGGAGGGGATCTCATCTTTTTTATGAAGTCTAAGATTCTTACTTGGAATGTTAGGGGTCTTAATGATCCTAACAAACGTTCTCGAATCAAGTCTTTGTTACATAATTGGAAAGTTGACATATTTTGCTTACATGAAACAAAGTTACACTTCATCAATAGATGTTTAATTCATGTCTTGTGGGGCTATCCCTTTATGAGTTGGGCTTATTTGGCGTCTTTAGGAGCTTCGGAAGGCGTCCTCTTGATGTGGGACACGAGTGGTAGAGTTTGCAGGAATGCATTGGCAATTTTACTATAGCATGTTTTTTTTTAAAATGTTGAGGATAGATGGGAGTGGGCCTCTGCGGGCACTACAAGAAAAAGGGTCAATTGTGGCGATTTTTAATTTGTTGCAATTAGAATCGCTGCAATTGGTATCTTTTTGCGGCGATTTTAGTTTTCGTCGCTATATTAAACCACAACTGGAAATTTAGTTGGCGCGAAACACTGTGCAACTTAATTGCAGCGATTTTATAGGTATTGTGGTGATTTTTTTCGCTGCAAAGTTGAAAAATTATTCCGACGGACAAGCGATCGCTGCAATTGATCCTTGGGCGCCAAACACTTTCGGATTGTTCTTTTTCCCCCCGAAACATAAACACATTTCTCCTCTTTTTTTTTTCACTCTGTTCTTCCCCATCCCTTTTTTTTTTCCACTCTATTCTTCCCCATCCCCGACCCACGACCCCTGTGATACCCACGACCACTGTGATACCCACGCTCTCATCAATGGCCATTGTTTCGAGCCCATAATCGGAGATCACTCCTCCCGTTCCTTCGCACGAAAGCCACTCAAGTCACTCAAGCCATCTGCTCCCATTTTTCTGCCCTAGAGTAGTGTCTGTGTTCTTCGCACAAAAGCCGTATAGTTCGTTCTCCTCGACGCAGCGCCACTCAAGACAGGCAAAAAGAAGCCATTGAAGCAGCTCAGAGATGGAGGCGCCTTAATGCAGCCGAGGCCCAACTCAAGGTCCCTCCTCCTCACCTACCCATCTAATCTGACGAAATCGTGACCCCCTTTGTGTGTTTTAGCTTTGATTTTGCTTTTTTTTTTTCGGATTCTCTAATTGGTTTATGATTAGAGAATCCGAAAACCTCAGATTGATTTTATGGATCATAAAACTCATTTTCCATCTGGTTTATTAATAAATTATTAGTTAATAAATTATTAGTTAGGCTCTGCTTCTTTATTGGAAATAAACTCGTCTCATTTCAATTTGAATTTGGGTTTCATCACAGCAGTAGCCCGTAGTAGCAGCAGCTCATCGCAGCAGCACCCTAGCACATCCTGACGTGAGTTTGGAAAAATAGGTAAGGGCGTTTGAAATTTGTTTGTCAATGTTTGTGTTTGATAATAAATGATTATTAGTTGAAGATCTTTTAACACTGATTGTCTAGCCAATTCTATGGCTTTAGTTCAGTTTTACCCTATATATTGTCACCTTTACTTCTGCTTTGTTCTTGAGGACCACTGTCCCAATTTCTTAATTTATACATGAAATCTGGTTGGGTTGGTTGATAGCCATTGCTTTCAAAATAACCATAGGAAAGATGTAAAAATCGAAATATCAAATAGCACTTACTTATATATAACATCAACAGTAAACCTTAAGAAATTGAAAGGCTACTTAATTATGATCATTCACCTTGTAATATACATCCAAACAGCATCGATCTGCATATGGCAGACTTGTACTAATATTAAATGAAGCTTTATAACTAGTTGCTCTGCATAAAAACACTTGGTAAACCAACAAAAGTAGTAGTTGTTGAGTCCAATTACGTAAAGCAACATAAGGTATAGAATATTCACAGGGAAAACTGAATGAGTGGCCTCATTATTGTCTGCTGTGTCTTTGGTTCTATTTATAGCAGGACCATCATTGGTTCCGGAACCATGGCCATTCGTCTTCTCACGACGAATTTCCTCTTCAATGTTATTTTCTATATTTCCACAGCATCTATACCTCAAGTTCAAGGCTTTTCAGGTCAAAATCTCAACTGGGTTTTTTTTTTTTCCACCTAAATCTCGCTGTTCTGCCTGCCCTCCTCTTGTGATTCATATATGTTATTCAATTAGTTCCTAGAATTCCCTGGCTGGTTTTGGAGTTCAAATTTTTAATGGGTTTGTTTTAAACTCCTTACATTTTTGGCTTTTCTGCTAAATGCTAGTTTTCTTGGAGAACTTAGCTTCATCATTCTAGCAAATTTCACCCAAGATGTTTCCCATTAGTGAGAATCACGTCTTCAATGTCCTCCAATTCATCTCCTCTCTTTCTCTCACTTCCCTCCTCGAGATCACCAAAACCTCTCCTAACTTATTCTTTCTTGGAAAATTTTCTACACAAAATGTAGAAATTTGATCTCCTCCCCCCAAAATATCTACCACAATTTGCAATTTCTTTTAGTTATAAAAAACAAGTAAAGTTAGAGGCTTTTTACTGTTGGGTTCAGAAAGTCCTCAAAGATATGGGGAATAAGTTAGGCTTTCTGAATAATTTTTATTTCATGGGTAATTAAGGCTTTTTAAAATGGAAAATGGTTATCACATAATCTTTACAATGAGTGATCACATTTTAGCTGATATTTCTCATCTATATTTATCAATGAATGGTTATATAATTTTATTTTAAGCATGTTCATGTCTTTACCTTATACAATTATTCAAGGTGCTCTTTTAATTAACTGATGCCAAATAGAACATCTAAAACATCTATTTCTTTTTAATTATGACTACTAGCATTTCATTATCTTTTTATTGTAGCTACGACACTGGATATGGATTGAAAGAATCTTGGCTTATGACTTTACTGGCTCCTCCCAATGCAATCTGGTTTGGTTACAGATTTGCCCCTCAATAATGTGTTGGGTCGACATCTTGTTTTTCTTTCATTTGATCAACGACTATAATTCAATTGGGACATGAAAAGTTTCAGTTTGTTATAGTTTGAAGTTGCAATGAGTTTTGATGGTTGAGTATCAAGCATAAAATGGATTACTTGAATAGCTAGCCTAGCATAGCAGCCATTCAGAATAATTCATTATAATGTTATCAAATAATGGACAGGATCAGGAAGTAGAAAGCAGAGAACTTGACTAACTTCTTTTTTGCTTTTGAAAGTAGAGCTTATGCCTACTATGGTAAACATTCTAGATTGCTTACCTTAAAAGTAGACTAGTAGACTAGGCGAAGTTTGTGGGTTTGTTCAAGCCTAGCTAGCTAGGGAGCTGCAGTACTAACTGGATCATTGGATGCCCTAAAATCCAAATAAAAAAACACAATAGGTCATATGACGATTGAACCTAGCATCACGAACCATTGGCAGAGAGATGACCTAGAATCAAGCTCTTTTTTGTACATATGCTTTCTTCAAGCACACAAAGGTGTAAAGTCATGTACTTTTCTCTTTCAATTATGACAATATGTCCTTCATGCAGAAATTAGTTAAATGGACCTTTAAGCAAAAAATGGATGGTTTTTAACGATTTTATGTGAGCATATTTGAACATTATTTAATGGGATAATGTCAAAAAAAAATTTATTCCCCCAAATAGTTTCCAGAATGTTTCTTCACTAACTCATTAAAAATGACAAGTGTTATATACAAGAGGAAGATCTCACATTTAAGGTCTTGGGGAAAAAAGAAAAGAAAAAGAAAAAGCATAAGAGTTTTTTCAATACCAAAGTTATACGGTAATAATATAATTAATTCCCTGCATTTTCTTGAAGCATACAACTTTATCTAGAAAAATGTAGCCATTATGGTGTTCTTGGAAGAATATTGCCTCATAGGTTTGTACGTACTGCTAGCTTTGCTTTTGGGCAATATTCTCCCTTGTGCATGCATCCGCTCTGCCCGCTCTTGAATTATAGTAGAGTCACTCACTCTCTCTCTCTCTCTCTCTCTCGCTCTCTCTCTCATCATTATAAGCACATAAACTGGGGTAGGACTGAAACAACATATATATGCAACTTCTTTTTGTCCATATAGGTGAATCCCATCGCTACATGTGGAGGGTTTTCCGCATTAGATTCATGAGTTTTCTGCCATCCATTAATTTTCCTCCAAATCCCATCTTCACTTCGTTTTCCTGCGATGGAGTGTTGAGTGTTAAAATAAAGCAATAGGGACAATTGTCAAAGTGAGATGGCTTTAGTTGTTAGACTAGGGGGATGGTCGACTTTATTTTTGAGGTAAAAACAAAAAGCTCGACACCTTTCACTATTGGCAACATGGCTGGATGATATTGGCCTGATTTAAATAGTTTCCAGCTTGGAAAGTTGGCGACTTATAGGTAGACATATGTAAAAGCAGTGACAGTTCATCATCTTATGTGAGTATAAAATAAATAAATAAAATTGCTAGAAGTAGAAGAGGAAAGGAAAACTGGCAAAAAAACAGGTTGGGGGAGCCAAAATCTTGCTATTTGATCTTTATCTATAATTTAAGTTTCCAAAAATATATATTATAGAATAAATATATCCATTTGGTATTTTAATTTTTAAATGCATAAAAAAAATTAAACATCAGCTTAATTATTAGTGTATCATATTAAAGATATTAATATAAACAATAATAATCACATCATATATTAATTCTCTCGTGTTCACTTGTTATATATATCTTTATATATATATACGTATATATATATATATATATAAATAGAATATATATGAAGGCATAAAAGAAACATTAATTTTCGAACGGATTTCAGAGGTTTGTAACTATAATTAACATATTAATCTTATAAAATCTGTGGAGTTTAGAAAAGAACTAATAGCCATTACTTCATGATGTTAGAATAAGTCACAGATTTTTTTTAGGGTATAGTAATTTGATTTATAACTATTAATTAGGTACGTAGTCATCGATTCTTATCTTCTTTCAAGCTGGTGGATGTTCTTTCTTTTTTACATAGATAGTTAGACTCATTGTAATAATATATATAACTATTAATTAGGTATGTAGTCATTGGGCTCTATATACATGTTTCTGGTATTAATATATAAATTCTGGTAAATATGTAATGGCTTGTTTCATTATGCAGTCTTTTATTTCTTACGATTAGTTGTTTCCTAAACAGATGCTAATGTGTGTATGATTAGGACCAATTGTAATCCTTTGAGTTAAAGAAGTTGGAGTTTTCCGTGCAAGCGCCTGCAATTTACACATCATGGGGCCCGTTTGAGGTAATTTAGTGTAGACATAAAAGCCACGACTCTTTATTTTGACTAAACAATTTATATTTGAGGAACAATAGGCATTTGCTTGAAAAATTATACATTGGTTGTCTTGGCCGATCCTAGTTCTTGTAGCATATGGCTTCGTTTACATGTATATGTTATTTTTATGTAACAACTTAATTTTAAAACTTAGTTTTCTTAATTTCTGGTCAGATGTATACCGAGAATCTAATTCGGTCTTACCACAGTATAGCTAAGTTGTAATGCATATGGGGAACATATAATCAATGATGAGTCATAAATCAAAACTAATGAAATTGTAATCTATAAATGTAATTGTCGCTTGATTCAAGTTAATACATTCTATCGTCGTGTAATAGTGCGTAAATCTGTTCGTGAATACTTGTTTTAGAGTTTGCATCATGCCTATTTCGTTTGTAAGGTTTTCAAGCATGGTTTCAGCCATATTTCCCATATGCATTGAACCATGCTCAAGTTAGAAATTTCAAATGCATTTTGGGTTATCTGAAATTGGTTTGAATCTCTGATTTATACTCCAGCCACAATTTAGAGTATGATTACTTAATAGTTTGTGAGGCAAGGTATTTTCTGTGGGTCAAAATGCAACTTCTCAAACATTTATGGGTCTAGAAAGAATTATGTGGAAATTGAAGTATATGAGCATATGGGTGTTTGTTGAAGTAATATTGTAGTGGATGATGAGTAGTTCAAAATCAAGGAATTTAACGCTTCCTAAAATTGTTATTCGACGAATCATGAACTTCCTTAGTATATCATATATTCACACTCAAGAACCACCCCCCTTCCATAATGAGCATCAGCTCGACATAAAAGTACCTGATGCCATGAAAGGATGATCATTCGAAAACACTAATAATGGTGAAAGCTGTAAAGAAATACAACATATAGTTATTTGATATAAACCCTCCCCCAAATATCACATAACGCTTTGGTATCTCCCCCAAAATTAAAGCCTAGTCTGATGGATATGGCTACTGTCTGCCATTTATAAATTCATGATCAAAAATGGGTAAATGGCATCCATGAAAACATACGACATTCAAATCCTTTGATCTCTCCAAGAGTCATTAAACAACATGTCGTTAAAGTACGATCAATGTCGAGAACTTTCCAAATTCCTTTTCACAACCTCCCTATTTTTGCCCAAGTCTTGTGTTCATAAGTGCAGTTTATGATGAGGCTTACGCAATTCATAGATGCCATAATTGTTTTCCTTATAAGTAATGACAATATTCAAGCATACCATTTACACGCTTCCATAACATCCATAAATCTGCCTACTCTTTTGTATATATACCATCTACTTAGATTCTTTATACGAGCCTTGATCTAGAATATACCAACAATGTTCACATATATATTATTATATTTAACATGTTTACATATATTTTCTACAGCACTTCACTACTCCTGGCATAAACACAATAGGCATTTGCTCAACACTATCTCTTCGTCACGAAACAGCGATCCTCATGACAACCCCGGTTAGTGTCATTTTCAACATCTTATCTAGTGCTCCACAGGCAAGTAACTTCGACTCGCCTGCTTAATTTGCTGACCAATGCACTTTTTCAGATTCTTTATTCATCCTCCATATAACTAAATTGAAGTTATCCGATTAACCAATATGTATATTTCAACCTTCTTAGATGGACACAAGCTGGATGAACTTGCCCAATAGACTTCGTTCACCTGCATATGCCAAGGGGGTTAACACTTTCCTCACCTTGGCACGAAACCATTCTCAAGGCAGTGATCACATTCGGTGTCCATGTCGTTCATGCTGTAATAATCTCTTCTTGCCTATATTTAATGTGGAGACTCACTTGTTCATTAATGGGATCAATCCAAATTATACCCAGTGGATATTTCATAGAGAGGAGGAAACACGGAGTTTCAATGACAACGACGACAATAGTGTTGCTGATTATTCTGATGAGTACATTGATGACATGGACCATATGTTAGATGACATTCAGGCAGGCACATTCGTCGATGTTCCCCAAGATCATCGCAATCCATCGCCAACTCGTGGATCAATACCTGATCCCTCCCCAAGTTCATCTTTCGACCAGTTACTAGAGGATGCCTGACGTCCACTTTTTACTGGCTGTACAAAATTTTCAAAACTATCATTCATTGTAAAGTTGTTACACATTAAGACACTCGGTGGGTGGTCAATAAAGTCGTTTGATATGCTACTGAACTTGTTGCGGTCTGCCTTTCCTGATGCTGAATTGCCACATTCATATGAGGAGTCAAGGTCATTGGAGAGGGGTTTGGGTTTCAATTATCACAAAATTCATGCATGCCCCAATGACTGCATCTTGTTTTGGAAGGAAAATGCTGATCTTAATGAATGTCCCATCTGTAAGGCTTCAAGGTGGGTGCCTAATACACACAAGGCACGTCTTATCCCTCAAAAAGTGTTGCGGCATTTTCCTTTGAAGTCAAGATTACAACGTCTCTTCGTGTCTGCAAAGATAGCAAGTGATATGAGATGGCATAAAGAGCAACGGCCGATCGATGATGCTAGCTTGAGACATCCTGCAGACTCAGAGTCTTGGAAGAGATTTGATGAAGAACATAGTTGGTTTGCTCAGGATGCTCGCAATGCTCGGCTTGGGATGGCAAGCGATGGTTTCAATCCTTTCAACAATATGGCTAAACCGTATAGCATTTGGCCAGTAATCTTGGTCCCATATAACTTGCCGCCGTGGTTGTGCATGAAAGACCAATTCTATATGACATCTCTCATTATTCCTGGACCAAAATCTCCAGGTAATGACATCGATGTTTACTTGCAACCGTTAATCGATGAACTGCTTGAATTGTGGGAACATGGGATTGCTACGTATGATGCCTCCACAAAGGAAACATTCATGTTGCATGCTGCATTAATGTGGACAATTAATGATTTTCCAGCGTATGGGAACCTCTCTGGCTGGTCAACAAAAGGAAAATTAGCATGTCCATCTTGTAATGTGGGTATAGATTCCATCTGGTTGAAGTATGGCCGAAAACATTGTTATATGGGACATCGTCGTTTCTTGCCGCTAGATCACATGTGGAGAACGAGAAAACATTTGTTCAATGGTAGAGAAGATCAACGCATACCACCAAGGGTTTTAGAAGGAGCTGATGTGTTAGCCCAATTACAGATGCTTGGGGATGTGCAATTTGGTAAATCTCGTCGAAAGAGAAAACGCACTGCTGAAGAGCTGAATTGGACAAAGTATAGCATTTTCTTCAAGCTACCGTATTGGGTAACCTTACGTCTTCGACATAATTTAGATGTCATGCATATTGAGAAAAATATTTGCGATAACATCTTGTGCACTTTAATGAACATTCCTGGTAAAACGAAGGATAATATCAATTCTCGACGTGATTTGGAGCTTTTATGCTTTAGAAAAGAATTACATTTGAAGTATGAAGGTGAACGTGTTACAATGCCACATGCATTGTACACATTACACGGTGATGAAAGGAATAAATTTTGTGAATGGTTGGCAGATGTGAAATTTCCAGATGGATTCGCTTCCAATATCTCACATTGTATTTTTGTACGTGATTGTAAAATCTCAGGATTGAAAAGCCATGACTGCCATGTTTTCCTGCAAAGATTACTTCCTATTGCTGTTGGGGGGTACTTACGAACTGATATTGCCTTGGCCTTGACTGAATTTAGCACTTTCTTTAAGGAGTTGTGTGCCCGAACCTTGGATGTTAACCGTCTATCTCGACTCCAAATTGATATCGTCACAATTCTATGCAAATTGGAAATGATATTTCCCCCTTCATTTTTTGATATAATGGTTCACCTAGCTGTCCACTTACCCCGTGAGGCCATACTTGGGGGTCCAGTACAATACAGGTGGATGTATCCATTTGAGAGATATCTCGGAAAGTTCAAGCGGTATGTTAAGAATAAATCCCGCCCAGAAGGCTCAATAGCTGAAGCCTACATTCACATCGAATGCTTGACTTTTTGCTCAATGTATCTCCAAGACATTGAGACGAAGTTTACTCGAATGGACCGCAACATTGATGGTAGGGAAGCAGAGAATGTAGATGGATTCAAGATTTTCAACCAGAAAGTTCGTCCCATGGGTGTGGCTTCCAACTTGCAATTATCAGATAAATTCCTTAAGGAAGCCATCTGGTACGTCCTCAACAACTGCGATGAGATTGGACCTTATTTAGAGTAAGCATCCATTATCTCTCAAGTTTCAACTTATTTCCATTCTTATGGCTATTCTTCGACAACCCATTTAAGTTGTATGTCCCTTAAGTAACGTATGTATATTGCTTGGACATGTTTTGTGCTCTCCAAATGCAGGGAGCACTACGAAAAATGTAAGGTGCATAGCCCAAGTTGTATCGATCGAACACATCAAACTGAGTTTCCAACTTGGTTGAAGAAACGTGTAAGTTAGCTTGCTCCCTCCCTATTTATATGAACTCGATCCTTTTGAAATAAGTTTAACAAACTATAAGTGATGACCTCCCAACAATATTGTTGTAGGTTCAGGACCAACGTATCACCAACCCGAATGATGTGACGGATGATTTGTATGCTTTAGCATGCGGTCCTGAACCTAAGGTTGCATCCTATGCTGCTTGCATCATAAATGGCAAAAGGTTCCATACAAAACAGCGTGAACTTCGGCGGCGTACACAAAATTCTGGAGTATTGGTAACTGGTGATGAAAGTACAAATAATGTTGACTTCTACGGTGTTATTAATGATATCGTTGAGTTACAATACATGGGTTGGCGTCGGATGTACTTGTTCATGTGTGATTGGTTTGACGTTGGTGATCCAAGACGAGGGATACGCGTTGATAACCATATGACCAGTATCAACATGGACAGGACTTGGTATAAGGATGAACCATTTGTGTTGGCATGTCAGGCTTCTCAGTGTTTTTACATCAGAGATATAAGGGCAAAAGGGAGATGGTTTGTGGTGCAGAAGTACACGAATAGAAATGTATACGACATTCCACCGGTGCCGAGGGTGTTAGAAGATATTGATGGCGAATCAAGTAATGATGATGCCTATCAAGAAAATGAGTCATTTCCTGATTATGCACCATTGCAGGGTGATGGATGTCCAGTGCCAACTCCATTGAATAGGAGTGATATCGAACCTATTCAGATTGATGCACGAGAATTCATTGGTTTGGCTGGTCAAAACATAAATGCTGCAGATTTTATTGACGATCGCATCGTTGCTTCTGGTTCAGGAGATGCTTATGGTGATGGAGAATATTCAGATGATGATGACTTATCCACACAGAACGAGTCTATGTCAGAATAGACAACTAGTCGAGAAGTTGATGTATTCCTATAACATAGTTTACCTTTTTTGTAATGGGTATGTGACCAATATAAATTACACGGGCTTACATATATGTTCCTTTCAACTAAGTTATCATGATCCAATTACCTTTGATGACGCAATTTGGGTCAGTCAAAGGTATTTTTTCATAATCAACACAATTTTTTTCAAGCTATGAGTTGCAATGAATTATAACTAATAATGCTGTGCTGCAAATATATTTAACCTATCGCTAGAATATTTTCTGCAACTTGCAAAGCATAAAACAATTAATTATTTGACCTATGCAATACCGGGGTTTTATTATTTTTTAATAACCATGAATTACAATAATTCATGAGGGAAGTGAACTAATAACGAACTGAATATTTTGTGTTTCATAGTTTAAGAAATGACATCAAATATTTGTTGAGATTTCTAAGTTATTACGTTACTTATATATTGATATTATTGCATCTCAGGTGGGGGAAAGAGGACGGTGTTGCAGTCAAGTAGCTGTTATATTGTAATTAGCAGAGAACATTCCCAACTTCAATCTTAAGAAATGACGAGCAGGCACATTGAAGGTAAATATTGTGACGATTAAGTGCTTTCTTATAGTAGGTTATGTGATCTTTTTCATGCATGTTAGTTCATTGCATCCATAATTGCAACAAAACTTCCAACCTTGTAGGTTTGCTTTTATTCTCAATCATGGTAGAGTTCCACCTTAAAGAGATTGCTATATATATATTTGTATTAAACAAAATAAATTATCCATAATGTGATTTGTAGATATTAGTTGTATAAAAAATGGGTATTAGAGTCATGTTTCAATTAAGGTGGATAATATGATTTATGAAATAGATTGGAAACACTTGTAACTCACATGGAATGTCGTACAAATGCAGGTGATGCGATGAGAGAAAGTTCTCGAGGAAGAGTGGCTACACGAGGTATTCGTGCGAGGCGATGTGTACAGTATACATGTAGAGCTCGCCGACCACGAGGCACTCGAATCGCTTCAGACCACAACACTAGCTCAGAGGAAGATCAGTCAGGATCAGATGACTCAACGCAGCCTCCCAGTCGTCCATGGGACCCACCAGGTCCAATTGATCAAATGCCCCCACCCGAGCCGAATAGGGAACCATCACCCATAAGAGCCCCCCCACCCATTGAAGACAATATTGGTACGGTTTTCATGTATATTCTTTTATCAACACAAAACCCATAGGACATATGTGTACACAACACAAGATTAAATGATGAAGACTGATTGACAATTTTTTTTTATCTTCAAATACAGATGCGACTGCCCCCACTGTTCCTGAAGCAAATCAGGAACAGCCCAAACGTAAACGTGGGCCTGCTAAATGTATTGAGTTCGAGAAAGCGAGAAAGCACGGAAAAGTGCTTTTGAAGATTAATGATGGCGAAACAGCCCCGTGCTGCGAGAACGCATCCATGTTCACAACAAGGATAACACAGATAGTAAAACAACATTGTGACATGAGTTATGCAAGGTGGACTGATGTGCCGCATGCAGAAAAGAATGAGTTGATTGACCGTGTGAAGGTAAGTTGATTGTTATTTTTAATTGAGGGTAAGGAAGTGGCCGTATAATATATGATGACGTTAACGTGATGTTCATCAATGTAGGGTGACTTCGTGTTAGATTGGGATCGGGAGAATCATAGATTGACCGTCTCGAAGCAGTTGCGTAAGCGGTTCAATGCATTCCATCATGAATTACATAAAAAATATTTATCTTATGGAAGTCACGAAGAAGCATTGGCTTCTGGGTGTACCATGGTCAATGACAATGTTTGGGCTAAGTTGTGTGAGAGGTGGAAAACTGACGGGATTTGCTACACAACCTCCTACTATTCACCCACACTCCACACTCCATACTTTTTAATATTTTTTAATATTTTTTTAAAATTTTTTTTTGAATTTTTTTTTTTTAAATATTTCAAATTTTTTATTCACTATTCATATAAAAAATATTTGATAAAAAAAATTAAAAAAAAAAGGTGGAGTGTAGAGTGTGGTGAATAGTAGGAGGTTGGGAAGATTATTTCTAATCTTTAATAAATAGATTTCAACGGTAACTTGTATGGTCACAACCCATTTGCTGCATTTATATTGGTCCACTAATTTCATTACACGTTTGTGAGGATGATGCATACGACATACTAATTGGTTAGAATGACCTCTTATATAGAATTAGAGAAAAGAAATGTGAGGATGATGCATCGCAGTGTTGAATAGAATTTTGGTAATTTTTTTATGTTAGAGGTTTTATTTGTTAGCAAACAATGCATTTGTGGAGTGCATTGTTCTGGTATGAATATCTCCACTCATTTGCATCGTAAGTAATGCAACTCTTGAGTTTTGTATAAATGTGTTTGTGTGGTTGTACCATATGGGTTTTTTTATATGATTGGTTCTTCATTTCAACAAATTTTCCATATAAAGATGTTTATAATTCCACACACTTGCAGCGGGCTACGAATGCAAATTTGGTGGAGTTTTATAAGGAGACACGATGGTCAAAAAAGGCCGGTAAATTTGTCACCTCAGCCGCTGAAGACACTTATGTGAGTACGACCTTTATTCAACACTATTTCTTGCACAAAAGGATAATATAATTACTTTATATTTGTGATGGCTTATTCATGAGCCATCACAAGACTTAAGAATAACCATATAATTAATTTCCATGTATAGAAAGAGATGGTTGACAAGATGGATGGTCTAGAGCCTGAACAACGCACCGATAAGGCAGCTACGAGTGTATTTAGGGAGGTGCTTGGTCAGAGATCAGGATACGCAAGGGGGTTGGGCGAAATGGTCATCCCGGAGTCGACAAGACAACGGGACCGTGAACGAGAAAGAGAGTATCTTGCATTAATTGAAAAACACAAGAACGATGCTGATAATTACAAGAAGGATGCCGATAATTACAAGAGGGAGCTTGCAGACGTAAAGGATGAATTGCGAGAACTTCGTGAGAGACAAAATGAAACTGATAAGATGATGAGGATGTTCTTCGCAAATTTCCCTTCTTCCACTGGGTCTCTCCATTCTAGTGGAGAGACTCAATGAGCCACCAACTTTATGAGGGGAGGGTGTTTTTTGTGTATTTTGGGCAAATTTTGGTACGTGAGAGATCGTGGGTGACCAATAATTATATATTTATTATATATATATAATTATGAAGATGAAGGTTGTCTACTTTTGTGTTGTGGGAGATTTTGGGCAGTTGATGAGTAGTTCCAATTATCTAGACGGCTGTTGGGTAAGGATCTGACTGGCGTGGGCTTGAGGGGATTGCAGCAAATTGAACATCAATTAAGTGAAGGGTTATAATTGTCAGTGCAGCTCAATGAAGGTTCTATAGAAGTTATGTAATCCTTTGATTCCTTCTCATATGAATTTATTTTATTAATGATATTTTTGTCAAATACCAAAGTTGTGGTTATAAGTAATATTGACTTTTTCTGAGAATCTAACAGGCCTTGACAAACTGTTCATTTAATTCAGGAGCAAGCATTTGATGGAGCAACTGGACTGCAATCTAGAATGCAATTCTAGGTATGTGTGTGGCCACTTTTCTTTCTCCAATACTTCTAAACTATAGCTCAACCAACTCACAAATTCTTGCCTATATAATTCTTACCCTGAATTCTATAGCTAGATAGATATATATAATGCTGAAACTTTCAATAGTTTAACCAACTATTTAATCTCAAGCATAATGTATACACATACACACACACACACTCTATAATAACAATCAATTATATCACTCATGGCTATCTCTCTTTCTAACTTGATCGATGATCAAAGTCCGTACAATGATCATTTGGGTCAAGTAAAATATTTAGTAGCTAGCTAGAACCCTTCACCAGGAAAATTTATTGACCGGAAAAGTTGAACAAGTTGTAGCCAATATTAAAAAGCTGAATTATTTGCAGCTTTGATTACTTCGATTAAATACCTGCACACACACACACACACACACATTTCAATGTCATCTTACGGGTAACATGATTAAGTTCCAAAATTAAGATCATTTTGTTTGGGTTCATCTGGTGTGACGCTGTGGTCGGTTTAATTCCCCGGCCTCTTTCTCTCTATTTATATCCAAACATACAAATCCTGCTCTCTATCCAGACCTTGAAGTTGATCTCTTTAACCGTGTCTTCATTGAAACATGTAGAGCTAGCTTTGTCTGTAAACAAATTAGTGTATTTGTTTATCCAAAGTAGGAAAAAAGGAAAGAAATGGAAGCAAATGATGTTCCATGTTGCAAGCCAATGTTATGGGTGTATCTGGAAGAGATTTACGGGGTTCTTGTTTCATTTTCCGGCGACTCATGTCAGGCCTCACCCTAGGACTCATGTCTCTTAGCCTGGTTGATCTTGAGGTCCTTTCCAAGGCTGGTCCACCTCAAGATAGGAAGAATGCAGGTCATTAATTAGGTGAATCCTTCTTTTTCACATATTAATTACTCTATCTATGGTATGTTCTCCGAATAAGTATGCAATATTATTATCTTATAAATACAGTATAAAGTTTTATATGAATCCTCCTATTTAGTTCTCATTGTATCTTGATGGTCTATACCTTCTTGGTACTCACTTGAAAATTATCCCAATTGTCAAGAACCTCACTTAGTCCTCTGTACTCTACTCATAAGCAATGTCATGGCAATGGAGGTATGATATAGCTAATTAAGATATATATATATATATATATACTTTTCACTTGTGATATAAGTAATGATCGATGTCCTATTATATATCTAAACCATATAATTTGAACTGCGTACATGATGTTAAACTTATACTTGGGCTGCCATACTGATATCAATCACTTATACTTGCATTTGGTGAGGTAAATTCCATGATGTTAAACTTATACTTGGGCTGCCATACTGATATCAATCACTTATACTTGCATTTGGTGAGGTAAATTCCATCATATGGATATTTTCTTTATATCCATTGAATGTGTTATGAAGACTGATAATACTATTATCAGATTTGTTTTTTGGACAATCGATTATCAATTCATAAATACACATATATAAATATAGAACTTTATATATTATACCTGTTTTATTTTCCCAGATTATTCCACAAGCACTTATATCAAGGTATGGACTAAGTAATAGAAGCAAAACTCTCTTTCCTAGTTCGGTTGCTTGTGTTGGTCTTCTTTCCATTATCTTAGAAACATATTCTTGTTGGATTCTTTGGTGATACATGACAACGATACCTATCATTTTCTTTTTAGCACCTTAAACTTGTCTCACAGCAAAATTAATATGAAATCAGCCATTACACAAAACTCTTTGCAGGAATTGTAGCATGATTAATTTGAATTTGATGTTTGCAGGCTATGACTATGTGGGACATATATTTGCTGTGTATGAATCTCTGAAGGGTTTGTTTGTTAAAACTAGAACGTACCAAACCAGTGATGGGAGGAGCAAGGCCAGTTTCTGGCATGGTTATATTGGTGGGGTCCCCAATTATGTTAAGGTCAGTCTCTGTAAATCATTCTTTGCAAAACCAGCTTTAAGAAATGTGAGAATACTGATAGTCAGATGTATTGTGCACTATAAATATGGTTGATTTCTTTTTTTACCTCATGGGGGATAACAGGTATTTTTGGCCATCTAGAGAAAAAGGGGGTGTGAAACACTTATGAACATATATTCACATCAGCTCATCTCTTGAGCAAATGCTAACTTTTATTTATTTATTTATTTTAAATGAAAATGTAAAATCAAGTGGGAGTAGATATGATGTACTTACTGTACAGGACATGCTATAAAATGAAAATTTGACCAATGAAATGATAGAATCTTAGGTAGAGATTTTCAAAGTTCTGACAAATTGTAAATAGGCACAAAGACAGCTAGCTACTCTTTCAAACATGAAAACTTGGAGAGAATAGTTCCACTGCAGAAATTAGTGTAAAGTTGGTTGATGAAACGGAGAAAATCTGATTTAGGTTAGGTTGCCAATTTCTTTTCAAGCTGTCTCCCACAGCCTGTTTCTCCTTGCATTATAGGCTTAGCTACTTGGGAAGCAAATTATATATCTCCTTCATTATTGAACTATATGTATAGCCTTTCATATCGCTATAATCCGATGCCTTTTTTTATATTGTTTTTAAGGAGCTGGTAGTATTATTAGAGAATGAAAATAGACGTTTCTCAGATTTTTAAGTATAAATCACTATTCATTCATATATGAGAAAATGATTTAAATCTTAAATACACAAGTTCTATATGTATTTATAAAAAAAGTGAATCCCATTTTAAAAAATTATAAAAAACAAAAATTACTTTTTATTAGTAAGAATCATTTTTTTATAGATGATTTGCCTGAGAGTTACTTATTTGAAGCTGGTATCTTGCCTATATTCTTAATATATCATCAACAATACTATGCACATGATGGGAGGTTGTAAATAATGTCAAAGGGGAAAACTACACAGGGGTGTGGGTTCTGAAATGATGTCAAACACAGCAGAAAATCTGAAAAATGGTAACAATCTAGTCAAATCTGAAAAATCCACAATCAAAACTATGCTAATGTTGGTTATTCTTGTGTTCATGTGTGTGGGTATTACTACTCTTTTTGTGATTGTTCAATATGAAGAGAGACAATGTCATTGAGATTCTTGAAACTGTTTCCAAGATAGTTTCAAGTATAAATGGTAAATTTATGATTTTCATTCTCTTTCAAATGTGAGGATTCCTAACCATAATGTACAATAGGCTATATGTGTAACAATAGGCTGAAGCTCATGTCTCTATTCCAGAAATTTATGATGATACTAAATAGAGTTGCTTGTGAAAAGTTCATTGCTCTTGTATTTTTATAACAATACATAGTAGTGAAATTTATCAATTGTTGTAATGGTTTTTTTTTTTGTGTCATTGCCAGATTGGACTTGGAGAGATTGAAATATGATGCCTTGCAGAAATTTTAGTTACAAGAGCATTGATGTCGTCGTGTTGAAGCTATTCTACCCACCCCTCATGCCCAGGTGCATATTGAAATAGCTGACTAGATATAATCTTTAAAGATAGAGGAGCAGGACAATTGATAAATATTGCTTGAATGTGCACATTTTATGATAATGTTTAGAAGCATAATATTGTGTTGTAAATATTTAGTAGTTGATTTATAGGTTTTGGATCCCAATTGGTCCCCCCTAGCGTGTAGCCCATAAGTACATTATGGAAATTCTATGTAACTCTGACTTTTGATGAAGAATGTATTTGATTAGGAGTTCAAAATGTTTCTTATTTATTTGTGGCTGGTGTAAACTTTTTTTAACATGTAATTTATCTTATTTGAGGTCAATCACTAAATATATATTTAGTGATTGACCTCAAATAAGATAAATTATCTTAGCAATCGGAGATAAATTAATTCTCATAATAACACGGCCAACGACAGCGCAAACGAAAAAAAAAAAAAAACCAAAGAGTTTTTGCGGCGAATGTTAACTGCCGCAGTTAACAATAAACTCAATTGCAGCGATTAATTATCGCCGGTACATATACATTACGGCGATTAATATGCGCTGCAAATATGAAGCGCTGGGCTAAATGACTATAGCGGCGATATAATGTTCGCCGAAAATATATTTTGCGGCGAATGTTAACTCGCTGCAGTTAAATCAATTGCAGCGATTAATTATCGCCGGTAGATATGCATTGCGGCGATTAATATGTGCTGCAAATATGAAGCGCTTGGTCTCAATCACTATAGCGGCGATATAGTGTTCGTTGCAAATGATTTAATTGCGACGAAAATAAAAATCGTTGCAAAATATAGCTCTTTTTACCAACGATTTTGGGGTTACTGTGGCGATATTCTTCGCCGTAATTAAAAAGACTGTGGCGATTTTCGAAATCGCTGGAAAAAAGCAATTCAATTGCGGCAATTATTGTAGTAATTGCGACGATTTAATTCGTAGCTATAGATGTTTCCCAACGATTTTGAACGCAACCGCCAAGGTCTTTTCCGGCGTGTTTAGGTTTTTTTGTGGCGAAAATTTATTGCCGGAAATGAGAGTCTTTTTCAGCGATTTTTTTGGTTTCGCTGCTGTTGATCAACAATATCACTTTTATTTCAGCGAAAATGCAGCGATTGTAAACTCGCCGGAATTGATTAACTGCAGCGATTTGTTGGGGTTTTTGTGACGATTTCTAGCGCTGGAAAAACCCTTTTTTCTTGTAGTGGGGCATCTATGGTCCAAATTTAGATAGAGAAAGGAGCCTATTGTGGGATGAATTAGCATGTTTGTACTCTCTTTGGGACATTTTTGTGGTGAATGAGTGGTGATTTCAACATTATTCGGTTCCCCAACGAACATTCAGGTAATTCTAGCTCTTCCTAAGCTATGAAACAGTTTTTTTAATTCATTTTTTATTTGGATCTTCTAGATCTTCCTCTTGTGGGGGGCCTCTCTTCTTGGTCTAATGGTCGTGGCTGGTCGAGATTGGATCGCTTTCTTGTTTCCCCTTCTTGGGAGGCACATTATCAAGAGTTAACATCAAAAGAGATTGCCCCAGGTGTGTTCAGACAATTTTCCTATCTTACTAGACAATGGTGGCATTCATGGGGGTCGAAGGTATTTTAAATTTGAAAATATGTGGTTGGAAATTAATGGGTTTGCTGATGAGGTTAGAAGCTGGTGGGCATCTTACCAGTTCATAGGTACTCCTAGCTTAATTCTTGCTAGTAAGCTCAAAGCTTTGAAATTTAATTTAACGGAGTGCAACACAACAGTTTTCGGGAATATCAATGACCACAAAAATTCTCTTTTGGAGGAGTTACAGGTTTTGGAGTCTAGGGAATAAGACAGGGTCCTTTATGATGAGGCTTTTTTGAGGAAAAAATCTGATGTGGCTGACCTTGAGAAAGTGTTATTGATGGAGGAGATCTCTTAGCAGCAAAAGTCTAGGTCCCTTTGGTTGAGAGAAGGGGATAATTTTTTCATAAAATGGTCAACCCACATCGTAGGAACAATGGCATTGAGATCCTTCATTCCGATGGATGTGAAAGCTCCTCTCCTCCTGAAATTCAGGACATTATAGTACATTATTATGAAGATCTTCTCTCCGAATCTATTTCTTAGAGGCCTAAGCTTGATGGGATGATTTTTTACTCTCTTGATCCACTTAGTGCAAGTTGGCTGGAGAGACCCTTTGATGAAGACGAGGTTTTTCAGGTGGTTAGTGGGATGGTCAAAGATAAAGCTCCTAGACTGGATGATTTTTCT